>CM072867.1:16661250-19076875 GCA_036937835.1 Pampus argenteus
AGTAATTCAGATGAGTGTTTTCAGGATTACAGAAAATGTGAAAGACACTGCTGTAACCTTGTATAATATTCACGTTGTGTGTTTTCCATCATGACGACAGTGAACATGTGCCAGAAAAAACAAGTGTAACAAGTCAGAAATATATGTTATGTGCCCTGTGATTTCAAACATTTTGGACACCCTAAAGATGAGGATCAACGTGCTCTGCATCCTGTAATTACTGTCAGCCACCCCTGACTCACCAGCTCTTATTATCATTATTATTATCATCATTATCGTCAGGGATGTGGCAGCAATCAGATGCAGAGCAGCGATCTAAAGCAGCAGCAATAAAAAAAAAAAAATGATGTCACTTCTAACAATGTGGAACCAGGTAGTTTAAGAAGAAGCTACAAAAGTGGTTCAACTCAGCTTGAAAAACAGGAAAGAGGGGATTCTGGAAAATCTGGGAAGGATAAAGCCGAGTCACCCTGAAGAGGTCTGGAAGATAGGCGCACTGACAGGATGACATACACAGAGGCCATGACAAAGGACTCAAACAAACACACTGGGTCCAGCAGAGAAGGAGAGAGCTGTATTGACTGCTCGAGGAAGAGACTACTGCGGGCTAAATAGATTCGGAGCACAGGGGAAGTCCATGTGAAAGGCCACTGTGTGTTCCAGTGAGATTATGAATAACACATCCTCTCTCTGGGCAGCGGCCTCAGAGCCACAAACTATCTCCATCAAGGGGAAAAAGAAACAGTCAGAGCTTAAAAACACAAGTAGTAAAGGAAGGGGATTTAAAGTATATTCTCAAATCTTAAATACCGAGCCATTTGTGCCTTTAATAGGGACCCTTTATAAAATTCGCTGGCTGTGACAGTATGAGAAAGTGGACATCATCTAGTGATCACAAGGGCCGAGAAAGTGTCCAGGCAGGTCTGTCTGGAAAATTCAGCAATTTATCTGCTTCAGATCGGAAACAGGCTTTCAGCACAAGGTCATCTTTTCAGCTCCCTCTCCTACTTTTAACACACACACATTCATGTACGGTCATGGCTGTCATATTTACATGCATTCATGGAATTAAAGCCTTTACAGAGCCTCCACACTTTGTGTTGTATATATTTACAGATAAATGGAGATATAATATCCATTTTATATTATATATATATACTATTTGTTTGTGTTTTGTTTCTGATAGCAGAAGAGGTTTCAGAACATCTTTGGCCTTTTATTAACTTTTAATTTCAACCATTTCTTGTTACTTGCCAATACTGATGAAATATATCTATGATAAGCTAAAATTGTAGGGTAACAGCCACTACTCCATTTAGCCCATTTAAAAGAAGAAATAATGCTCCAGGTGAAAGGGTTTTGATACTATAAGATGCACATCAGAGGTCACGGTGAAGAAACAATGTTATTTCCTTGTTTCCACTCTGTAGTCATGGAATAACTGGTTTGAGGCTACCAAAGCAATCCTGGCAGTTGTGTCCTCGCTGTGTCATACCCAGCTAGCAGCAGCTTATAATGGTTTCAACTGTGCAATAGAGCTGTGATAAATACATTCTAATGACATTACATAAGATTGCTGATCCCAACAGCTGTGGTTGTGAGCTGTACAGAGCTGCGGATCAGAGGGAAGCTGATTTTGCGCTGGGCTGTCTCTGAACTCTGTAATTCTGTGTTTTTCAAGAATTTCTTTTGACTCTATTCCCACGAGCCACAGTCTTACAGATGTCAGATTACTGTAGATCTCTTAAAAAAAGTTTTTTTTTGCTTTTGTAATCACCTTTTAACACACAATACACAGTGTGTTTGATTTTCCCACACTGCAACCCTGAACGTGCATCCTAAAAATAGAACTCAAGGATATATAAGGACACAGCCAAACAACTAGCTCTCCTAGCTCTCCTGTCTCCTGGAGAATAATTAATCATCCTGAAACACTTTTCCCCTCTGCAGCATGTAAACAAGAGGCCGTGTTCAGGGGGGCCATCACAGCATGTTGGATGTCCTATTGATGACAAAGCAAAGACACATTCAAACCTCTAATCCTAATCCACAGAGATGAACTTCACTACGATGAACAGGCAGAGAGGGAGTGACAGATGTGCTGCTGAGAGTATCAGAGAATCAGGGATTCGCTATCACAGGAATAATCATGTTCTCTTATTTCACTGCGCAAGAGACCAACACACACTATCAAATTTGAGTTTGTGTGAGCCTAATGCTGTTCTGAAAACAGGCAGGGCTTAGCCTGCCGCAGATAAAATATCAATTCTATTTGACTAATGGAAGAAATAACCAGAAATAAAAAAATAAAAAAAAGTTATATTGATCCAAGCCACACTCCTGCTCGTAATCTTCTGACAAAGCAAAAGGATCAGAGCCCACTTTTTGCTCCCCACTATGAGCATATTGACCACACACACAGAGGTCAGTCAGTGATAAAAAATTTAGATCGCAAGCTCCCAAAAATAAACGCAAATGTGTTGATCGATCCAGCTCAGAAAGTGCTGGAAATTAAGAGATTTAAGCGTTTATAATTCAGTATAGAGAAGAAGAAATAAAAAAGGTACAAAGAAGGACAGCCTTCCTGTCGCCTCTCTGATGGTTGTATAGATCTGGAGAGAAAAGTTGCACCTTTGAAAAAAAAAAAAAAAAAAGCAGCAGACGATGCCAATGTGAGATGTTGTTAAAAGCTCAGCACCACTTAATGGCTCTGGCAAATGGATGCTCCTCCTGACTGTGTGGTCACTGGGGAAACAGCGGCGGCAGGGGAGCAAACAGAGGGGGAACTGGTTTAAGGGTGAAGGCTTTTTAGACACTGGACGTAAGTGACCCTGGTCCGTGACCCTTGTAGCTTCCCTCACTACATGGCACAAGTAGAAAAATCTAAATAGATTTATCTGTAATCCACTTCACAATAACATGATGATGACATATGTCATCAGACTACAAAGAGTCTACTTGAATCCCACCACTACTGAGGAGGGACTCTCTGTCCACAACAGCAGACCATGTATAGATGATGTGTAAAGTAGTACTCACTTCATGTCATCGCCACATGGGTTGTCTTTCCTATTTCTAACCGACTAACCGTTTACAGCCACGCTAGCTGCTTTGTGAGGCTATATGGGTAGACACAGAGGTCCTTTGACCTAAATGCCAACATCATCCTGCCAACTTGCTCACAATAACAATGTTTAGAACGTACTACATCCTAAGGCGAACGTAAATGTGTGTGCCATATTTACCGGATTTTTCACTCATCACCATAATTGTGAACCTCGTGGTGGATCTAAAAAGCAAGGTTGCCATTCCTATGAAAACCATGAATGCCTGTACAGAATTTCATCCCAATCCATCCTAAAATAATGAGATATTTCGGTCTGAACCAAAATGGTGGACCGACTAGCATACTTGCCTTGCCTTAAGCTACACCACAGCATGGCTGCAGTCTCCAACCTGAGATTATTCACTTGGGTAATTTACTCAGACATGACAAAGCCTTTCCAGAGCCACATAACACATTATATACAACTGTTTTCACAAGCTGTGTAGTACTCCCCGAAAGTAGTAATGTGACTTTGACAAGTATAAATGGTTGGAGTGCCCCTTTAACCTCTGTACTATAACTGGGGCATCTGTTATGGCGAATGCAGACACTCGCTGTGTCTTGCTCGGCAAACTATAAAAATGTTGGCCAATACATCATCATCACATCATGGGCCATCTGAAGTGTCTGCTGCAGGAGGTTTTGTCTGCTGGAGCTTTAAACCACAGAGGCGGCGGAGGCAGTGCAGGCCCACCAGCACGTGCATCTGATCCGTTGTAGGACAGCCTAAAATTAGTTTCAGTCATTGAACAGTGTCGGTTAGAACTGGGCTACCCAGCCCAGCACACCTACTAATCAGTGTGTGTCGAAATAGCTCCGGGTGGTCAGGCTACTCTTGTAACGTGCTGCAAAAACAGCAAGAATCAAAGCCCAATAATTGTTCCAGTCTGTCAAAATAAACAGACAATGGAGCACATGTACACACTGACTGCACGCAGATTTATCGACGCGTAAGCAGAAAGGAAGTACAGCACGTCTAATATGGCAGCTGTTTTGTTGTATTTGGTCAAAGCATATAAACTATTTTGATTTTCAATACTTTGAAAAGCATATTATTGATGGCATGTTTGTAGACCGCAGTCTCAATAGTTTTTATAGTGAACATAATCATAACAGCTGACAGTGATTATTACAGGCAGACGATGAACACGCTTTTAACTAGCGGCATGAAACACCACAGTGACCTCCAGGTATGATCAAATATTCATTTGCATGTCTGAATAGAATTAAATATTAGTGAGCAGACCTCATCTGATGTGCTTTGATATGATTGGCTCAGTTGTAATCTGCCTAGAAACACACATCACACATTTGTGTTAAACAGGTTAAAGCTAACGGTGCGTCGGTTCTAAACTGTCAAATGTCAAATCATCACAGATTTAGAAATGTATGTTTCTTACACTTGACAAAAGCTGTGATGTTTAACAAAAAAAAAAGTGTGTCACAAATTGGGGTCGTGGAGTTTGAGTGGATCTTCGGGGTAACTTTATTTGTTTGTCAGGCTGTACAAGCTTTACAGAAGCTTTGTCTTATCTGAGATAATACCCCCGCCCCCTTGATGATGTCACAGTAATGTAATTAGGGTTATATCGCCTTGGTGATTACTAATGTGCAACAGAAAGGTTCACTTAAAACTGTGGCTGTCGAGTTTGAAAACACATAAAACATCTAATAAAATGACCCTATCAGTATGCATTGTGGGAAATGTTTTTTTGGAGATTGACCAAAACTAAGCCTGGATATCTAAGTATATGCTTCTTCTATTCGGACCATTCCTTTTTTTAAATTTGTGTCTTGGAAGTTCCCCAATGTTATTAAAGTGAATCGCTAAACTTCCAGAATACCTTTTTAAATTGTTTAATACAATTTCTTAGGAATTTAATGTTTGCCTCTGCTTGTTATTGGGACATTTACTTTCCCTCACACTGACCAGAGAGCATGTTTGGGCTCAACAAACTCTACTGACCAGTGACACAACAAGCTCCATAGGTCAGGCCTGTTGTGAGAGAGGTGAACGCATACAACACTTAACATTTCATTAGCCGTTTCCCTCCACACCCCACAAGCAGCTGAGACATTCCATAAACACTTGGCTTGCCAGCCAGCAGCACAGAGGGCCCTTTGAGTGGGACCAGGGAGGGGAGCTGAGACTGCTGGACCAGAGGGGCTGAAGCCGAGCACGAGGGAGGATCACTGAGCCGGGGGAGGCCCGCAGGCTTATAAACATGCCAAAGATGTTTTTTCTATTAAGGTTTATCTACGGGACAGTGTATGTTAGTATGTGAATAGAGGAGCTAATTGGAAGATCTAGCATGACCAGTTCTACATAGTTTCTAAACAAGTGTTTTTGTTCTGTTTCATGATAGGGAGGAACAAAAAAGCTATTCATTGCTTTTACTGTGAGAGCAGCTGGCTTGGTATAGTGATGGCTTGCCAGCTTTTGACCACTTTACCCAGTACACTGCACAGAAGAACAGGTGTCTTACTTACACACACACACGCACAGAGGCAAACTTTAGAGCTACCAGCACTTCCTCTTCTGGGCTTACATTTACTCTAGGAAAGGGAGAGGCTGAATTCTTTAGCTTCCTTAACCACTAAACCTCAGATGTTGATATCCAGGTACAATGACAGACCTGTCTGGGCTTCCTTGTGGGATCTCAAATATTCATGAGTCTGCAATTAGCAAGGAGTGTGGACCAGTTCTGACTCCTGCTGAAGCAGCAAGCAGTGCCAACCTCTGGACTGAGGCCAAGACATTCAGACAGACTTCATCACCTTTTAGACAGACACTTTCTATTAATGTCACAGCTATCCAAAACACGCCCGTCTACCTACAGAAACTATAAAGGCACCCTAAATGACCTGAAGATCTGCTGATCTTGCAGATGTATTATGATTACGCTAATAGCAGATGTATTATTTCCCTTTTGGCCAACCTACACAGCCAGACCCTTCTCCAGCCACAACAGAAAGCTGTGGCCACAGGCGTGTCAGTGTCATGATGCTAATTAATTATGGCAAAATAGACCCATCAGAGAGCCGGCCTCCTCAAAGGCCCACAGCTAATCATCAGCTCTATTCAAAGACAGACTTGACAATTGGCCTAGATAACCAGAAACAAAAAGATAAAACTCCTTCTTCTATTCATAGCAAAAAAAAAAATCCTCTGAGATATGTCAATTTTTAGACTGGCCATTTCCTGGAGCTATGCAGCAGCGTAGTGGCAGTACAATTCTGGGTTTGTTTGTGGCAGTTAGTAGGTGTTTCTAATGGTAAGTCAGTCATTTCTTCCTAGGCACAGACAGCACGCCAGACATTAAAACATTAACAGCAACAAGGACCGTGTATTCACATATTCCATGAGAGGTTGCAGAACATAAATATACACCAAATCAATGACTTCAGAGAGTATAAATTAGCTGTAACCACTGACATGCAATATGTATTGTACTGTACAGCCTGTATAGTTGGAGTGCAAAGTGTCTATACAACAGATGTGACATGAAGTTAGGTTTATTAAGACCATTTAATAGATTATATTGAATGCTGCAGAGTTTATGATGAATGCAAAAAAAATAATAATAAAAATTCCAACTGCACCCTAAAAGTCACTAACCACAACAAAGAGCAGTTTATTGCAAAAAGTTGCCTAAAACCAACTCCCTGTCTGAGGCATAATCCAGCAACGTGCACAGTAATGTTATTACATCAGGAAATAAATCCAGACTTCTGGTAATCCACAAAGCAAGGTCCACATGAAACAGCTGCGTGTTTATGTCAACAACAAGTCTCCTCTTGACAAAAGCTACACCTGAAGCTCTGCGACATGGTGATTTATAACAATACGTGTCAAACGGGACAATGTACATTAAAACTATAAATAAGTTATGAGACTTAAACATAGTGTAACACAAACAAAGTACAGAGGAGTCAAATAAAGTGTTCACATGAAAGAGGAAGAATGTCATACTGTCTCAAACATCCTCCAGTTCCTCCGTTACGTGACTTTGTGTATGTTTGTTCAGTGAACTGTACTGCACCATTTCATCGCACAGCGTTCTGGCAGTCAGCATTCTCTGTGAAAGCCACAAACTCAGTGGACTACTTCTACTCTGCACTAACTCCCTGTAAAATCCAGAATAGAATTTAAAATCCTTCTCCTCATCTACAAAACCCCTTAATGGTCAGACACCGTCATATCTTAAAGAGCTCATAGTACCCGATTACCCCACTAGAACACTGCACTCCCAAGATGCAGGCTTACTTGTGATTCCTATAGTATCCAAAAGTACACTGCCTTCAGCTATCAGGTTCCTCTCCTGTGGAATCATCTTTCCGTTTCAGTCAGGGGGCAGACACCCTTTCTACAGATCAGGCTCTAAACTTTCCTTTTTGATAAAGCTTACAGTAGTTAGGGCTGACTCAGCGCCTGCCTTAGACCAGCCCCCAGTTATGCTACTATAGGCCTTGACTTCTAGGGGACTTCCCATGATACACTGAGCTCCCCTCTCTTCCTCTCCCTGTATCTGTATGCATTCATCTCCCATTAAGGCATGTTACCAACTTGACTTCTTTACCAGAGTCTATTCCTATTATTATTATTATTATTAGTCATATGTCTATTATTATTATAGTTGAGATATAGATGAGATAACTTTTGTTATGATTTGCTGCTACATAAATAAAATTGACTTGACTTGACATGGTCCCTTACAAATGGATGCACACAGACCCATATCGAACGGATTTGGACCTTTCAGTCATCCAAGCATCATGCTAGTTTACACTTCATGCTGATTATATCTGCTTGTTTGTCACATGCTTTGTGTCAAAGAGCTTTGGATTGGATCACCTTATATAACAACACACTATTCTGCACATCTGCTTAATCTGACGCATAGTGGATAACACTTTTTTGGGGGGTATAAGCGGACAATTTCTAGCTCCAATCCTAATACAGGCTTTGTATCCCAATCCCTCTTTGCTGAACATGTGGCCTCAACTCAGCTGTGTCACAAACCAGCAACAATACGTGTCCTTGTGTGTCGTTCACTTTGACAAACGATCTTACAGAGAAACGTTCGCTCCCGCTTCTCCTTCTGTCCTTGGGATTACCAAGTTGCCTGGACCACTCTCCTTATCCCACTTAACATTGTTATATTGTTAACATGTCAATACTCTTTCACAATGAGTGATTCTCCTATTGTGTTCATACATAACAACAGGAAACACTGATGGCAGGCGTTTTGATTGGAAGCTGCGTGACACACTTTAAGCTTCTTGATCCTTTTTTTTTTTTTTTTTGAGTGAGTTGTCAGGTCTTTTTCTACTAGCCTCCCATAACAAAGAGCCTTCCTAAATTTATCACGCTAGACAAACCCCTTTAAGTTAATTACTCAGCAGCAAGGACAACAACACTGATGTGTGCTGACAGGAAAACACTCAGGGTGGACAGGGTCGAGCAAACTCAGAAGCCCCGGGGGCAGCCACTGTCTCAGCCAGAGCATCTCTGCGAGAGTGCAAAGAGCAGACTGGGGCTGAAAAAAAGAGAGGTCAGGCCTGCTTACAAAGGATGAAGAAAACACTTCCTTAATAGAGCTGCAAAACCACTGGCTTACTGTTAACGATCAATGTTTGTAAAGGGAATCACGTCAGTTTAACCCCCCTCAATGGAAGCTTTACTTTTTACATGTCCCAACCTGACAAAAAATTACTTGGAACATGTGATTCATGACTTTTGCTGTGCACAGGCTAATCATGCTCAACCAGAAAGAGTTAACATTAATTAATAAGCTGTGAAGAGAGAAAATAATTCTCATTAATGAATTTTAAAATCATACCAGGCTTCTTTTTGTAGACCACTTCACTTATAATAGTTCTTCTCAAGTAAACCAATGGAAAGCCATTAAAATTAGAGTAAAGTGCATAATAATCCTGCTCCAGAAAACACTTTAGGAAGGATTTTGTGTATCAGGTCAACATTTTAGGACATTAAACAGATTGCAGGTGCATTTTACACATCAATGACTTTCTCTGGATTAAAGCCCGCCAGGACAAGTACAGGCATCTTTCAAAGTGATTAGAGGGGTTCTTTAATGTGCTTTTTAGTGCTTTATCATCATATCTCACACATCAAAACATATTTTAAGACCTACCCAGATCTCCTTGAACACTGTTGTCATGAGAGGTCCTGTTAGATGTGGTGGAGTCCCCGTCACTGGGCCAGATCTGGCCCTTTTTACAGACTCCGATGATGGAGGCCTCAGACACCATCACCTGCTGCTTTAGATGTTTCTGAGACAGAGGTGTGGGTGGGCTGCTGCTGTCAAAAGACTGCTGAGAGTGCTGGGAGGGTGAGCGGCTCTTCTCCCTGTACATTTGATAGGCTGTGGAGCTGGGAGACACATGGCTGGACTGGCCAGACGAGAAGTCCTCTTCGCTGGATGTTAAGTTCTCGTTGGAGCTGCAGTCTGGTGTGTAGCCTTCCCCGACATCATCAAAGCTGCCGGGAGAGTAGGAGCGCCTCGGCCAGGTGATGTGTGCATCCTCCTCAATGCTGTGGTCCCTAATGTGGATGACTCGAGTATCTCCTTCAGTCATCATCCCCCCAACATACACACTGGTGTAAGGCTGGCACTCTGCTGGCTGTCGCTCAGACTTTTCTCTGCTAGAACGGATCACGCCGTCTTTCAGGAAGTGTGGGTTGACCTCGGCTTCATCATATGAACTGTTGTAGCTGCAGTTCCCCTCAGTGGATCTGCCTCTCTGAACAGCCTTATTTATGTCCCCTGTAGCGGCTGACAAATTCCCAGGCAGGGAGTGCAGGGACCTCTTGCGCTCCATCTGCATGGCCTGACATCCAAGGGTACTGATCTTGTCTGAGACCTCCCTGTCGTTGACTCTGACCAGTCCTCGCTCATAATGGTACTCCATGTTCACGTAAAAGGGTTTCTCCGGACCGCCCATCACTGACAACCCTCTGCCATCCCCGGCTGTGTGAGAGCTGGCTCTCCTGATTCTCTCAAAGTTGGATCTCAGCGCTGCCACTGAGCCTGTGCCGACTGGGAAATCAGGAATCTCTGACTCCGGGCGGTCTAGTGACACCCCACCCTTTTGTTTGGCCGGAGATGCACCATCCACCTCTTCCTCTGGATGTGGTTTGCATCTCACCGGCTTGCCAGGCCCCCTCTGCTGCTCCTCCACTGATGTCTCATCTGTGTGGGACTTCTGGCTGTCGGGGGGACTGAGCAGGTCCCTGTCACTCATCTGGGGCATCTTTTTAAATCCCCATCTCTGCCCATCATAAGACTTCTTCTCCTTTGCAAGCAGAGTCTGCAGATAAATCATCCGAAAGCGCTCCTTATTTACTTCCTTCTCCAAGTGCCTGATAGATGTTTTGCATTTGTCCAGTTCCTGTTCAATGTCCCCCAAAGAGTTCAGCTCCATGCAAGGGGGATCAGACTCAGGGAACTGGGCTCTCCATGTCTCTACAAACCCCACCGGTTCAACCATTGTTATCACCCTGACGTACACTATTCAATCAACTAACACAAACATATACATTTCTAAAGCATGGACTGAACTTAACTGTCTATAATGTAAAGCTTCCATAGTGCTATAGAGAGTAAAGGAAAGATGTTCTGCAGATTAAGGAAGGCTCCACTTTATAGGAAAGAAAACCTGTTCAGTTAACAGTCTCTACTCACACAGGACTAAAATCCTGCAGAGGCAAGATCACTGCTCCAGTCTCTTTACTCCTTTTTGACAAAGTCCAGGAAACGTGAGGTTATCCTTGTGCACTTGATCCCTGCTTTTTGCTCGTCTATTCTCTGGAGATCTTGTGTCTTCCTCTGTGTTTAGTGTCAGACTGAATCGCAGCTCTCTGGTGTTTTGGCTCGTCGTCAGCAGCAGAAAGAACAGGAGGAGGAGGGGCTACATGGATGTGATTTAGGATTACACTCAAAATCTTTTTTTAAAAAAACGATGCGGATTCGTCCAAAATAACGTTTGTAATCAAAACTGAGTTTCCAGGTAGGCATTAAAAAAAATTAATAATAATCAAATAGTCATAAATGGTCCATGGAAATGTTAACTGGTGATATTAAAGTACACATATGTTCTGATAAACGAGCTAAATTGACACGTTAAGGCAGCAAACGTCCCACGGCGCAGTGAACAAGAGGTTTTTTTTCTTTGCAGGAAGGTGTTGTCTTGAGGTTGTTACAGTTCAGGTGGATGAAGAAAACCGTGATCGCGACCTTCAAAACAATCCGTTGTTGGTTACTCAAGATCAACCTGGAGTTTCACCCCCAATTAAAAACTAGCTAAGCTTTTTTTCACTGTCTCATTTTAGCATTTAACATGTCTCTGTCTGACACAGTACACTCGCCTTTCCAGTTGCCCTGAAAACTCTGGTTAATCCCACCAAAAGTTCCGTGTGTTGCAATGTGCAATCTGTGCAGTATGAAGCGAAATGTCGCCATCCGGCGGTTCAAAAGTTCAGACTGACAGGACACGGCGGTGCGTTCAGGTACAGCGGGATAATTCTACAGCAGAAACTGCTTTATAAGAGGTTAAATGCAGTGTTTCCCTGGCATTTACGGTACAGAGAGACCATAAATGTAACATCATGTTTCCAGTCAACATTTTCAGCGTTTAGCCACAATGAGTTATTTTATTTTTGTTCGGGGAGGTATTTATAATGTTTTTAGACACCGGCTACGGTCACGGAACCGGTGTAATAATTTGCCACGCTATTGGTCAGTTACGTATGTATGTCGCGTCCGTGACGTCACCAGCGCGCCATTTCGAAGGTTGTTTTTTTATTGCGACAGTGAGCAGTGCCGTAAACAACACGAGTGTCTGGTAAATTACACTGAATTGATGGCTCCAACCTAGATTCCGTCTCGTATATGTTAAAGTGCGTATACCTGTGACCAGTTCATAAACTATACATCCCTTGAAGTCCACGTATATTTCACTAATGGCTGAACGCAGGATTTGTTTACATTTTGACCAAAGGACTGCGACAACAGGTAAGCAAAGTTGGCAGTAATCAAAGAAACTTGTGCATAGCATTCAATTCACTCCCCGTGAAAACATTGGCTGTAATGATGATAGTATCGAGTCCATACCACAGTTATGGTTTGTTTGTTGTGTTTATTTTTGAAAATGGACATACAAGAGTCATGAAAAGTGCATTATTATGATAAAGAAATCACTTATTCAAAAGGAAATATGAAGAAGTAAAAATGATCTAATCCTTTCCCTTTTTCATACAACATAAATATTTAAACATCCTGAAGTCATTTACCACTATGTGCTTTAACATGTCCATTCAGCATTTTTAACCAAAAAAATAAACAAGGGCATGCTATGATTATTACACAAAACAACAACGCCTGACATAGTACTGCATTAAAACAGAAACATTGTTCAACAAATTAAAATAATAAACCACATCAAGAAACAAACGTCTGACATAGTACTAAAGTAAACCAGAAACTGTGACAATGACTTCGGAGGAAAACCGTTTTTTTAACCTGTTTGTTCTAAAATATGTGATGTTATAAAGTTTTTTTTATTTATTTAATTATTTTACAGTTGTGGGATTGTTTTAATATCCAGGCCAGCAGGGGGCAAAAGTACCCTTTACAAGTATAGTCAGCCACACTACTCACACCACTGAGATCCCTACTCACTTCTCTCCCCTTTCCTGTTTTGGATGACTGATAAAGTGGAAGTAAGACCCAGTTGAAATAAATGCAAAATCCAACAAAACGACTTAACACTTCACTCTTAAACATTAGCAATAGACACGTTTCCCTAATCTGCTGGTGCTTTTTCATTGCTTGCTTGTGTATGTTAGGTTCTTGGAAAATGGTACATAGTAGACAGCAGAAGTTAAAAACATTAAACGATACTACTAGTTCAAAGTTAGGTCCTATACCAGCTGCTTTGCTGTTAGAAGATTTGCAGATGTTTGCGCACAGGGCGCCTGCGATAAACTGCTTCCTGTCTTGACCTTATCCAAGATAATACCCGCCTATTATTCATGCAGCAGTAGTAAAAAAAACAAAAACAAAACTGTTATTCATGTTTTATTGCTGTGTTAATAAGTTACATGTGTTTTAAACTTGTGCTGTGAATGTATGCATTCAATAGGTTGGAAAAGGGCGGTTTTGTTTAGGAAACATAATTCTGATTCCTTAAAAAGATTCAGCTGACAAACAGGAACAATGTGATTGACATAATTGTCATGATACATCACAAATACTGAGCCTGTAATGGTATTGTTTGACCGAAATGCTCATACTCATTCACACATGTATAGATTCACATCCAAAACATTGCAACTGTTGAATCTGTCGCCTCTTCTTAGGCTTCTTCTTATAAACATATCTTGTGATGTGGACCAGAACGAATATCTAACAGTGATGATGACTCATGAGTTATAAGTGGTGGGTGTCCAACTCTTCAGTTAAACCATAGCAAAGAGTCACAGCCTATTGTTGTTTACATATTGGTCCCATTTAATTTGTCCCTGGAATCATATTGTTTTTTAACTTGTTGCAGCAAATAAATACTTATGTGTTTGGAAAACAGTCCCTCATAAGGCGTAGGAAATGCAGCGTGGGCTCTGTTTGGAGGACTCTGCAAACAAATGAGTCACTTTAGTTCAGAAGCACATCCCCCTACAGGCCACATTTACTAACTTTTTACCTGAGCTTAGTTGAACCCTAACTAGATTTAAAGCTTATCTGGTCTGTAGGTTGGACCAGATAAAGTACTTTTAAGCATATATTGTATACTACTTGTATACTTATTGGTTCTCCTGCTTATAAATAGTTGTGTATTGTTTGTGTTTCCCTGTGTACCAGTGTCAGTTTTTAGATGTAGTTATGTTTCTTAAGAGCAGGCATTACTATCTATATCTCTCTTTCTTTCATCCTTCTTTTCTTCACGGTTAATTTATGATTACCGCAATTATTTGAAAGCCCATTTGAAGCCTACTTTTACAGAACAATGTAGTCAGGAAGACGTGGGCCTTCACCTACTGAGTGAAATTGTCAGGTCAACAAGTTATCCTCTGACGTAGATTATGGAGAGGCGGGTGATAAAGGGTCGCAGTCCATTGTTACAGTGTGAAATGGATGTGGCTGATTAACACCGGCCCGTCCACACCTCCGCTCGTTCTGTGAGTGTCCAGCATCCGCCCACTCAGCTGATGTGCCATTAGAGGATCTGAAAACACATTGGACTCCTAATTACTTCCTCATAATTTTCAAATAATATTTCAGGCCAAATGAACACATCAGCTGCATATTTATTGATCGTAATTTGGATGATGTGTCAGTGGAGGCGAGGAGTGCACCGGAAATCTTAAAAATACAAAACATTTTAGTATTTGTTATTGATATTTGTTGTTGATGGGGTCAAAACATGAATAAAACATTATTTAACCCAACATCCCTGTACATACAAGGATGTGGAAACTGAGTCACAGTGTTGTACAGACTGTTTCTGCATGAGGGCATTCACATCTTTGTGCACGTTGAGTGGATGAATTAAAACCAATTAATTGTACTTATGTCATGCTGAGATTTTGATAATGCCTCAAACTGGACATCTAATTCAGCTCAATTATTTCAATTAACATAAAAAAACGCTCAACAAACAGACTGAACACATGCATTGGTAAAGTTATTAGAATTTAAAACAAAACGGTAAGACTGAATAATTCAGACTAATGAAATACTGGTGGCCGTTATGAAGCAGCTTCGCTTCCAACGTAGCGCTTTAATCAGGCAATTAAATCTAAATTAATTAAAAGAATTAAATCGAACATGGCAAACCATTTGCAACATTTTAGTATCCCTATACTGTGCCATTATTGAGCCAAGTTGAAAACACTGTACTTTTCTGGTCCTTTTTTATAGAGTATAAAAGCCACCAGGTGGCAATGCGCGATAGCTTTGAGTTCTTCATGACTCAGCTTTAGCATTTTCTACTTCCTCTGTGCTCCAAACACCATCCTCAGTCAGATTACAACAATGACTGTGTGAATATCAACTGCCTGTTGTGTTGATATTCTTGGGTGAATCATGTAGCACTCCGTCATGTGCAGTAACACACATTTGTGTGTGTTTACAAGTACAGTATTACCTCACGAGGATCACTAAACAGGCAACAGCTGCAGAGCAGGTTGTTTATGGCGTCAACAGACCTTTCTTGAGTATTAAGCAATTCTGAAGTTTATATTGCTTTAGAGCAATATAAATAAGCTGTTGTACATTCTGTAGAATAAAGCGATTTGCATGATAACACAACATCTATGTTTATATTACACTGAAAATGAAATGACAGTAAACAACTGGCAGCTGTGAAGCAAATATGGCTCCTTTCCGGAGAGAAAACAAAATCCAGTTTTAAGCAGAGTTTGTGAGAAACAAACAAACCTGTCCTCCTAATTTTACAATTCATCTATAAATCTCTTCTATAAGGAACAAGTATTGAAAACGGTCTTTGCAACTAAGCATTACATCACATCAATAAATCATTAGCAGATAATGATAATAATAATAATAAATAATAACAATAGGAGTTACATGGCTCGGTCAAAGTTAGGTCTTTGTTGCTCACTCCTCACCTCCAATTCAGACATTTACATGTTTACTGTAAGAGGCACATGCCTTGCTCCTCTTTTGGGTCCCTGTATGTTTGGTGAGTTATTATTAGGCATGAAAGTGAGTCAGTGCTTCTGTAATCCTGCAATGACAAGTTGCAATCTCTTCAAGATATTAAGATCTGACAAAGCGTGGGTAAGCACAAAATAGAGGAATGAACTCTTAAAAAACAGTGCACACTGTTTCCTTAGGTTTAAAGCATTTCATATTGTCACTACATGATAATAAAAAACAAGATCAACCTATTGTGAGTGTATACCAGTTTTCCTTGGGGTCACATTATTCTCCAAAACAACATGATCCAATCCAATGTGAGATCCCCCAAAAAGACTGATTTATCTAAATTTAAATGCAGCCATTCAGTCTGTGAAGAGGTTCTTCTGCTGCAATAAGAACATGTTAGTAGCAGTTGGTACACACTGTACATACGGGCCATTACTATAACAGCTGCAGTGAAAGTGCAATTCTCTATGAAAATAGACTTTGAAGTACAATCAACAGCCCCTCTCTACAGATGTGTGTAGGAGATGCTTTGAAAAATTTGTGTATTTTTATGCTGATTTTTCAAAGTGCAGAGTGATGTTCCTAAAATGTTCCTTGCATGGCTCGAAGCAGCCAGGCAGAGAGGTTATGTCACCACGACTGTTACACTAATTAATTATAAGAAATACAATTGTTTTTCTAAGTGTTCTTTTGCTTTACAAAGTAAAATGTGAAACACTATCCTGTTGAAATCGGTGTTTATTATTAGTATTCACCTTGAAACACAATAACAGTCAATTGGCTTTAGAAATGTTCGTCATTCGGTTTCAGTGGAAACGCGTAGGTCAAGACTGTTTGCAAGTTAGGAGATGAGTAACACACTTCTAGAGTCCACCGTCATCCTGACAACATGCATCTAAACATTTTGTAGACCTTGAATAAATCATTGTCACCAAAACAACCGTGTCGTTTTGGTGGCAATGACACAATACTCAACTAATGTTGAAATATGAATTAAAGGTTTTGGGTGAGTTACAACCTTTTGCAGGTAAAATATAGTGTTTTGCTGCACGTATGAGCTATTTGCAAAAATGCATCTTCAGTGCTGAGAACTTAAAAAATGTCTAGAGAAATGTCCCAAAGCAATAGAGGAACAATTGCAATTGGCTCTTCATTACAGAATCAGAATCATCTTTATTGTCATTGTACTGGGGGGTACAACGAAATTTGAGGGTGCTCCTAAGGCGCCACCATACACCATTGCAGTAAGTCATTGACGAGCCCTTTCAGAGAACCTACACCATTACTCAAATAAGATCTTACAGTAGTTTACTTCATTTTTACTTACTTGCGAGATCAGCAACCCACAAAGCATGATCTTTTCTCTAATGCAGCTGTTATTATCTGCTACACAAACTCCTCTGGTGTGTTGGGGATCGGTTGTGTCTCCTCAGGTGCCTGTAGTTGTTCAACACGAGGGCATGCAATAATCAAGAGTCTGAGTATTAGGAGTGCTTCTTACTTCCCAGCCTCACACTGAGCAGTACATCACAGCACAGTCCACCTTTCTCCATTTAATAGAAAGAAGTTAGATGTTTTTGTCTAATCTATTTGTCTAATATATAAACACTAAATGCTTGACCAATGTGTTTTAATCCATCCTACTACACTGTTTATCAGTGCACTGCCAGTTAAAGAGGTTGGAAATGTTGTATAAATGCTGTAGTAAAACTTGGCAGTCAAGTCTGTACTTGGTTCATTTTTCTAAATGCTTGGAACACCAAGCAGCAAGAGCTCATTTCAAGGCGGAGTAACAGTGAGTGGGCACTGTAATTTCCTCTCGTTCTGTAGTCAGACGCAGTATCTTCTTGTGTAGGTGTTTGTATATATCTGTAACCTGCGTCATGCTGTGCACTGACGTTTTTTTTATGAGATTACTTCTTTGAATGAAAGCTGAGGAACTGCCCATATTTGTGAAAAAGGTGCAAAAAAAAATAAATCTTAAAAATATGTTTTTGAAGAAATTCCAACGTTGACAAATAAAATTCCCAACGACTAAAACAACTCAGTGAGTAAGTATAGTATCCTGATTATTTTTTGTGTATGTAAACACCTTGGATTCAGAAACCTGGATATGGCCTTATACCAGTTTTGAGACACCTGGATATGCAACGTGGAGGACTTCAATAGAAACCAGGATACTGTCACATGTAAACACCTGATCCAGGTTTCTGAACAAACCTGAGTAGTGTAGAGTAGACAAAAACTGGTTTCTCAGTTTCGTAATGTAAACATCATATCCCGTATGTGATCAAAACCACGACACTAGTGCGCATTTTTAACACACTCACTTACTTAATAGAGGCATATGTTCCAGTAGCAATAGACCTGTATGCTTTAATGCTCATTTTAAAAGATATTCTACTATTTCCATATCACTACCAGCAAATTACTATCAATGACAATACTTTTTTTTTTTTTTTTTTTTAACCATTTTTCATAGCAGCAATGACAAAGGTATTTAACAGTTTAGGCAGGCTATACAGCTCTGAAGCTCCTTTGATTCAAGAACTGAGCGCAAAATGCAAAGTGATGAGCAACATACCAAATGTGAAGGATAGAGGAAACAGCTGTGTTGTCATGGATAAGAGGCTCCTAGTGAGGAGACATGTGGGTGATTCTGTCTCCATGGTAACCACAAGAACAGTTTGTGAAGATGGAGAACAGAAGATGTAGAGGCTGAAAACTTGGAAATTCTCACTTTTTTTTTTAAAAATAACATGAATTCAGATGTCACACATTCAACTCCCATTCTTAAAGAGACATTCTTATAGTTGCCAAAAGACAAAGAATTGCTGTCACTCTTAGACACCTACACATCAGCTTTCAAAACTATTAAAGAAAAAGAGACTGGTATTTATGTAGTGAGTTCATACAATAGTTAGGCCATCAAAAACTAGACAGTCGTCTCTCTTGTTTTATGATGTTGCAGTTAAGGTTTCTGAATGAGGTGACAAGTGAAATCTTTATTTAAAGAGCACTTTTTAAAATCCACATTACAAGGTGGGTTCACTAAAGACATGAAACAGACAAAATCATGAAATCTTTAGGTTTTAAAAAGTAAGATAAAACTAATTTAGTGTAAGATAATAAAAAAAAGTTAAAAGACAAAGAAAATTTCAAAGAAAATACAAACTTCAAATTTCCTCTGGCTAATCATTGCAGAGTTTGGTTCAGGTTAATAAAAAAAGCATGTAAAATGATCTCTGCATCTTTTTGAGATATTACTAGGATGATAAAACATGATTGCACATGCCTTGCGGTGTGCTGCTCAAACCGTTTTACTATCAAACCAAACACCAATAATCCTGGCAACAGCATTGATATGTTCCAAGGAATATTGGGTTTGGCAACGGAGTCATCAGCTTCAAAACATACAATACAGTATAGGATCAGGGGAGGCTTAGATTGGAGCCGTTAGCTCAGTGGTTCAAACTGCCAGAATCAGGCTCAGTAAGTCCAAGAGTAATGGTGAATTCAGAATTAAAAATTACATATATGTACGCTTACTTACAGCTGCACTTACCAGTATTGTTATATCACATTGCATTACACTCACTCATGTGTAATGTGAATGAGGTCGCTCAATAGAGAATCATCATGAAACTCTGCAGTTCCTCTCAGCTCTAAGGAGCATTTCAGCACCTTTCCTTTGTTTGGCTCACACTCACTACCCTCATCAGCAAGCACAAAAGCTCAGATAAATCCACTGTACAGTACATAGATGAAAAATATGAAAATAGTGAAACATGTAGCTAGCTAAAGAGCTAGATATTCCCTCCATCTATTCTGTAAACTTTGCAAGGTGATTTATATGTCAATGTTGTGCTTGCAGTTTATCACACTGCCCCTAAGTGGTCAAAAAAAAGCATTGAATGCAGGTTTAATAATACAACATTCTGTATGCGGTTAAAATCACAGTATGATTCAGTCACTACCCTTTCATAATGTATTTTTCCCTGCATGCATATGTAAACATAATTTTCATACTTAAATGGTTTAGTACAGAAAGGTTTGTTATTCATGCTGCTTCAGATGATTCAGATATTGGAATCTGCTTTCATCCGTTTGCTCTTGTAATCTTATGTCTCATAATCTTATTCAGCTGCATAGACCACAAAAAACTAAAAATAAATTAATAAACATGTTGTATTTTAATGTTCATGACCAGGATAGACTCATTCCCACAACTGTGCATGAAATAATACATGTTCCACATACTGTTACAGTAGCCTATGTGCATACTTACCTATAATACATTTCAAAGTGTGAAAATCAGAATACTACCCACTGGATAAATGATATAAAACTGCTGTGATCTACTATAATTCTGGTTAAAAACACCATGAAACAAATTTAGGATGGAGTTATATAAGTTGAACGGTTTCTAGAGAACATTAGGGCCTAATTTTAGCCCAATAATTAGCTCTGGTTGACTAACTTTTTACGCCTGGCCATCTGGTTCTCTGTGTAAATAAAGTTATGAGTAAAGGATAAAAGCCAAGCTGTGACAGAGCTTTTACTTAAAAATAAACTTAGATAATTGTTATTATAGTTCATATATATATATATATATATATTCATATTCAAATCACACTTATCTATACTGAGACTACTGCCTTTCATCATCTCATTTAATTTCATCATCTTTTGTGCTGAATAGGAATTATGTAAAGAGAAAACTCACAGAAAAGCCACAGGTGTGTGTCTGGAAGTGTGAGCCATCTGTGACCTGCGATAAGTGGAGAATGAAAAAAAATCCTGTGGGCTTGTCTGCTGAGGGATGTAGTGCAGCAGTCTTTTGACTGTCTATTTCATTATTTCACTCACAGAGAAGTCTGATGGGGGACGATTTGGCTGTGCAGATATCAGATTGTTATGTGACAAAATATCTCGGCTATACTGTCACTTTTTAAAGGAGTTTGCGATTGTGTGAAGTAAAACTGTGAATATGAAGTGAAGTGAAGAAATGACAGGGGAGTGTTTTTCATTGAATTGAATCCCAGGACAATGGCTCTAAATGTTATGAGCATGTAAAATTATCTCTGCACCCTGCAACAAAAAGAAACTGATAAATCCTACCAGAAAATACATCCAGGTGGACAATATTACAGTTTTATTTTCATAAATGGCAACTCATTGATAAATCTAAAGAATGGAGTCTTTGAAGTTAGATACAACGTTCAAAATGTGTTTTCTAATTATGTCTTCATCACAACTTTATTTTCTAGCATAGCTAGATATCATAGCTTGATACATTACGTAATAGCTCGGCTTTCTAAAATGTGCAGTAACGTGGCCTACATATTTCCATTGTCTGAAATTCCTCAGTACCTTTATCGCTTCCTTGACTCCATCAAAATAAAGAGGTATAATAACGCTCCAAATTCAGCTTTCAAACATTGTCACTCTTGTTCAGTCCCTTTAAAGTCAGTTATTGAAGAAAATGTCACCACACAGAGTGTCAGATAGGAAAGACGGCTTCCTCCACAAAGGAAACAAAACAGCCACAAAGAAGATTATTATTACATCTCTAACAGACTAAATATAGCGAGTGCCTGTGTAACATCCTGAAAACAAAGATGCAACTGTAAACTTCCATCCTCCTTGCTATTCTGCTCAGTTTTGAAACGTGACAATGCTTGCGACTGAAGATTTTGTGGCTTGATTTCTCATTCAGTGGCTGTGAAAGGAAAATGGCTGATGTGAAATATTGTATTATTATTTAGCTGTAATTAGTTTTAATCTTTCTTTAAATCATGCTTTTGCTTGATTGTGATCACATATGTATACTATGATTCATGCAATATACAAGGATGTGTGCAATTTCCTGCTATACTTGATTTTCACATCAATATTACTGTTGGCACCTCAGGAAGAACAGCTGCTGTATAAGCAACGGCAGATGATGTTTATCAATACATTTGATGTTATTATTTTCCAATATGTCTTTCTTGAGGTTTTTCTTTAAAACAATACTCAGGTGCCCAAAAGAACATTGAAATATTTTTTTTCTTGACATAATCATTCATATTGAACAGAATCCACAAGCTTCCTTCTGTGCAAAAAATATTTAAAAGTTTATCTGAATCTAATATGAAACTTCAACTATCTAATTTAGTGAACTCAAGTAGATATCTTTCATATTTACCTAGTTTTTAGTTCTTTTTGTTCTGTCCAAGGACACATAATGAGGGACTTTCAAGTTTACAAAAGTAATGAAAACCTCTTTTAGTGGTTTTAGTTCATAAAGTCACTTGTCTGTTGTTTTAAGACCCTAACACTAACAACAAAATGTCTAGAAATGGATGCGATAAAGAGTTTAAGACATGTCCAAAAGTGATTATCTGTGTAATTTTACTTTCATATTTACCATGGAAAGAGACAGCTTTGAATTCTACACAAAGACCATAGAAATGAAGGTGTTCCATCACGTGGTTCCTGCAGCAGTGGTTGGACGTGCTCTGCTCACCTCTCTGGTCTCTGATTCACAGGCACCTCACTCCCTAACCTGGGTGGTGGCTGACTTTCACAGCATTGTTCCAGGCCTCCCATACTCCGCCATTTTGTTTCCTGTGCAGAACAGGAAGTCCTGCCTGCAGCTGTTCCCAGCACTGTGAAGTTAAGAGTCTTTGCAGGCACACAGACACACACACACACATACACACATCCTCTTCCTTCGTGCTTTCCCCTCAGCCAGATTTCAGGATGCCCCTCTCTGATGTGAAGATGACCCCAAGGGTTGATGAAGCCAAGAGCACGTCTGCTTTCCTCAGCAAGACAAAACCCCTGCCTGTATGTAAAGCTGCACGTGTGCGAACATATTTTTGAAAGGATATTGCAACATACGAATAAAGTAAATACATTTTTTGCAGGCTTAAAACTGTGGTTTGTTTACCATAATATGTAACAACATAAAACACATTCTTAATGCTGACTAGTAGGGTTAAAATATTTTCGGTGTTTTTAGGATATATACTGACAGGTTGTTTCAAGTTACATCCACCTTGTTTTCAAAATAATTAGTAATTTTCTGTTTATCATGCTGACAGCCTCATGTCTCAAACCAGGGTTTCTCTTCCATAGCATAAAGGAGATATGTAGGCAATAATACAAGCGTGGGAAAACACCTCATGACCATGTCCCTACCGGTGGACTGATGCCCTTTCGTCTGCCTGAAAGTACTTGACAATGGATATTGATATTATTTGCAAATTAACAATTACATCATAGAAAATGTATGAGACATCATCTTATCTGCACCGGTTATTGTTTCTGTACAGTGATCCTGATAACGTCATAGCCATTTAGCATATCGGAAGTCAACTTAATAATTATACAGTTTGTAAGATAAATTTGACTGATGAATGTTCACAGATCACAAAAACAGTGTCCTTTTGCTTCAGAGAAGGTCTACACACAATATCAATGAGTGCTAGAGCAGCTGCACTGGACACTTGAGCAGACCAAATGCTTCATACACCACCCTGTTACCAATCTGCTGCATATTATCACTCATATAACACATACTCCAGAAACAAATCATTTGGACATGCTCACAGTTTCACAGTTTGCTGGAGCCTCGTAGAACAAATGTTCATGATTGAATGTCATATGATAATTGCACTATAATTGGTCCACACTTTTCCTGAGACCACAGCTGGCTGGAGCCCAACCCTGAGGCATTGGCTGTATAGTGGGAGGCAGGAAAATACCCAGGACATCTTGCTAGTCCAGCACACTGAACACTCATTTACCTATGGGCAATTGAGATGATTCATCTGATTTGGAGTGTGGGAGGAAACGTAGAGATTTGGAGAAAACACAGGTGAATCACAGTAAAAGTAAAGTAAAATATAATTTCATGTTACATTTTAACATAATTTAAATGATTCTCATTGGATATTTCAGCAGGAGTTTTGATGTTAATTAACACCGGTATTAGTCTGTCCTTGACAATAATGTTTGATTACTCGTGGAAGAGAAAAAGCTGTAGAAAATATATTTTAAATAGGAAATTTACCACGTTTTCTATTTAGACAATAGGATATGTAATGCACCATTTAACTACATTATGTAGAATCCTAAACTGAACATTGGTCTGTGGGATTTAACTCTGATTATAATAATCGCTCACTTCCTGTTTCCTGTCTACATTAATTTTTCCAAAAGCTGACAAAATATAATCAAGCTAATTATACAGAAACTGTCACGACTGGAAAAAAGACAATTTTCTTACTCTTTCCTAAGCAAAGAACGAAATGGTTTAGTACATTTTCCAAATTAACCAGCTTTTACTGACAGTATTATATGATGAGCAATACCAGTGAGTAATATAACCAAATGTATTCTTCGTGTATTCTTCACTATTCACACTGTTTGGCGTCTCAGAGAAAACTTGCCTCAAGGTATTTTACATTCCTCAAACACACCCTCCAAAAGAAGCTCTCAACAGAAATATAGTGTCTTTAAAATACATGCTTACTCAAAGAATGTAAATAAATCTCCCACATTCCAGAAATTAATTAGACTTCCTCTCCATATCCTTTGCTTTGCCCTCTGGAGGAGCTGGTTTCCTCTCGAACACCATCCATATGCTTCCTTTAAGGAAGGATGCCATCACACCTCCTCCACTGTGGAGGTTCCACCCTTTCCTCACTTTAAACCCATGGCCCAGTCAAGTTCAACAGTAAATTCTGGATTGGGTGTGCAGTATTAAAGTGCTGTTTTGTACATTAAGTCCTGATCACGTCTCAGTGTGGAGTACAAAAGGTGTGGACTCATACATCTTTTGTGTGTGTGTGTGTGCTTGAGTATGTGTGTATGTGCATACAAGAGACCACAGAAAGAGAAATGGAGCCCATAAACAGAAATCATTAAAAGTATTAAAAGCAAATTACTTTTGAGACAATGTGGCGTCTCAATATCGATACCAGTTATATCAAATCCTCCTGTATGTTTTATCTTATGCAGTGGCATACCTCTGGGGACCAGACTATTTTATCAAGAGATTGTGCATTAGTGTGTGGTCCACCTGTAAAACAATATCTCATTTGTTTACGAAATCATTTAGAACATCACAGTGTCATATTGCAGGCATTCATATTGAACATATTTCACTTAAAATTGGGGGGACAATGTGGGTGAGCTTTCATTCTTTACAGTAGCTGAGCCTCATAGTTGCAATAACAGTAGTTGAGCATGGGGGGCACCATCCACCCACACAGGGCATCTATATCTGTGGATTTGCTTGTGACTCACAAAAAAAAAAGCATCTCTGTGACTAAGGAGGAAGAGGAGGTGGAGTGCGAAATGTTGGTTGGCTCAGGCAGAGACAAGAGAGGAGTGGATAACTTGCTTTGGAGCAAGCAAGCTCGGTGAATCATCGTTGGGATCCCATGTTCACACATGGTGGTGAAGCATCCTCCTTAACAGCTCCAGAGGAAGCCTCTCCCACAGGGTGGATAGGTGAGAGCCAGGGAGCTTCCTCCTGTGGGGGAAGATTCACCTCTAAGGTGGGAAGTCAGGAAATCTGGAGTTGGGGTCACACATGTCAAGCAGTGCCAGAATCCCTACTTGCTGTAAATCACCTAAAGCAAATGGCCCATTGCCAGTTTCAGTTATCAGGAAGCTTTGTCTGCTCAGAGCACCGGCTCACCAGCGAAAAGCCCCCCCGTTTAAGCATGTGCTGCAAAGAACACTGATGCTTACCTGCATTTCCCACACGTCTCACTAGCTACATGACTAAATTTCTGGCATATTTTAAACATTACTTCATATTCTCCGTGGGACGTTTGCTGTTTTGTTTTCACACATGTGTGGGAATGTCCTTGTGAATGTGTCTTGGCTTGAAAGCACCATACGTGTGAATGCGTAGTTTTCCCCACACCTGTGTATGCCTGTGTAGTGGCAAGCCAAATTTGTAAAACCCTCTTATGTCATTACCAGCATTAGCTACACATGACAGCAGGCGACATCCTAAAAGCTCGAGGACATAACTGTGAATTTAAACACCAACATATAGCAGTAAATGCAATAATAGTAATAGTATGTCATAAAAATGCGAGAATGCCATCCTCCATCATGTTTGTAGCTACAAATCCCATAATGCCTTCTACCAAATACCCTCTTGAATGCTTGAATGTTGACATGTTGATTTTAACCAGATTGTAGGATATAGAGACATTACATTGGAAGTAGTATAGCAGTGTTGACAGCCCCATAATCAAATGTTCGATACACATCCAAAATAGCTGCATTTAAATATATTTTTGGTTTGTCATTGTTGACACATTATGCTGCCTTACATAGACTGTCTAATAACTGTCTCATGTGTCTTTGTTGCCATTCCTGTTTTTTATCTGCAGGGCATGGTTACCTTTTAGGATATGAGGGCATCTGCCAGTCAGCGCTCAAATGACAATACTGATCCCTCCCTTATAATCTAAAAACAGGCAGGACACTGCTAGGGGATCAACTATGTTTATTTTGTGTAGTTAAAAGAATTTTAGGAAATGTACTATTTTGACTATCAAACGCACATATCAAACGTCAGATAAGATATCAGTTTCATCTGTTTGTGTGCAGCACAGAAAGTGGTCCGGGATGTAATTAGCCCAGCTAAATAAACAGTCTGCAACAACCCCAGAGTCTGCAACCTCTTTGTTTACATGGAGATAGCATGCAAATTCTAGTCAAACTACAGACTAATAATTTTTCAGCTGTAGCTGTTGTCATAATATATCAGTGAATCCCTGAATACTGCTCTTACCACAAAATATAAAATGGTGGCATGCCGGGACAGCTGCTGAATTACGAGTCCTTCTATGACATTCACTTCCCGCTGGCTCCTGATTCATGTTTCTCTCTAACAGTGAAGGTCAACAAGTACTGCCACAACACAGGGTGAGAGTTTTTTTGAATGGACTTTGTGTTTCTTGTTTTTCTCATAAAAGCTATTTTGGAAAATACAATTGCAAACAGCTAACACACCTGCAGACTTTTTTATATATATATATATATATATATTGTTGTGCATCACCTCCATTCACTTCCAGATCATTTTAAAATTCACAAATCCTTCTTGTAAATATTTTTTATAATTTCTGTGTATGTATTTAAACACAACTTTGACCCAACATGGTATTCAAAACCTTCATTTGTAATTCATAGGGTGAAGATATACTGCACAGTGTTTCATACAAACAAACTGTTGCCTGGTGTTTTCAGCAGCTATTTACAAGCTACAGTAAAGGTATAGACATCATCCAACGTGTCAATGTTTAACAAAGTTGTAGCATTAAGCCCTGGAAAACAATAGATGAGGTAACTCTTAGAGGCAAGAGTCCTTTCTTCTAGGGATGTTTTGAACGCAGAGGAAGGGGGTTGGGATGGGGGTTTTAAAAAGAGGAGAGAGAGCAGAGGAAGGGGCGGACCTTCCAGGCCTTGGTTCCCACTGACTGTGTGCAGCTGGAGCGAAACAATACTGAGAAACAAACAGTGAAAGGACTAAACACCACCACACCCTCGGGGAAAACTCCTTGTAGGATGATATGACAGCCTGTTTTTAAGGAAGAACCATCACTTGAAACTGTCATCATATCAAAATTCACAATTTTTAAGATCTATTTCTATAATGCTGTAGCCTACATTTTTAGCCATGCTAGTGGAATGGCTCCAGGTCAGTCCAAAAGGGTGGTCCAAAAGGTAATATCTCAACTACTGAATGGAGTGACATAGTAAACATCAGCATTTAAACATTGCCATTAGAGTGTATTAGCATGCTGATGTTAGTATGAAGGTCAGAAAAGAACTGCTGTGTCTGTGGCTGCTCTTGACAAGTATTTTTCTGAGGTCCTCTCGCTGACATTGTCAACCACACGTGTAAGTGAAATCACCAGCAGCCACAGTGAAGCTTATTACTTTGCTTTGTTGTTATTATGCCTCATTTGAGTTTCCGGTGTGCTCTGAGTCATCAGGGATAACTATCGTGGAGAGAGGGAGAGGAAGAGTGGAGGGCGCAATGTTCTTGGCGATCAACTCTGAAGTGTGGCTATTTTCACTTTGTCACAACCTGTTATTGTTCTATTCTCTACAGTCTATCATGCTTAGTCATAGACTGTAACTGGTTCAAATTGTCAGTTAAAAAAAGCATTTTTGTTATTGCAGATTAATTTGATTTTCTTCAGAGCATGCAGAATTTCAGCATTTAAAAAAACGCTGCACTCCAGCCCTTGATGAAATATGGGATCACCTTTGTGATGAGGATAGCATTTTTTTTTTCTTTTTGGCATGGCAAAAACATATAGAAAACTTAAGATAGCAGGATATTACATATAGATTGTTAATTTAAAAAATGCATAACCTCTTCAGATGTCAGTTGCATGTATAATCCAACACTCAAAGAGACCTTTATAGACATCATGACGATGGATTATGCATAGTTCTATAATATTTTTTGTGCTGGTACATTTAGTTGATTAATTAGGTGTGTAAATATTTGTCCTCTGCTATGCCTGATCGGCCCAGATCTGCTCAGCATTGTGTTTACCCACGCACTAGAGAGAAAGAGCCAGATCTGTACCCTCAACCCCATCATCTGGCTCCCACCTCTGTTTACAGAGCTACCCATGTCCTCATTAAAACATAGAGTGCAGCTGGCTAGACAACACACAGGGGCTTGTTTTCCTGAACCCTGTGGTTAGTGGAGGGAAGTTCATCACATCAAAAAAGTCCCTGGTTCAGTTTGTGATCACTGACATTCAATTACACACCAGTTTGCTAGCAAATACAAGTTGTCTCTTGAACAGCTTAGCTTTACACCTAAAATGCAGGAAAAAGTCCAGTTGGATATTGTATTGAAAAAACAAAGCACATATCATTCTACCAACAAAAAGGTCAGTCTTCAAACAAACTATGGTGTTGTTACTATGCAGGAAATGCTTTGCAGAAGAAAGGAAAAGAACAAGTGAGAGAACACATGGAACAGAGCATGTGACCTTTAGTAGACAGATTAGAAAGAGCAGCACAGTCTTTTCAAGCTCTCTGAAGAGTCACAGGGAATGCTCCGCAGCTTAACTGGTTGTAATTACATGTCACTCCATTTGGACGAGAAGACGGAGCAGTCAGCAAAGGGCAAGGACAAGGGAGCACTGGCACTGTGTGTCACTGTGTGAACAGCAGACGGATTTTGGCAGTAAAATGTATTTTGAGTTACTAGTTGGTTAAGGCGCTCAATCTGACAAATGGTCCTTACAGGAAAGTTAAATACTATCAATGCATTAACCTGCAATTATTATAACATAACATATACATATATTAGAATTAATATCTTTTTTTTAATTGAGCAATTGCATTTTTTTCATGTAAAATGTCTATAAAATAACCATCAGATTGATGTAATGGAATAAAATGCTGTAAACTTTAGTACAGGTGATTTTACCTTTGTGTGTATGTAAGATGTAAGTGTGTGTGGGTGATAGAGAAAGAAAGAGAGAGGATGAAGGAGAGCGTGATTTGCATACACAGACAGAGATTTGGTATGTATGTCATCAAGTATGTGTGTGTGTGTGTGTGTGTGTGTGTGTGTGTGTGTGTGTGTGTGTGTGTGTGTGTGTGTGTGTGTGTGTGTGTGTGTGTGTGTGTGTGTGTGTGTGTGTGTGTGTGTGTGTGTGTGTGTGTGTGTGTGTGTGTGTGTGTGTGTGTGTGTGTGCGCGGTCCAGATATATTACTGTTGTGTTGACATAAATCTCTTTAAACAGCCATGTTGTGGGGACTCTCCTCCCTCCTCCCTGGGGACAAAAAGCAAGTCACCTCAATTTAAATCATTACTTTTAGGGTGAAGACTTGGTTCAAAGTTAAAGTACATTTAGCGTCATGTTAGTGTTAATGTTAGTGTTAGTGTTAGTGTTAGTGTTAGTGTTAGTGTTAGTGTTAGTGTTAATGTTTGGCATTTGGTGGTTATGGTTAAGGTTAGGGTAAGTAGGGTAGGGCAGGGTGAGGCATCCTAGTGCCATTATCATCAACATCATTACTGTCACTTATATCATTGTCTATATTATTGACATAATTATTGGAATCATTTTATTATATCCTAAATGTCATCATCGTATTTCAGATTGCATGAACTAATGACACCATATTTATTGTGGTCATCACGGAGAACGTCTGATCAGTACTTCTCATCTGAATAGTCATGGTCATTTGCTGTTCCTATCATATCCCATTTTAGTATATTATAATGACTATTTGTCCTCAGCAAGGATTATATTTTTTTAATTTCAACTATTTGTTTTTAATTTCATGTAAAAGTTGAAATGCTGCAGTGCCAACACTAGCAATGACTCATATGAGCAGGGGAGGCTGTAGTTGACAGAGGTGACCTTAAAATAAACTGCTTGATACATCTTCTCTGTGTGTCACTATGGATACGGCGACAGACACCAAGCCAAACCTAAGTTGTGACGATCTCAAGTAGACGCGCTCTGATGCAACTTACATTGGTGTTCATCATGGTTTCGCAGTGATGCATGGTGGGACTAGGCAGCATTGTTTGATACGGTTTTAGAAGGTAGTTGTGAAATCCTCTAACATACCGTGGATGAGCCAGTGAATACTCTCATGGTAATGTTGCCCTCTGAGCTAATTTATTTTACCAATCATTATAAATTCACCCAGTCAAAATGTAAGACAACAGATTTGGCCTTTTTTTGAGAGTGGTGCTTTACATTTCTCTGGATAACTGTCTACATATAGACTGCAACTTACAGTAATAGATAGATACCATAGTCTTTCAGTCTCAGGAGAGTAGTTCTGTGTAAGGCTGACTCCACTCCTCATAGGAGGGAACATGGTTCTGTTTACTGTCCCTTGCTAGCTTGTTGTGTATTACAACCTCTTGACTTTGTACTAAAGTTTTTTGAGAAATCTCCATTGTAGTACAGAGTCAAGAGGTTGTAATATGCAGCAATAGTATGGTTCATTTACATGTTTTAATAGTTTTTGGACAATAGCGGAAGTCTACAGCACAGAGGAATAAGATATATCAGGCTTTGGATACAGGATGCAGAATAATTGCTGTACTGGGTCAGATGATTCATTGTTTCATTATCCATCCATGCCTTATAGCATATATTTATGTGTGTGTTTCAGCTGTGTTTATGTGAACATTGACAGGAAGCACCTGATGAACATTTCCACCACACCAGCATTTTCATATGGAATCTTTTATTACAACTTAAAAGAGAACGGAAATACTATAGTGATGCCGGCCTCCATTAATGATGACTAGCTAAAGACACTCTTGTAGTTCAAGGGTGTCATTTGTTATTATGAATTTGATTATCAAAGCTTTAGCTGGACCTTGGGAAAAAAAACCCCACAACAAATACATCAAGATGAAAAGGGAAGCTTTGTTTTTAATGTGTTCCTTTTGGGGTTGCATAATCTGTGCCACATCCCTGTAACCTGGGGGCCACAGCTCATCTACGCAACTCAAACAAAGGCCAAAAAGCAACGATGAAAGGTGTATCCAGCAGCACAAGTTCAATAACGGATATATTAATAAAAAATGAAGTGACTGCATTTGGTAATAGGGCATAAAATGTCAGAGCAGAGTGAGAATGAATCACCAAAAATGTAACATACCCATGCCTGACATGAAAATGTCACACTATGTACACTCCCTACATGAGAATGATGGCAATGTTTGGAATCAGTGAACAACAGAAAGTGCCTGTTTCGGTATTTAGGGAATGAAACTTGACAACTTCACACTGCAGTGATCAGTGTTTAAGTGTCATCCTGAAAAGAAATGCCATGCTATTATCCTTAAATACCATGTGGCATGAGCAGCGAGCATGATGCAATACTCTCTCCTTTACTATGCAAACTACTCTACTGGAAATGACTTTAACAATCCATCACTTGTTTTATTATTGAATCGTAAATAGCATTTAGTGGTCATCCGTAGATGAATAGTAAATGAAGCAGAAAAAGCAGAAAAGTGAGACGGCTTCAGAATTTGAATTCAGCACCCCAGACTGTTTTTTTTTCTCCCCTTTTGTTCTCAGACTATCTTCCATTGTTATGTGTTTTTGTTATATTTCAGCTATTTTTATGATTCATAGTTATTCAGATTTTAAATCATTTAATTTGTTCTTAACATTTACTGAAAAAAATGAAAAACAAATTACATTAGAAATGTATAATAACATTTTACCATTAGCCTATGACCCTGACACAATGTCTTTGTAGTCTTAAAAATCATCTTTTAAAGACTTTTTCACCCAGTCTTTAATGTCGCTCCCCTTCTTTCTCCTCTCACACTAGTGGCCTCTTCCTTTTTTTCTCCCTCCATCACTCTGTCTTCTATCTCACGCTCTCTCTGCCTCCTGTGCCCATTAGTATTCTGTTCAACCCCAGTCAGTCTAAGCAGGGAGGCTGTGGCTGTCTGCTCCTCTGTTTTGAAGCCACTCGAGTGAGGTACCCTAGCACGGCAGAACACTTTATTCATCAGTGTGTAATTACTCAGACACACACACATACACAACCTCACATATAAACTCTCTGCTAAACCTCTGCCTATCTCTGTATCTGATCATGGCCCCCTCTGCTTCTAACCCACTATCACTCTGCCTCGTCTGTGTATGTGGTAAGTGGTGCTGCTGCACTGTGAGCTGCCCCTGAGTGCAGTTGGTGCTGACAGATTTCATTAGAGCTGTAATGCAGCCTGTCTCAGTGTCTGCCTTGATAAGCCCTTCAGGACACTGCAGACCCAAGACATCACAACACAGCACACAACCCAACACACAACCCAACATTCAACACAGCATGACAAAGCAAAAACAAAAAAAGAAGAAGAAGGAAGAAAGGGGTAACAGCAAGATACAGCTAAAAATGTGTCATGTAAGATGTGAACATCACATATGCTATAAACGTTTAATCATTCAGAATTGGACTGTACTTTAACATTGAATGTATTGTTGTTGTTTTAAATCCCTGCTGTATCTTGCTAACCCAGATGGCATTTGTAAAGACATTCAAATGTTCAGTGGAGCAGAATATGCTAATTCTCACTTCGATGCCAACTCGAGCAAAGCAGGATGCTTCAGCTCCTCCTTGAGAAACGTGATAATTTCAGTGCTGCTGCAGGATCTCAGACCATCCACAGCAAACAAGTTCAAACAAACCAAAGTAGAGCTCAGACCTTCGGGCCATCACTATGAAGAGTATCAGAGGTTGATGTTGTCACTGAGATCTGTCAAAAGCCTCTGACAACGTGTGGACATGCAGTACAAACATGGAACACACACACACACACACATAGCACTGTTTTTTTGTCCCTGTCGTCCCATGAGGCACCAGTTCACAGCCCAAGGCTTGATTTTTCAGATGTCAGATCTGTTGCCACGCAAACTGTGTGATCTTAGTCAAGATGTATCACATTCAGTACAGTCTGTACGTAACTTGCAAGTCGCCTGCTGCTCAGACAAGTATTGTCAAGCAAATAATTGTAACTTTCAAATGTCATTGAAACTTAGCTAAGATATCCATATATACAGTATATTCTTGGTATTTATGTTGGTATCTGTACTAATTTGAAGTTGAATTTAAAATGGTATAGAAATAAAAAGTCATACAGGCAATTATTTTACAGGCTAGCAGGGGCAATGTTTTTAGTCATAGCTTAGTCCCAATCTGTGATGTAAACACTCCATGTGTGAACCGAGTTCAGATGTTACAAAAATTCTACCTGTTGCCATAAATTTTGACACCATTCGCCATTGCTGCACCTGGTCTAGGCACTTTTGATAATATATGTGGGATAAACACTGCACTAGGCATGTGGGACCTGCCACTGACTCAGCAAGTGAACAGCATGGGCGTAAAGTAACGTTTAAGTCAACTAGCTTTCACTTTCAGAGTGGAATACAAACTTAACCGCACAATGTGTCCTCCAAAATGTTCAATGTTATGAAGTTACACATATCTTATACTACAAATGGTACATAACGCATGCTATACAAGCTTGTTAAAAAAGGAGAAAAAAAAAACCCCACCTTGCATAAAGATTTGTAGGCTATGACATGCTGTGGTCATTAGTGCACCAAGTTGATAGCTTCACAAAATATTATCGCCTGATGCTATGGAAACTGCCTACCTAGACACAAATATAAATATGTCCAAAAATAGTTTTATGTTCCTTTGACAAATGGAAAATCTGTTCAATAGCTTTGAGTATTGTTTATTTATCCTTTCACAGTAATTGAGGGGAATTCAAGTTTCACCTTATCTGCTGCTTATCTACCACATCACATTCTTCTGTACTACCCAGATGAATCAATACTATTAACCAAATAAATTTTACTGCTAAGATACCAGTGATGTTTCCATTCCCCCTGCTTTCAGTATTTGTCACCCATATCACCCATATGTTGACCCATATCACACATAGAAAACTGAGATCTCCTAGTTGAGATTTTTTTCAAAGTCCTTAAGTATTTGTATATGTAACATACATATACATATAATTTGATAGCGTGCTAACAATCAAACCACCTCTTCAGTACAAAGTCATTGTATTATATTCCCAGAAAGCCTTGCAAGCACTGTGACAGTCATTTCAAGCTGTGGTCCTGTGAGAGTGCAGTGACGTTCTAGGACAAATCAGACACATAAATTGTCCTCTGCATGTAGCCTGGGGTGTAAGCAGGACTTCTGGCATGTCAAATTAACTTGTCATTTGTAGGAAAACTGCAGAATGTTTGGATGTGGAGGGTTTATTTGTGTGAATTTGTTTTGTTGGCAGAAGCATTTCATACTAGTAAAGGCTGGTGCAGCCTCACCCTAATTCTCTCTTCTCTTGCTGCTATAAACAAGTCAGTCAGTGTTGGTATTGTTGGTATGTCATTGAGCAACTGATGACTGGTATGGACAAGCTAAAGGTGGCAAAGGCAACAATGATTCGACACAAAACACAATAAAATGTTTTGTGTGTGGATGTGTTTTCATCTTTTTTCTTTTCTGGGTTATGCTTCTATGAATCATTTAAAATCCAGATTTTCAGTTTAAAATGACAGAAGAGGTGATGTGCAACATGAGATATAAAATTTATAAGCTCTCTTTTGGAAGTAGTTTTGGAATTTCTTCTTGTTTACATTCAGCGTATTCTTTCTTATATTATTGCATGACATGTCAAACGTGCATGGGCAATTTTCTGTAACTACAGCTCAAAATTAAAGCTTTGTATAGCTGTAAACCGATCATGTTACAACACAGGAACAAACACCAGCTTTACAGGTGTACCTATCATAACACAAACAACATGATAGCCTCTGATGTGTTGGTACAGGATAGGTAGTAATAGACACCTCCATTCCTATGTCAAACAAACAACCCTAGTTGATGTTGGTCTGATTTTAATTCACTTAATCATTCATCAAATTCAACATGCATCAGACCTTTAAAAACACAGTCTTTGAAAAGTGCAATAAACATATTTTACCAGAGTGGTGATGGTGTCTATAGGATAAAGTAATGCAGTCTGAATGATCTGCACTCACATTATTCTTCTCACAAAGCACACTATACTCTATACAACATGCAGTACATTTCAATCCTGAGATTTCTGTGTTCTTTCAGTATGTGTCAATATAAACAAGCCTTTTTCAAAAGTGCGAAGCAATTCACTGGTAACCTTTTGTGGTATATTGCCATTAGTACCTGTAAGATGAAGTTCTCAGTATGACTGCTTTCACCTGGGTAAAAAAAAAATACCCTAATTCCTCAGTACACATTGCTAACTGTTATTTAGTTGTATGTGAGGGGGATGAGCTCAATGTAATCTGTTTAGATTAGCAGCATTTACCTTATTGATTTTCTTCCAGTTTTTATAATTGATTTAATAGTGTGGGTTGCATATGTGCATGTGTAGTCACTGAGGATTACTTTTAAATGGTGAAAAACTGTGGTAACTAGTAGAGTATTTTTGATCCCTGTTACATCTAATGGTTATGGAAACATTTCTGTTTTGTTGTAGAGATACACAATTTTACGCAAATAGACATATAGTATATTCCTGTACATAGCCTACAGTACAACCTTTCCGCAGCAAAATAACGTCTAATCTTCTGAAAACAAACAGAAAAGCCTCTGTGCTGTTTTTGTTATCCTGCTAAAAGGCTCAAGTGCACCTGTCGAGGAAAGCAGAGACAATGGGGTAAAACAAGCTCATCCATCAACTCCTGCTAGCCCTCCCCTGCTCCCTTGCCTTGCTCGCTGTTTCCTGTTGTGCAGGAAGTATATCTAAATCCGCTCCACCCACTGGTTGGAGGGTAAACATTGTGTGGGACAGAGAGATTGAGTGAGTGATTAATAAATAACCAAGACTGATTATACCCAAGTGGAGATAAATGAACAAATGATGTGAAATTTAAAATCTGTGCATTCAAAAAAAACAACACAGTTTTGCTGAACACAACAGACAAGGCAGGCAAGGTCTCTGCAGCTGCACATTTCCATTGTAAGGGGCTCATTAGCTCAGGAAACACTCTGGCAGGAAAAGAACTATTGGGATAATTTAGGCTGCAGGAAGCCTTGTGCTTAGACAGCTAACTCTTTCCTGTTGGAAGGAAAGGTGTGATCACTTGCACACTCACTGATCTGCAGCTGCAGACCCCTCTTTTTACCACCAACAATCCCCAGTCACAGATATTAGTGTAAGTGAAGGAAGGGTTTTTGCTAATAACCTACAGTATATCTTGTAGGGTTATAGTGCATACATTATAAGGGTACATTGTCAGTTAACATTTTCTTAATAATTAAATGAGACATTGACACAATAAAAATAAATGATAGATCATTCTAACTAATTTTGATACGCCATGGTGTGAGTGCAGGTGAAAGTGGCTAATAGTATACCACTCTCTGTTCATTGGCCACATATCCATTTCAATCAATGGCAAAGGCTTAGCCATACACTACTTAAACAATTGGTGTGCAGCTGCTATTTGACAGCTGTTTCACTCGTGTTCCAACAGCATGTATTAGTTCCTAATGGCTACTGCTGTGTGAATAGTATGGCTAATGAACATAATGACATACTGACATCTGACGTATTGGTGATGGTCCAGCAGTCTATGTTTGTCTAATCTAGCTACCAGAAAAAAAAATCATGTGTGACATGCCTAAAAGGAGTGTTATGATATAAGCTGCCAGTATCTGTCAGTGGAACATAGCATGCTCTTTCTTAGTGGCACACAACAGCAACATACCAATAGTCATGTGAAGCCAGTATCCCACGAACAATCGAATGCTTTGGTATCTTCTGGCTGCAGACTGGTCATTCATTGGTGCTCCCATTTTACAATGAACCATCAGTTATGTTGCGATGTTAAGTCATGTGCCTTTTGTTAAAAAAAAAAAAAAACTCCTTTACAATAATCTTCATCTTGATGTTGGCCAGAGTGACAGTTTGACAACTCTCATTTGAGCATTCATTCACAAGAATGTTTGAGTTACTGGCAGGCCTCCGACCTACAAGATCGAGCATGATAGGGCAATTCAGCTGGGTGCTTGACATTTGGAAGATGTTAATAAATACTTTTCCACTCAGATTCTTGACGGCCAAAGAGATGTTTTTTTCTAAATGATTATCTTGCAACCCATTATTTATTTGTAAAGCATCAGTCAGTGATTCATTAACCAATGCTAAAGTAATTGCTGACAACTTAAAAGGATATCTGTGTATTTTTGATTTTGCTTTATTCTTAAGTGGGTTCTCGTACATACGATGTATGCTTGACACAGCGATATCAGTTAGCTGACTATTCAGCTCTCACCCCATTGCTCAGGCAGTCTAAATGATTCAGCATAAACAGGAGGAAATGCTGTTGAAGTTGCGAAGAACAGTGGCCCCCATATCTAAATAATACTCACCCATTTCTGCTGACGTCTTTCAGAACAGAAGCAGAACCTGCTCAGCGCTGCACATTTTGTGAACTCTTTACCCTTTTAGTTAATAATCACAAGGTCCCCTCTGACTCAAAAACTTCATTATGTGATATCTCTCAATACAGTGAACATCAGCTAAGCAAATGGCAGATATTTATTTTCTTTCTCTCCTGGAGTAAGAGAAACACATTTGTGCAACAACACATACACACACCCCAGCATACATACACATCTAATTGGCTTGCTGTAGCTCGCCGTTTCCGCCAGTGTTCTGACAGTTGATTGCTAATAGACTCAAAACCACAGGTCCTGCTGTGAGGCTTCTGCGTCATCCCATCGTCATTCTAGTCCCCTACTCAGTCACATCAGTCGCCCCCTTCCTCAAGCTTTTCATGTCCTAATTCCAGAACAGTCATCCATCTTTCAGTTACTCACAGTGAACAAAACCCAACTCTACTCAGGGCTGAATTCAAATTTTTCTCTATTCCTTCAACGTGCATCTGTAGGGATGTTGCTCAGACACTAATCAAACAAAATTATGGCTTCACACTGTGAAGGAGTTTATGTCATAACTCTGCATTTCTATGTAAATATGACGCAGGGTGCACTCAACTGAAATCTAGAAGAATAACTGGATCAAACGAAACTTGCTTTACAATGTAACAAAGCTCAAAGCTGCAATGTCTTTAGATCATTTAATCTTTATGTGACCAATTTCAAAGAAGGTAAAGTAATACACTCAAAAATATGGTTTGAACAGGAACTCCATCAATTGCTATTGTGACTCATCATGCTTTTTAAATGAGTAAAAGCCATCAGTCATTTAAAACAAATCTAACAAAGGACAATTTACGCCAAAGGAACAAATTACAATATTTTTGATATTTCACAAATACCATTATATTGTATTTATAAAAAGTATGAGGCCCAAAACAGACCTTTGTGGGACTCCAGATTCATAACCAGTAAACTCTACATATTGGTGTGTGCAAATAGCAGCTCATCCCATTGATACCATATGCATTTGTTTTGGAGAGATATGTCTATGTTGCTATTTCTACAACCAAAAGAATACTTGATTACTTGAGAGGAAGAGCTTTGAAAGAGTAAATCTAAACTAATTGAGAGAAAAATGCTTATTGTAATGGAACACATGCTGACATAATTCATATAATGAACCATGCACACTGTGCTGTGAATGCACTGAGGTACTATACTGTCCATCTCACTTTTTGTCAGAGCAGCTCAAAAGCGGGTGGTTTAGCATTACTTCTGGTAGGCTTAGACAACATGGTACGATACAGTTACTAAACACAACATGCGTTTGTGTTACATAATCTTCAAGGAGTGCAAGTCAAATGTATTTTTAATGACATTAATCTACTGAGGCCCCAGGCAGCAAAATGTCTCTGGCTGAGGCTGTGACACAAACAATAATACTGAAGTCAGTCTAAGTCATAGGCTATACTGCATCAGACTGCAATTATTTTAAGTAACACAGAGACGGAGGGAGCTATATGTTAGAGATAAACTGCCATAAGCCTGCCCTACAGTTTTAAGTTTGATATTCACCAACTGGAAACCAGACACAAGACACATGTATTTGTGGATGAGTTCATAGTTAAACATGTGACTTAATTTTGTCTCCCTGATATAAATGGACACATAAACATGTGATTTCATTCTGTGTGTTCAATAACTAACTGGTGAGAGGCCCAGACAATAGATACTGTTCTGCCAGCTTTATCGTGACATCAAACTTTTAGTAGTCATGAAGAAGTGCATGAGGGCTCACTCATAAAAATACCTGATAGAAAATACCCAACAGTATCTTTTAGTGAACAAAAGGTAATGTGCATTGTGACAAGTTTCATTCACAGGTGTTGATTCAATGATTACTTCACTGAGAATCAACTGCTTGAATTAGCCTCTATGCTTGGTATTCTACTTGAACTTAAGTGACAGCGACAAAAATAAAATTATGATAATTATGGTCGTTGATCATTACATTGCTTTTTTCAGCACTTCCTGGCTGCTGAAAATACTTATACAGACCTTAGAAAGGTTGTTTAAGTGTGTATATCTTTCTGTGTGTGTGTATTCCTAAAGGAGATCTTTGAAATAAATGCTTTTAGGTGATAGATATGTCTATATCTCAAGGAAGAAGGAAACTGGCGCCCACCTCATGATGTCAGACACACACAGATCTCCACATGGTATCTGGGTATCATTGCTTTCCTGTGATTTTGAACAATGGATCCTCACAGTAAGAAATATAAGAAACTATGAGCAACAGCTTTGTCTGCCCAAAGACTGCAGAGATAGATTGCAGATAAAAACACTGCAAGGCACAGGGATTGTCGAACTGGCATAAAGTATCTTCCTCATTCTTAATATGGGAGGGTTGGACTCTTAAGGCATGTATGAACGTGTTCAAACTAAGGCTTGCATGTGGAAATGATTTGCCTACCAGCACATATTTGTGCCTTAGTCAAGGATAATGTTTTCTACCACTGTAATTATTGATAGATGAGAGAACTGAAGTTATTCCTGCAAGATGTTGTACACTTTATTCTCTGAGCTCCACAGGCTGAATGTACAAAAATCTTTGTCCATTTTCCACAGTTATTTATTACTATTGGGGGTCCACCACAGCATGCGTGTATAATGAAAGAAGCGAGTTCCCTTTCTCTGAAACTATTTTTCAACACACCTAGTTCTCCAGAAACACCTACTACTCTCAACACAGGCATTCCTATTTGGATATACAGTAGTTTCCCTATATTCAATAGTGGAAGAAGTATTCATATCATCTGTTACTTACGTAAAAATCGTGATACCACACATTACAAGTGACTGTCATGTCCTTAAAAAGTATAATACATACAAGCATTATCAGCATTACAAACATCAAAATGCTGAATATTTTATATTATACACAGTATATTACTGGATAATTATTATGAATTTATGTACGTAGCATGTGGGATCTATAATAGTGCACAGGGCCTGCTACTCTTATTAGGACTGCATGACTCCAGTGGTCAAATAAGGGATAGTAGTGCATTTTTTACACAAGCTTGACACTCCTGTTTAAATATTTGTTATATTTATATATGTTTCTCAGGCACATTTGTAATAAAAACATGCAGCAATTAACAGTTTGAGAATTACCCGTTTTGAGCAGATGAATCCATTGTTTGACCATGAGTTTGTAAATGTTAATGTCCTTGTTATGGTCAGCATGGATGTCCCTCTCAATGAACCTTCATTCTCTATATCTGTAATGCCTCTGTACAACTGTAAGTTAATCTTAGCTAAAGGGTTATAAATGCATGCATGAAAAGATGACTGTAATGAGATTTTACTACACCACAAGGTTGATTTCCAATTTGTACCAAATATATAGTATAGAGATGGCTCAGTACGTATATAGCTAGCTAGCTACTATCCATCTAGTATATTGTTTAGCATGTTATATAGCCTTGGACAGACCTACATATAAAACCAAATATAGACTACATACATTTGTAATGTATCCTTTATAATATTGTATCCATACACTCTAAAACCTTGCTATATGAGCATTTTATGAGGCAAAGTATCGCATGTTCTTTGCTGGAAGGATATTTCACAATGTTTTTCTCCCATGCAGTGCACCCTAATGGGCACTTCACCATGTTTCTCTTCCATGCAGTGCACCTTATAGGGCACCTTCAGGGTACTGTTTTTTTGTTAGTTAAAAGGGTGCTCATCATGGCATTATGTTTTCTCATATGTGGGGCACCTTAGAGTGCACTTAATAATGTTTATTTTTATTTATTTATTTATTTTTTTCATTGTACAGTCACCCAGTTCTGCACTTCTTCATTATGTTGGACTTAGGGGAACCCTACATGGCACTTTTGTCTCACTAGAGGGTCACCTCACAGAACATCCAGCTCACCCCATTACAACAGCATCTCATAGGGCACCGTATTACATGCTCATCATTTATAGGGCACATACTTTTTTTCTTGCTTGTGGGGACATTTTACAGGGCACTATCACACTTTCTTCCTCTGAAAGGGCACCCATGAGGGTACTTCTGTCCAGATTGTCACATAGGCCCTCTTTAGGGGTGGTTAAAACTTAAAATACACCTGGCTTTTGCCCGGCTTTTGATTAAAATGTGTTATGGCCATTATTTAATTTGTTTAATTATTCATTTGATGCTGTCCTCTTATCAGCTCGTCAGTCATCTGTAAAACACTTTCACTAACCTGTATGAAAGGTGCTATACATATGCTATATGCTATACATATGATATATATATGAATAATCCCGTTAGAGCTAACGCACAGAGAAATTTACACCAACATCTATGTTAAGTTTAGACTTTATTTCACATGAGATGCATGTCTTTGACCTTTGCAATAACACACAGTTACATAGATACAGGAAAACATGTAAACTCTGCCACCAAAACACTGATGATACATTTAAAAGGTGTTAGTCAAGCCTAGATATGGGTCCACAGGTGGGCTTTTAGCTGACACACACGCAGATGCTCAGACACAACTTATAATTACAGCAGTCATAATATAACTCTGAACTGAGGGTGAGTAAAGCTGTTTGTCTGTGTTGCTGCACTTAGCTGGGGTAGTCACACAGGTGAACTCAGTGCATGATGACACCTGTTCCTCGCTAAAGCAGAGCAAACTTATCTGAATGGCTGACAACAAGTCCTTATATGGATGTTAAAGCAGACCCTGCAAAATCAAAACATAAGGTCGTAGCTCTATTTTATGGCCCTTTAACTTCTTTATATACACACACACACACACATCTTAATATATAACAGAGAAAAAATGCTGTCTTAATTCAAAGTAGGTCATGAATCTGGATGACCATTGTCTCAAAACTGTGGTTATTTTGTATGAGAAGGTTTCCTTTTCCTCTGAGGACAAAAATAAATAAATAAGATGAGAAATATACTGCCTCCGACCCCATTCATTATCTTGTGACCCCCTGAGGGGACTAATGCCATATTACCTCAGTCCTGACGCCACCTGTATGAAATCAGCTGTACAGTGTCAGTAATACCACCTGCTTGTTGCTATTATCTCATTATACGCCAGCATTATACTATCCTTGTTGTTTTTCTCCTGATACCTGCATTAAATGAATGTTTGGTTTGTCAGTGCATTAAAGGGTGGTTTCACAGTTTTTTCAAGTCCGTTTAAAAAAAAAAAAAAAAAAAAAAAAATGCTGAAATCATTCCTCTTGTTCATACTGACCAAGATGCCCTTCAAATGTTTTTGAATGGCTGATGCCTCATATTACCTTCAAATAAACTTTTAAACACATTTTGTACCTCATCACTTACATTGAACATGCATTACAAAAAAAAAATTGTAGTGTTCTTGTCTTTCTCTTCTTCTTCTTCTAGAGATTGTTGTCCACCACCTCTTCCTTCTCTTTTGGGATTATTGTTTCCATCTTATCCTCCAGGCCAAACAGAGGATATCCAGTAGGATGTATTCTTGTTCACTTCCTCCGAGAGGAATACAAACAGTGACAACAGCTATTGTCCTGTCCTGCTTAACAGTAAATGGCATGACAGTTCATCAGCAGTAATTGTGTCACATTTGGCTGGTTGAGGGATTATCCATATACATACGTATGTATATACAATGACTGCCATTGTATATCAGTCCTGCGTCAGTCTTTCTCAATTATTCATTAGTGCTGTGGCTGCTGCTGGAGACAATTATTTCACAACTAGTAGAAATGCAGTAGATCGTACAAATACAAAGCTTGTGCATCTCCAACAGTTCATTTCCACTCTAGCCCTTAGACACTGTAGGAGCTGGAAAAAAACAAGACACTGGTTTACAAGATTTGTCATGGATGTGTAAATGTATATTTCTATCACACTTATATTATCACATTCTTATTGATTTAACACTGTTAACATTTGTGTATCATTTAAGTTTTTGAAGATAGTTTATCATATAATGTGTTGTTGGCTTGAAACGGTTCAAAAAAAGGACATGGATGTGATAACAATGTTTGTAGAGCAACTTTTATCTGGGCGGACACTTCCTGTGTGTATCCAGAGAATAACAACACGGAGAGTATAATTCTGGTGCAAAAATTAAATGATAGTAACGCAACAGATAAACTTTGGTTTAAAAAAAACTGTAATGACAGAATTATGACGGTAATCTGAAAGTGGGCCCTGATACCCCCAGCTATAGTGACTATGTGCAAAGGAGAGCAAAGTTTCAAGGTTTCCAATTTCACCATTTTGACAGGTGTTGACTGAAATGTTATACGTGTAAGTAGAAAGACCCTTCACTTCTGAATTCTCGAAAATATGTTACAACTGTACAGTTGGTGAAATGAGTTCACCAATTTGATTAAATAAAATGATCACAATGTTTAAGTGAGGAAGTGTGCACACAATATAGAGTGACTAACAGAGAGCAGCCAAATTAATTGCAGCCGGATGTTTTAGTGCAAGCGAGGATGAGAACACCAGTTGCCATAGAAACAGTAGTGTGTCTCCCACTCAGCTCAATGGCAGAGCAAGTGGGGACTGCTGATCTATTATCAAAGATGATGCATTGATTGGCTCACTGATGGAACTGTCAGACGAATCCCGGAAACATTACCCTTGACCATGCTAACCTCATACTAGATTCTCCCGCCTCCTATATCCTGGCTTTTTTTTTTTTTTTTTTTACCCACACAGGAACAGGGAGACATTTTTCATAAGTGAGGACGCGAATATGAATCTGTGGCAGAACAGACAACCATGATTGCTGTAAAAACTGCTGTCTGCATCAATGTAAAATCACTTTTCATTCATTTGGTCGCACTTAAAGTAGTTTCAGCTGCCTAATGAGACGTCGTTCTATTTATTCTTGCGTTCGGTGAATTCATTCAGCTGTTATTCAGCATGTCACAACGTGTGAATAAATAGGGGTTATGGTCCCTTTGTGCTGCTGGTTACGTCACACAGAGAAGACAGATATATGGGTTTGTCTGTGGGGCATACACAACTTTCTGTTCACCATAAATTACTCTTCACGGAGAACAAAAATCACAGTGTTTTTTTTTTGCTCCTCAACCTCAGCTCATTTGAAAGTTAATAATGTTTTTCGTATGAAATGCCAGGGCTCTACAGCGTCATCAGGGTTTAAGAGTTGTGGAGGTTCATCTTCCCCCACCCGACATCATGAAGCAGATCCTCCTACATCTGGCCCCACAGTCAATTCAATCACCTTTGCATCTGTGCATGCTGGGAGAACGGCAAATCTAAAAAAACATCACCTTTAGCATTTACTGGACAAAGTAACCCGAGGGAAATACCACAGGTGCACAGGTTGTGTCACCGATCTTTTACAATTTGTGACCAAACTTTTTATTAAAAAAAACTTTTAAACTAATTAATCAAACTCTACAAATGTGCAGATTAAATGAGTCATTTGTAATAAATAGACATTCCTACACAAATACATCATTACCAAATGGCAATAACTTTTGTAGAACTTAAAAAAAACGTAACTTTGACATATTTGTTTGAAAATACATGATTCACACTATGTTTTATTGTGTGAACCTTGAGCAAACGAAGCCCCACCTAAAACCAAAAGGAGATGTGTGGTGTGGCTTTGTTCTCCTATCTCTACTGTGAGTCACAGGATGGAAATGCTGCTTTGAAGATTCTGCCGTTTCCTCCCTCCACAAGGCAGGGCTGTATTTAAACACTTGCCACACTTCGCTAAATGCTTTGCTTTCCACATCTATTACTGCTTATGCAATGGTTAGTGTGATGGGATTATGGGAAGAGCATCAAGTAATAACTTATAGTGAACATTTATTTCATGCAATAATCCGTTAAGTAACATACTATTAGTAGGTTTGCAAAAAAAAAAAAAAAAAAGTAAGGCTCTTATGGAGCAACGTTAAATTCAAATATTTGCAAGTCGGAGCATATATTATAAAAAAATAACTCATAGACATTGTGTTACAGAGAGCCTAAATCATGGACCGATATATTTTCTACTTCTGAGTAGTGGCAAGTTAATGAGGAGCTCAGAAAAAGCTTAATGTGTTGGGTTTTCATTTTCATTGCTGTGGAGTGTTTCTCATTTTTCCACTCTTCAGACCTATCTACACCCTGTGTCAGACGGCTGCCCACACACTGTCATGTGATTCTTTTACTAAACAAGACAGCGGGTTGTTAGCCACATTTTAAGTCACATTTTCTACTGACGTCACAGAAGAGGACGCTGGTATATAAAAAAAAAATATATAAAAAAAAATCAGTCACTCGGGCTATAATGATCTGTGTGATGCTTTTGCAGCAGTTCAACAGAAATGTGACGTAGGCTGATGTAGACAGTGGTTCATCTCGGTTCACTGAGTTAGTCTGACACATTTGATTAATGTCTGAATGAAGAAAAACTTTGCGCAATGAGGGGGGTAATTATATGCGTTCAATAAAACATGATGCCTGAATATTTAACTAATGATTGCAGCTTTGTGAAATTTTTATATAGTGATTGCATTGTGGTATTTCAGTCAGCACAAAAACGCTGACGTTCGGTACAACAGTAATACAGTGTTTGGCAGTGTGCTAATGTGCTATGCTAATGTGATACACTGAAACAAATCTGAGCAATCTTAGATACGAATATCCCTGAGCTCACAACCTCCCTGAGATATACATTTGCAGAAGATGAACACATAATGAAAGGAACTTCAATAGTAATTAATAAATGACATGAGATATCCTTTCATGAACAAGTTTAGTTTAAATTTAAGGGCCATCACTGTCTTTATTCCTCTTTTACTCCTTGCTGTTGAGTTGGACCCAGGCTTGCCTGTACACTCCATAATCCATAAATAAACCAAAAAGTAAAAAAAAAAAAAAAAAAAAGCAGTCCAAAAGCTTCTATTTTCAGCCAGAAGAAAAGGCCTTTTAAGAGAGCTAGTTGTAGAAAATTACAGGAATGAGATGAGGGAGCATGAACGTCACACTACTCAGCGAAAGTGGCCAGTACATCTTACACGGTGACTCATTCTCAACTTTATATGTATTTGAACACCTGGAAGGAAACCAGAGAAGCAAACACACACACACACACACATCCAGAGAAGAGCACGCCTCCTCATATGCTTGCTTACTCTTGGTCAGACTACAGAATTTGAATACGTTTGCACTGGCAACTTTGCAAGTTTGACTACTGGGCATTGCTCATCTTTAAAATGGCCATGCTGTAGGCTACAGAGATTGGGCAGGGCTACAGTCATCCCAGCTCCCTTTACAGTACATCTGTTTTTGTCCACATCGTGGGAGGAGGAGTACTGACATTTGATATGCAAAGGCTTTCTAATCCCCCAAGCACATCCCAGTGAGTGCAGCTATCATAGCATATTTTCTTTTCTTTTTTTTCCTGGCAGAATGTGCCTACTATCACTTTTAATGCCAAACTGACTCACTCTTCTGCCTGCAGAGAACTTTATTGTAGAAGCTGAGGTATAAAGATCGTCTTTGTCACTCCATTCCCGAGCTAAGCCTTCTCTGCATGCAGAAGACTTTTCACACTGTCAACGTCACATAACAGAGGAGCAGCTTTGTGTGGGTGATACTGAAAACTAGGTGTGTTACAAACATGTCTTCCATATGACAATGATAATAAGACGATCAAGTAAACCTCCACATGTTTTTCTAATTCTGCTCACAGTCATGTAGACAGTGAAACGGGGCCAATAAAACTAAAAGGTTTTCTACTTACAGCAACCCTAATAGTAGCATAATCTATATTAGTATGAGAAATGTTTTATTCACATAATCTCAAAAACACTTTAGCCCATGGCTGCTTGGAAAAAGAAATTTGATTTGCCCCAGTGCGTCCATCTGATGGAGATGCTGCACTCCACTGTTCAGATATTTGGACCTGGGGTAAAAATGCCCTTGAAGGCCAGAAAACTTCACATCAAACAAACGACATCTATTTCTGTCTGACTGGAGCATCCATTCCAGGGGCCATTACTGTCAAAACACACACACACACTCAGACCTGGAGGTGTCATCATGAATAATTCCTGTGCCTTCCTCTTGTAGGCTACTTCCTGTTCTGCTTCTGTCTGTGTGGGTATGTTTATGCATGAGGCATTCATTATTAAACTATGAAGAGCACAGATATTCTGAGCGAACATCCAAAGGGATGACTCAAACATCCATGTTCAACTTCCATCGTTATATAAGAAGGTGAAGAGGTGTTCGACAGACAGCCGGGTAAAACACTCATGTGAAGAACAGAGCCAATCAGCAGCAAATACAAGTTATGACTTTAACCCGAGTACGTATGTTCTGAGTTTCAGTGAGAAGAAGCTGTGCCAGATGTCTTTTAGGCAGCCTTTCATTGATTTCCGATTCTCACTAAATTGGTCTGTGGTTTGCTTGTTTCCATGGTTACCATCTGTGAACGTGAAAGGATGTCCAAGAATGATTGTAGCCAGTTTGTCTCAAAAGCTCTGATGCAATCGCTGACCGAGTCTGACATTTTATTAGTCTGTCTCTACTTCCTGTATCTCACGCTTTGTCTGCCGTTTCTACCATATTCTGTTAGCGTTTGTGAGACAAGGTCAGTCCCATTGCTAAGTGTCACACATATTTGCCATCCACCATTTATCACTGCAGAAGAAAACTCAGCCAAAGTGTGGCCTTGAACCAGAATATAAACACAACGTCGCTGTAAACATGCCCTTTATCTTGTATCCATCTTACCCCATGTGCCCATTTCCTGCTGCAAACACGGTTTGAAGATAAAATATTTGCTTTGACTTGCACGAGTGCACAGATACACAGTGCAGAGTGTAATTACGTTTAATCTAGTTCTTATACATCGTGCATCGACTTAGTCCAAGGAACCTTTCAATTTTGAGATGTTGCCAACAGATGTTTTTGAAACATCTGCATCTATTATGAGAGCAGATGTACCAGCAGTAAACACGTTCGAGGTTATTGCATTGCACTGTTTTTGAATTTAAAATGGGACACACAATGAAAAAGGACAGGTACTCAAACAGATGTTTTTTTGTAGAAAATGCTCTTTATTATTAAATAAATAAATACTGCACTTTTTTTTTTTTACACAATAAGTTATTTAGGACATGTTCTACCATATTGATAATGGCTCTTTAAAGGATCCTTATAGGATCTCTGATACTGTATATTTTAAATGACATTCTCTGCTCCTCCCTCCTCCCCTCACATCACCCCCACTGTCACCCAGCTAAGTGTGCTGAGTCCATCTGTCAGTAAAGAGAACAAATCACAGTTTTTAAAAAGTTAGTGTGATATTACACCCCCTCTTACTCACTCATGCATACACTCACACATACATGTACAAACAGCCAAACCCTGTCCCATCCACACACACATTAGCACATCATTTCTTAGCACTGCTGGGTTGGCTGTGACATACACTGTACATCATTTACAATATTCCACAGTCTAGCTCTGGTTACACCCAGACCATCAGTTTATTGATTGCTTATATTAACAGCATCAGCTATACTGTACACATTGAAGCTGGTGCCAGCCCAGCGTTGGTCTTTATTTTCCAAAACATCCTCTCTCTGTCCCAAACATCCGGAGTTCACAATCGTACCAACGTACTTCATCACACTCAGTCTTTTCTCTCCTCCAACAATCGACATACAAATCAGCCCTTTTCTGTCTACTGTCATTGTGCTACATTTCATTTTCATTATTCACAGAGTATTCTGGCTCTATTCTTTTTTTTTTTTTTTTTCATCTGCTGAGTCATGACGGTGCAGTGTTGTGGGAATGCTAATTTACTTTGCACAGTTCCATCTGTCTCGCACAGATCCCTCTGAATCATGCCTCCACTGCAAACACTGCAGTAGCACAATGGGTAGATTTTTCTGCAAAACACTATCTGAAACACATTATCGGGGGTTTAGCTGCATCTCTGCAGGAGCATGTTGAGGGAGTACACCATGCGTTCACGCAAGTCAGTGGGGCAGCCGGATGTCAACAGGGAGCTGAGTTTGAAGGTTTTGGAGACACGGTCCTCGTTGATGTATGTCAGCATATACTCATCCCTCTGGCAACACAGGATGATCTTGGTGTGGTCGTGGTAGAAGTTGACCTTTGAAAGTAAAAAAGATCATTTAGTAAATCAATATTTGGGAATGAGATAATGCCAAGTTTTTTGATTTATGGTCTAACGCTCCTCCTCTGCCGCTGATCGGAATGCACTGCAGCTAAGGTGTGCTCTTCTGAGCATGCCCAGCAACAGCTGTGTTTGCTGTGATAGTGTGTGTTTACCTGGAAAGTGCCGTCATTAAAGAGCATCATTAGGGCGCGGTCGGACTTGAGCCATTGCAACAGGTAGAGTCTGGGCATGTGTGCATCCGTCATACTACCGAGATCCCCACCCTGAGAAAGCAACAGAGTAACCGCGTTAGAATTAGACAGGCTGCAGCATGAATGATACCGTTTCTAATGCGTTCAGGGGTGGAAAAACAAAAGAAACATAAGAGCAGGGGAGATATCAATTACAGGAATGAATAGAGGGGTGGGGGAAAAGCAATATTTACTTACATCCATGAGGTTCTCCTCCATGTAGTGAGAAAAGTACTTCAGCACAGTCACTTGGCCCACAAAGTGTTCAGGAACCTCGCAGGTGGGGAAGACTGAGCGCTGGCCCAACTCTGCATAGTAGTGGATAGTCCTGAAGAGATGAAAAGAAGGAGATAAACAAAGTTACACAACCATTCAGGTAGACAAACACTTAAACAACAAGAATCCAAACATAAATGGATTTTCCTAACATTTTTAACTCTGTTGGTATTCCTAATTGAAGATAACATTTTTGCCATACAAGAGAAACTGAGTACACACATTGTTTCCTAACGTACTGGTAAATAAAAAGGATGTACAACGCCTTGCATCTGAGACTTATTTCAAACCTAGCAGGTTCTCCAGGTCAGTTCTTTCCTAGAGCATGCTTAAACAAGCCCTGTCAATTGTATTTCATGACTAATAACTTTCAAACTGAAGGTGGGGACTTGTGAAAGAATAGAAAAGTGCATACTTTCTGTCTGGCAAGAGGCTCATGTGAGTGCCGTTGTTGAAGAGAACTCCCACAGTATGATCAGACAACTGGTAGCCAAAGCCGTACTTGTTGGAGTAGTCCACCCATTTAGTCACCCATTGAAGACTGCAGCTGCTTGAGCCCTGTGGAATGTCAGCGGCTGCAAAGTGAGAACACAAAGGGGGAGGATTAGAATACAATTACAAGATCTTAAGGAACGACAACCTCAACTCTTATACCTAGTGCTAGCCTTGACGGTAAAAACACCAAAAAGCTCCTTTAAAATCCAAGAGACATACACAGATACAGTATATAAATAAATAATAAATAAATGAAATGTATTAATGTGCATTTATCCAATTAATAATTATATGTAATGGCTTTGCAAGCAGACTCACCTTTAGGCATATTCTCCAAACATCCTCTTAACACACTAGCAACAGTCTCAGCCACGCTTCCTGTTGTGCTGTCTTCCAGGCCTTTATAGGAACAACAAAAAAAAAAAAGGGTAATTTAGCTTCACGTCACACCAGTAAGTACAAGAAATTACTTTTTACTCTAGCCGTCACAGCAGATCTCTTCGTTGTATTAAACACATTTTTTTTAATTTGCAGTGGGCTGTTCTGTTCTCTCTCGTGACTATATTTGTGAACTTACATTCGCTGCTGCTGCTGCAGCTCCCCAGACTCCCTCTGACGATCAGACGGATGGTATCTTGCGTCGTCGGGGACTGGCTCTCTGTTGCCAGGGCAACGGGGCTTTCAGCAGATGGCGGAAGTAGATTTCCATTCTGAGGTGGGAATCAGTGACGACAGGGTTTAGAATCTGCGAGTTTAGATCATCTCTTCCTACTATGACTCAGTGGTCACCCACAGATCCAAAGTGGTTGGCTTAAAGATTGAAAATAAGTGCTTTTAGTTTGTTCTAAAACTGTGCTTGTTATAAAGTTTAGTACATAATCAGAATGACTCAGTGCATTCAGCTCAACATGATATCGCAAACCTACATATTTATTTAATGGCTGTATGAATAATGCACCTGCAATATCTCATACACTCATGTCTACATCTTGTTTTTTACTGAATAATTAAATTCTTACCTCGGCAATCTTTTTGTTCTGTTGTTGGCTGATGACAGTTCTCTCCAGGTCGTGCTGCAGTTTGTAGATCTCTTCTTCCTCTTTGGTTAACTTATCTGTCAAAGGCAATGAAAGCAAACAAAAATCAGCTTGACCTCTCCAACTTATAGCTGCATAAACTTATATCAGAGTAGAATGAGACCTGCAGTCGTTTGCCACTTGCAGTAATAACTGACCAGTCTGACAATAGCCAGTTTAAGTGGTGCATGAGCACTCAGTGGTTGATGTAATACTCACTCAGAGTCTCGTAGTATTTGACCTTGTCTCTCTTCCCACCAAACAGCGCGGCGGCAGCTTTCTTGAAGAAGCTCTTGGCGGGACTAGAGACATGGAAATCGGGTGCTGAATGGCAACAGCTAGCAGACAGACGCTCTGGACTGAAGCCCTGTGGACAAAGAAAGAAAGAATGTGGGTCAGTGTGCGATTGGAGGGAAGTGGATCACTGTTACACACCTACAACATGGTGAAAATGGTGTCTAACCTGTGTGAAGAACTCATGCCTCAGAATGTGGTCGAGGTTGGGTCTGTCCTCCGGGATTTTGGCCAGCAGGCTGGCGATTAACTGCTTAGCCTGCAGTGAAAGGGAGGAGGGCAGAGAGTAGCGTGCCTCCCTAATACACCTGTATGTCTCCTTCAGGTTGGTGGTTTCAAATGGTGGTCTGCCCAACAGCATGGTGTACCTGTAGCAGCATAGAGAACAAAAGTGAGTACATTTGCGTCGCTAAAAAAAATATATATTTACACTTAATCACACAACTGATTGGAGACAATACAGGAATGCACCAGTCCAAATAACATGATTCCAATTCATATTAGTAAACAGACTATCTGCTATTAAACCATAACTAATTATTGTTATCATTATTACTAAACCTTTTGAAGTCCTTAATAATGAATTTACAGTAGGCCTACTCACATTACGCAGCCTAGAGCCCAGATGTCTGATTCACAGCCGTGGCCCTGCTTGTTGAGCACCTCAGGGGACAGGTAGTTGGGAGTCCCACAGATCGTCTTCCTCCTGTTTCCCGCTGGCTCCAACTTGGCAGCCAAACCAAAGTCACCGACCTTCAGCTCCATCGACTCGCTTACAAAGAAGTTACCTGTAGGGGAGAAAAAGGGGGATGAGACCTTGAGCATTTGATATTCAACCCAGGATAAAAGACTGAGTACTGCACAGCTCCCCTAATGGATTGATAGAACGGGATATTACAAAACAAGGAAAAAAATCAATGCAAGAAACGGGTTAGTGTCAAATACAGAATGCACCTTTACAATTTGTGTACAAAGTGGCTCCGCATTGCATCGTAGTACAAAAACATCCTTACCAAGTTTCAGGTCTCTGTGTAGGATCTCTTGTTCATGCAGGTACTTCAGTCCAGAGACAATCTGTCTTAGGTAATACCGCACCTCAGGCTCAGTAAGCACTTTGCGAGCCTTCAGGATATGGGCTAATGACTGCAAAAATACAAAACATTGAAAAGAGAACGATTAGAAGTGCAACTATAACCTTGATTCTACTTTTCTTTTTGATTTTATTAAAATATCAGCCTTTTTTTTTGGCTCTGAATACTGCCACTGTTCTGCTTCATTGTCTTTGGGTGCAATGCAGGTGTCTTCCAAATGTCAAACAGCAGTGGCATGCATGTAGTAGAGTGGTTTAAAAAAACTTAGCACTTACTTTTCTACTGCAGTATTCCAACAGGATGTAGATGTTCTCCTTGTCCTCAAAATGGTGATAAAAGTGCACAATGTGTTTGTGATGCAGCACCCTATGCAGCTCAATTTCTCTGTCAATCTAGCAGGGAGAAGACAAAAAAAAAATGTTCACGATTGTAACTGAAGGGAATTTTTAAGACATTGTCCTGTCTGATCATGCCAGTGCTCACAGGCGCTTACCTTCTCCCTTTGGTGAGGTTTGGAGACGCGCGAATGTGGGATGATTTTGGCTGCGTAAACTTTGCTGGTGGAGAGGTCGGTCATCTCATAGCATTTAGCAAAACCTCCCTGGAAAGAGGAAAGACACTTGTTAACATGATGTGTCTTCGGGTTACGTGGTAAATCCCAAACAAAAAAACGACAACAAATTCAATGCTTGCGCTACCTTGCCCAAAACTTTGCCACGGCAGTAGCACTTCCCCGTGGCAGGATCCGTGATTATTCTGGCCATCTCCGAGGGCGCACTGCGCTCATCCATTCTCTTACGACGAGGTTCGCAGGACCTCTGTGTCGATTCACACATGCTGCTGTTGCTGCTGTTGTTGTTCGTCTGTTGGGGCCCGATAGTTCTCTGTACTTCCATAGAAGTGGTTTGTCGTCCCGCACTCAGAATGTAGCTCAGAGAGTCAGTCTGTGCGCCTTTATACTCTGGCACCCACCCCACCCGCTGTCTGCCGCCCTCTCTCTGACGTCACGGTGTGAAACCAGAGTATGAGGCCTGCCTGATAATGATTACCTTGCATGTGTATTGGTGTTGATGATGGCAGAAACATAAAAAAAAAAAAATCAAAAAGGGACACAACATGGATTTTTTTTATATTATGTAAATATCATTTCTACAGATTCTATTTTCTTTGCATCACCATTCTCCATAAACCATAATAATATCAAACGCTGTCTGCACCCATTTTATTCAAGGTATCAGGGCAGGTGAATATATATATATATAGCATTTTAATGCACAATATCACATTCATCACATCATAATGTCTGATGCATTTACATTGTTAACATATCCACTATGCAGAGGACAAACATATTCTGTATTCCATTCATGATTACACTTCATCGGTGTTTTGCAGCAAACTCGGTTTAGAGCACTAGCACCCTCAGGTGGACATTTTAAGAATCTCCTCATAGTACTGTTCACTGTATGTTTGTCAGAAATGTAAATGTTATATAGTGTTAATTGTCTGACAGTTAACAATGTAAATTAATGTAAATTTGCAAGATTTGTGTTGTTGGTTGCAGAGGCAAACACACTGCATTTATATGCCAGTAGCATGTAAACTACTATATTAGAAAGATTACAGTATCATCCTACTCTTTAGCGCAGGTGCTAGGACAGATATGCACAAGACATAACTCACGGAGAGAGCTGCCAAGGCTGCACAACTATACATTTTATTTGAATAATAAAATTCTAACAACATTTTTTGTGCTGATGTGAGAAGAAAATAATTTGTAGGTCTAACAGTCGTTTGAAAAAATATTATATATTATATTCAGCAAAGCAGTGCATAATGGTATCCATAACAAGATTGTCAGCAAGTTGGAAAAGGCTCAGAGACAATATAAATAGTGGAGAGGGTTAGTGATGTTGAAATCATTTCGACATCTTGCTTTGTCAGAGTCCTTCTCATCCCTGCAATCCTTAAAGTCACCTTTCAAAAGCATCAGTCCTGTTAATTCTAGGAAACCGCACATTTATTTCCCCACTGTGCACATGATTATCTGTTAAAAAAATGTGTTTTTTTTATAGTAGATAGATTTTGTACAGCTCTAGAAAATCATTAAAGTGCCTGGAGGGTTTAAAGCTGTTGAGAATGAAAAAATAACCCAGAGAGCATGATTTACTTCATCACTACACTTGACACATCTCTCAGGCTTGAGCGAACAGTGCTCATGTCATAGGCCCAAGTTTGGTCAAGACCGGTGCCGCTAGACAACTGGTGTGGCCAGTTGGGAAAAGGAAAACGACAAGCAATGACACGCGCATCATCAGGAAGCTCTTTCATCAACTTCTCACCAAGTGCATCCATCTGTCAAACAATCAGAAAAAGGCTGCATCAATCACCAACCTATGATATGTTATACAGGTTATGTGACCTTTACAGCATAAGAAGAACTACAGGAGGGGAAAATAATCTTTAAACTCACCACTCCTGGAGCAAGAAAAGCTGTCACATTGTTGTATTGTGATAAATCAGTCTATGAGAGCGAGAAAGAAGAAACAAATAATATGGTCAAATAAAATGTTGACCAGCCTCATGCAAAGCAATGATGTTTACTGATGTCTCACCTTCCAAAAGTCTTTTTTCACAAAGGTTGCCTTGCTGGAAGACACACCTGTCCACTGGGCCTTGCTCCTGGCATATGACAGTAAGATGGAGTTGATCTCAAACCCTGTGCACTCGAAACCAGCAGAAGAGGCTGCAAACACCTGAAACATGAAATCTGCTGATGTGAAATACAATTGAAGTAAAATACAATAATTGTACTGTACTGTAACAAGCATACACAAGGCACTCATAATTAAACTCTAGCAGCTAACCAGTCTTCCATCTCCTGATCCCAGATCTGCTAAGCGACCAGTTCGTCCCTCGAGCAGCTTCATTGTGTTCAGTGTCTGATCTTTACTGGAGGGCAAATAAGGAACCTGTATCACAGCAAACACAAATACATACATGCGATAGGTAATGCTGTAACTTCGGACCCATTGCAGCTTAAACATTGAAATGGAAGATAACATCTATTGTATCTGTTTTTCATAGTCCTCCAAACTACCAAACACAACAACAACAACATGAACTTTTTCATATGAAAAAAATCTCTGGATATGCTTCAAATTAAATTTCTTTCTGCTTCAGCACTCAGACAAGACTTCTGAGTGTTGTTACAATAACCTTGAATCTTATCTCCCACACACTGTCAATGAAAAATTTCCACAATATCCACCTGAATGAAAAATATCAGCAGGCTTTGTCTCTCTTGTTTCTAACTGTGGTAAAAATCATTTTAATCTTTGATGTAAAATTACAGTTTTTCCAGCATATAACACGGTTTGTGTGATGTAGCTGCACAAACGTTCTGCAGCATCATGTCATTAAACCACAAAACAAGACAGACATGACAGTTAATATTCATCAACTCAAAAGTGAATACATTTTTATCACATTTTTAAGCATAAGCCTTTAAACAGCTTCTATTTGCTTTATCATTTAAGTTAGAACAGATATAGATTCTCCATGCAACCGCAAATGTCTTCATTATTACCAAACTGCTGATAATCTGCTCCTGATCGTCATGTTATCTTGTCCATCTTGTATTACTTTCTTCTTTTCCCACATTTGTTAATAGCATGGAGCACTATTCTCAAAAACAAGCAAATTATTGTTAATATGCAAGTTATCTTCTGTCTTTTTTTCCTCCTTTTGATTTCACACAAACATGCAGTATTTGCTATCTGAAAGCAAAGCAGACAGGTTAAAATACAAGAGATAGACAGGCACCTTAAGATTCCATGGGATTTTGCGAAAGCCAGGCATGGCAAACATGCTCCATACTCCATACAGGCCTGTGAGCAGGGCGCCTGTGCAGGCTGAGAGGACAGGATGGGGCCTGGTGGTAGGAAGGGCCCTGCCATAGTCCTGCAGGATCACCTCAATCGAGTCCTCCATTAGAATTTGTCACTAATGTGGATAAAAAAATACAGCAAATGAGGAGCGATATTATGAAAGCCTTTAAAATGTTACAACTCAGAAATGTCTTTCAGTGCGGAAATGTCTTTGAAAAACTACAGTTCAACCAGTACTGGATTCTTTTAGGCCAAGACAGATATGAATATAGTCACATATAACATACACAAACATTTTTGAAAGATCACTTATAGGCCTATGAAATAGTAGGCAAACACTCATGGTACTAATGACATTAATGATTAGTGATTAGTAACATCTGTGTTTACCTACATTTTCATGTCAAAATGGCCTCTGTGAAAAAAGTTTATTGTATTTAAATAGAGCCTAAAATATACCTTATTTTCTTCTTAAAAGAAACAGGTCTGTAAAAGTATTGTAAATTTTGTAAACTGTGAATTTGTGTATATTATATTACATCATTATTTAACTCTCCTGGCATCAGGATGTCAGTAGGCTTGTTTCCAACAGCAGATGGTGCCTTTTCTCATGCACAGACCTTCTAGAAAAGTTTTGTTTACCACCCTTTCAGATATATATACCAGAAACTATATGAAATTACAGTCGTATTTCTAAAAACGGCCAAATGAGAGAGGAGCTCCACCACTACAAACGATTTCGAAACTGTTTTCAAATGACATTGACAGATTTTGAAGGCTTTCTGCATTTTCGACGAAAACGGTGCAAAAAATATCGGGAAAAAATAGATATTTAACTTATTACTTAATAGGACAAATATACACATACAGTGTGACTGCAGCATATTTGTGAAAGTATAGTTACAATATATATATTTTTATTGAGACAGACTTGTTTATGGGGCCTACCTGACACGCCTCCTCGTCTGCTGCGCAGGCTCCAGCATGCACGCACAGATCCTCCAGTCAAAGGGCGGCCAGTCAGCTGCATGTCCCGCCCCATAACTTCATACACGCTCTATCAAATGTCTGCAATCTGCCTGATATTAGACCCCTCACGTCTGACCGCCTAAGCGAGGTTTTTGTCCAGTCTTATGTAAAGCCTGTTGTGTCTTTTTAGCGCATGGTTGAGAATTATTAGGAACTACTTTGCTTTCAGGTGTGAGATGAGTAATAGGAGATAGGAGCTATTTAAAGACTACTCCAAGAAAACACTCTGATATGGTCAACACTCACGTGACAACATTAGGATACAATTTCTCTTTTCCACCTTCATTATGCACATGCAGGTCTTAAAGAGAGGGGCGATGTGATTACATTTGCAAATATGTTGTCACTTCCGCCGCGGCCCAATCCCTCATTTGTTCCCATTGAAAGGCCCATAATAGTAATATTCATCACCACTCAGGCCTCTTATTTGCTCAGCCGCTTGTTCTCTGAAGCGGAGCTGGCTGCATGGGCGGAGGACGGCTGCCAGACCGAGAGTGACGCAAAAGGAGAGGCTATTATATTTGCTTCCTGAAAGATATATATATATATTTATATATATGAAACTGTCCAGCTGTGGGTTTATTATTATCATACCTACTGGAGTCAAATTTAATATTACAATAGACATAATGGACCTGTATGGGAAGGTAAGAAGCCTGATTTTACTCTAAAAAGCTTGAAGAGAGGGAGACAGAGAGAGGGAGACAGAGAGAGAGAGAGAGACAGAGAGAGAGAGAGAGAGGAATAAACACTGTAAACAGTCATATGCAGCTCTACTGTTTTATATTTTATATTGCGATATATTGCGATATTACGAACGAACTACATGAGCTTTTTTCTGCGTTTCCACAGCTGCTGACAGTTGTGACGCGTTGCATGCTGAGTAATGTAGTCAATGCTCTTCTTTTGATGTCGTCCCTCTCTTTTGCACCTATGCTTCGGAAAAAACTACAACCCCCATGTTCTTCACCCCCCCCACTATGGCGTCAGACCCACGCACGAAACGCACGACCCTTTGCGCGTGCTCATCTCCTGCGAGCTAGCTTCATCAGCTCAGGAGCGCGTGCCAGATCCGAGGCGGAGGGGACAGCTCCCAGGTGCTGAAACTGTTCGGCGCTGCAAAGAGAGAAAGAGAGACGCGGAGAGGGGGGAAGGAAAACCAACGCCTGCATTAAACACAAATATAAAAAAAAAAAACCGTATTCTGCAAAACAGGGGCAGACACAGATAGAGCCAAGGCCTTCAAAACAGGTTTGTTCACACAATGTCCTCAACGCGTTGTGCTAGTTAGACATTTATGAATAGTTGCGTGGAAGAATTTCATTAATACATCAAATGACCTCACGCACAGAATTGCTCGTGTAACAGTAGCAGGCATGCAGCTCCCTGCTCAACTGCATCGTGTTAATTTCACATCAGATCGACTGATTCTATCCTATCGTGGTGTGTGTGTGTGTATTTTAAAAGCGGTGTCCTTGTAAATACTGTTTCAAAGGTGGGTGTTTTTTGTTTTTTTTTTTTTATACACGGAAGCGAGCAGGAGCTCAAGGCAGGATGTGAAGAATGGAGGTCCGGCATCTTTTATAGCTCTTTTATAGCTGGATAGGCTAAAAGCTAGACTGTACATGTCTGAACCTGTTTTTTAAATTTAAACATTCACCTTGGAGCAAAGATGATATGAGGTAGCTGACAGCTAACAGGCTTGCATAGAAATGTGTAGGACAGGCGTTATTCTGATTCTGAGAGATTTGGGGTTACTGTGTATAAAATCGTTGTACCTGGGCTGAAACGAAAGACTGATGATCTGTATATGAAAATGAGTATATTGTTAGTATGAGTAGTAGTATGTTATTCATAGATGTCGCTCTCTAGTGTATGAGAATAATGTATAACAACTTATTATGAGCAGTAATTTACAAAGAAATGACTTAAAAAAGAAAAACCCTGGTTATCTAATACTCATCAATACAACAGCTTGCTGTGTTGGTCATGCTGGTTTGCCTGACACAGCCTTCTGTCACCTCTGTTCTGAGGCGTGTACAACAAGCTTGTACTGTACCGTCTGTACAGCATCCAGCTCCTTCTCTCTCTTTCACTTCCCAGCCTTGTGCACATAAACTAGAAGTTGGTTTGTCAATTAAAAAAAAACAAAAAAAAAAACATCAGTGTTTCACATTAACTAAAGGCGAAGCGCTTAATGAATTCTTTTCAGCCTCTCTTTTGTGTTTTTGTTTTTACAGATGGCTGCCACCCAGGATGTGAAAGGGAAGGGGGAAGGAGGGGACCAAAACTTCGACTACATGTTCAAACTGCTGATCATCGGTAACAGCAGCGTAGGCAAAACGTCATTCCTGTTCCGCTATGCTGATGACGCCTTCACTTCGGCCTTCGTCAGCACAGTTGGCATCGACTTCAAAGTGAAAACTGTGTACAAGAATGACAAGAGGATCAAACTGCAGATCTGGGTATGAAACATTAACATCCAAGCATTAAACATTAAACAGGTGAACCCTAAAAAGGTTTGATTCATTCATTTCTGCACTCCTTTCCTGGTCGGCACCAGATTATAATTGACCATTTAAATTCACAGAAATTACAGAGAACATTTAGCATGTTGAAACACAGTTAATATCTGGAAGACATCTGTTTTCTGATGTCCTCCAAGGTCTTCTGGAGGACTACCTAAGCTTTAAGGGGGAAGGGGCTCTTCTGAGACGCCCTGCCCCCTCGTTTTTGCTCGTTCTCTCCGTCTTGTGTTCCTGAAGAGTGACTCCTGTCTGTAAACGGCTGTCGATCTATCACCAGAGCCCACTTTCTCCTGACCTCTGCCCATATCTTTCTCTGTTGATCAATATGTTTCAAGGTCTGTGACAGGTTAGGACTTGATGGCTGTATGTTTGGATGTAGAAAAAAAAGTCCAGCACACACAGTGTATATTTGAAGCTACATCTACAACCATTTCTAACAATAATAAAGGATTTTGACATCAGCACAAGTAATCTTTTGAACCAATTTAGACAATTAGGCACATTCTCTCTCATAAAATGGCATTTTTAACCATCCTAACTATACTAAAAAGTCAGTGTTTGAATTTAATTTTCACATTTCAGTTTCAGTGTCTTGTACTCTCGTCAACAAACCCACATATCTAGCTAACCCACTGTGCTCTTAATTAATTGAGGAAAGCTTCAGGAGATGATGTATTGTGTTTTCGTGGTTTTGACACTCTGTAATGACAGCACGGAGGCAGATGGAAGTCTCGACATTAATGACAGGATAAGTGTTAGTTTGGCACATTGCAGGGAAGAACATTCTAGAGAATGTGTGGGAAACTGAATAATGTCTGAAGCTGTTTAATTAGGATTTCATCTGAGCTGTTGAAGCAGATTGTCCCGTTATACCTCTGAGATAGTGAGGACATAGATATGTAATCGTTCTCTCTGTCTCTATTTCTTTCCTGTCGGTCTGTGTCTTTTCTCCTGTCTTTTTTTATTTCTTTCTTCTTTCTTTTTAACACCAAATGCCAACTTTCTTATTGAGGTTTTGTTCTCTTGTCATAATGGTTGTTTTTTTTGCAGCAATTAGTCATCCCCCAACGTTTCATGTTTGCTAATCGCATAAGAAAGCGATAAAAACGGAAACGCTTTAGTAGGAGAGTGAAAACTGGGTTTGAACAATGAAATGACCGGCTAATCAGGATAATGTGTTTCCATCGTTAGCAAAGACAAGCATATTCAGAGAAAAAAAAAAAAGGATTGGTCTAACATCCAGTTAACTGGCCTGTCTTTTTAATTGGGCTGAGAGAGAGCTGAGACTTACAGTAAGTGGTTGTTTTAAAGTGATGGCTATTGGCTAATGTCATTGTGGTAGTAGCACCATTAATTATACTTCACTTTAATGAAGAAAATGAAGAGTTCAGGCGAGATTCAACGTCCGCTCACTACCTTTACACTTGGAGTAGTCAGCTTCTTGGATTGATTTCTGGCAAGCTGCAGACTACAAGCGAAGCTTTTCAAGGAGCTCCAATTCACGAGACTCAGCTTTTTTTTTTTTTTTTTTTTCTGTGCCTCTGTCTTTTTAACTGAGGACAAACGAAACCGGCTCACTAAAATAGCTCGGAAATGCAAAGGTCATTGTCAAGCACTCAGCCAAGAATCAATAGGCTACTAAAACTGATGAATTTAGACAAGAAATAAGACTTGGTACATCTAATATGAAGTAAAAAAAAACACCAGCACCAGAAACATATTCCTCACCCCCTTGTGTGTTGTTCAGACTGTCAATCTACACAATAAATTATCTGTGTTTACATACAAGAGGATAGTTGGCATTAAAAATGTACAAATTCATATGCAATGATTTGAGCTATTCTAAACTGACAAAAGGTCCGAGCTGTGGTGTGTGGAAGCTCGGCAGGCTGCGGGTTTCTGTGGAGTGAAGGTCAGAGCTGTCCTCTGTCTATAACAGGCATACTGTTGCAACCATGTGCGGACTGACAGAGAGCAAACCATGGTGGCAGATACAATCAAGTCCTGCCTGTCTGGCTTCTTTTTAACAAGAGCCAAGTAGAGCAGCCAGAAGTCCTCCATCATGATTCACAAGCCTGTAAACACACTTGTTGTGGGAGGAACAGCAGTGCAGTAAATACAAGGATATCACTGGTATGTTATCATTAGATAACTTATACAGCAAATCTAGACGTTTAATGCATGTCTCTGCCTTTCTCGTGGACACACTCACTACAGAAAAGCTTCATCTGTCTGGATTATTGGAGCCATTAGCATTTTCATTGACATCTTGTAGCGAAGGCTGCAGTGAGCGCTTGTTTCCACGGTAATCCGTGTACAATGTACGACTCCTCGAATGCTGTGTAATCACTCACTTGCTTTGACTTTGAGCAATTTGTTCAGTCTGATCATGAACCACAAGCATTTCTCCCCCCAATATTTAGATCATTTTACTGCTATTTTTATCCCCATTTTTCCCAAAGAAACATGTCATATGAGCTCTGAACGCTGCGCTGCAGAGTTAACACAGCTCAATGATTATTTTGTTGTGGAAAAGGAAAGAATCAATCACATCAGCCAAAACTGAATCACTGTTTTTGGCATCTCATCAATGCAAGGCCAGTGAGGCAATTAGCATAATGATTATTTCCACATCATGGACACAATAAATGAAGTTCAATTAGATGTTGCATCTTAAATTGTGCTCAGACATGTATGAATAGCTGGAGATTGATAATGTACATGCTCGTTTACTATTATGGACAGTGCATATATGTGTCCTGCAGGATCAGTGTTGCTGTGTCTGACAGTGTGAGTATAAGTCATGTTACATCATGTTGTCTGTGTGTAGGACACAGCAGGCCAGGAGCGCTACAGGACCATCACCACTGCCTACTACCGCGGGGCCATGGGCTTCATCCTCATGTATGACATCACCAATGAGGAGTCCTTTGGTGCTGTGCAGGACTGGTGAGTCGTGTGAGGTTTTTAATGTTGCTGTCTGTTTTTGACAGTTTTAGAAGTAGATATCCTGTCTTAGTCTCCTTAATATTGTCGTCATAATGTGTTGGTACTGTACAGTGTGTGTGTGTGTGTGTGTGTGTGTGTGTGTGTGTGTGTGTGTGTGTGTGTGTGTGTGCGTGTGTGTGTGTGTGCGCGCGCATCTTGGGGATCTGAGGAAACTTGTCAAGGTCACGTCTGGTCCGTGAATGAGTCACACAAGCGTCTGCAGGCTGAACAGTAACTCTGAGCCAAGCCCAAATGTCGGTGATTTATGATTATGTATTTGTGTCTAAAACAGAACTTGGAAGGCTACATCCAGTCAGCTGCAGAAACCGGGTTTCTGGGTTAGCTTTCTTGCTCCAGAAACAAGACGTAGGAAGTGTTGGTGAAACACAGAGGAATTTCAGCTTCTGCCAGTAGAGATAAATGCATGTTGTGATTTACATTTTTGCTGATCTTTCTCCTCACTCTCCAGGTGATGTGGTGAGAAACTCATTTTCCATTTTATTTACACCCTGCTGTCCTACATTTATCTCTCTGTGGCAGCCAAAGTGTTTATATGAGTACAGAATGAGCATCATTGTAATATTCTCATGATGTTACTGTTGCGTCCGCTGCAAGGAAATACTGATATTTATCATAAGCACCAGATATGGAGGGTGATATTTGCATTTGCTGACACTTCAGGTGCATGCCACTCGGCTTTCGCCCATTGATGGATTATGACAATCACTAGTGTCAGCCAGTGTCTACAGTGTCTGCATCACTTAGCTTGCAGCACTTAACAGCTGCTTTAGGAAGCATCTGTCATGGCAAAAGCAGTTGCATATGACTTAACTGAACACATATTTGATTGATTTGATTTTAATTGGGGGGGTTAAGTGTACAACTGAACATGAACTGGGGTAAAAAATATTCATGAAATGTTATAAGCGTGATATTGTATTGGAGTGTTATTCCTATCATTGTACACAAGGAAAATGAGTCGCTCTTGTAAAGAGAGGTAGGAGCCAGACACACATAATATTCTTCCAAGACCTGTCTGACACTTTGATGGACTACTGCAGTCTGAGGAGTGTCTGTAATGGGTACCTTACAGTAATAATGTAGACAAGCGTGTCACTAGTAGTGACAGTGCTGTAGATTCTCTGTGAGCTGGCAACAGTGCACAAATCAACCAGTTGTATACAAGGGAAGAAGCGTTTTTATCCTTTATATAGAAGCCATTTATTTTGCCTTTGCCATAGGCTTTAATTCCACTTTCCCTTTTTCACCCTTGTTCCTTGTGCAGATAAAAAAAAAAAAAAAAGAAGTTGCCATGGTAACGGCTCCTTCCTCAAATGTGCCTGGATTAAGCCTGTGACGTGTTCATTTCCTGCCTGTGACAGAGACAAAACTGGGAAATATTGTAATGCTGACATCAAATGTAACATTAAAAAAAATATACAAAATTCAGTCATAAACAATAGATTTCATTACAACCACAATATCATATTTTTCTATTTTGTCTTCTCTTATTTAATTGTAGTAAAAACACAACTACAGGCCGATTATAACCAGCGTGCTGGATGTAATACAAACACAAGGGGCTTTCTGCTGGTGAATATTATCAGCAGATGGATTCAAAGTGACCCGTATCTGAACGGCTATAACAAGTCAGAACCGGACAGAGACAGGAGGAGCGTAAACATCATGCTGCTCTCTTTCTCCCTCTGAGTCGTTGTTTCCTCCTTTCTTTCTGGCTCTTTCTCTCCTGTTTTCAGCCTGTGGCGTGTTTGCTGCCCTACTTTTAGTCAAACTGCAGCACCACAGTTGGATGTTGTGGGTTATCATGCAGGGGCATATGACACACCTCACAATTTAAAGTATTTATTGAAAATATATATAAGTATATGTAGTACAGTGCAGGTAATGGTACAATTTAAATATAATAATTTGAGGATTTAAAAAAAAAAAAAATCCTTCTCCTACCAGTCACCTTTAACTTTCAAACCCTATCTATTCAGGGTCATAATGGCTTTACTCATCATTTAGTATTAGCTGCCAAACATGACATTGTTTAGTGTCTAATAACACTGTGTAGCTACAATATCTAGCTAGCCTGTAACAATCAGAAGTTAGCACAAGTCGCTAGAAACAAAATATAAAGAAAGAGATTAAAAGTAGCCTGTATGTTTGCAGGATCTGGTGAAAAACATATCATATCTGCAAAATAATACACTACATCTGAGTGGTACAGATTACATATTTTCGGTAGCAGTTGACCCACTTTTCCGTTGTTACCATCGTGACTCAAATATTACATAAATGCCAAACAAAAGGTGATGTAATCGCTGGTTCATGACCGGTCCGAATGGCAGACGAGCTTTACATCATGTCCACGTCTCTGCCATCTTTCATGTCAATTTGTAAAAGATCCAACAAAAAGTGTCACAAAAACAATCTGGACAAGTTTTTTTTTTATTTTATTTTTATTTTTTTTATAGAAAGCAGCAACACTATTTGTTTGAGTGTGATGTGATCTTTTCGTGCATTTGTTTCTGATTACACGCAGGTCGACCCAGATAAAAACATACTCGTGGGATAATGCACAGGTGGTGCTGGCTGGGAATAAGTGTGATATGGAAGAAGAGAGAGTGGTCTCGGTGGATAGTGGCAGACTGCTGGCAGAACAGTTGGGTAAGAAAAATTCACCACTTGCATTTGCATTTTTCCAATTCTTATATGTTTGTCTTTTTGAAATTCATCAGAAATTATGTAATAATTAAGTACAAGCCGCTTAGTTTGCAAAAACTTTTTCAGTTGCAGCAATGACATAAAATATATTTATCTTATGGACCTTTTCTTTTCTTCTTGTGCTTTCAATGCTACCTGTTCTTCAACTTACCAAAAAAAGGATTTGAATTCTTTGAGACCAGCGCTAAAGACAACATCAATGTGAAGCAGACCTTTGAACGTCTCGTTGACCTAATTTGTGACAAGATGTCTGAGAGCTTGGACACTGATCCGGCCGTCACCACAGGAGCTCCCACTGCCAAACTCACAGACAGTGCTCCGCCCCTCCAGCAGCCCGGGTGCAACTGTTAGTGACCAGGGTCAGAGGTGATAGAGTGTGCAGAGTTTTGTTCTCCCTCAGCATAATCACTCCCGCTAGTGCTGCTTTCTCTGGACTACACTTCAAACCTTGTTTAGTGGTAGAATAACAAAATGCTGTCGTATTATCTCTCAACTGTTATCACCTTATATCAAGAGCTAATAACCAGGCAAGCAGACATGTCTACTGTAAAATGTATAACGTTACAGGATATCAAGGATATACTCTTAGAGACATCATAATCTCATTATTTGGCTAGTTAGTACGGTGATGAAATAATACTGAAAGTAGTCTGTCCGGCTGTACAGTTAATCCTAAAAACCTTTAAAATCTTTTAAGACCTAGAATAATTATACAATGGGAGATAGAGTCAGTGAGTGCTTTAATAATTATTTTGTTTTTATTTTTTTGTACAGTATGTATTTTCCTTTTATAGGTTTATTTTATCTCGTAAAGCTGCCAAATCTTTGAATTAGAGCACTATAGGATGTAACGGCTTTTTTGTGTGTGTGTGTGTGTGTGTGTCCAGTGTGTCTGTTGTATGAAAGGGTGTCTGTTTTGCGTGAATGTACAGTGTAGTATGTACAGGGTTTGCATGAGTGTGAGTATTATGTTTGAGTCACAAATGAGTGCAACTATGTCATCTTTAAAAAAAAAAAAAAAATCATCTACCTTGGATAAAAAAGTGGCCTTTTAGCATCTCCAACATGGCCTCTGTAAATTCTCTCTGTCATGCTTACGTTTGAATCGAATCCAGTATGTGTATTGTTGATGTGAGTACTATTCCCCATTTTGTTGTCTTTAGATTTGTGGTTCCTCTGATAAGTATCTTAAAAAAAAAAATAATAATCTAAATCTTAAAAGCAAATATTTCCATGTGCTTAGCCTCTATGAAAGACCCTTTATAGTTTGATGCGATGAGCATGCTGCCAAAAAATTTAATCATATGTGCTGTTTTAGCTAAAGATAGGCCTTACTCAAAATCTAACCACCCCCACCTCAATATGATAGCAATGATCCAGCATTTCCATTAAATAAAAATGTCACACTTACAAGTCACAGTACAGTGTATGATATATACAACTGTCGATCAGCTCTGGCATGGAATAAACAGCCATATATATATAAATAATGTTTCATTTTGAGTCAGCATGCTTAAAGTTCATGTTTGTGATAAATAAAAAAAAAAAGAAAAGAAAAGTCGTCCCTCTGAAAAAAAAAAAAAAAAAAATCTCAGTAAGCTGCTTAGGAAGCATCACCAAGCAGGCATGTGCAGTGCTGTTGTGGTCTTAATGATAATTTAAGTCCATATAAGTATAAAAGTTGTATCTTATTTTAAAATCCAAAAAAGCCTTTTTGGTTGTGTAGAACACATGCAATTCATAAAATATAAGTGTGCCAAAACATCACTGTTCCTTTAGCATTGTCACTTGTTTCTTGCATAGTTGAGTAAAACGTTTCAGAAAAATTGCATGACGTCCGTCCTGACTTATCTATGTAGATTTATATTCTAAGATAGTGTATATATATATCACTCTATGTTACAGATTTAGGAGCATTGTCACAGCGCTTGCTGTGAGATGCAATGGGCCAATAAGTGCAATATTTTATGAATTAAACCCTGTACATAGTTTCTCCTGTCCTTGAGTACAATGACTCTATCTGCAGTATGTGAGTGACAGTTTGGGTCAGAATGGCTCCGATGTACTGATGTACAATCTCTGAAAAAGGAGTGTGTGCTTCATACAGTAACTGCAGCCGTTGAATGTGTGACTTGGTGTGTGTGTGTGTGTGTGTGTGTGTGTACCTGCCGTATTGAAGAGACAAATTACATAATATAGTGTATTGTTTGTGTATACCTTTTGTACAAATGTATTCACGTACTATATGCTGTTCCTGCTAACTGTTGGTTGTATTATCATGTCAAAATGCAGTGTTGTTGTGAAAGATAGTCAGGGAGATTTACTCCATGCCATTATGCCATACTGTCGTAATTCCAAGTAAAGGGATACACATAAACTATTTCAAAGACCTTTGCGCATATGTGTACACGTGCTTCGCGCGTGTGTAGCTGTGTATGTGTGTGATATTCTAATTTAAGCTAATAGCCATGAAATAAATTAATGTATTGATCTCAAGTCAAGATCCATTTAATAGAGGGATAGGTAATGTGGCTCTTCTGACACTCCAGTCAAATCTCATTTTAGATCTTTACATATGACATGAATATAATTGTTTCTCGGAGTGCAAGCAAAGTAAGACGTATGTTTTTGAAATCATAGGAAATAAAACAAATTCTATCAGTGGGTTTTTGTGTTCTCATTCGCTCTTTGCCGACTAGATGGAAGAAGGGATTCAAAGACCCCATCATTTCTAGGGGATGTACACCACCTAGTGTTGCAGTGATGTGACTGCACAAAGCATGCAGTACTGTGGCTGGTGGTTTACTGTATCTAAATCATATTGCATTATACTGTGTTCATTTAAATTTCTGGCGAGTCAGGTTCTAGTGAGCTGATTAAAAAATACATTTACTCAGTTATTGTATTTAGTAAATATAATAATTTTATGTACAAAACCTTTGATCCATGCATGCAATTGATGTAGATGAAACTAGAGAAAAGTAAATAGATCAGTTACAAATAAATAAATAAAAAAAAAGCTAATTACATGTTTATGTATTGTAATTATAATCAAATATTTAATAATACACCAGCAATGAAATTAATTACATTTACTCAAGTACTGTCCTTAATTATAATTTTGAGGTACTTTATTTGAGCATTTAAATTTTATGCTACTTTATACTTTAATATGCTGAAACCTGTAGTTACTAGTTCTTAAAAAATGTGGGATTTTAGAAACAAAATGTGATGTCTGTTTATGAAATATAATGCTGTTATACAGTAGATTAAACAACAATAGTGACGGTAGTAAAGTAGTTATATAAAAATACAGCCTGCAACAACATCTTGGCAAAACTGGATGTATTCATAACTGGTATTATCATCTATAGCGTGTCTGTTTTTCCATTCTTCTTAAACTGTTCCCTGTTTTAAATGAACAGCAGATAAAACTATATATTGGAAGGCAACTAAATTTACTGCTAATGTTCTTCAGCCATTGTGGTGATAGAGATGTTGTACCCCTCAGTTCTCTCATTCTTGATTATTTAATGAATTGCTGAAGGAAATTATATATAGACACCTACGGTACATATAGCTTTGTTAAGTTGAACAATATTAGGAGCACATAAAACTACAAATGACACCCACCTGCTTTAAGTGTGAGACTTACCCATCTGTAGGAAAATCAGCAAAATGCCAAATATAGACATGAATTCAGAAAGGATGCTTACAGTCATCAAATAATCTGTGCATCCATCCCACACATGACTGCATGTCTCCCTCTGCAACAACGAAAGAATAAGAAACAAGAAACCAGAGTAGGCAGAATCAACCCATGCTTTTATTTAACCCATTGCATATAAAAACTTTTTTTTTTTCATTCTTTTTATTTGTTTTTTACATAAAGTTGTATGATCTACAGTGCTATCCAAAAGACTGCAATTAACAAGGAAACCATTAAAATAACATTTTAATTGTCCTGTGAAACTTCCAGACAAGTTGGCATTCTAAAGACATAACCCAAAAAATAATTTTAATTTTTTTTTTAAGTTACAGTTTGTGTTTTTCCTTTTTATACCATAAAAAAATAGAACACATAATGATAAAAGAACCCACTGTTTCCATTGGTCCAGGGCTGTTTAGAATCTACAGTATGTGTGTCAAAATAATGATGCACTCCTCCCGACCCCTCATCCCACCCTCCCAAACACATCGTTAACTACAGAAATATACTAAACCCTCCTCCTGTCAACGCACAAAGATGTCAGTGGTTTTGGATATTGCAAGTCATGTGAGTGGAAGTGTGGGCCGAGCATAGATAAGCAACACACTGTCAGTGTTTCAGCCATAATTAATGCAGCAGTGGCTGAACATGCAGATGTGTCTCGAAGCTTGTGTGCTTCGTAGGCCGTGGTCGAGCAGCAACTGCACACTCCTATTGCACCCCATTCAGTGTTTGTAGCTGTGATACAACCTGACGAATGTACAGGACACTGCAGTAACACAAAGTTACTCCTGTATCGTTTGCATCCGACAGGTTGAGTCACATCTTTGAGTGTAGCGGCAGGGCCTGAGGAAGGTGCGTGTGGTTCAGACCAGGTCTACAGTAAATACGACTCTTGGACATCTGGCTATAGGCCACACACCACTCAAGTAGTAAATCTATGACTTGCGGTTGACCTGAATCTCTACAAGATTATGCACGGACAACATATTTATTCTATGGAGTGTCACGTTTGATAGAGCAATTTTGTGTTTGGCTGTCAAAAGTAAAAAGGCGACTTTTTCAAATTCTCAACAGGAGATCAGGACAACCCAAGCCAAAAGATTCACTAATGCAGCAAAAGAGAACTAGGAAAAAAAAAAAAAAGGAAGGTAAAAAAAAAAAAAAAAAAGAGGCTAAAGTAAATGACGTGTTGAATTTAAGGCACAGCCCATGGGCCAAGGAACAGTTTCTTTTAAAAAACAATTTGGCTTTCCCCCTCTCTTCACTGAGCTAGTTCTCAGATAAGCAACATGTCGATGGATCATTTTTACACTGAAGCTCGTGTGTAATAAACATTCTCTCAACAAGAGGTACGTAATACAGCCACACCATCACCAAAAGGGATGATAAGAATCAACCATTTACAACAAACGGCATTATGATAGTAATAACATTAATAATTATATATTATATACAACACAATAAATATATGTTTGTAAACAGCGATAAAACCAGAAAATTTTATTACAGGTAAGGGCATCGGGTGAGGATGAAAAAAAAAAAATATCTTGGCACAAACTTAAAGATTAAATAAAACGTTTTTGAAATGACATAATTAAAACAAGCACTCTTTAAAAAAGCAGTGTGCAGAATTCAAGTTTTTTTTTCCTTTTTTTTGTACATTTGTTGATTTTTTTAATATTTTATGTACATAGAGAAGAAAAAAAAAAAGTATATTTGGGTATTGTAACTGGCAAGCCTGTGGTCTATGCTACAGTGAAATATTTACTGTACCACCTTGATATTGCAAAATGACTCAACAAACAGAAACATATACCAATAAATAATAGCATTAGGTGTAAAGTGAAAAAATGATAGAAACATGGAAAAAGGAAGAGACTCTTGGCTAAGGTGTAAGACAACATTGTTCAAGCCTAAGCCTGCATGTGTTTTGGCGCATTAAACATACAAAATAATAAAGTGGTGATATATGAATATATCAGTGCATTAGATTATCTACATAGAGGATAGTCTCATCTGATGACTACGTTAACGGAGCTGATTGTCTTGTCGAAAAAACAAAGACAGCAACTGGGTTTAATGTTGTGAATGGCAAAAATTGATTTGTATTCTGATGAAAAAATAAATTAATGAAGCATAACTGAAAATGAACTGGTGTGACTGACAACAAGCAGCTGTTGGTGATGTGCATCAAACAAAAATGGGCAGTTTTTTTATTTTTATTTTTTAAAAAGGACAAAAAAAAAAAGCTTTCATCACATCGGTATAAAATCACCCCAGTAATTTTTTTAACGCCAGTACTATTTCTGTATACTCGGAGCACTAATCAAGCTTCTAAAAAAAAAAAGGTGCTTTTTGTATCAACTACAAAGCATTGCATTGTCTCAGGATGTGTTCAAAAGAACTGCAGGCAACAATAATGAAATTTAAAGGCTTCATCCACATCACAAACAAATTTAAGTAAAGAGAGTAAAGAGTTCAGGTGTCTCTGATTCCTCTTCAGTGAAAACCTCAAAATAATCAAAATTATATTATTACTAATAAATTCCAATTTCAACTCAGAGGACTAATCAAGTATGAGTATAGTGGCATGGGAATAGTAGTATAAATGCTATTAGAGCAAGTGCAAACACCACAGAACACTCCTTGTGTAATCTAGCTGTGAAGATATCCCTTTCAAACACTGAACATTTCTGAACTTTCTCCTCATTGGTTTCCAACAATTTCTAAAAGTTCTCTCTTTGCTAACAAAACAAAGCCTAGGATTGCAAAAGTAAATTCTAGAAAATATCTGAATCTTACATACAGTACGATAGAAAAAATTAAAGAGGTCTAGGACAGCGTCATCGCTGTTTAGATTTGAGCTTTGTGTCAGTCAGGTTTTTCAAGGAAGACTTCCACGTCAGAAATGTGTCTCAAAAAGCTCCCCAGTGTGCTGCAGCTTTCATCTCTGCAGCATCCTGTCAGGTTTTCAGCAGAACGGCAGCATAACATGCCTAATTTGTAGCTGGTAGGAAATGACCTGACCTAACACACCGATAGCTGTCTCTGTAGAATATGGGCACTTGATAAAACACAGAAACACTGCTAAACTTTCAGGCAAGGCTGAGATGAAGCAGAAGGAAGGAAAATGTGATATTATGTGTTATTATGAACAGCACTGAGCAGAATGTGAACTGCTCGTCCGTGTCCTAAAATTAAGCTTGTAAAGGGGAAGTTGTAAAAGAAACAAAGACAAACCACGTCAGTCGGTTTGGGAATGGAAAGGAGTTTTCCTGAGTGCAAAAAAACTTGAAGAAGTACCGGTGGGCGTGTCTGAACAAAGCTGACGGGAGGAGTGGCCAAGGTGGAGAGCAGCGCACGCTTTGGAACCATAAACATAGATGTATAAAAAACACAGAGACTCCACAAAACCCAAAAAATATTCTATAAATAATCATCTTTCATTACTAAGAAGAACAGTTAATCAGATGCTGTCCATGAACTGCTATGTGTCAGGAGATTTCTCTTTCTCCTCTTCTTCCTCCTCCTCCGCTACCCCTTCCTCCAGAACACAAGATTGTGAGGAGGGAGTCTCCCCCTCCTCCACTACCTCCTCCTCCTCCTCCTCCTCCTCTTCATCCTCTCCCACCTGTTCGTCCAAGGGAATCTCTGTTGATTCAGAGTCCTGTGTACAGAGTGTTTTAGAGTCAGTACAGCTGTTTTCATCCTCTTCCTCCTCTTCTTCTTCTTCTTCTTCCTCTGGCTGGCTGCCGCTGTCCTTCTCTGTATCCGACTCCCCGTCCTCCTCCAGGGTGAGCTCAAACTGGAACTTGTCCCCTCCTGGGGGCCGACTGCCGTCCTCAGGCTCATCCAAGGCAGGAGAAGGGCTTTGGGGGATGGTGCTTTGGTACCACTCCCTGTTGTCTTCCAATGTGTCTAGGATGTCCTGGGCATCTGGGTGGACCAGGTCAGCCCACGTCTCCCACAAAGGATGAACAATATAGTCTATGAAACCAACCTGCAGGATACATGAGGAGACAGAAATGGTCTTTTAGTGTGTGTCTATGTATGGTATGCATGTGCTTGTACATTTGTGTGAGTGAGTGCGTTACCTGGCTCTTTTCTACTGATGCGTTGTGTTTGTCACACATGGGGCTGATCTCCATGCCCCTCTCCCTCTCTCGGTCACCCTGGCTGAAGAACTCCTCCATGATGCGATCTGTCCACTGCCGGTACAGCTGCAGAGGCTTGGTGGGGTTGCTCAGGTCTGCACAGTGCACCATGTTCTGGAGAACCTGAATATCATAAAAACAATGAAGGCATGAGGTCACACATTTATGAAAGTTTAGACTGAAAATTATTAATTTAAAATGAGAAGAGGAGAAGTAAATTCATGCAGTGTATGCAAAAAAGTAGAAATGATTTGTATGTATGAAAATCATCAAAATATAGTAAGTAATGGATTTTTGTGTGCAGCCTCTCACCTGTATCCTGTCTGAGTAGTTGTCCAGCAGCAAGACACCAGAGCTGGTCACCTTTTTGGTTTCCACCATGGTTTTCAGATCAGCCAGTAGATTCATGTGCTTCGACATGTCTGTTGCTAACACCTTGGAACACCCAGAACAAACAGGACATATATATATTATGTACAATATATAATATATATTATTATTATAGTAAAATATTCAGCCAAACATACACGGTACATGTAGTAGTGACTGCAGGATAGAAACATTACTGTTTTAAATGTGCAGTATGTCATATATGATGTAAAGTACAATCCACACTTTTCACTATTACTTCCCCTTCCTTCTATTCACTTTGTATTGACATCATGTAAAAGAGGTAACTAATATGACTATTAACTTACAATGTCAATGACCATCTTTCGCAGTGATTGTCGTTGTTTTTTGGTCAGGTTTTGGAAGATGTCACAGTTCTCCTCTTGTAGGAGTTTGAAACCCACTGCTAGATGGTGGTTTTCTAACACTGACGAGTCATTGTACATCAGCGCAAGCTCCGAATCTGCATGAAAGACACAATTTACAATTAAATTAAATGACAAATGCTATGGAAACCAAACTTGAAACAGATGAGAAATAATAAAACAAGACATCAACAGAATTTATGCGTCCTGATAATAGAAATGTTTGGCCTTGTCTCTTTTGGCAACGCATATAGAAATTGCATGTTTTAAACTAATTCGACCAATTAGAGCTACAATTTCACTACTACTCGCCTGTCCAAACTGTTATATATATATACACATGTATTCTACATGTTTTCCTCACTGAGCAGCAGAAGAAAGCATCAGTATGTTTTCCACTGAGAGGTTTCCCCACTCTGGGTCATTTGAAGGTCCTCTCGCTGTATTTAGATTTTCCATTAAGATGCATTAGTATCGGCCACAGTGGAACAGAGCAGCAAAAAAGGAGAAAGGGGATCCTGCTCTGTTGCTCTATGGCTGACAGAAGATCAGTCTGGCGAATTGTAACTAGGATGACTCACACTGCCTTTACTGCAGGGATTCCCCATTTGGGCTTATGGGAAGCACAACGCATTTTGTGTGTAAAATGTCTGAGAGTGAGTACATTTGTAATGTTCTCTAGAAGGGTTGTTTAAGGCAATACCCAGTGGATATCAACTCTGTTCGTGGTTTCCTCTAAATTGCTAAATGAAGACGATGTTTGTGGCACCTCCAGCTATGGGCGAGTGAGTCAGTTAAAGTAGAGATAGCAGGGCTTCAGACAATTCAACCAAACCAACACCCTGAAACCTGATAATCTGGTTAAAGGGTATACAAATACATTACAAATACTAATTACATATATCCATCGTAGATTTCTGTCTCAATTCCAACACAAAAGAGCTGAATGCTTGCAGCTTTCCAGAGTTCACTGGGTTCACTGTCAGGAGTTTTCATAATATTCTGTAGAAACTGGGATGCCAATTCTGAATTTTTTCCCCCCGTTTTTCAATACAGATGAAATTTCATTTGCCTCTGTTGTGTTGTACCTTGGTCCCAGAGTCTGATTTTTTCCAGCAATCCAAATAACTGATGTTGTGCTCAGTGTTTCCGTAGTTGAGAAAACAACTGAGCTTTATAGTTGGAATTAATAATGGGCCAGAAAAGAGACAGAAAATTGGGGACATATAAAATGCTATAAAAATAGTGTGGCAGGAAGTGCGGATTAGATTGACGCAGCTATACAGGCTCAAATACAGTCTTTGTGCTGGCTGAAAAAGATTCCTCAGTCACTGCGAATTGGTTTGGGCAAAATATGTTTTCTTTGTGAACCAACCATCTGGACCACGTCAAAAACCAAAAACCAAAACATGCAGGTGAGGATGAACACACGAACATCATGTTAATAAGTGCACATGTTCTGTTTTGAACATGTTTGCCCTCTAAACATGCATCTAGCTTGATTTACATATGAAATTTTATTGATGGGAGAAAGGTTAATTGCTAGTGTGTGCGTGCTAGTGAGGCTGAGGCTACAGTGTGCATGTTCCCACCTGGGTATCAGACTGAGTGTGTGCGTGTGAATGCGCACTAATGACACTGCTGAGCCACTGACGTAGCTGCTAAGACAATGCTGTATTTAGACTCACTGGTGTTAATGAGGAACTGGTTGGAGACTCCAGGATGGTCCACGTCGTGTATAGCACTGGCAAAGATGGCAGCTAAGATCTCAAGGTCTGTGAACACAGCCTGGAAGAAAGAACCGAGCACAGAGGGGAGGAGGAAAGTGATGAGAGAATCAAATCGTTGGACGAAAATATCCTTGCAAGTAAGAGCCATTGATTGGACTTTGAGCAAGAGTTTGATTGAAGCTGATTGTGGAAGAGTGGGTTCTGTGGTTGGGTGTATGTGTGTATGTCTGTGCATGTTAAATTGGTATGTCTATGTGTGTGTGTGTGTGTGTGTGCGTGTCTCACCTCGAGGGCGGGGGTGGATAGCAGCACATGAGTTGACTGGGTGACGTCAGCAGCATGGATGTTGTTATGGTAGGCCACATCGCCATGATAATGGTCTTCTAAGGTCATCAGGTATGTTATAAAGGTGTCGAGTGGAATTTTAAAAGTTTTTAACAAGTCTCTCTCCTACAAGTCAGAAAACACAAAAAGAGATTTACCGTCAAAACAAACACATCTTCAACATTTGAAAAATCAAATCAAGACAAAAAGAAAATGTGATGGTCGTTACCTGGAATATCGTATACATCATGACTGTCAGTGGCCGATTCCCAGAGAACTCTGAGATTTTAAAAACATTAAGGCCCCATTTATTCACATGTTCCAGCTCCTGATGAAGGAATTAAAGAGACATTCAGAAAAAAGAACAACACAAAACATTTTGAATCTTTTCCTTCTTTTGTTTCCTTATTCTAACCCTATCTCTTTCACCATCCTTCTTATCCTCCATCGGTATCCAAAGTACATTTCCGAGAGTGTGTGTTTATGTAAATGTAAATACATACACACTCAGCGTTTGTCAGGACACACACCTTAGCGAGTTCATCCTCAGTCTCAGTCTTGACTCCGAAGCGAGGGATATTGGAGTTTGTGAGGCTGGAGGAGTGTTGTAGCTTTTTCACCCCGCTAATCTGAGACATGGGCTTGTTCTTCTTTTCCTTCTCTTTCTGTGTCTGAGGGGATGGCATCTCCACTTCATGTTGCTTGTCTGAAACATACATGAATATGGCATACGAGGTTCTTAATGGAAATATGCTTCTGGGTTTGTGTTGTAGTAGGTTAAATCAGATATAATATATATTTAGAATTAAACAGAATGATTACTGCTTGTATGTAGCTATGAACAACAAGAAACACCACAGACTCTTTAACTTTAACCATATTAATATCTCATATCTCACTGTTCAGGCTGAATGGATTTTTTTTCTTTTATTCTGAACCAGTGAGTCTATCTTCCTGTGTCATCACTCACCCAGGAAGGTGCTGGAGATGAACTCAGACACCTGGTTCCCAGAGCGGCTCATCTCCGATAAGTGAGTCAGCTCCCTGTTCAACATCCTCTTGAACTGAAACACACACACAAAAAGGGGCAAGAAGTTTAACAGTGTGTAACACACGGCAGAGATAAATAAATATAAAACAGTACATTTTATTCATAGCTGGCACTTAGAGGCACCATATATGTATCCAAATGAATCAGGTCCAAATAAAAGGGGAAAAAAAAGACTGTGCTCCTTTGACGTCACAATGAAAATACATTTTCAAGATGTCAGTGAAAAAAAATACAATTATTTCATAGACTAATTTCCAGTCACATCACAGAATCATTGTCACCATTTCTGGTGTAACTAACACGCACGCACGCACGCACGCACGCACGCACGCACACAAGCACGCACACACACACACACACACACACACACACACACACACACAGCAGGTCAGAGGGTTACTGCCAGGGATGTACGTAATCAGTAACCCATTTTCCCAATTTTTTCACTTTCAATTTTTGTTTTTTCCTCCGCCTCACCGCCTGCCTCTCCCTCTCTCCCTCACATCATTCTCTCTTCCTCTCCTGTGCCTAATTGGAGTGGCATATCTAAATTTAACTCTGGCTTTTGATTTGTAGACCAAACTGATTGATGTTGAGGAGAATGCTTGAAATCAGGGATTTTCCAAAGAGGTTGCAAAACAAAACCTCTCCAACAAAGCCTCTGCATTGTCTGAAATATTCAGACTTCTGTTTAAATGCATAATGTATGTATATTGATTGTATATAAATCAATATTGATCACTTAAAATAGACCATTACAACACTGCAGAGTGCTTACTGCGCAATTGCGTATTGACATCCTACTAAATAACACCCACGGGTATTCACTGAGTACCTTTCTTAAATGGGGACACAAGAGGTAAAGGACCATCTGCAGTGTAATGCCAGGTAATAAGAGCCAGCACAGTAGAGAAACAACAAAATGGTAAAAATGGATTTAGATCTAACTAAATTAATAAAGCAAACAAATTGAATGAGAGATATTACTTTTTAAAATCTGGATTTGTGGCTAAAAGTCTCCTTGCATCAAACAATATGGAGCAACCCAACTACCCAGAGGATTGCTGACCTAAAACTGTCGTCACAGAGCTCGTAGAGTTACCGTTTTAGAGCACACTCGTGTAATTAACACAAATGAAATGACTGAAAAATGAGGTGTATAAATGCGTCAAAAGATCTGTGACTCCGACTCACTTCAAAATGTAATGTATGTTTTTTTCTTTTGCACCATCACCTATCCTTCAAAATGAATAATGGATCCAGAAATGTCACACCTATGAAGCATCGCTCCATCGGCGACATGTTGTTGAGCCACATACAGTATGTACTTTCTAAATAAGGCATTGTGTATTTAAATCTGTGTCAAGGATTAATCTCAGCGACAAAATGACTTCCATTCTCTGGAAATGAATTTCAACCACTGCATTAAAATAAAACATATCTGACTAATTATTTAAAATAAACTCATCTGAGACCACATCTTACCTTTATATATCCCCACGACACAGAGAGCAAATAATTTGCTTCAGGCATTTTGACAAAATCAACAAAGAAGATCCAGAAATAGAAAGGTACAGGTTTATAGCCCAAAATACAGTTTGAGTGATGAAAGCACTAGACAGCTAGTGAAACAAACGTCTGCAGCTCTGGTCACTAAATATTCTCAACCTAAAGATCCTGCAGATATTGGTTTTTGGGTAAATCAGCTGTACACAATCCATAAATGAAGCATCGTGTTCATGTCCTGCGAACATCCACAGAAACGAGCCCATGTTCCAGGAAGCAGAGAGGAAAAGCAGACTCCGAGAGAGGAGCGGACGGAAAGTGGCTCCCCAAAGATCCGACAAGAGCATATTGTGACCACACACATTGTGATACACACTGACATGTGCACACACTCACACACACACACATATGCTTAGATACGGAGACACACTGCTGAGGTCCTGTATAATTGATGATGGTGCGGATGCTTGGTAGATGCCAAAGCACCAGGAAAGCTATTTTTTTCTGCCAACAGCTCCCAAACAGGCCTGGCTGCCTGACTGCTTCAGTGTGTATGACACAGGCTCCCATGTGAAGAGCACAGGCTGCTTCTCTCACAGTGTCACACAGCAGCAGCAAATCAGAGGCCAGATATGAAAGAAGTGTGAGCTCATCATCAACTCTGATTGGCTTGGATTGGGACAGATTTGAGGTTACCTGCTGTGTGATTGGCTGGGACTGAAGTTAGTGGAAAATTTACCCCTTTCCCTTTCTTTCATTTCCTGCAGTGCGGGGGATGTTATTTTGTATGTTTTTGCATGTGTGTACATGCTTGTTTGTGTTTTTGTGAGACATATTCACATAAGATGTGTGTATGTGTTTGTGTGGTGACCTAACCTTCTGTACAGGCTGATGTGTAAGTACAGGTTACCTCACCCAACATAATACAATATATATAAAAAAAAACTGAGGTCAGCTTTCACCCCAGCAATAATGTGTTCACGGGAGGTGAGTCACAGTGACAACACTGATGAGATGATGTAACTTCATGAAAACCCATTAAACTTGCAAAAAGAATGAGCGTCATAATTATCTGAAGTGGGCTGTTTAGGACAGAGACAGAAAGAAACATGTCCACACAGGCGGCTGCGGGTGTCACAGAGGTCAAGAGGTTGCTGCTCTATTTGAAAATGGGTCAAACCTCATTGAGGCGCTAGTTTTAATGAATTTTCCAATCATTAGTAGTACAAACTGTCTGCTTATAAAATAAACTGAAACTCAGCTGTATGAATACTTCATGTTCACATAATTCATATCTCTAGAAGCCATCTATTGTTATCAACAATCATTTGCTTTACTGTTATGTTCAACAAACATCTAGAGTCAGATCTAACAGTCAACCACACAACACAAGAAAACATGAAGTCCAACAATAAACACTCAAGTAACAAAACATATTACAAATACCTTCAAGGGTAGTTAAAGAATTAAGCTTGAAAGCTCTTTGCAGTTGATTCTGCTACACATATGTAATGTCTGAGGAATTATTGTCCTGTAGTTTTCAGTGGAGACGAGTATTAAACCTTTAAACCTTTCTGGTATAGAAAACGTATATGAAATGTGAGTGTATCAGAAACTGCTGAGAACTGACTGTTAGAATCAAAAGTCTGGTTAGATTCATTTTGTAGCAGAAAAACGTAGCAGCACTAGTAGCAACACGTTTCATTTTTCACAGTGAATTATAAATTGCATGAATTACAAGTATGAAATGAGAGAACATGTGAGGTTGTCTGGATTTTATTAAATATATCACACGTATTTTTAAATCCATATCATGAAATGATTAGTCCTTCTTGTCAATAAGGATGTCTAGCATCCACACTGCATACAGGCTGATGGGTCATCATGACGATACAAGAATATAGAATTAGCTACAGGTACTAAAGTTGACTGAAAAATAGATTTACAATGTAAAAAATGACATACAGACTTTAAGTCAATACAAAAAATATTGTTTAATTTTGAATCTTGACAAGCAGTCTCTACAGTCTATGAACCTTTCTGACAAGAGGATGTCTCCTTTCTCTTTATCTTAATGTGTGAGTGTGTGTGTGTGATGGTCCAATGGCTACACGGATTGAAAAGGGACCAAACCTGTCTCTGCTTACTTTACACCCCACTGCTACAGCCAGCCTGGTCTTACTGCGAGTAATTTACAGCTACGATGGAGCAGATGAGACCACTGGCTAACTGAGATCCAGCAGCTTTGATTGACTCCAAGCCAAGCAGGCCAGCACAGGCCCACACACACACACACACACACACACACACACATACACACACACGCACACACAGTTTACTCTCTACTAAAGAATATACACAAATATACAGTCACAGCCCCCCCCTACACAAACTCCCTTTCTCTGTCACGCAAACACACACACACGTATTGATAGCTCAGCTGAGGGGTGTGAACACAAACTATTGGGTAAAAATTGGAAAGTGTCACACCAAGCTTAGCTGTGACTTGTGTGTAATTTGTTCTTTGGCAGAGTGACCAAAAATATCCACTCCCTGCTGCATATAGCCCACGACACCTACAGATCTCTGTTGAATTTGTGTCTTTTCTCACCTTCCATATTTATTCTGGTGGCAGACGCCCCCTCTGTCCAGAACACAGAGAGAGCAGAGACGCTATAATTGCAGCTACTGTTCATTCAATGAATGCACTACCTGTGAGAAATAAATCTGCTGTCCATTCTTGATCTAAACAAAATGTAGTGGAAACACATATGTAAGCAGTTATTATTTTAGAATCGCATTCTCATTTGTGCAGTAAAGCACTGACATACATCCTCACGAGACACCTTCTCAGTCCAAAAATGCAAGAGATGTGGCTGCAGCACAAAAGAGCAACATTTATCTTCATCCAGAAGAAAGTGAAATATTCTGGACACAGATTGGATGCTGAAAGTCATTCTCGAACAAATGTAACACACAACTCTAGGATTATTGAATTGGAGAAATGGAGAATGGTCAGTTTAACTTCAATAGCATCTTAAAAAAGTATGAAATGGATGATAATATTTGGAATTATAAAATTCCAGTATTTGTGTGGAAGTCTGTTTATAATTCATAGTCAAACTTCTCACAAAAAAAGCCTATTTCCCCAGGAGGGCACCCCACAAGTGCAATATAGACAATGTGCATGAGCACATATGAGTACAACATTGTGTATAGTCAGAAAAACAATCTAAAAAGGGAAAAGGTGCATTGAGCAGGCAGCTTGCACCTGGAAAAATCAGAGACATATTGATGTTGGATGCAATGCAGATTAGACAATGAGCAGAAAAATATTTACTGTTCGTCCTAATGGGATGGCCTAATAAAAACGTAAAAACTGTTGCACCACTGACCCAATAAGGAATCTCATCAATTAAGATTTTAGCCAGACTGGAAGTGTGCTGACCAGCGGAGAGGATCCAAACATGCATATAGAAAATATTGGTGTCCACCTATGACACTACTTCAACGACAGACATGGCCAGAGGTCAAGGACACATACTAATTGCAAGACCTTTATCTGGATTCCACACTTTCTACAAATGTGCAACACATTTTTAGTAATTTATGAAAATAAATAATCACCATGTGAGGACCGCATACATTTGCCTAACACCAGAGCCAAGATTCAACAGGGGAAGCCTAACAAATTGGATCATACCACACCGAGAAACACAGAAGTTTTGCTCCAGCAGATCTTGTTTTCACTGGTACTTCATCAGGAGTATCCCCCTTACTCTACTATGTTATCTATACAAGCTTGACTGGCAGACATTGTTTCACAAAGTAGAGCTAGCTGCTTTCAGAGAAACCTGCACAAAGAGTAGAAATGCAACCATAGAAGCATCGTAAACAAGCAACTCCAGATTAACTTAGCTTTAGATAAGCAGTTTCCTGTTCATATCATTCATTAGTTTGGGTGAACCATTACACTTGTAACAAAGTCTTTTATGGTAATCTTAGAGGTGGAGGAAGAATAGTATAATAAACTGAAAATAAACACCGGTTTGTGCAGTATGTATTTCAACTGCTGTGTGAATGCTGCAACAATAATAAGAGTGAACATGTCTTCTCTGTGGTGTGAGACATTCAATATGAAACAGGTACAGTATGTCACCTTGTTTGACCTACAGTTACAGCAGCCTCAGAGTAACATTGCGAATCCTAATATTCAGAGGTGACTTGAGTTATTATATCAAAATCTGATTGGGGTCATTAGTGTTGTGTGGGGAAAGCAGTAGAGGTGACTACACTGCCTCCACAAATCAAATACAACACAATTATTTAACTGCTTCTATACAAGATGACTGCTAAAGGACATTACTAAAGCACCAGAGTGACTGATTTTCAAAGGAATGTCACAGGACACAGGAAATGGATGTGAATGCTTTGCTGTAATTGTAATTCAATTTACTTGAAGGGAATTCCAACGTATTGTTTCTTTTTAAGCTTAGACTTCCCTTCATTGATGAATTAGGCTAATGTAGAGTACCGATAAATGAAAGTCTGCAGGATGTAGACACACAGTAATGGCTATGCGTGGGAGATGTAGTGACTGTATTACCTATGATTCGTGTGTGTTGCTGGAGTGAGATAACAGGCTGGTTGGGCCTGTGGCTGTTGCCATGACAACCAGAGATAGCTGTGCTGGTGAGCAATGGTGAATCGGTGCATGTTATGGATTTAATTTTTTTTAAATCTTTTCACTTTTAAATGAGCTAGACGTCCCTGGCATGTGTGTGATTGTTCTAACATCAACACTGAGCATTTGTGTAATTCCTTTGTTTGTCCGTCCTCCCTGCCTCTCCTCTTGGTCCATCCCTCGTCATGTGACATCACAGTGTGTGACATCACCAAGAGCCCAAAGCTGATCAGCATTCAGAGCGGCGCAGCAGCCTTCCTCCACACACACACGCACCAATACACACACATTAGAAGCACAACTCCCTGTCTGCATGACGATGCTATCACTAACGCTCATAGACAATACAACACAAACAGTCACAATGTGCGCTTTGATGACTGAATGCTGGAAAAGTATTAACTCACATAATATATAGATATGGTTGACACATAACAACCAAGCAGGGATTGTACTATATCCTCAAGTGTGCATGATTACTACTGGTGGATAAACATGTAGCAAATGAACAAGGAGAGGCTTGGTTGCAAAGGATCAGGCCACACACAGAAGAGGTAATGTTAATTAGTTAATATTATACAATATTAACTAACCTGTAATGTGCTGGATCAAGCAGCACCTGGTAATATTTAATACAGTCATGTTGCACATCAGCTTTGCCTGTCAATGTGCAAAAAACAGCATCTCACTGCTGAATGACTATCCACTGTTCTGTATAGTACATCACACCTCCCTTTATGTAGAATTAATCATACTAAAAAACATTTTATTTTTTTTATTGACAAGGATGTGAATTGATTAAAAAGTCTGCTGAAATTGTGCATTTAATAGCAATTTGATTTTAAAAAAGCCTTTATTATTAATATTATCAGAAATGAACCCGTATGGTCCGAGAACACAAAAGATCTGTTATGTGGTATATACATAACAGATTTTTTGTGGTCTAGGATCACAGGTATATATGATATAAGTAATATTATATATATGATATAAGTAATATTGTAACTTTGGATTAGATATACTAAGCAACAAATATACCTTTGGCACTGTACTATATTGTCAAACACACACCTAGGCTAATAGCACGTCATGTCCACATCAACCATAACATACACATCAGAGTGAATCCTGGGAAGCAGCTTCTAGAAATGTTGCATTTATATAAGTTTGCATTTGTATGAAAAAATACCAAAAACTGTTTCAGTACTTCCATCAGAGAGAAACTGATATAAGATGAAAGCCCAGTTTGGACAAGTTGGTGTAAACTTTTTTTTATTATTCTTACCTTGTTGGAGGCCATCTCACTGACTGAGTGTCTTGTCTGCAGTGTCTCCAGCTGGTCCAGGCACCAGTCCAGCTCCTCCAGGGTCTCAGTGGCCAGTTTCTGGTAGGCCTCCTCTGCAGGGGCAAGACAGGAGGGCAAGGGATCAGTAAGTACCCGCTTCAGAGGGCTAGTGGACGGTCCAGGCCCGGGGTCTCCCACCCCACATACAGCTAAGCTGGGATACCCCGAGTAGACACATGGGTGACTCTTCATACTGGACAGGTGAGCCAGCTGTGGGGCCTGGGAGTAGGGCCTTGTTGTCCTGTATCCAAACCCACAGATGAGCAGTCACAGGTCAGCTGTAGTAAAGCTCACTGATTCCCCGTGGAGTAAAGAAACCTCCAGTGCAGTCCTACAGTTCAAATCCTGGTTTCTTCCTTGTATAAGCAGGTCAGATATAATTCCAAGGAGTACAGTGGCAGTTGATGAAAAGTCACCTGATTCAGTTATGGGTGTCCAAATGAATGTTAACAGCAAGAAAACCACAGCAGAGAATAAAGGTAACACACAAAGCAAACCGAGCAACAGCAATAAAACAGAAATCACACACACACAGACAGACGCACTCACTATCTCCCATACACAGCACACATATCTCACTCAGTGATCTAGGTGTATAAGATTTACTCTGTCATTCATAAGAGAGGTGTAATTCCAGTCATGGAGCAGGATGAAGAGCAGTCTGCTTAGCAGGCCCATGTCTGCCATAGGAGGGATGGAGGGAAGACAGGGATGGTGGAAAAAAGGATCCAGAGAGAGGCTCAGAAACAGTTTAGGTCCATGCCAATGCTGTCCAGCACGGAAGAAACATAAGATTGTTCATAGCATCCTGACATGGTTAACAAATACAAAGACATCTCACACATACACATAGATGCAAACAGACACATACACACATGCATACACAACACACACTCACACCAGACGAAATGCTAACCATAACACATCATGATTTTGTCTCCATAGTCTGTCTGCCAATAAAAACATCCATGGTATCCGGAAAAGCAAAGGGTATAATCCAGTGAGTGTGTGTGCTGGATAGTGTTTCCTATAGATGCTGTGTGTATAGGGGGTGGGCTGCTGTTGCTTCGGCGTCCCTGGTAGCCAAACGTGCTGCTTTCCCCAAGCTGTACCTAAAGCCTGAGAGGACTGCACTATGGATGGGGAAGGGAGAGTGACAAAACATGAACTGGAGTAATATAGAAATGGAGCTAGAGCCGGGAGCTCCCTACGTCGTGTGTGCATGCATGCTAATATATGTTTGGCATACAAATACACCAAAACAGAGAGGTAAACAAATAGATGGTTGACAAGATGGAAAAGATGGTAAGACTTTAGAGTTATAAACCCTACATTTAAGTATCCTTTACTTTCTTTTCATTTGAAATTGAAGACATGCCTCTCTCAAAGTCAGCCTATGTTAACAGAAAATGTCACCTTGTCAGAAGCCAATTAATATTGATGCCTTGACTAATTTGGGAAAGCAGAGGCTTTCAATGCTATGTGATCACGGAGGGGTGGGGGAGGTCACTTCAACTGTAATTCAATTACACAGACAAAGAAAACAGTGACAGATTAAAATACACGAGGACCAAATTTAACCACAGGATGCTGTATCAGCTTAACATTTCAGTTAGCATTTATCTTTAAGTCTTATATTCTGCTGTCTTTGTTTGGACTATAATGATGAAAATTCTGCATTTAATTTTTCATTTTAAAGGTGCAATGTTTACAGCTTTGGGTTTCATGCGTAGATTGTTAACCCCTGAATATTTCTAAGGGCTATAATATAATATAATAATAATGAATTATAATGTAATATTGTGCCCCATTTTTGTCAATGCGGGTCTATCTAGTGAAGAATGCAAGCATAACCACTGACTATCTCAAAACCTTTTTTGTCACCTCCTATTCTCTATAATATCCCCCCTTGCCAGCTTCATTGTCTCTCCCTCCCTCCTCCTTCCATTAGTCCCGTTCCTCTCCCACACTCTTCGTTTCCTCCGCTGATCTCTGAACATCCTTCCTCCTCCCTCTTTTGTCTCCTCTCTGTCTCTCTCCTCTTTCTTTCTCTCGGTATCCCTTTCTCTCTCTGTCTCTCTCCCTGGTGTGGTGTCAGTGGCTGGGGTGCTACTCTTTCTGACAGCAACTGCACTGACGTCAATGACATTCTTCTCATGCTTAGTGCGACATCAGACACCGGCGCTCGGAGAGGCCACTCTGCTGCACAGACGCAGGGCTGCAGCCAAACTATGTACTGGAACAGCTCAACAGTGAAGTTGGACTATGAGAAGGAGAGGATGAGAGAGGAGGAGGAGGAGGAGAAGGAAGGGGAAAAAACGGGGGAAATAATCCTGAGACAGGGAGAGAGGAAAGCCTGAACTACTAAGAAATAATATTGATATGATATCAGTATGTTTTGATTATTCATATATGTTACTTCATCATGCATTTTAAGATATGCCAATCTCTTAATTACACTAATTTAGCAAAACAAACCCATAAGATCCTATCTATTCCTTCCAATAGGATGTATCGTACAGCATGTGTCATTTCCTGTTATATGATGTCAATCAACGCTATATACAAGGGTTTCCTGTTTCTCCATATAGAGCGTAAAAATAAACATTTGATGCCCCTAAACCTTTGGAATAGTATGAATAATAAGGCAAAATATTAATTAGTAATTCCATAAGCACAAAGGAAGAACTGTTCATATTTTGATATCCTTCCTGATACTTTTCAGGGGGATTGGGACATTCAAACCCAACTTCCTATGTAATGGAGACCTGAAATACATCCCTAAGAATCTGATTCCATGTTGTCTCCATATACTGTATAAGACACTTTCTTTCTTATCTTTCTCAAGGTGAGAGAGAAAGGTAAAGTTATTTAGAGTGGCCTCTTTCTTAGAAAAATGGACCACATAGCCAGAAAATCAACCAAAAGTTTCAAACACTCTTAAAACATCTTAAATTGAGTATGGGGGATATTGAATGAAATAATTAAATTAATTTAGGTTATAAAATGGGTTGTTATCCAATTTGCTCTGATCAGTCTTATGCTGAATGCTTATTAATTAGTTTTTTAGCTTTAATAAGCATCTATTCTTTTATCTCTATCTTAAAAGGTCACTGCACTTAAGATCTTAAATCATTCTAAAAGAAATCTGTCTTTCAACAATAAGTCAATGACAGATGAAAGAAAAATGTAAACCTAAATGTAATCATTTTTTAATTCACTGGTATCCTTTCCCTGACTGACTCACTAAGTTACCAATTATTATGCTCCCTTTATTACTTCTCCCTCTGCAAGATGACTTAGTCGCCATCCTCAGCAAGCCTTTGCATTACAAGTAGTCAATACTCTCACAACAATCATGACCATGAGTCACAGCTGTCACCAGTTTATGGCAGGGCCCATAATGGCTGAGCACCAGTATGATTGTGTTCTAAATATAGCACAATGTCATTAGTTCCTCATATATAAGCAGGTTATGTATCAGGTGATGTGATTCCTGGGAGGAATGTCTGGATGGATACCACTCAGGGTGAAAGTTGTTGTTTTTTTGTGTGTGTGGTTTTTTTTCCACTATTTTTGCACTTGTAAAAAAGCTTTAATGTTTTCTGCGAGGACTCCTCTTTATCATATGCATTATGTGTGTGTTTGTATTACTCTATGTGTGTGTTTAACAAAACACTTCAAAGTTTTTCTTTAATGGTAATATGGTTTCTAGTGCAAACACCAGCTAGGTCACAGCCACTGATACTGCTAAAAATTACTGTCAATTTCACAACAAAAACTCTTAAAGCAGGTCAGAGAAGCTGTGCAGTAGACGCTGTCTCTCTGGTTGTTGCAGATATTATTAGGTATGATTACATAGAGTCTAACAATTAATTATCTAAGCATTAATAAATCTATGGTTGTGGATGAAGTGCTGAGACACGACCGAGTCCTGGCACCTGGTATTTCATATTAGGTGCCACCTTTACCGAGGTCATATATTATGGAAGTAAAAAAGTAAAAAAGGGTTTATGCAAAATAGGCAGTGCTCACTAACCGTCACTTTTGGTCTACACATGATAAATGTTTCTAAATGCCAAATGAAAGAACCACTAAAATAAATCACTGTAACAAATTTAATTTTGCTTCCTGCCAGTTCTAAGTAAAACAGTGTATACTATTCTTTCTACCATGAGAACATTTATTCCTACACACACACACACACACACACACACACACACACACACTGAGGACACATATTACTCTGCTACTCAAGCTATCCACATACCTGTAAAGGTGGTCTTTGTTATGGGTGGTGGGTTACACATTGGTGATCTCCTGTTGTGGGCGAAACAAAAACACACACTGACACATTTTCTTCCCAGAAACAGAGATACTACAATTGATTTTACTTATAAGTCTCTATATGACTGTTAGCAGCAAAGATCTCCCTCCACTCATTGCATTGGTTAGTTACCATACATGTAGGCAACATGATGGGAGAGGACATCTTTACAAACTATTGTTGCATTACCAATAATGAACAGCAGAGGGCAAACAAAGCCAGAATGTGAGCAGCACAAGCAGGTGCAGCATAAAGAATGTTGACTTCAAATCACTGGCACATCTTAGTCATTAAGTCACTGTGATCAAATATGATATTTTGGCCACAGTTGATCATTGGTTCCTCTTATATAAACATAAGAGCTTGGAGACTTACTTATTTGATGCTCTGTCTTGCTGTAGATTGGTTAATGCACCAAAGTTGTTCCGTACAGTTCTCAAGCTGGCAAGAACCTGAAGGTAAGAGGGAAGATAAAGACTGTCTCATATAGAATTCATCAATTTATGACAATATAAACACATGACAACAACACAACAGCGATTAGCAAAAGCGCTCACCTGTGCAAATGGCGTTACAATCATATCGTCACCATGACTGGAAGACACAAAGAAAGCGTTTTTAATGATAGATTCACGTCTACAGTATATTGACATTCAACAACAGAGGAGTGTGCTCATGTTCTGCTCTGAAAAGGTCAAGGTGGGGAGGAACGGGGGTCATCACTACAGATTAGTTTCAGCATCTCTGATACACTCAATCAAAGTGACATGTTTACTCTACACATTGGTTGCCAGCCGAGGCCCTGCATCACAATGTGAAATAGTTTCAGGATAGTTTTAGAAAGAGAACTGAGGGGCTTCATTGCTGTAATGAACATATAAAGTATTAAAACATTCTCACACCAAGGACACTGTAAAACCTGCAAGCCGACTTTGTACTTTGTTTACAGAAAATGTCACTATTTCTTCATATACTTTCCCTCTCCTCTGATTAAAATATACAATCTCTATTGCATCCTCAATAACTTTTATTTATACACAGAAACATCAGATAAGCATATTTGTGATTCTGTGATTATGTGAAAGCTCTTACACATATAGTTACTGAAGTAGATCAAGAGTTGAGAGCCCGAGGTCACATCAGTAGGCATTGTTGAGGGAGCGCTCACTCAATTCCAGCTAACCTCCTGCTGACCTCAGAGCCTCATTATGACTGAACACTGTCAACATTTCTTCAGGTGCCAGGAGCGGTGTCACAGAGCGACAACAGTGCTCAGTTCTACAATACCACAGCCGCGTCTCACAAACACACACACACACTCAATAGCATGCGAGCTGACATGCCTGACATAAAAGTCAAAGGAGACGTGGCCTTGTCATCTGCTCATATTGCAAGACAAGGTACTCAGAATAACGATGACCAGCTACATATTCTCTGAGAGAGGTGGAGAAAGACATAAGGGGAGGGGGAAGCAAAGGGGTTAGATGATGGCTTTTCACCTGTTATGTAACTTTAAAGCTTTTGAGGGACTTGTTCTTTGGAAGATGTCTTAAACTGTGTCTACACAGAAAATATAATATATAATAAGCTGTTGAGACTAGCTGCTTCCTGTTCACTGACTCAAGTTCCCTTGTGTGTGTTCATTAAGCACAAAAGAAAGATGTGAGAGCTTGAACCATAAAGGGATAAATAGAAGCTAGTCATAATAGTTTTTAACTTGGTAACCAGATAGTGGGCGGAGGTCAAGGCGGGGTCATTGGTTTAATACTACAGAGCAAAAACTAACAGTAGGGAGGAAGTGTAAGGTTACTGCAGACAGATAATTTTTCATCCTTTTGTCTATTTGTCTTTGCTTCAGGTCGGATCGAAATGCTATGTTTTCAGTCAATATTTTTGTGTCCAGTACATGTAACTGGATAACTACCAATTGTGTGGGCATTTGAAGAAAATGCTATCAACATATAGACTGACCCAGAAGATACCAGGTTATTTGTGTGTGTTATCATCATGTATGGAACGTATGGAAAGCATTTGGGATGTTATCAGGTTAAATACAGTGTACAAATTCCTCCCATTATCCTCATAAGTTCTGCAGACATAATGAAAAACTTGGCAAAATAGTCACATTAACTGTTGTGGATACTTTGTTACTGACCACTTTGTTTATCTTACGGGATGTGGCTAAGAATAGATGTAACACCACATAATCAGCTGTTGGTCATGCACACTTCACACCGGTGTGGTAGCTTTAAGACCTGATCTAATACACATCCAGCCATAACAGATTCAGAGAGGCAGAAATAAACACATTCAGCACAATAGGGTGCACTGGAATATATTATAGAAAAGTTTGAGTGCAATTAAAAGACACAATGCACTCACATGTCACTGGCAATGGAGGAGTTTCGGGACATAGACTTGGGCGAGAGGTCGTAATCACTGTCGGAGCGATAGAGAAACGACTCTCTCCGTTGGCTGTGGACAAAATTGGCCTGCAGGATGAGGCCTGAGCCTGGGCTGGCCATTGGGTCCAGGGGGCTGCGACCTGATGACGTGCCATTGTCCACATCGAAACTGTACATGGAGAGACAAAGACAAAGAGAGAATAAGATATAGATCAGAATCTCAAAATGTACAGTATATTAATTGGCAATGGAAAGAGAAATAAATGTCTTGCAGAATTTAAACATTATTTTGATCATAGTTGACAGGTCAAACTGCATTTGCGGTCATGCTGAAGTCCTCAATAACATTTCGAGATAATAAGTAGGAATATAATAAAAGTTCAGATTCATGGTACAACATGTCCAGTGTCCAATGTTTAATGTTGAAATTATGCAAATTCCCCATTTTTTACAAACCATTTCATGTAAAATTGCACAGAAAGCATAATTGGCATGTGGACTCCAAGGCTCTGCACTTGATGTTCTACCAATTAAAATTTATAATCAACAGTCACTCATCATCCGGCTGATTATTGGATGATTATGATCAGTGCAAAGCAATATGCTCTGTTAAAGCACAGAGAAAAGGGGCCACAGAGAATACCTCTCCTCTAAAAATGCTACTGACTCACAGTTGAAAGGCGTCTCTAAACCAGTGACACCATTTCTCACTGTGATATCTAGATGAGCTCCTTAGTCTCCTGGGTGATTGTTCGCCCAGGTGATGACAAACGCCTGTCAACTTGGGATATCTCCTTCTTTGCTAGGGTTACCAAGCAATCCCATAATCCTGTGTGCTGTAGATGCTAAGGTCAGGGGGGATTCCCATCAGCATGATGCGTAATACGCATCGTGATGACGTCCCTTCGTCGTCATCATCATCCTCACTATGGAAACAGCCTTGCAATTAATCCAATATAATCTGCCCTGTCCATGTTGGTGTTCCGTGTGTTGATGTCACTGTTTAACGCGTAAGGAGAGAGTGAACATTGTGTGCAAAAATTTGTTGTCATTTCACAATGAGAAATGACTAACGTTGCTATCAGTACACGTCTCCCTCGACCACAATCTTGTACAATTTCTTCAGGGTTTTTTATATCATCAACAACAGATGATTCACTGGCCTAACAGGTGCAAGTTATTATCAATGTGATAATTGTGTTTTGCAAGCTTGGTTTGCAGGTTGTGAAAAGAGAGCAGCTTACTTGTGCTCATGGTTTATTAATGGTTTGTGAGAGAGATTTTAAGAGGAAGAAGTCATTATGCTGACTGTTCCTCCCCAGGGTCATATCGCTGACATTCAGCATCAGCCTTACACATACAGAGCTATGTATTATGGATGGGGCCTACAGTAGCTCCCAATCCATCTAATATAGTCAATATTCCAATGATATGCACAGTTTAGCTGGCATTATGCAAGAACCAAATTAAAGCAAGAATGTTCAAAGTAGGTAAACTTCATATCTCCTAAAAAAAATATAACATAAAAAATCCAAACAACAAAACAAATGAATTCAATGATTTCTACTTTCTTTCAAAAATGCTTTTTTTAAAACTTGTTTCTGAAAAACTTTCTAGTGTGCAGCACTGCAGCTACTTCACCAAAGCTTATCTCCTTGATCTGAAATGCTCAACACAGCTACAATGATACGCAGGACATGCCAGGAATACTTTCTACTTCAACTAAATAGCTAAATGCCAAGCTATCTATCTGTGATCTCCCTGAGTAGCAGGAGTTAAGGGAGTACATAAGCTCTGGTTGTGGAAGGGGATATTTTGGCCGTCTGCCTGATCACTGAGGAAAGGGCAATCGTATTGTCCTTGTCTCTGTCTCTCTAACTATTTCGTAGACAGAGAGGTAATATGTAAGTTGTAATGACTCCAGTAACTTTTCTCCTCAGTTGTGTCCTCAGTGTCTGATCTTACACACATCACCTCAGTGTCTGTCTCTTTCCATATTTAGTATTAAATCAAAACCATGTCAATCTAAACCAGTACTAGTTTAGCTGTGTAATCCTACACACACTCACAATCCCCCATTTATCCATACACTCTTATTAGTCAAGTGATCCATCTTTACTGTAGGTCTGAAACCACAGACTCTCAAGAATGACTAAGGTATAATTACAAAGAACAGGTCAGTCCGTTCTCCAGCTGCTCTGGATACGCTGTATTATGAGATGAATGTGTATAGGTGTGTGTGTTAAGTCTCTGAACAAAGATGACAGAACATAACACCCTGCATATGTTTAACAACTGAATCCTCATAGCCCTTACTTTGACGTCACAACCTACAGGTTCACATTCAAACCTCTGACACGTAACCCTGCTCATAGTGTGTGTATGTGTAGTGACTCCACCGACACACCCTCTTTGGGAATGACTGAAAGTATTGCACCAGTATTGACATCACAGTGGGAATGTCTGGCTTTTTTTTTTCCCCTATTCTGACACAAAGCAGTTGCCTCTGACGAGCAAACCAAAAGTAAAAAAGAATAATGTCAACACCCCTATGACTGTGTTGTGAGAATCAACAAAAAGCATGTGTACAACCCACAGGATTACTGTGGAAAAGGGAAGGAAATCCAAAACTACATAAATGCTGAAACAATAGGAAACTACAGTTTATCCAAAAAGGGAGAGATCCAGAAGCCAGATCTAGTTGGCTAGAAAGGAAATACTTGATGCATAAACACTGGACAGATGACAGGAAGATATTTCAAACTGCTCCAGATATCCCACCTACTGAACATTACTGTTTACTTTATCCACATCTTCTTGATCAAAATGTTTTAAGTTATACTGCTTACTGTCTCTGTCTTCTATCTTTTATTCAGTGCTTCATATTTCCACATGGTAGACTCTACAGTATTGCACATATTTTGCAGTGATATTTAATTTCTCTCTCAAAACTAACTAGAAGTTACAAGCCACTTCCACTACATTTTGACTGACTAAAACATATTTTAAATGACATTTGATTAGTCCATACATTTATTTCAACATATTAGTAACAATGAAAAAACATAATATAATAAAGCTCTAAAATGTTATAGATTTATGATATTATGTTTTTTTGTTACTTCATTTTAGGTGTATCCATAAACTGCAAAGAAAATTCATTGTGATTGCCATGTTAAAGCCAGTTAGATCCTAGAAGAATTTCAAGGATTTAAGATTAGAAGGTGAATTAATCTATATTAATCTAGATTAATTTCAAGATTTCAGTGAGATTAATCTAGATTAAATTTTTTTTATCTATGCCCACCACTAGTTAAAACACAAGAAATGTAGTAAAAGTGCTGAGATAGATGAGTTGTGACTTTCTACCGTAGGACACTGCTTTGTCACATATATACCTAAGGACATCACACAACTCTTTTATCCTTTCTCTCTCTCTTGGACGCACCATAATTTATATCTCAGTCTACTCTGTCCGTCTCTCCCTCTCTCACACACACAAACACAGAATGCCGTAAATCAATGACTCATTCATTTTCAGCCCTGGGTTATTTGAGCAATTATAAACACCACAGGAGCCGATGTGACAGAACTGTGAGGAGATGGATTGGGGAAACAGGTCAGGGCATAAGTGTCAGCTGACGGGAGAGTTGGGCGGCCAACACAAAATACATAATACAAATATTATGTTGTTGTCTCTTCCCAAAGTTCAAATAAGTGCACAAAGTGACATTGAGAATTCATTTTTTCTATAGAATATTATAAAGAAAATGCTAAAACCTTCAGCACAACTAAAACTGAAAGAGAATCACAAGAGGTGTGTTAGAAAAGTGCAGAGTGGTGTTGATCAGAACAGGGCTGTGTGTCGAAGCAGACAGAGGGAAGATGACACTGGATTTATTTTAGAAAGCTGCGAGGACACGAAGGGGAGAAGGCAGTGGAAGAAGGACAAGGAGAGACATGTCAGAGCTGTGTGTGTGTGTGTGTGTGTGTGTCTGCATAAGCATTCAAGTGTCTGCATTTATGAGGACTGTGAGGAGTGTGTTCTGCATGCAGGCATGCAGGAGTGTCGGTACGTGAGCCTGAACATGCGTGTCATAACCTTGACCATGTTCTAAATGCAAAACAGAAACCCGTGACAGAGGAAACTAATAAAGAGACCAAAGGTGAGACACACAGATGGGAGAGTGAGTACAGGTACAGACACTGTACACATACAGGTACATGCAAGGAGTTCTTGTACAGAATGTAACAGTGATGCTTTGCAAATTTGGGGATATTTTGCTAAAAAGAAAACATTTTTGTACAAAAGCATAATTACATTAATTGAACTAAACTAAACCAAAAAAAAAGTTCATATATAACTGCAGAAAAGGTGTGTATGAGCATGGGTTATTTTAACAGCCTTTTACATTATCTTGTTTTGTCTGGCAAAAATTATCTTTGGTAATTCTCTGAAGGCTCCTTCTTTCTCTCGCTCCTTCTTCTTTCTTGCCCTGTCAGGTAGTAGCAAAGTACTTCACTTTAGTCGTGACACTGCTTCAGTTCTCACTGTCACTGCACCATTCAGAAAAATCAGTCAATCATGAGGGACATACAAAGAGGTCTCCATGGCAATGCAACAGTCATCTCAATGCATCACGGTTTAAAGCATAGCAAACCAGTTCTGCTCCTATATACACAGAGTTCCCCTTAATATATGGACCTATTTTCAGACCTATTCATCATCTCAAATCTGGATTACTAAAGGTCAAATCTGGAAAATATGTTAGAGAACTTGCGCATTGTTGGATCCTACAGGAGGCCAACAATTCAACATTCAACCTTCAACATTTATAGCCCATCTCAAAAGCCCAACTGGGAAGTTACAAAGGCCAGATGCAAACACTTAAAAGTCACGCGTTCCCCACTCATCTATGCTTAATCTCATGACACCATAACATAACTCCTGCATTTAAAGTGGGGGAGAGGAGCTGCAGTAGAGCTAATAGGATTTTTAAAAAAACTGATCTACCTACAATCCTCATCCTTCACCTCTCCCAAACTCAAGCCACGTTTGCTGAGCTAACGTGCAGATGTATAGTCAAAAGTCTGCGTACACAAACCTGCATTTACTTGTTTAGGTGGAGCGAGGTCTGTTTGAGTTTGGACAGGCCAGGGGGCACGTCACACACCTGGAGCACGTCATTGTCTCAGATATGCACACACACAAGGAGTTAGTTACACATGAGTATACAAGCACTAGTATTCAAGCACACAGAGACACAGACATATGACTAAAAACACATATAGATACTTTACTGACTTCAGGAGATAACACTGGATTTTCTGTATTACACATGCATAAATTGCAGAAATACATGCAAATGCTGCTAAAAGTCCCATATCTACTGTAAATATTAAGTGTGGTTATAACAAATATGAAAGACACATCAGTGATGAGACACAGCAAAAGAAGGCTTGATAAAACAGTGAATAGGAGAGGAAAGGAGGGCAGGACAGATGGAGGAGGCGGTACGCTTTGTCCAGCTGAGTACTGCTTTTGGTAGCCATTCAAAAAGATGGCTCATATGAACCTAACACTGCCAGATTCTCTGCATTTAACATGAGAAAAAGATGTATTCTACAGTCAAATCTCACATTAATAGTGTATTGACACTCTTTTGGCTTTAACACCTTCTTGCATGGAGTTCTGCATCAAACTGCATCACATACTGCCTGTCATCTGCACAGCTCTGGGAACTACTACCCTCAAAGACCTAATTAATATGTCTTGCCACAAAATCACCACTTCCTGCTAGGGAGATTGTAGAAGAGATTAATAATCTGACAACGTGAGAAGACTAAACGCTGCAGGAATGTGCAGAAGGGTTCAAACACACATGCTGCTGGGTAATCCCTGCAACCACCATCACCCCCCCCTCACACACACACACACCCTGAACACTGTGTATTTTGTCCAGGGTTATTATGATCCATTTACAGCTCTGCCTCAGAGTCTACCACAATGGAAAGAGTGAATATGAACTTCCAGTGTTAAAGCTACACAGCAGTTTCTCAGTGGGAAATGAGTGCTGACAGGTAAGGACAAGTTGACAAGTTGATACAAGAGGATGGGACGAGACATGATGGCGAGGGCAGGGCATGTTGTGCCCCTGGCCTTGCATTCTGCATCTTGTATTTATCAGGGAGCCATGTGCACACAGGAGAACCTATAGAGTGCAAACACACATTTCACCATGAATGACGTGCTGTTTTTTAACCTTGCATTTGTGTGTGTGTATGTGTGGGTTTTAGACAGCTTAATAGGCTGAACAGTGAGTTCTACTAAAAGTACACTGAGGATATAATATACCAGGGTCACAACAACTACAACAATTGTTGTGTCATTGTTAAGTCAGTCTGATAAATCAGTGTTAAGGACAGAACTAATCAGACCGGACTCCACATTGATACACAGGGTACAGTAAACTGAAGGCATGAAACTGAAAAGATCCACACAGAGAACAGCAAACTAACACGGACAAAAACTAAAAAAGGGAGGACTTAGGTCTAAGCTGGTGAGGCAAAGCAAAAGTATTTCAAATAGCAACAAACAGACATATGGAGAATAATAGAGCAACACACAGACACACACAAGACAGGATTAACATATACCAATAGGACAACATGTCCAAGCTATTTACCATATTCCCTCTGCATTCTTCAAAGAGCTTGTAGAGCGCGACCGTGGCTTAAGAATGATACTCATGGTCTGGCTTTTCCACATCTGTACACACACACATAAAGCCACCTGGAGCCCTTTGACCAGCCCTCCACTGTGGTCTGACCCACAGTCCTCACTGGTCTGAAGTAACCCACAGTCCAGTGGAGCTGGTTGAAGCCAAAGCTGAGTTCAGTCAGATCAAACCCTCCGTCCAACAGTATTCCACACTGCTGCTCCTCTTCGAGCTCCGATCATTTGACAGTAGGTGGTTCTTTACCCTACTCTCTCTCTCTCTTGCTCGCTGTCTCTCACTTGCACTTATCTTTCTTGCCAGATCAGCGTGATCTTCCTCTTTCCCCCTGAACAGTAGAAATAGGATTCCCTCTCCCTCCCACGTTCTTATCTCCTTCCTTACCTCTGTCTTTAGCTCTCTCTTTTTTTCAGCTGTCCCTGTCTTTAAGTTACATGACTCTCCTATTCACTCTCTGCCTCTCTCTCTCTCTCTCTCTCGCTCTCTCTCTCCGAGCTGTAGCTTTGGTATGTCTGGAGTGGGAGGAGTTGTTTTGGTAGTAGTAATTCCTTTAAGGGCGGGACTTATAACTCTCAGCAATTCTAACAAACATCTCAAGTATCGATCACTCGGCTGCCACAGGAACCAAAAACCAACAGCTAAAACATGCCAATGATGAAGGCAGTGTTGGCTGAGTATTGTTCATGTGATTAATATGCACAATACAGGAGGCGACAAACTGTGGAAACAACAAATTCACTGAAAAGGTCATGCTTTTGTTGGCAGGAGTTAGAACTAAAGCAAACAAGGGTTAAGAACGTATTAGCAGATGGTATCATTTTTAAAACTGAGAATAAAATGTGAATAAAATGTGTTTGAGTCAAGAGGTGAGAAGAGAAAGAGGTATTTGATTTTGCATTCCAGTTTAAAAATGGTGCAGCCCCAACTATACAATACAGAGTAGTTATTTAAGTTGGCATGTGTTTATTTTTAGATCAGTAGTGCTTTGCTGTCTATAAAATGGAATCACCAGTGTGTTGCCATCTGTAAAATAGGGTTGAGTTTGGAGACTAGAAGGCATCGTCTGCTGAAAGAGATGTGGGGCAAGAAGCTAACATCAGCACTCCACTTGACAGGCAAGCAGGCAGGTGTGTCAGCTGGCATGTCAATCACACATGAACGAGTCAATTCAAGATACTACAGCTTTGTATGTGTGAGATAGTCATGTGTGTAGCTTGGATGCAGAATGTGTGCTTTTATCACTATGTAAATAAAACATAAATGACGAATAAAACGTTGTCACAGTGGTATTATTGCAGAAGCTGGCTTTCAAGCACCACCCAGTATCTATTTGACACTAGGAATGAAGTGAACACTAAGGCTGCCCCCTGAAGTCTGTGTCTTGCCTCATATGCAGCTGTCTTTGTTAAAAAATATGTTCCGATGACTCTGTTGTGTTATAGTGGTCAAAATTATCACTGAAACTCATGCTGATGGATTTTCTGATTGTCAGATAGTCTACCGTATATGAAAAAAAGAAAAAAAATCAAATATGATTTAACTGACAAAATTGAATTGGATACAGCCCTAGTGGACATACAACAGTAGACCAGCTGACAGTAGAATAAGAGTAGGGCACAACAATTGCTACATCCCTAATAAAGCAACAACGAACATAGAAAAAAATACAACGCATGTAATCAGACACACAGGAGCATCTGCATACACATTATTTCAGCCGTCTCAATTTGAAAGCAGCGAGAATATTCCCATGTTATCAATACTGCAAATGGCCAGAGACGAGTAAGTAACAAGACAGTGACATCAGTTAAAGGAAGCTTCTCTTTTGTTCAGTAGAGGTGTGGGGTAAAAGGAAAGAAAGCGGCAGAAAGGGAAAGGCACGCATCTCCAGTTTTCATGAAAGAACAATAAATTGCTCATCGACTTTGAATATTATGGTAATCCACTTCATAGCTACTGAACCTTTAGAAGAAATTATGAAAATGTACTTTTATGTCATGGAAGATGACAGGCGGACCTGAGGAGAGAGAGTAAGACGGATACCATATGCAAATTTTCTTGTACACGCACATGCAGGAACATGCAGACATGACATTTTAGCAAATGCATGTGCGCTAGCCACACATACACATACTCACTCCAGCACATGATGAAGCCGAGTTGTCCTCAAATAATCTCAAATAAGTGTGAAACCTTTCATTGCATAACTTTGTTGTTGTTGTTACTTTGTTGTTTCAATAGCTCAACAAACACACACACACACACATACCCAGGGAGGGATAAGTTTAACCAATTAACCAAATTCTAATCAATAAAATGCATTTTTGAATCCTTTCAGTAATGCGAATGTGAACCAGATTTGATGCTGTCTACATGGATGGTTGGTATCTTTTATATTATATCGCTACACCTGTGGCCGTGTGTGAAGCACCTTAAATGAGTTACAGTGAGTTGAATAAGGACATCTAATGCTTTCAGTGCAGCAATGATGTCAGAGTGGTGAAACTAATCCTATTACCATGGTCTGCACATTCCATGTGGTCAAGGAAAGAACAATGAAAGGAAGTTTCTAAGAAAAGTGGGGCAGTCTCACCACTACCATGAAACCACATCTAAAATGAAAACAAAACAGACAGCACAATGACAAGAGCTATAATATCACCCTTCTGAGTTTAATATTATACAAAGTTGAACACATTCAGGCTTGATGTATTTACATTTACACACTTACAAAACCAATCTGCTCCTACAAACGCAGATTAGAAGTTGGATCTTGGGTTCTATTGAATAAAATTATTTTTAACAACAAACCCACTATACAGTATATAAAATACCATTACTTGTCAGATAGTCTGGGTTCTTTTGTCTCTTGAAAGTGTAGCACACAAGTATATCCATTCACATAAACACACATTCACACACAATGAGTATTTACTTTTAGCTTCACTACTGCCACCATCAGGAAACAGAGGCACAAGACACCAACAACCAACCAACAAATAATGAATCTAGTCCAGCTCAACAGGGGTTACATTCACAGAAACCAAGCGTGTTGCTGTTAGCTCATTCAACTCCCTGAATGCTATAAAGGAGCTACATTTTCTATTTACCTTCTACATAAATTTTGAATTACTGATAATAAAACAACATGAAGCCAATGTTGTAATAATTATGTTTACATTATACATTTTAATGTAAGACAAATACTTAATGCCATACTGGATATCACCTTGATAATTTTCGTTTTAAAGATATTCATATATAATATTAATATGATGAACAGGTATAATGCAAAACTGACAAAACTGAGAGACAATACTGCCACCCAGTGCTCAAATGGCATAAAAATTATTGTCATAAAAAAATTGGCTGCATAGATTAAGTGACCACTATAATTGACACAATGATTGATTTTGTGTAAAAAAAAACAACTCTTCCATGAACTAGGTAGAGTATATGGTGCAGAAAAACACACTCAGTAAATGCTGATATAAATAGCTCTTAACTAAGGAGCAGGCAGTGAGCACAGATGGTTGGTCCACAGTATTGACAAGGTTCCCTCCATATCTATATGTCTACAAACGCCGCCAGCCATTACCTTAGGTTCATATTCAAATACAAGTATACTACATGCTCAAATACACACACATGCACAACTTCATGTTCATGTACACACACACACAGATACAAAAAAGAGAAAGCAAGACACATGGATACGTACATCAGATGATATAACACATCTTAGTTTTTGCCGGGGTCTCTGAGTGCATGTTAGTCAGAGAAATGTAGTCTGAAAATGGACCTAACAAGGTCTTAATTTCTGTGCGAGCTGTAATGGACAGAGAGTGCTCCGATCATTAGCTTACTCACTGCTCTAGTTAGTGAACGGGCCTGCCCTCCTGAACACCTTGATGCTTTGATTATGACTGGATGGAACTCGCTTATTTTTCATTTATTTTGCTATTAACTGCGTTTTGTAAAAAACAGAATAGCTGCTTGCTAGTGTGGCACGGAGAGGCACAGACACACACTTTTAGGCAGACACAGGTCCAGTAGAGTAAACAGCAGAACTAAAGCTTCAGCAAAGCTCTAACAACACAAGCAGCCACCAAGCAACGAGCATTTACACAACGCTCGGTTATGAACACAGCTCGTTTGCTGTGTTGTCTAGGTGGAGCTATTCATCAGCTAATGTTCTGATAAGAGAGAACACACATACTTTGTGTGCGCTCATGTAACTCATACAAATACATAAATCCACACAACACAACACGTTTCAGTTCACACACAAAGAGCAATAAGAAGCTTTTAAACTCTGAGTCTTCCTCCTGAGTTGTTCTATGACTTCTTATTAAGTTACTCCATCTCAACTTTTCATATGCAAGCATAGGTTGGATCTTTCCTATATTAAGCAACAATACTGTAAACCTTATTTAAAAAGCTGTTAACATTCAAGAATGTTCATATAAAATAGTTTCACATAAAAAAAAAAATCCTACAAGTCGGCAGTTCTATGCTTCAGATTTAGGTTGACTGATACAGCCTACCCCTTTTCCCCCATAAAATGTCTCAGTTCCAGAGAGCAGGCATACCCTCTCCTGCCACGAGGTTTGATGTCGATGGGCTTGTTTATGGCGTAAGGTGAGCCGTTGGAGCAGGCATGGCGGTAGCGTGCTATCCTCTCCAGAGATAGATAATCTGAGTTCACAGGCAAACTCATTTTGGCAAGGTCCTTTCAGACTACCAAGCACACACTTGTGTCAAGTCAGTTGAAGAAAGAGAAAGGAGGAAGGATAGTTGGAGTGACAAGCCTGATAAAGGGGTGTATGAGATGAGGTGGGTGGGAGGAGGAGAGGGCTCAGGATGGGTGTGACTTGAACAGGGAAAAAGATGGAGAGAGATGGAGAGTGAGAGAGAGATGCAGGAGAAGGAGGAGCAAAGTGCAGGCATAGAGCAAACTAATTGATCGCTTTTCTCTATCTATAAATGACAAGAATATCACTTCAGCTAAAGCTTTGTGGATATTGCCTTACTTCTTCATGCACATGTCCAACAGGTGAAGTTGTGCCAGAACAGCAGCTCAATTACTGTACAATGGGCAGGATATTTATTTAGATTTGGACTGAATATATTTTGGACCGCCTGTTCTTTACCTGACAGGGCTGAGGAATGTTATGATACACTGGAGAAGAGCAACTTCTCTCCAGGTAACGGCAAATGTTCATATTGTCTCAAAGGTCTTGGTGATCCATTAGATCTTAACTCTGTGTGTTATTCAATTAGAGACAAATATAAAAATAAGCTATCAAATAAACTTTTATTGCACTTTTAAAAAAATGATGCAGCTTCTGTGATGGGCTATTATCCAAATGTAGTTTAAGCTACAAGAGTAAGCTCAGACTCTAATTTAACATGAGGTAGATATGCAAAAACATACTGAATTTTTTAAAACTGATATAGCCATACTACCTGTGGAATACAGATGAATAATTACGGGTAATCAAAATAGACTATTATTCGCACAATTTGCACATTTGCACAGCCTATTTTCAGTTAAATAAATAAATAAACAATAAAGATGATTACTTTACTTCATGTTAGGGCATTCATTTTGACAGGAAATCAAATTTTATGTAAGCAAATTGAATGAAATCAATCAGACTTAATGTGTTTAAAACCACCAGCCCCAACCCTGGTGATTCCTAATTTCCACCACTAAGGGGAAGTAAAGCATTACAAACCACAACAATACCTGTCAAACAAACAACACTAAATAAGAATTTGAGCCAAGCTTTGAAATGATTAATAGGCCACATACATTATTTATAAAATCAAACGTACATCTGTGTTGTTTGACGCGGTGCCATTATATTTTAAGATGAGAGAGAAAATGAGATCAACTGAGCATGAAGATCAATGGTAGATGAATTAGGATTAATGGCATTTGTTATAGTGGTCTTTAATTTTTCAGACATCTCAACAATATCCAACTGCTCTATCTGCCAGCAGGGGGCAGTCTCCTCTACAGGGAAATCTCAGGAACAAGAGCACAAGAGTCGTGAATCTCTGCGGAGTCACGGCTTCTGCTCAGCACTGACAGAAGCAGCCAGCATGTGACAACAGCTCTTGGGTGGACAGGGATGCAGACATAATGACAGCCACAACAGGCATCTAAACACATAGTGAACATCTGAACACCACCACCACCACCATCATGAACACATCCAAAAGGTGCTGCCTGAGTACAAACCACTATAGTATAAAAACACAAACCACACAGCTTGTGCAGAAAAATAAAACGCACATAGATCAATACGACGGCACAAGACCTCTTTCGTTTCTCTTGATCCCTCACTTGAACACACAATCTGTAACACAAGCATATGTTTGCCTAGCTGCAGAGTCGCCACACACTGTCAGTGCCAGCAACGAGGTATGACAGAGTGCCAGGTGATGGTGCGACTGTCGTCACTCAGTGTCCCTGAGGCTCGCTGCCATGCAACCAGAACCACTGTATCTGAATGTTGAAACACACACACACAATTTGCATCGCCTTTTTGAATACAAGCTGCAGGGTAAACACAGTTGAGCAGGTTGTCGTTTTTAATAACATAAAGCAAATCATATTTTAAGAGTTTTAAAAACATTGTGGAAATATCTATATATGCATCATTCTATATACAGCAGTATCTCAAAAGTTAAGATAGTAAAACGTGATTTTCCTGTTGAATATAACACACCTTTCACAAATTTGACAGAAAAACCAGTAATTACAGCTATGAAGATGCATCAGTGATAGAGATGTGCAGGCAGAGATGCAGACTCTACAGCTTAAGTACAAAAGTGTATAAACAGCTAACTGACTGGAGTTGTGCCAGAGAGACGGGGAGGGCTTTGTGAAGCACTCACCATCCGTGACTGGCAGGGTCAGCGACCTCGTTAGGGGTTTTGGGATGTAGCCTGACTGGGACTGGGACAGCAGAAGAGGAAAGACGAGCTCTAACTAATTTAAAGACATGGATATATGAGAAGCTAGCTGAATGGTAAGTGAGAAAGATGAGCAGGAGAAAGCCAAAGGAGAGTGAAGATAAAAAATAAATTAAAAAAAACCCGCGAAAGCTGTTCTCCTATTAACTCCTAATTAGCTCCCATTAACTATACAACACATTTAATATATTAATATATTACTAATTACTACTATTTTTCTATGAATCAATTTTTTTTATAATAGAATACAAAAAGCAGACCAGTGTTTTCAAATGTTCAATGCTGTCTAAACTATGGATGCAAGTATCAGTGATGATGTGACCCATCCACAGTTTCTTTCTCAATGCTGTTATACAATTGTGTGGTCTCTTTACATTCTCTACATTCATGCAGTCAAAGCCAAACCAGTTTTTAGGATCACAGCATTTCTAGTTTTGTATTACCGTACATAAAAATTATTACAACGAGTCCCATGTTATGAGGTTTCTGGATTTAAAATTTAAAAAAATGAGAGCACTGGAATCAGATCAGAAACTGGTAAACGGTCAGCTGATGTAAAGATAATGTATTCAAAAAGAAAAAGATGGATTAGTGCAAGTATAAACATAAGCAGTTGTGCAAGAAAAGAATTATGCCAACTTTTGGTGCTTGACAGTTTTCCGTACTTGGTGTTATAGACACATTTTTATCAGAACAAAAATGTATTGAGGTTTGACAGCCCACTGAATTAGTTGGTTGTCTAAGCTTCAACCCTATAGTATGGTAGAGACTGGTACTGTGGATTATAGCCGAATTACTGAACTTCTACATATACAGTTGCTTTAACAATTAAACTGAATAGTTTAATTGCATGAAGTCACTAGTAAACTGATACCATCTGACCAAAGCAGATGACATACAAAAACAGTAGTAACTGCTTTTACAGTTTCCTTCTGAAGACAAATATTAACATAAACTGTGAGTAATTAATAGATACAGATATGACCATGGCAGCTTATTCAGTTGGCACTCTGTTACAAAGCTCTGTCCAGAGACAAACACATTCAGTAGACATCTGTCTGGTTCAGCCGATTGGTCTATCAAGAAAAGCAGCTGATCGAGAGCAAATTGAACCCTATAAGGAAGGAACATGGTGTGATAGAGCATGATGAACAATAAGGTTCAACATTCTCTGTGGCTCATGTTGCAGCTTACTGCCATGGAAACTGCACCTCCACTGCCATTGCAAGAAAATTGAATCTAATTACAATGATTAGATATTTGTTTTCAAGTATGTAAATGAGGAAAACATAATATGATAAGGAAACAACAATAAAATGGCAACTGAGATTCATGTGGCAATGGATTTGTGTGAATGGATTGGCTTTTTAACCATGCTGCTTGAAATCAGCTGTTGTTATGTGTGTCAAGGAGCAATTCCTTCGCCTCAGCTAAACTCACACTTTCTGCCTGCCTTTACAGTCCCCTGCTTGATTGATGTTTACAATGTGGTTGCCATGGTGACCTGGCAGGATTCAAAGGGACAGGTAGGTCCCGGCAACCAATCAGCCGTCAGTTGCTAAGGCCACAAAGGCAGATTGTGTAATGAGAAAATGATAGTGACAGTGGGCTTATTAGAGGGTCAAGGATGGAAAGTGATACAATAATTAACCATGATTTGGAGTTGTAGTGATTTACATGTTAACATGTAACACTTTTTTTCAACTATTCGCAGTAGCCACTCAATATTTCACCGTAACCATGCATGACTTACCTGTATTCTATTTAAACAGGCAGCTGACTCACACACCGTAGAGAGAATTTAAGATGGCTGAACTATTGTTTGTCTTATACACCTATGAGAGCACAAAGGACAATAGGAAGCACCCCTACAATCAAATTTAATGACTGATGTCTCGTGTGATGCGTGACTGCTCAACATAAGAGCAACAAAAGCTCCTACCTTTATGTGTTTGCACTGTAGTTGTGCTGTGTGCGTCTTGCTGCTTCCACAGACAACATGAGTGTGTTGTGATGTGTAAAGGCCAACATGATGCTGAACAGTATGAATCTGAGAACCGTGTACTAAGACCAGCATGTAGAAATGTGTCTCAGATGCAAAAAAACAACAACAAAACAAAACACTTGTGTCAGCAGAGCACTGCAGTCTGTCTGTCAGCAATAACTGGAAAAAGCAGCCTACATCACATCAATGAAAGAAACCTGGCAAACCAGCCCACCAGTATCATCTAATGCTGCAACTAAGAATTATTTTCATTACTCATTAATCCAACCAAATATTTTTTGATGCATCAATTAGTTGTATAGTCCAAGAGCTCAAGATGATGTCTTTAAATGGCTGGTTTTGTCTAAACAAAAGCTCTACAAATAAATCTTGTGTTCGGTTACTTTAAAGCAAACTGTTCTGGTGGCTCACAATTAGGTCATGATGCATCTCAGAACAGCTGAACCTAGATGACCTATGGTGATGGACACAAACACGGTGTCTGCAGGGGATTTACACTAGGCTTTACTAATCTCTCTGACTGCTCCTGAAAATTGAGAAAATATAAATAAACTATCACAATTTCCCAAAGGTAATGTCTTCAGACTGATTGCTTTTGTCTAAACAACAGTCCAAAGCCCAAATATATTTCACATCATTGACAATGTTGTAAAATTAGATGGTATATTTACGGAAGCAAATGTAAAAAGTAAAAGCAAAAAAAATATTTGTTCATTTCCATCAGGTGGTATAAATGAGCCAAAGTATATCTTAATAAACTATTCTAGTCAGGTGGCTGTTAGCAAGTTTGACATATTGTCACAAATAGTCAACTACAGTACACATACAAAATCACCAGACTACTGGATCAAACAGCAACAAAAGCAACCATTTACAATCTGGGCTGATGGTATTTGGTCGGTTTATAATGTGGAAAAAAAACAGCATAAGTAGCGTGAGCTTGTTTGAGCCAAACGTGATCACAGTGTTATCCATTAATACGCAAATGAGATTTACTAAATGAAATATGTGGTGCCAAGTAAGGCATTGAACAGCACACCAAAACCTTCACATAAAATGTCTTTTTGCTGACCCTACTTGTGCCTGTCTGTGCTTGTGCATTTATAGAGAGCATGCAAGTGTGTGTTACATGATACGAGTGTTAAACTGCTTTTAATTATCAAGGCTGCTGTCCAGTCCTGCTAAGCTCTTTGAAGATCTGCTGTTAAGTCAACACCACACAGTACACACTCAGTTATGGACTTCATAGCAGACACTGTCTTGGCTATCGAACTGAGACAAAGGTTTTTGGATGGCTGCATTGATGGAGAGATAAATGGATGAATGATAATGGAGCACAGCACAATTTTTCAATAGGCTCTTACACATCACACATGGACGCAGACAGTTTTAGCTGTAGTGCACGACAAGCACATGGTGAAGCTAATAGGTTTAACTTGGCAGCAGTCCCAGTGATGTCAGAGTAATCCCTCATTAAAACCCTGATGACATCACTGCACTGGTGAAAGTATGTGAGTGTTAAGGCCTCATGTTTGTGGAGAAGTACAAAGAGTGTGTGTTTGTATGGGTGTGTGAGAGAGAGAGAGAGAGAGAGAGAGAGAGAGAGAGAGAGAGAGAGAGAGAGAGAGAGAGAGAGAGAGAGAGAGAGAGAGAGGAATACCCTGGCAGTGTATGCCAAGGGTGCCCTCACTGCAGTTCAGGTAATCCAGGTTAGGCTGTTCCTCAAAACACACACGCAGGGATCAAAATAATATTAGGCCCTCGTATGCAGTTTATTAGGTACACCTCCCCGCTCACACAAACAAGTTTAACCTGCAGACAGCAGACTAACAAGATTGTAGAAAGGGTTGATAAGAAGCAGTTAACCCTGTGTGCAGACATTTGGTATGTTGTTTTGAAATTACATAGAAGTCAATGATAACCACAAGTATCTGCATCAGCAACTAGTCATCAACAAAAGTAAATGTTTAAACACAAGTAAAAATGTGTACAGTTCCGTGATTTTTCCACAATGTTGCTGTCGAGTGTGCTGTTTCCATTATTTGAGAAACACTCCTGGGACTTCTGCACTACAGTGTCTAATTTTTGCCACAAGGAGTGAAATATGCAAATCCACAAAAAATTAAAACAAACAAATACTTTGTTGCTCAGAGGTTTGAGAAGAACTAGGTCATTCAAGCAAACAGGCGAGCCACAAATATGCAAATACAAAAGTACAAAGAGTGATGTGCAGACAGGCATTCAGAGCAACCTTTGCTAGTTCAGTGAAGAGGAAGTTGATAAAGTAGGCACATTAAGGACACAATCAAATTAATAATTGAGGGGTGAATCACCTGGTATGAGGAGGCTGATACCAAGATTGTTATTCAGTGTGGACAGCATGAATCCAATGTCCAAGTGTCCAATAGGGACCTTTTATATTGCATATGTTCATATTGTCAAGATGCGGAAAGTCTGCTAATCACAACCCAATAAAAGTACATTTTGGAGGACATGACAGAATATTAGCAGCAATGCAATGTGCTGCTGAACAAAATAAAATCCCTGTGGAACAGTTTGCAAAAGTACGTCAGTGCTGTATGGAATAATAAGAGCAGATATTAGGTGTTATCACAGATACACTACCATTGTCCCTGTTAATTCCTGTCATGCTGAGAGAGTGTTATTCTACACCCTGCAATGTGAGAGTCCGTCTTACCGGATGGATGAGAAGCGTAACAGTTAGGATTGTGCAAGTGGGAGTGTATTTCCTCTAAGGAAGTGCTATACAATTACATTCATAATATGTCAGTGCATGCAAAAATAGAGAGGAAGGTGAAATATGTAGACTAAACACTGGTTAAAAACAGAACATGGATATGCAGAATTTTGAGAAAGTCTGAACAATAAAACTGAACAAAAGAGAAGTTATCAAAGAAAACTCAATTGTTTAAGTTATGCAGATCAACTCCGCAAGCTACAGAATTATAAGTCTGTAAAATTTCTATATCCACCCAGGTACATGCGTATACATATGTGTGTGTGAAGGGACTCCCTCTCCAAGTCTAAGTCTTTCTAATCCGTTTTAAGCGTCCTCGTAAACACTGTCGTCATTATGGCAATCCTAATCACCATCATCGTCATAAGCAATCCCCTCCTTGGATGAACATCGTCATAATCATGATTTACTGGTAATTCCCATAACATTTGAGATGTTCCGTGTCTTTTGTCTGTAACCCAAACCACATGGGAGAGAACAAAAACAGCTGACCGAGTCTGAAATGTGCTGAGAATGAGTGTATTTATCTTGGATAAGTCAACACACGTTTGGAAATCAAAAATCTAAACCGGGGTTACACGTTGAATTGTGGCCTCTCACAAAAAACGCAGCTAAGAAATCAATGCCAGATGACCCTGTTTATAAACACACACACACACACACACACACACAGACAGACAGAGACGGTGACGCACAAACCCCTCAGTCTCAGTGCATCTTAAAGAAAACCCCAGGGCTAGGCCTCAACACTGTTTACCTTGAAACACTTTCCCTACATCTTTTTGTTTCATTATAACTGTTTGTTTTTTAGCTGTAGTGGGAGTATATAACAAGCCACTCTCAGAGAGCTCCTTTGTTCCTGCAGGAAAGGGCTTGGGCATGATAACATCTGTTGGATAACCGCAGGTTTTGTTTAGGTCAAATAGTGACGTACATGGCTGCACAGCGGCACTCCAACTCAACATAGACTGAGCAATGAAATTTCCTAATTTCTTTGTACTTTGCCACGGAACCAGCAGTGACATTCGGCTGTTAAGGAATTTGCAAAGGGTATTTGATCCCAGTTTGTATCTCAAATTTTATATATTAGATAGTTAAAAGGACCTTGCGTGAGTACCCTACTCTTCTTGTCTTTATTATTTGTAATTATGGAAACACACACAACACACACAAAAACAAGACTAAAAGTCTGCAGGCATTCTAGCTACGAGCAAGTGCTAATGTCAACTTGCTACCAAGCTCATAATGACAATATTAATATGCTGATAATAAGGAGGTTTAATATCTGTCATGATAATGAATCTTAGATTAGCATGGTAGCTTGTTAAAATTTGCTAATTGGCAGTAAACTCAAAGTACAGCTGCTAAACTGATTTATAAATACACATTTTAATTTTCACTTGACGGCAGCACGAGATGAACAATTAGGGGATCTCCAAAGTCATTCAGATACACTCAGAAGCCACGAATACAATTCTGTGCTAGTCCATCAAGTAGATGTTGAGATACTTTAGTCTGAAACAAAGTGGCAGACATAATGACCTACACATTGACATGTCCATCCCTACAGCCATACAGCTAATGCAAAAAATCCCAAATGCACTGATGTTTTATCAAACAGCACTTCAACAGTCATTCAGAACAGACACACAGGTGACTACACGGGCTCAATATAAAATTAAGTTGTGATTTTCCTCGTTTCCATTTTACATCTACCCAACATAGACATCAGGCGTGACTGTTTGCCATTGCCCCAAGCCCAGTGGTGGTGTCATAACCCTAGCCTTTGCTTGTAACATTTCTATTTTTGATTTATGCTGAGCACACAAAAGCACCCGCAGCTATCCCTGCCTCCAATATATCTGGCTGCTGTGCTGTTTTCTTATTGATCTGTCCATCTTTTTTCCCTCTGTCCCAGAGATGAACACAAGATTGAATGCCCTATCCGGCAGCTGCTGTGTGGACACTGGCGAGAGACAGCACGGCTCGCTGAGATGAGTAAAATTGAAATGAAATGGATATTTAAAATGAATGGGATGTCGAAGCTGTCTCGGGGCTTTGTGAGGTGCTGTGACTCCTGTGTTTTATATGTAACCCAGCGAGCAAGTTATATAACTATTGTGTTATATAGCCACACCTGTTGAAACCAGCAGCATTGCTGTAAAGCATGACGTGGACATTGTTCCTCTCTATCCTATTGCTTTGAATTTATTAATCACTACAATTAATAATGGCTTAGGGAGACAATACAAATGCAATCATTACCTATTGATAAAATCACTCCTATTACAGTTGACAACTGAAAGCAAGACCCCCTGAATACAGAGAGTCAGTGATTTATGTTAATTACAGGCCAAAACATGAAAGCATAGGCACAAATGAGACATATGGTAAAATTACATATTTTAAAATACAACTGAAATTGATTTAGGTGGCTAAACAAGCTAATATAGACCAAGGTTGACTGACTGTATATGGGTTTTATGATAAATTATTTTAATAATGCCAATAGATCTAAACTTTGTTGGCTTATTGTTGTCTGCCAGTGTGTTGTTTGGCTTTAATTTGCTTTAATAACTAATGACAAGACTATCTCTGGATATTGCTTATTCTGCTCTGCATCTCATCTGACCTAAGGGGTATGTTTGATGTTCTGGAAGGTGTGTATATAAGCTTTGGTGTGCTCAGAAACTAATGAGGTGCTCCTGTGTAACACAAGCAAGAGGAAAAAAGTATCGACTGTAAGTAAGTGGCAGAATAACACAATAAAGCATGCAAAAGCAGCAATGTGTGAAAGAGAAATTGGATGATGAAGCAAGTGGAAGGCTGGGAAAACAGCCCATCTTGGGCATGAAGATCCTCAAGACTGCCGTTACTGACTGACTCAATGTGTTTGTGCTCAGAGAAACACACAGCAACAGCAAGATGCCCTGCAAAATAGGTGTGAAATTGTGAAACTGATCGTTTTGCAATTCATAACAGGGGCTAATTGAAATTCAAACAGAAAAAGTGAAACAGTGGAGTCATTGTGAGCAATTGCACTCCATGCTACCATTCACCCAGATTACACAGGCCTCAAACATATCACCAAGAACATGTCTGTCATGCTTCAAGTAACTTTATAATCAATTTAACACTTCACTGCCTTGTGGGAAAGTTGGAAATATTAACAGAAACTAAAAGCGGTCAACATACTGTTATAAGTCATCCCCTTTTGAGAAGGTGTGTGTCACAGGACCTGCTAATCTTTTGCACAAAATTCGGATATTAGTCATGGATCTTGTGGTCAGCCTGAGCTGTCACACCACGCACAGCTGTGATCTCCTTAACAACTGTATAACTGAAAACACTTAAGCTGTGCTTCGAAAATTAAGACTGATCATTCAACCAGCATTATAAATTAATCTAAAATTGATTATGTTGTTTTTCAAAGCTGTGCAAATCAATATTTTTTTTATAATAACTATATATAATGTCAAAGGGGTCATTGACAGTGATGAACCCACAGAGAGTTATACCTGACTCTGCAGTTCCTCATATAGTAACTCTACAGAGCAGTTTTAGCATCTTTCAGCTCATTGTTCAGCTCATTTGATTTTATGGCCATGCAACTAAACTGATTCACTCTCACAGCTGTACTAAGGAACTATTTTCAGTGAAAAAGCTCTTATAAATCCACCGTACGCAACCTCCCCAGAGCCAATTGGCACACAAACAATGTTGGTAACTAGCTGGTAAACATAATACAGCATCTAGCGGCTAAAGAGACAGATTAGAGACCAAAACAGAGCTAAAAGGATTATTATTTGCATCTTGCTGTAGGTAACTCTGTGAATCTTAGTCTGAAAGTTGCTCTATTACAGCTTTTTTGCCAAATTCATGGTTTTAGTTTTCTTTTTGGGATGCTCTTTTTTTGCACTGTGCCTTTTGAAAAGCTTACTGTGTGTGGTGTGTCACCGGATGAGGCGAATCAAAACATACTGTACAGTGTACTCAAAACCCTTTTCTCCTCACTCTCAAGTCTCTTCGCAGTACACACGCTCACAAAGAAGCCAGGTGCCTGTGAGAGAATGCATGGAGGAAAAGGTGTTAAGAAGTAAGGAGTGTTAGTCTGTGTGGCCCTGTCAGGGGGAGGGTGTGGGGAGCATCCTTAATAAGGCTGATTACATCAGCATCGCCCTGCACAGTAGGCTGTCAAAGACTGATGCTGTAGGTGGCTCTGTATTCCACACACACACACACACACACACATTTGTTGCTGGTGGCCCTCTGGGACAACAGTGAGTGATGTCTTTGTCTCCACAAAACTGGCAGCAGATCCCTGCTGTCTCAAAAAAGTCCATTTTATAAGAGCCATCTCAGTCCCAACAACATAATTTGGAGTGATAGAAAGTAATCTAAACTTTGGCTGAGACTGACCCAACAGGACTATAATCAATGACAACGTGCAGTGGAAGCAAGCGTCAAAGAAATGAGGTAACAATGCTGTGTGCCTTGTTATCTTACTAACAACATGTGGTACGTCTGAGGAAGCCACCCTTGGGGCCAACAGGAGAGACAGGAAAAGGGAGGTTGCAGAATTATACTTGATGTCCCTTTGCCACTAAAATGTCTATTCAAACTATTTATTATCGACTCACTGTCCACGGCCACCAACATTTAGAAGGGAGGGAGAGGGAAGTGATGCAGGAATGCACTCCCAATCCTTATTTTCTAAACATAGCCTCGTCTATCCTCTCCCTCTGGTCTCTGAGGCACCGGATTCACTTAATTGGATTACTACACACACTTTTCATTTTCTTTCTGGTTAGTGTTTAATGAAGTTTAGACAATCATACATCTCAGTTTATTCATTATGCTGCTGTAGGTAGCACTCTGCACATTTAAAAAGCATTGTGGCCTGCAGAGAGAGGGAGAGCCGTTGCTGATAGCATTCTTCCATGACCTCAATACACCTGGGAGTGAGATGCACTGTAGATTGTGTATCTATTTTGAGTCAAAATGTACTTTTAGTATTTAAAGGTTAAAAATACATATTTGAGTGTCTATATCTGGGTGAGTGTACAGTATGCATATTTACATTTGTGGTGATTCAGTACTCATATCCATACCTTTGTGCAGTCTTTATAAGCCCTATTCTCCCCATGCTTGTCTGCTTGTACACCACAGGTCTGATACAGAAAGAAGGGGACTAGTCTATTATCAAGGTACAATGAATAATACAGATCCTCCTGAAAGCAGCTCTGTACCCACACACACACACACACACACACACACACACACACACACACACGTGTACAGACTCATATACGATGCAATGGGGCATAGCTTTACTGTGTGTAGAGAAAGAGACAAAAAAAAAATCCTGGCTGAGGTTTAAATGGAGTCTGACAGGCCCATCTCCCATTTTCAGAGACTAATGCCTGACTATGACAACCATGGCAGCCCTGAATTGTTGTTCCAACACTGTCACTAGATTTGCTACATCCATCCAATTCACCAACACAATACAATTCAGCAGACTGTGAATTACATCTTAGTCAGACTTGTCTGAAATTAAAAAGGAGAATTACACCAACAAGGGAAAACTGTATCCAAGCTGATGGATGTTAAAAGTAACATGGTTTCAGTCATCAATGACCTAAAACCAGTGATAATCACAAGCTTACCTCTTTATATTTTACACAATGATCGATGATGTCTGCATCTATTATGTTGCTTATGTGTGTGTTTCTGAAGAGGACAGAAAATAACAAGGATGTTTATCTGTTTTGATGCATTTATTCTTTTGTGTTCATTTACTTTTCCACAGATCTCCTTCACTGTCTGCACTGAAAAGGTCAATAAAATGCCCTCTATTTATTCAAATCAAAAAAACCTACTTAACTTATTATGTGATGGTAGATTCAATACTAAAACCTATTTATCAGACACATTCTTGGCAATATGAGCAGATGTACCGGATGAATCCATGGTCTATTGATGAGTACAATTTGTGCCACATACAGTAGGTTGCACCGACATCTGATCTACAGCTCATCTTTCCACACCCTCCTGCCTTTGCATGCACTGTCACCACCAAGAATAAAATATAAAGTCTGTGCTTAGCTTTGAAACCTTATTAAAAGAAACCACACGCATACCTATAGGCCCAGGGCTGTTTGTGACTCAATAGAATACAAAAGTACATGTGTGTTGTCACACCCCAGAGATGAATAATACCCAAGATAGTTGACAAACTGGTCCAAGAGATAGACATATGACTACTACTAATACTAGCATCAACTATTCAGTACACTGCAAAAACATTAATGGAAACATGTGTATTGTTCTTATCCCAACAGCCGACTGTGATGACATCACTGACTCCTTTGTGTCCCTCCTAGTTTAGAACGTAGCTGTGAGACAACTATTACCATAAGATACCCAACCGATGACTAATCAAAACAACAGCAGAGAAACCCATCAACACAGAACTTTTATCACGATATTTTTCCAGCTTATTGCTCCTGAAAATCAGGACTGTTACATATGCTTGCTATGTCTGGCCAGCTCTCAGTTTATGGACTTGAGCATTAAGTGTGTGAGAAAATGACCGGAACTGTCTGGCCCATTTAACAATAAAGTCCCCTGAATACATCTGAGCTGAGCTGGGAAAAACTACATTGTTTTATGTATGCTAGGCTAGCCTTAGGGGATCCCTTAACATACCACAAAAACAACACATATACACACACACACAAATCTGCATGCCAACTCACATTTCAAGCGAGTAACAGCAGTAAATGATAAAAAAAAAAAAAAAAAAAACAAGCACAAAAAGTAAACATTCACATGCCTCTTTACTCTAACAGAAACCATCACCACAACAAATACTCACCATATCCAGGAGTGCCTTCTAAAAGGAAAGTGGCTGAGGTGCATCATGGACTTCTCACTGGGTACACCTGGACATTGTCCAGGCTTCATACCGAGGCTGTGTCAGGACTGATCCCCTTGCCTTTCACCCTTTGTGCCCTTCTGTCTAGTTATCTATCTACAGACACTGCCCCACAGTATCCACAGGCCCCAGCACAATCTGTAGTGATCCATGCTGCAATCCACTGCTGTGATGTGCCCATTCAGACCAGTCTTCCAGTAAAGAACCCCCTCTGAACTTCTAACTCCACTGGTTTGGACCTTTGGGCATCACAGCAGAAAGCACTGGCTTAAATCGAACAAGGCAATTTTAAAAATCAAACTATATAGCACCATAAAATCCATTGAGTTCCAGAAGAGAAATAAAAAATCTCAACAAATGTGATGATGAAAAATTAAACAGAATTAGACGCAGACTTAAGCAGTCTCAGCAGTGCGAGCACAACACAGGCGGCCACCCGGCAAGACCAGCTAAGCTCTCCAGCCGCTGCTCTTTTTTGCGTGGGATTCTTCCGGCAAAGGTTTGTAAATTGCTGTCCCACATCCACATGGTGAACCGGTTCAGGGACTCATTCCTCCGGAAAACATTCCTTTTCCTGACAGCCAATGACGCCGGTTAGAGAGTCAGCCGTAGTCACACCAGCATGACAGAGCATGTTACACACAGAGTCACTCACACACTCACACCCGTTTTCATTCTCTCGGCTTTGCCCCCTTTGTCTCTCTTACTTTGCGTCTCCCTCTGTTTAACAACCTCACAGGGAGGGAAATAAGGAAATGGGAAGAGAGAAAAAACAGTGAAGCGTCTCTTCAGTATATTCCCTTCTCTCTGTCTTGTTCTCGCTCGCCTCTCTCACCCTCCCTCCCTCCCTCAGTGCTCTAGTCAGTGGGATGTCCTGACCCTGTGTAAGAGGTGTGCCTGCTCCTTCAGTATCCAGTCAGCTAAACCTATTGATCCTCTTACCACATGCTCCTCAACTTCATTCAGAGAGAACATGTCTACACATGTACACTGCATGTACATATGCAAGTGCACTTATTCACACAGAAAGCCTATATTGTATATAGCAATGTGGACAAAGCGTTGACATGAGTAATTCCACTCATTTCCTCCTCTTGAAGCCATCTTCCGCTCAACTTTTCTTTTTTCTAAGCAATGTGTGTTTGTCTCTATTATATCCCGCCTTCGTCATAGCAACGCAAGCACCGTTGCTGCGCTGTCAGTTTGTTTTTTGTTTTTGCCACTCTAAGCACACCCTCTGTCTGTCTCCAGTGTCTGCATACACACGAGTGAACCATGAAATTTCAAACCGCACAACAAATACCATCTTATTTTCTCTGCATGTGTGTGACATATGTGTGACGTGTAGTTGGTGCTTGTGTTACCATGAATGCATGCAGGGGGTAGTAAATAGATTAAATGTCATATCTAAATCTACTTAAAATAACAAGGGAAATCACGTCAAAATTACAAATGATCAAACTGAATGCATGACTGTCTGTGTTTGCATGCACATATCAATTTGCACATTTCTGTGCAAGTGCTGTTAGCAAAGAATGTGTCCAGTTTGGGGTTAGCACACTAAGGTTGTGTCTGTCTCTCTCTGTGTGTGTGTGTGTGTGTTTTGCATTAAAAGCCATAGCTGTGGCAAGGCTCCAGTTGCTGTGGTCTGAAAAACAGGATCCAGCACTGCTTCTTACACACATCCTGCCCAACACACACGTCAGCAGGCTCTCAACTCCTGCCAAAAGTCAAACCACCTCACAGCCTCTGTAAGCCTGCACCTTCAGCTACAGGCACTCATGAATAGGGCAGAGGAGCGCTGAATGTTGAGGAATCTGCTTGCAGGAAAAATCTGACAGAAATGCAGAGGGGATGTGGGTAGTTTGTGTCTGTATAGGGGCAGGGACGGCAGTTTAGGAGGCAACAGGGAGAATGTTTAAATTTTTTAGGGCGCTTTAAAGGTTAAACAAGAAAGCTTGAAGAAAGCAGCTAGAAAGCGATGTAACACCTGTTATTCATTATACAGAAAAAAAACTACTCTCCATCTGTCTCTCATATTTACCCTTAAAACAATCATATCGTTTCAGACATCTCATGGACAAATGGAAAACTGGGGCCAGCACTCTAATAATAGAATATACACTATATGTCCCTGTGTGTATGTGTGCAGTATTGCATAATCTAAGTCCCTGATTTGGCGGCTGTTGGCTGCTGCTCTATTCAACACTGGTGAGCTGTCACGACTCATCCAGAGACTGAAGGAGAGAAGGAAAAAAGAAAGAGATACAGAACCCAAGGGAGGGGGTGGCAGAGAAAGAGAGAAACTGAAATGAAGTGAGGAGGTAGGGTTAGAAGTGGATATACATGACAGCTTTTTACAAAAAAAGGAGGTAGATGCAATGAAGGGCCTTTTCTCATCACTTTTCTTACCAAAAAGCAGCAGCGGAGAAGATGAGATGGAGCGGTGAAAGTGCAGCTGTGACAGAAGAACAAGGTAAGACTGATGAAGATTAAACTAAAGATGAAATATAGCTCTGCTGCAGGGACACAGAAACCTTGTAACAATGGCATGTGCCCTACAGAAAGCCAACACAATAACATATTACTGCCATAAAATACTGGCACAGTATTAACTCACAATCATCTGTGACCCCTGCTTATAAAGGAGACTAATAAATTTTCCATCTACAAAATATTATATCGTATTTGAATCAGAAGGCCTGTTTCCATTGTATTAGTGGTCCAACATGGCACTCTGTGACTGGGCATCCGATGGAAAAGGCTGAATTACACAGCGGAACAAGTACATATCGATTTCACTATTTCATGTTAGCAAAGTACTTTTCTTCATTTATCTCCAGATCGATGGTCCGGAGAGCGCAGGCTGAGTAACCTCTACAGTCAGATCACAGAGCTGGTCCCACAGCATAGCCTGCCTCCAGGTGTTTTGCAAAACAAAACAGACATTATGTAACTCTGTAGGTCATAAAACCTGAAAAGGGAATGTAAGGTAAGCTTTGGTATAACAAGAAAATAAGTTTGGTACTGTGTATTAATAGTGGCATTACTGTTTGGCCAAATACACATTTCTAAACTAAGTTAGGTGTTAATTAAATGAAACATTCACACCAGAAGACATTTGGTGGTGCAATTATTCAATACTTAAAATAATATAAAATTCTACATAATTTCCATTCAAATGAGAAAAGCAAAGCTCTCTCGAGATTGAGAGAAAACTAGGCCCTCGTGCACGTTTTGTTCCTTTGAGGTAGGCCAGCTGTCCATCACTCTGTGTGCCGCTGTGGAAATGCCTTGGGTCCAGTCCTCCTCTTTGTGAATCACAGATGGTTATGCAGTGGCATTTCAGCAAAGGTTAACTCATTCCCCCTTCGAATCAGATATTTGTAATTAGATTCCCACATCTAATAGGGACATGGAGGCTTCAAGGGCCATTTGTAGAATGTGAAGAATGTTAAAGTGCCCAAAAAATTGCTCACTTGTTGAATGGAGAGGCTTTTTTTTTCCTTTTAACTCTTTGACTTTAAGACATGTCAAAAGGAAGGTATGGACTTGCAGAATTACAACAAAACTGCCAGCGGCTACTATCTCTACTATCATTAGAGAATGATAGTGGTCTCTCATATACAACTTATATGTACGTTGATTATTTGTTGTTTGATTTGATGAATCTTTTTAATATCTTTTTTTTTTTTTTTAACCAACATTCGTTTTCTGTCTAAAAACACAGCACACATACAAGCTTTACTTACTGTAACCTCAGTATTTACCACACAGGGACCAAATAAGCTGCATTCATTTTGTTATGCATGTTATGTGATATTAAATGTTATGTGATATTAAAATCAAATCTTCATCACTTACATTAGATATTCCTCATCTCACCATTAAAATGTGTATTCCTTAAACACAACTCATAAATAACACATTTATTAACTTAACATGACTGAAATATCAAAGCAAAGGCAATCTACATCACAATATCGCAGTGGTCCAACTGAAAGGAGACTAAATCTGCCCTCACTCATAAATCTTCTCAATCAGATCGCAGGCCAGGCATCCTGCTTAAAAGCACTAAAATATCCTGTTAAAAGCCACTATTTTAAATGGTGAAATCTGTTTGATTGCTTTATAAGACTTGTTTTCTTAGAGCAGGTACAGATGGGTACGTACTGAAATATCAATGGTCCATAACCTGAGGCAAACTCCACTACAACACCATCTGTGAGGATGGGACTCAGTAACAGTTGGTGCAATCAACTCTGCTCTGCTCTTCCCTCTGATACCTTCATTATCTCATTAAATTGGCAGAGAAAATATCACTTTTACCATTTCAAAATGACAATTCACAACAAATAAAACACCAAAACATAAAAAGAGACCATTTATGTCCATTTATGTGGCCTTAATAGTAATTTGTACACAGCATGAGATCATGATGGAAAAGTGAACAGCTGATGAGGTACAATAACCGACTAGTCCCATTTGACATCACAAACAGCAGAGGCATGTCCACACAATGTGACAAACGCTGTAGGGAATCCACCAATACAAAGGTTAGAAAACTTCTTATTAGTACCAAAAAGTATAAACATCTCCATAGTTTAGATCCAATGTAACCTGTAGGAGGAAACATGCTTTAACAATCTATGTAGCTGGGTGACCTTTCCAGTGCATCTGCTTTCAATAAAGTGCTAATTAAGAATTGCAAAGCTGCAGGATTTATGGTAGGCGGAAATACCAACGTATTTACCACTTGATGTCAAAAATTGCAGAGGTGTGTCCAAACAAGTGATAAACATGCAGAAGCAACTTTCTGTATTTGAATGTATAGCTGATCTGATGCACTTGCCAAATCATTACAACTGCAACAAAAACATGTCATTCCTTTTTCACTTTTTTTTCTGAAAAGATGAGCATCCAAGTGGGTAAAGCACTGAATGTGCCATCAACCCCAAACACGATAAAATTTTTGAGAGCAGTTCTCACTAAAAACATACAGGCACGCAGGCGCACACACGAAACACACACAAATATATATATATATATATATATATATATAATTCCCACCAAAGGAATTCATGGAAATATATGCACTGTACAGACAAATGCACAGATTAGGGTCACATAAACAGATATATGGATGCACATGTGCAGAGAAAGCTCACAATAATTATCGAGTGCTCTGTCAATTGCCAGCATTGTGTTTTTGATCTGCTACCATCAGAGTGTGAACAGGACAATTAGATGCTGCATTGCACATTACAATGACGGTTTTGTACCCAGGACATCAAGCTCACCCGATCACCCAGCCAATGCGACTGGATTTGGATCGTGGATGACTCTAGGAGTATGTTGGTTACGGCATCCTAGAAATTCAGTACTAAAAATTTCTATTGTATCATCTATAAAATCAAACCAATCATCAGTCACCATAGCAACAGTGCTCAAAGGTGGCAGCTCTTAGGCTCTGTAGCTAACGCTGATTTTGAAGATTTATTTAAAGTTTTCGGTCTTTATTTGACAGTTGTTGGATAAGACACACAGGGTGAGAGCAAGGTGGGAACGTTCCCCTGTGATCAATGTTGCAATTATTGATTCTATTGAAAAAACACTTTGATAATACAGTGAAGCTGTGTCTTACAAAAGACATTACACAGACTACATGTATTTAGCATATGGTGCTGGTCGACCTTCCCAATGCACTTGCTTTTAATAAATCACTAATTAAGATTCCCTGTAGGATCTAAGAGTTTGGCAAATATATCTTTTTGACAGCAGCCCTAAAAGGAAAACCGAAGATGCAATTAATAATATTAATAAGGTCTGTAATCTATTTAGCTTGATTCATTCTAGAGCACTTCTGTTTTGAACACTGGCTCATGACCTACTTATACACATAAATGGGAGAGAGACATCGTTAATGGTATTAATTACACCTTTTTCTGCTATAACAAGTCAACGTGTCTGCTGTAAAAAGGCCTGTTATTTAAGATTTTGGTCCTAGGTGAACATTCACATCTGACAAAATTAGCCCTCTAGGAAATGAAAGGATGTCTTAATGACAAATTGACTGAATGTGTCTCAGCACTGTGGCATAAAATCATGTAAAATATCTAAAAACTGATGTCTATGTCTACTTGTCATAGTACCACTAACCGATCACTGTTGAACCTTTGAGTAGTAATTTAAATGATTTCAAAACATAACTATTTGTTAAAATTGACTCGTGATAAATATGCCGTGCTGAGATTTAAAATAGCATCATCTGATATTTACCGGGCTAGTAATTGTCCTGACATGTAACAGGCCAATTATTGTTCCTACAGGATGACACCAATGTAATTAGTTTCACATGATTAATTGTTTGTCTGTAATTGCCTGCTGTTTATATTTGTCGTAGTTTCTACCTGTGAGCTGTGGAAAACATTTCTCCCAACTAACGTTGTTAAAGATGCTAAAAAAAAAGTGACAAGATACATATTGTTCACAGATGTGTTGAAAACCATACACCAACTGCTCCGTTGCTCACCCCTCCAAAAATAGACTTTTCCTGCATTGCACCAACGTTGTGTCACTGTTGCAGCCATGGCTCCCCCTGCACTGGATGAGTAGTCAGAGTTTTAATCACAGCATTAGATGGACTAAGTGACTATCTTAGTGTGATTAGTAATTCCGATGAGGGATAATATATCCCAATGATGACCTCGGGTGATATGCTAATTACTGAAGCCTCAGGGGTTCTATTTAATTTTTCTACCACGTTACAATTAAACACGTTTCTTTTTCCATCACAGTAAGAGCAAAACGCTACTGCTTTAAACTCACAAGTCAGGGATTTACGAATTGATTTTGAGAGACATCCGATACCTTTAATCAGATGTCTGATACCATTTAGACTTGGCTATGTGTCTTGAGATTAACTGTGCTCACTTAGCATTAATGTGTGTGCCAAAGTATGTCACAAGATACAGAAATCACAACTTATGAAGCCATATATAAACTTTTTTTTTTTTTCCTCAAGAAAACAGTATGTGTAAGGCAAACCGTGAGACATTTTAAATTGGCTAAAACGGGCGACTTTCCCCACAGTTTTTCCCACAGTAAAACATATTTTTAATACAAAACATCCTTATAATATGTTCCTCATAATATGCTACGTAGGTCATTGCTGCAATGGGACTAATGCAATAACAGTCCGTGGGATAACCAGAAATTCACATAACTCCTGAGGAAGAGATACAAAAAGACATGTAGACAGGAATACAGAGGACAGATACATGTGATAAAAAACCATAAAAATTGGGTTATGGGTAGGAAAAGAGAAGAAGAGATCTGAATGGCGTATATTGAAGGAAATGTGTGTAATGGAAATCCATTGCAAGGCTTTTTTCACGCATGTTTTTCCTCACTGCCTGTAATTCCATTAAAAGGGCGTGAATTATGAAGAAGGAGCAGTATGTAGTAAAGAGCATTGTGGGGGACTTGTGTGACACTAAACTGTTAAAGTAATTACAGGTTAGGAGGAGGTTTGCAGGCTGTAAAATTATCTTGCACTGAAAATGGCGTAGTCTATGACTTTCTATCTGCAAACTGTGGGGAAAACCACTACACTCAACACAGAACAGCACACACCCTTCCAAATACTTGCATAATAGCCTCATATTTTAGTTTACATGCACAGTGACAGTATAACTACAAAAAAAAGACTAAACTGATAGAAACACACAATAAAAAATATATTATACGTCTTCTGCTTGGTTAGGCCTCATATAGTATTAAAAGGCTCTGAAAGGTTCAATTAAAAAGTTAACAAAACTAATAAAATTCAGGGTGAAACCAAACATCTAGGGTATGCTGTCATCAAACCAAGTAAAAACCTCCCAGTGGGATAATAAATGGAGGATAAAACATATTTTATAGTGTATGAGAGTGCTACAAAAGAAAATGTCTTCTTTGTGAACAAGACTACATTTGTACAAATGTCGGGGAGTTCCCCTCAAACATACCGAATGACATCTTTCCAGATATTATTTAGTCTCTTTTCATTATCATCAGAAACTGGATATATATATTCTGAGGAGTCAAAGACAAAAAAAGCCAAACGTTCACCCTCTCTTATCCACACCTCACCATCACTAAATTAGCCCACCAGAACCCGAGGCAGGAGTTTCAAGTTAAAGACAGCCGAGGAGAGAAACAAACACCAGAGGGACCAGAGAAAGCGTGAAACATTTTTACTATGAAGAGAAAAGAGAAGAATTGAGGAACACTAAGTAGAAACAGTTCCAGTAAATGTTTTATAAGATGCAGTGTTGTACAACTGCAGATGGGAGGGGAAGGGAAATAAGACTTGTAAACTTTCTGTTGAAGTCGGTGCGTGGTTGACGTGAGAAGCGATCGGTGTAAAGCTTGTTACATTTGTGTGAAATCTGTGTGCTGCAGGTTAGCAGGATGAGATCCTCTGCTGACCTGGAAGCAACTCCCTCTCTCTCACACTCGCCGTCTATCGAAGAATCATCCCCCGTAATACGTGATATTTTCAAACCAAAGTGAGGTGGAGGATATTTGTCGATGGCCTAAATCAAGTATGTCAAAGTAATATGTGAAATTGTGGACAAAAAATTACAACATATAGTGTATTCTTCCATATGTGCACAAGCATATGCATTTCTGTGTGCTTGATGTTGTCGCTAGCTTTAATACCTGGTGTGAGAGAAACATTAACCACAGCTCTAAATTTTTATAACATGAGATCAAAGGAAGAACCTACTGCTTTACTGGAAACCATAAACCATCTGGTGGATCATATTTATTGAAAACAGTCACAGAAATTTGACTTCTGGGAAAACCGGCACAGCGAGGAGGAAGACACTCCTCCGTTCAGCTGGAGGACCCAACATACCCCCACCAGCACCCGACCTTATACTGACAGATATTCACCTCATTGTACAGACAGTCGAGGGAAATTCCACCCTCGGATATAAAACTGTTATATAAACCACCCTCCCCCAATGTTTGGTGCATTCTAGGATTTATTTTATGATTTATTTTATAAATGATGTCTCTCACAGAATGCATCATCTAGTTTAGCTACTGGTTTCCTATTATTACAGGAAGGCTTTTTTTTTTTTTTTTTAACAAAATCCAGAGGACATTTCTAAACATCAGTTGTGTTAAATGTGTGAGCTCCACCCACACATTTAACACAATGTGAGCAATGTGACATGACAGCATAACACGTTTTCCCAGTTGATAAAAGCGTAAAGTCATTCCGCTTCTTCAAAATGGAATTCAAGGCATTACTACTGAAGTTACTAGTGGGAAAATAATCTCTGTATTTTATGCATTGTCCCTGTATGATGTCAGTGGGATATGTGAGTACTCTGGTAACTGACATTGTAAGTATCTGAGCTGGTTATGTTTTAGTGACTCATGGAAACAATGTTTTGCATGTTTGTCACACTTAAATTATGTTGCAGATAATCAAACTAATTTAATAACTCCAAGCTTACTTCAAACCTACATGGCTCTGTGTGAAAAAGTGTTTGGCCCCTAAAGCTAATAACTGGTTGGGCCACTCGTAGCAGCAACAACTGCAATCAAGCGTTTGCAATAACTTACAGTGAGTGTTTTACAGCTGTGGAGGAATTCTGACCCAGAATTGTTGTAATTCAGCCACATTGTTTTTGAGCATGAATCACATTTTTAAAGGTCATGCCACAGCATCTCAATAGGATTCAGGTCAGGAATTTGACTGGGCCAACCCAAAGCCTTCGTTTTGTTTTTCTTGCTGGTGTGTTTTGGATTATTGTCCTGCTGCAGAACCCAAGTTTGCTTCAGTTTGATGTCATGAACAGACGGTCAAACGTTCAGGATTTTTTGGGAAACAGCAGAATTCATGGTTCAGTTTATCACAGCAAGTTTTCACGTCCCAAAGCTTTAGAAATGGCTTTATAACTTTTTCCAAACTGATAGATCTCAATTACTTTCTTTCTGATTTGTTGCTGAAGTTCTCTGGATCTTGGCATGATGTCTGGCTCTTGAGGATCTTTCGGTCTACTTCACTTTGTCAGACAGGTCCAATTTATGTTTTTTTCGATTGAAAACAGGTGTGGCAGTAATCAGGAAAATGCTACAGCTATCATTAAAATTGTCCAAAAAAAGGTAATGGGTATGCTTTACAGACAAACACCTGCTCCCACTGACTGCAACAAGTTATGGTCAGTAGGTCAACTATTGTTGTTAAGCCTGGCATGACACATCAGGAAAGAAATCAACTAGTAAAATAAGACAAATGGTAGGTGTATAATTTGCAGATCAAATCATAATTTAAAATCTAGAAAATAATTACAATCATTTCAAAATATTAATCGTTTTAAAATTCCTAAATGTTATAGATTAACATTTGTTTTACCACTTCTACCTCTGAAAAATCATCTCTCTCAGTCTATTATTCTGTGTAAAAGAGGTAATAACTCCATAGCGTATCAATGAATTCTCTTATAAGTGACTCGGAATAAAAGGAGTAGTCATAATCAAATTGGGTTTTTTTTTTCTCCAACTGTGACTCCAGCTGTATGATAGGAAGGTTTACTGCAGAGAATGAGTGGGTGGGGAATGCATGCATGGATACACGAACACAGCGAAAATAGTAATAGGAAGTAGCAGACCCAACGAGATGGAGAGAACAAAGCAGAGACAAAAAGAAAAAAATGAGAGAGTAAAAGAATGCTGATTGGACACCTCTACAAGTTGCTTTCTGCTGCATTGTGGCACACACTTTGAGCCCTGCGGCACAAAAGATCCCATAAATCCCACCCAAACACAACTCAAAAAATAAATTGCTACACTGCGCATGCATACACAAAAACAAAAAAGTAAAGAGGGATGAAGAGAGAGAAAGGGTGATAGTGTGAGAACAGCATAGTTACATAACGAGAGAAGCAGCATGAAAGCTACCAAAGGGGAGCTCCCGGGCCTCTGCAAGACGCAGAATGACGCATTGCCCACACACATGTATGCGCAAACACACACACACACACACGCACACACACACTCGCACACACACACACACACACACACACCCCACCCTCAATGTAGCAAATGGCACACATCCACATTGATGTGCTTCATGCAAGAGAAGCCACTCCCACACATTTATCATAATCTGGCTCAAGGCAGCTGAATGCATTTAATACAACACCATCTACCAGCAGAAGAGCAGAAATGCAACATGTACAATCAATTTTATTCATAAACTATTTAATAGCCACGAGCAAGGGAAGTTGAGAACCACTGTTGCAAGTCCAAAAAATTAAAAAGTTCATAAATGATAAGTAGCCATAGATATGCTTTCTCTTTTGGCATAGATACCTAAATTGGTATGTTTTCCTATGATCGGAAACTTGTGAAAGATTCTTAGATATAAGTTATAAGATATAAGTTCAAGGGATGGCTAGAAATTTACAAATTGTGAATTTTATGTTTTATATTTCTTCATTTTTTGTAAAAAAACAAAGAATAGAAAAGAAGAATATATCAACTGTACTATCCATTTACTGTTTACATCCATCCATTCAAAGTAAACCCTTTCAAAGTAAAGTAGAAGTAACTATGTGCTCTAGAATATGATGGATAAAAGAGAATTTAGAGTCTCCAAAGTAATTAAAGAAATAATATTTAGACTATTTCTCATCGGTCATAAATGCACCAGAGCACTCATAATGTCGTGCTTTTATAGCCTATCAAATGGAAGAGTGCTTAAACGACACTAATAGTCAAATCTTTTTTTAACATCATCTATCTCTCTGTCTTTCTCCCTTGCTTGTCTCTAAATATAAAACATGTCTCTCTAGCAATCAATCTGCTTTAGTAGCTATTTTTACACCACAGGCACACACACACAGACACACACAAACACACACACAGCGCAAGAACCCTGAGCTGAGACGAGAATCGATTGATGAGCTACTAGCAAAGCAACCTGCATTCCTTCCATCTGGGAATGTAAAAGGGTGAGCTGCTACGGATCGCTTTGCTCTAAACACAGGAAATCAATACCCTGCAAGTTAATGAGATAGACCCCCTAGCCTCAGCATCTGATTAGATAAACAGATTAATAGCGAAACACAACATCGCCATTAGGCAGTACTGCTCAAGCCAGTCCCATTATGCAGACTGGCAACCTTACACTTAACAGTGATGCTGAGATTTTATTATGTGGTTGATACAACTTTCTGAAAGATGTGTTTTTATTAGTGTAATTACCACGTCTAAAGTACCGCTTCTTACAGTTATGATAGATTTATCTGAAGAAATAGTAATGTGATGATGGTTTAATAGTGTTTGTGGAGGTGAGTTTGCAAATTTATGACTACCATAAAATATATGATTAAATCCCACATCATAACACAGAATACAGAAAATCACCAATCATTACATTACCTTTTGAGGCATCTTATTTTCAGATACAGTCTCAGCTGTTTTGTTACTTACCTAGAAAGAGAAAAGAGATGGCAGAAGGGAGAGGGAGGGAGAGAGAGAGACAGACATTATCAGGACAATCTATTGACTGCAGAGAGATGTAATTTGCGCTTAAACAAGCATCAGGGCACATTGTTGATGACCCCCCCCCCCCCACCTCTCTGCTTAGTGGACACTTATACACACACACATGCCCCCCACACACACACCTAAAGTAATGAGAATGGCTGGCAGTGTATATCGATATACTGCAGTGGTGAGAAAACGGCTCTCCCTTTATCTCATTCTCTCTCCATCGTAATGCATGTGTATTGATCTGAGTCAAGCCTCCCATATACAGCTCTCCTCATGTCTGCCTTCACACCTATCCTTTTGTCAGTCTGAGTGCAGAGCCCTCAAGTTCTGTCCCTTGACTAAAATTCCTGTAAATGATGAGGAGTTGGAGATTTTAGGTTCCAATGTGACAAAGCTATGTGACAAATATAACACTCAAATCGCTTTAGACATACAAAAAGCATGCATTACTAGGTAGCTGAAATGGCTGAGGAACATGGTCCAGATCATAGGAGCTGACAGCAGACCATCAGGGCAGAGCCAGGATATGCTGGTGGGACTACATCTCCCAGCAGACCAAGCTGCATCTGAGGATTCCCAAGGAGAAATGCACTATAGATAAAGGATATCTGGATATCTGTCCTTCTTCATCTGTTTCACACCTTAAGACAATCTTCTGTTAGACAAAATTCTGAAAAACATCAATATCATTGTAATATATTGAAGTCAATACTGAAAACTGCTGATAAAATCAATTCCTGGAGCCTTATGTGAAAAACAATATTACGGTAGCCTTTTTCGAAAACACAGCTGACAAGAAAAACACCAATTTAAATTTCTAGATTATACGTATTATATTACATGTATCAATACTAGGACTACAACAAATGTTTGTTTACATTATCAATTAATGTATTGATTACTTTCTAGACAAATGAATAAATCATTTTGTTAAATCACTATTTCTCAGATCTGAAGGTAAATTACGTATAGTTTAATGGAGGATATTATCCATATCACTTACCCCAATAGCTTTATATAAAACTCAATATTGATATAAAATTCTGTTGTACTGTCAACAATTTAGCTCTCACTTTTCACTCATCCCTAACCGGTTAACACATTCAGACCCAAATGTCAAGCAGGCAGACTGACTAAGGTGAACGGATGGAGTGAATCAATCAAAATAGCAGACTTTAAAAAAAAATGCAGCTAAAATGCAGCTTGCACAGTTAAACCCAAACAGAAAGACAGACAAAGAGGAGTCAGGCACACATATATGATAATAAGCAGCTCCTTATTAAAGAGGGCAGACTCACAGGTAGAGGTATATGAAGGGGACTCCCTTGAGCAATTACACCTGGCTTGCAGCCAGAATAACCAAGTTTGGATATTAAATTTATGCTCCATACTACTCCAAGATGGTCAGGAAGAGCCTTAAATAAAATTTATATCAGGGCTTTGCTTTTAAAAATACATCTATAATCATTTTGGCTGTGGATACGATTAACACAAATTCAATGATTTTACTGAGCTTTCAGGGTATAACCAAATCAGACTTTATTGAGTTATGTTAATGCAGCACAATGACAAAACAGATGAAGAACAATTATGAATCAAATAAATAAATTTAGAAGATTAAATAAATTATAATGTTGAGATTAGAAAAATTATATACAATATTACAATCAGTAATAGAACGGTAACACAATATACAAGAATTGTACTGTACTGTACTGCTAATTACATTGCACTATATTCAATCACAGTCTAAACAGTGTATTGCATTTAAGTTTGATTCTGGTGACAAATTGCTCAAGAAGATAGACATAAATGGACTACGACTCTTTCATAACCCTGTCTGTCCACTTTGTCAGTGTTGTCTTGTTCAAGGGACAAAAAAGCCTTTTAATGGAGGTAGCTGGTAGCGATGTCACAACATCTATCCAGAATGTCAGTGGTGACATTTATACAGAGGCTGCAGAGCAACAAAGACACCAGCTTTAAAGACATTAGGGATAAACATGCTCCCAGACCATTTCCTCATTATGGCAATATGCGTGTTTGTATTACTTACACTGGAAAATAATTCAATAAATATATTTGCAGAGGAAAATCGCAAACTTGTCTCTGCATGTTATGACTATATGTGTGCACTTTACTGCATCACAAGAATAGGGGAGATATTATATTTTATCATGTCAGCCATGCTTAAGTCCATGTGTGACCTCTGAAAAAGCTCCATGACTCACAGAGCCTGGCTTCATAGTCACCTTTGATTGCACACAATATGAGCTCATGCTATACTTCTCCTGCTTGCATTTCGTGCCAAAAGCTAGGCTGAAAGCTACGGTGACTAAAGCCCATTCTGCTCCAGGACTTTGAGCGCAGGGGTAAAGAACAACTCACTTCAGTTAGCTGATTCTAAAGAGGCCTGTTTCCGTGGTGATTTGATTCTCAGTTGGTGATTTATGGCATCAAATAGTCATCACCTCCAGAGCGTCTGGTCCTACAGTGAAGGACAACAGCTTGAGATCAGGAACAGCTGTGGTAAACAGGTGTGTGTTTCTCATTACGGCCATAGTGCAATAATGACAGCTTTTAATCACTAGCCTCATATAGGAGTGTGTGAGTGTGTGTGTGTGTGTGTGTGTGTGTGTGTGTGTGTTTGATTTTGTGAAGATTCCTGGCTTTGTCCGTGTGTATATTTTACATGCACATGGTTACATGTTCATTTCTGCACCTTTCATGATGGGTTTGCAGAAGATTTGCATGCATTTTCTGTGTGTGGGTGCATAATGAGAAGAGATAAATTGAGCACCCTCTCCCCAGTAACCACACATGTTTTGTAGGCAATTCCACAATGGATGCACCAAACAAGAAAGCAGTGACGTAAACAGTCCAAGTGCGGCATTTGGTGTTTTTTTGTTTTTTTTAACCACAAACTAAAAATCATTGTCTTTTTCTTGCATGGATTTAGATCCTCTTATCATGTCTTTCACTCTCCTTTCTATGAGGCATCAGAGAAAAAAACAAGGAAAAAAAAAGAGGGGAAAGGGAGAGAAGGGAGGGCAGTGTAAAGTAAAAAGAAAAAGACAGGAAAAAAAAAGAATAGAAGACTGAGGCCTCACCTCTAAGCAGTACTCTCATAAGAACTTAAGCTCCATAACAAACAAAGATACCAGACTGGAGCTCTACCTAATCATAGCAGCTTATTCCCCATGACTCTGTATACAATTGGGAACCCACCAATAGCTGCTTTCCCACGATTGGCAGGCGTTGCTACATCCTCTACCCTCTCCTGACATACTGCATGATTGTACAAATACAAGCAAACACACAGACACACACAGAAAGAACTGCATACTTTATGTTACAAACACATGCAGGTACTGGCAGCCATACATTCGTGCTTGTGCATACTGTGCATACTAAAAGAACATGTATGTACACGTTCATACACAGGCAAATTTATGTTTTTTTCAAACCAGCTTGAACATGTCAGCACATCAAAGTCTGGCATCCTGGCACCGCATATACCCATATACTGAATGTGCAAGCGTTGCATGTAACAACAAGTTAAACACATTTGACTTAAATCAAACAGGGGATGCTACATACTTTAATTAACATACTGAGATACTGTGTGCAGCTGAAGCAGAGCTCTAATGACTAATAATAATGACAAATACCTTCCATTAACTGCAAATCACTGCTCTGTATTTTTCAATTAAATTAATGCAGAGATTATGTGCAATTATACAACGTGCGGTCCAAAGGTGGTGGAAGGGAACATATAGAAGGTATACATTAATGTCACGCTCTTTTTTCTTGCATTTTTACACATTTATATATCCTATTTCTCTCTATATTGTAGTATGATACGTTTTTTGTTTTTCTTATTATTTTATTATTTCGATTTATATTGTTGTTATATATTGTAATAAGATGAAAATATGTTTTACACAATTCTTATTTTTATTACTTTCCATGTATAATGTTATATATTGTAGTATAATGCACATATAACTTATTTTCTATTTTTCTCTTATTTCTCTATGCTTCTATTCTTGAATGTGAGCAACTGCAACATAACTCAGTTTTATGATCAATAAAGTATTTCTGATTCTGACTGTTATAGCATTGTTTGTTTTGTGATGTAATATGTCAACTGACAACCTGTGACACACAATTCATTTCTCCAAAGGGACAATAAAGATATTATCAGCAGCAGCATCAAATTACTCTCAGAGCTTTTTACAGCATTTTTCATCTCCACCATTAATTATGTAGGCCTGGGAAATGCCACATTTTAAATTAGGTCCCTAGAAAATGCAAATATAAGTAATTTGTAATGATGTTCAAATATTACATTTTAAATAACCTCTGCATCACTTTATTCTTAACAATCAATTGATTTTAACTGAAGTATCAATGAGGATTGGGAAATTCAGGGATATAGCATCTTAGTGGTTTTTGCTGCATGGTAGCTAAACACACTGGTCAGCAACTAAGAAAATGGGCTATGCAGCTCAAATTGCTGATGCGTGCTAAAATCAACCACTTGATTTATGGGGAATCTTTGATCATCTGCTGACTCAGCCCTTACCAGAGATAAAAGGGTGCAGTTATCTTATGTATGCTTCTACTTATGATTGAGTAGTTTATGGCACTTTGCATAATATCAGTATTTCTCCTGGGTGGTACAGGCACAGGCCAGATAATTGTTCCATTCTGCTCAAACAGCCCTCTAATAGATCTTATATCACCAGTTGAATCATGTTGCAGCAGATGAAAAGGCCTTCAAAGACAGATCACACATACTGTACACACACTGTCTATCCCAATCACGGACCAACTTGGGAAATAGAGATGAAATGCTGCGGTATCCTATGATAGAAAACAAGAGAAAAACACAGAGAAGATCCAGTGTTTCGATTTCAGTTTAGAAATGTGTCAGCAAAGGTTCAAAGAACAAGAGGACAGAAGACTGTTAAACAAGTTTGATGCAAAAGAGTAATTTGTTCAGTGTATCATATCGAGGTCAGTGTAGTCCAAGAGTTAAATCCATCAATCCATTCATGTATTTTTCGCTGTGTTGCAGTGGCAGGAGGCCAAGCAAAGTATCCCAGGCGATCTTGTGTCCAGCTACATCCATCAGCTAATCATGGGGGATGCAAAGACGTTCCCAGATGGGCTGAATATGTAATTCCTCCAGTCACTTGTTATCAAGACCCTGAGATACCTGAACTCATCCATTCATAGGGAAGAAACTAACTCCCATATCAACTGTTTTCCAAAGACCTGGAAGTGCTGACTCACATTATAGCATTCAGTGATAAACAAAACCCCTAGTTCATATATGCATACTTGAAACTAATTTTACAATTTCCACATTTTACACATTTAAATGATGTTTTCTTTCAACTTAGAATCAAATATAAGCTTAACTTTCATCTTGAAGGCCAGTATTAAACCAAGTGATTTGTAGCTGTGCAGTTTGATTTTGCTCAACCATAGTCAAATCATATTTAGGGTGTTTATTCTGCAATCACTTTTATTTAAGATATCCTGCTTCACTATACAGTATACCCTTGAAACAGTGAAAGAAAAAGAGCACCAGCTGTCTTAGGCCCTGATCAGATAAAGCACTTTTTAGAAGACCAGGGCAGCTTTTTGTAATTTTTTTTTCAATGAGAGTGAAGCCTAGCATTTTTCTCTATTTTTTCACTCTATTTTCCTTTTGTTTTTGCAGGAGTGCCCTGAACGCCTCGGAAAAACTTAAGCAGAAAAAGTGCCTAAGTGTCATACATTTTTCCCCTGTTGCTGGAGCGATATGACTTTACAAACCATAGTCACCATGATCTGAACAGAAAGCAGCAGGCCTGGAAGTGCAGTACATGAGATTTAGAGTCAGTTGGTTTCAATATTCAAATTGTACTAATAGTAAAAAAGGTACAGATCTAGATTAAAGACAGGTGATTCAGTGGTTGCCTAGCAACAATAAAATAAATAAATTGTAGGCTTCAACAAAAAAGTAGTGCGGTGCGTTTTGCATTTTGCTACCTGCAGGAAACTCTGTCAAGGGCCTTACAGTGTGGAGAAAGGCCACTTGGTTGGCTCTTCTCCAAAAACACAGATTACCATTCTCCGGATGCAAGTAGCATGCTTCATCAAGTGGAAACATGTTAAGTCTAAACAAAGAAGTCAATGCTGAATCATTTCACTGATGCACAAGAGACCAATCCCACTTATATTTCTTTTTCCTCCTCTCCTTTTTTCTCTCTGCTTCACCTCCTCGTCTCTGGCTTTTGAGATAAGCTTTCTGTCGAATACCAATTTTAAAAGAAGATTAGGCAGTTCTGGCTCTCAAATCAATTTTACCCCCCAATGCAACATGAAGACAAGTGTACGCGCACATGCACACACACACACACACACACACACCTAACCTGTACACCCAGAGACACACATCTCATACCACAAAGAAGACATGGCATGACAGCTTCTTAATCAAACACAGACCAGAAGTAATTAAAAGAAGCTGTGGCATTATTTCCTTAGTCAAATATCAAGGTACATTAGATTCTAAAATTAGCTCTTCATTTCCAGCTTGTTGTCAATATTACAACACAGAAAGTTTGCAGTGGCTGTCTGTCTACTGTGTGTTAAAAGTTGTGCAAAATTGGAAATTCAAAATAGCTCTTAGATAGATTTGTGCACAGGTTAACCCAATTATCAGGTTATCCCACCAACAAGTCTGAAAAACTAAACAATGCCTACAATAAATAACTGAGAAAACAGATACACTGTAAGTCCATAGAGTCTGAATGAGCACTGAAATTTAGGTGTAAGCTTCCTGGATTAGATACTGTTGACAAGACATGTAATAAAAACTCATGCCAAGAAGACGGAAGGCACACAGCGATTCAGAAAGGTCATCTCCCACCACAAGTGCAAAGAAAGCAGACGGGGTTGGAACACAAAGCCTTCCAACATGCTTGGGTACAGTCTCTTAATACTGTTGGCACAAAGAGTTCATATCCAGGTTAGCAGCCTGTTGTCAGGGAAACCAATGAGTATATTTTTAGAGGTCAGTGGATGGAAGCACTTTTTCATGGAAATCAATGAGCAATCCAGATGTGACAAGGTCTTCTGACTGCTTCCTAAAATGAACAGCTCTGCTTTCTTAGAGGCTCACTGCATCATGATGTCTTCTATATATGTGTGTACATGTGTTTTCTGTAATACCACAAACCTCAGTGAGGAGCACCCGGTACACAGTACCATACAATCTACCTATAGTGGATATAAAGCATCATAAAATATTTAAAATGTGGGCTATAGGCCAGACCTGGTCATTCAAAGTGCACAATGTGTGAATTCCCCCATCCTATACCAACGTTAAAGTAAGGGACTGTAGTCTGGAAAAGAAGTGCAGTATTTTATCTCTGCAAAACATCATTATCACATTATTTGTGCCATTATCAAAAACAAAAGCTCTTAGTAAAATACACCACAAAATGACAGTAAACCAATGGGGTTTTTATTTTAACTTGTTTTACCTTGGAATGTGTCACTGTTAGCTTCAGTCAGCTAAAAGTGAGTGATTACAAGTTACAGTGCAAATTTTCAATCAAATGTTAGTGGGACAACAGATACTCATCACCATGTAGAGGTCAGTGGATGGAAGCACTTAGTAGCAACAATCTGATGCTACATGGTGATGAGTATCTGTTGTCCCACTAACATTTAATTGAAAATTTGCACTGTAACTTGTAATCACTCACTTTTAACAGTGACACATTCCAAACAAACAAGCAAGTTTAAAAACGGAGCTGTCGGTGCAGTTTGGGAGATGGATGACATATCAATGCAGCCGTGGAAGCATAACACAACCATTTTTTAAAATATGGACATGAGAAAGATTAGCAACTGCTACGGCAGAAGCTTGAGGAGCCAATAAAATAAAATTGTAGCAAACTATCACTAAGGTATATGGGATTTCAAAATGGATTTTAGGACCACACCATCCTATGCTCTGGCATTGATGGATGTTTTGAGAATTTTTCTCTATCTATACAGATATAGCTAACAACACTTTTCCCCCCAAATTCTGTAAAATCCTTTCCTGCCTCACAGCTGAAAATTAAACCAATACTTCACTGATATTTAGATGCACATCATGCGAAAGAAACAACTCTATTTGTTTCCATTGTAATATCACTGGCCATTTTAACAACTGTAATCTGTAATTTTCTTGTCATTCATCTATCCAAAGTGGCTGTTGCCCCACTATTTTCTACCTAGAAAAACCACTACAATAATGAAATCATTTCAAAATGCCACTGGACAAACTGCCATCAAGACAAAAGCAAGTCTATACAGTATTCTGTCAACAATATCAGCCCACATCAGAAATCTTTATCTCATATTATAGTGAGATATTTCATATATATTCTATATAAGTGACCATTACCATTACATTAACTTGTAAACACATGATAGGTTGTTTGCATATGATATCACGTCACTGCGTTGCTATGGTGCGAACTGCAGATGGAGCGCAAAAATTCTTATCACATCATTTACAGTTGCTCAAATCAATCAAACCAAGAAACCACAAGAAGCTTTTATCGAGTAGGAAAAGTTCTTCATAATATCATAACTGACCAAAAAAACACCAACAAAAATGGCTTGTGAACATTAGTCTGCAGTCAGGAAGATCGGAATAATGTTTGTCAAAGGTAACATAACTTATGTGGCTATGTTCACGTAGCCGTTTCCTAACACTAAAGTTAACCGTTTTGGGGTTTTTTTGTTTTCATTTTCCGCTTTTCCACTTCCTGCCTTCCATGTGGCCCTAGCTCATTATTGGAATCATGTGATTGCAAACAACCTATTAGGCACTTGTGTGGCTGATACAAGCAGCAAAAAATATTTTTGTCTATACATCTGCACATTGTAGAGTGGGTGATGTGTGATGTAACTGTTTTCCTGTGTGTTTCCTGTTTCCTTGTTTACACTATGTGTGGGCAATACAGTGCATGTTGCCAAGCTACTGCGCCGTTGGAACTGAAGAGCAGATATTGTTCAGTTTGCTATAAAAACTTACCAGGTAATAAAATGTGTCAAAAACCAACAATTCAAGTTTATTCAGCAAGGAAGAGTAAAACTATGGAGACTTTTATTTACTATGTGTAAAAAAAAAATCAGAGCTGATACAATACTCCATTATGTGACAAAACCTGAAGCAGTGATACCAATTTTGATGAAAACATTCAGTAGGGATTATAAGTGAAATCTGAGGTAAAGCCAGTACATATCACTGTAAATAAATATTTTGGGAAACATGAAGGAAAAATGTCTCTGATTGGTGCCGTGACAACCATCCAGTGGATCGTGGCTTACTCATACTCATCTCCTGAACCCGTAAGCTATCTTTACATTCTACTGCAGTTCGATGTTGTGGCCAAGAGCATCCATTTAAAGCCATGGGTGGTGGTGATCTGTTAAGTACCTGCACTAATCCTTCCACTCCAGGTCAACAGACACTCCCTGAAAGCTGGCAAAAAGTACTCGTCAATGCAACTAGACATGGCACACAAAGCTGGTACTGCAACACACTCATACATCTGTTTCTATAAATAGAGATCCTTAAAGGTGCAGGAGGAGCCATTGAAATATATATATATATATATATATATATATATATATATATATATATACACACAGAGAGAATACAGAAGCTGTATTATGCAGAGGTTCATTAATACAAATTTTTCTTCAGCGAGACAATTACAAAATTATTAGTCCAAATAACACTAGAACATTATATATATATTCATATTTTTTAATAGTTCTGAATGGAAACATCTATTGCTTCCTCAGGGGCATGACGAGGATACTCTCTTTTATTGTTCCAGAAATCAAATTGCCCAGTTTCCAGCGTGAATGTACTTAAAAATGAATTAAAAATTAGTGCCGAAATGACAGATTGATTGATTATTCATTTATCAAGAAAAAAAAAAACAATCGGTGTTGAGCTTTGCTGCAGTGAGTTAGTGAAAAATAACTGGCAGATTATTATAGTGTTTGTTGCAGGCCTATTCAAAACATGTACAGAATGTACAGTAGTGAAGGATTGGGACCAAACTGGTGTGACTGCACAGTTGTTGTATGACGCCTTAGACTGTACATTCATTCCTCCAAACCATCTGCTCGCTCAGAGATAACTTGCCACTGAAGCATCTGGTCTATACAGCAATGAAGTTCTGCTTTGCTTCTTTATTATATGTATGCAGTGAAGTCACAGTATTTGTTATGCTATGAATTTACCCAACCAGATATGTAAATGATGTTCCAAATTTTATATTAAGCTAGATGTATAGCCTAGCCCATTCTATTATTCCTATTTGTACTAAACTCAGTGACTTCAAACATCAGATTTTATGTTGCTCAATCTATTGTCCTATAAAAGGTCTTACAATATACCTCATCATAACCTGACCTTAAAGCATAGTGTACTGCAAATTGCTGAAGATGGGACATCGTTACCTTTGCCTGAGCAACACTGTGCCTCAATCCTAGAACATGAGCAATCAGAGCAGACTTTTATGTATAATTGGCTGATATAATTTTGCCACTAACATCATGTATAAGTATGGAGATCACACTGAAGCTATGAATGCAGTCTATCATCCAAAAAACACAGCACACGCTCTCACACGCACTTGTAAACACATACAGCAATGCACGATTGTCAAGGACACCACCCCACCATTTTCTACCCTCCGTCTCACCCTAGAATCATCGTCTCCTGAGAACCATGAGGAACTAGGTGCAGACCAATTACCTCATACTCAAGAGCATGCTGTTCATTTTTCGTCTTTCATTACTGCATGTAGCGACACTAAATCAATGCAATCAAAAGAGACCACCTCGGTGGTCAGAGAGACAGCAGAAGCTTGGTAATCGGGATAGGTACTGACACAAACAGTAAAACACATACTTAAAATTTACATGTATGCATAATGCACACACACAAAGGCACCGCTGAATCCACCAGATGTATTTGCAGAGTCTATATTTGCACACACACACATGCGCACACAAATGCGAGCACATAAAAGATGAAAACACACCCTCATAAAGAGCAGGATATTGAATGCAGCTGTGAAAAATGATCAAGGGATGACATCAATAACAGGACGGCTCTCACAACACAGGAGGCAGCTGCACCTTAATTGGACATGCAACTCATTACAACTGTTAGAGGTGGATGCCTCTCTGTGCTAAGGCCACATTCAGACACAAGGTTCACTGAAGACATTAGGTGGGTTACAAAAGCAGAAGAGAAACAGATGATTGTTACTCAGGGGTTGCCTGTTGCAGTTTCAAAGGTTTCAAAGATTTCTTTTACACTGTGACAATGAAAAAAAGAAGCCCAATGCTCCACACCTAAGAGTCACAGGAATCTACAAGATTTGTCCTTCTTACTCTATCTGATCTTTATCATTTTTGCAATTTTTGCATGGATAACGAGAAGCAGTTTCCTTTAAATATCTAACTTCTAGTGAAGTGAACTGGACCGAGTTCAAGGGGATGAAACAGGGCCGGGACCTTCTTAAGACAATCTGACCTCAGAGGAGCCATTCACAGTGCCCTTGTACGTGCTGCTTCAATATCAGGCCAAAACCTGAAAAGCTGATGGAAGATGAGGACAGAATAGCAATTGTGTGAATGGTAGCCAGAGGAGTGAGAGAGCAGTGTAACAGTGTAGAGAAGGATGTAGAGTCTCACGACTTTCTCAGTAAGGACAGACTTTTCTATATCGCGTCATTTCTTATCCAGAGAGCTACTGTACAATCTTTAAATGATATATCACAACATTGTTTCACATCTGTGTTCATGTCCATGTCTTCTTTATGGTACTGTATCTATCTCTGGAACATTCAAACAAACTTTCATATACAGTATTTTTTCTTGGAGTTGTTGCAATGAGTTCCAAAATAGGAGCATATCACTACTAAACTTTGTATATTACTCTGTCTGCATTTAGCTTATATCAAGTGCAATTATATGGAAATGTTTTATGGAAATAATACAAATACCAAAAACATGAGTGTGAATGGTTGCCTGTCTCTATATATCTATGACTGACTGGTGACCTGTCTCTACCCTGCCTCTTGCCCAGTGTCAGCTGAGATTGGCTCCAGCTCAACCGCAAACCTCTAGAGGATAAGCAGCAAAGAAAATGGACACAAACAACATGCCACTAGCCTAGTATATAAATATAATAAGTATACCATGCATACACACCGTTACTTTTACTTGTTCTTCACTGAGGCCAATTATAAAGTGCCATAAAGTGTTATGAAGTACACGTTTCATGTTTTTGCATGTGTGAATAAAATCTGATCTAAAAAAAGACCCTTAAAACTAATGGTGTCTAAGTATAGAAAAATAGGCATTATGGGTTAAAAATTATTCTTTAATGAGCTGAGCCTCTCTGACTCTCTGAGTCACCTCTCAGGGAAAATGATAATGAAAGCTTCAGGCCACGTCCAACCGTCATTTTCTTTTTCTCTGTGATTACGACAGTCTTTACCGTGGTGAGAATGGATCTGTGAAAAGGGACGGAAATGTAGCCAGTGGCTCTCAACCTCTACGGTGGCCATATCAGACATGCACAAAAGAGCGCATGGCCATCTGCAGTCCATTATCAACACACTCATAGCTATTAAAAACTTCCCCTCACATTGGCACTCATCTTTTCAACTCTCCTCGTCCTCAGGCTATTCTGCAGAGGCTCTGGTGCAGCTGCATTTATCAGAGCGGCCCTCTAATCAGTAACTGAATTCTCTCTAAGCAATCAAGTCAAGGTTCTAGAGGCAAAATCAGCAGAAATAAAACACAGCTGAGGATAATGAAGGCGCAAGCAAGAAGAGTGTAAGAAGGTACGGTGGGGGAAATGCAAATTTAATACAAATATTAAATATATTTACTGCATGTGGTGAAATTACTCTTGACTGATTAAGTGAGTCATAAAACAACTCAAATATGCCGCAAAAATAGTAACAGAAAGTCCCACAACCTCCTCTCATTATATCCATTCTCCATTTGTCTGTATGTGTTTTTGTAAGCCTTTCTGTAAACCCTATTCCACTCACTAACATTCATAAGCTATTAATCTTATGTATTGCAGAAAAACTAAAAGCATGTAAATGAATGTAGCCAATGAAATAAATGTGAATTAAATATTCAAATATTAAAAAAAAAAAAAAAAAATACATGAATGGCTGACATGTTGGAACTAGCACTGCCAGAATTCAGTCATTTTGTTGAATCAAAAAGATATCAACATATCAAAAGGCCTTTGATGAAGCTCTGCAGCTGTGTCCTCTTCAAACCAGATTCATACCGGTCATCGTTTAATTAAATCTGGTAGCACAGTAACCATTGCCAAAACACCTTTATGTGTCTGGACCTGTTGGCAGCAAATGATTATCAATATGCCTATAAGCCTTTCTATCAGTTCACTGCGGACCTGCTGAACTGAATTTAGATGAAAGTTAACAGGTTAAAAAAAAGGATCTTGCAGCAGAGCCCAGTGTTAGTCTCCCCGAAGGTTTTATAAAGAGTTATAGAATTTGACATGTAATGGATGTGAGCCTGACTACTTCTGGCAGCGCACCAGGCTTGTTGATCATGATGTAAAGAAAATGAAGAGCGGAAGAAATGGGGCCAAGCTGAAAGGCCATGGAGATTTAGAAGCACTTGGCCAGACTCAGATGCACACATTTGGAAATATTCATTTACAACATTTTTCCAGCACATCCAATATTCATAGTGACAACATGTACAGTATATGTTCATACATGTTTTTCACACGTATGACTTGTTTAACAGCTATCAGAGCCCTATTTTTGTGGAGGCTCAACCAGCGCAAGCAGTGCTCTGACTGTTTGGCATAGTGTGGTATTTCGGTGACCAGTGTGGAGTGCGCGGTGCACAGGTGAGAGAGAGAGGTGCAATCAGGTGGGAGGTTAATTCATTTTAAGCATCACAAAGCCAGTTGTTGTATTTTTGAAAGCATAGTAGTAAACGTTGCGCTGATGTCAATCTGTGATTTTATCAACAAGAGCAAACTAAATACGTGCTGCAGACATGTTGCAATGACAGACGAATGCTTGAAATGTAAATAAGTTATTTCAGTTAAACACTATGCAACCAAAATTGGCACAGAAAATAACATTTACTGTGATTAAAGCAGGAAAGTCAGTTAATCAGTCTGCATTAATCTATAAATGAATATGAGTAATTCTTACAGTATCTGTCGTCCACAGCTGCTTTTATAATGTATGAAAAGCTTCTCCCTCAGTTCATTAAATCTCTGCAGTATCTGAAGACAGCAGGATAGATATGTTGATAAATCTACAGACTCCATGCTGCGGTGCCTTTATGCACAGTTGTTCACTGTTTACTTTCATTAAAACACCTGAAAACAACACCAGGCTAGTAAAGAATAACCAAACACACCTCGACACACATCAGACTGTCTCTCTGTGTTACCCTATTATTCTGACTGATCTGCAGCCATTCTAGGTCAGTCAGTGGCCACTGCAACTACATGGTGCAATACAGTGTGGAGCATCAGAAGTACTATTTATAATGGAGCAGTGCAGCACAGATATTTAATCCAGTACTATTTTATAGCTCTATATTAAATGGGATGATTGGATTACAGCAGGAATTCCAGAGGTCTTCTTTCTTTTCTTTTATTACAGTTGGTGGAATCTGCAATATCGTTCCTGAATATAAATCATGAAAACTCTTCCTCCATCCTCTTATAACTCACTCCCTACTCCTCTCTCTTTCACAGACTCTCAGTCACACAGTTATATAATCTTAGATTTCTTATTCATCCCAGACAACACTGACTCGGCCACTAGTACAGAATGAAAAGTCAAAGCTGAGTCATATAACCAAGGTCCTGTCTAAATCTCTAATAGAGAGAGTCAGTCAGCACAAAACGTGTATTAGTGTGTCTATTAGTGTATGTTTGTGTGCACGGTATGCAAACTTGCATGCGCCAAATCTGCCTGTTTTTTTCAACTGAAACATCTGATGTGTCATGTCACCAACACTGATGGCACAGTAGCAGCAGCACTGCTGAAAAGCTCATATGTATGCAAGTCACAGGCGTTGTATTCTCCCGAGTGGAGAGCAGTGTTTGGGCTGATAAAACCTGTACAATCCTCCTTGCTGCACAGCAGGATGACAGCTACAATCCAAAACCACCTCAAAGGAATGGAAAGTAATTACTTAAACAACGCTTTACATCGTAAAAACAAAAATGTTAGGAAGTCGTGGAACATTGACTGGGAGAATTGGAAGACAAAAGAACAGGCAACATGGCGCTAGACAGACTATTAATAGAAATGCCATCTAAAGCCTCAACCAGCAGTACCTGTCCTCTTGCACCTGGAAAAAACCACTTAGAAATGGCTGAAAATTCACTGCGGACACTCATTGAGGGAGAAATAAGAGGGCTTCAGATTTAAAGGGTAAACACGTGGATAAGCAAACCACTGTTTTCCAAGGGACTGAGAAACAGGAACAGGTTTGTGAAAATCAGTGATTAGTAAAGTTGACAGAGACTTACATTGTGTATTTGCGCCACTGGGGCATTTTATTACAGAAATGTGTGTTGATTAGGACTGCAACTTACAATTAGTTTCATTATGTATCATTCTGCTGGCTCTCTCTCTATATAATTTCTTACAGTCTAAGGTGACATTTTCAAATTGCTTGTTTTGTCTGTCCAACAATTCACAAACTAAAGACCTTCAATTATTATCGTGTATGACAACGAAATGCAGCAACTCCTCACATTAGAAATGAAAAACCCAGATAATGTTTGACATTTCTGTTGAAAATCCTTTATCTAATTTATAGCCCTTTCAATTTCTGCTGATCACTAATTGATTATTATTTGAGTTCTACTGATGATTAATCTCAAATATAATACAGTATATCCTAACCATAAAGCCTTTCTGACATTCTGACACAACTTTGACAAACATGCATTTCTGGCTCAAGAAATCACAACTATGTCCAACTATAATTACATGTACATATTCAGAAGTGAAACTAGAAGTACAATCGTGAGACTTTGACAATTACTGTAGTGCAAGTCCATCAAATGTCTTAAAGAGAAAGCAGGAAAAACATACAGAGAGAGAGAGAGAGACGATATAACATAGTCATGCTGAGCCACTGCATTTAGAATGAAGTTATCCACATCTATACTCTTCCTCTCTTCTTCCCTTCCACCGTCAATACAACCCACCCTTTCTAGATGTACCCACCCATCAATCATCAATCATTAATCATTCATCTGGCTATTAATCGGAGAAGAAGCACCACCCGTCAGAGCCACCTGTTCTCCCTTCAGTGAAACCCCCCCCCCCGATCCTGTTACATAAAGTAGACACTTTGCACTGTTGCAATGCAGCATCAGACAGTGTTGTGCAACAGCATTAAAAATACCTCAGGGTCAGTGAGGAGAAAATTTGACAGGATATTAACAATTATTCTGGCAGAGAGAATATAAAAAACTGAGTCGTGAGTTTCCGTCTGTCTGTCACTTTTAGGTGAGAGTACACCGTTCAACCACTGCTTCATATGTGCTGTGCTTTTGTTAAAGTGAGAGCAATCAATAATCAACGTTATGTGGGGTCATTTTTCATTTCATTCATCATGTCTTCCCACATGTGCACATGCAGAGGAATTGATTCAATAAAAGCTAATCTCACCGGCACTGTCAACACACTCATTATAGAGCAGACGTTGCTCTTGAAAGCAATTAAATCTCCACCATACTGTGTCAAAAGTTCAAACAAAGCATTTTACAGAGGGTACAGTACACTGGTAATAATGTGTCAGTATGAAAAAACAGTTGCACATACTATACATACAAATGAGAAGGAATTATTAGCAACTAAACTTTCGTGGGATCTGAAAAACAATTTTTGTACATACTCAAATAATGATTACATCTTTCCAATTATGGCAGTGCTGCCATACCTTAGTTACTGTTAAAAAAAAAACAACTCAAACCCTAAAATATCACATTATAGAGAGACACTATGTAATGTGGAACCTTAAGTATGTTGTCAACACACCCAGGTCTGCAGATACTGACTTTAATTCCATACAGAAGCCTCACTAATGCTCTTGCTGTTGCTAAAGTTGCACAGCTTAAGGAGAAATAATACTGGCAACAAGTGAATAAGAACTACCACACTACTGAAAATCCTTTCAGCCAAATTAAGCCCCTGCTCAAATATTTACAGCTTAAAAAAATCCATTATACCGTCATCACATTTTGTCAACAACCGGAACTGTTTGGAGTTATGTTATAAGACGAAACCCTTTTGCTTTTAACTCTGCAAATCATTATATTCCATTAAATCCCCAAAAAGTACCTTCTTTACAGTCTGTCTTTGCGAACAATTATAGCAAAGGAGTAGAAGCATCGTCAGAGTGATTCTAAAACAAATTGCGCATGGTTTTCATGGTGTTGCATCTGTGAGAAGAGCAAAGTAGTACAACAGGCCAATCGGTCCATAGAGAAGGATTGTCTTGTTAATGAAGTGTGGAGTGGAGCCACTAAGGGCTGTGTATGTCATCAGATTTACAGCACAGCCGCCCTGTGATTCCCTGCAGCTGTAAAACAACGAGGAGGCGATTGGAGTAAATTACACAGAAGTTGTCAACCTCACGACTGCTTACAGCCATTTGATGGTGTCTCTCCCTTAAAAATAGGCTCCCTCTCTTTCCCTTGCTCGCGCATTTACCCGCAAATAACAAAACCTCCCACGCCCTCTTTATCTCCATCTAATATTCTGTCTGCCACTTAGTTTTTCAAATGTCAAGACACAAAAGGTACATGACTAGCGTTATCAAGTGGTCATTGTTCTTTCTTATCACTCAAGTCTTTTCCTACTTTTGTTCTCCTGTCACGACAACAGTCAAAGTCAGGATGCATCATCTTGTTTATAATAAAATGCACATTTCATGTTCATATAGACATTCCTCCAGCATAGTCAGGTGAAGGTCAAACAGCATGAAACACAGTACTGACTGTTAAGAATGTGCGAGCAGAAGCCAGGAAACTGTAGCCAAGGATAAACACCACAATGAGTGTTAGCTATTGGCAATTTTAGAAATGTTGATATTGCAAACCACAGTTTTAAAGGATGAAGGTGGCATTGTTTTACCTTTTGACTTTTATCAAGACATCCCTTGAAAACACCAATATCAGCAATGAAATGAGTCTACTTGCAGTCTATCAAGTCACAATCTAATTAATTCAATCTAATTGGTTAGATCCATTTTTGTTCAAAAACAAATAAAAAAAAAGCCAGTGTGTAGGGTTTAGTTTATTCTGAAACAATTCTGGGACTGCATTTTCAATCTTTGTCTCTCTAAACATACCTCAGGACAGAGGTCCAGTCTGGCTATCTTATGTGGTTTTAATTTTTTATTGGATTGCAGCAGCATTTGATGGCCTGGGGATATCATCTCTGATAAAGTTGGCTGCACAGACAATAATTGTTAACAGAAAAAATTCTTTGTGAGTTTTTTCACGTGATTCTTTTGATAATCATAAAAAAAGGCAAAATAATGTCTAGATTCCAGGTCTGCGAGAGTACATGAAAGAACAAGGAGAGCAACTTCAATATACTCGGGTGATTCTTAGAAGTCATACTGAAGAGCACATCAACAGTAGATCTCAAAAGAGGGGCAGTAATCCAAATTTCCTCAGTTGGACACTATTTTAAATGATTCACCACATAAGAGAATGAACTGAAGATCCACCAATATGTGCAAATGTATCACGTGATTAGCACAAGTTTTAAAATTGTCACTATTTTCTGATCTCTAATGAATGCATGCCACCCCTGCTGTTTTTTATCAGTTGCAGATATTTAATAAGTGTGTTCTTGAAGACCAGGCTCACTTGTGTCATTGTCATGCTGATAACAATGTTCAGCGTCATACCAGAACAGGGAAAATCCATTCCAAGAATGAAAAGTGTTTCTGCTTCTGAAAATGGAACTGTGGCAAATTGCTTTCTACTTAAAGCGGCACATGGGAGAACGATGGTGGTGGTGTGTAAAATTACATAATCTGAAATAACAACCACGTAAAAGCCATCATATTTGCACCTACACAAGCACACTATGATTCTGCTCGCAGATAATTAATTCATAAAATGTAAATTATAGACACAGTGTGCCTTTAAAATAGCAAAAAGATATAGGAGCTAAAAGATGTACTGTGTATCCCCCCATGCTATTAGTCCCATTAGTTAAAAGAAGCAAAGGGAAAGGGAAAGAAGCAGAGCAGGGATTATAAAATGTAAAAAAAACAAAAAAACGGAGGAAAGATGGATGACACAAAAAGAGACCCTAGGGAATTAAAAGAAAATGCAAAGTGAAACTGAGACAAGAATATAAAATGAAATACAGAAGAAACTGTATTAAATAAAAAATGAGCTACAACACACCTTAAGGTAGAAGAAGGAAGAGAACTGGGAAGTAGCAGTTAAAGAATTTCTGTGAATATGTGTGTGAGGATATATGAATTTTTCAATTACATCATCAGCCTGTTCCAGATGCCAGAAGGGAGTGTGCGTAATGGTGGAGCAGAGGAAGTGGGACACAAGAAATGTCGAGAGGGGAGAGAAAGAGAGATGAGTCGTAAAAAATGGAGAAGCAGATTACAATGCAAGGCATTGGGGTGGAAGGAGGTAGTGGGAAAAATAAATTGGTTAAAGATGAGGAGAAAAAAGTATGAAAGGAGGCAAGAGTTGCAGAGGGAGAGTGAATGGGGAACAGATATGAGACGAAGGGAGGGTGAATGTAACAGAGGCTGACAGACAGCAAGGAATAGAAGACTAATTAATAGTCAAAAACTGCAGGCAGGCAAGTCAAATATAGTGATGGATGGCTTCCTACTCTGCCTACCTAACAAAGCAGGCGGCTTTAGGGTATATCTCAACTGATTTTCAAATATGCACTATTGTATATATCACACAGAACAGGAAGAAGGAGGGCAGAGGAAAATGGGAGGATTGAGAAGAGTAAGAATGGGTAACAGACACACGGGGGAGAGGGGGGAGAGAGACAGAAATAGAGAGTAGGATGGACAAAGAGGAAGAGAGAGCGAGAGAGAAACTCATTATCTAAGGTGAGAAGAGGGTTTCCTAGGAGATTTGGCATGAATGACCTATAAAGAAAATTTGCATGCACACACCTATGTCACACTTCTCTTTGACAAGAAAGCATTCGAGTTAAACTGTAAATAAAGTTTAATGGCTTATCACACTGCCACCTCCCTGGCACACAGCGTTCAACAAACACAGTGTTGACCTTGAAAGTTTGCTACAGGTGTGGTTTAAACCACATGCCGGACTAAAGACAAACAGACATTAGCACTTTATATGCCTTTTCAGCTCTGTATTCAATCATGCACCCACCTCCTACACACACAACACTGACAACAGTCAACCCTTTTTGTCACTACCTGTCCATCTAAGTCTCACCATGTGTGTGCAACAGTGAAGCGCCTCTGTTTGTGGATGTTGTTGTTGAGCAGCATGCGGCGAAGCAGTCGTGGTGAGTTGCGGGGGGAAAGGCGAGGGGAAATGGAGGAGGGCGACCGACGGTGTCCTCGTGGCCTCTCCGGCTGCAGCAGGTTCTCCCGCAGGATCTTCACCAGGTCTTCATTCAAGCCGGAGTGTTTGGGCATGGGTGGCACTGCCAGGGTGTCCTGGTGGGTCACCCCCATGCCTGCCTGCTGGGCCATGCCTGCCCCGGCTTCACCACCACCACCACCAGCACCAGCCAAGTAAATGAACCGTAAAGGCAGCCAAGATATGTTAGAATTAACGCAATACACACACTTAATGTATGCTTCTTCAGGTGAGTTTTGGTGAGTCCAAGGATTTCCTCAAAATGTAGAAATCTGCGCACATCCAAAAATCCTCTAGATAATAAACTGCACAAAAAAAAGCTTGGGTGGTAATTCCTCACACCAGCAGCTCCATCTGTACAAATGCAGGGAATATAAAAGAAAAATCCCTGTTTTTTCTCTCCCTTTCCGTCTTTTAAAGAGCCAGCAGATGAACAGAAGCAGTGAGAGCTGCTGCCTTTGTCTGCTCTGCAACACTGGATGTCTGCTGTGAAAGAGCAAAGGAGAAGATGAGGGGAGGATGGAAGTAGGAGAGAGGGAGGGCGGGATGAAAAAAAAAAAAAAACAGGGAATTCCGTCTATCACAGCCCTTTTTACCCCAGGCCTGTAGTCGAACTCAACACAGTCCACTGAAATCAAACCCAGCAAGAGTTTAGCTCAACTAAATCAGTCCATTTGAGCTCAGCCCAGCTCTGTCTGGTAAAAGCCAAGCGGGAACATGTGTTGGTTCACCAGTAAAATGTCCCAGCCCAGTATGACTCAGTCCGGTAAGGGCTTGTTTGAGTTCTGTTCTATCCAGTTGAAGCAATATATCCTTCCTTCCTCTCCCTACACAGACAGACTGACTGCTGACTGCAGCCAGTTTATAAGCTACTGATCCTTTGGAGCTGAGCAGAGTGTGAGCATGTGTGAGAGAGAGTGTGTGTGTGTGTGTGTGTGTGTGTGTGTGTGTGTGTGTGTACACAATAGAGAGGAAAAAAGAGGGAGGTATGAAGAGAGATATGGTTAGCTTAAATAACACTGTGTAAAAATTGCATGCATGCCTGCATCTGATAGTCAAGCCACATGCATCCGTGAGGGTGCATTTCCTGATGCAGCACACCCCTCTAAAAGCACATGTTAGATACTGAGAGGACATCTCTAGAACAGAGAAGGATGCAGTGTGTATACCTACATGTCTGCATGTGCACCATTTACATCCACATTTTTCTAACATTTGCACACAAAAAAAAACCAAACAAAAAAAATATGAGTAGAGGAGCAAACTTCATTTATCTAACATCCTCTTGCCTACAGCTTTAGCCACTCCCTTTCACTGTATTCATTTTTTAAATGAGGGTAGACATGCTGGTATAATGTAAACATTGTGCTGAATCTAATATGCTGCCCCATAGCCTTTATCCTCCTCATCCTAGCAACCAGTAGCCTATCTCTAACCAGCTTTTACACTCCACTACCACTGAACACCCATAAAAACACCTCTACGTGTCAGCAATGTTTCTGTATTATGCTTATATACCCATTTTCTACAAGTACCCCACAGCACAGCTTTAGCAATCAACAGGAACAGCTTTAACCTAGCCTAGCAGCAGCCCTAAAGCAACACAGGTGTTTATTTTTAATATTTTCTTTTCAAGACTACTGATTGCTGAAACATTCCAATACAAATGCAAAAATAATGAATACTCAGTTTGGCTGTTCCCTATGTGCAGAACATAAGCTTAATATAAATTGCTTCACTTGGCATTCCACGCAGTATGAAAAAGTGAAAATTCTTACTAAAATATAATCTGAGGTTCTCCCTCTGGCTATAGTTCACATTCCTGAGAATTAAGGATAGTCTTCTGCCATGCTAACAGCTCTGACAGGCTGTACAAGTGGTGCTGAACTGAAATTCAAACGTGATGATGGCGCTACATATTCAAGGTCATACATAGTCAAGGGACCACCAAAGTTATTACAATTCATCCTGGAACATACATGTCGGTGCCATCCTATACAGCTGCTGTTGAGACATTTAACAAAAATTTTGACTTGCTGGTAGCACTCCATGAAAAGTCAGGGGATCACTGGAGTCATCAAGATACACTGCCTCTGATTCAAAAATACCAAACCAACCAAACATAGTGCCAATCCATTTTGCAGTAGAGATATTTCATGGTAGCTAGACGAAAAGGAGAGGGATCAACAAAGGGAGTATGCTTGATCCTGCAGGGATCATAGTGGCAGACCAGCCAACTGACCAAAATTACCACCATTAGAGCCCCGCTCCTAGCGTTACAGGTTATCACCCATTGTGCGGTTACACTTTTATCACGTAATTTGATTTCATGTGTTTTATGTCAAATTGCTATAACTATACCGTGGATTTTTATGAAAAATAAAACAACACTTTTTTCATAGTAGAGAAGGTAGACTAATCACACATAAGGATAGCCCATACAATTGAGATATAAACGATCTCCCATGCCCTCTCATGTTTTCCTCTCTGCGCATTTCTTCCTCACCTACCCTTTTGTCTCAAAATCTGTCTCAGAGTGGACAAATTAAATGAAACTGGTATTGCGTTAGCTTAACAGCTTTTTAAAGCATACCAATTTAAAAGCCCACAAACAGACCACAAGCTAAAACGTCATTATCATAACATCAAAGATCAACGTTACACATGGTAAAAATGTGGTGTTTATTTTTGTTCCAGGTACCTGGCTTCTTGGCATCTGCAGTAAAGGTGCTGCTCTCGCACTCTCCCCCTACACTCACTGCATACTGAGTAGACTCACAGAGTAGAAGTACAGTTTAAAAAAAAGGAACATGAAAAGTACTTATTCCTTTAAAAACTACTTTAGTCATTACGTCAAGTAAATATAATACTACAACAGTCATTATAAAAACAAATTCCATACAAATTTGAAATTGTTCAGTATGGAGTGTCGAAGTACGCGCACATTTACACCTAAGTAGTCACTTAACAACACACTAGCAAACACCTTCGGTATCTTAGCAACCAGCAAGCAACACTAGAGTAACCATACTACACGTTAGCTATCACCTAGCAAAACCCTACCAACCTTAATTGTCCTAAAACACCAGTTAATTGATAACAACTATCTAGAATACATCCTCCCACGTTGTAACATCCTAATCACCACATAACAAAACACTATCACCTATGCTACCCATGGAACACCATGGCAATGATCCAATCCAATCCACTTTATTTGTATAGCATGCTTTATAAACACAGGGTTACCAAAGTGCTGCACAGTACAATAAAGCACAATAAATATGTAGCATAAAGACCAAATAAAATAAATAGATAAAATAAGAAGCACTGTCTGCACAAGATAAAATATGGAAATAAACACATAAAAAGAAAACATAAAATATCATAAAATCAGATTAAGAGTAAAAAAAAAAAAATTACGAATAAAATCAAATAAAGTCTAACAGGCCTGTCTGACATCCAGCGGTAGTTCATTCCACAGTTTGGGAGCAGCAACAGCGAAGGCTCGATCCCCTCTGAGCTTAAGCCTAGCTTTAGGCACTCTCGGGAGCATCTGGTCAGCTGACCTGAGAGAACGGCTGGGAGAGTGTAGGGGTGCAGCAGCTCAAAGAGATAAGGTGGAGCAAGGCCATTCAAGGCTTTGAAAGCAAATAAAAGAAGTTTAAAATGAATCCTAAAATGGACACGCAGTTTGTGCCAGTTAATAGACGTGCAGCAGCATTTTGAACCAGTTGAAGACGAGTGATGGAGGACCCACTAACCCCCAAATAAAGTGCATTGCAGTAATCCAGCCGAGTGGTCACAAAGGCGTGGATTACTGTCTCAAATTGTTTATTTTGAAGGACTGGTTTAATTTTAGCTAGCTGCCTCAACTGAAAAAAAAGCTTGACTTCACCACAACCTTAATTTGGCTGTCAAATTTAAGGTCTGGATCCACTTTTACCCCCAGATTCTTCACAATTGGGGCCAGATACTTTGCCAAGGAATCCAGATCAAAAAGGGGGGGGGGGGGGGGGGGGGGGGGGGCAGAGCTGCCACCAAAGACCATGACTTCTGTCTTTTTTTTCATTAAAATTTTGAAAATTTTACGGCCATCCAGGCTTTAAGTTCCTGTAAGCACTCTAGCATTGGGTCTACAGAGTATGAATTTAATTTATTGAGGGGGACGTAGATCTGGCAGTCATCTGCCTAGCAGTGAAAAGAGATGCCATCTTTCCGGAAAATAGAACCAAGTGGGAGCAGGAAAAGAGAAAATTAAAGAGGGCCAAGCACAGAGCCATGTGGGACCCCGCATGAGAGAGTAGCAGTAGAGGACACAGAATCATCCAAGCTAACACAGAATGTCCTATGAGACAGGTAGGACCTGAACCAATCCAGAGCTGTGCCTCTGATGCCCACCCACTGCTCCAAACAAGCAATCAGGATTTCATGGTCGACTGTGTTGAATGCTGCAGTCAAATCTAAAAGTACGAGGACAACACAGTGACCAGAGTCAGTAGCTAAAAAGATATCATTAAAAACTCTTAAAAGCGCTGATTCTGTGCTATGCAATGTTTTAAAACCAGATTGGAAAATCCCAAGAATTTTTTTCTCATTTAAAAACTCCATAAGCTGTTAAAAAAGAGAAGAGAGGAAAGGTTATTTTGAGATAGGCCTGAAATTTGTCAAAACAGTAGGATCAAGCCCAGGTTTTTTTTTTTTTAAACAAAGGCTGCACAACTGCATGTTTAAAATTTGCAGGGACCACTCCCGAGGACAGACTGCTATTAATGATCTTGGAACACTGTAGCAACGCTTCACAACAAATGAATGGTACCCAACCTCAGCCACTGCCCAGTGGTTGAAAATGGCTGCTCTAACACACAATTGGCCATGTTTTTGTCTGTCGCAAGAGCAATGTATTTGAACCTCCATCAATGTTACCCCCACAAGGAGAAGCTTCTTGTTGGTAGGTGATTACAGAGGAAACAACTGTGAAATTGGATGACTAGATGCTCCTCAATCTGGAAAATCATATTCAATTTAAGATTATCAAATCCCTTTAACATGAATTACTAAAATGTGGCAATTTGGAGCTAAAATAATTGATGCATTTGTGATGTCAACATTATCAAAATCCAACCCTCGTTCATAGGCAAGCTGTGGCAGTCAAGACACAATTCAGCCATGACAGTGATGGAGAGTGGTTGGCCTTCCTTTGAAAGCTTGCATCTTATCATCACCTTAAAAAAAAGAAGAGATGAATGTCGTTCCTTGCTTATTTGTTTTTCTTTCACATGATAAACACATCATTGTTTCCCACTCCTTGTCCTTGTACTTCTTTCTTCGATTTTCTCACTTCTGATATGTTTCTTCCTACCTATCTCTTTTACTCCTTGGTGAAACATTTTTCTTAAACCCTCCCCATTGCTCTGCATGACATCTATGTGCATTTCCCCCTGGTTACCAGGGGCAACATGGATGGAGAGGGACAAGTGGATTTGTTAAGAACTAAGGGCTGGAGGAACAAAAGCAAGAAAAGGGAGTCCAATCTGCAGGACAAGACTCTTATGTGCAGACACTCAAACAAACCCGCAACACTACAACGGATACAGAAACACACAACTGATAAGCAAATGAAAGCAAGGCGTGCACACAACGGCATGACAATGGCTACACAGAAAGTATACAGTATCTAGGAAGATTTAGTCTTCCTGACAGCTCATCACTGTTTTTTTCCAACTTTCTCATAAGCAAGGAGTGGACAAAATAACGTAGCCCTCCAAAAGTACTACATCTATTATAATGCATAATGCATGCAACATAAACGCGTACCAAGGCCGACAGTCTCAACAAAACAAATACAAGCTTCAAAAATGCAGCTTTTTTGTGTCGGTGTTGATAATATTGTATCAAACCTCCTGTACATTATGTACTAGCCTACAGGAATATAACAGATGTGGTATGATTCATACCTAATAGACAAGAATAAGGAGTCACTGCATATCACCATGCAGATAAAGAATCTGAATATTAGCGTATTAAGTTTTGTCTGTAAAATCATAATTCAGCTCTGAATCAGTTTTGACAAATGTTTTGACCAAAAGCTTCCATTTCCCAATTCTCTTCTTTGTAAAATAAAACCAGTGAGGGCACACTGTCCACTCATATAATACATCAAATCAGTGTGTAAATCAGAGCACATTGCCTAAAAGCTCCTTGCAAAATATTGTTTAATCTTCTTGACAGATTGGATGTCTTTCTTTTGGCAGCACACAGCATGCCGTTACTTCACAGTACAGTCTGGAGTCTGGGTTGTTTTGGATAAGGGTTCTCCGCATGACACTAGACTCTCAAATCAGTACACTTAACTTCATATTACGTTTAAGAATGTCCAAGATGATTTATTACATGTACCCGTTGCTATAGGTACATAAATTGGTCTATCGGGCATGAATGGGGAGGGGGGCAGTGCTAAGATAGTTCACTGTTCAATATATCTGGGATAGTGGAAGAACATCAGGTGGTCATTAGTTAAAGAAGTAACAAGAGCACCTTAAAGGGTGATTTAAAAGAGAATTTTTCTGCATTTCAATGTAAATCTAAGTCTTTACAAACGTCACTCTTACCAAGAGACACAAAGCAGCCAAAATCTTAATGCAGCTCTGCCTCCCTCAAGTGGACATGTTCTATCACTGACTGGTCCAGAGAGCTGACAGACTGTGGTTAGAAATGTGTTTTGCGCAGTTTCTCTTTTTCTAAAAAGTATTCATGTATATGTATCAGTACATTTTAAATCACCAGGAGAAAACATGTGTCTTTTCTAGCACAAACAATGTATCACAATCACAAAGTGGTGCTATTGCAGAGAATACGGGTCAAAATATTCTCATACATTTATGAAAAGTCACAACTGCACTTGTGCATTTTATAAAAATATGCAATTAAAGTAGCACATCTGTAGAATATTTTCTCATAGGATATTTTTCCTCTGCAAAAAAATTCCAGCACAAACAAAACTCTTTTCACAATGGCTTACAGCTACTAAGACGAGGTCTGCTTCAATTAATCAGTTCCTGACACACATGCAGCCATGATTATTTTACTGCTGCTCTATTTTGTTACAGATGAATAATTCCATTATACAAGAGCTCAGGGTTTCACTACAGAAACACCTCACTGTCTCATAAAGATAAAAACATTGCTTTCTTCCCTACTATGCAAAAATGCATGACTGATTTGGGGACCAACTCGCGACAGCTTTTATCCTTTGCAAACTGTGGAAAACTAATTTTGTATTTATGTTCAAATTGACGACAGTGCAGGAACATGTCTACTATTCACACTGACACTGTCACTATTGACATTATTATCTACAGCATATCTTCGATTCAGATGAATGTAGATCTGCCTTTGGTGTTCAGATGGACAGATGTCATAGTAATGCTCAACATGCTCTTCCAGGTAACAGAAATGTACCAAACATCTAAACATCATGAATGCAGATTCTGGTGGAGAATCCAATATCAAGCACACAGTTAGTTTCACACAGTTGCCCAATAGATGGCAGCATTTGTTCAGAAATATTTTCTAGTAAACACAGTTGTTAAAAAGCTGGATCCCATGATTAAATACAGGTTGATATAAACCATGAAAACCATGTATCTTCTGGGGTCAACAGTGATGTGAACAGTTGTACATATTCATATTGATTTGACCTTCACTTTGCTTATATGGCCGATGATGGAGATAAGCCAATTGTATTACCTTTTAAGGTAAGTACAGCTATAATACTGCTATCATTTTAACATAATGCAGTACTGTTAAGAAGCGCTGTGCTTTCTTCTGCATGAGCAGTGACATTTTTCTTTATAGTTTTAACATTTAAGGAGCTCTTGCTTTGGATGACTCACAGCCCATGGTGAAAGCAGTCAGCCTTATGAATGTAAAATGGAGCCATTCCATCTTTAAAAAAAAAAAAAAAGTGGGAAACAAACTGTAGATTGAGTGTGTACAAAGGACAACAAAATGACATAAGATGTGACAGCAGTCCTCAAGCAAACCATGGTTCTGCCTCACTGCCTCATATCCAGTGTACATCACAAACAATCCAATGCAGCCAAGAGAGAGGTGAACAGTGAGTGGAGCAAAACAAACCCTTTCAAACACACTTGAAGAGAGCTGAACATGAAGATAAAATATGCCTTTTTTTAGTGACCCGTTTTTTTTATTCAAGCACTTGAGGGATTTTAAGTCTCAATCGGTTCCTCATTCTCCATCTACGTGAGTGAAACACACACGCATTTTTTAATCTACTTTTCCTGTTCATTTCAATATTCCCATTTCTCCTATTTCTCCTCTCCCCATTATGCAGGTACACCACCCTGTACAGCTGGCCTCTCAGCCACTGTGAGGTTATCTCATGGACAGTCACAGCTGTCATAGTGACCCTGACAGAGACTGCGGTCTAACTCCATCCCTCCGACTGCTGGTTAAAGGTCCCACCCTCTCCCCTCCTGGCTTAAAAGCACACATACAATGGCACATACACAGAGATGATTTATTGAGATGATTTTTGTTACTAGGTTCACTGCCAAGGAAAGAAGTAATATAGACCCTGGCCTGGATCCATTACAATATTTCGCTGGAGCGTTTGATTGAATGCGTGCATACAAGCGTGTGTGCATGCAGTTAAACAGCCTTTGTGTGCGTGTCTTATGTTCAGTTGCTTTTATTTTGGAACATGGCAATAGTTGTGTATTGAGCAGCACACAGTCTGCCATGATGACAGGAAACGGGTAGGGGGAGGGAGAACAGACCAATGGAGAAGAATGAGGGAGGAAAACCAGCGGAGCAGCTTGCCAAGCCAGAGAGGAGCTCAGAGCAGGCTGTAACCGATGCTGTGTGACATTAAATGAAAGTGGATAAATACAAATGACCACGGGGATAAGGAAGAGGGGTTGAGAGGGGACAAGGGGAGAGAGGAGGACAGAAAGATCAGGGTAGCTCCAGAAATAGCTCATGATCGTAAACATGGTGGTCCCTGGAAGGCTGAACACGTGGTCCTGTGGGCGAGTATCTATTTGCTTTTCCTGTGAGGAAACATTTATATTCACTAGCAAGGACCAGACCAACAACAAAATAATGTTTGAATGATTTAAAGAAGATTATATGGGCATGACGTTTATAATTTGCCAGATGCATTGTGGGGAGGCTTGTATGTTATCTACTGTGGCTCTCGGGCAACGACGGACCCCCAAAAACCTCCAGTTGCTTGAGGAGATGTGATTGAGCTGATCTGAGATCTTTGAGATCTTAACGAATATGACAATGATATTTCTGGAAGGACCAACGACCCATAAGTTGTATGAGTTGTTCTGGGATAACATTTTGGGATTCTGCGGTGATCCTAAAGGAGTGTCCAGAGTAATGACTTGGAGGACAGTACACTTGGTGGAAGTGATGGTGGAACCAGAATCGAGTATCTACTTGTCCTGATTTGGAGGTGAATAGAGGATCTCTGGATGATGTGCTCTGTGATTTCCTGAACGTAAAGTCATTTGCCAATGTCTCGAAGAAATTCAGGGGTGAATGTACTTTTAAGTAAAAGACAAGTGTGAGCTGACTGCAATGATTGGTTTTGCTTTGATTCAAATAGAACATCAATGTGTCGTCTGAAAATTGAGACAAGTCTGAAATGCAAGCATGGCGTAGGTCGAAGTGGGTGGTTTGAGCTGTGAATTTGGCCTTGGTCGTCCTGATGTCTATTGAAAAGATCATCATCTGATCGTGACAATGAGATGAGATCCATACTCGAGATGAGGTGAGTGGATGGAAGATTATGTATCATGAAACATATTTTAGTATGTATGATCTCTAAATATTGAGTAAAGAAAATCAATAGGGAATCGAAACATTTGTGCTACTTCATAAAAGGAGTAAGCTCTGGAAATGGCACGATGAAATATCCATACACATGTACACCCAAGAGAGATGACTTTTTAGCTAGGCCCCCACTAAGTCTGATCATGTTGAACACTTCAATCAACTAGAAACCTCATAACAAAGTGTCAATGTGATCAAAATGTCTGACAAGGTGGATCACGTTCATGTCTTAATTTGCACATTTTTACCCTTTAATTTATTCTATATTGCTAAATATAATGTGTTTATATTATCTAATAGACTGATTTATAATAAATTCACATTGCATGCCATGTGTTGTACCAAAGCTAATGATGGAAACTTCTTCATCCAGGCAGAAAAATAAAACATTTCCAAACTCAATCATTATCGAGTTTGGTCTCATTATCCCCATGAATTAAAATGAAAATTTCCATACAACTCTGCTGTTTGAGCTGGTGGAGTAACCTATGACAACATAACTCTGAAACCCAGCCACAAACCCCTAGAGCCACAAACACAGTATGAGGAGAAGCAAGACTTTAGTATTATTCTATATTATCAATAATGGTGTGGAAATGAATAGTATTATCATTCTGTAAAAACACTAGTTGTTACTGCTCTGGAAAAAAGGGACGATAAGAGGCAACTGGAGATTTTGACTAATTAGTATTATGCTGAGTGGAAAACAGTACTTATGATAGAAAGAGGAGAGTAGTAGGTTAGTCATGTGTTCATTTCAATATGTAGGAGAACTCATGATCATCTTCTCATATACTTTTATTTGCATTATTTTTGAGTATTATTATTTTATGGATGATATTTTCAGATCTTTCTTCTATAGACATCTCAACAAGTAGGCTATAACTTGTATTATTTATGTTTGCACTTGGGCTGGAAGGATGATAAATCAGGCTGGTTTGGCTCAGAATCAAACCTCATACCCTTTAACTGGCCAGTTCAGACACACGTTTTTTAGTAGCTCTTACGTCTGTAGCACTGGCAGAGAGGGACAGATAGAAAACCTTGAATCTCGAGCAAACATATTAATCTTTCACACACCCACATGATGGTGTGGCACATGTTTTCACACCAGCCAAAGCAAAGCACTTCCATTAACAGCTTCCAAGCCACACTGACATAACAAAGAGTACACCAGAAGACCATGGGAACTGCACAGTGATGGGAATAAAAATGAGGAAAACAAAAATAAAAGTTCAGAGGTCTGTTATTTCTGCTGATCTCACCACAGCAGGGAAAAAGGGGGCAGTCAATGGAATCAACTCCAATTTACTGTTATCCCATAAGCCATTCTTATTACTCACTTTTATTACAAAAATCCATTACTTGCAGGCTTTCTTCATTGCTTCATTTTTCATATTGAGGTTTTACTTTAAATGTGCAAATATACCATTAATTTGCAATTAACCATCTAATTCTGTCATTTCAATCAGCCAACTCGCATGGAGTGGATTATATGTGAATGTTAAATATGTACAGCATTAAGAGAGAATACTAGATTCAGATCCTAAAAGTGGATGCTGCAGCAGGCATGTGGCCAGGGTGATCAGAGAAATTACATCTTAAGTACATGATTAAAAGCGTGTGTTGTCTGTTGCAGTGAGAGGAGTGTGCCATTTGAGTGTAGCAACAGGTTCAAGTTGGGCTGCCTGAACTACCTTCCAGGCTTTGCCAGTTCCTACATTTATTGAAAACATAATCATCCAATTATCGAAATTCCAGATCCAGATGAGCATGACAATGTAACCACTCTGTACAATTTGTTAAAATATCCCACAATATAACGTGGATGAAAAAATGATCTTGTTGGCTACTGTAATTACTGGCTCTAAAACCACATTCACATTTCTATTTTCATTACAAATAATTTGTTCTTAATGTTGATAATTTCCAGCAATAGATGATGTGATTGGAAGACAAAACCTCTCTGATGAGTGAGTTTAGAATTATGAAAGCTAAACTATGGCATTTAGTATCCGAGGAAAAAGTACAGGCATAACTGCGTACAAAGTTTCCATTGTGTGAATGTACAACCAGGGTACTCAGGAAGCTCATAAAAATGAGAATATGTGAGTGTAGATGTAATTACTGAAACGTTTGTATAGAACATTTAGACAATGTTCATTTTTGTCCTATGGCACTGTAATTTTACTGAATATAATTCTACAAACCACTGTTGGCACAGTCACACAGATGCAAGGACCACTGAGGAAAGCAGATGGAGCCAATATATTTTAATTTTTTTCTTCCTTCCATTACTGAATGAGTATGTCTTCTCTGCTATGGTACACACAAACAGGAAAGCAAAAATTTTATAAAAAATACTGTAAAACATTTTAAGAGATCAAGCTCATTATAGTAATAATATGAATAATAGTATTATATGAAAACCTATGCACTCTGCAAAGACAGCTAAGATGCCTGCTATTTATGAGTATGTACAGCTGCTCTACATAGCAATGAAATTACATGTTGTGCTTCTGAATAATATGGCTCGAGACATCATGTAATCCATCAAGCCTGTACAACCTAGGGAATAAGGAGAATATATTACTGAATGACTAATCAGATTCAGTGTGTTATTTAAGTGACTGAAAATCCAAAACAGTTAGACGTCATCACCACTGAACAGTGAAAAATGTCAGTACACAGCTGACTCACTTAGATATAACTTTCCAGAGTACTTGCATGTATGTCAACTCTAAACTCCAAATGTTTTTTGACATAGGAGGAGAAAATGTTAAATCTCAGTAGAACAAAAAAAAGACCTAAAGGTTAAATCAAAGCTGTGGATTAAAAGATGTATGAAGGTATGTCTCTATTGATAAATTCTAAGGGTAGAAATACCATACAGTATGAACAGATGATAGTAACAGTCCACAATAAAACTTTAGGAGGAACCAAATATGTACTCACATAACTGTTTTAGCATGTTATATCTTAGAAACAGGAAAAAAAAAAAAAAAAAGTCAAACAAATACTGATTCATTTTTTAAATAGTCTGAAAGAAGACCATACCACTATCTTAATTTCACAAAAACTACATTGAGATCAGGTTTTTCATGGGGTTGTCTCAAATCTAAGCAAATAACTGATTACCTTAAGACGAAGTGCTTCAGTCAAAAACATTGACATTTCTAAAAGAAACCAATGTAGTAATTGTCCACAATCATAGACTGTTCTGGACACACACACATGGCACAGTGCATATGACTCAGCCCAACAATACAAATAAAAAGATGATTAAATATAAATACTTCTACCTGATGTCTGAGATGTTACCGAAATAGTCACACATAGACAGCTACAATTGAAAAATTAGTAGTTTTATTTATTGAATTTGCAGGATTGTGCAAGTTTAGTTTTTGCAACTTCAAATTATCAGCTCCAATGTATTCCCTATTACACTTCACTTCTCTCATATAATTTTGTTCATTTTCAGAATAAAGGCAATTTCTCAGTGTTATTATGTCAGCTCCACTCACCTCCATGCTCTGGTAAGGATTTGTACATGTGAGAAAAATGAAAAAAAAAAAAAACCACAGCGTGAAGAGTGGGGGAGTCATATTATAGCTGATAGTGTGTGTTATACCTGCTATCTTGAGATGATCCATAAAATAAATGGGTCACCTGGGATGTTTGGAAGAAAACAGGGTTTTTTCCACCCAACTTTAGATTATCATATTTCTCCTGGGGCAAAAATATGAGAACATATATAATATTTAGCTACTACAAGATCAAGAATCATCAACTCTTCTAGGACTCTATGTTGGATTCCACATATGATAATATCTTTGTGTCAGCATAGAGGTGTTAATTAAGTTTTAACCACACACATGCTCACTGCTGTGATAGCTTTTTATCAGTTATCCTCACATCATCAGCTTACTTTTCTAGATGCAGCCATCCTGCTTTTTGCTTTTCCATGGAGCACTACAATATCTGCTGTATCCCCCTGATTCCTCGGAGCCTCACAATGCAGTGTCATTCAGTCTACCTCCCACTGTTCATCTCCTCTTTACTCTAGCCTTTCCCTCCCAACATGCCCTCTGTCGTTCCTGTAGCCCCAGCAGACATTCTTTGTGTGACCCTGTCGAAGCCCAGTGGTGCCGGTGGTGGATGACGAGTGGGGGTTGGGTTTATTTTATGTCCTTTAGGCTTTCACGCCAAACTAGTGTTAGCAGTACTAGGCTTCTTTCACAGTTAGGAAATAACAATCACAGGTAAAATGCACTCTTTGCCTTTGTTCATTTTATTTTAAATGCTGCTAAAACAAAAAAAATAGTTGATTTCTGAAGGTGTGTCTTTAAAGATGTACTGAAAAATATATAACAGATACATTATTATATAATTATTATCAATTATTACTTGTTCAAAGTTTAAAAAATAGTAACAAAAGGAAAACACCAATAGTTTGTTGCATGTGGTCGGCGTGTCTGTAGACTACAATGTTTTAGGTTGTAAGCACCAGCCTAATAAATCAGACAGGTAGATGTATCAGTCAATATTAGTTTATGGCATATAGTGTATATCAGTATAATTTATATGTGACAACGCATTTCAGTACAGAAATGCAAAAGTTAGAGGATAGAGGTCAATTGGCAACAGTGACACTGAAACATATTTTTTGTAACTGTAACTATATCAGATTTTTCTTCAATTCTTAAATATCAAACTCAAATGCCCAGTGTCAGTCAGGTTGTGCACACAGCCTTTCTCTCAAGCTGGAGCATGCAGGTGTCTTCACTACACATATGCCTCCTGTTGCTCTGAGGCTCCCTTGTCAAACCGAGGGCACTTGTACCACTTAGTATGAAAACCTCTCTATTCCTTCTCTGGAGAATAGTAGTTATCCAGAGATACATACACTTATGCACAGAGAAACACTACAGCTCCCTGCCTGCTCAAATTCACTCTGGTCGTTTTCTTTGCTTGTTACTGAAGAGTCACTTAAGACTCTCAGCGCTGCTCCACTTTCATCTCCTCTGGTATAAAGATATAAGGCATTTTAGCTGTCTCTCACCACTTCAAAAAACAACTGCATCTCTCAATGGGCCTCTCCTTGCCACTCTGATGTATAGCCTATTAGTGAATCCATGATGGTAGTCAAGTTTTTGACAGGGTGATAACTTATTCCTTATGATTTGTTCTTAGCCCCTTTCTTGAATTATGTGCCAGCGGACATCTCAAACACATAGATTAATGTCGCTTCTGGCTGATTATTTCATACTTTCATTCCTTTTAGCCGTAGTTCATTATATGAAATATGGCAAATCAAATTCAGATGGATCAAGTAAAAGCACAAAATGCTGCTTGAGTCAGAAAAGCTCCAGTTGGACAATTTACATATTTCAACAAGTGACAACAACAACCTTATCTAAGTACCTTATCTACAGTGATATGTAAATTTAAAAAAAAAGAGTCTTTGTCTGTCTGTCTGTTTTCTCGACAACCGTTCATCTGATCAACACTTGGCGGGTGTATTGCTCAGTACCAAAGAAGTGCAGTGTCAAGTGTGAAGTTGGATGAACGCTTCTCGAGAAAGATGCAAACAGCAATATCAGAGGCCAAGCAATCAGCCTGTTGCGAACATTGCATGTTTTTAACAGGCAGATTCATATTCAGATTGTGTAAACGCGTCTGGGATTCAAACTAGTCACAAATATATTTGTTCAATCTCTCGGCTAGACTGTGGGCCGTGGTCTTGGTCATGCTCACACATCAAAAGCCAAACAAACGAGTACAGAAAGAGAAGCATAAAATCTGCAGCCCCTATATGTGTGACACTGGGAGACTAGGAAAGATAGCTTTAGCATGCATGGACATAAATAGGGCCCGCTAAGCGGTGGAAAGAGCACAACAGTGTCTCCTCGTTTGAGTTGAGTGCTTAATATATCTAACTCCATATCAAAAAAATATATATATCAGTGGATATTTCATTATCCGCTGAAAGAGTAAGGAAGGACACTCCTTGGCTGGTTGGCTGACTAGTGTTGGTGCTTAACAGATGGTGAATCACCTGACTGGCAGTTTGCTTGCTGAATACATGTCTGGTTGGTTGGCTGGTTGTTGTTTCTTCTCTCTTTGTGGCTGGGGAATTGGTTATGTGGCTGCTGTCTTACTGGCTAACTGGTTGGCTGACCCACCTTCTGTTTCCAAGAGGACAGATGCGCAGAACACACACAGACAATGTCACATACACATTTAACCTTTCTTTCTCCTTTACTGTGCTCTTGTGTATACATCAGCTCCCCAGGGTGCTGTTATTAATGAGCACCCCAGGGAGATGCTGCTGTAGATATATTTACTCTTTGTACCATATGCAGTTTTATACCAATGTCAGTGCCTTTCATATTACAGTTTGCTCTAATAAACTACATCTGATAAAGAAAATGTATAATGTGTGATCCAATTTTGTCATTGTTGCTGTCTAGATTACAATCTACATTGCTGTCATCGGCGATTAAACATCCATTTAGCTGAAATCAACACAGAGTGTAAGTGCTCAAGCAGCCCTAACAGAAATCAATGTACACAATTGATGTGTGTTGGTCAGAAAAACACTATTACATCTCGCACAACTTTAATGCACATCGCCCCTAAGCAAAGAGCTGCATGACCTCTATGAAATGACCTCAGCTGACCTCCATAACACATGCCATCTCTGAACAATATCCCCTTTGTATAGAGAAGACATGCGCATTTTCACCTCCAAGCCAACCCCCATAGGACAACCTCTACACAGCCATTCTCTCCACACATGAATGTACATCCTTTTATTCATCCTTTACCATTTAACATTTGAGAATGTCACCTTCTCCCCAAGAAACAAGTTAAAGCAAAGCTGCTCTGGTATGTGTGAATATAAGCACTGAGTATTGCCTCTCTTAACAAGGTTGTGTCTTTTGTTCCTGTTAGACATGAAATAACATGAAATAAGCTGTGACATAAAGAACAGCTGATCACAACGAGGCAGCAGTGATCCAGATCTGGGATTCCCCCTATTATATAAAATGATTTTAATAGATTCCCCTTCTCAATAATGGCTGAAGGTAACAGATGAATTACAGTGCAATGTTTGTTGATAAAGAACCGGTATTCAGACAACCCAACGAGCTTACAGCTCCACAGCTGCTTTGATGACAACGTTTAACAAAAATATCCCAGAGGAGTTTTAATCTATAACTGCAGTCCCCAAGGAATCCATCAGGCTCCCAAAAAAATCAACAACAACAATCTGTAACAAAGCAAAGACAGACAGCTGAGGACACCAGCAGAGGGAAATCTGGTTTGTGACATTTATTGTATGTGAAAATTAAATCAGGAACCCACTTTGCATCTGTGCTGTTACAGTAAACACATTCATCCAACATTACACAAGTGCTACGTATTGCTGAATTTTCCACATCTGAACTGTCTACTGAAGAAAGAATTAAATTACTGTGTTTTGATATAACAAAAAAAAAGTACAATAATTGTGCCGCATTTTCCAATTTAAAAAAAATTAACTCATTAAGGTGAAATTCCATCCTTATCCATGTGATTTACAGCCACATGGAACAAAGATTTCTGCTCATTCCATGTCTCGCTAGTCACAGATACAAAGCAGGTCCTTGATGCTTTCATTATCCAGCTTTGAAAGGATCCAGAGAGGCTGCTAATTTCGGAAGCCCACTCATTAGTGCAGCACAAATCAGGTAACACACAACTGTTAAGGACTGAACCTTGTAACACTTCACCTACTCAAACCAGATGACCCAGGCAGGTTGAAACCCACAAACACACAGAGCAAAATATGTCACACATTAAGAGACAAAACTGTCACTGTGAACGTAAACTAAATGTTTACAAGTGCAATTTCCAAAATGTGAAAGAAATCCATTTAGTAAAACTCCTGCCATACAAGCCACACTGTCAAAAGTGTCCTGGAACATAAAAACACTGAACTGTAAATTACATTAGAATACCAAATGCATTTTAGAAGTTATTCAACTAAATACATTAGCATCAAATTATATGAAAACAAAATAAGCATAATAATCCCAACCTGTTCTACAGTCTATTTCAAAGGCAATAGAACATTTCTGAATAATGTGTCAGGAGGGTTTTTGTGACATCTCAGCTTTCTGGAAACTGTATCTAAAATTATCAGTCAATTATGAGTGATTTGACAGACTTCTGTTAACATCCCTTGCTGCATACAAACAGCTGCAGATGCGTAGTGATCACTGTCTGCTCAATGCATTAATCAGAGAGAGATACCAGCTTCTTTTGTGAGGTGAACAAAGCACCAAGCCAAGCTGTCAATGGAATTAAGTCTATGTCACCTGACAAAATACAACAATGGGCTTTTGGTAAAATAAATAAATAAATGTCACATATCCGTTCGGCAAACACTCAAATTTAGACTGATTTAAACCATTTAATCTTAAAGTGGGACCTTATTTTTGGGAACAGTTTAAAGCTATTGTAATGATGTGCATTCCATAGTAATAACATAGTTTGAACAATGCTATTGCTTGTAGTCTGTAATAGAGACCTGAAAACACTTCCTTTGTCTTCATTTTCCCAGGAGATCGTACCCGGTGACAAACAAAATTGCGTAGTGACAGCGAGGCTAATAGGGAACCAATCTAAATGTTGATGGTATTACTGATGTTTACTTCACAAATATAAGTTAAAGTAAAACGTTCTATTCTCACATCAAAACAAATCAAACAAATGAATGAAAGTATGAATCATCTGTGGTTTATTTCTGAGTTAGCCGACATTGTTTTCAATTATCTTTATGTCTGGTCTATGATTACTAGAAGATCATTTGGGTTTTGCTGAAATTTATTGATAAGGTATGTAGTCAGTTGGGACTGACTGGGGATTCTGGTATGTTGCACATGATTTTCAAGGACAGTTTTGTTCATATTTAAATGAAAAAAATATTGTGCATTATCACATTGCCACATGATACACACATATTTGGCGGCATGAAATGTTTTGTTTGACTAACTTTTGAAAGATTTTCTCCCTCTCATTTCCCCCGTTTCCTTCATTCATTTCTGCCCAGTCATATGTGTTTAGTCAATCGACAACAGACATTGAGACTTGTTATAGCAGGAAAAGCACAGGTGGAACTGATAACATTAACAATGGCTCAGTTCCATTCAGGTGTCCAAGGAAGCCATGCTGCACCATTGTGCACTAATACCAGAGTCATTCATTCAGAAAAAACTAAATAGGATTCATCCATTATTAATGTTATTATTTGCAGCTCTGCTTTTCCTGCTTTGATATGACAAAATGTCTGCTGTGAAATATGTCTATTGTGTGGTTCATTCTGATGTTTAAACCACTGTCTAGACTCCAAGCTAGAATCCTACACTAATTGCCAAAGCTTTTCTATCTTATTGTTTTATTACTTTTCATCATAACCTGAAATGCCCACTGAGTTGTGACTGTCTAGGGAAGGACTGAGGTCACAGCACTTTGCTACAATGGTATAAAGAAAAGAACAGGAAAGCTAAATGTGCAGCAGACAAAACACAATCAAAACATTTCTGACATTGGTACCTTATGAATCAGAATCAATAAAGGCATGTGTGTCATTTACCACACAAAAGTTTGGACATTTAAAAACTAATCTGAGAGAATGTGTACACATCCACAGGAATACTGAGCCATGTATAAAAACATTATGGAGACATTGCTCTATGTGTCAGTGACAGTGATGAAACAACAGTGGAGTAAAGGCACATGTTCTAATATCCCTGGTAATAAGGTTTACTTCACTCCACATTATATAAACTTCTAATGACTACATACCTTGTCATAAGATGCATTCAAGTTCTTTTATTTGTGTCAGAGGCCGCACACAAATTACTAAGCAGCATTTTGAAGGGCCCAATTCTAAGTCCTCTTGAAATCAACGACTCACCGACAGCAGCTTTATTCATTCCCAAGTCTTTGTCTAATTCCCTCTGTAGAACAACACGACTGACAAGACAGTTCCCAATTATAGAAGCCAAACACTCATCAAGAGGAGTAAGTTATACTGTTCCCTGAAGCCATTGAGTGGCACCTACACTTTGCCAGCACAAAGCAACACATTTATTGGTGCCAACACTGATATCCAAACACTTTTTCATTTCCAGAATGGTGCTGCAACTTACTACTACTTCAAATGCAAGATACACAAGAATCACATATATTTTATTTCTGTTTTGTCTTTTTTTTCCATGTCATTATTTATTATTATATTTGGGGCATAATATCCATGATTAAAGGATCAATTTTAATGACTTTGGTCATCCCCTGCCTTTTTCATGTAGCAACACCAGCGGGTCAAGGTTTTCAGTTATTTTGTGATATATATCAACATTGACTTGATAGATTGGCACACATTTTGTAGAGACATTCGTGGTTCCCAGAAGAGGTATCCTAATGATTTTGGGAAGTCCTGACCTTTCTTCTAGTGACACCAGTAGGTCAAATTTTCCACGTATGAAAAATTAAATACTATCCAGAGAGAGAGGTCTGTTTGATGACCTCCAGTAACTTGCCCTGCAAAATTGCTCATTGCAGTTGATTTTGCGATAAGAGTTATTCTGAGATGGTGAAAATCCATTTTCAAGCCAAAATAGGTACCCCAACTGCACTATACTCCCCAATTAGCATTTACATCAGCTGTGCCACTCCGACTCCTCCAGCCTCAGCACAAGACACTCCAAACAGAGCCATAAATATATAATGTTTTTCATCAGTCTATTTGAAACAGTCAATATATATAGCCAAGGAGGGTAAATTCTTCACAATCAGTCAGGCCCACGTTGCTAGTCAATTGTTAACTGTCAGTTTGGCTTCAATAGATCTTGATAATGTGGCAGCATAGGAACAGTGGTTTATAGCACAGTGTATTTGGTGCAGTTTAAATCCTGACTTCTTTCAGATCTGTGAAGCCAATTCATCACCAGAGAATATCATGAGACATAAGAGATACTGAGGAAAAGTTATGTGCACAAATCCTTCCCTATGAACAAGCACTTGGCGACAGTGGCAAGGAAAAAATCTTTTAAAAAAAACAACAACAAAAAACAAAAAAACAAGAAGACACCTCGAACAGAACTGAGAGGAAGCAAGCACATTAGCGAGTCAGTAAACATTAGGGAGTGAAACAGAGTGTGATTTACACCAACAGAGGTGGTATGACAGACAGATTAAGTCACTTCCATTCAGAGCCAGAGATAATTTTCTTTAAACAGATTGTACTGGCTGGCCATTCTCCATTTCATAAAAGCTTTACAGTCAGCACAGTGCACTTTCTAAACTAATAAAACAAACATCAACGAATGACTATCAACTGAAATATCAAAATCATAAAATATTGCACATTGCTTCTACAACGGAGTCAGGGATAAAACTCAAAGACATGAAAATTAAACATTGCTCATGTGATATCCAAGCTTTGCTGAGGTCAATAAATCACAGTCATCATGAAACTGTGTGCACAGTTATAAATATTGCACTCCCACTTTTCTGTAAGGTTTGGGTCACAGCATGTAACCTATTTGCTTGTGATAAAAATGAGTGTAGAAAAATGTAATGTATACAGTGTGTGCCTGCAGGAACACAGTATTATTAGAAGTTACACAAAGGACCATATTTGTGTCCAACTTGATGGTCTAAGGCTTATGGGAAATGGGGTTTGTTAAAACAGACATAATGAATAAAAAATGATATCAGATTATTGTTTCTTTTAAATTACCATTCTTATCTTAACATAAGGTGTGAACAACACGACATACTGAGAAAGGCTTTGTTACGAGGTTGAATGTTTAGTTATTTGCAGTATTACAAAGGTCAATATGATTTTAAATAAAAGTTTTGAAGTTTTACTACTACTAGACCAGAACCTGGATGTTCTGGTTTTACTTCAGCTCTTCATAAATGTTATTACAACTTCAAGCTGGCAAAGGAAAACTTTGTTTTCGTGATACGTATCATATAAAAAACATCATATTCCAGGAGAGTTTCACAATACAGTTTTTAAAATAGCCAGTAGATATTGAAATAAAGTCCTGGGGTATTACTCAGTGTGCAGTGTATATAGCATCATAGAAGTGACTGGTTTAGGGCCAGAAGACAAACAATGATTCAAAATGATGGACAGACCTGCAGTCTCATTAAATGCAGACTCAGGGGAAATATGTTAGAGGGCATGGCTCACTCATTATGGTACACGCGCTTTATGTCATATTTATGTACTGTGCTTACAACTTTAAAGCCACTATTTCAAAAATCAGTACACAGGGGATACATTGTTCTTCTACTATGTCAGATATCAAATAATTACAGTCACATAACTGCAAAATTCTGGTCCGATTCCAGCCAGGGTCCTTTGTTACATGCCATATCCATATTTCTCTCCCCATGTTTCCTGTCTACCTCTGCACTGCCCACTACCAATGGTTAGATACTGTATATTTGAATACATTATGTGAAAATAGTTATTCTCAATTCAAATGTACTGGATCTTTTAACAGTGTGACAGAAATCAAACTAATTTCCTCACTCGCTCTCCATTATTTGCTCCACTTTAACACTCCCCTTTGTAGTTAGTGCAAGTCCTACACAGTGGGAGCATATAATAATTGGAGCAAGACAAGATAAGACAAATAGGCTAAGACGCCAATGAGGTTTCAGTTTCATGAAAACATTTCACTGCATCCACTGAATAGGGATGGTTTGGTTTCAAATTATCAGGTGAGGCTGAAGCCACAGCTGGATGTAATATTCTCCTGAGGAGCCTATGAAGATGAAGATCAACTATGGCAATACTATAAACTTCTTCCACTACCTCAAACAAAGGTTTGTTGCAGAGTATGAGTTCAGCAATGTATTTAAATCAAGGCAGTAGTAGAAGATCATCAATGATGCCATCAAAGGGAGTGGTGGTGGAAGGCACCCAATGGTTTGAAAATCTAAATGTGGAAGAAAATACCAAGACTTTCGATAGTAAGGTGGAGTCCTAAAAAGATAGAAAATAGATTTCACCGAAGGCTTGGTTTATAGGTTTTATAAGCTAGGTTAGCCAGGTTATGCTCCATGAACCAGCATCTGGGTTTATTTTGTATTGCCTATACTCAAATAAAGCTCTTATTTGCATTGAACTCTGCCAGACTCCGTGTGTTTTCTTCAATGCTATTGTTATTATTGAATTTTAAGTGGTAAAAAAAAATTAAAAACACTGTTGGCTCAGCTGAAGGTTTGTAGTTATCACAGTGTGTCCCCTTCATTGTCAGTATTTAAACATGAATATATTCCAACAATTTGAGTGTCATGTTTGACTTTATAGCACACTAACTACATGAGAAGGTCTCAAACAGTCATGATACATCAAGTCTTTCCAACTTGTTTTTTTTTTGTTTGTTTTGTTTTGTTTGTTTTTTTTTACATCCCAAAACCCTGCAGCCTTTGAAATATGAATTTCTGATAAGTTACAGTTGAGCCTTGAGTCATCTTGCACTAAATGATGTAGATGCACAGAGGCAGGTAGGGCATTCCAGCAGGAAGGGATGGAAGTAGGGCACAGTCATTCAGCGCCCTAAGATACCCTGCAGACACATCACCGTTTTTTTTTTTTTATTGCTGCTACGTCTAAAAGAAACAGATCAAGTGTAACACACATTTTCCTGCCTCAATATATGCACATATAACTAAATAAAAGAGTAATGCAGAAATAACAGGGCAACTCTACAACTCCTGTATTTACATGTGTAATGTTTCAGACCAGTCCCATGTAGGACACATACTTTAAAAAATGGAAACTGTGAAGACAGTAAGCATTTAGTTAAAGAGTTTTATTGAAAAGTGCTTCAAACAAGGACCTCCCAATCTTCTCCTCCTCTCCTCAAATTATTTCCCTGTACTCCTCTTTCCTGCACTCTGCTCACTGTCCTCAAAGCATCCTCATGAGATCACATCACTAATGAAATGAAATCAGTGCACCCCTCTAACTAATGTAGCCATGGCGACTATTTCCCAAATGAGCAAGGTGACCTTCTGCGAATCCATTCAGGGAAAATGCAAGCAGATTATGATTCACTCAAACAGGACACATCTATTTCATACTTAATAAATTTAATTTAATGTACAACAGGCCATCAAGTGGTGCCATGCAAATTAACAGTACAATTCAAATCATGGATAGAATCACTGAAGGGAAATGATTGTCAACATTATCTCTAATGGGGGCTACAGATTGTCCAATAAGCTTCTTATTACAGTACTTCCTTTCTAGTAAGGGTGACTGATATGAACTGATCTTCTGCAAAACTTGCTCAAGATGTGCAGTCAAGTGTCACAGACTGCAGAGGTTGAAAGCTACAGTCCTTACTTTGTGATTTCCAGCCACTACTCTCTGTGGGAGACACATCTTTAGGTGTTTACTGTATGACAGTGAATATCTATCTTAATAATAAAGCATGGATCAGACTGATGTAATGGTTGTCACAGCCACAGACAGATGTCAAATCATAGCCAAGATGTACTTTAAGTGTACAAATGCCCAATACTAGACTAACCAAATAAATGTAAGAATTGCAGGGAGACACAGTGACAGCAGCAGAAACGTATGCAGGCAGTTGGTCAGCATGCCACAACTGGGCTGAGAAATGCATTTCTTATTTTGAACAGCTATACAGCTATACTTAATAGTAAAATTGATATGTATAGCATTAAAACTGATGGAATAGGCAATAACAAGCAATCAACAGAACCAAAACACCATGCTGCAGACTACTGAAAAACAAAGCACCAATGTAATTACTAAAGAAGCAGAGCAGTTAACTGTTTGTTAATAGGCAAGTTATTTTCACTGCTTTTCACTCCTTTAAGTGATAAACACACCTAGCATCATGGTGCAATTCCAAAGACCAAAGGGTGAATGAGAACATTGACCAAGTATATTCCTAAACCTCAGTTTTCACCAAAATATGCTACAATCTGGCTAAATACACTGTTTCCAGGCTGCACAGTAAGTTGTTATATGGTTGTTGCTCATGAGCTTGAAGATGAACACATCATTTCTGTTGTCAAAACTTTCAAACCCAAATGATGATGAGTACTTAGTAAAATGATCTGTTTTGGGTAGAATTCAACTTTAAAGGCAATTGTTTTAACAGAACATATTATGCAAATTTAAGAATGTCTATCTTTGATGACAGCCTAATCCTTGATGACAGCTGGTGCATAGCAAGCTTTTCAGTGATGGCATGACAATAGAACATTTCACTGTCTGCAAGGTCTGCTGATTTCTTTATGACTGACATCAAAAACAACAACAACAACAACAAAAAGAAATAACAATATTTTAAGTTGATGGTTAGACTGTATAAAGCAAGTTACATTCAGCACTGATGAACTATGAATATGCACGCATGTCTTCGCATTTCTTTTTCACCTGTCTCAAGGAAATAGAAATGCAATTTACCTTGTGAAGTTTTACTGTGCACCATAGTTATTGCTGATGTTGTGTCACCATAATTCCCTTCGAGTTGTAAATATCATTCCTTTATTACAATTTTAATCCCCTTACTTTATTACTAAAGCTGTATTTTACGCTACAACGAGCTGCATGGCATAAATTTTGCCCATTTATTCAATTGATGACCATGTGGATGGTGCGCAAGGACAGTATGTGCAAACATGTCCATGTATACAGATCCCCAAGGCAACAAACTGTTGTGTGTATTTCAGCTTTCATTAATGTCTTTATGGGAGATATCTTACTTAAACATCTAGCAGAAACACAGCAATGAGTACCCATGTCCAAACGCAATAATGGAGTGCCCCTGTGGCGAAAGGGTTAAGGCTCTTACTATGGACAGCAATACATTAATTACATTAATTAATTCTAACATACCTGGAATTTTCTATTCAGATTCACAGGGCTAATTTTAGCTCAACTTTAACACTGATAGAAAGCTAAAGCTGCAGGATTACTTTCATGTCTCATGACCAGAGCAGGCTAGTTCAGATCAGAACTGACAGATGTGGCAGGAGACGTGAGCCTAAGAGGAAAATCAGTCAGAACCAAGACGCTGAATGAGGAAGGGGAATCAAAACACGAAATAGATGAAATAGAAACATGTGTGAGAGGGATGGAAGGAAAAGATGAAAACGGGAATAACTATTTGCCAGTATGAGCCTATGTGCACAAACCAGTATTTGTGAGCGTTCCTGTGTTTGCACCAGTGAATCAAGAGATGGAGAAAATACAGGTCTCATAAGAACACACTGATTGAAAGACAAAGAAGAAAAATTGCAAAAGAAAAAAATAATCACAAGATGAGGGAAATCTGTTTACTACTGTACTTAATCAGCATGCTACTGAAAGAAAGTAAATTTGAGGTCTGTATGATCCATTGGTTTTTCCAATCTTGCTCCTGCCTGCTCCCAGTGATGAGCTATCCTACCACAACCCACTCCCAGGAAGAACCTGATGTGGCTTACTGTTGAAAATCTATAATCTATAATGTTTATAATGTTTACAACTCTGACTGGATAAGACAATGACTGTTGAGTAAGTTAAAGGATTGTTTATTTAGGATTTGTCTTTATTTAACAACAAATTAAAAATAAACTTAGTTTGAACAAATTTGAACAAACAAGTAATTTTTTTAACTGATTCAAAACTGTGTGGCGTCATACAGCTGCATTGTGTGTTAAGATTGTGTTATGGATAAGGTTAGATAAGGTTGTAGAGTTGACATTACAGACTGCTTGTTTAATGCCTCCACTGCCTCACATGTGTGGCGAGCCAGCAGGTGAGTCCTTAGATTCACTGTTGTTGTAAAATAAAGCAGCTGCTTTTTATACAGGTGGAAAACAGCCGTATCTTTGGTTGGTAATTTTGCCCTCAAAATACGTCCACACGCTGCTTTACAGGTGCTTTGGTGTCTAGTCAGCACAACCTCTGCTGGATCACAAGGTGTCCGTTAAACTGTGTTAAACGGCCTGTTGCATTTATAGACTGTACATTTTGAATTCAAACAGGTCATAACAGTTCAAATATTCCATTTCCCCTACATTAAAAGAAATTTTTTTTAATTCAAATAAAAAGTGACAGCCCTAATGTGCTCCAGTCCATATGCGGATCCACCATACTGTGGTGCTGGCAGAATGTATTGTATGATTGCTTCCTTATAGCATGCATAAGTCACCATGTGTCTTTTAAAAGTGTAGTAGATGTCATGACAAATAATTTCTGTTTTCATAGTTCTCTCTACAGCTATGATACATATATCCTAACAGAAATAATCAATAATTCATAAGTCTGTATGGTCTCTCACAAAGCTATCAGCAAATAGCTATTAGCCATTATCACCTGCTATTAGCCTAGCACATGATCAGCCAGTCTCTAGCCAAACTAGAGTCTTTATCACCCTGTTGAGTGTAATATGATCAGTACAACACAGCCAGCCAAAAGCTCATAGAATCACATACCATCAAGCAGACAGGCTTGTAGTGCTTTACACAACTGGCCCTTAAAAATGGTTTTCATGCATTGTATTAGCCTAGCAGATGACCAGCAAGCAAGCCAAAAACTATGAAAAATAAATGCCTTTTCCTGATGGTGACGATTGGATGACCAGCCCTCTCTGCTGCTGTTGGAGCTCTGCTTCTATTTGAAATATCACAATTTCAGCACAGCTCCTCTTTGTTACGAAGCAACAATGTTTTTCTAAAGCTAGACACACACACACACAGGCACACGTGGTTTCTGCTCGACACTGTCCAATTTTCATATTGAACAGATATATGCCACTCGACCTGTCTAACAGGAGTTCTGTACCACAAAGGCCGTGTGCATTAAATATTGTTGTTTTTTTTCAAATGTTAACCCTAATGTCGAGTACTTGTTTTCGTTGATGTCATGGTTTACTCGGTGTGCGATTATAGTTTCCTACAAAACTGTATTTGTGGCACTGTTGTGCACTGTTGTAACGCTCACAGAAAACTGTCTTATCTTAACCTCAAAACAATGAAACCATTTTCTGCAACCTTGTGGCGCCAGCAATGTTGGCAGTAAGTGAAACATAGTTGTGTTTACTTAATACTCCACAAAGGAGCAGCAGACGCTGCTAAATAGTCTCTGCATTTGCAGAAATAGGATAAAAAGCTGAAGATATTCCAGAAACTTTTCATAATCTAAAACCTAGGGGTCAAATTAATTTTATGGAAATTCACCATAAAACATAGAATAGTATATCATAGGCCAGTGCGCATGAAGTTAGATAACTGTTGAACTGAATTACAGTTAGTTAAAAATGTCACTTCATAAATCTCGTACAGACAAGGCTAACAGGCGGACTGACTGAAACAGTGGCAGTACTACAGACCTGCTAATGGATTCTGAGTGGCTGTCAAGTGGCATGGGCTTTTATGGTTTCCTGTGAGTGTTTTTGGTTATATTCCATTCACTTAATGAATGAAATGGTTCTCTTAATGAATGGAATACGACCCCGATTCACATAACTCTACGCATGCATTTGCATGCTTTAGGGTTGTACTCTCCAATTCGATTGGTTGGTTGATATGACCAAATTCTCATTGGTCGGACAATCGCGTCACACCAAAACCCACTCACCCACAGCTTCTAGGTCCTCCAACTATGTTTAGCGTGAAGATAGCGCTGTGTTTGTTTGTGAGGCAGATAACTCTAGTTCACACGTCAACATGCTGGGTGGCTTTCTGGCTTTCTTAAGTGGCTGTGACTTCCCACCTGATACGTCTGCATCTGTATCTTCCTAATGCACATGCTTAACTTTTAAAGCCCAGCTAAGTCACAGAGCTCATCTGAAAAACATACTTAATACACCATACATCTCTTGTCTGGATGAACAGGTCAATAAGACCCAGACAACGGGCTGGCATTCACCTAATTGTCAGTAGGAGTTCTGCCTGCCTTTCACTCTGTGACACTAAACACAGAAGAAAATCTTCACTTCATGGCCCAATTCATTATCCAAAGTACATGATGTTTGATGCTGCTTTGTGCTAATTTAGAACCATATCCGCAATGTGTTCATTTGCATGTCCAGACATCTCTCATGCCAGGGAGTACAGCCATACAATAGATGTGTATTGTGCCTATGCAGTATGACTATGATTATAGCCATGACTAAGTTTATATATATAGCCATGTACCAAATAGCAGTTCCTTCCTCATTCACTAACACCCTTGGGATCTAATGACATAGCCAGGAGGTTACGCTTCATACTGGCTAAAAATTTCACTCTGGCAATGGCAGTCACAGCAGGAGGAGGACTGGTTGGAGAAAAATCAACGTTAAATACAATGTAGAGTGAGAGGGCAGGGGTACGATTTTCAATCTGCTGCTGCTGAGGGGACAAAATGTCCAGATGGAGCACCATCCATTTTTTCTCCCACTTTAGATGTTTCATCTTTTTTTCCTTTGACATTTCCTTTTCCACCCACTGAATTGTCATTCTTGACTGCTACTGGACAGAAAGAAGAGAAATCATGATCCTACTCTGCACTGACATCTCCACCGATAAAGAAACCAGCGTCCCCATGCTAGGGATAGACAAGCAGCAAGAGAGAAATGGGAGACATGTCATCTTCTCATCAAAGGATGCTCCAGATTCTTGCTGAGGTCTCACAGAGCAGCGTCCAGGCACTGCCTTGAGTGTGACACAATTGGGTGATGTGTTTTACCCAGGGGCTGCTGGACCTTACGCCAAATCAGCCGCTCAGGCACACACAGCAACATCCAGTCATCTAAGGGAAGAGGTTGCTGTCTCTCCACATATATGTAAAATTGCTATCAACTGTGTGTGTTGTTTCCAACAGGGACAATGCCTTAGAAGTTGTTTATGCCTGTCTGTTATAATCAGGATGTGTGTCTTATTTATCTGGCTTGAAACGACTTGATTGCTGAGGTTTTCATGTGAAGATATGTGGTTAATTGTAAAAATAAGATCAAATGCAAGGCTCAAAACATAACACGTATAAGCTCTGGTGTATATGTGAGGCCTGACTACATATACTAAAAAGATTTTAGGTCTAGAGTTAACAGTGGCCAGTGTAGCTGCATGTTCACAAATAATGTTGAAAGGCTTTTAAATGTAACACTGCAAGTGAATGCCAGGTGGCCATACTCACTGACGATAATATCTATAAGGAAATATGCCAAGAAATGCTATTTGTTATTTGTTTGGGGGGGTTTTTTTGTTTTATTTTTTTGAAGCAGTGGATCAAGGATTTCATGTATTTACCATTTTTGCATTGATGTGCTATTTTCAGTTAAACATAATTTACACAGAATGAATAGACTTGAGTGACTGAGATGCAGAGGTACATCTGCCCTTTACTCCACACAATTTAATTGCAACTGTTCTGCTTCCACGTAACAGCAGCTGTTCTGATTGTCCTGCAATACGTTGTGCATAGTGAAATCACCTGCATTGTTATTGCTGGCAATATGTCAAGATAGTATTGTGTACTGTATTACACTGTATTTCCTGCCTTTAATACAAGATATATTAATTTACTGTGTTTGTGAATCACAGTAGAAAAAGACAACAAAGTAAAGATTACGGCAACATGGACGCACATATAAACACAACCTATCAAATAACACTACTGAACAGCTGCAGATAATCGTCTGCTGGGCTGTAAAGTACAAGAAGCCAAATCTGATTTAGCCTGGTGTTAGCGTTCCTGTATATGTGCTGGAGTGCAATGTGTGTCTTGCATAATTAGCCTCCTGTGTGAAATTTGATTTGTTTGGGTTAATCTTCATCATGTCATTAACCTCCTGAAGCGCAAAGTGAGAAAAGTCCTTCAATGATCTTTGATTATACAAAGTTGAACTGCGCATCTTATGTTACATCTTACTTTGCTAAAATAAAGTATGACTTTAATATAACACTGTTATACCACATGGGTGTTTTAATCCAGTACACCACTTTGCAATGTCACTTCCATCTGTGCTCTCATCTCTCTCGCCCTCTCTCCCTCCCTTCCTCTCTGGCTTCTCGTCCATGTGACTGTGACATGGCCCGTTCAGTCTGTCGGCCAGACAAGCCAGTGTTCTTTCTATACTTGACTGGTGACTGGACCTGCAGGCTAGTATCACTCATACCTAAAGCAAAAAGAAGATAACAGCAAGAGCAGGAGTGAAATGTGCATCTACAAACAGTCACTTAAGCCAGGCAGCTGAGGTGACCTTCTCAGATTTCATTTCTTTTTTTTTTCCTCCCCTCCTTCCTTCCCAGAACAAGTGAGTAATTAGAGCAGAAACATTTCCCCACACACCCGGGCAGTCTGAGTGCAGAGCTGCTTTTGTGTCTCAACTGTACGCAGACAGGCTTCACCAAAAACTGCTGTCATTGCAAACATATTTTACAGTAGCTGCTCTGGTTAAATGCTTATGTGAAAGCAACATCTGAAGACTAAAAAAAACACTTGTCACGTATTCGCTAAGATTATCCATGTTGTCAAGTGAGTCAGATTATTGTGAATGTGGTCACCGTGTATTAGTGATGATGCAAAGTCTCCCTACTGTATCTTTCTCTCTCACGCAGAGAGCAGAGTGTATTTTCACTTATGAACATGAGCGCTACCCAAAGATCTTTAACATAGGTAGATAGATCAGTAGTATTAATCTTTGATGATCACTACACATCTTACAGATACAAAGACGCTGCCTGTACATGATGTGCTCAGGGTAAAGTACACATTCATATTTGTGTAACTTGTCTTTGGTTAACGCCTACCTTTTATTTACAACAGTGTGCTTTGTCTTTATGCACTAAGTACACATCTACCAGCTCAGTGTGCCTCATGTAACCATTAAGCTATGAGCATAAACACAAAAGATAACTGTGTCACTCTCCTTTTGACTTTGTTTTTCATTCCTCTTTGAGAAATTAACACCTATTTGTTTCAAGCTGACACATCCTCCCGACCTACATGTAATAGCCTACTGTAAACTGATTAATGGTAACAAATATTAAAACACATCTAAGTTATGGGGATATGGTGTTTTATAAGGGACATATTCATAATTATTAGTATTTCCCTTTTCAAATGACGCGTATATAGTTTGTCCATCCTTTCTTTACCATTACAGCACTGTACATATATAGTGAATGCTTTCGACAGCATGATACAAAAAGTGATGTAAAACACAGGTCGAGCACAGGCTAAACCCAAAATGTAGTATAACCTCTTAAAAGTTAGAGCTAAATACGAGCCAAAAGACTTCTCAGCTCTCGCATTGTCGGTCATGCACACAACGCCCATCTTCACCGAGGGTAATTTAAAAAAAGAAAAAAGAGAGAAGATGAAGGAAACTGTTTCCTTTTGCTCTTACCGTCGAAGACCTTGAAACGACGACGGCCACGACATCCTGGATTTCTTCAGTCCGGGCCGGTGCCCCGTGTCCACTGCGTAAGTCCGGTCCATGTTCCTCGGGTTGAGGTATCTCTCGGTGTCCGAAAAGCCTCTTTGTCTCACTCGGTCGTTCTTACGCACAACCAGCGCGTGGTGGAGCGGAGAGAGCGCTGCCTGGTTCTGCTGCCGCCACAGATGTTTGGGCGCTTTCGTACTCACGCCGGTTCCGCCGCCGGCGACCAAAGACGCCGTCCCCACTTTGCCGCAGACAGGGTCCATCCTCCTCGCCACAAATAATTATTTATCGAAATAAACACTTTGGGGGCATTCAAATAAAATAAAAAAATAAAATATGTGGTGACGAGGGAGTTGACAAGGCTGCGAGGCAAGGTGTTTTGAGAAACCAAAACGAAAAAAAAAAAAAATTATACCGAAATTATAGCTACTCTATAAGTAATAGAGACAACTTTTATAGATACTCTGGGTGCTTCACGTACAGTTTGGTTTTTGAAGATCGCGTATTGAGTTTAACCCCATCAACTTTAACCTTGCTGCCCTGCAGAAACACCCTGGACAAAAACAAAAATTAATCAATTCCCTCATCACGAGTAAGCCGTCTATAACTGCGGTTTGATAAGAGGAGGTGTCTCTGAATGAACTCTCTCAATTTAGTATAGTTTCTAAGTGCTCCCCGCTTTCTCCGCCCATTTCAGCAAGGTGCTTGTTTGGTTGCGACAGTAGGAGATGTTCAGTACAGGACAGTCCACACGGCCAAATGCACCTCTCCACAATATCATGCAAACTTCTGTAAATCCCCGCGGCTGTAGTTAACTTGACGCACGGTATGCGTAAAACCATCCAGACATGACAATACTGGTCTTCTCTCTTCGAGTCACCCTGCAGGAACAAGTGGCGACGGGATATAAAGAACAGGATAATACATTAAACATGAGGGACCCACCCAAAGCACCTCCCTTGAAATCCACCATGAGGGAAAGGCAGGGGTGGGAGTGGGCAGAGAGCCATGTGACTAAATCATACAACACACTCAACCAATTTTATGATCCACTCCAAATGAGATTTGGGTATATTACAAAAACATTAAGTTCACCGGTACACTACACTACACTACACTACACTACTAGTGAGTGAAGTGGACATAAAATAGGACAAGATATACCAAAGTAGTTCACTGACTGCAGGTAACAAGCTGGCCTTCACAGTAATTAATTAAACTAAGGCTTATTACAGGATGTGTGTCTGTGCCTGAGGTGACCACAGTGTACAGAAGTGTGCAAACATCCTTGTAAAATCTCACCTCCTCTGTTGTGTTAGTCGCCATTTCCAGAGAAATGGGACTTTTAAGGTAGACTGCTTTCTTCCCCTCCTCATTCCACACTACCCTTGCAGCTCAAGCCCATTACTCTTGAAACTAACAGTGTGGGGAATGCAATCTCTCCTGTTTTAACAGCAGATATGTGATATCAGAAACAATGTGACTGAAAACAGAAGTGTAATGGCAGGATGTAGCACTGATACAGCAAAGAGAATAGGAGCACAGGCTTGCCATGCATGCGTACATGAGAAGCTATGTGGGCTCTGTGTTGGTCCATCTTTACCTACTGAAAGTCAAGCATCAGCACGTGCAGCAGAACTGAATACTGTACACACTGGGACCTGACATGAACCTTCATTTGTATTTTTTAATTTTTAATTTCTCTTTTTCTATTCTCTAGTCATGGGGGAAGACTGTGCAGCATGCAATGGGAGTCACCTTCAAACATGGTCAACTTGTTACTTTAACACTCCTTGCATAAATATTTGTTCATGAATTTTGTACACATCTTTTGACATATTAATCTGTATATACAGTGCTTCAAGCCAGTCAGCATGATAAAAATAATATTAATATTTATTTCTATTTGAATTTAACACGTATGTAGTATTTTCTGCCTAGACTGTTAGTTTGGGATAATGGGATAATGATTCAGATTAGTGAGGTTGAGAATCAGTGATTAATATTGGTGCCAATACTGACCTTATTAAATAGAGGTATCGACCAGATGTGACCAATCCACATTAAATACAGGTTTAGTTAGTTGAATACAATTTTAAAACCCTAAAAACAATAAAAAACCTAAAAAGGTGCATGAATGTATTTAAGAAATATCGTGTAATTACAACTTCATGTCATCATATACACAAAGAATGAACCCAATCAGTGAGCTGAAGAGAAGACCAACACTGCTATTGCATCACTATTAATTTGCTGTTAGAATTAGCATCAAGAAGGGAAAAGTGAGATTGCTGCATCTGTGTCAACAATCCTTGTATGTGTATAACTGTAAAAAAAGAAGACATATACAGTAATACATATCACTCATGTGACATTTCAGTGTTCATTGCGCTGATAGCATGTTTTGGTCCAGTACGGGGCCGATATCCAATGCTATTATTGATATTGGTACAGTCTTTGTCAATATAAACGTATACACTTTTAAAAATACTGGTGACATAAGAACAAGTGGTTGGCGCTTCAGTCAGTTAATTTGTCAATGTGTTGGTAATAAGTTGCTGCTAATGTCTGAGCCTTGTCTAACGCAATAATAAAGGTACTGTAATTAAAAAAAACAATCATGTGCGCTCATGTTTATGTAAAAACCACAAAACTTCATCCATGTCTCTCTGAAACACATGGTTTAGACTGTCCTCCGTGAGTCTGAGCTTTTAAATGATGATTCCAGACAGAATTTGAACCATGCTCAAAGACAGCTGTGGCTATCACCATGCACTGTTGCTAAAAAGATAATAGTGCTTTCTATTCACCAGATGAATCACTCTTTAATAGAGATTTTATCTATGGAGCTCTCTGTTGCTGAGATGAATAGGAAAGGCCAGGTTATGCTCGAGGCTAGGAAGGAGCTCAAACCATAATATATGTTTTTATTATCTCATTTTCTTATTTACTTTATGCTGCATGTATAGTGGAATTTAGAGAAAGACCCACAGGGACGGGGTAGGTCAGGGTTAAGGAGCATTCAAAGATGCAGGTGTTTGCTTTCTGTATCTCTTACTTAGTCTTAGTCATATTGGCATGGCTGTATTGCAACCAAAGGGATATTATTTTAATTTTTATGTTTTACTTATTTACCTGTCTATCAATTCCCTAGTTTACATATACAGTATGTTGTGTTATTGACAGAGGTTACTTGTTGATGTACACCTGCAAACCTTGTGGAACATGGGCACAAAAAAAAACTACTTCATCCACTATTTATCACCGTTATATTATTTACAGTACCAGGATCTGTTGGGACTTCCATCAGCCAACACCATATTGATGTATGCTTATGTGTTTTGAGGCACAGAAGGCTATACATTATGTCATATTTCTAGCCTTGCTATAGATCAAACAAAAGCTGTAGATACTAACTAGAAGAGTACGATAAAACCAAAACAGTTATATAATCAAGGTCAAAGATTTTGTCAACCATATACTGTATTTTACACCACAACGTTTTTTGGTGCTGCAGGCAAACGATTAAACAAGTAGGATGATAAAAAAAAACTTAAGCTCCTAAACTTCTGCTTCAACTAAACGAGAAGACAAGAAAAAGCATCATGCTCATCTGAAATAGTCGTTACAACCATCTGTAGTAGAGGAGGTGGTGACAGGCGTGTCCTGCATTTGTCTTCCATTAATTAATCATGTGACCCCTTTTCAAATCATCCGGATCCTTCTCCGGCCCGTGTAACATGCTTTTTAAAAGTTATACACACTTGAGAACCGTTTGCCCTTTTCTGAAGTTCACATAAAACTTTGCTGACAGTTACTTACACCACCTTTTGACATTATTACATTGACTGCAAGTAAATTATTCAGTATTGACTCTGTTTCTTCATTATGAGCAGCAGCTTCTGTTGGTGAGACAGTGACAATGTTGTGAACAACATAGATGTGTGACGCTCCTACAGACAACAGACACAAAGACAAAAATAGACTCAAATCCTGTATTTCCTGGAATCAAGATGTTCTTGACATTAAAGCAGCAATTCTGAATCTGAGGAAAATATTTCGGTTTTGTTGTCGGAGTTGCCATGAAAATTGCTGTGCCTGACAGCATTTTATTGTTTCTCTATAAAGTATTATACAAGTCAATAACTTCTTTAACTTCTTGTTTGTCTTGTTTGAATTCTGTCCACGGCATCTTACAACATATCCCCTAATTAAGGAGTTTTTAACAAGCTTGGCTTTATTAAAAAGCTGCATCTCACTGCTCACATCCCTATCGTTCACTCTTTGAGACTCTGATGGCCCCATCATCCTTGACAAAGAGAGAAAGAGAGAGAGAGAAGGACAATATAGGAACACGTAGAGAAATAAAGAGTAACCTGATGGGGTTTTTTCTCAGCTGGCGTAAGACACATCACTGAGCCGTGTTATGCAAGTAGCACATGGCTGATGAGTGCGACACAGAGCCTTTTGAAGCATGTCTTCAGAATCAAAGGTAAGTCAGAGGACACCCACTTTCTCTAAGATTGACGAGTGATTTGTGTCATATGTTTCAATAGTGCCCTGTTCTTGCCTTCCCCCATAAGGACCCTCTCTTTGATACAAGATGCTGTTTGGTATGTTTGTTTCTGTCTCTCCTCAGAGAATCAAGCTGGTGGGAGACTTGTTGTCTGTCTCTGACAAACATCATTTCATCTAAATCACTCTGATACATTCTCCAGCATTTTCCAGCTAGGGTGTGATTCTTTTCTCAGTTGTTGTATGGTCATGTTTTCCAAGCGTGGAGAGACTATAAAAGGACACTAATAATACTGCTGAAGATTTCTTATTTGTTTGTCGTCTTACTGTGGAAAGAGTGGAAAACCTGAATCATAATCTGTAAAACAGAAACTTTAAGCCCTGCAGTTTGCATGTTATGTTACACAAAATGCTACACAAAAGCATGGATAACTGCACAGTTTAACAATTGCACTTCAAAATGGCATTCATGTAGACTAATCAAATAATACTAATACTGTAGTCTAATCAAATCCACAGTCCCAAATGGTGCAAATATGAAAGGTAATTGTGCGCGAGTCCCCTTTCATCTTGTTTATCATATTTGAAATGGTAAATTACATTCCCTGTTTTAAGATTAGTGACAAACATAAATCCATTAGGCCTAGTTATTTGATGAGTCACACTTCTTAGAGCATGCAGTCAGTCAGGGAGGATTTAAATACCAGTGGTTTGCATGTTTTTAGTCCACTGCACATCAAACATACTTTGCATTACTGCCATCCATTTTCCAAATCATACTGTAATTGAGTTCCTACTTTTCAGTCAGTTATTGGTTTGTCTCAACTTCACTACAGTATGAAAAACTTGGGCAAGGTAATCCATCACAATGAGTATTCTGTCACTGTGCACTCTGTATATGTATTTTCATTTTACTAATGTTACAATCATGTAGCTGCTGCAAACCAGCACTGATTTGGAAGCTGTCTTTGTTGTTGTGTTCCAAGCACGCTCAGACATTTCCAAAATTAGAGTTGACTGTTAATATGCAACCTTTTTTTTTTCATTTGATTACATTCATTTGGCAGATGCCTGATGCTTGAGATAGCTACAAGAAATGTCAAGGACAGCTATGATAACCTATTGTTTGTCCACTTGGCTTTATTTCAGATGGCATACTATAAAGTGACTCATGAATGCAATGCCTTTCAGCAGCAGGAATAGCCATTTTATATTAGAATGCAACATTAATGCTAAAGCTTTAACAAAAAATAAAGACAATAACATGTTGCTCTAAAGGATTATACAGTATATATCTAAGAATGTGTGCCTTTGAAAATGCAATCATGTAAACTACGCATAAATTATAGTTGATGTCCTTTAAAACATGTTCAAAAATCCATTGATCCTATGACTACGTCGTGTCGGGTATTTAATGGGTGATGTGGCCTCAGACACTTCAGACAGCTACTGTATTGATCCACTAAAGAGCTCTTCTCACTGACTCCTTACTCCAATTACTTCACTGAAAGACAAGTGAAAACAAATGTCCTACCTGCTAGTGTCAGCGGAGGTGATGGCGATGAGTGGCGGTGTGCGTAGTGGCAGTGTGGTGGGTCGTGGTGGAACTGTGACTGTGTCTGGCTCTGGCTTACGATCACAGTAGTACTGCTCGGCCTGTCTGAAGGCCAAAGGGGGCAACTGGACCGTCCGGCAAGACAGCCTCCGCACCATGAAGGGCTCCATGCAGGTGACAGGCCCCGGCTCTGGGGAGTCAGATGAATCATCAGACACCTGAACGAGGAGAAAAGCAGGTAGATGAGAAGACAGAAAGAAAGATTGATGGCAGATTATTATAATCACAATGAAAAGGTATGCAGAGATTCCTCAGGGGAATTTCATTATGTTGTCATTTTAAATGATGTGAATAGTTTCCTACTTTTGCTCTTCCTTACTTTGAGTGAATTAATTGTTTATTTTTGGTTTCTAAGCTTATTATATGGTATGGTTTTGTATATATTTTATTCACATTTAATTATAATATGCACATTGCTATTTTGCTCGCTTTGTATTGGCCTCAACACAAGAAGCTATTTTTTTCTCTTATGGTCAGAAGTGGATAGAAGGTCAATTTTGTGTCGTTTCTTTAGTACACTGTCCTTAGGGACAGCAGAAAGGTAATCAGTTATTTGCTTATCGAGTGGTTCCAGGAGTATCTTTGATTCAGGATACACTTGAATACACAAGCCCACACAGATACTGCATGGGGAGAGCTGGTGGGACAACATGATAAATTGAGGCAGATTCAGTGCCATTAATCTTGCAACAAACCAGGAGGAGTTTTCATTTGTTCTGCATGAATAACTAGGCTTCTCCGTTAAGCAGGGGTTAACAGTCAACATTTACATTCCACTAAACTCTTTTGCAGGTGATACTGCCACATTTTATGCCTTTCCAATATAGACAACCATGGACCCCTCTTTATGAACATGTACACAACACAATCTGAGTAGGTAGTAGGGTAGTAGGGAACTGGATGCCAATGGCTAACAGTCATCAACCACTGATCCTGTACCTTTCTAAAATTGTGTCCCCTCATAATCATTTTTTCCTGCAGATCAAATTACTCTTTTTATCCTTTTACACTTAGCTGGTTCGTTGTTTCTCCTCTGCTGTGCTGTATGCAATACACACGGAACCAGAGATCAGAGGAGAGGAGAGAAGCTGTAACTGTAAATGACAGAAAAATGCAGTATAGTCTCTCACGCTGAGCTGAAATTTATAAATGAAATTAATAAGTACATAGCCTCAACTGTGTTTTGCCGTCATTTATGGTTGCCATTGTGCTGCTTCTTTCCTCTCCTCCGATCTCTGATTCAGCAAGGGTGGAGCTGAGCCCTCCATGTGCAGACATAGCTCAGCAGCCTTGCTTTGCAAGTAAAAAGCCAATACAAGTAATTTATAAATGCAAGCTGTGCACACTTGGGATAATGTTAGCTACTTCGTGCTAACACAGCTGATATTGTAATCAAGTGGCAATAAACTTACCAAAACATTGTGACAATAGTCCAACTCAGTACGAGTCAGAGAGCAGGGGAGAGCAGCAGGTGATGGAACTACCAATCACAGCTAATGCCTACACAGCAGATATCATAAGTCTTTGAATCTTATCCTAATTAACGGAGCAATCATTTCCTAAATGATCACCAGCACAATTATTTGAGGGCCATAATGACTCATGAATGAAAAAAATATATTTTTTGCAAGTGTTGATGACTAGAACCAGAGATTTTTTAAACGTCAGCATTTAGCATAGTCATCGAATAATAATTAATTAGTATTAGTTTGTGATAAACGCAAACACAATATATAAAGAATATACATAATATGGGCAAATATAAATCTAAAGATACAGGGTTCACAAAAGAATGCAAAATTAGCTAACAATAATGCAGGTTCCACATTAGATGATTCAAGATGTTTATTGTCACTCCGATTGTACACACACAAAGTACACTTGTGTGAAATTCTCTGGAAGGTTTCATTACAGAAAACATTAAATAAGTATGCATAAGGTATATAAATATAAAAACAGAATCTGAAAAGCAATAATAGATATAAAAGCAATAAAGACACAGCAAGGTTTAAACTGCAATAAAAGGTGCGTATGCAATCAATCAGATATTGCACAGATGGTTAGATGTGTGTGTGTGTGTGTGTCTGTGTGTATCTGTGTGTGAGGCTAGGGTAATGTCTCTGTGTGTGTATGCATTTTGTGTGTGTTATTTATTAAGAAATTTTATAGCCCGAAAAAAGAGCTGTTCCTCAGTCTGCTGGTGCATGTTGTGGGAGTCCAGAATTTCCTCCCTGAGGGCAGCAGGGAGAACAGGCTGTGTGGGTTTGATGGGTCATTAATGACCCTCAGGGACTTTCCAAGGCACCGTTGGGGGTCCAGCTTCTGCAGAATGGGCAGGTCAAACCTAGTGATGTGCTGGGCCGTGCGCACCACCCTTCCCAGCGCCTATTACTATTAGCGATATTGTACTTTGGTTGTTAAAAGCCAAAAAAAATGCAGGTAATCCAACACTGAACCTGTTTCTTTTTAGGGGGGCTTTGGGGTCTGGGGGCTCAGGACAGTTGCCATAGCAATCTTAAATCAATCCCCAATTATTCTTAATTTTGGTTCATAAAGTGTGTTAGAGGTTTTCATACAATAGATTGATTTGCTGTGCCAGGAAACGGTGCTCAATACATAGCCAGGGACAGCCTGCTGACCTATTCACCCTCCAAGTGCAAACAAATTAATTATCCTGGCAGTTACACGATACACCGCCCCTTATAGTATTATATGTCTCCATTAGACTAGAAGGATCTTTCTCAAAGCACTAATCTATGTGTATGCGTGTGCTTGTTTCCCTTCTACCTCTTTGTCGTGACTGCTCTGCCTCACCCTCCATCGTACTGCTAAAACACCTCACCCTGCACCACTCCACCCCTGCATCCATCAAGATGCCAATCTTCATCCTGGAAGCTATCGAGCGTTTCATTTCTACATAATTAACTGTCTTACACTCATTGCCATAAATGGTGGCTTATAGAGGGGAACAGCGAAGCCCACATGATTAACCTTCTTTTCAGCAGGCTGAAGGATATAACAGACAGATGACGGATCTAATGACTCAATTAAGTTAAGTCTGTCTTCACCATTTTTGTTTGTTTTTATTTATGTGATGGCCTTTTGCTCTTTTTGTCACTGTAACACGGGATGTGATACATGACATTGCTGTTATATTTGCACTTGTACTTTACTTCATGTACTTCACTTTAGCCCTATTGAATCTCTTTATGAATGATTTATGAACTTAAATTCATTCATTCTGAATTTTATGTCCATAATTTGTCAGTAAATGTGTTAAGTTCAACATGAACTTTAAAGTGTGTGAATATTATTGAAGTTTAAACCTAATCCTAATATTCACACACTTTAAATATTAAATATTATTATTACTACTGGTGCTAGTCATAAAGTTTTATTATTTTATTATTGGTGATTATAACTGACACCTAATAAAAACCCCAAATTGAGTATATCAGAAAATTAGAATATCACTTCTAAAAAAAAAGGACGATGGTATGCCAAAAGGACGCACAGACACAAGAAATACAAAGGTTACGACATCCAAGCATATGTATGTGTGTATGTGTTTTCCCACTGGAAATTATACACACAATCCTTCATACTCACTCACTTGTGCTGTCTCTCCTAATGTCTGAAGTGGCTCTTTATGATAAGTGAGATCAGTTAAAGGTTAATTGGTCTGCTGTGACTCTCATGTGTTCTCTGTGTATTTCATGTAGAAATCCATCGGTGGTCAGGCTGAGCTGTTCGGGCATCAAATTTTATAATTTTCCTTCGAGGAAAACGTTGTGAATTCTAAATGTTTTTATTTTATAGGAAACTATAAAGGAAATTAAAAAGGGATATTAATTTATACAGTGGTAATGAAAACAAACTAAGAAACAACTGTCCCTTAGCGAAGCACCAGCCCTCGTAGTTATTGTTGTTGTTGGAAGATTTACCACTTGAAATTCATAGTGAATTTTTAAAAAACAATTTTAATCAGGTTCTCATTACTAGCTGGCAACCATCAACATTTCCGGTGCAAATGACAACTGTCACTGGTGAATTTCAATAATATAACTTGCTAGCTACTTAACATTAGTTCTTTGATTCGGTTGTAAACTCCTGACTGCTTGTTCAGCGATAACTTTTAAAAAAAGGTTTTTAAATAGCCACTTGATGTCAACGACATAAGCATGCAAAAACACAAGTGACAAGTTCAAGGTAAAAAGTCAAAATCCTCACCAGTTGTTAATCCATGTAGAAGACATGGAAACAAAGGAGCAGAATAGTTTTTTGTATTACAGCTGCACAGAGGTAAGATTTATGTTTGTATTTTTAATATTAGCAATAAAAAAGATCATGAGTATGAGGGCTGTGTGTATGCAAATCTAACACAATCTTGTTAGATAAGTAGTTTGGTTTGGGTTGCTGAAGTGTAAACTTGGTCAAGCCGCTAATGTTACCGTATACTATTGTAGCATCAAAAACCATGGACAGAACTAATATATGTCATTACCACACAAAATACTCTAGCTAATTATGCACCCTTGCCAAGTAATGCTTGTTTACTACTGTAAGCACTAAGTCATTTAGCCTGCCCCCTCATAACTCTTCTACCAAGTTACTCTCTTGCTAGACGTGTAAAATACAAACCAATTTGCTAATTCTTTTGCTTGTTTTGCTCAGTTCAGTTTAAAGATTCGTAGTCACCGACTATGTGACCGACTAAAGGTAGAAGGTATAACTGTTCATTGTAGATAAAGCAACACTTTGATCATACCGGCACATCAGTATGCATTACCATCTGAACTATCTGTGCCCATTATATTGATTTATGCTTTTTACTATGAAACTGATTAAAAATATATGTGAATAAGAATTTATTTAACAAATAATTCACAAACTTTTCTGCAGGGCTTTGTAGCCTTTTATGAGGACTCCTGATGCAAGTCTTCTGAGATATGCAGGTGGTTCAATATTGGCTCGGTTGAGGTATTTTTCACACATGCAGATCTTATTTATTCATGTAAGGACTAAGATGTGGCCATCTTTTCGTTCATTTTATTACTCCCTTTATTACTCTCTAATTCAGTCCTCTGACTTTGTGATTAAACCAAATGATCTAGACACCTTTTTACAAACATGAGGCTTCACTGTGGATTTGTATCACATGAGGATCTGCTATTAAAGTTACTTTTAAAGTTACTCCCTCTCCCATGTATGATTTATGAATTCATTCATATCAATTAGACCATTCTATCAGCAAACAGGAAGCCATCCCTTTTTTCACAAACTGAATTTTTCATAAGCACCCTTTTTCCTGTTGACCTTTTAGGAGATTAAGACGACACCAAACATTGGTTGGATGTTGCTTGACCTTTCAATTTTTTTGCACAAGTTTACAGTGGAAACAGTGTCTGGACAAGACCCCAGGCCTGTCAGTTCTTGTTGTTTAATGATTATGCTTATATAGAAATAAGTTCATAGAGAAATAATGGTATGAAATCATCAGTATGCAGTATATAGGTCGACGTCTGGATGAGCTCTCTTCCTTGATGCACCTTTCTTTATTTTTCTGCAGTTTATCCTACATACAGCATTACCTGAGGCGAGCCGTGAGACATTCCCTCACTTCCTCTCTTAGAAAAAAAACAAATTACCATTTAAATTTCTTATGACAATATATTATTATATGTTGCAGCATTTTACATTCCAAGACTAGAGAGATTTCTCAACCAACCATACCAACACTGATGGCGCTTCAGGACCAAACTCAGCAGAGACATTTTGCTATAAGATACTTAAAAAACCGTGATCACAAAAAGCTTGAAGAGTCAGTTAAAATGAAACTTCAAGCTACGGAGCAACCGGCATCATACTAAGTATGCGCAACCCTTCAATTTCATCTACAGCAACGAAAGAAGTGACTGGGAAAGAAACACAGACAAAGGAGGAAGCAAGGGAGAGAGTAGATGAAAAAGAAAGATTGCATTTGGAGGAGATGCAGTAAATCGCCAGGTTGAAAAACCTATTTAGTTCTCCCATTTATCTGTCAGTCTATAGGCAGCTCTCGGCTTTCTGGAAGCCAACACTACTTGAAACAAAGAGGAGAGCAGGAGGTTTTATCTACAGACTCACTTTATTGATGGCTTTCTATTCTGTCTCGTTGCCCTTCTATGCCTGAAAAGCTTTTGGCTCTGAAGAGAACAAATACATTAGCAATGGATCTTGATTTATTTAGATAAATTTGATATGGGTCAGCCTACTTTACAATCTAAATTTCCAACAGACATGGGTTTGCTTGGCATATGCTGTCTTAGCGAAAAGGTTTCTACAACAACACTGGTTTATCTGTCGCTCCATGTTCAGAGGAGCTGGTATTTACAACCACGGTGTGCGTTTTTACTGCTCGATCTCATGGTTCGCTTAGCTGTAAACCACGGTATCCCGTAGAGTAATAAAAATTAACTCAGTTCATCTCCTACAGTACACAGTGCCCACAGACCTTCACAACAAACTTCACATGCCTCAGGGTCAGGGATGAGGAATAGAGGGGCGGTGGGTTGGATCCATGTTATGAATAATTTCAATGACGTAGATTGATATCATGGTCCGTGATGTTCAAACACAGAAAATGTGTTTTGCGCTGGGGAAATATGACACGTAAATAAAACATACAGTAGTAGTAGTAGTCTTTTGGGATTAGGAAATGACATAGCAAAGCAATGATTCTATTGATTTCTTATAGGTTGTTTTGATATGACATCACATCACTGCATTGCTATGGTGTGAACTGGAGATGGACGGCAGTAACTTATGTGGCTATGTTTATGTAGCCGTAACTGTTTCCTTATTTTATAACGATAAAGTTAAATTTATTGTGGTTTTTTTTTCTTTGTTTTGTTGCTTGTAACTGAACAAAAATACGTAGCAACAGCTGATTCTCTGTTTCTTCACTACTTACACTCGTGATATAACATAATGACATCCAACATATTGTAATTTTCTGTCATTTAAACTAGCACAGAATGGGCTTTTCCTCCACCTTGTCCATTCTGTTTTTTCATTTCCTGCCCTACATCAGGCCCTAATGTGCCATCGGAATCATGTGACTATATGTGAACTTACTGTATATGGGTATATGTAAGGGTTTTTATGGATTTACGACATAGAGAAATTAAAGAAAAGTATTGAGTGAGATGATTTCTAGGTGAGGTTTTTTTTTTATTACACACTATATTTAACTGGAAGCCACAGTAAACCTAGATCTTTATTGGTTCTCTAAAGGTCTTGATTCTCCATCAATCATATCTATCTCAAAGCTTCATCCCACAATTACAGTGTGATATACAGAGAACATGTGGCAGGTATGGCAAATGAGACATCCTTCCTATTATATACCTTCGATTTTTCTGGATATCACACTCCTCCTTGGCTCTGCTATGCATCTGCTGCTACTGTTATATGCAAATTGCCTTTCTATTCTTAGATATTCACAGTATACATGAGGTTTTTTCTCCCCCCTGTCTATCTCAAGTAACAGTGTCTTATATTTTCTGTCATATTAGCATCGCTCCTGGTGTAGCCAAATTTGAATAAATATGTTTATTTTCATTTTAATGTGACACAGCATGCCTTAAATAAAATATACAGTATGTACTTCTAACAAGGCGTCTGGTGTCACAGCAGGATATGGTGGGCTTCAAGGACAAAACAAACACAGAGAGACAGTGTTTTGGCACATATCCTGTAGTTTCCTATTTATCTGATCACCAAAAGTGAGAAAAACGAGACGTGAGAAAAGATTAAGTGCGAGAAAACTACCAGGAAAGGCGATAAAGCAGTAACAGCAGTGTACTGAAGTGTCATATTGAAAGTAAGGGAGATGAATCCATTTGTTTTGAAGGAGTGGCACCCCACTCTCGAGTAGCCTGAGGCAGGAGAAAAATGGCAGGAACAAAACCTAGAGCCTTCCTCAGCTTCAGGCATGGCTCTGTGATGCGCTGGTCTGTGCATGATAATATGAAATGAAATACCCTGGAAGAGCCCCAAACCTAAAACATTAGCAGCAGACAGCAATGCTAGATAGTACTGATAGCTGTTACTTAAAACTCACAGCACATTTTCTGTATTTCCTCATCTGTGCAAAGGGTCATGGTCACTGTACTGTAATATAGAGAGATAAAGAACAACCTACTTGCAACGTTTTGTGTCCTCACGTAATAATGCTGTAAGCATTAGTGTCTTTATTGTTTTGAAATAGGAAAGTGAGAAGGAAACATACTGCGTGTATCATCCATAAATTGAATCTGTGTAAATTTTTTAAAACTAACAAGATACCACACCACTCATCATTCCGCGAATTCTCTGTGTCGACCTTCCCAGGCAGAGTTCACACACACCACTCGTAATGCATCGATACCACATCTGCGCCGAGCAACACCGCCAAACGCCTTATGCAAGATTAATCACACTTTAAACGCAGTCAACAGACTGTGAAATGAGAACGGTGAGCAGGTGGTAATGTTTCTTTACACAAGGCGTAAAGGAATAAATAAATATCGATTCTGCCTGCCTCTCTACCTATATTCACAGGGGCGTGGCTACCTTTAAGTGCAAGCCCCACACAAACGTCAAAGCTGGCCGACAGTATTTGGGGGACCAGATTGATAAAATTATTTTGGCAGGCTTGATGGAAAAAACACAATTTCCCTGCTCGCCTGAACTTGTATTGTATGGAACTGACTACTAATCTAATTTCTTGTTTCAAATATGCAGCAGATTGCTCCACTCTTTCATAAATAAATAAGTAGACAGATAAGCAGTGGCTCAAAAACAATTAACATTGTTTGTACTCGGCTTAGCAACTCAATGATAAGAAGACTACTATTATCAGGTTTATCATAACAATGACCTCTGCTGTGTACAATGGAGTAAAATGTTCTTTCTAGTGAAACATTAGTGGAAGGTAGAGGAAAGATAAAGAGCACCTACTGTCTGATATTAAAAACATATTGCTCAACATTATTATTCAATAAGCAGTACCCATCTGTTTTAGGGCTCTCGAATCCTGAAGTTGATTCCAACAAGTGTTCAGAGCTAACACTTTTTGGGAATTGATCATCTTACAAAACTGACCTTCAGTGTTGCTGTAAAAGAGGCTGGGGGATTATATAAGTCATTATGTGTTGTCCCAGCCTTTTATTTCATTGTCACATGTTCTTTTTCTTTATTTTATTTCCCACAGCTGCTGCTTGTCCTGCTCATCTTTAAGTCACTTTTCTGCTTCTCTTATAGTGTTCCTGTCCTCTGATCCTGTTCAATCTAATTTCCCAGCTCTTTTCATTTATTATCTTGTCATCCACTTCCCCTCTCTCGCCGGCCCTCACCTGTATGTGCTGTTTGTCAACTGGCTTTACTGGCGATTAATGTGATTTTGAGTCAACACATAATTCAAATCCTCTACCCTCTTTGCACTCTTCCCACGCATTAAATTCCTGACCATCACCTTCACCGTCTCCCCTTGTCCCTTCACCTCACTCAAAACCCTGCTCGCCTCATCCTCAAGGCCAGAGAGGCCCAAACACATGGCCTGGATGCTCCCCTGCTGAGCTCTAATTGGTGATCAGGATGTGCGCGGGAAGGAGACGGAGCAGCGTTTGGCCCATTTCTATTCCCTCATCGCATTCACAGGGCCACAGTCACATCTGCGTAACCATGGTGATGCTGATAAGGTGACTCATGACTATTCATCAATGGTGCTGCCTGATTGGACAGCCCCCGAGAGCCTTGCGAAACGTATTCATCAGCGCAGCCTGTGTCCCCGCTCTACCTCAATATGCCCCTCAGGATAATGAGGGAGCATCTCTGCTGCTCTCAGTTTGTTTTTCATTTTTACTTCTTGTCTTAACCTCACCCTCTACCTCTCCTCTCCGTAATTACCTGTCCTCTCTTGACGTCCTACCAATTTCTCTCCCAACACTTACCACACTTCTCTACGCCCATGCTCTCTTCACTCTCTCTTAATTGATAAAGGCATTAATCACACTCACATTTGACATCAACTATTGCTAACCTATACTGCCAAATCTCTTGCTGCTACTCAGTCACACATGTTGCTCATATCATATAGTAGCAGCACTCACTTCAGAGTCCTCTACTTACTTTTTAAATTAAAAATTTTCCCCAGTACCTGTTTCTAGCAATGTACAGCTATATAATTTTAAAATTCATTGAATCTTTCGAGACACATAATGTGAATCATCAGTCAGATTTTGTTCCATTAGTAGCAGTTTTATTCCAATTTAAAGGTCACTTGTTCCTGCCCATGTCAGTTTTTTTTTCATAACCACTTATAATTATGCATCTTTTGTGCCAGTGGGACTACATGCTTTTTGTTCTAATGTAATGTTATGCATCAGTTTAAATACCATTTCTTGCAGGCAGCCGTGTCTTTGATATTTCATTGGTGACCTCTGACTTTAGTGTTTCCCCATAGGAGATTACATAGTGCTCATCAGCATCAGTTCAGATTTTCAGACTGTGAACATTACATTTCTCTGTGTTTAATACACACCTACAGTACATTTATATTCCATGGAGCTTTAGCACAGCTCATCTGGAATGTGGAGCAGATAATAATAATAATAATAATAATATGTTCCACACACGCCGAGAAAAAGTAGAAATGTTGTGGAAACCTCAGCAACAGGCTGTAATTTTGAATTTTCTGATTTCTTATTCTTCACTATGATTCACTTAGAAATGTGGATCATGTGGCAAATTTACAGCAGGAATGGAAATGATTTTTGGCTGATATCCCCAGTGCAGCCTTAATGAGGGAAATGCTCCATCTGCATACCCAACGTATTTTCTCTGCCCATTTGAAAGACTTGCATACTGGCCCTATTTTGAACTTCAACTCAAGGTCAACAGCTGTAGAGTATGATTGAATATCTTATTCATGCACAAGAGGATAAGCCTGATATTGTCTGTGCCTGCTCTATCCGAGCTCCATCTCTGGTTGAACACAGCCGCTTTGACCTCTCGGGCTGTTTGTAAGGATTTCCAGGAACCTGTCTATTAAATCCAGAAGGATAGTGGTGGGTGACGGACAGCTTGCACACAACTCTGACAGCATCAAGTGAGAGCCGAGATACAGTCGGTTAGATGGCAGTGTTATGGGGGGGATGGGTAATGAAAGAGATAAGCATTGAAATGTGTGAACTTGTGTGGAGTTTGTATAATAGCGCTATAAATACTATATGCTATAAATATATATACTATACTCTAAATACTGGCTGTCGTGAAACATTTAAACATTTGAGGCATTTTCTGGATGCTGAGAAGCAGCCATTGCAGAGACGTGAGATGTTATTTATTGTATCATGCACATATAGTGCCATTTCCACATGGACAACCAAGACACCATAATTACAGGTTTGATGGTGAAACATGTGTCATACAAGAACAGAACTACTTAAATATACTACATTGCATAAAATAATTTAGTATTCTGCCCCAAACTTTACTAAAAATATCTATTATAAAAATATCAACACATACCAACACCGATGCCCAAATGGCTTTGTAATGAACTGTGAGGCAATTTAAATGTTTGCAGAACCCCTAAATGCCAGAAACATAATCACACACTGAAGTTTTAAATGCAGTATAAGAAAGTCATCTCAGACCCTTACAGTTACATGAATAATGGTGTACAGAGTACAGAAGACGTCAGAAGGAAGATGAAAACTCCTAAGTGAAAGTTAAGTGGAGAACTTGTGCCAAAAATACAAAAAGACAAAGCTGGTGTTCACTTACACTGTCCCGCTGGCTGTCGTTCCCGGACCGGTCATTCTTTTGCATGGTGTGCCACCTCTGAAAACAGGCAGGCCTCAGTCACACTCAGTTAATCAGAAGGGAGACTAACAAGAAAAACAGAAAAACAAATCAGCTGGCAGAAAAACAAATCAGCTGGCAACCTTTTCAAATCACCCCACCAACCCTACAAACCTCTCATGTAAACTTTCAAAAATGAAGTTGTGCTGAAGTTTTTTGGTGTTTGTTTTTTTTTAAATGGCTGTTGCAATAACTTACTAAATGTAAATAAATAACTCGGTGTTGTATATATGTACACATATTGTTTAAATCTTTGAAGAATTGCTATCCTTTTGAAAACCATTTTCAAGTAAGATAGCACCATCTCAACAGGCAGAGCAAAGTTTATAACATCTCCCAGGGGTTATGTGGTTTGATAATATGAAAGCTTTAATCTCCTAGACAACCATGTACTTTGCATGTGTGTGTGTTGGTGAGAAAAGAAGCCATGCTGGGATCCTCTGGCCTATTAGAATGCATTAAAGTGTAAAAGGTAAAGGTCAGTGAATTAACAGTGAGTTACACAACCCTGTTCTGTTTACCTGGCCTAATAACCCCAAGCCTACACCTGCCTCTCTCTACTTTATCTCGTTCTCACTCTCTCACACTCACACACACACACACACAAACACACACACACACACGCGCACACACACACACACCACAAACACTCCTGCCCCTGAACTGGATGTTCAAGACCGTTCACAGAGTGTTAAGTGCTGTGACACATGCAGAAAATCCTGCAGAGCTTCAAAGATGAAAAAATAATCAAGTTCTGGTGCAATTTGATTGGAGCACATACAGAGAGTCTATTTGTGCTTTTGCATTCCTGTCACGTCTAACTTTTCTTGTCATCAACCTGCAAAAAAAATATCACAAAAGTAAGCAGATCATTCAAGAATCCTCAATTTGTTCTGCTTTCTTAGCCCTGTTTTTGCTGTGTATTGTGTATGTATATATGTATATGTACACTGCATACTTTTGTGTGAATACATATATGCATTCCAATATATTTCCCCCACAAAAACGGACTTTCAACAGCCTATCTGCAAAGCAAAGCATGTCATTTGTCATTTACAACATAAGCTTTCATTTTCATGGTCCATGAGCTTAGAAACAACATCAAGTCCACTCTGTCCCTTTTACCAGGACTCATCAGCAACACTGAATGTACTTTGAATGAGAGATCAGTCAAACTGGTCACACATTATCCGTGACGCCAGTCCTTTAGCTCAGACCCATGTCCACTAAATAGATGTGGAGTGACAGGATGGCCAGGTAATTACCACAGAAAAACAGACAGAGCCAGCTGGACAGTCTACATTGATTGGAGAGGAGAGGAGAGGAGAGGAGAGGAGAGGAGAGGAGAGGAGAGGAGAGGAGAGGAGAGGAGAGGAGAGGAGAGGAGAGGAGAGGAGAGGAGAGGAGAGGAGAGGAGTTACATGAAATAAACTTTGACCTATGCTCACATCCAGATTACCACAGATACAGTGTCTGAATTCATAACTGACTTGTCTCAACACAGCCATCAAAATCTCTTAATGTAGCAGCAGTGCAAGATATGTTCTTTTTTTATGAAATATGTTTTCTGCAAAGCCTTAATCTGTGTCTGTCTGGAAAGTCCAGGCAAGTCTGCACATATAAACAGTATACAGCTATGTATCTGTTGATGCTGCTCTTCTCTGGTTGTATCTGGTATAGGCTGACAGTGCTGAGAAAACTCTAATTACCAGACAGAGGGGAAACAAACTTTCCAAAACGCGGTGGTGGAGTTGATATTTTGCATTTTTGTGTCTTAGTATGTACCATGTTGTCATTATAGGCCACTTATAAAAAACTCATAATGTCATAACCAACTCTGTAAATTATTCTTGGTAGCGCTGAGTCAGCTAAAGGTCTATCATGGCATGAATTAAACAGGAGGGGCTGTTAAAATGGCTAAAATAAACGCTCTTTTTCCACCCTCCTCTGTCAGTTCAGGGCAGGCATAACAAAAAAAGCACCAATATGATGATGCTCCAAAATAATGCACAAGATTTTAGCCTTGAAAGCACAAGGCTAATTTAGCAAAAACCGAATCAGCAGGAGACATGGCTCAGCCACAAAGTACTCAGAGCGAGAAATATATGGATAAACAACATCTCACGTTTTGCATGCAGGAAGCTCTTTTTGCTTGTGTGTCTTGGTGTGTGTGTGTGTGTGTGTTGGCTTAGTGTGGCAGGGTGTGTGCCTACAGTACAACCACACGGGATGGATTTCTGTCTGTGCTTAAGCATTAGTTACATGAACAGACAGAGATCACCAAAAGAGAGATCCAGATATGAAAGCTGCACCTTGCAGACGCTATTTCTTCCCCTGTCCCTTTGATACATCCTCTGTTGGCTTTTTCAATTAACTTCCTGCCATCTTACGAGAGCGATGAGAGTTTATCCTGCGTGATCATATTAGGCGAGTGAGCAAAAATGAGCTGAGCTATGGCTTCTCCTCACCCAGCAGCAGAAGGTCACAGCAGTCTAATGTGGTCTACATTTCAGTTGCTGTGTGTGAAACGTCTCTTTTCTCTTGTCGAGCTCCCCCAGCTGCTTATTGAATAATCACTCAAAAGTATCTCAGCCTTTTATTGTAGCCATTCAATGAGCTGAGATGAGAAGGCAATGTGGCTTTGTTGAATAGCCAGTCACTTTTATTTCCTTTGTAGGCAGATCTACATAGACCACATTAATCAAGTGTGTGTTTTTTGTTTTGTTTTTTGTTGAATTTGTCGAGCTAATATTTCAGAGAAAAAGCCCCTTGGCAGTCTCTACATTACTATAATTAATATTCAAGCTTTGATGGCCAACACTAAAATGAAGTCAACACATCAAAAATCAGTCAAAGCTGTTGCAAAGCTCCAGTTCTTCTAACTGAAATGAGTTATAACCCATTATAAGGTTCATTACGGTGTTGTCACAGTTTGTTGCTCACTATAAGCTCCTCATGCACCATCCAATCAGTCTCAATCATCAGCTATTGACTGAACAGGATTTTCAACCTCATGGAGTTCCTTCACTTTTGTTTTTTTTTCGAATTTATATAGTAATTGTATTTTGGTCACTGTTTGCAGCTTTAAGATAAGCACTGAGCCACCTTTCAAGTAAGATGGGGAAAAACAAATGGAAAAGAAGCACCAGTTTTGATTGTTGAGCAGCAACAGCACTAGCAGGCTGTATACCCACTGACTGAAAACATGAGCTGTGACATAGCAGTGGCTCCTCCAAGTGGTGCCGCACTTACTGGACATGAAAGTAAAAACAGGAAAGATGGGCCTCAGCTTCATTTGATTGTATCTCATGTGGAGAGACACTACTGAGGACTGGATCCTCAGTAGTTGCTGCCTTTGTTTGCCTGACCTTGTCCTTTCCCTTACGCTGAGGACAACCATTAGCTGACACATCTCTTCCTCAATCCATCCATTCATACATCACATAAATCAGCTACAATCAAACCACTGGAGGGCTGTCACCTCGTGTAATACAATCACACTCACACACATCACACATGTAGTATATGTGCACACCGGCCCTTGCAACACAACCTATGGATGACAGATGTGGGCTGTCACTTGGCACAGACGATCTGTTTCTGGGGGGATTATGACACTTGTTCTATACTTGGAACGATACACTTGATCATATGCAGTGTAGGAGCTCCAATTCACTCTTATGTATAGACTATACTAGATTCTGTGTATTATGTGTATCTGTGAATACACTGTGTAGGCCAGGACATCTTTGCAGCACCATATTTCATTTTAAATTGTATCTTGGCACACATTTCGCCTTTTAACAAATATTGTGCCTCCTATGGTTTGAAAATGGCAGTAGACCATATTGCGATCTTGATTTTAATTGTTCAGCCCTAGTATGAACAAATTGAAAGTGGCCGTTATAAAGCCATATCTGGCCAAACAGCTCAATTTCCTTATCATTCATTCCCACAGCACTTGTAGCACTGTTGACTGTAATGGGCTCTTTGTCGCCGCTCGAAACAATTACACAGCAAGTGAACCAGGGCTGAAAATACAATAATATTTATCTGAAATGTAAATTAGCTCTCCCACCTCAAGCTCCTTGAAAATAATTGTCTTATATTCCACATATTGTCTGACAGATCCAAGTATGAGTCACACATTTTATTGTTTGCTTTTTGTGCTGTGAAACTGGGGTCATCAGATGTGGGAGTATTTTGAAAACAATTTGAAGTTCAACTGTTTAAGGTCTATCTGATTTAAATTACTTCTATTCCAGGCCCTTCAGACAATTTATTGGATCACACACCACTTAAAGATGAGTTGCTTGTCTGTCATTTTCAATAGAAGCTAGAAAAGAAAAAGAGAAAAAGAAAAAGAAGAATCAATAGATCTCCTGAGCATCAATGGGACTCAGTTTGACAACAACACACTTTTGTGATTTTCACAAAAAGAAAAAAAAAATCAACAAGGAAACATACAAGGTGAAAAAAAGACCTATTATATTGCCTTATACTGAATAACAGTCAGGTAAAGAAGACTCCATTCAGCACCTCAAGGTGGTACCTTGCAGGATTTTATGCAAAAATATATGCATCATCAACCTGATGGAAGCTGCAATATAGAGAAAAGCATTTCATGTACACTATTTTACGGTAATGTTCCTCTTCTGTATCTGTCTTCACTGGAACTTATTAATAATGTCTTCAAAAAAAAAACATTTTACTCCATCTGGTATGATATGATCCAAAAAATGTAAGAGTCACATGTTGTTGCATGTATATGTACAGGCAAGCAGTGAATAATGTTCTGAATTTTGACAGAGACTAAGCCTGCCGTGTAACATATCTTTTCCCACTTCTTCTGAAGTTGCTGTGTAGTGCGTAGTTCATGACATCATGATGCATGATTTTCATGGTAATCAAGTCCTTCAAGGTTTAGATAAAACAGTTATCTCTACTACTTAACCACAATAATGGAGCACTAACCTTGGTATCCAATTTGCTCTCATTAAAGGGGCACTCAAGGATTTTACACATATAGATATGTTTATAAGTCTCACTTTACCCCCAAACTGTTCTAACAAATCACACAATCAGGTTGCATTATGGGAAGTGTAGGATCTAGCATTTTTGGAGCTTAGGACTAAAAGTAAACATTACCTGTCATTTGCTGCATGATAATGACTAGATTTATTTTAAACTGCCACAAGGGGGAGCACTGATTGTTGTACATAAAAAAAGATGTGTCCTATCTGTTATGCAATAATTTAATGCAATTTTTTAGTTATCTCTATGACAAAGTGTTAATGTTTCCAGGAGTGTATAACTAAATGTCTTTTACTTTCCATGTAATTGCTTGTTAATCGAGGTCGTGTTTGTTTTCTGGTTTGAAACATGTGGAAATTAAATGTATTTGTTTTAAATCTCACTTCAATGAATACCACCATAAATGTTATATTCCTAATGCCTAATATATCAGTGATAATTAATACATTTAAAATAATAATAATAATAATGTTTAAAAAAAGATTTCCATTAACTTTTCTCTGTGATATCACTATCAGTTATCAACTGCTCGATATTTAGCTAATGTTTTGTTTTTCTCCATTTAACGTTCGGTGTTTGGTTAACGGTTAACGGTTAACGGTTGTCTCTCGTCAGGCTTTTCATTTCCAGCAGCAACAAGCTACTCTTTCGGGCCAAAAATCTCTAAATAAACCCCGCTAAACGTTTGCTCGCCAGCACCAAACAGCAGACAGAAACTGTTGAACTAGCGGCTAACTTTAGGCTAGTGGACATAGCCGAGCATTTAGCTAGCAGCTAACTTACATTTCCCTGAAAGAGCTGGTGGAGACCAAAAGAGAGTTAAATAGTGATTAACTGACTTACATTCACCAGATGGACGGAGTGGTCGCCAATAAATCCAAATGACAGGGATCCAAAACTACATGTGTTGGAGAGAGTAAATGAGTACTGTGGGTTATTCTGCCCCCAGGTGGTGAAAAAGTCATTAATTAAATCCCAAGACCCTAACCCTAGCCATAACCAGCAGTCTATCAAGTAAGAATAAAAAACGTTTTGTTATGCTACTTCCTGGGTGAAATACTGCACTGTAAAAAAAAATAAAAATACTTAATAGGTTTTCTTGAAAGTAGCATAAAAATCTAACCACTATCAATATGATGTTTTGGGTTGTTGTTGTTTTTTTGTTGTTTTTTTCTAAATTCTTAAAATTAAGCCTGTTTGGCCTCACATATGAAATCAGAAAATTCATGTTGAAATGAAATTATTTGTCTTGAAAGTCAGTGGTCAGTATCTTTCCAGTACATAATTTTTTTTTAATAAATAAAGTAATATATTGAAATTCTTTGGTTGTGGTCTGATTGTTAAAATAAGCAGAGGAATCTTGTTTTTTCACTGTAAAGATACAGTGTGATAATTGTGCAATTCACTTTTCAGACATGTTTATTGTCAGTTCTAGCTAAAAAAAATATATATATATACTGACTATCTTAGTAAGACAAATTAAGAGCAGTTACCTTGAGTCTAATAACCTATAGTGCATATGGTTTGATTAGGTTTAATTATCCTAAAACAAGATATTGTATCCTGTAACATGGTCTTTGAAACTAGGCTGTATTCTGTATTCCCTCTTGCTAAGTGATGCTTCTGTGTCAGCACCAGTTTATAGCTCGCTGTGGACCAGTTAAATAGCACTGTGAAATACCTTGTTATGTTACCCACAACAGTCAAATTAACTATGCAGATAAACCAAAACTCAGTATACACATACGAAATAATAATCCTGCTACTTGCTTTTTTTTCCCCTTTTATTTTAAGGATGCCTGCAGATAAATTCATGCATGAAAACAGTGTGCTGCTCTGCTTTGTAGTGCCAGCAGATGTCCCTAGAGAGCTATAGTTGTCTTGAGTCTCACAGCAAGTCAATCCTGGTACCTTACTCTCCTCTGATTAAAAAAAACACACAGAACAAACTTCACACAACTCTGCATATTCACCATTATCCATCTTTACAAAGCGACTGGCAGTATGTCATACATAAACCAGTCACATTTGATTTTCTACTGATATTAATCACACAATTTTAACACATTTCTGTTGTGTTTCTCTGTTGTGTGTGATAAAAGGCTCACTTTCTTCTTTTGTCGAACACACACAAGTCATTGTCTAATGTCTACTATTGCAGTTGTGCTATAGTCTAATGACACCACTGACCCAAGGCAGTAGAAAGCTCAGCGGAGCTTGGGATGAGTCACTCCTATCAGCAGGCACACAGTGGTGAACTGAATCCCAGCCTGTATCTCTCCCATCAGATATGATTCAATATAGATGCTGATGACTGACTGAACATAGAAATATTGCTTATAATGTCAAGGTCACAAACCCAGTCCTAGTGGTTTATTCCTGTACATTGCCCGGGCTAGTACAGACTGACTGGCAGTGTAATTAGTGCCGGGTGCCTCACAGTCCCTTTTTATAATGTTAACATATTTAACAAATGAATGACATTGGCTGGCAGTATAACCCTAACCCTAACCCAACCTGATGCTACATCCAAGCACATTAAAACATTTTCATTTGGTCAAACAATAAAAATTTCCACATTAATTTTGTCGTTTTATCCTCTCTGTCCTTATTCTGTCCTTATTCGGTTAAACATTTTGTTGCCAGTAGCAACCACACTAACATAGCAGTCACAGTTCAGCTGACATTGTTAACACTAAGCTACATCTAGCCTTATCATAACCTTATCATCAGCAGGTACTCTTTTACTTTTTTCTATTTTTTGTATTTTTACTAATTATCGTGCTGCACTTTCCTATAGATTTAATGTTGATCTTCATTGATGATAGTCTGGTTTTTTTGTGGCATGAGGGAGGGACAATGTAATGAATTTGACAACTAGTCTATATTTTTGTTAATCCATTTTTCTTTTTCACCATTAGCCATTTTTGGTTCGGTCCACCACTTTGGTTCACACTGAAATCACTCAACATCCATTGGATGGATTGGCATGATGTTTTATACAGATATTTATGGTTCCCGCAGGATGATATTTACTGACTTTGGTTATTCCCTAATGCCTCCAGCAGTTTTCACATATCTAAAATTATGTTCAGACATTCCCGGTATATAAACAATGAATCTTAAATATTTTGGTGATCCCCTGGCTATTCCTCTAGTCACCATGATGTTGACAGTTTTGGATGAAGTGCCTTAACCACAGTTGGACTGCCTTGAAATTTGATTCAAACACTAATATTCCCATGATAAACTGTGAGAAATTTGTAGTAACTTTGTTAAGTTTCATAATGCTCTGGTTTATGACCAGATACCTGCAAAATTAATGATGCCCCCCTCACTATCATTTCATTTATTGCCAGTGGTTTTTTACACTTTCACAGTTGCTGTCATTAAAGGCTTCAAAGGCCTGTTGTATACATGTCAACCTGCACTAAAATATTGAGTCTGCTACTCCGCCATGTTTTTAGGTAACGTCCATCTTCCTATTTGGAAAAAGAAACCCCAGCTCTATGATCTTTTTCATTTTGTAGGAGATGATATGAAAACTCCTGCAAACTTTATTTCATAGAATCGTATACCAGCATGAAGACACTGGTGATTCAAATCAGATGAGCTGTCCTGAAACATACGGTTCACAGGAGTGATGGCGCATGTAGTGAATGTTTTTATCAGTGGACACGCTCCCTAGGATGAGGTAAGCAAAGCAGACAAACCAGTCAGTTGAGCAAAGAACTGCCAAAACTTTTATACTTTGGGATTTGCACTGTCTGATTTTTTGTCATGTTATGTAAAAAAAAAAAAACACCCACCCACTGAGACTCACTTTGGCCTCAGATTATTTAAGGAGAGCCAGAAAGCTGATTACATATCTGTAATCTTATTTTTATAAAAACATTTCCAGAGGCAGAAATTCAAGGAGAGTACGGCTGATTTCTCCAGTCAGCCCCTGCGATGACTAGATTTGCTCGTTTGAAATAACATCAAATCACAGTGAAACCTTGGCATCTTGTCGACATAATAACAGATAACCAAATATTTTCCGGCAGATATGCGTACCCAATTTGTGCATCCAGAGAAAACATTTCCCATTAATTAGGGCTGCGCAAGATAGTAAGTCAAAGTAAAATAGCAGAATGGATTCATCATAAGCTCTTGATTCCTCTCTGTTATTGGTGCATATAATGTATATGAACATGTAAGCTCATTCAGTAGAAACTTCACCAACTCCAGGACAGATGACCTCAGTTTGCAGCAAAGAATACAGTTCATATGCCTTCAGTAAAAAAAAAATGCATCTAACATATCCATTAAATTATATTCGGTATAAAGCCCTGCAAACGTATTACTCAAACATTTGTTTGACTGGTTTATGGGACAGCCAAGTGCAAAGTCATCTCTATCTTACAGATCAACATGTTATAAGATATGAGATTAATTAATGTCTGCCCGAGGCTTGTGAGACAACATGCTGATATGGTCACATGGAATTAGACCCTGAGATTTCACAGAATATTCTCCCACTCACTGTGGTAAGAAAAACAGAGAGGAGTGAAAGACTAAAATAGAGAGTGATTTTTTACTACATAAAGCATACTACATACTCCCTTTACTCTACACAAGAGCGTTTAGTGTCTCTCTCTCTGTGCAGTCCCGTCTCTCATCCGTGTATGGATAAATAAGAGATAAATGGGATTATGAGGAGGATAATAATGTGATGAGACATGCAGATATCAGTAAGTGATGATAATAATGGGACTGAGCTGTGTAACAACAAGATTATGTTCTCATTTTGTCTTCTTCATTCAGGGTTTGTGTAAAAAAAAAAACATTTTGCTGACAAATCGAATATAAATTACACTATATCATTTCAGTCAGCCAATTTTATAGAAAGGATTTATTATGTGAATACAAAGTGCAAGTAGAGTTAATATTTGGTCTGAACTCATATACAGAGACTGCGGAGTGACCATAACTAACTTCCCCTCAAAACCAACATTAGATACAGAGCTGTTATGTAGGATTTAGTATTTGTCGACTGGGCACCAGCCACCAGGTATCCATTCCCCAACAAAGAACATTATGGCACATATACTATGTAGTCAAGGCTGGATTACCAACTAGGCAACTATCGTGGGGCCTCAAACTTTCAGGGTCAATGATAATCCTGATAATCTTGTGGCCCGGTCGAGGCTTTGAGTTTAAATCAAGCTTTAAAGCTTCAATATTATGTCAGTTCATCCCATGTTAGCATGCATATTACTAATGTGCGTTTAATAAAGATACCACCAGAAGGGTTAATGGGGGTAATTTCCTCGAGGGTAATTGCCATTGAGATGAAAAAAAAAAATCACCTAGCATGCAACATCTGGCTAAGACACATTATCTATACAGCAGATAATTCTTAACATGTGTTGTAAATTTACAAAAACGAATGACTTGGAGCATGCAATCACTTCATATGAAATATTATAGTAATAATAAGTTGGATAACCATCAGTGCATACAAGCTGCAATTATGAAAACAGCTGGGTGTGGCAACAACATAAACCAGAAAATGGAGCAGTTTAATGATAAAATGATGTCAAGCCTTTACCTTTGAGCCAATGCGCTCAATGTAACAGGGAAATAATAATGTGAATAGGCTGGAGCCAATTTACAATGTTAACTTCATTGCAGACCAATGTCTGTAGTAAATCAACAGGAAACCCCCCCTAAAACAAGGCAACAACCCTGGGAGAAATATGGTCCAAAACCTATTTAACACTCATACTGCATGTTTATTTGTTTTTGCTTATTTATTTTTTATTTTTTATACCAATTAATCATTGCAAGAACAAATTCCTTGTGCCAGTGCACACTGTTGATGGTTTTTTTCCCATTGATTTTTGTTTTTCTTCACCTTAACCCTGACCCCAACTAGTTATCTCTGTGATGGCTAAACATAAAATAAGACCATATCCCAACAATGGAGGGCGGCACTATGGGAAACAGTAAGGACATTGGTATACTCTAACACAAGTGCTTATTGGATAGCCAAACTGAATGAGGCTCCCTCCCTCCCCCCTTTCCGATGTTTACAGCCAATAATTGTGACTTTCTAAAACCAAAATCCAGCATTTGTGCAGCGATTGGCCAGGTGTGTGGAGGTATTCCTGTCACTTTTCATGTGTGCAAACAAGTGCGTCACTATGAATGCCTTCCAAGAGAGACGTTACTAAAAGTGTATGCCATATTTAAACAATTATTGTATTTTTTCTGTTTCTATGTCGGCAGGCTATTAAATAAATTATAATTGAAATTGTCAGATGCAAACTAGTTCTTTGTGAGTAGACCCCAGCTTTAATTCAGGAAGAATATAATTCCTGATGCATCATGATTTGACTTTGGCATAGCCAGTTTGGCAGATTGGGGCAGATCATGGCATTTTACATATGAGTCTAGCAGAATCAGCAACATTTGCCTGATCCTAAACCTACGTTACCAAATGCCCTTGTATTAATATAACTCTAGCTAACTGGCAAGCTGACTTAATGTAAATATCAGGAGTCAGCCCAAAAAAGTCCCCTTTGGCCATGCTGCAGAAAAAAAAAAAAGTTTAAATAATCCATGTGCCAACCCTGATGTTAATTTATCCCTTCCTTGCACAAACACTAGCTGTCAAAGACACTTAACTCCAATTACTCTGCAGCATGTGCTCACGCCAAGCAATCAGTTCCCAGTCAGGGACAAGTTGATACGTTACAGTGAGCTGTTGGAGAAGCTGTGGTGGGACTGAAATGGTCATTTAAATGCTGTGGTCCTCGATTCCTTACCAGATGAAACCTGTGATGTCTTTATACTATTGTATATTTTGTACCGTTCTGTTCTGATGGTAATAAAGGTAGTGCTGGATTAACACGCTGTGTGTTTTGTACACGTGTGTTTCTGTGAGAGCATATGTGGCAAAAAAGGAGGAGGGTTTCATGGAAAGCATTGCCCAAGTCTGCAGAACCACCAAGCTGTTGTGGTCTTTTGTCTATGTTTTTAAGAGCAACATTGTTGTGACCAAATCCAAACACAGAAAATGTCAACAGTTGCTTATGGAAAGTTTTCTGCAGCGCAAGAAAATAAAGTATTTTCTATTTGGTAAACAAAGAGCCAGGATGTGCCGTGCGAGAGATGACCAAAAGATGACCAGCACATACCATCACTCTCATGAGACATGCCCCCCTCCACAATACAGGCCAGAGCAGATCCCAAAACCCCAACTGTGTGTGCCTGTAATAGTAGTGTAAGCTCTTATACTGTGTACTTTTAAAAAAAACACAATGACAGGACTTCCAGTGTGTAACAATGGAAAGGGAAGTATAAATGAAACAGCATGTTCCAGCTGTTTCTCTCTTCTTCTGTTTCTTCTACTATCTCGTGTCCCTCGGAGGTCATTCTTCCTGCCGAACGTAACACGTCATAACACACAGATGCTGCTGCTGCTGCTGCTGAGGCAAAGATCAGCTCCGTCAGTGCCTGCTTATATTGGTCTACATGACATCAATTAAAGGTTGAATCTGATGCGTCACTGACCATACCAGTGCAGCTTTATTATAAGATCTTTTTGGTGGTTCCCCTGATACCATCCAGCTGTGCTGAAAGTCAGCGTTTATTGGGCTCTACTGCATTGAGAGAATGACACAAAGAGGGAGAAGGGGAGACAAATCTTCCTTGTATCTTTTCATCTATGCTGTGCTGGACATGTCTGTGTAACTCATTATGTGTCATGGGATGGTTTCAAGGCATGCCTATACTACTGCCTTTTAAGGACGTGCAAATGGGAAAAGACTCCATTATAGATTCAAAAGTCAAACTTGTCCCTGGATGTAATATCAAAGAGCACATTCGTCACTGGATTCATGACAGTATGGCCAAACATCTGGGAGGCAGGGAACATCTTTACCTAAGCAACAAACCGTTCTTAAATTCCAAAAACCTGTTTCCCCTTCACTTTTAAGTTAAAAACACCTGTAAAAGTAATTGGTGGAAACTTTTCTGCCCTCAATGCTCTCCAAGAGCCTTGAGCATGTAGAGCTCAGCGTTATGGGAAAAGCGTTTCTAATAAAAATATACTTAAGTGCTTCTGGCATCGGTTGCTTACCTGTTGTTGTGTGTGTATTGTCTGTGTATATATATATATATATACATATTGCAGTGCCTCTGCACAAGAGCGTTGCGGGAGGGGGGGGGGGGGGGCTTTTGCATTTTGGGCTGTCTTCCTTGCCAGAAAAACAGAGGAAAACAAACATTGCCTTTATTATAGTAATGAATATGCTTTGGGAAACAATTTATATAATTTTCCATTAAGTCTTACTCATAAATTGCCAAGAATGGCTTAGGGAATACTGTGACATTTTGACTTTGTTTATCACCAAATACAGCAGCCCCCCACTGTTACTTGACCCCTGACCCTTCACCTCTGGAAACTCACAATAGCTACATCATTCACTATATCACTCACAGTCACTGTTGCTATCAAAACCATATGAATACAACATAGTCTGATAAACATGGATAAACACAACATAGACACTTTCAGGTTAGGTCTTACAAATCAGTGAATTCAATGGAAGACAGACACACACACACACACACACACACACACAGCTGCTTTTATCTGTTTTTCTTCTTCTATTAATACATTAGCAGCAGTGCAGATGCTTCTTGTCCCTGCACAGTACACACAGTACATTGAGCCAAGCTCATTACTCTGCGTTCCCATTCACTCACACTGGCAAGGAGCAACACTCATTCAGAAAAGAGACCTAGGGCAACATAACAACAAGGATACAAGCAGAGGTTTGTACGCATAAAAATTTCATACATATGCCATCGTCATTTTCTCTGATGCTGTGTTGTTTTAAAGCAGTCACTGTTGAGCCACCCATTATTCAGCCTAATCTGACTTTCTCTGATCTCTGCACAATAGATGCTTCATCACAGAACTAGGACTAAAGGAGGAGAGAGAGCTACCCCTGTCATACAGGTCAGAGTCTCGGCTTGTGTCTGCAACCTCTATCTCAGCACTCAGGTGATGCACAGGTGAAACAATGGGCTCAGTGTGCCGCTCTCATCTCCCAGATTCAGCCACATGGAGGTGGAGTGTAGCACTGGCTGACAGTATATATTTGCATAGTAGAGGTCAGGTACAACACAAGGCTCCCTGTGTTCAACACTGCAATAAAGGAGCTTTGAAACAAGCACGCTGACAGACAGGCGGGCACTAGAAACTGCAGGCTATTTCCCCTGCTTTGAAGCAACATAGGACATAAGAACAGCGTGTTCTAATACATTTTTTTGTTGATGTCATATGCGTGACCTTTAACTTTATATATTTATGTCACCATGAAATAAACCTCATAGCAATGTCATTTGAATCATGGTCTCCACTTACAGTTTCAGGGGCTGGGAAGTAATACATAAACTGGTCCTTATGTTGTTTAGCCAGTCAGCTGGTTCAGCATTAAACTCTTTAATAGGCTTTAATCTGTGAGTAATTACATGACGTATCGTTTTTGCTCATCCTTTATGTGTTCATACAAGTGAGTACACGGCATAGGACAAAGCTCTCCTTTTATGGACTGTGCAACGTTTGCAAAGCTCTCTGCTTCATGTTAAAGCAAGCTGCTTTGACTAGCAATTTGATAAGTATATGGAAATCAAAGGAGCCATACTTTGAGAAGCAGAGATAATATCCCTCTTACAGGGAACTGTGGAGAGTTGCTGAGTGTTGCTCTGCCACATGTGGCAGTTTAACAAGGAAAACTGACACACGAAACCACTTTTTCACACCCTCACATCCACACGTACAGTACATCCTGACAGACACACACTAACAAACACACAGTGACAGACACATACTAACACCTTCTGTCTAATTCTATTGTCCATCTCTGTCCGTTTATCCCTGTCTGCCTTTCATTCACCTTCCTTGTATTAGGGCTGTTGCTGTAATAATATTGACGTACAACACAAGGATATTTGATATATCCTGATTAATCTGTGTTTGCACTGGAGTTCAATGATATTTTGTGCCTACAAGACATTATAACTGCTGAGAAGATCAAAGTGCTCCCAACTCCAATACAAACAATGACTGTGTCATTTCTTGTTTCCTCTGAATTTATGTGTGACTGCAGCACAATTTGGAGCAGACCTATTTATAGCAGGCTACCGCCACCGCCACCACCACCACCACCCTGCAGCCTGAAAGTCACACCAGGAGATTTTGGGAGGGGAGTCCTTGAGCTCCTCTGTCAATGCGAAGCATTGCAGTGACAAGTCTGCTGATGAGGTTGGTCACTGTGATTTCGCACTGCACCTTTCCTTCCCCTAAAGCACAAGGCTGCTGTCTGTGCATCCTTCAGACGTAAGTACATACACTCAGTATGTGCACTCCAGTGCATGTACACATCTAAGTGCATGCATGCCCATGCACAAATACATAAACCAAACACTCATGCACATACTGTATGAACACACTTGCACATGCACATACACACAAACAACTTCTCATTTCTAAATATTATTTCTAAATAAAGACTGTGGAGAAGAGTTGGTGATGATGTATCTGTGTGTTTACTATATTTGTTGCTGATGTCATACTACAATATGTCACTTTTGCTCCACTAGTAACCTTAATAACTACAGCTACTGTACTACTGTTAAAGTTGTCAATATAGAGTGACAGGGAGAAAGATTATAATATAAAAACTTACTTTATACCTTTTTGAGAAACTTCCAGAAAGAGTTTATTTATCCACTCCTGGCTACCGTACAGTGTCTCCTGTCTGCTCTCTGGGAGTCCCAATCAGCAGCGAAACCAAAACAAACAAAAGTATCTGGTGTGCATCTCTAACACAGCAAGTCCCACTCTGCTGCTTATTGATGCTCTCTGAAATAAGGAGGGAACTCTGCTCCGAGCTCCAAGGCTCACAACCAATCATGTCAGAGTGGTTCCTGCCTCTCGGCCAATCACGTGCATCTCATGCTCTGGCCTCCACCCTCCTCCTCGTGCTGAAAGTTCCCATGGTTGTAGACAAACTCGAGAGGAGAGGAGAGGAGAGGAGAGGAGAGGAGAGGAGAGGAGAGGAGAGGAGAGGAGAGGAGAGGAGAGGAGAGGAGAGGAATATGTGAAACTGATATCAAATAAAAGATGTTAGGAGATTCCGTCTAACCTTTTACAATCTTTTCAGGAGAAATTAATACTCATTATCTGGTGAGAAATAAAGACTGTGACATAAAGAGAGATAAAAACACAAATCTGTTTTTACTATGTGGCACAGAGATGCACTTGCAATTCCCAGAGATGATGTGGCTCTCTTTTGCTTCAGCGACCGTGGGGAGTACAGTGTACTCTGAGAGAGAGATATGAATTGCAAATGTCCTTTGCATATGACAACACATTGACAAGACAGATATGGCTTGTGTTGTGGAGCCAATGAGACTCCTGAATGTCTGCTCCACTTTTATAATGGTGAAACAGGCTCTGTCATATTTATTTAGGCTCCAAAGCTATCAGTGACAGACACACTGACGCGCGTGCACACGCACACACACACACACACACACACTCTCAAACACCTTTCTTTTTGCCCTGCAGGGAGGGACTGAAGTCATGGTGCTTGGTCAAGAGAGATTCTCTAAATTTAGTCAGCCACGACTTTGAGCTGTTGCGTGGATATCTAAAACATTTGGATAATGAGCTGAGATTAAAAAAGCAGCATGCATACAGCTTTGTCTGCATGTTTTATTATTTGGACTATGATAATGATATGATGACGTCACCGTTTTTACACCATGAAGATCAGTTTACTTGTCACAGTAAGTTTCTGAAAACAGTTAGATAACATTAAGTGCTGTTTATTCTTGACCTTAGAAAGAGTAGTTTTCACAAGACCATCTTAAGGTCCACTTATTTGCTTTTTTTCAAGCAGTTTTCCCAGCAAATGGAGACTGTGACAAGCTATCGTAAAGTCTTAAAATGAATGCGATGACGTCATAGTGATGTCATCAGGGTTACCTCAGTTTGTGGTTGAAAACTTTAGTTTTATGACACAAAGCCTACAATACAAACTGGAGGCATAGATTTACAAATGTGAACTTTTCCCAGGCAGTAAGGTCGTAATGAAAAGTTACAAGTGAATAAGTGAATTACATTATGGGAGGATGCAGGATCCAATGTTTTATGAGTTTTAGTCAAACTACGGAGTAAAGGCGTATATTGTGACATCTGCTGCATCACTTTTAACCAATCTTTTTATTTCATTTTATTGTCTCATAAGTCCACCAACTCAAAATGGAAGAGCAGCACCAAATCAGTGAAGTACCCCTTAAATTTGAATCAGACTGCAGGTCAAAGTTAGTTTAATTAAATCTACATGTGGATCTCCTCAGGACTTACAGCATCATGTATTATCTGTTTTCAAAATTCGATCACATGGTCAACAAAAAGACCATGACCGGCTTGGAGGGAAGGTAAAATAGAGTGGAAAGGAGCACCAATCTAACAACACTGTGTATGGCAAACGTCAGTAGTCATCAAATCAAATCAAATTACTATGTGAACCTTGTGAGAGGCCCCTCTGGATAGCTGTTGCCTATTGAGCCATTTTGCCTCCCATGCCTTCTTACATGTCTAAAACGTGTTCAGCTCATATTACTCACATGGTATTTATTTAGATTGTTGATTCCTGTGGCTGTATATTCTGCAACAGTCTGTCCACGTTCATGCTATCAAACTAAAAATGGTGGAAAATAACAACTACGGTACTAAACAAGGATGGACAAAGCTCAGAGAGTCCATAAAGCCCCCGTGAAATCACTGAGGAGATGAGATAATAGGAACTGGCATCCAGCTGTTGTTAAAAAAAAACACATTGTGAGGTAATGTTCCCATTGTTTAACGAGTGAAGAGACACTCATATAAATACACATTTCACTCATCCAAATATTGACTAAGAGCATGAACAGCTGTAGCAGTGGTCGTTTTACACACAGTGAATAATAGTGATAATATCTAAATCAGACTGTCAGCCTTTCTCATACATGTCTGAGATACATGTCTTTAATACTAGAAACAATAGGTAGCAGCTGGCCAAAATATGTTTGTTTCATACATACAAAAAAAAATATTTCTTGGCTAGTAGCTGCGACTTCCTGGATTCCTACATAACCTCCTACAAAAATTGCACCGTGCCATTTTTACTCTGATTTTTGTATGGATGACAGAAAACAAATTCAACTATTCCTTTAAACTCCATAACGACTGTATACATGGTAAATTCGGTTTTATGATTTGAATAAAAGGAAGCAAAAAGCGAGCCAGGCAGGCAGTGATACAGACAGGAGAGCAGGCAGGGCCTAAGGGAATCACCAGGCAAACAGGCATGCAGACAGGGATTCAGCAAAGCAAGCAAGCAGAGTGCTACTGTACGAGGCTTTCTGGCCCCAGGGCTTGTCAAACTCACAGGAGTGGAAGGGTTATGCTAATACTACGCAAAAGGGTGTACACTTTGTTCCCCTTTCTAAGGTTGGTATCAAAACATCATGCACTGGGTAAACAGCAGGAATCAGGTACAGAAAATGAACACAAATTTACATCTGTAATTTGTCAGAGCAAAGGGAATAGTTAGGAGTTTAAACCCTGCAAGGAGGCGTGGCTGAAAATCTCTGGAACACATATAAACCTGAAAGCAGGCTATGTAAATAGCCTTTATTTGCCGTCTGTACTTAAGCAGATGTGACAGCTTACAGCCACAGAGGCAACAGCTGACACACACACAGCAGCCAGACTCATTCTAGTGAAGCATTATTGGAAGACAAGACAGTGATCAATAGGTTCGCTTTGGGATAGATGATATACTGCTGCTGGGTAGATAAGGACCTGGAAAATCTCCCTTGGCCCAGAAACCACTGTATTTGTTCCACTGCTGTGCACCTGGAATTACTGCAAAAAAAAGCAACCATCACAGAGAGGGAGAGAGATGTTCTCCATGTGACTTTGTGCTCTGCAAAAAAAAAACACCCAGTTATTACAACCATACATCTAGAGCTTGGTTAAATTCTGCATGAGCACAAAAAAAGAAAAAAAAAAAAAATTACAAAATTAAACCACTAACCAAAGAGATAAAACTTTACTTACCCCACACCAGGCTTTTTAAAAACAGTATAAGTTGTAAAATGTAGTAGGAGATTTATAATTTGTCTACAATTATACCTTCAATGTGTCATTAATTAACTGGTGCATAATTACAGCTGTGTTAAATTATATGCTTAAAACGACATTATAGTGTTTTATAAAGCATTTATTCATTGTTTCCTTAGTGCTTATGTGCTATGGGAAGTTATAAAGTGTCACCTAAAACAAGAAGTACAATCATGAAGGATTATTCTCTCAACCGGCCCTGACTGCCTCAAGGCCAGTCTCATCAAAACTTACCAATTTACAACCAAATTATAAAGACAATTATTAAGACAATTACAAAGACAACAACAAAGTAACACAGTAACACATGAGCCTGAACCAAATGCAGTACTGTCTGATCTCTAAAGAGACACGTCGTGGTAGATTATTTGTTTGGGGTGATTGACATTAAACACAAAAACCTGCCTTCCTGTATGCCATCGGCTCTGCCATCTGTACCAGAGAGGAAAAATAGAGACCGAATTAGCGTACGAAACTCTTATCAGTTCAGTTTCACACACAAATATCATCATTCTGATGGCGTTGTGATGAAAGCGTAAACAGATTCTGTTAAGGTGGTACGAATGAGAGCAACTCGCTGGCAGTGCATCACTTTTCTTTGTGGTGTCTGTTATTTCAACTTTAATAAGCCAAATCATGCATATTCTTTTTTTTTTATATTGAAAAAGATCTTAAAAGGAGATGAATGAGAGACAAAGGGACAGAGGAAGACTGGATTATTATTACGGCAACCAAATACCCACAATTATCTAAAATACCAATAATTATTCTCAAAGAGCCATCTGCTCCCTGCTGACAGACGCAGCACGCGCGCACACACACACACACACACACACACACACACACACACACACAGGCTCTACTTTGCTTTTGTTAATATCAAAGACTTAACACACCACCTGGGCAACACATTGTTCACTGAAAGCTCTGGCTCAATTCACTGTGAATAATCACCAGTAAAGAAGTTCAAGACATGCGACCAAACAAAATTTAATTCACCCTTTAACAACTGAGTTATTTTATATGGTTTAATCCACACTTCTCATATAGTACGAGACGTTTATCTCATTTTAAGACTGGAACAAAATGGTTAAAGTCTGAAGTTTATCCTCTTGTCATTTTGTGGCCTCTCTTCGCCTCCAGCATCTCCCCTCTCTCACGTACAGTCCTTCTTTCTTCATTATTGTCCCTCACTTAAAGTTTCCAAGGTGCTGTCACCCCTCTGCAAGACAGAGGATCAGGAGATGCATGATGTACTCTTTTCAAAAACTGTGGTCACGACTAGTACTGGTGAGAAAAAAAGACACTCTCAAACCTTGACACTGATGGTGCCAGGAAGCATCAAGATCTGGTGAATTACAGAGTCAACGAAGAAAGCAATTACCTTCTAGCTGTTTCTCTTCTTTCTTATCTGCAATCTGTTCCTCCTGTGTACTGTGACTCTGCCATTTTAAAAGCCGCACTCAGCCTCTTGACAGTCACCACTGGGGTGGACAGCAATGTTATGACTGTTGTGTCCAGGAGGATCACTATTAAAGCCCCCGAAAACGTTGGCTTTAGAAGTCGAATATTTCCCTGTAACATTAAAACAGCCGTAAACTAAATCGTAGTATTCATAGTAAAAGTATTATTTAATAATTAATGTGTGGGTGTGGTATGATCGGATTTGATTGACAGTATTAAAGTAACATAAGCAAACAATTCCTTAATTACACATTCAAATGCCAAATCATGATTGGTGCACAGAAATGAATGACATCAAATGAGCCCCACCCACTTCAAACCAGTGAGAAAAATTAAGGACACAATACAATATATACAATAATATATACACAGAATATACAATACAGAAATCTGTCTTCATCAATTGTCTGAAAACCTTGTTTTCATGTGGAACTCCATTGCTCGTAGTGAGACGCTGACTGAGGAAATGGGATTTCAGGGACTTTAATGTACAGTAGATGCAGCAAATTAGTTTCTGCTATCAGTCTCCACAATGTATTGCAGACTTTTGATGACATATAAAAAATTCATTTTTAATTGAATTAATTTAGTTTGTGGTTGCTTTCTGGGTGACTAATGCTGTAAAATCAAATTAGACTGCACTTCAACACCACACTCACTCATTGGCTCATTTAAATAGGTTAGAATGAAGAAAAAAAATGTCACTGCACAAATACAATTAGAGCCTGTTAAATGTATTCAAGGAATCACTCTGACAGACATAGAAACTAACTGTTTATTTCCACTATTTAGACCTAAAATAGTCTCTAAAACATGGGGATGGCAGATGCTGACAATTACTGTGATTATCATTTCCATACTTCTGCACTTCCTCATTAAGCACATTCGAGTAAATGTTCTATGCAACGTCAAACAGGGAGGAGAAAAAAAGAAGTCATTTTAAAATCAGTGCATATTTTCTGGTGAGAGCCAGGAATAAATAAACCAAGTTACTGACTCACCTCATTTGTGTTACACATATTTGCAATGATGAGTCGTCTCACACACTCAGCCCAATAATGACCTACTTATCTCAGCATCTCCAACACTAAAACACTAAAACCAGGGAAGGACCTGCGAGGGTGGCTTGGAGACAGACAGGGGTTACTGGAACACATCAAGATGAAGAGCAATCGTCCAACGCCCTGAACGTCCTGCTGCTCGTTCTCTTCTCTTCATTCAACCGCTACATTGTTAGCACTTACATAAGGTTAGTGTATTTATATGTCAAGCAAAAAATTCTTCTTACACTGACATCAGCTTCCTGTTCTCATATTTACCTTCTCACAGGTGAGTGTCATTCAATATAAAGCGCTCAGAGGCTGTTGGTTGGCTGCAGTGTCATTATGTACCACTTAAGTAAAGAAGAAGGTACTGATATCAAATACAGGTCAATATGCCCTCCTATTTCCTGGGTGTGATTGTGTGTGTGTGTGTGTGTGTTACTTTATTAAATATATTGGTCTGACTTGTAAAAAAAAAAAAAGATGCATGTCTAAAATAAATAAAGGTTTAATAAAAAGTTTTCATGCTTTATCATTGACAACACTGGGTTTCTTAGTGCTGATTTCACATACTGCATCTAAAGTGATCTAAATGTATTTAAAAATATATACTTATTTGAATAAGTAATATAATACAATCCCCCCCCCCCCCATTCTTTTTAGCAAACCTGCTCTTGTTGAATAGTGATTGTGAGAGAACAACTTCTCAACTGGATGGAGATTTCTCTTCAGGGCATTAACATTGTTGTGTTTAAGGTCTGCCTTTGGCATTATACTTGAAGTCAAACCTTCTTTCAAATCACAGGATTAATATTGAACTCGTTTTCATGTTTTAACATTATATACACATGTAAATAAATGTATATACTGGTTAAGCTGACTGGTATGATTATAACCAAGCTTTTTCCAATAATGTGAACCAGATTGTATCCATTGTGTGTGATCCATCTCATTATAATGTACTGCAAACTAAGCCATTAGCCTTCTCTAGTGCAAGTTTAACAGCATCTCCTGCTGGTGAGAAGAGATCATCGCAGCTCAGTTCCTGGTGGTCAAGTTACTCAACTTAAAGCTCAGTGTATTAAAACTAGTGAGTTTCACTCTTCTTCCATCACTTTAAAATCAGGTGCTCAACTTTCACAAATCAAAAGAACCATAAAATGACAATTGTCAAAGTACATTGATTTATTTTCATATAAATACATATAAAATACAATATAAACAACATTTCAGCTCACAATTTCTTACAGTATTAACTATTGGTATGTGAAAAAACAAATGTATAAAAAAAATGCATATCTGTAAATCTTTTAGTGTCCATGTAGGCCTCGTCTACACCCTCAAACTTGATCCTGTGTCTTTAGTCACCAAAGGAGCAGAGCGTTACATTCACTTTTAAAGATCATCATAACGACACATAAAAACTATTTCACAGCCCTCAGTCCAAATGCACTGCCTGACTCCAGTTGTCTGAAGACATCGTCATCTACAGAGCTTCAACACATAAAGTTAAATACTCAAAAATCAGACAAGTGTTAAACAATACAGGGACAACTAGTCAAACTGTAGTATAAGCTCTGCTCTGGATCCTACAAGGACTGCAGTCGCCCATCGGACTTCCTCTCTGGTATCTTTGTCACAACGTTGCTTCATAGGAGAACAGATTGCTGTCACAGTATTCAAATCAGCAACTGTGACTCAAGCCATAGAGAAGTGGGCATGTGTGGGTGATTAAAAATGGAGGGGAAAAAAAACAAAAAAAAAACAAAAAAAACCCAGACAACCAATCCACCGTGTTCTGCATGCATGTAACGATTTAACAGTGACGAACAACAGGACGTGTTGCTGAAACAACCATTTACAATAAAATAAAACACAAACACTGACTCAGAACAGACATCGGTGTAGGTCTAGTGAAATAAACAACCCTTAACGTTCAGTGCGCAACTTAAAAAAAACAAAAACAAACCTAAACTGGAGTTCCTAAGATCAAGTCACTCAGGTTAAAAAAAAAAAAAAATTAGAAGCGTTTTAAGGTCCAGTATGACTTGACAGTTGAGGGTCCTGCAGTCTTACCATAGGTATAGGTGAACCCCTGTGTGGTCGTTGTGAATAATTGAGTCAATTGCTAAATAGACTTAAAAATTCAACATACTGTAGTGGAAATATATTTGGAAATTTCCATAGCAGAATTTAGGCTTTATCCTTAGTGTAAACAAAAAATAATTAAAAAAACAAACAAACAAAAAAAAAAAAAAACCTTCAGCTTGGGATCTTCTATAGCTTTGGTCACAATTTAAAGATTGTCTTTCGCAGTTGCAATAGAAAAGCAATCAAAATCAAATTATATACAGTCCAGAGAAATTGGGGTTATATCTCAAGACCCCCCTGACACCCCCGCCGATGAACCAAGTTCTGTGTCACTCGTCTTTTTCATGATTGGCGTTTCCATTCATGACACCGTTGCTGTGGTGTGCCCAGGTCTGATTCTGCAGTACTTTAGGCAGCCTCTTGCCTTTGGTGTAGGCGTGGTACCAAAAGTTGAGGAAGAGGAACAGGAAAATCAGGCCGTAGAGGCCGATGATGTAGATAAAGATGGGGAACTGATAGGGGCAGTCCTTCATGAAGAAATACTGTGAGATGTGGCTGGTCACCATAACAAACTGGATCTGGGGAGCAACAAGGAAAAAGTTGTTTTTTTTTAGCATTTTGCCTTAGTAAAGGTAGGAGGAAAAAAAATAAATAAGAGAAAGGACAACCGTCTTGTCAGACTACTTAACATACCAGCTGAATGGTAGTGAGGTATTTCTTCCACCACAGGTATTTCTGGTAGCTGGGACCCATGGCAGTCAGGCCGTAGTACGAGTACATGATCACATGGACGACACAGTTAAGCAGGGCGTGGAAGGTCCCCAGACCACCTGAAAAATAAGAGCAGAAAAAGAAATTTATCATGGAAAATATTGCCTCAATAAAAAATAAATAAATAAAAGAATATAAATAGGGAAAAAAAACAAACAAAGCCTACCCGGAGCAAAACGAACACCAAACCACCAGGTAAAGGGCATGATTGAGTGATGGTAGACATGGAGAAATGTCACCTGGCTGTTCTTCTTTCTTAAGACGAAGAAAATCTGAAAGCGTACATTAAGTTTTAGTTTTGTAAAAAAAAATAAAAAAAATTTAGGGAAAGACGCACAAACTCAAACTAAGATTTAAAAAACAAACAAAAAAACAACCAACATGTAACGAGAGACTAGTGGGAACCCAATAAATGAGGAAGTATTTGTATGTTACTTACTGTGTCCAACATCTCAATGAACTTTGAGAAATAGTAAAGCCAGCATGTTGCCGCCATCTAGGGGAGAAAGTCATTTAATTAATTACTGGCTCAAACACCCAGAACTTCTACTTTATACCATTTATTATTGCAAAAAATAAATCATATAAAAGAAAAAAAAAAAAAAAAAAAAATAGTGTTCAAGAGTGCCTCACCCTCATAGCCTGTGGCGAATCCGAGTAGTCGACCAGGTCACAGTGAAACGAGTATCCAGTTCCCCATCCCGACATGACAAACTAAAAAGTGAAAAGTGCAAAACAGTTAACAGATGACCCGCAGCAAAACAGCTTCAAACATTAATCATTCAACACACAAAAAACAAAAGCATCCTCTGTGACTTGAAGTGACTAGAACAAGTCATGTAGATCAGAGGAAATATTCGCAGAAAAGGAAGTGACACCTGCTGTTCCAGTTCAGTTCAGTCAGATCATAGAGTTCCAAGTATTTCAAAACTTGGTGCATGAAGAAGGGGGGGGAGAAAAAAAAAAAAAAAAAAGGCATTTTGCAAGACTGCCTATGGTGTGAGGCATGGCTCCATTCTTAATTTGCTTAACAAAAGAAATAGTGACACTCGCTTCACTTGGAGCCACAGCACAAGTTTCACGTCAACCCTGCAACAGCAGAAGCAAAAGACGATCACAACTCACCTCATAGCACATGTAGAGTGAGAGAGCCACCACACCGAAGTTGTAGACTATGAGAACTCCTTTGAGGTCAAAGGCCTTGCGGTTCTCCATTATCCGAGGCCCCAGTGATGTGACAAAGTAAATGTACGCCAGGATGATGATGGTTTGGGGGAGAGGAGAGGACATGAGCAACCAGTTCCCTGTCCGAGTGTCTGCAACACGAGTATTTGACAAGTTTGTGAGTTCAATGATCGGGAAGGACAGAAGAAAGTCAGATCTTGTTTCTATACATGTTTGAATGGTCAGAGGACCCACCTGCATTTTGGATGAACTCGTCATAAACGAGAGCTGCCGAAGATTTTATGTTATCAAATTCCATTTTGGACAAGATGCAATCCACCTAAAAAAATAATAATAAAAAAGGCAAAACTTTAAGTAGTCAGTTTGACAGAGGTATACAGATTAGTAAACATGCCATTCAAGAGACATTCATTACTAATTTTATAATCAAGTCCCAAACAACTGTTGCACAAGTTCTAAAAAAAGAAGTGCAACCTGTGCAAATCAATGGAAGGAATTTTCACATTTGATATGAGTCACATTGAACTCGGTACAGTTACAGGCAGAATATTCCCATGTGTAGTTACACATAGCAGCACAGTAGTGTGGCTGAAAATAAAAAGGAAAAAAAAAAAAGAGACTGTATGCGGGGGGGAGGGGAAATAAATGATAAAAGGCCATTCAGTCGTTGTTTGCTGTCCCTCCAAGTTTCTAAAAGGCAGACAAAGCCAAGAGTGTATGAGGAGTACAATGAGTGGCTGTCTCTGTTCTCAGAAATATCCAACACTGTGACAAGATATCATTGAAGAATGGATAGACACATGTACACATGGCTAAAACAATACACGTGTTGGCCTGTTACCGTATATGCACTTATTTTTAAGAAGGACTCGTGTGCCATGACAAAACACGCCGCCTTCACTCTTTCCAGTCACGTTTCTTGATAATAAAGATCTATAAAGTTCGGTTTTAAAATGTTTTCAATGGAATCTGCTTCTCTCCAGACTAACACTGACAGATGTCATGCCGACTTGAATGTTTGGTTTAAGATGAACTCATGATTTAATGTCTACAATCACATAAACTGGACTTTTAAGTTACATTAAAAAGGGGAAGAACTTATTGATCCTGATGTCAGCTACTCAAAGATTTAATCACAACCCCAAAAGTCTTAATGGTTGATGATCAAATCGGGTTTTACAAAATGCTAGATATCATAAAAAAAAAGAAAAGAAAAAAGGAGTAGATGTTTTTAGCATAGGAAGTGCAGGGTCGGCGTTGGCCCCAGTAAGGCAAAGGTTCTCGCTGACAGGCCCGACTGGTTTATTAAATGTGACAGTAATATGGGAACTACGCCAACTGGAACTTGTCAGTCACTTTGTTAAGACTGTTTGTTTAACCATCAGTGTCCTGGTTGGTTAATCTTTTGTTTCTAGAAAACCGGTGTCGTATTTATGTAGGAGCTGTGGGTAAATGGACACATGTAGAAAAATAAGTAAAATAAATAAAATATATAAAAAGTCAAACACAATCTGCCTTCCAGGTATACAATGGACATAACGCTACATGACAGGTTTCCAAGGTGTGTCTACCTGAGAGTAACAGGTACTTGATCAGGGCACAGATAAGTCATTGGGTTAACTGTGAAGGAGGCATGGTTGTCTGCAGTCTCTACACTAATACTGAAGGCATGGCAAGCCTTGACACGCCGATTAACGTTATAGTCATGTAATGCTGCTACTCCCATATGACACAACTTGATTTTATGCAATTAAAATGTCTGCTATGCCGACTCCCACAGCTTAGACAACTAAATATTAAAATCCACGTCAGTCATCTTTGGTTCTACAGGCTAATCTGACCACAAGTAAAGTAATATAATAATAACAAAAGTAGACTAGTGATGTGTTGCATTCAAAAACAGGATAAAGACACGGATCACACCTTTAAAATTCAACCACTCATTTATAAAGTTAATGCATCATGCGGACCTACCCTGACAGTTAACTTTTTTTTTTTTTTTAGAAAAAAAAAGTTTGTGGTCATGCTAAGACACTCGCTTTTGAAAGTGCAAATTCATATTTAATAAACAGCACACCATTTACGACATCCAATGATGAATTACTGCCTTTTTTTTTCCAAACTAGTGTCGCTGTAATCCTCAACAGTTCACTCAGTTGATAAGTAACAGGTGAAGCAATTGATGAAAAACAAGTCCAACAGCTACTACCCCAAACTCACAATGACAGGAAATGCTTCAGTAATCACAGCAGGAACGCTTTAGAGTCGACACACACACACACCTGCCGATGTTCTCATGTGTTTTTAACTCAAGCTATAATAAAGTTTAAATTAAAAAAAAAAGAAGACAAATTTCTAACCTTTAGTGCTGCTAACTCCGCCGACACTCAATGAAAATCCTTGAGACTCAGCAAACTGTATCCAAACTCCCGTCCTGCTCACCTGCTGCTTCTCAAACAGGTGTGTCTCACGCGCTGATGAAACTCGGCCTCCCTGCTCATTTAGCCAGCAACAGGTGGGCGGAGTCCTGACGCCAGCCTGGCCTAATCGTTCGCTGATTGGTCAATTTGTTGCCCTACATTCTTAAGCGATACCTCATCAAAAACTATGTTAAAGTACAGCACATATTTTGCGACGTCATTAATAATTGGTTTTATCATGATTACTATTAATGTTGTTTTTTTCCATAACATTTCCCAGTAAGATTACAGAAGCTGGTGAAGGAAATAAAGTAACATTCCCAGTTTCATATTACATTTATTATGATAAAAACGACAAACAAATTTAAAAATCTGTACAATTCAAGCAACTTGGCATAATTTGGGGGAAAAAAGGGAAATGACTTCAGGTAAATGACAGAAACAGTATCCTTGATATAGAACTTTAAATGCTTTTAAATGATGTTTTCACTGTAACAGGTTTGATTTTACAGTAACCCAATTGCAGGAATCACATTAAAAAACTAATGGTATACTTAGGAAAAACAGTGCTGTTCACTACTATATGGAGCTCCTCCTACCAAACGGTAATATTTTTATCAAGTCCATACAAGACAAAAAATATCATCTTTAATAATAATAATACATTTAATTTGCACTGCACTTGTGCCACAGTATTAGGGGCCTTTGGGACTCTGTGCTCTAATGTGTTATTGTTATTTGTGGTTTTTTATTCAGTGTGAAACCTCATTTGGGTTCTGAGTGTTGTTAACATGGTAACAAAGCCAAAATGTAAAACTAGGAGGGAGGACAGAGAGAGGGGTTTCAGTATCACTCCTTGGTGGTAGTTTCAGCAAGAGCTGACAGCAGACCTTATAAACAAATGCAAATTTTCTACAGCAATGAGAGCAGAATAATGTGTGTTTTTGAATACCTAGCTACTCCCGCCTGAGCATTATGGGTAGTCTCTTCTTAACTTGTGCAGAAAAGACTGACATCGTGTGTGTGATATAACAGATATGATGTATTCTACTTGTTCACAATTTGTTTAACAGTCAACAAATTGTAATTTGTACAAATAATGGCAGATGGCACACATGAATACATTGAATTATTGTACATACAGAACTGTGGTTTTTAACAGGTTAGAAGACATTGGCAACATGAATCTGCCTCTGCATACCAAGGAACATATCATGATTCAATTCTAAAACAATGGAAAACAACAACAAAATGCTATATCAAAAGTACAAACATATATGACACTGTGCATGTTTGTAAAGTAAGACAATTATTTACATGTATCAGATGAATTTTAAGGACTTTCTTTGTCTGCAATGATGGCCCGGGAGAACATTCACTAAACCCATAACTGTCTTGAAGTTGAGTTCCTCAACTTGTCAGTTCATTTCAAATGATATGTGTTCATTTCCATGGTCAAGACACCTGTATGTCCACTTTGTTCACACGTGAAAATCACCAGCATCAGTCTTCATCACTGCTCCATGCGTCCTGAAAAGCAGGGTTCACTGAAGCCCGGCTAGCAGCACCCTGTAAGAGGTCAAGAGCTCAAAGCTAAATATTCAGAGTCTAAAACAGAATATTTCCTTTCTTTAAATAGATTCATTACAAAAAACATAAACCACAAATACCAACCATAAATGGACAAATAGTGTATAGGAAATGCGATGACTCATGACATTTGTAATTTAAAAAGCAAAGCATGAAAGAGCACGAGTAGAGACGACAAGTGTTTCTGTTTGTAACACTGTATGTGCTGGGTAACACTGAAGTGTCATAATTTAAATTCCTTAAATGACGCATTGCTTATCCATTATCTAATTTCTGTCATCAAGACAAAAGGAAAAAAAGTGTCATTTATTTAATGACTAAATAAATAAATTCATACTGATAAAAATTAAACGTGTAATAGAGTTACATCTGTTGTTATTTGATTACACATGTTTTCCTAATATTCCTTTTCCTTATCTTATTTGCTGTTAGAGTTTGTACCTGATTTTCACGTTCTGACTCTTCTTCTACATCTGAGGCACCAAGGTCAGGAACCCATGCCAGGATGTTACAGTCTTTAGCTCCACTATACAGCTCCTACATGGAGAAGAACAAGGACACAGCAGCTATGACACTTTTGTTCACAAACCTTGACAGGAAATAAAAAAAAAACAGAGCTAACAAGCATAACCAGGACCAAGAGTAAAATGATTAATAAGCTCAAAGCTATGAACGCAAATCTCAAAGTGAAATCTCAGGACACGTTCTCAGGGCCATGGGAATAATTCTGGGATGAGTCATTACATCCGACAAGAGGAAGTAAAACACATTTTTAAGAGTACGTGTTCTTTTCTGGAACGTGCATCTGCATTCTTCTGTCCATTAAGCATACAAAGCATGCAAACAAGACATTGAAAAGGGAAAGAACCGTGATATGATTACATTCATACGCCAGGTTGATTAATATATAATGGTATATAATATAAGTATTAGTCAAATTTTATTGCTATATCAATATTTGGTACGTTGTGAAATTGGCAACAAAACAAAGCTAATATGGTCTTGTTTATATAGCCTGTTTGATGCCGATGTATAACAACTGTCACATCAAATTCATTGTAACGGCATTGAAATATGTGTCACACCCCTTTCCTTCTGGCTTCTTCACATTTTCATCCTACAGTCCTCAAATGGCAACATGCATATCAGTAAAATACAGAGCAGTGTATGTCACAAATAATAAGATCCCATCCAGAATATGTTTTAATATTTAATATAATATATATAATAATGTAAATAAAATACTTTTAATATGTTTTGTTGTTTTTTTTTTACAAAATTTCAAGTATCTCTTTAAAATCTTTAAACTCAAGAGTTTTGGCGAACACATAGAAGCTGTCATTCATCAGCAGATGAATTGAATGTGAAAACAGACGTCTAGAGTAGTGTGAAACTTCAACAACATCCAAGTGAAGCAACAATAAGCGAAACATGTTTTTTAATTGAAGGTGACTTTAAGTGACACCTCTATCACCTGTTCTGTTAGCAACAGATAAAGGCTAAAAGCACCAACTGTCACACATACAAGACACCTTTATTTGCATTTATAATAGGTCAGTATACCTTGGGAAATGTTGACTTTGCCGTGTTATCTGTATGGAGGATGTGGCTCATTTGAGACTACCATGGTGACTGCAAATTTCTAATAGTGCTCACTGCAGTTGCAACACTTCCACAGTTGAAGCGATAAGACAAACAGACAGCAGAGAGAAAGAAGCTGACCTGAATTCTCAAAAGATATTTGAGACCATCTAGATCTGACTGGCAGAGTAGACAGAAATAGATAGATGGAAATACAAACAAAGGCAGTAGTGCAGAAAGATGGGTATATTCGCCTGGGGCAGAAAAGAGTCACCACCTGGGCCTTTGGGCGTGCCTCACCTGGTAGTCTGGGCGAAACTCGCAGCAGTCGACATTGTTGTAGTGACCCCTGAGCATAGTGACCAGCTTCCCAGTGTGGAGGGCATACACTGCTATTGAGCTTCCGCATGGCACAAACACAAACTCGGGGCTGCAGCCGCGTGACACTGTGAACTGCAGCCTTTTTCGACTCTCGTTGTGGACCTTCCCATAATTCACCTGAGGGACAAACGGTAAAGGCACATAAGATTCAGAATATGTGTATAGGTCCAAACATAAACTTCTTATTACTCTTTCCTGGATAAATATGGAGCTCTTTCATTTGATACTAAGTTGTGGTAACAATGAAAAGTTAATTATACTGACTTATTTCGTTCATCCATTTAGTGCACAACAGAAAAACGATGACTGACTCAATAGGTGTTGCTAAGATGTTTCCTCCCCTTATATTCAGGACTTCAAGACTTTTCAATGCTACTTAGGCAGATTTCAAATACATGGAAAAACACAGTAAAATTAAGAACCAGAAAACCCTTGTAAATCACTTCTCACTGTCCAATAGCTAGATTTATTTCATGTCTGTGAAACAGGTTTGAATTGTGTAACGCATTCCTTTTACATCTCCTAAAGTGCACCAGTAACTCTCACAGCTACTATGAACCAACACTGGTATGGTTTCTGATCACTTGAGAAAATATCATCTACCCTATAAGTCACTGGTAGTCTTGCGCAATTGCCTAAAGATGGGAAAAATGCCAACCATGGCAACCACAGTTCAGACAGCAGAGCAGGAAATTGGAACAGAAGACGGTACAAGAGCTCTGGGCAATAACAGTTTTCCCAAACTTTAGGATAAGGTATGTTTCTGTGTTGTCGGATTGTATATTGGGTTGGATATATAAATGTAACATTTTTATATAGATACAAGGCTATAAAGTAAAGTTCATACTGTATTGTCATTTTTTTTCTGCTCTTCTCTTCTTCTGTCATGTCAAAACAAACAGTCAAAGATGGTGGATTGCTCAATCTGTCCTGAAGAGCCTGTAAGAGTATTAATCATTCTTAGGAAAAAAGTTACCTAACTCCACTTGTTTGTTTGATCCTATACCAACCAGGAGAACATCTTATTGTTTCCAACATGAAGTGCTGGGAATTATAAACCACTCCCTAATCACTTATAATAAATATCATCCACATGCTTCTGAAACCTGAAATCACAATTAGCCTTTTATGGTCACCACAGCCCCAGTACATCTAAACAATACATTAAAGTACATACATATTACACCCCTTTTCCACATGTTAATACATTAAAATGTATCTGACATGCTTTGGGTCAATAAAAGGATCAAGCACCACAGCAGCTCTTCTCATCCTGTAGAAACAGCCCTGTTCAGAATGGCCGGTTTGAGTGCCTGACCCGCCCACCTCACCCAGCTCTTCTGCGGGGTGTGCCTGCTACCATGGAAACTGTTGAGCATGAACCATGAAGAAACATGGCTGCTAGAGAAAACAGTGGTGTTTATTTAGAATTTAGTGGGCGGAGGGAGACTCAAAACGGGCAGTACAATTTCAATGAAGGCATCAAATCTGAATGACTTGTTGAATGACAACAGTACAGAATAAGCCAGCCTACATCAAACTAACTGGGTTGTCTTATTTCACAGTTTGTGTGTAAGGCACATCAGAGCACAAATGCATTTACACAACCACTAAAAAAATAATATCATAATATGGCCCCTTTAAACCTTTGCACCATAAATCAATACATTTCAAAGGGAATCAAAAATTAACCCTGGAGCTCTGTGGGGCCTTTTAGCTGTGTGTTTACCTCTGAACCCACTCATCAACTTCATGGTAGCTAGCCATTACTAGCTAAAAGCTCTGATAAACCAACGATACACTACCTGCCTATCACCAAATCGTAAACAAAGTTAAACAAGATAATATATTTGCAATATATTGTATATGTAATATATCTGACTTATTTTACCAGGAGCCCAGAGACCAAATTAATGCTAATGTTTATTAGCATCTGCTGAATGTCTAATTAGGGTATGGTTTACTAACATTTTAGCCATAACAACTCCATAAGCCTCTCACAAAGTGTAAATTGAAAACCGGTGTCAAAAAGAACATTGAGACAGGGCAGTCAGCTAAACCCGTAATCCATACTGATGATCCAAACAATAACAATAAGAGTAGGGGGGTTGGGGTACTTATTTAAATGAGTCGTTTACACTTCTTTCAAGAATAATGTTTGGAAAAGGCAAACGAAATGGGTCGTAACTACAGCATTTATATTTTCCAAAGTCTTTACTCAGGTGGGCTACAAGGGCAGAGCACTCACTCACACACACACACACACATTGCATGCACACACACACACCTTACCAGTGTGTTTTCCCCTGTGGCACTATTCCATAGTCGCATACGGTCATCAGTTCCAGTAGTGAGGAGGTAGAGGCCATCGCCAGTGAAGCACAGGCCATTCACTCTGCCATTATGGGCTGTATTTACTGGTTAGAGACAGGTAAGACATGGGGCACGGTAACAATGTATTTGTCATCATTCACCTCTTCCATCTTTGTCAAGATCCTACAGTAAATACTTCTACCTTATCACATCTCATACCTATCCATCAATGGCTCTTAGCGCATTCGTTATTAACCCACCCAGCCCCCGCCCCAAATACAAATAGGACCTCAGGCAGGAAAAACAGATATTGTATGTGTAGAATGTTGACCTCATCCGCAGAGACACAAACTCAGATCTGTGTTTACCTGAATCATCTGAAAGGTATTTTTACATACACAGCTATGAGGAAGAAAATCAAACTGACTTTACTTTCTACTACAAATAGATTTAAATATATCCCATAATATAAGGGCAGTGTCAGTTTTCAGGAAGGTTTATTTTGCAGCTCTAAAGCAGCTTGTTTGTTTCATACGCCTCTACTCCTCTTAAAAGGTATATGATATATCATGGGGTTGCTAAATGGACATCTTAGACAGTGATGTGGGTGTGAAAGGGGAAAATGTGTGACAGGATAATGCACCCCATTAGCACCCCAGATTATTTACCTGTTATTTACACATCAGAGGGCCTTCTGACAATTATTTCTATCCTGATTCCCTTCAATGTTTGTTTTTCCTACACTAAATAAATATATCTACCAGGAGTCTTGCAAACACAGGATAAATAATTTAAAAAAAAACACTGACAAAGAAAGTAAAGAGAAGAGATATCAGTACCTGCCTCAGACGAGGCTTTCGACTTGTCTCCATTGTGCTGGTCCAGAGTGAAAAGACTACCTGACGCCCGACGCACATCCCATACTTTCACCTTGCTGTCTGCACTTGGAGGGAAAATTAGATAATTATTTGTTTGTTTTATTCTATATGGGTTATTTTATGAAGGCATCGTCCTATAAAGTAAAACAACTAGTTTTATCATCCCACTATGTGCAATAAAGGGACTTCTGGTCACAACACATGCTCATTTACACTAGTGTTTGTCTTTAAAGGTCAGTTTTCTGTTGGGTTTTAACATGCTGCTCCAACTGTGCCAGTTGTTTTCAAAATCACTTACAGTCCAAAGGGACAGCAGCACAGTGATCCCAATGGGTTAATTAGAGGGTCCAATGTAGCATAAAACAGGTGGGGACTGTATCTACCATATGCTATACTGACAGGACTACTAGAGTGCCACAGTGACTACTAAAGATACGGTGCCATTATCCTTGACTCCGGGTTGCGATGTGTTGCCAGATGGCCGGGAACTGAGATGACAAGAACTGCTGGGATACAACATAGTGGGAACTGACCTGTACCAAGCATTATTCTTTGATGAGGCTCTGAGTGCAAGCGAGGTGATGGTTTCAGAGGCTCAAGTTCCACAGAAAGAATAGCAGTTAACAATGCCTACCTGGCAGTGGCCAAGATGTACTCATATCTGGGCGACCACTGCACAGACAACACCTCCGCTTTGTGACCTGAAGCAGGAACAAAGTTATTGTTTTTTCACCTATATAAAATATATAACTGTCCATGCATGTGTGTGTGTGTGTGGGGGGGGGGGAAATGTAGGAGGAAAAGTAGGTGTGTGTGTGTGTGTGTGTGTACGATTGTGGTCTAGTACACTAACCCTGAAGAACGTGAATTCGTGAACCAGATGTCAAGTCACATAGCTGGATTTTAGGGTTCTTCGTGCCAACTGAAACCACAGACACAAAGACAGTTAAAAAAAGGGAGTAACAAGGCTGCCATTATTTACTTGTTTAAAACACAAAAAATATGGGATTTACAAGATAAACTTAATTGTTGAAAAGCCCATTCACTTGCATTGCATAGTAAAATAAAAAAAAAAAAATCATAAATGTGCGAATACAATCTGATGCAGACAGCATAAGGGAGAGGTACTTCAAGACGGTAAAAACTGGAGTTCCAGGTTCTCACAGATAAGGTGTGGTAAATATTAAAACTTGCTGATACTTACTTCCCATTAACATGAGCTAACACACCCAGCATGTATACATGGGAGAAGGACATGGTAGCCGGTGAATTTTAACACAATAAAGAAGATTTGTAGACCACCGTTACAATTAGAATAGTCCAAATAATGGCAAATTCATGACACACTGTGGCATTATGGATTCCCTTAAAGGATAAAACAGGAGACTCTACGGATGTTTGCAACCTGTTTGACAAGCATCTGTAACACCACTGAGAGAGACGGACACAATAAGGAAGAAAAAAGACACAAATACTGTGATTGTCTCCGGCTTAGTAACAGGTGTGTCAAAGAGGGCATGTATGTGCGACAGGGAGCACAGTGGTGCACCTTTATGAGCACAGCAGGTATGAGTAACCTGTTGGTCCTGTGTGGTGAGGTTTGTGAGGTAGCACCTAGATTCCTACAATGCTTCTACAGAGAAATTGGTTTCTGAATGGAAGTCAATATGTAACCAGCTACTGACCCAACTCTACCTGCTTCAGGCAAATGCCACTTTATAACCTGGGGGTAAAAACTGGGGTATAAGGTATGGGTAGTGTCTGTGGTGGTGCGCTGTGGAGCATGTAGTATATTGTTTGGAGAAACAAACTGATGACAGACAGGATAACTAGAGGCTCAATTCTTTAAAGCACACACTGATAGAAATGCACACACCTGCAATAAGACCGTGCTTCCTGGCGATGGGTGACAGGTGGTGGGTGTAGACATTGCCCTCAAACTCAAAAATTTCAGCGGGCTGAAGAATCAAAGAGAAAGAGAGGAAGACAAATGAATGTGTATGTATGCTGAATGAAAAACATGATCAAATATATATAGCCATGACCTAAATAAAAAAAAACATGGCCTTATATTTTAACTGTGGTCTAAATTCAGCACATCACAGCAAGGAAGTTCAGAGAATGAAAATCTGTGGAGAGGGAGGGCACAGCAGCTGAGAGCTCAGAAAGCAGCTCACCCGAGCAGCGGCGGCGGTTACAATGCAAATTCTTCAGCAAATATAAAAAGCCTCTCTGTGCCCCATCTGTCACCGAGTACCAGCACCAGCATGGTCTCAGCCAATGGTCACACACACAAGTACAGAGGAGGCTGTGTTTGCATATAAATACTCCACATACTGTACACATACAGTACGCTCAATACACAACCACAATAAATAATCTAATAGGCGCATGTGTTTGTGTGAGACAGAGAGACAGGTCTCTTCCCTGACCTTTTGAGCTGCAACTCTAGCACAGCGCAGGGCCTGCCATATGGGACTATGTGACATAAAAAGGTAGAAAGCATGAAGCAGAAAACAAGAAAGACAGTGAAAAGAATAAAAATAATATTTAACACAATGCATGAATGAAGGTTACAAGCTTGGATATTAATTGACACTATGTGTTAGTTTATAATAGACTGCATTGTGTTGAAGTGTCTTTCTAATTTTGTCAATCTCAATGAACATACTATACACAGGGAAATTAATTGTGCAGGTGTGCCCCTCAAACTGGTAACTTAAGGTTGGTTACAACCTGTAAGAAAAGTTAAGCAGTAAGCTGGTCTGTAGGTGACACTCCTTACCTTCAGTGTCTCAGTGTCCCAGACCTTCATGGTCTTGTCAAAGGAACTGGAGACAAACATGCCCGTGTCGTAAGGATACCACTGGACTGTCTCTACACTGAATTTGTGGACATACCGGCTAGACCTAAAACAAAAAACAAATGAAATGTCACCAGAGTAATATACTGTACATCATATCAATACTCCGTTCAGCTAATACATTCAAAATACAAAAATACAAACACTCTACAAGCACATTAAAATAGGGTTACGTGTAACAGAATCCAGTAATGTCCTGTGTGTTGACTACAAGGCTTTAGTTACACTGCAAACCTTAGTGCTACATTCCCATATAGCACCATTCAGACATGTTGGTGTATATGTTTCTTTCTGTTCACACTGTCATTAAAAATATATATATATATGTGTAACTAATGAGTGAAGAAAAAGTATTACCAGCCACCCGGGGCACGAGATTGATGTGTCTGCGTTTATACTGGCTGGTAAATTAATATAAAATTTCAGGGGTTTTGGAATTTATTCAACTGTAAACAACAGTGGTATGTAAAATATGTAAACAATGCTCCCAATAATGGTCTTAATTACACTAATTACACTAGTTTTTAATCATAACATTTCTCTCTTTATTGTGGTTCTTATTCAGGACACTTCAGTTGTATATACTTTACAAAGCCTAAAAGACATGGTTTCCTCCAATGAGATCTAAAAAGAATACTTCCCTCTAGTGGTCAAAGTGAATATCATTTACCTGCCTACTGTGCACACTGCCTTACAGGTGTACTGCGGTTTCCCACTGTAGTTCTCCAGGTCGTAGATGACGATCACGCCATCTGCCCCTCCAGACAACATGCTAGAGACAACAAAGAGTTGACACTTTTTTACACAGCTTCCAAAACTAATAAAGCATCACTGCTAATAGTTCTCAAGGAAAACTGTTCACGGGAAGATCTGCGGATTACCTCGGATGACTGGAATGTTGTTTCTGGAAAAACAAAACAGTGCTGTTGCATTTTCTGATGCTTTAAGAGCTACAATAAAATCCCATTCACCTACGGAGCTTGTGGCTGAATTCTCAGACAGGAATGTTAAAACCTTGATAAATAAGACTGAAGCATTTTTTGATGAGCTGAAGAAACCAGCTGCTACAACATTTTGCTAATTTAACGCAGGATACAGTAGGGCTGGGTATAAAACAATATTTGTCAGAAATATTACACCTGTCAGGAACAAATCAGCACCAAATGCTTGGTCAGAGTCGTGTTCTCGTATATTTGTATATCTTTTTTTAGGATAAAATATTGTCTGATTTAAACCGAAGTTCTTTCTTTTCTGTTGATGTATAATACATTTTGAGACTTACAAACTACAGCAGCTTCAGGGCAAAATTATTATAATTTCAGAGTAAATATTAATATAGTAATTGACAGAGCAGTAACAGAAAATTCAGACTAGGCGGACTCACTATCTGCCTTCTATTGCTTCAATATCAATGGTGTTGACGCCATTTCCATGGATTCTGTCGACATCTCTGTCGGGATTCAACTTCAGACAAAGGACCCTTTAAAAATACAGAAAGAGAAAGAGCTATGCATTACCCATTATTTTATGTAATGTGTTAAAGACAAGGTACATACTAGATAATGGATAATATCTTTAATGACAATAATAGTAAAGACACAACAAAGGAAAATAGGTTATACAATACATGTGTATTGTAAATAAAACAAAATAATATAAATGATTCGACAATGTAAATTTCCTCATTTCTTCTTGTTCATATTGGTTATTAAAAGATCACCTTTAAATGCACTTTCAGTGTAAGTGATGAGGCCAAAAGTCTACAGTCTGAGTTCATATCAAGTGGATATCTGCCACATTTATCATCTTTTTTTAGCATATTTTGCATAGCAACAAAATTAGAGACTTTTGCACTAAAAAAAGACTAATGTTGAAAGATATCTACTTGATTTGACTCATTTAGACAAGTGAAGATTCACATTAGCTTCACATCAGCTTCTTTTTTTAAAATATTTTTTACATAGGAGGAAGCTTGTATATTATCTTCTAATGACTAGTAACAACTGGAGGAATGATTATGACAAGAAAAACCTGTTTCAATATTCATTTGGGCACCTGACTGTTATTTTAACCCTGCTAATGTTTAATTATGAGCTCTGGTTATGCGTGTATATACTATTTATTGTGTTTTATAACTAAGGTGTCTATGTTATTTCTCACCTTCTCGTTGACTCTGCTCGTCGTAGTCGCAGAGGATCATCCAGACCTGCCCGTCTTGCTGTCAAAAACCCCAACATTGTTTCAAACTGAGAAGAAACGGCCTTAAATTGGAAGTATTAGAGTCAGATTAGCTCATTCAATGCTAGCATTGGCTAACCTAGCTCAAGGGCTAGCATGCTATCTACTATAAAGGAAGAGTTTAATCCAAGTAGAAACTTTGCTCGTCCAATAAGGCATTATATTGTATCTTAACCCGTGTAATAGTCTCTAAATGGCTATTTAAATTTATTTTTCTGATATTCTGTTTGTTTTACATTAAATTCATCTAGCTTCGCAGTTGCTCAGACACAATAAGACGCCATGTTGAAACGTAACGTCCTTTTAATAACAAATGCGATCATTGGCTAGTCAAATACCGCCATCCAATCATGAAGCAGGTTATAAATGTTTTCCTCCAACCCACCAACACTTATATAAACAACACAGTGAGAGAGACAACCTGGCTTACAAGGACCACGAAACACACCAAAACCTTCGTGTTATCCTGTAAATATGAACAGGGTTGCAGGCGCTTTACGCCGGACGTTTGGAGTAATACGTAACCACGTCGGGACAGATCACCTGGGGAATAAATATTACTTTGTCCCTGAACAGAAGACATGGACAGGTCAGTTAAACCTTGCTGTGCTAAAATTAGCTAGTTTAGATGTACAGTCTTAATCCCTGTATAATGAAGATAGCTTCAAAACGCAGATATTACATTTATTTCTGTCCCTGGCGCCTCATTATTTCTGCAGGATGTGGCTCAATTCATAAATATAGCTGCTCTCATCATACTTTTGCACTTTTACTAGCTACTGTTAGTGAATTAATATTAAATATCCTTAAAGAGCTCCTCCAGGCAGGTTTTGAGATGTATATAAAATACTCTACTTGAATGGTAATGTGTGTCTGATATGTTTTCATAATATGCCTCCTACTTCTCTGCCAAGTTTATTCTCAGTATATGTGCACTAGAAGCTTCAAGTTTCCACATCACACATGAATATTGGACCAGGATCTGAACTATTTGTGATGTCACAAATTTTACTCATAGGACCATTTATATTTTTGCATTTGCACACTTTTTTTCCACTAAAATGTACTTCCTTTATTATTACCTGTACCCTTTTACCCTTGTAGTATTACAGGCTTTCCACTAGATGGAGCTACTGGCTCAATAAGAACATTGTCATTTTAGAGTTTTTAAATGAGGTTTCTTATTCTGCATTTCAAGCAACTCACTGTAGTTAAGATGGAAGCAGAATAATGTGGCTGGAATGATCGCAGCTCCACGGTTGCTGGCCAGCAAAAAGAGAAAGGCTGCAGATGAAATGATTACTTGTCTGAGATGAGGATTTAGAAGGAGGTCATATATCCCTACTGAGACATGGCAGCGCTACAGTAATGCTCCAGCCAAGCAGCAGAACTGTGTCATCAGTGCTAATCCATGGTGGGATGCCAATGGTGTCCTTCACACTGACTCTGTCAGTTCGAAGGCCAAGGACACACTCACTGGTCTTGCAGACTCAACACCCGGTCTTACTGAGTCCTTCTCTAGTCTGCCATTCCCAGAGAGAGTCTCAAAGAAATGTATATCCAAGACAGAGAAATGGTGAGATGTAGATCCGATAATGACCCACCTCATCAAGGTAAAGGAGGTTTGATTAATTTTTGCTTAATTTTGACACAACTGATCACTTTTATCAAATGACAACAAAATCACGTGGAAATTTCCTGATAATGTATCAGATCCATACCCGCACATGCATGTGTGGGTGAAACATAGTGACTGTGCGTTAGTCCTGTTTTTCCTAGTTTAACTTATTATCAGGAGACTAGTAGTTCCTTTTCCCTTTACCTCCTTAAATCAGACGCGGTCCTACCCAGACTCTAGGCCACAGGTGAGGGGTTACGGGTCAAGGAGTACAGCCTTTGGCTGCCCCATACGTGATACTGCTAGTTCACCAGTTGTCGACTTTTGGCTCATTAGCTACAAAGGGTTAAGTCTCATGATATTTACCAGATTAATTATGCCTAACTCTAATTCCAAATACTGCATTTAACTAATGTAGAAACTACACTATTCAGCAGCAATCTGGGGATCATTTAGCCCTCCCACAAATACTTGCTTTTGTCTCCCTCTCTTGGTGCCACATTATACAAGCTAGAAGACATCATTTTACAGCACAGGCTGAATAGGTCACATAGTACATTGCATACGTTCACTGCTACTTTTCCTAGAGGTTGTAACCAAGTTGTTTTGGGTTTTTTGTTTTGCTGGTGAGGGACCCACCTCTGGCAGGTTGCAAGCCATATTTATTTCTGACTGAACTTGACTTTGTGCTTCACCTTTTCTCAGCAGTTTGCAGGCGAAACTTGTGCCCACCTCATATTTATAATTCATTACAAGACTGCTCCTCCACCCCGGTCTGTCAGACTATTCAAATGAGACATCACAGAAGCCCATTTTCTAGCACGCTACAGGCGCTACCGTCTTCACTGTTCAATCACAATGACTGACACTGGGGAGAGGCTAGTTGGCCTGTGGAAAAACTAGTTCTGGACAACCACACTCATAAATGCCAGACAGACTCACACACACACACACACACACACACTAATAAAATTATTATAAACAAATAGAAATATATGGCTCACACATTTGCCCCCTTTTTTTCTGCCACTCATCTCGTCCAGCCTTGTGGAAATAAAGCAGATGCATTATTCACTCCATATGTCTTGCTAAAGCGAGCTCCTTTTGATCTTAAACTGATAGGCCAAGCGTGGGCTCAGGGCCTTAAGGCATGGACCGCAGGGCTTTCTACTGCAGCACATGAGTAGTGGTTAAAGTAGGAAGAGGAGTCTCTCCTCTCTCTTGCTCTCTCCCTCTGCTCTGCCTACATCTTCTATTCATTTGTCCATCACTAGTGCTTGGTCCATGCCTCTCTACCTTTATCCATGCTTTGCTGATCCCATTTTCTACCTCTTTCAGTCTATTAACTTTAGGAAACTGGGGCATAAGCAATTCTGTGTAGTCTATGTATGAGGACACTAATAGTCATTAAGACCAAAAAATAAAGGCAAAGCAACTCCTTGTTTTTTGTGATTCTGTTCCATCTGATTTCAACAACCTTTTCTTACATTGACCTCTTATTTGCCTCCAGTTAGTCCTTCCTCTCCTTGCCCCTCCCCTTCATTGCTGCCTCATGACTTTCCTCCTTTGAAGCCAGTCCACTGAAGATTTCTATTCAGAACATTAGAGTAGTTCAGTAGTTTGGAGGGTTAGGCCCAGCAGAGAGTTTTCTATCCCCCGTCTCCTTAGATGCTACTGCTCTTGAGCCTGCACATCAAAATGAATAGGCCTTGGTCTGAAGTGCACGCCTAGAGAGGCAGACTCTCTGTCTCTGCCTTTAGAAAAGGTCCAGCTATAGGGGCCTATGGTGTGTTGCCGCCCCATAGAGAGAACTGTGCTGTAGGCTGTGGAGTCCCAGTGATTGTCTATGGCAGGACTACAAGAGAAAGCCACTGGCAATCTGGCCACTGGTCTTTGCCTTGGTGTTGGCTCCATAGAGCTGAATAGAGAATCTATATTCTTCTCTCTTTCTGTATGCGTCTATCCCCCAGGCCCAGCTCTGCCTTACACTGCATGGGGCGCCATGTCATGCTGCCCAGATGAAAGCAAAGCATTCTGCAGATGGGCTCATTCGTCTTCAGCAGTGGGCCTGCAGCTTTGACGCCTGCTTTCCCTCCCTTTATTTAGGAAGAGAGACGCGCTGACATTATCGGCCGCTGCAGGCACATTTGAAAATAATTGCCTGTATGATTGCTATTTTTCTTACCTCTTTGAGGAGGTGTAGCCTTTGTCTTGGAATCAATGGCTGCTCAATACTGGACAGGGGAAAGGCAGTTTCCTTTCATGTCTTAGTGAAAAGGATGTATTTTTAGCGCTATTCATTTTAGCACTGTGTGCCATGCAGTTTTAATCTATTGGTCCTCTCCACTGTGTGGAGAATGGAAGGGATACAGAGGTTCTTCAGAGGTGTGCCACGCTGTTGCAGAGAAAAGGCGCATTGACTTGTCGTCCTATCACTATCCCTCTCTCTTTGTCTATTATTTATTTGATTCCCCAGCTCTGTTCTATGAAGTGAAAAAACTGAAAAGGCCTCAGTTCTGCTATTTCAGGACGGGCGACTCTAGGGACTGAGGGAGGAGGTGTGTACGCGCTTGTGTGCTTTTGCATTGGTGTGTGCATCTGTGATTGTGTGGCATAACAGCTACACACTCAATCTGCATGTGCAATTGTATCTGCTTTGTGTGTTTTGTTTTTTTTGTTTTTTTTACAAAAAAAAGAAAAACATTTCTGCAATTGTGTGTTTTCTCTCCACTTCATGCCCTAACACACTTAACACAACAACAGATGGCAGTGTGTCATCGGAGCATTGATTCAAGCTGCATATTTCTACGGAAAGAGTCACCGCAGAGAGAGATGAGGGTCCAAATGGCTGTTTATTCTGCCACAAGTTAATCCCAAGGGTGTGATGAAGGAAGGTCTATCCTACAGTAGGACACCAATTCAGTATTTACTATGGAAGTCCAGAGAGCTGCTACAGTAAATCATGTTAATTGATCAACATCTTTGCAATGCACAGGGTTTAAATGAAGGTTGTTTAACCATTATGGGGAACCAAGTGTGTTTAGCTCATCTTACTGTATACTGGTTGCCAAGTGTGTATTTGTATGTATGTGATGGAACATCATGGAGTGGCTTAACTACTTCATTAAAAAGGCATTTGGCAGATAGATGCCGAAAATTGGATACAGGATCTTTTATTTCTTATGGTAGTACATTACAAATGAGCCTAGCTCCAATGTGAGTCGTTTAAGCATTTAACAAGACTACCAAACATCGCCTTATCCAGAGAAGACCTGCATCTGAGTGCATTTCAGACTCACAACCTACAAATCCTATATACATTTTAGTATTTCTGCCTCCTGCAAACTTATTTGCTGTTTGACAAACATTCAATGGCCCCAACAGAAGGAAGATGGCAAATTAAACAAATTATTGTTTATGTTTTGCCTAGATGTGAATCACTGCGGGATGCACTCGGGTCTTTCTCTGGTCAGATGGCCAGCAAGATGTTTTGACACCTGAGGGCTCCCTGTCAGAGACTCAGGCAGGAAGACTGACAGACAGACCAGCACACATGCAGACATCTCTGGGAGCCTGCTGCTGCTTATTCAAGTCAGAATATTTTAATAAAGCAGACAGTCAGAGAGAAATAAGGCTAGGAGTAAGGGAGGAAAGATAAGGCCGAGGGAGACTCGCAGAGGGTGGAAGAGAAGGTGGGGTATAGAAAGTGAGTGACAAAGAACAAGGGGGATGCTGACATATGGGGTGAAATTATAGAGTAGGGAAAGAATGAGGAGAGTGAAAGTGAATGGAGGGTTTCTGACAAAGAGGGTGAAATGAGTGGGTGGAACAGGCAGACAGATAGAGGAAGAGAGAGAGAAGGTGGAGGTAGGTTAATGGAGGGAGAGAGCAGAGGGACTTAAGGTGGAATGGAAGGAAAAGGAAGGGGGTTGGATGAGAGTGATGGAGGTGAATAGAAAGGGGTGGACAGCTTGGTGTATGGACATCACACACATGGGCCTCAGAGGGTGGGAGGAGGGGGTCCACACTGCTCCACAGCCCTACAAAGGATGCTGACTTCCTGGCTCGCCTTGGTCCTTTTCTATAACCCATCAGGCCAGGATGAGACTTCAAGAGGATGGTGGTCTTAAGTGAGGAGGGTATATAGCATCGCTTCTGCTTCAAGTAGACTTGCGTTTAGTTAAAAGTAACACCCAGGGGAAAAAGGGGAGTATTCTTTTCAGCATGTTATTACTTCTATATGAATTATTCTCCTCTGTTCTACCGTGAGTCACTCAAGCCTCAGCGGGATCGACAGCAACAGGGACAAACAGAATGAGGGCTGAATAAAAAAACCAACAGTCACAGCAGCAGCAGCAGGCCTACTTTACGATTAAGCTCCTCCTCTCACCAGAACTGATGCAAAAAAAACAAAACAAAAAAAACGGCTGGCCTTTTCCCTCTAAACCTCATTCCGCGTCACAAGGCTCAGGGCTAATGGTAACCATGGTTACAGGCCTCACACATCCCCTCCATTTTTTTTTCAGGGAAAGAGATTGGGGAGAGAGAGAGTGTGTGTGTGTGTCAGTATTGGTACCTGGTTGCCCTTGTATCACTGATGCTTATCGGATCACTCCATCTTCATAAAGCTGTCCATTACCATGCACAGATTGGTCTCCTCTATCTCACCCCTGCACACAGCTCAGCTCGAAAAGGAATAAACTCGGCTCAGTCCAGGCTGATGGGCTTGCTGCTCCAGGATGGCTTTTTGTTCCACCACGGTGTCAGGCCTAAAACTTGCAGCTTTACCTCGCACAGTTGTGCCGACTATTAAGAGAAGGAGCTGGAATTAAATACTGTCCTGATGCAAATGAGGGCTTTTGTCTGCATTGGACCTGTGACCACCAGTTGGGAGTCAGATTTTAGGGCTTCCTATAACCGGATGTTCCCCTGACAATTGCTTCTGTAATCAAAGACAGAGTGCAGAATGGCACACGGGAAGACAGAGACAGAGAGCACAAGATGCCTGGAATGACATTGTGGAGGTAAAAAACCTCTCAGGTCGCCTCCAGCGGCTCTCACCTGGGAGCTGATGTGTGAAGTTGGGGGTTGTGTGTGTGTGTGTGTGTGTGTGTGTGTGTGTTGAAGCAGGTGATAGAGTTTAGCAGGGCGTATTCAGGGTTCAAAGAGCAGCTCTCAGAGTGCACCACATCTTATTCTAATGAACAGGAAGGATGCACGTACCTGCTGTTTGATTGGCTCCCGATCCAGCTGCCACAGCAACCCCTCACCCATCCTGCCTCCCTGTCTCCTCCCTTCCTCCTTTCCCCTCCTAACCCACCCCCCCCACTACCATTTCCACAGCTAGGCTCACAGATGAGTCGCGCTCAGACAGGTGAGATGGCTTATGAATATTTATGTGGTGGGATTTCATTCCTCCTGCTGCTGGCCCCTCCCCCTCTCCAACGCAGTGCTGCGTTTGTCCTTCACGGTAAGAAGCAGCGTCCTCGCTCCTGTCCCTCAGGTTAATCTGCCTGCTCTCTAGCCGTGTGTGTGTGTGTGTGTGTGTGTGTGTGTGTGTGTGTGTGTGTTTTTAACTGGTAAGTAGGTTCTCCCTAGTGAGTGATGAGAAGGCAGACCTGTCACAAGGGGGCCCACTGAGATCGAGAGAACACCTTTCATACCTTCATACTGCTCTCTCTCGCTCTCTCTCTTTCTCGCTCTCTCTCTCTCTCTCTATCCGTCTGTCTGTCTGTCTCTGTCTCTTCCTCTCTCTTTCTCTGTCTCTCTCTTGCTCTCTTTTGCACTCTCTCTCTCTCTGTCTGTCTCTGAATTGTGAAGCAGAAAGATAGCTTACATCCCGTTATTCCTGTCTGTGTCAAGGATGCTATGATAAAATGAAGCTAACATTAAGGTTTTATTCACCAATTCATTTATCATTATTTATTATTTATAAAAGTTAAATTAATCTGTGATTGTTGATAATCAAATTATATCAAATTCTTTATTGAGTAAAAACCAAACATTTACTCCTTAGTGATTTATAATGTTAAGCTGGTCAAAGTAAGCAATTTTCATCTCATTATTTTTTGTCATCACAGTCAAGATGGTGTTGTATGAGTGGCGACCTGTTACAGCAGCTCTGAACTTTTCCTACCTCTTTTTAGTGTTTTTATTTGTTGTTATTGTGTTATGTTTTAAACTTATATATAACTGCTGTAACAATGAAATTTCCCTGTTGTGGGATGAATAAAATACATCTAATCTAAACTAAAATTACAACTACTGGTTGTTTATTATCAAGCATTTGGTCAACAAAATTGCCCATGGGTGCAAATTGCCCATCGTCACTTCCTAAAAGCCTGAGGTTTATTCAAAAAATGAAGAAAAAAAATCTAAAGATTAATTATCAGCGACAGCAATCGTTAGTTACAGGCAGCCCCTTGGGCGGAGAAATCACTATGCAAACAATGTGCCTGGCCAGCCAATTCTGTTATACTTCATTAGCTTAACAGTAGGCATATGCATGTGATTTCATTAGTTAATAAACACAATGTGCACAAGCAACAACCTTACCAAACCGAGTAACAAAAGCACTTAATCATGCACACCTTACCCCTAATTCCTACAGCACCTACTGTTAGATCATTAGAGTTCCAGAGAAGTGTCTTTCTTTTGAACTTTTCCAGTAAAACGGTATGGCCATGGCCCGTGTGTTTTGCTGTTTTGCTGCAGTTATCCCAGATCAGAGATTACCAAGAGAGCAAGATTCGCCCCAATCAGACTGACAAGCTTCCTCCCAAATGTGTATGTTGTGAGAGGATCAGCTGTGTTTCATAAATATATGTACATACTGTATTTGTTATTCAAATCCAAGGATAAAAGCCATGGTGGAAAGGGGTTTAGTCATGCTGCAAAAGCAACAAGACAAGAGGAGAGCCATGTTGGAGTGTGACAGAGAGTAGAGGGGGAGATGCAACCTAGCGGAGAGAGAGATACAGACAGAGAGAAAGTAGATGCATCTCTGTATGCTTATTAGTTAAGCATTAGCTGTAGCAAAGCACATTGCTTGTGGGGACTGTATCATAATTGTACATTTTCAGTCTGCTGCCACCCACACCCAATGCAAATATGGATAGGATCTGTTTATAATTAGCATACCTGTTAAATGTATTTGTTAGTATTGCCTAGAGAACACAAGCCTTTTGTTTGCTGGCAGTTGTTTTTTGTTTTTTTTGTTCTGGTATCACAGGGGTTTTCTAGGAAACTATTTCTCAGAAGGCATTTTAAGGCATACATGTAAACAAATGCAAGGATCCTAGAACGTGTTTTACACACGGTTAGGCCTGCTCCACTTATAAGGCGATAGAATGCTTTTGTCAGACCTGGATATCAGAAAATTGAAGCTACAGTGCTAAAGCCTGTGAGGCCCTATAGTGACAACCTAGTGGGAACCAAAGCAATACTAGCCTAATTAGCTGACCTGATTACTATATACTGTAGGCTGGATAAAGTATGGAATGAAATCATCCTCATAAGACATAATTACAGAACAGCAGATGCATGAAGAATGTTTTCGTCTTGATTGCTTAAAACCAAACAAACAAACACTCGCTGAGGAGACACAAGCACAGCAGACAGCAGCACAGTACACACTTTAGCACGCTACTTTTGAGGGTGCCATCATTCATCCAACCCCTGTGCCATAGCTATCTGTTATGGTTGAGGTAAACATTAAGGCCATCAGTCTGCAGCGTGCATGGAGGTGGTTGCCTCCATTTGTCCATGTCCAGTCAGCTGCAGAGAAATGGTGATGGAATCCTGACAGATTGTCTGTGTTTTGGAGCGTGTTGTTTTCCTTGCCCATCCATTTCTCTCCTCCTAGCCATGTTTGCCATGCATCATCACTCTCTCCCTCTCTCTATCCTTCTACCTCCTCCCTCCTTCGCCTCATCATTTCTCAGAGGGATAGGAGCGATGGATGGACATCCGACTACCTGTGAGGAGAAACTATGGAAACACATCGCTTGTTATTAGTGAACGCTGTATGACGCTCTGAAGCACCACACAAAGACACCACTCTCTCTTTCTCCGTCTCCTTTTAATTCTCTTGCTCTCCCTTTCTGTCTCCATCCCTCAATTGCACCCCTTTTTACTTCCGTCTCCATGTCATTGTATGCCAGCCAAACTTGTCTAATCAGCAAATTCGACCAAAATAATTGGCGGTGGCCTTGCTGCTAGCGAGCGTCGTGCTGTATACAGATAGGGAAAGAAGCACTTAATATTCCACGCAGCTCGTGCCTCTCCTGTTCCCTGTGATATCTGACCTCTTTTGTCTCCTGCTCGGCTTGATGTTGATTTTGGAGGGCATTGTTAGCCAGAGCACTGTGATTGGAAGAGGTTGTCAGTGAGGGGGGCTGTGGTTGGTTGGGTTAATGGGAGCCTGATTTGCATAAAGGCTTAGCTCAGATTTGGAGCCACTCAGCGAGATCTGAGGAGAAGGGCCCGAGGGCCACGAGGTAATCATCCATGGCCTGTCACAACGCTGTCATCCCTCTGTGTGTGTGTGTGTGTGTGTGTGTGTGTGTGTGTCTGTCTGTGTGTTGAGAGGGAAACGGAGAGCATTGTGTCTGTGGCTCTTTATATTTGTTTGTATTTCTTTGCGTTTTGTATGCATCATTCTCCAGCATCTCTATCTCACTCATGCTAACTACCACTTCTCTTTTTCTCTCCTTTTTTTGTTTCCCCAGGAAGGCTTGTTCGTGCCAAACGGATGGTAGAGGCAGCCAATCCTACAGAATATGAATATATAGAAGGAAGCATACCGATGGAGTGGGATGGTAAGTGTGGACTGCAGCATCACTATTACATACTTTAACTATCACTAACATGGATAAATGACAATGTTAACAAAAGAGCTTCCCAGCACAGTACACAAAGTGCTGCACAAATAAAATGGAATAACAAATTCATGGCTGTATCTATTGGGGCCTCGGCTAATCCATTGATTTTCTTTTTTTCATACTGCATGATGGGGGTTGGGAAAAAAACGTATTCATGAGTTTATCAAAGACGCCTTCTGCTGGTGTTATACAACCGTACCATAAAATAGTGTTTCAAATTTCTTACAACTGGATACAAACTGTTCCCTATGTCTCAGACTGGCTTTATCCACCTTAAACCCCTCATCCTGCTTTGCCTCATCTCTCATGCATTTTCATCAGCATGCAAATAAGAAAGGGATAAAAGAGGCCCAGAATCCCTGTGCTAGCTGGAGGAAGAGTTAGAAAATCTCTCTCTCTCTCTCTCTCTGTCTCGTTCTGGCTCCCTTTAACCTGCTCTGCTTTGCAGCCAGCTCAGCCAAAATAGAGCTCCTTGAAAAGAAAAAAAAAAAGATGACAGACAGACACAGTTCTACTCAGGAGAAAGAAGGACAGAGGTATTGATGGAGAATGACGGAGTGTGTACTTTCAAATTCAAAGATCTGAGAGTGGATCTGCACTTTCTCTTCTGAGAAAGTATTCAGTGGTCCTGCACTACCTGCACTAAAGCAGTGTTTATCATGTGTGTACCTTGGATCTTTCACCATTCTCTATCTTTTCCCCATAGTTCACTCAGCGACATTACACAAATAAAATCCTAGATAAAGTCCTCCTAGCTTGAATACTGAGTAGTTGCACTGAGCTACTGAGGTGCCCTGAAACTCAGTGATGCTATAGCTGCAGCCTTTAAATATGACTGCAGCTTTGTTTGTGCAGCGCATGTTTGTGTGGGTGTTTTCACTCTTTATTCCTTCTCTCCTTCTCCTCCAGCTTGGATCCGAGGCAGACGGAAGGAGCCCCCCTCGATCGAGGTATCCTCCCCCAAGCCTCCCCGCTGTGCTGATGGTTGGACTCTGGGGGAATGGTTACAAGGGAGGGAAGAAGCAAAGATAGGCTTTGATTTGTTTTATCTTACAGTTTCAAATTGAATCCAGGAACTTTAGGGGACAGGTATTAAAATAAACAGCACCTGAAGTGCATTGATGGCGATACAGAGAGCAAAGTCAGCCTCTGAACAAGCGGCTCACCGTCACCACGTCCTAGTTTACTTTTTGTTTTTTTGTTTTTTCCAGCAGAAGCCAGGATCTCTGCTTATTGTGTTTTTATTTCTGGCAGCCTCTGAGATGGGAATGGTGGTGAAGGAGTGTAGTTTTCCCCCCTGTGTACCTCTCAGTGGGTTTATTGCTCTTTAAATGTGAGAATGCTGGAAATTATTTGGCCAGTGAAATATGGGTCTATAGGAAATCCCTTGGAAGGCCAATACCAGGCAGCTCTCCCTCACTCTTTCTATCTCTCTGTCCTCTCTGCCTGCCAGTGGCCAATGCCATCCCCTGCCTCTGTTGCCAGAACATTCTATTCCAATTTTCTGCCTTGCGTCTGCCGAATAGCTGCCATCGACAGCTGGACAGTGTTGATGTGGCCAAGGCTTCACTCCCAGCACATTACCCTACCCCTTGTCACGCTCTCTCTCTTCCTGGTCCAACCCGACATAAATTGATTGGATTAAATCCTGTCATTAACAGGCTGGAAAAGCAGCTCAGTATGTTTGTCTCCCTCCCTAAAGCGGGGCTTTTTGGCCATGGCTATCCCCTCTCTTTTCCAGTCCTTCACTTCTGCCAACACACAACAGCATTATGCCCAGTCCTCCCTTCCTTTTTGGCTTCCTGTACAAGGGAGAGGCTAACATCACTGGACACTAGCTGTGGCTCAAGTGGGTAACTATTCCACTGGTGGACTATGTCTGGGTTATAATTGTTTCCATGAGTTGGAATAGTTGTTTATACTGTGTGAATGCCTCCTGTCACGTTAGTTTACTGATCCTTGCCAAGCACTACATTTGTAACTAGGGTTTATTGAACCAATATAGGTTAACTGAGCAAGCTTGTTCTTTTTCTAGAAAATGCCCTACTTCATTGTCTACGGATAGACACATTTGTTCCTGGAATCTGCCCAGTACAACGTTGTGTCTCTTCTACTTTTGACTATAGACATTCTGTCCTGAGCTTTAAGACAACGTCTAGAAAAATGATCATATCACAAAACAAATTGATTTAATATGAAATTAAGTTGTTGTTTTTTTTATATCTGTAATGCCCAGTAGTTATATATGGTGTCAAAGACTACAATAGGTAACACATGTGTTTATGTCCTCCTGTGTGTTTTATATAGGAGTTGGTGAAGAATGAATCCTACAGGGAGCAGATAAAGCTGAAGGCCAAGGAGGTAGAGGAAAAAGATCTGTCTCTACAGACTAAGGAGTATGAGGAAGGTCTGGTGGCAGCACCTTTAAAGACTGTGACCAAGGGCCATGCAGCTGCCACTAGCTTCGGCAAGCAAGAGATGAGTGAAGAACCCACAAGCACTGCAAACACGTTCCAGCCTGGCTCCTGGCTACCCGATTCCAAGAAATAGACTCAGACACTGAGACCATCTTACAATGTCATACAATCCAATAGAAAAGCCCTGAAATAAATACCACCTTAGTGAATTTGATATTTACTTTTTGTTGAGACTTTGAAATCCAGTAGTAAAAACATATTTTAAGTATAATCCGATTTAATGCAACACCCCTAACTACAGATTCATAAATTATCAACGAGAAGACTCATCTCCTCTCTGACCCAGTCTAAAAACACATCAAGTTCCACAAAGGACGTGGTATTGCAAGGCTATGTTAGATTATAAAGGCATTTCACATGAGACAATATCATCACTCATCTTGAAAGTGACTCCATATATGACCACAATAATTCAATATTTAAAATGTAAGGCCTGTTAATAAAGCACTGAAAGACTAAAATGGCTGTACTTCAGAAGTCATTGGGCACATCAACCAAATTTAACTGACAGACACAAGATGTCTCCTACTTTACTGTAAAGTCCATTCTCAGTGTTGCAGTGTGCGCTGGAGGCTTCAAGCTTTCACATCACACTTGTGTAAGTTGAATTTGAACCATGATTAGCTCCAAACTGTTTATGATGAAACAGTAGGAACAAGGGAAAAAAAACATTTTTGAGTGGACAGGAACTTTAAATGTTTAAAACTCAAACTGATCAGAAATACAGACCTCAAATATTCAGTTATGAGCAGATAAATTGTTTGTTTTTGTTTTATTTAAATATCCCTCAAAGAACAACATTCTTAATAGTGTAAATATGAAGTATTAGTAGTTGTGGGAAAGCATATATGTAATGCTGTGGGAAATTATTGGGAAACTATTCACATGAAATACCGTGTTAATATTGTTTTGGTTTATGATGGGAGGTGACGTCCACTGCCTACGAAAAACTGATCTCAAGTGCAAAGTTCTTTCACTTCTGGCATGTTAGCCACAGAGTAGCATTCATGGAGGTGGGATGTTTAAAAGAAACGTTGAGCAGGGATGATGCGTATAAACAGAGCTGCTCATGGTTTTCCTAAATGGACTTGAGATGACATTACAATGAACCCAGGTGGTGTCCTAAAGAAAGAAAAGGGGAAATTATTATGCAGAAATATGTCCATGTTCACCTTTTTCTTTTTTTTAGAATCATTTTAACCATTTCTTTTCAAGATCTTGGGTACAGTGGATATATATTTTTATACAGATAAAAATAAACATTTCAAATAAATAATTGCAATTAGAACAATATATGAACACAGAATGACTGATTGCCGAAATGTTCACTTCCTTCGGGCCAATATTTAATAAAGTCACTTTTGGAAAGGTGTTTTGCAGCTGTTCCAAACATTTTTTTATGATTTATTTGTGAAAAAGAGATGGGGAACAACATGCAACAAAGGTCTCTTGCCAGACATAAACCGGGGATGTTGCAGTTCATGGTCAGTGCCTTAACCCCCAGGCTACATGGGTGCCCCACTAATGTAGTTAGTTGTAATTAAGCAGCAGTAGGAATTTTCAAATGCAGGGGTATTTAATCTAAACTCACAGTGCTACACCAGTGCAATTAGTAAAAGGAAGTTTTGTCTTTCATGTTTTTTTGACCTTGAGGGAATGTTTTCTTTTCTGTTCATCAGTGCAATAACATACACTCTGAATCAGTGTTAGGAAACAATAAACCATTACGGGGTGAATGCTTTTCTTATGTACATAATTTGACAATAAATTAATTGCAATACTTTTTCCAACAGTCCAATATGAAATCCACAACCATGAAAACTTTATTGATTAGAAATTAATTTGGATATTTTGCAAGTGACTTGGAAGAAACGTTCCAGTTTGCACATTACATATCAATTCAGCCAAACAGGGATGCTAACAATGGAATGCAAGGTGTTGCAACAGCCGCGCAATACTGGCAGTGGACCTCTGTATATATATCATACAGATTACCACTGTGCTCTTGCTGACCAAAGTCCCATTGGGACGAGCCTCCTCTGGGCAGTACTGTCCGTCTCAGCACTGTTCGGCCTGTGGGGGCCAAGTGTCCCTCCTCCTACCCCGGACGTGTGGAGTAGTGGCCCTGTGCTGACGGTAGGGCTGGGACAAGAAAGGGCATCATGTCATTATTTGGAATAAGGAGGGCTGTGAACATGGTGGTTGCTCCTCCTTTTTCATGCCCTCATCCTACCCTCACAGGCTCAGTCTTTCTTGGTCCTCTTGGCCTTAGCTATGTTTTCCTGACGTTTCTGCTTTTTCTTCTGTTCCCGGTCACGTGCCTCAATCATTTTGGCCAGTTTCCAGGACAGCAGTGCACTGGCAATGAAGAGAGGTGTGAGAGCCAGTATGACTGTGGTCAGGAAACCGTAGGGATCTTTGGCAGCCCACTCCACCACATACTCTGCCCATGCCTGAATGTCAATCATACTGCTCAACAATGATGAAGCTGATCAAACCTGAGAGTGGAGACAAGGAAAGAAAGCAGTGAACAGCCAAAGCTGTGTAATATGAAGAAACAAGAGTCTGCAGTCATGCTAGCAGCTCGGTAAGGCTGTGCTTAGGGTACTGCTGTTAAATACTAATGTTAACATGCTGATGTTTAGCACGTACAACTGTTCCCCATCTTAGTGTAGCATGTTAGCATGCTAATATTTGCTATTTAGCACTAAACACAAAGTGTAGCTGCGGCTGATATGAATGTCATTAGTTTTGCAGGTATTTGGTCATTAACAAATATTGCACAAATAGGAATTTTGACCCGATGGTGGTGCTAAAGGAAAAGTCGCCAAACTCATTTGGGGGACTCATCAATTTTATCTTCAATATATATGTCATGATATAATACATGTTCTGGAAATTCATTTAAGGAACTGTTAATGGATATATTTTCATAAAATAACCAAAATGATGACGTAACGATTAATCTATTAGTAGACTGATAGAAAATGTATTTGCAACAATTAAGTTGTTTAGCAAGAAAACAAAACTTGCTAAATAACAGTTCATGATTCTCAAATGTGAGAATTAGTTGTTCTCTCTTTTACCATTATCTTATCTGATATATATTATCATTGCAAAATCTTTGGGTCATTACATTGGGCTCTGCAAAACTCTGATGGACAGTTTTCTTATGAACTAACTGATTAATTAAGTTATTTACATATCACACACATTGATCAATATAATTATTACTTGCAGCCCTAAAACAGACACATGAAACCTTTCTGGCAAATTAAACACCTGACAAATTTAATTTTCTCAAACTGATACTACAAGGAAATCGACACTGCCATAAGGTCATCCTCCTCATTTATATTCAAAATGATCTAGCCTTATACACTCAGGGATATTAAAAGGAATAGTTGCCACTGAATAAATGGTATGACGAAATCTCCAACAGTCTGCAAATGTATATTATCTGGGTATATTTAATCATATTTCCAATCCAAACTGATATCCACAAAGACTACTACTCAGTTGATCACATTGTGCACAGGGAGATAAACATAACTTGTGTATGAAGTATCTCATCCCATTCATCTTGATGAAAGGCTACTAGACTTATTGTAACGTTGGAGTTTGTTTCACAACACTTATGAAAAACTAATGAAGCATCTTGGAGGAGTCATAAAACATCATCAAAACGTATTACAAGGACGATTCTGGTCCTCAAGTATTTCAGAACTGAGTAAGTTTTAACGATTTGTCACAATATTGTCATAAAAACAATATTATGCTGGTAGATAATAATAATAATAATAATAATAATAAATATCTTTATGGTGCCTTGTCCAATAATTATATAAACACAAATACCAGCTGGTCTTGTAAACAGCTATAATTACTTCCTTATTGTGGTGCCATTCAAATGAACTACCTGCTACAATAACGCAGATACCATACACACATACATTACATCTTTACAACTGGCATTTCACGTCTAAAGTCACAGTTGTGAATATTTAGTCTAGTGGCGCCACTTTTATGACGAACAGACCCACCAATATGGTTTTGTCGAGTCATTTAACATTAATAATGGCAACTTGTTGAGTGCTCCGACCAAACACTCCTCCATATAACCGCTAACCCCGACACGTAGCTAACTAGCTTAACGCTACATTAGCATTCAGATACAACCCCGTAATAAACCCTTTACGCTGCCGTTACTTACCTTCAGTCTAGTCGGGTTTCTTCTCGTCTGCTGTTAATATTAGATCGGTATACCCAAAATGAACATGAAAAAACGTAGGTACATTTCTACTAACGTTAGCACCGCTAGCTAACCACCATATCCATAACGGCCTAACTCACTGAGCAGCAAGGACCACTGGCTCTCACTCGAATAATGTATGTGAATGTGACGAAACAACAAATATATCAATTATCCCAAAACGGTTAGTTAAAATTTTAAAAAATGACTAACTAAATAGAGCATAAACTTACCAAAAATGTATTTATTTTTGTTTATATCCACGATAATCGGCATCAGCTCCTCCCTGTTCCGGGAAGTATGACTGGCGTGGTCCCAACAATCTGCACGCTCACGATTGGCTATCACGCTTTCCGTTAAAGATGGGAATTGTAGTCCTTTAGCCTGAAACATGGCTGATGAAAACGTCAAAACACTGCAACTCGCTGCAATAATAAGTACTGGAATTAAATTTCCTTTGGTGAGTTTGAAACGACAATGAACGTTTTGACAGATGTTTAGACAAGGTATAAGAACAAACTTAGGGCTGACCTTGCATTATTTAGAAGAATCATAAGGCCCTATATGACTCATACTCTTACAATAGCAATGTGCCAGATTTCCTGTAAACACTACAATTTCAAAATTAGGCAGTGGCTAATACAGCAATCTGGCTATAGTACCTCCCTGATCAAATGAAGTAGTGAAGTATTTAGCAGAGATTTACAGTAAATAAATAGTATGTAACCCATACAATAAGTAGATATGCAGATGAGTGGCTGACACTTGCAGTAATACAGAGAGGTAGCCAACAGAAAAGTGACATCACTATTTTTTATATATATATATATTATTGCTGTTCTCATTATTGTTTCATTCTTAAACAATATTCCAGGAACAGGAACATGTGGCATAATGTGAGTTGAAAGAACGTAGGAGTGGGTGCCATATAGTTATTCTGAATTACTCTGAAATCAAAGACTTTGAGATGGTAAATGTGAATTTCACTGACATGTGACATGTGACTGTGTTTAGATGAGCTCTAAAAAGAGAACAGTCCTGTTTCCAGGCAGATGCTAGTCAAAATTCCCAAATTGTCTGTAAAAGTTTGGGTATCGTACTCTCCTGTCCATCTGCATGCTGCTATGGTTCCCTACAGTAAGATATGTATACATGCCACAACATATTATAAGAGTGTTGGCTCAGCATTGGATAGTGATATAGACAAATATTACACAGACATGAACAATGCAAATCCCTTGAATCACATATAGTTAACTTTGTGACTGGATAAAGAAACAGAAGACACCCTAACTGTTGTAGAAACATATGATCATGTGTAAAACTGCTGTGCCTGAATAATAAAGCAAATGATAAGGCAATAAATTACTCAGTACAAAAAAATAAATAAATAAATAAAGCCAAAGACTCCACTGGTCCTCTGAGAAAGATGACTAACATAACAAAGGAGGACCTGCTGGCTTTGTGAACTTCCTGTGGGGAAGTATTGAAACCAAATCAGGTTAGGCCACATCTGCTCCGTCCATACGGCATGGATCACTTTCAGAACAGTTCAAAGGCCAGCCTTTTAGTCCTACTCACAGAGGAAGACGAGGGGCAGCTGGGAACACATGCAGAAGTCATGCAGAAGTAAACTATTCTGGTTTACCAGCATAGTTTAGGCCAGGTTTTATTTGAAGAAGAAAAAAGGTTGTTAAATGGTTATGATTATTAGCTCCTACATGTCTCATCAGATGGGGAGATCCATAGGGTGGTCAATGCATCTGTACCTTAACATTTACTCCTACAGATGTAGCACCCGCTTTCTTGAAACAGCTACAGTATGGAGCTAACATTATCAACAGACAGGAAAGGGGACTATAAAACGGCTGCACCACTATTTATAGTTAACAAGCTCCACTAGTGGTGTGTGTCATAATTTTTGCAAGAAAAACCACTGGCCAGACTTTGTAGGAATTTTCAACATCCTTTGATTTTCCAGTCTTTGGTGAAAGTTTGACAGACTTGTGAGCGTGGAGTACAGAACAGCAGAGCCAGAGGTCTTAAAGGAGTAGGCTACTCAAGCAATTTTGTTGCACTGTCATGAAGTTGGGAAAGTTGGAAAAGGCCTAAGTCTTTGCAAAAGACTTTTTTGTGATTATAGGTCAAGCCTGCAAAACACCACTCTTCACACAGGCTAATGCAGCTATGTAGCATTTAGATCCTGCCTAATACATGCCCACCTCTTTTATCTTCTGTAATCTGTAACAGGCTTTCTGTTTAAAATGTCCCAATCCAAGCTAACCCTGGCCGATATCAACAAGGTTATTTTCTCAGTTTCTTTAGAAACCTCCCTCCCAAGCCACAGAAGACATCATACAACTAGCTATTTTCACAGGCTGAGTCCTGCCCCCATGATGATTATACTGATCCTCCTGTGTAACATCAGTGTAGTGCCCCTTTAAAGATAAATATGTAGTGCTTGAGAGAGAGAGTCGCTCAGTGTGTTTGTGATTAATTGTAGATAGACCGCAGTCTAGTGAACCCTATACCAAACAGCTGACCAAAATGACTGAGAGGACAAGTATGTCCAGCTCAGTCACTTTATGTTCCTCCTCCCACGCCCTCTATATCTTTGACAGCTGAAAGTCCTTTGGACTAAAGCCCTGAAAACAACCATCATGTTGTTATTGAGAAAGCTCAGGGCCCGCGGTGGTAGCTCAGGCTCCACAGGAAAAAAGTCAGCTTTCTTGCCCTCTTTTACCCCTGTGGGAAACTGCGAGCCCGCCCCTGGATTACGTCCCCGCCTTTAAACTCAAATAAGAAGGAAACTTCAAAGGCCGTCCGCCGCCGGGGCTCCGCCCTCGCGCTCCCGGACTGTTTCACAAAGGATTTGCCGACGTTCGGGAATTCCGCCTCCAGTTCCTTTTATAGCGCCACTCGTGCGCTGGCAGCGCTCCAGGATCCCGCCCATCCCGGTTACTTTGACAACACAAAGGACTTCACGGAACTCGCAAGCGCCGCCTACCTTTCCAAATAAGGGCAGTCTCTCCATGTACGGCAAACAATCGGTGCGAGATTGCCCTTTTCTCTTCCTTATCCCGTTTATATGATCGGAGAGGAACTGCGCTTCAGGTTGGAAGCGGTGCGATCATGGCCGAGCGAGTCCAGCAGCCCCCAGCCAAGCGGCTCTGCTGCCGGCCCGGCTACAACCCGGCATGCAGGCAGGGGCAGCGGGCTGGAGGAGTCCTGTGTGGCGGCGCAGGGTCCGCTCCGGGAGGGTCGGGGAATGGAAAAACGCACAACCCCGAGTCGTTGCTCGACATCGCGGCACGCAGAGTCGCGGAGAAGTGGCCGTTCCAGCGGGTGGAGGAGCGATTCGAGAGGATCCCGGAGCCCGTCCAGCGGAGGATCGTATACTGGTCATTCCCGAGAAGCGAGAAGGAGATCTGTATGTATTCCTCTTTCAACGCCGGAGCAGAGGAAAGTGGAACTAGCGGGGACAATAATGACGAGACCCAGCTGCCTTTTCTACGGGGTGTCACTCTGCTAGAGGGTGGCTGGGTGGACAACGTATTGCAAGTCGGTGAGTGGACTAAAACGTTAGAATAATAAGAGGAAAACAGCCTATAATGAACAAAACATCTATCTCGCACTGTTTGTCTTTTTCCATGGAACCATGCCAGACTTTTAAAGGGCTTGTGTTGCCTTCCATAGCCTCGTCTATTATAAACAATGCAGGGTATTTCCACACGAGTCTACCCTATAGCTCTGTCAGAATAGCCTATTTTCAGAGAAACCCGTAATAGTAGCCCCCTTTCCTTGTTTTTGCCCACTGAGCTGCGCGCATTGAATTGCCCAGAGCCATCCCAATTGGAAGCTTAGCACTTTGTTCCTATTTTTGTGTCTTTCCAGCTCTCCATGCCCCCACCAATGGGTACGCAGACAAAAGCCCCCTATATCTTTTCACCGCTGGCTAAATAGACGATATTTAGAAAGGGTGGGAGGGACGGTGATTTAAAGCCACAGTGCTTCTATTTTGTTTGCCAAACACCTTTTGTGAGACAGACTAAAGCTTTTTCTCCTGCCTTCCCAATATTCAGTCAAGCACAGGCAATATGCAGCTGATATAGGCAAAGATGCATTTCTCCCCACCTCTTAGATACATTATTTGTGGTAAAGCAAGGAGTAAACAGAGGTGCTTTGGGCTCAGCAACCCCCTGCCTCCCTGCTTGGATGGCTGCCTTTGCCAGAGCCACAATATTTCACTGCATTCGTCAGTGCAATAGACTCAGCTGTCAATCCGACTCCCCACCCTTGGAAACGGTTCAGGATTCTAATCCCATTACCCTCCCCAGTTCATCTGAATCTTAATGCATTCTGCAAATAAGATTTTATGCATGATCTTCTTCCTCCTCCCTCCCTCTTTTCCCTCACCCTTTCTACTGCTCTCCCTCTCCCTCTCTCTCACTTCTTGGCTTACTATCCCTCCAAAGAATCTGTGTGGAGATGGCTTCAGCTCTTGTGGGCTCAGAGAATGTGCAGTGCACAATAGTAGCCATGGAGCAGGCAGACAGGCAGGCAGCTCTCCCTCCCTCTCTGGCCTGTTTACCAGATTCCCCAGCATTAGGCTCATTTACGTGCTCACTCTTTTGGGACTCGAGGAAGCTAAAAAAACCACTTGGCCTGGGTATAATAAAAAAAGTGTGGGGCGTCATCGAGGAGATATGTGCGTGTCAAAAATAGTGACAAAGAAGGAAATGGGTCATTTTCTGTGGCAAGAGAGAGAGAGAGAAAGAGAGAGTATGCGTGTCAGTGTGTATGTGTGTGGGGGTCTGATAAACACAGAGGGGGATTGTGCATGTGTCTGTGTGCGTCTTCGTCTGCACGGGCTGTCACTCTCATCCTGCATGCTCTCAGAGAGTGGAGGATGACAGGCGAGTACACAGAAGGAGGAGGGCATGTTATGCTGATTGCAATTTTTGCCCCAGAATTTTTTTTTATTTTTTTTTTGCTGGGGAAAATAAAGCCAAGGAAGAGAAAATGATAAATAAAAGATGCAATCTACTCCAGGGGACAGGCAGCCACTGGAGGATGAGGGCTTAAAAGCAGGGCAGCATGGGAGGGGGCTGTCAGCCACATCACACACCACATGTATTGGCCCATCAAACACATACAGTGAGTCTGGCTTGTGTGGGTGTGTATGTGTGTGTGCGCACACAAGCGTGCATGGCTTTTGTGTGGCTTCTTGCGTGCTGTCAGAGGGATGGGATTCAGTGTTGATGATGAAAGACAGTAGAGCAATAGAATAGATGAGGAGGTTATTGTGTATGGGGGGGAAAAGCTAATATACTTGAATGGATCTGCTGTCGCTGTATTCCTCTCCTCTCCTCCCCCTCTCATCTCCTCCTCCACCTCCCTCGCTCCCAAGTGAGCAGCTATAAAACTCTCCATATTTACTCCCCTAAGGCCAACTACCAGCCCCCAGTCTCCTGTGATTATTTATCTTTTTCTCAAAGACATTAATCACACACTTTTTCCTTTTTTTCTCCCCCCCTCCATCTCTTTCCATACATCAGTGCTGCGGAGGGAATGGAGAGGGGGACAGCGTTTAAGGGGAAGAGCAATAGCTCGGGATGATATCAAGAAAAAGAGGGGAAAGCCTGGAGGGGAAAAAAGTGGGTGGAAAATGCAAAAAGAGAAGAGAGGCAGTGAAATGGTGATTGCTCGAGAAAAGGGGATGCATGAAAGTAAAGAATGAAGTGCAGAGAAGGGGAGAGAGAGTGAGATGGATGGGTTGTTCTTTCTCTGTTGCAAGCTCATCGGTTCCAAAGCCATCCTTGGAGATAAATATTCATATCCGAATGTGAGTGTCATCCAACAGTCCACTGCGTCTCAGTTATCAGTGATGAATGTGTCAGCCAGTGCACAGGTAGTCACACCTCACCCTGTGTTGAAAAGGGGTCAGCGTGTGATAATACTATTAAATTCTGCAACATGAAATGCATGCATGTTGCTTTGAAGGAACAACTGCTGTACTGTGCTGGCTTTCCCCCGAAAAATTGAGCCGATCACAGAAATATCAGCAATTGCTGTGCGGAGTTTAAAATGTTTTACTTCAGCTTGTCAATCAGAGCGTGCCGTAACTGAGCGTTATTTACTGGTATAGAAAACTTCCAGAGCTGCCTGTTCTGATCATAGCATCTGTTCTCCGGCCCCCCTTGTGTAATTTAGCCTCGGCAGCTCATCATGCTGAAAGGAAGGCTAGTATTATGGTGCCCCGTCCTCTAATTATAGAATTCTAATCCTATGGCTCTAACATGGCATGACAAAGCATGTTTGCACTTCATTACCCTCCTTCCTGTTCTAGTCCTCCAGTCTGGGTCAAGTTCATCCCCTCTTCTCTCATTCATTTATGACATGTACTGTCCTTCTCCTCCTCCTCCTCCTCCCTTTGACCCTTCATGTCTATTTCCAACACTCCCCCATCTTGTCTGCCTTCGGGGCTTTGTGCCAGGAGGTAAAAAAACAAAACCCCCACCACCAACACACACACACACACACACACACACAAACTACACTTCATTCTTACTATCCTGTTACCGTAAGCCCCATGTCCCTAAGGAGTGACATACTGATGCCTGGCATATGTCGCTCCCTGCAATGTCATTAGCGTAGACTACATGCTACAGCCTATTTATCCAACTCTCCTTGTTAGGCAAATTTTTCACATGAAGCTACATGTCATTGTATCATGCTGCTGCCCCAAATCTGAGCGATGATGTGGACACTTTGTAGAAGGTAGCATTACATATCCTTTAGTCCATCTCGGTGTGTTTTCCATAGTGATATAGTATAGACTCGATAGTCTGGAATATTTGCCTTTCGCCTACCTAAAATATCACTGAATGTCCATGGCAGTCATGCCTGTTTGAGTGTGAATGTCATCCTCCTCTGCTTCACATATTTCAGAGACGAATCTGTGTGTGTGTGTGTGTGTGTGTTTGTGTGTGTGTGTGCGCACACGTGTGTCCGTCTTGTGCTTCTGCATGCTCATAACTCAGGTTAATTTGTTCACGCTCTGGAGAATCTTAATTAGGTTTCTGCGTCATCTACTCTCTCTCACCCTCTTTTTTATCATGATGTCAGTGAAACAGTGAAATAACAACCAGACTAGTGGTTCCCTGTTTTTTTATTTTTTTATTTATTTTTTACCTGTTTCTTTTTGTAACACAGATGGTGAAAATCATAACACAGGCTGTCCTAAACCCAGTGTTTTGTTCCCACAGTGCTACATACGTCCTATGTTTTGTGAGCAAGGTGTGCGAGTAGAGAAGCTGTGGAACCATATGTCATCTTCCTATTGACTACAAATCACGTGCTTAGCATTCAGGCAGAAGTGAATATCAGACAAAAAAATCACAAGAATACGACATGTAGACACAGCCAACACCCACAAAACAAAGGGGCTGATTTAAAAAATAATAATAAAAAAATATTTGCACATGCTAGTAGGTTATTATTTGTGTGACAAAGCAGTAGGCCAAATGCCAAGGAGAAAATATTTGCCACTTACAAAAGGTGGAGTAACACTGAGCATGTTTATGCAGGAGCACACTCATGTTCACACACACACACACACACACACACACACACACACAAACAGTGTTTGCTCACTCACTTTTCTTTTTTTTTGAACTAAGAATTCACAAGGCCTTTCAAAGGGCTCTTGGAGGACCGACACCAACATTTCAAGCATTTTGTCCAAGAAGGTGCAGAATTTCTGATGTGAAATGTAAATCTTGCATGAGCATGTTGTCTGCGAGACGCTATCAGGCTGAGCTGAAGGGGTTTTCGGTGGGTGAGGGCTTATTCTTTCTGTTTGTGTGTGGGCTGATTCTTTTCATGTGGGCGGATCTGGTTTTATTTTCCTGTTAGGTTTGAGAGTTCCTTTATCTTTTTACAATGCCTGTCGAGAATGAGCCCACATGCGCATCACTAAAGACTTTACAGAGAGAGACGGTAAAGCGGGGTCAACTTATGATGCAGGACTTAAACAGATGCTAACACAATATATATATATATATATCTCAGGACTTTATGAAAACATTTCCCTTCGTGAATCGTTCATGTTATTATAAAGTGAAGTTCTGTTTGGGGGGAACCTGGGAAAATAAACCTCAGAGCCAGACGCTGTGGACCAAGGCTCTAAGGTGAGCATGTTTAGGGAGCAGTGATCCTGGATCTGGTACCTTAGGTTTACCCCCCGGCCATGTGACTAACCCTGGGCTTGTATCGTCATGGAAACATGGCTGAGCTTACAGCTAGTGTAAACACCGGGCTGTCCAAGAGGGAGTGAGAGGGGCAGCAACCACATTCATGTGAAGAGACATTGAATCTTTAGGGGAAAGTGCTCGTTCCCTCTGACGGTGTGTATCTGGGAAACTGAGGGAAGCAGATTCCACACCTTTGTCCCATTATGTTGGTTGAATTGAAAGAAGATAGGATACATTTCAGCTGCCGTGTAATGGAAACATGTTAGCTTAGTCACTCTCTCTCGCTCTCTCCCACACACATACACAGAGATGTGTGGCTGTGGAGATGTGCTTGTGTCTATAGACGGCATTTTTTATTTATGGTATAATATTGCTATTAGGGCTGCGACTATTATTATTTATTTTATGCCATCAGTGTGCTTGTCCAACAACCAAAATACATCCGATTAAATTCAGTTAATCACGTTTGACAAAGAAAAGCAGAAACTCCTCGCATTTGACAAGCTGAAACCAGGAGAATATTAGGCATTTTTGAAAAATGACTGAAACAATTAATTAATCAAAACAGTTGAGACTGATAATTGCAGCTCTAATCACTATCATTTATTATATAATATTGCTGAATGTTAGACAATATCTGGAATTACAAGTCGTCCAGGTAATGAAGTTTGTGTAGAATATTCTCCAGGTGAATACGACTGGAGAGCTGACATGTATTTGTACGCTAACTACATTCATTCAGCTTACAGACTATCAGCCACACTCAGCTTTCAGTGATTCAAGGGTTGAATCCAATGATTAAACCCTGACAGTGTTGTGTTGTCCCCATGTAGTGATAAACGACCACTAGTTCTTTTACTTGCTCTGTCTAGTTCACAGCACAGAAGTTTCCTGGATCCCAATGCATGTCACAACCGGTCCCAACTCCAACCTAACTACCCCCATTCCCCAGATGTGCCCTTAGATAGATTATTCCCACCACAGACCATAACTTCCTCCAGCCATGTTCCATCTTCTACACCCAGCCACAACTGCTCTTCACATTTCCAAGTCTGTGCACAAGATGTAGCATTAGACAGTCTTTCTGCCATCTGAAGCTACGCCTGTCTGCTTTCTTTCCAGTCCTTCCACCTGACAGGAGCCAACCTCCCTCCCTGTCCCATTCCTGGTCCCAGACATAGCTGTTTCCTCCCTGCCCCTCTTAAATCACCATTCCCAGTTCCAGCCCTAGCCACCTTGCGTTTGCCACAGTCCCGGGCCTTTTACCAAGTTGCCCCAACGACCACGCTTGAAAAATTACCCTGCATACTAATACTCGCACATTTTCGGAGACTCTCAATGTACGACCGGCGCTGCGTTGCCCCTGTTAAAATAAACCGGCTAAAGTAATAAAGTTCCAGTATGAGCTCTCTAACGTCTGCTCCAGTCCCTGTTCCAGCTTGAGTTGTCTCCTGTCCCAGACTGTGGCTGCTGGGTGTGCGTCAGCACAGCTCCTCGGCTGGCTGACTCTGTCTAGGAATCCAGTCCTCCTTCAGAGCTCCTGCCCCTCTCTTCTCTGTGAGCAGAGGGAGCAGGCAATAGAAAGGCTACTAAATTCACAATGACAAGGCCCTATTAAAGGCTGTTTTTTCTATTTCATTTAATGACTTTTATTACCAGATGCCCTTCTCTCTTCGATTTGGCAATAATAACAACGGGGGAATGCAGCACTCAGCGTTCTCCTATCTGATGCTCCCTTTTGCTTTTTTTTTTTTTTTTCCTCATTAATGAATTCCTCTTTGCACCAATGGGCTGCTGAAATAAGCACAAAGCAGTCCAAGACTCTGCTTACTGCAGTGGAAGGTTCAATGTATGGGAAGGTGTGTCCAAACTTTTGACTGGTATTGTAAACAGTGTGTGTGTAGGAGTCTGTGTGTTCCTTTACTATATGAGAATATATATGTCAAAGACTACACATGCTGACTACACCGTTGCCACAGAACAGAGCCTCTCTGTGCAGTTCTGTCAACAGCTGTTTCTCAGCCACACAGATACAAAAAACACACAAAAAGTGTGTATATTTGTGTTGTGTATATATCTTTGCTTAAAGACAAGAAAGTTACCTGCTGTTTCCCAGATTAAGGGCAATCTATACCTAACCAAAAAATAAAGGTAGAATAGAAACATCTTAATTCTGGCTTCTAGTGCTTAAATATGTTTTCTGTTGGTCCACAGTTAACTAACTTTTATCACAAATGCTGTTATCGCAGGTTCCAGTGGGTTGTTTGTTGTGCCTGACATAGTTGTCAAGTATACAAATTGACTTTCAATCTTGATGTCAATGTAAATGATTATTGTTTTGAGATTAGAGTGTTGATTTATCCATTCAAACTACTTTCTGGGTGGAAAAAGTTCCACCAAATACTTTTTTGTGTTTGACTATGAGTATGTGCATGTATGACTTTGTGTGGTAATGGTTCAGTGAGTGTGTTTATGGCCGTGTGTGTCAGGCTGAATAAAGGTGAGGTATGTTAATGATAAGAAGGTGGATGACATTCTCGTCTGTCATCATTCCCACTGTACTCCTGCACGCATATGCACGCGCACTTTCTCGCGCACGCGCTTTAAGACACACACTTGCCTCATGGTGTTAAGGCGCCAGTGACTAGGCGCCTTAGAATAAACAAGCACAGAGGATGAGGGTTTACCTGCCACTGACCCCTATCGCATAAACACACTGACACACAGCGACAGAGGTGTTCACTCATCGACTGGTCCCTCCCCCAGCATTGAGCTGGCCCAATGTTGACCTCTTCACTTGACCCCGCAGGGATTTACTAAAGCCAAAGGTCAACATGGTCAGACTGTCCATACAGTGGCTGATTGCCCTGCTTGAAAGACAGGTCCATGCTACCATTATTGTTTTCCAATAAACACCACCCGACCAAAGGAAAATATTGTTTGCTTGATTGAATGTGTGCATGCGTCTTTTTGCATTCCCCAATAAGCAATTTCTCACCTGAAAGATTAGACCAAGATGGGTGGGTGGATGGGTGGGTGGTGGTGGGAGGGTAATACAGCCTTTTTTTTGGTCCTTTTGTGGAACAATTGGGAATTCGAGCCAGATTGAAAGGGGGAGTTCACCCCCTTCTCTCATTTTGCCCAGCAGGCTCAAGTGCCGTGTGAGCTATGTGGAGGAGGTGGTCCTGAGAGTGTGAGGTGCCTCTGGCTGTGCCTGGTCCAACGACATCGTGGCTGTGTGACATGTGAAACATGCATTCAATGCTCTGTGGTAGAGCGGTGCTGAATAGAGCTGGAAAGGCTCTCCAGGCATGAGAGACACAGAGAGAGAGAGACAAAGAAAGAGAATGAGAGAGACTGGAAGGGAACGAGAGGAAGGCTTTTCAACTGACTATGGAATTTATTTTGCTCGTCTGAAGAGTTTTGTCTTTCTCATTCTTACTCACTTCCTCGCTAGCTTAGTTATTTCGTATCTCATTCACGCCCCTCGTCTTCCTGTCGTCTTATTTTCTTGCTCTTGCTACTCCTAATCATTCCATACCTGTCTGTCCTCCTTCTCTCTTTCATGCATTCCTTTCTTGTGTTTATAAGCCCTCGGGATCTCTTTCTCCCCTTCTCAATTTTCCAGTTTCATTTCCCAAGCCAGGCAATAGAAACTCATATCTTATTTACACTGCCCCTATCTAGATACAGCATGTTTCCATAGTGTTTCCTGTGTCTAAACTCCCAAAGGAAGGCTAGCCGGCTAACTAGCTCCTGCTCTCCGTGCTGTTCTCAGAGCTAGCAGTCTGCATCCAGACCTCAGGGGCTATCTCTGTTTCTAGATTTAGAAGCTCTCTGTTTACCACTGTCTGGAATTAGGAAAGGAACAAGACTTGGCCTATTTACTGTGCTGTCGCTCTCACGTTTTTTAAATGATCCCTATATGCTGATGGACTATCCTGTACCTCTTTAGTGCTCTTCAGACACACTTTTGGTATCATAGTGAAAGGTTAGGTCTCATGATTACATTTTTACTCGGCCTAGGTATACGTCTTCATATCAGTACAGAAACTTTGCTATCAGCACTTGTTTAATGATACCCAGCCCTTTTTTTTTAAACACTACATCATTGTTGCTGGATTTGAACAGCGTATTTTCGGATTCATCCTTTGTTGAAAACCTTTGCTGGACAAAAGCTGTGCCCCCTTTTTTATCATTGGCGTAGTGGGAATTAACAGCATACGTTGTGTTGTCTGTGCCATGCTGTGCCCACAGAACCATACAGGATTGGAGTGTAGGTGAAGTACAGCACTACTATTGTTGTTACTTGACTGTCTGCCACTGTGTGTTATTGCCATCCTGTCTGTCTGCATTCTTGCCCAAAACCTACTATCTGTCTGCCTGTCTGTCTGGCTAGCTGTTAGCCGGCTAGCTGTCCCTCCTGGGTGGCTACATCACCTCACCTCCTACCCCCCTCACAGCCAGTGACAGCCCAGCCCAGGGAGACATGGGTAATGGTCCTCTCTGATGTACAGCCTGACTCAATTGGACTGGATGGCAGACACACGCCTAAAATAACAAAAGGAGGGGAGAGAAGGGGGGGGGGGGGGGGTGGAAAGGGAGGAGGGGAGAGAAGGAGTGAAGCGATCGATAAAGCAGGGACACATCGCCTAATAAAGATTTATTCTTTTTTTCCCCCTCACCATCCGCCTTGGCAGGGCCAAGAGGGGAAGGCGAGAATGTGATTAGTGGACTTTTTCTCCCAGGGTGCTTCTGATAGCCATGACTAGCACAACATTATGTATACCAAGATGTGTTGTGTGTATTTTTGCATCTCTTATGTGTCTCTCCTTCTCCTGAGAGCGAAAGGGGGTTAAAAACGGTCTCTGTCGTTTGTTCTGCCGGCAGTGGCACTAGCAGCCGCAGCTGTATCCCTGCCTCTCTCTCTCCCTCTCTTCCTGTCAGCTAATATTTAGTTAATCTTTGATCTGGGACCTACGGGACTGGCCGGAGCTCCTGGTGCCCCATCCATCTCACGCTGATCTATATTCCACGCTGGATGCCTGTGCCATTAACCACCACCGAGGGGAAGAGAGAAGGGGACGGAGAGGCACAGAGGTAGAATGAAGAAGAAAGGGCAGATGGGTGGAGGGAGAGCCGTAGAGAGACAAGAGAGTGATGGAGAGAAAGCGATAGAGAAGGAGCGGGTGGGGTATGTGTGTAGGAGGGGGGGTGGCTACTATCTCAGCAGTGGAAAAGGGAGGAGAAGAGGGGGGTCAGCTATTCCAGCCATACACAGAAATTTGAGGTAAAGTTGAATAAAAAAAATGCACTGCAAGAAGTGTGCGCAGGGATGCATTCGTCAGGCTTTTTGTTTATTTTTGGACTACACTGATTCCATCCATCCTCTACCACCTCCTATTTCCTGGCTTATAGGATGCTGCCCTAATCAAGTCTTCTATGTAGAATGGCAGGTGGAATTACCTCAGTGCAGTTGAAAAGAGGTTATCCACACACAACAGTGTTTCCAGCAGGAGGATTGAAAGGTTGAGGAGGAAAAAGGCGATGTAGGTGGATGAGGATGAGGAGGAGGAAGAGGGGAAAAAAAAGAGATGCAGAGGTGTGGGAGTGAGTGATCCGTATGCAGTGAGTGGGCCACTTCATTGATATGCATTGTGTAGTTATCAGGGGGTCCACCTGCAAAGGCTCCATGTGCTGAGTCACTCACTAACGTACAGACTAAATGCTTTTATCCCTGACGCCTGGTCCATCTGAATGGAATATAATAGGCCATAAAGTGCTTTGCTAGCAGCCGCTGCTTGCCCCATGGCAAACCCTCACCCTTCACTCCCTGACTCCAAATCTCATTTTGCCACTTTTATGGAAACAAAGCATGTACGTGCTCTGCTTTAATTACATCATTTTTTCTCCTCTTTTCACTGTTTTTCTCTTCCGACCATCCCTCTTTTCCTTGTTGTTCCTCCTGCACTGCTTCTCACAGAGAACCCTCTCTTCTCTCTTCTGTCCTGCGTACCTCCCCCTTTCAGTCATGTGTGATCCCATTGCTGCTGCTGTGTCTGGAAGTGTGTGTGTGTGTGGGGCACCTGTTTGAGATCTCAGTGTGTGTTTAGGGTCATGCTTGCAGGTCGTGCGTGATGAATAGCAGGGCTGTTGCTGAAGCACAACTGGTTGAGAAGGAGTTAGTCAGAGAATAGTGCACCAGTGACGGAAGGAGAGGAGGAGGATGGAGGGATGGAGGGATGGAGGGATGGATGGATGGAGGGAAGAGAAGAATGAGGGAGGAAGGGAAGAGTGGTTGCAAAGCCAGTGAGCCTTAACCACCTTCTGTCAGTCTGTCTGCTCTCAGTGCTGTTTCTCTCTCATAGGAATCTTATGGCTTTTCCACTGTCTTCTTTCCAAACCTCCACCACCACCACCTCTGCTTCCACAACCCTTCTCCCTCTTCTCCCTCTCTATATCGCTATGCTACCCCCTCCCCTTTACTCCTCTCCATCTTCTTCCACTTTCCGTTTCCCTGTTAAAATTCTCCCCCAAAGTCTCTGTGCTGCCTTCCTTTGCTATAGTCCCCCTCCCTCTCTCTCCCTACATCCTTCCAGCTGCTGGCCAGGGGAACAGCTGACTAAATCTAAAGCTGGGGCCCCTGGCTCTGGCCCCAGCCCCAGCTCTGCCACAGCCTCCTCCTATTCCCAGCACCCCCTACCTCCCTCCTCTGGCCTCTAGCCCTGGCTCCTCTCACAGCAGCCCCAGCTCAGCCCTGGCCCTGCCTCTGAGCCTCAACTCCAGCTCTCTCTCTCTCTCTCTCTCTCTCTCTCTCTGTGTTTTGCCTTTAAGCCTACCCTCTCTCTTTTTGTTTTTTTTTCACTCTGTATTCCTTGTTAGTTCACTTGCTCCCCCTCCTCCCTCCTCCCCACTCTCTGGTCTGTAACTGGGCCCCTGGTACTGTCCCAACTTATCTGGACTGAGACCTCATCCAGGTTGGCTGCAGTTCAGTTCTCTGGCTCCTATATCCAGCCTCTCTAGCCAGGCATCTTTCTCTCTCTGGCTAGTAACGCTACTCACTGTAACTCATTGTGGCTCACCTTAGTCCAAGCCACATTCAGCTTGTACATTTGGTCGTTTCTGGCTCAACACTTCCTGAGAAGCTCTTTGACTCCTCATGTGTTTCTTTGTCTGCTCGTCTTTCACTTTTCTACATCTCTTTAACTTGTGTAGACAGGCTCGGCCCCAGCACAAACACATACGCTCACCACACAAACACGTGTATTGTGTGAGAGTGTGAAGCATATGACACATGATTGGCAGCAGGGGGTGGATGATGGAAAAGCAGCGAAAGGGGAAGTGGGCCTTGTCACATCTCCAGGCACGCCGGGAGCTGGAGTTTGATCGCTGCCCAGGGAAGGGCTCCTCAACCTCTGTGGCTGTCAGAGCAAGGTTGTGGGCTTGTGTGATAAGGTGCAAGCCCAGGTTCCGTCATCACTGTGCAGTAACAGATGTTGTACACAGAAGACACCTGTTAATGGTCTTCCTCCTCTCTTAACACTCGACTACGTTGAGATGAATGACAGAGTTCAGAGAGCTCCCCACAGCTACGGTTGGAGCCACACACACCATTTTCCCATTGTGTGGAAGTGGGCAGGAAGAAGCAGCGTCAGTCGGCACCAGTTGAAACAACATCAGAATCTTCTGGTACACCTCGCTGCTCCTCATGGATTATTATTCAGCCCACTCCCTTTCTGTCTAATGCCCAATGCAGCTTTTGTTGTTCTCTTTGCGGCCATTTTTTGTTGTTGTACTGTTTTGTGTGTGTGTGTGTGTACGCATGGAGATGAAATTGGGAGGGGAAAAAAGCAGCAAAAGTTTCCTTTGGAGTCATGTTTTCTCTTGTTGACTGACAGATGCGGGACGATGAAAGCAAATCACAACGTGCCACATACTTCAAAGGTTCCTGTGTTTCGCCATTTATTGGCAACATCACGCAACAACCTCTCTCCCAATGTGGATTCTTTAAAAATAGGGTAAAGTAAAAACCCCAAGGAAACAGAGGCAGATGACAAAGAAGTAACCATCCAAACAGCTAGAGTGGGTGGTGGGAGGAGGCGGGGTGCAAAATAATCAGACCTAAGCACTGTAACTGAATTGGACTGCTTTTCAAACACGTTTTCAATCAAAACAGGCTTTTGAAGCACACAGATTCTGATACCAGGGATGTTTGAGCAGAGAAAAAGTGATGACTTGAAGTCGAGTTTTGAATCATCACTCTGAGGCTTTTTTTTGTGTGTGTGTGAGTGTTTTGTATGGACCAGCACAACAGTAATTAACTAAATGTATGCTGTAATGCTCCCCTAACCTTATAGACCTCAGTCTCTGTTTGTCTCCGTCTCTCTCCCCTTCTTTCTCTGGTCCAGGATGGCACCCATTGACTGCCACTGACCTAATTTGGGCAAATTTCACTGACCTACTTCATGGGTGAATGCTGACTTGCCCACGGGAGGGGATTCTCAAACATGCACATACACACACGCACACACACACACACACATTCTTTTCTATGCTTATGATTAATATGCACACCGTCAACCTTCTTTATGGTTGCCATGGTGTTGGGCATGTACCCCCTTAGTTGTGCCCTACAGCCACAACGACCCCTTTTTAAACCCCCCCCTCCTCTCCCTGTCTCCTTCAGGACTCTGGCAATTCAAATGAACATAATGAGGGCCTCAAAATACAGACACATGGTAAAAGATAAACGAAGCAGTTGGCCTTTGTTTTCTCAGACGGGAGATAGTCCTTCACTTTGTAAATTTGATCAAACAGTGTGGTGATGCTTTGAGTGTACAGATAATCACAACGATTTCTTTTCAAAGTTGATAGAGACTACTGTTCATGTGTATTTAAATCAAGGTGTCATGGTTGGATTAGTTTTGCCCTTTTTTTTACATAAAGATGATAAGTAATAAATGTCTCTGCCTGCAGCCTCCCATGAGGACATGGTAGTTGGAAGCAAGTCTAACCCGATTCAGTGTTTTGGTCACACTCGCGTATTATTCATTGAGAGCTTTTAAGCTGTGTGTTTTGTGTTTTGTGTTTGTGTTTGAGAGAGGTATTTGCATTTTTTGTTTCTATGTGTGTGGACCTGTGTGTTTCTCTCTGTTTGCCCACATGTATGCAGGGCGTGTGCCCCCCACAAATACAACCTATGAATGCAAACACACACACACACACACGTACATACATGCCTGCATCAGGCAGACATGAGTTTTCATGGCAACACATGCAGATGTCAACAAAAGACGCTCCAGGGTGAACATTGTCTCCCTCTTGTCCAGCAGGGTGCAATTTATCTCAATGTAGCCATGAAAGGCAGCTATTTACATGAAATGAGAGCTGTTTCTGGGAAATAGGGGTCTCTCTGAAGGTTTTGATGTCAGCTGCCTGCTTTTAGCTTGAGAGTGGAAACCTAAACCATCGAGAGAGGGAGAGGAGTGAGCTGTAAACCTACTGAGAGAGCTCAGTTCCCTCAACCTGTGGTTGCAGCTCTTCACTCGGTCAAAGTCTCTCACGATTCCCCTCAACGCACTCTCAGAAGGCCAAATGTAGCGTGCTTACAGTTTGCACAGAGTAAATCTAACCCCTTGCTTTATAGCTTATCCTTAAGAGAGTGGTCCTAACATCAACGTCAATATTTACAGGAATAGCCTGCAGGCAAGAGAATCGACCACCACAATTCAGCAGAGATGTATTCAACCTTTCTCTTGCTCCCCCTTCTTCCTTCCCCCTCTCCTTCATCCCAGTTATTCCCCTACTCTTCAGCAGCCGTTGATCACAGCGCCAGGTGGCTGAGATATTTGTCTGCAGGTCGTCTTTGTTTTATATTTGTGTTTGTGTGTGTGTGTACAAGGTGCACTCCGTATATGCATGCGCTATGTGTTCGCCAGGGCCGTGGCTTTGACACAGGCTCAGCGGCTGTTTGAGAGATGCTGGATGACGCGTGTCAAGTGATATTAAATGTGAGAGAACCTCTCCTCCCTCGTTCACCCCCTACCCCCGTGGACTGTGTCTGCTGTGGTTAGTGTGAGCAATGACACTTTTCATTGGCGTTTTTTGGGAGAGGCACCACATCTGATGTACGAGGCCTCACAGCTGTGTGGGTAGAATTGACACTTTGGCCTACATAAGCTCTAGGAAGGTCAATGGATATACGGCTAAAAGATACAGTGTACACATACTATACCTGTGCTGTATTATACGTGCGTTGCTTTCTAATTTACTGATCCAAAAAACAAACCTGTGTTAAAGTGATTAGTGTGAGAGATGCATATTTGTCTGTGGCTGTGATAACAGCTTGGTATATGCTAATTTATGGGTGTGTTTTTCATTGGTTTTCTGTTGTTTCTTCAAAGAGAACTGAAGCTCTTAGGTTAGCTACCATTTAAGATTTTTGAGCAAGCTTATGTTAAATTCTTCAGTGATTATTTTAGGTGAAAAACAAAAGGTATAGGTAGGTCAACTCAATGCCAGCGCACTGAAAAAAAGAGCATGGCATGTAAAAGGTTAACTCATTTCCCAGCAAATGTATCATTTCTCTGTTGTGTGCGCGTCTGCTTCCATCTGTGTCAGGTAATAATGTCGAAGTATGAGTAGTGGGCCAGTGTGCTCAGTGCTATAATGGGACAGCTTCAGCCAGGGGATGTTGGGGGGATGTTGGGTAGGGGCGGGTTTACGCCAGGATGTGGCATGCACCGACGAACAGAGAAGAGCGAGTGTGACCTCAGTGACTCGAGGAAGGAAGGGGTTAAGCACGAGCCAGCAGGGCTGCATGGGCTGCGTTACGCAAACTGGCGGCTGGCTGGAGCTGAAAGGGGAAGTGCTGAGCTCAGAGGAACACTGGCTCAGAGCCATCTCTCCCTCCCCCCCCCCACTGAAACCACCCTCTCCCCCACCCCCCTCCGCCTCCCCGCTACAGCTGAGCGCTCCCCATGCTTCCCACCGCCAGGCGTGGTGATGTGTGTTTGTGTGCCTGTGTGCCTGTGTGCCTGTGCTGGAATGCAGCTTCCCCCTCGGCTGGGGCCTGTGTGTGTGTATTTGTGTGTGTGTATGAGTGTACACGTGTGTGTGTGTGTCTGTCTGGAATGATGCCTCCTCTTGTCTAGTATGTGACGTCAGTACACACAACGGGTCAGCTTAGGGCTAGGCAACATTCTGAGTGTGTGTGTGTGTGCGTGCGTGCGTGCGTGTCATGGGGGGAGGGGGGGGGGGGATGCAGGGGAGGAGTCAGTTATTGGAGAGAGAAAAGGAAAGAGGAGGGGCTGTTTGTGAGCAGAAGGAGGTTGACTGCAGGGAGTCACTGAAGCCAGTATGCGTGCATGCATGAAGGCATCATGAGTTGCGTGTCAAAGGGTGGAGTAGTGTGTGTGTGTGTGTGTGTGTGTGTGTGTGTGTGTGTGTGTGTGCGTGTGTGGTAGAGTGTGTCGAGTGACTTTCCAAATGAAACTGGAAGGGTAAAGAATGTAAGGTTATTTCCCGGTGTGGACGAGTGAATCTAAAAAACACACAGACACACAAAGTCACGCTACAGTCCTGTTAGTGCCCGGCTATTCCCATATGCTAATAAATACTGTTCACTTTCCAGCCATGTTAGCTTAGAGAAGCCTTTTGCTACAGTTTGTTCAACTTTTTGCCTTTTTTACTTCTTTTTTTGTTCGTTGAGCTTTCATGTGAGGATGTTTCTTTGAAAGCCGTTTCATCAAAAGAATTCATCACAAAAGAATTTATAGGGCAAAGTTCAAATTAGGCGAGAGAAACGCATTTGTAATCAATTCTGACAGGCACAGCAAATGTTATTTTGGCACACTTCTGTGTGCAAATCATACGGTCTACACAAACACAGCTTCCGCCTCACAAACACACATTCCAAACCAATGAGCATCATGTATTTTCATATTCTGTTTTAATACTGTTTGCATGGTCCTCCCGAGCTCATCTCAACTCGTCTCCTTTATAGGGAGGAGGATGGGACGCTAGCACTATAATGTCTTGACTGTATAGGTTTGTCATTAGAAAGATACTCAAGCCCTGAAGTAGCAGACAATGACTTTTCAATGGATCCCATTACCTCCGTCTATAGCTTGCGTGACTCTACTGGGACAGACCTCTGCTAATTACACACATTCATTTCCAGTCAGCTGTAATTTCATTCACACTAATGAACCTTGCACATGGATTGGGATAATGTATAGTTAATGTACAGCCAGGAGATGGAATTAGCAGGCTACCAGCATCTCCAGTGACATAGATTTGTTGAATAGCGACTAAAGGGGCCGTCCACCCAATATCACTCAGGTGTCATTCTGAAATTACACCTAATAGTAATTTTCGACTAATGTGTTGAATCGTTGATGGTCTGCTTTGTTTTGAAGTGTAATTTTATACAACCAAAAACAAATATGTATACACACGTATATCCATTATATCATGTGTGTTTATTATTATCAGTAGCTGGTGTGTAGTTACATTCATCTTACCTGCGTTTAAAGGAATCGTTATTTTCTTATTAGCTTTCTTTCCAAGACTGAGTTGAGCAGATTGACACCACTTTAATGGCGGCACGGTACATGTGTATCTACCACCAGCAGCCGGTTAGCTTAGCTTAGCTAACATAGACAGCAAAGAGAGAAACAGCAGATAGCTAGCATGGCTCTGCCTACCAGCACATTGAAAGCTAATTAAACTGTTATATCTTCACTTGTTTAATGTGTATGAGAACTTGACAGTAATAATATAATATACATATGTAAATCAGGCTACCTGTTTCCCCCTGTTTCCTGTCTTTGTGCTAAGCTAAGTAATTGGCTACTAGTGTTAGCTTCATATTTACCTCACAGACATAAACATGGCCAGTCTTCTGATCTAACTTTCAGCAAAAAAGCAAAAAAAAAAAAAAAAGCGTATTTCCAAAAATGTCAGCAGTTTGCAGAAACTAGTCCCGGATATTTCTCCAAAAAAGACCAAACTCATGAGTCTGTGTTACTGTGAATTGTGAGGATCACACCCCCCACCCCCACCCCCCATAATTTCTGTGCCTTCCATCTGTTACCAGAAGAGCTCATTTTCTGATCACTTTTTCCTTTTTTTCCCGACTTGATCTCATCCCAGAACAGAGGCTTCACTGTCTGTCTGCACGGGTCAACCTTCTGAACAGCAGCCTTTGGGATCAGTCAGCAGAGCAGTAACACCAGCTCTGGCTGACAGGACCAATCCAGCAAAATTAGAATTCATTTTGAAAGTGATAGTTAGAAAATTGCAAGTCATTTCTGATGTACCGCATGGCAACAAAGTGGCAACAACCCAGTAGTCGACTGTCATTTCAACCGCCAGCTGATGACAACTCCAATCACCCACACATCCGTCAGTGCACACACACACACGCACACACACACCGATATTCTTTTCCCTCTATCCCTATGATTAGTATGCAGATTTTGCTGTCAGAATCTCAAGCGGAAGTAAAAGCATTGAAATTCATAGAATATCTCAAAACATTAATTTATGCTCGTTTGTGTCTGTCAGCGTAAACGTTCAGACCGTGAGTGAGAGAGATGGGACTTGTGTGTTGATGCACGTGTGTGTGTGTGTGGATGTGTGTGATGAAAACACACCCTTTCAAGAAAAAGTCTTTTCAGTCTACCAGAGGGTTTAAGGCATAAATATGGCCGCCCCTGGAGCTCAGCTGTGTTATTCCAGCCTGTCCAACACCTAGGACATACACACATGCGCACACACACACACACACACGCCTGGAGCAAGGTATCCTGCAGAATAGCATTGATCTCTGTTTATAGTCTCTGTATGGGTGCTTCCTTATAGGACCACACACGCATGTGCTGATTGTTACTCACACAGACCTACCCTCTAAGATGCTGAGAGGCCTTGTATTTGTCTTTGTAGCCTTATTAATTGGGGCAGTTCACAGAGCAGCAATGAAGGAAATGTCTTGTTGGCTGTGGGTGGGATACAGGCAGTGTTAGAGGTGGGGGTTGCCCAACATTTCTTGACCCCTCCCCGACCCGCTGCAGGGCCTTGCTTTTCTTCAGTCGTGGTTCAGATCTCCTTTCAGTAGGTTCACTCCAACCAAACAGATCGGATTCCAGTCCAGTAGCCTTTTCATCTGCGAGACTATCTTTGGTCAACATGGAGCAGGATCCCATGTTAGGACTCAAACTACTGCAGGTGTCCCGTCCGGATCATAGAGGCTCTAAGCAGGGCAGAGCCAAATTTTGGTGTCGCTCTATGTCTGTCTGCAAACTCGTGAGGTAATTTGATTAACGTGCAAGGCTAAAGTGAATTGGCACAGGCAAATAGGCCTTGGATATCTATTTGCTTCTCCTTATTTGCTTTTGGTGACTCACTTTCACACCAGGCCATTTGTTTCATCTTATTTTTTTGCACTGAAATCAATCATGTATCCAGAATCTCTACTCTCACACACACACACACAAATACAATGGATGAGCCCTGTCTGAACTGCATGGTGCCATATTAGATTTAGGTGACAGTCACTCATGAACCAATTCAGCCAATAAACTTAATGACCTTCCCACTACTCTGCCTGAATTTTCTCCATTGACTTGGAATCTTAATTTGATTGCGTAAATATATGTATGTGGCTCAATCTAATTTACTCCAGTGACTTTGGAACACTGAGCACTTTTGTGCTTAGGCAAGCAAACCTTTCAGGCCCATCCCCGAACCCCACCGACTGCCTTCATGTGGGAAGCTAAATCCTGTTTTATAGGGAGCGTATAAAGGCGGCATTCTTCCGTTGCAGCAGATGTATGTTGAAGGAGCTGCAAGTCTTAGTCTCTAGGCCTTTCCTCCCTGAAATAAGAGCAGGAGTCTGGTATTTTTGGGGCCCCTTGTTGTTGAATAGACAGAAGTGGTCCTAGCTGGTCAAGAGAGTGCATGCTGGCTTATCGGCATTTATACAATTTCAAAACGAGAGAAAACGATAGAGCGAAAGACTATTTGGGGGGGTGCTTTGATGTGGGTCACCCAAAGAGTGTGGGTGGTCTGCAGGCCTTTGTGGGATTTTGAACATATATATACATACATACGCTCATTCTGGCTCCCTCCTTCACATACTGTTCTCGCTCCCCTTACACAGCACTTCAGGCCAAGTGTGATTTCACCAGGGCGGTCAGAAGGGGTTTCTAGGGCAACCTCACAGAGGCCTTGTTCTAAAAATGGCCGCCATTGGTTGCTTTGAAAGCCAACCCTGGCCTCTTGAACATGCACAGTAAAGAGCCCCGAGCACCACTCAGGGAGGGGAGCTGGGTGGACTGGGTGAGGGGGAAACCAGGCTCTTTAATAGCTAGCACATGAGACATTGAAGGTTTCATACCCACCCAACCAGGAGTCATGGGAGGTGTGTGTGTGTGTGTGTGTGTGTGTGTATCTAAACAGTAATATCCCTGTACTCAGCGCTTGGCTAAATTAAAAGGGCATTTTTGGCGTGGGGGGCAGTTTTTGGTGCCCAGACGATTGGACGGGGAAAGGCGAAACTCATTACCTACCCATCTGTCAGAGAGTGAGAGAGAAAGAGCTGTGGGAATGTGGACAGAGGGAGGGACGGCTGGAAAGGGCTTGGAAGGCTAGAGAGAGAGAGAGAGGGAAAGTGTGTCCATTAAAGCAAGAGAAATACAACAGACTTCTGCTTTCGAACAAGTCTTTTATCACCATTTAGTTTTTCATACTTCATGTGTTTTGAATTTTGAAAAAAAAAGTATCCATGTTAATTTTCCCTATGGGAAAAAAGAAAACATTTGAAAAAGAAAGTGCAGCTGTTTTTACGACAGGCTGATAAGTGTGTGTGCGTGTGTGTGTGTGTGTGTGTGTGTGTGTGTATCAGAGGTTGATTTTCCTTTGAGCTCTCTCAGCTCCACATGTTTTTGATGTTCTCATTTTCGCTCCCCTCTCTGGACCAGGGGCTACTCTTGAAACACAAGCTTGTGTCGCGTGTGTACACAAAACACACACACACACACACATGCACACACACCGACACACTAAATGTATTAAAAGCCATTCCTCATTTGTATGTTGTTACACAGCTAAATCAGTTAGCTCTCCGTTCTACAAGCAGCTGCACCGTGTAGGCTAAGCCGTTTTGTTTCAGAGTGACTCAGTATCTCTCTCTCAGTCTCTCACAGCTGTAGACATATAGGCTTTGATCACTACAGATGCAAGTGGCTGCCACATTCGATCCACACCCCTCTTCTGTGGATATTGTTAACGAACATGTACTTCCTCTGCCAGCTGGCTTTCAGAATGGAAAAGCATATCTCCATGGCAATGTTCTGTAGTTCGGATATTTCCAGCCAACACTTCTTAGTTTTGCAGATAATGCTGAGCAAAAGGGCATCATATAACAAAACGTGGTTATTTATGTTTTCATGCTCATTTGCAACATCCCTGATAATGGAGCTTTTTTTTAATTTTGGACTGATAAAATGTTGCTGTACAAGGCCTCAGTCATAACCTTCATGTAGAGGATATTCAGACATCCTGCTTTAGGGAGACTGCAGAGAGTAGATATCAGGCTTTATGACCCTGTTTTTGCTTCTTTCTTTTTCCTCCTATTCACCTGCATTCTCACTGTACCACATAACTATCAAAGTGAAAGGGAAGCTTCTTTGATCTGACCTCAGTTCTGCCTGTACCCTCGTCCCATTTACCTCTACAGTATATGCTATGAAATATTCAACATCAACCCCCTCCCTTTTATACCTAATGTAGAGGTCTGGAGTTGATATCTGCATTAATACATGCTTGATATCACAGCAATGCGTGCATTCGAGCCCTTTGATAAACATATTTAAGAGATGTATGTCTTTGCCCTGGTACACATGCACTTCACACATCTCTCCTTAGCCCATGAATGCATTCATAAGCTACGTTCTTTCTGTCCTAACCACTCCCATTATTAATAAATGCATGATCTCACGCTGCGACTCGGCGTGTGCGCACATGTGTCTCTTTCATATGCTCATCAGTATGTGTTTTAGGCCACTGCTGGGGACCCCGCCCTGCTCATTCATATTCATACTCAAATAATGACCAGCCGTGCCTCCGGATAGCACAGTCAGGATAAGATCAAACATTATATTCAAACAAGAGGCTGTATTATTCATAGTGTAACAGCCGCCCCTTACTGCTCACTTCCTCATCTCTTTCTCAGTTCCTCTATCCGAGTTCCTGTATCTAGATTTCTGTAAGGCCCGTTTCACTCATACTCTGAGTACAGTGGACTGCAGCTGGTCTGATCATGTGGCCAGCTAAGTCTTCATATAATTGGTGAAATCCATCCTCACTTTGTTCATTCTCAGAGATTGCTTCCATAATGTCATTTACTAAAAGGCTCATTCAATGAGTTGATCCAGTCATCCAATTCTCATATGTTTTCATAGTTTAGGCAAAACATCCAGTTGTTGCGTCTGCGTGGATCAGAGTTTCCTGATCTCGTTTCTACCTTTAATGATTTACAGTTTGTCCTGTTCTAGTCATGTTGTTCGGGTTAAACATTTTTTTTGGGACAAACTGTCAAAAGCTACCGTATAAGAAAAAGAAAAGAAGCATTTGAGAGATTAGAAAAATGTAGCCTATTTTTGCTTGAGAAATTATTTAAATTTTAATCGATTATCAAAATAATATACTTTTTTTCTTTAATTCCTCACCCTTTCAGGATTCCACCTGAGCGGCACAGTGACAGACCCCGCCACACCCTCGTCCCCAGAGCTCGTATGCAGCGTCAGCGTCAGCTTCGACCGTTGCAAAATCACGGCAGTAACGTGCACCTGTGGCAACAAAGACATCTTCTATTGTGCCCATGTAGTGGCACTATCACTTTACAGAGTACGGAAGCCCGAGCAGGTCAAACTGCACCTGCCCATCTCAGAAACCCTGTTCCAGATGAGCAGAGACCAGCTGCAGAAGTTCGTCCAGTATCTGATTTCAGTCCACCACACCGAAGTGTTGCCTACAGCACAGAAACTGGCTGATGAGATTCTGTCACAGAACTCGGAGATCAACCAGGTCCACGGTGAGAAAGAGAAAGAGAGAGAGTGTGTGTGTGTGTGTGTGTGTCAGTCGGTGCAAAGAAGGTCATGGGCTTGTGATCTTGTTGGTTTGTGTGTCTTCTTGCGTCTACATGCATGCGTGTATTGACTGCGTGATGAAGGTAAAGTGTGGCAGGATCAATGTTACTCATTAGAGATCCAGGCAGTAAACACTGTGTGCCTATAACCAACACTATAGACCCGTTATTTACCTCTGAGAGAGAGACAGAGACAGAGACAGAGAGAGAGAGACGAAGAGGCTGGTAGAGAGATAAAGAAAGGTGCATATGTCTTGTTATCAATACTGTAGTTGCTGTTCACCTTAATGAAAGGCAGAGAAGCCAAGGGCAAACAGCAAGATAAACCAGTGAAAACATGGAACAGAAGAAGCCATGACAAAGCAGTATATACAGTAGATCTGAGAGTGCAGGGCAGAAATAAATAAATAAAGTCAGGGGGGCGATAAAGAGACAAAGTGCTGTGATTGAAAGATTTATTTTGACAGCTTATTGATTTGTCGCCCCTCTGTCAATAATACTTTAAAATTGAAACATCTAACTGAATCCCTCCTATTCAATTAATCTGTTACATGTTACATGTACAGTATATAAATAAAATATACTTGACTGAAGTGCCAGATAAATGGGATACAGCCGGTAGCTTCAATGGTGCTCTACCGTTAAACTGTGGGTTTTTTTTTCAAAGATATAACCTAAGTGTCACATTAAGTCTGTGCCTATAAAAATATGTTAGTCTATAATATAAATATATCATTCTGTAATAGTAGTACAGTATTTTATCAGGATAAGGATGATAAAAATACAGTGCCCTAATCCAGATTATATATATGTGTGTGTGTGTGTGTGTGTGTAGGGGCCCCGGACCCCACAGCAGGAGCCAGTGTGGACGATGAGAACTGCTGGCATCTGGATGAAGAGCAGGTTCAGGAGCAAGTCAAACTCTTCCTGTCCCAGGGAGGATACCACGGCTCGGGCAAGCAGCTCAACCTGCTCTTCAGCAAGGTCAGGAGAAGCAACATTCATTAACATACAGAACATAACAACACGCATACAACACATACCAATCCTGACTTCCATGGCTACAAGTACTTAGTTCAGTCTAACCTTTCTCCCTTTAGGTTTCCTTTTCTCTCTCTCTCTTCAATTCCCTCATGAAAAGGCCTTCCTCTGTTCAAAGTAATCCGAGACACAACAACTTACATGTATTGGCACATACATTAACAATGGCATGTTGCCTCTTAGCTGGGGCAAATTGCAGGATGGAGGGAGAGAAAGTGAAAGGGAGAGAAAGGATATAGAAACAACTTGCACCATGTACTACTGTTGCCTGGCATCACGGTGGCAAAGCGAGGCCAGCATTTATGTATTGTGTGCTATGTAAAGACTGCAAGTCGAGGCTATTATCATCTACCCGCTTTTAGAATGTCTCTCGGCTTCACGCTCTTCAACGCCTGTTATATCTTTTACAGTGCGCACACACACACACATACATATATATATATATATATATATATATATATATATATATATATATTAACAGATATGCTTGCACAGACACAAAGACACACACCAAAGTTGAGAGTCACGTATACACAACACATACAGATGGCCTTACAAGAGCACATGTAAAGTGTATTCATTGGTGTATATACTGCGTCTTTGGCTTTTTCTTGGTCTGTGTTTGTGGCTAAATATCTGTCCTCTTGGACAGAAGAAATGTAAATGTTGTTTTTTTTTTGTTTGTGAGAATTTCAGGAGCATTTCTATTTAAAATAATTTTACCTGTAAATATTCCTCAATCACCAAAGTGGTGCTTTTCCTGTTGCAAGAAGTTGCTGACCATCGTAGCTGACAATAAATGGGGTCCTCTCGTGATTAGTGCAGCTCAAAAAATCTTGCGGTTCGAGAAAGTGCGGAGAAAATAAGGAGGAAACCAAGCTGCTGGTTTCCCACCAGAGCCCCTCTTAGAGAGAAAAAAAGAAACACACTGAAAGACACTGAAGAAATCCTGGACGATACAGTATAATTTTGCACGTGTGTTTGTGTATTCAGTCTTTTTTTTTTTTTTTACATATTTGTATAGACCACGTGTGTGCGGGCGCGTACCTAACTGTCCTCTCTGTCTCCATCTCTCATCCACCAGGTGAGGGAGATGTTGAAGATGCGTGACTCCAACGGAGCGAGGATGTTAACACTGATCACAGAACAGTTCATGGCCGACCCTCGGCTGGCGCTGTGGAGACAGCAGGGCACCACCATGACCGACAAGTACAGACAGCTCTGGGACGAGTTAGGTGAGTGGGACACACATACACACACATAGGCACATACATATAGTCACACCAGACACAGACACACATCTTTCCCCGTATGCACAGGCACAGACAGATTTAGCAAGGTGGGTGATCGAACCCAGATATCAACACAAAGGCACCCACGCATATTTTTTTACTGTTTGTTTATTTGTCCTTTGTTTCCAAGACAGCCCACACACACACAGACACACACACACACACACTCATCAATGACAGCCCAGTCCCCCCCCCCCCCCGACTGTGAATGCAGGTTTGGCAGCTCGGCAAGAGTGTCTTTGTAAATTATAAGCTGTTTAATGCAGCACATCACGCCTCATCAAAACCCCAAATATTATGACCTCCGTAATGTTTTCAAACGCTTCGCATTATATATATTCAGTTGATGTGACAGAGTGTTGTTCGCCATGCAGTCGTTTGGGTTGACACAGTGTGTAGTTCCTCTGCCAGATGTACTGTACCTACAGCAAAACACTTCCTCACAAACCACAAAACCCAAGAAGCCCGTCACCAGGACTTCAGTTGTGTCGTCTCCTTCCTTTGTTGTTTCCCTGTAATGTTTTGGTTGATGCTGCTGTTGTTGGCGATGATGATTTTTTTCGTTTTCTGTCTTTGGTCTTGTTCTGCACTCTGTGATGACAGCATAGTGATCTCATCAGTTTCAATCCCACGTATTTTTGGAAGTGTGTGTTCTGCCTCTTTGAAGTCCACACTTCAAACCCTTCTTCCCAAGTCCTTATCACTCCCCCTGATGCGTGGTGAATGCTGCCTCTCGGCACCTCTCTCTCGCTCTCGCTCTCCGTCTATCCCACTTTTTTTTGTCTTTCTCTCCTTTGAGCTGCAACCACTGCTCTCCTCCAGACACAAAGCTGAGCCTCATTCACTTGTCCTCAGCCATATTTCCTCGTCCAAATCATCTATGCTCCCATTTCGTTTTCTATTTTCCTTTTTTTTTTCCTGCTCTCCCTCTGTTCTGCACCTTTTGTTATTCCTTTTCGCTCTCTGTGTTCTGTCTTAGTCCTTGTCTTCGTCCTTCCTCCCAAACTCACTCTGCTTTTGCACACATGCATAAGTACAACACAATCGCGCTCACACACACACACACACACACACACACACACTGAGGAGTGTACATATCTCCAGCAGTCTTGAGAGTAAAATCCCTGAATGTACTTGCATCCCAAGAGACTTAGCCACTTTTCATATTCTGTTTGTTCCAATTTACTCCAAAATGATGTGTGTGCAGTCCACGTTGCTTTGGGACTAGTAAAGTTCTCTGTTTTCACAGAGTTTTATATTCCAGTGCAAGATGGCAGCAGCATGCGAAATGCGCTCTAAAAGAAAAAGAAATGATATTATGACTGCCGTGCACTATCAATCTTACCAGATAACTGTTTTTAGGAGTTTATAATCTCAAAAGACACACCTTTTTATTGTGTGACTCATTGCCACTGAGAAGTAGGGCAGGTAACTAAATTGTGTGCATGTGTGTGTTTATGTTTATGTGTGTCCAGGTGCCCTGTGGATGTGCATCGTACTGAACCCCCATTGCAAGCCAGAGCAGAAGTCATCATGGCTGCGTCAGCTGCGCAGATGGAACAGTGTGGACGTCTGCCCCTGGGAGGATGGTAACCATGGCAATGAGCTGCCCAACCTCACCCACTCACTGCCTCAGGGTGCACATGGCAACCAAGGTCAGATATAGATAAGTTTTGTATGACTGTCAATAACATATTTACTTTGTAATGACGTATCTCACAGTAGAAAAAGGTGAGAAGTAGCATTTATATATTAGAGGAGCCTCCATGTCATGCAAGCTGAAGGTTACTTACATGTCGTTCTGCGTGTGTTTGTATTTCTTTTGCTGTGCTAAAGATGGTCAACCCTTTGGAGATGATTTTTCCATGAAGCCTATTGGCGCTGAAAGCTTTACTTAGTTTGGATGAAAACAGTGGCATATTTTGTGCCATGTAGAAGCCGCTACAGGCTGCCAATCTTCTAGGTGATGGTTATGTTTGTTTACAGTAATTATGCTAATGCAAAAAAAAATAACATGTTATTAATATTAATATGAAAATGCATGGACTTTTCAGCCAAAATACAATCAAATGACCAGACAAGTGAGCTAACTGATGATCCCTACCTGCCTTTGTCTCGCCATGTGAAAGTGATCGAGCATTAAATCCTTTCTCTCTTCCTTTTCTTCTGCAGAGATGCGCCCCCACAGGACTGTGTTCACACGGGCTATTGAGGCCTGTGACCTGCACTGGCAGGACCGACACCTCCAGCACATTATCGCCAGTGACCTCTATGCCAACTACTGTTACCATGACAACCAGGAGGGCTCCCTTTTTGACACACGCGGCTGGCCCTTATGGCATGGTGAGTCTACTTTATGTGGTTGTATGTTAGATCGTTTACATTCAGTAAGTTAGATTGGGAACATACAGACCCAGTGAGAGATGATTATAGTTAAAACTTTGCCGTTTTCACAGAACATGTCCCAACAGCCTGTGCCAGGGTGGACGCCCTGCGTTCACATGGTTACCCCAGAGAAGCCCTCAGATTGGCCATCGCTGTGGTGAACACGTTACGGCGGCAGCAGCAGAGGCAACTGGAGCACTTCCGTCGGCACAAGAAAGGTGAAGCTCTTTTTAAGGCATCGTGTAATTAACTGCTAAAAACCAAACAGAAAGGAAGGTTGTGTTGTCAAAGTAACATTTGGCTTCAACTGTCTGTCCTTATTAATTTAATTTAATATGATTATTTGTCTATTGCAAGATGGTTTTTTTGTATTTTTTCAGTTGTTCTATTTGGGGAAGGTCATTGAATAATTTTGGCTCTTTTCAAATGCATTGTTTTACAAAACATTGTGTTCACAACATACTTCTCTCTGCACTATCCTTTTTAACTACATCACTCTCTGCTCTGCCTTCTGACAGAGGTGCTCCATAAAGGCCATACATCCATCACCAACATGGAGGGCTGGGTGGGACATCCCCTGGATCCCATTGGCACGTTGTTCAGCACCCTGACAGAGTCGGGGCGAGGGGGAGAGGAGGGCTCGAATACCTGCTTAGACCTCTCAGGTACTGCTAACAAACACATCTGAGCCAACACTAACCCACACTCGTGTCACATACAAGACTTGCACCATATGATTTGAACACAATATAATAACATACTATATACAGTGTTTTATTTTTGACATGACATGGTCTTCTATGTCTCATCTTATCATGTCTCTTCTCATTTAAAAAAAAAAATTGTCTTCTCCCACGCTCCTTGATCTTTCCGTCCCTCATTGCCTCCTCTTCTCACAAAAATAGCCCTCTCCTCTGAGGTAGAGCAGTGAACACAGGAATGCTCCTGAGGCATTTATCTTTATTTTGGATGGCCGCTGGGTTCAGACCTCTACTGTGTGACTGACAAAGCGATTTTCCATAAGAGACAGACTCATCTAGTGTCCAGACTTCAGAGAATAACGCTGACTACCACCTCATGGTGCCTTTGTTTCAGCTCTCGCCTCTGTCTTCTTCACAGACTGCTCCAGTGTAGTTAGTCGCGCAGACCTCCAGCGGATGCCCGTGCAACGATTGCTGGGAGATGGTGAATCATACGTGGCGCTGGCAGTGGAGACGGCTCTGATTGGTTTAGGCCAGCAGCGGGTGATGCCTGACGGGCTGTATGCACAAGAAAAGGTGTGCCGCAATGAAGAGCAGTTATTGGCCAAGCTGCAGGAAGTGGAACTGGACGACTCCCTGGTCAAAATCTTCCGAAAACAAGCTGTCTTTTTGCTAGAGGGTGAGAGATAACATTTCACCCTTATTCTGCTTTTATTCTTCCAGCAGTCCTCACACATACAGATATATATATATATATACACACACACATACATACATACAGTATGTATATATATACATATATATAATTACATACTGGCATATACCTCCCTTCTGTCTCTACACATTTTTGCTTAAACAGGAAAAAACACTTTGGACTCTGTCTCACTATTTATTGTCCTTTCATTTTGTGGTGCAAATAGAGGCTGAGCTGCCCCGGGCCAGACCAAAATGAGCTCTTTACACAGTAACACCGGAGGTATTGTGTCAGCACACATGCGTCCACACACATCAGTGTGTACATTTACAGGGCTGAGCTGGAGCAGAATGTGATGGCTGGGGTTTGGTTATGGGAAATGAAGAAGGAGGGAGGGGGTGGCACATCCTGGCCAGCCCAGCCCAGTCTAGAGTTTACTCCAGTCTCCACCCAAACCCCAGTTCAGCCCTGCCCAGCCCAGAAGAGACCACCCACCTCTGGCTCTGTTACTAATAGAGCACCCGGCTCCGAGGCCTTTGTGGGCCCCTGGAGGCTGCAGCCGCGCCACTGTGTGATGTGGTCTGTGGCTTAGGAGCCTGTTGGGGTTTAAAATAACCCACCAGAGATGAGGGGAAGTGCAGGAAGAGGGGGAGGGACGGGAGAGGGCACAGGGCCAAGTCTGCACACGACCATATGCTTTTTGACGTCATAGGTTGTATAAATGCCGCGTGGCTTTGACTCTCCCAGACTGGGAGGGATAGACCAGATTATTCCCTGCTCACTGTACTACACTATAAAAAAAAAGCACAACTCACAAAAGAAGGAACATTCAGTTGTTTTTACTGTGTATATACTATAAAAATTCAATAACATACCTTAAAATAAATTTACCCCATGGGACAGATAATTGTTAATTTTTTGTTTTTTGTGCAGCTGGTCCGTACGCTGGTCTGGGGGAGATTGTCCATAGAGAGAGTGTTCCCATGCACACCTTCGCCCGCTATCTCTTCACCTCTCTCCTACCTCACGACGCTGAACTGGCATACAAAATTGCACTGAGAGCCATGCGGTAGGTACCCTGAAGTTGTGTGTACGTGGCTACGATCATGACAAAGCCGTGTTCATCAGATTTTATTGAATTTCAATGCCGATCCTTGGATTAAGAAAATTCTACCAGGTTTAGGCTAATCAGCCTTAAGCTGTTTCTGTAAAGCCTGTTTGGGACATACAAATCTTTAACACCCCATCTTCAAACTGAACTGACTGTACTGTTCCACTGACCATATCAGTAGCTTTTAGCAGTGGAGCTCCCCTCGCTGGTGACTAAGAGCACCTTTTTAGCTCAGCAATGATTCACAGTGTGTTACTTCCGTATTAAAACTTTTATTAAAAGGCAGGAAAACCACAGAAACTATCACGATGTGATAACTCTGTTGCAAATAGCTGGCTGCTGAGCTATTAAGCCTAATTTTGTATCAAACTGAACAAAACAAGCAATGTACTGAACTGAAGACAGTCAGACGGTGATGCGTTCACTAACTGATGTGCGTTCAGGTTTCAGATTCCAGCTGTAAAAACTCAAGACTAAAACTGTTTTAAAGACGTTTCAGTCTTGAGTAAAATCTGGGTTAATTTCCCAGTTTTTGGGATTAATAAAGTATATCTATCTATCTATCTATCTATCTATCTATCTATTATACGGTAATCAGAAGATTTGAAATGTTTTTACCCGTGGTAAAACGTGTGTGGCTCCGTCCTCTGAGTGTGTGTTGTGATCTCTCTATATTAAGCTCCTGTGTGTATTCATCTGTGGACAATGTGTACATGTGTATGTGTGTTAATCAGTCTGCGCTGCTGTGTTTTGATGTTGTGACTAGTGGGAGCTGGATCAGTGAATATTAATTACATTAATGAGAGTGTAATTAGTGTGGCTGTAATGAGGAGGAGGCACACACACACACATACACATGCACACATGCACACACACACACACACACACACACACATGCAGGGCCAACAGGGACAGGGCAGTGTGTGTGGGGAAGATGTTTGTTGTGTTTCTACAAAGCGAGGCCTCTGAGTCCGTCACTGAAAAACTGGCAAATGATCAGTGAATGAAATGGGAAGTGAGGTTTTATTTTTCAGGCTTACACCATCAAGTGTCACAGTTGGAGAATTGCAGAACAAAAGGACAGCGAACACAGCACTCACACCTTCCTGCAGTTAACCAGTTAGGAGGCAGCAGGAATTGAAATAATGTGCTTACGGAACCAAAACAACGTGGTTGGACTTTTCATTTAGGTGCTGTGTGGTTTCAAGGTTGCACATCCAGCCGCTGCCTGTCCCCTCCCTGCCTCTAACCCATGTCCCCAACCTTTTTTTCCCTGAGTCAGCCTCTCCCTTCCCTCCCTTGCTACTTCCCTTCACCTTCCCAGTTTCCTCCCCTCACCTCCTCCATACTCACTCCTGTGGTGTGAAACCAGCGATTTAGAATAATATGGCCACTTATGGGTGCTCTTGGGAGCCAGGGGTGTCTACTCAGCACATAATGAATGTGTGTAATGTAGCGTAGTGTAATATGATAGCATATACCTTCCTGCTCCCATGGGACGGTGAACAGTTAAATATAGAGGAGGAGGTAAAGGAACTAGGGCTATTTTAATGGACCCATTATAACACTATCATTGATACAAGGAGAGAGAGAAAGTCTAGCTCTCTTGCTCATTTACACACACACTTTTTCATTTTCCACCTGCTTTCCCTATTTGTCTTGTTCTCTTTTCATTTTCTCTCATACCAGCTTTTTGTTTTTTTAAGTGAGGAAGTCAGGCTGGCTCCATGCACAAATGCATATCCAGTAGAGTACTTTAAAATGTGTGTGTGTGTGTGTGTTTATGCACTGTGGATGAAGTTTAATCATGAGAAAGCAGCATATGTTGTGCGATGGCTTGGTATGAGCGGCCAACACAAAAAAAGACACTGGTTGTGTTGGTTCACGAGCTGCCCAGAATTTGAATTATGCAGCCACAGAAGAAGCAGCTTGCTGCCTCTCTGGAGATATTGTCCGTTATCTCGACTCTTTGGAAGCCAAAGAGACAAATCCCAACTGCTTGTTATCATATAAGATTTCCATATAGAATACCAGTATTCCAATGCTAATGAATCTGGATCCTCAATATAATCCACAACCTTTGATCCTCTGCATGATCCATAATCTTTGAATATGCATCACTGTTTATCGTAACTGCAGCGTTGGGATAAACGTATACAATGGTATAGCTATGACACGTGCAGATAGCTGACATCTCTTTTCTTTAAGTTAGGTTAGACTATGTGTCATCTGAAAAAGCCAGACATAAAAAGATGCTGAGAATTCAAGTCACCATCAGTATTCACTCTTTGACCACTTGAAAACAATGGAGCAAGTATCAGTAAAAGAGTAAATCTACATTGTTTGTTTTTCATGTTTTAAATTCAATTTTTTTTTTTTTTTTTTTTTTTGGAGCTCATAAAATTTATTTTGCACAAAGGTCAAACTAATAAGCAGGCAATTTTCATATCGTACAAAGCAGTTGATGTTTGGATGTAGAGAGTTTCACCTGAAGGTGACACCGTTTTGATGCTGTGCAGAAAACAATGCCTCACTCAAAGCAGATGTCATTTTCAAGCATGCTAGGCACTTAAAAGCTGTGAACTAAAATTCGGGGGGGGGGTTTACCTCCTGTCACTCCTGTCAGACAGTTTGAGTTTGTGTATAGAGTGGAGGTCTTCCAGCGGATGTGTAGCTTAGCTGATAGATGTGTGCTTAATAAATTATGAAAGTGAAGGGTGTTTACTGTCAGAAGAGGAAAGGACCATGAGTTAGAGAGGTCAGTAGTCATGGTGATGCTGACCAGAAACCTAAAAGGGCCTCTGGATTTAGGTAAAAACCTGACTGGGCTGCTTTTTATCAACATCATACTCTTTCTTCTTCTTTTTCACTTGGTTGGTTTGCATTCTTCCTGTCTATAAATATGCAATTAAGTGTATGTTACTATTCCATAAATAATCCTCCTGATCTACTGAAACTACAGTTGTTTCTTCATATCTGTATCTGTCTTCTATGGTTCCTTGCAGACTCACTTCACTCCGTCACCCTTGAATATTTCTAGTGAGATGCATATTGCTGCGTCCCTTTCAGATGTGACAGGGTGCTACAGTGCCACAGGAACTGTTTGACACCAGCTGCCCCCCACCCACCCACCCACCCCTCATCTCACTGCTTTGCGCAGGGAATTGATTGCCTCTTACAGCTACACTGTGTTAGTGTTTTATGTAGCACTGATGCACATTTATATCCAGACTATAAGGTTGTGCTGTAAAGAAATATGAGTTTAATTTGATGTTTTAAGTACACTTGACATTGAGTTGAGAGTTTGAATAGTGTTATTGCACAGAGAAGATGATCGTGTTTACAGCCAGTAGGCACCGTTTTGTGGTAGCTTACCAAGTGCCTCGCTGAGAACGCACCTGCAGCAGTGAAATACTGTACTAGTGCTCAGATTAAATGCTTCACAGCAGTACATAAAGGGAAGGGTTTTTCTTTCGCTTTTTTTTTTTTTTCTCATGAAACAATAGCCCAGTATGGATTTTCCTCCCAACATTTTGAGGAGGTTATTTTTCAGCAGGCCAGGCCTCTCAAGCTCCCATCCAATGGAGGCCTCTGGCTCTCTGGTGAAAACCAAACAAAGACAGGAATGTTGATGAGGCCTCCATCTTTACCCAGGGCCCTTTTTTTTTGCTTTGCTACACCCCAGGAATCTTCCAGAAGGCACCAGTGTGGTGGGAGCTTTTAGCAGCTCTTTAGATGTTTGTGGAAGAAACTCGGCTGTTGCTAGGGCTTCCAAACATCTCCATTTTACAAGTGTCTGTGTTCACACTCACTCGCGTATCTCAACCGGGTTTTTGTCACCCTCTCTCGCTGAGAGACGAGCCCCCGGCTTGTGTCCTCTTGGGCGAAACCGAGTGAAGGAGAGGCTGTTTTTGTACATGCCTTCACTTAGGTGGCAACAGTATCACATGCACTCTGCTCTGAAATTGAAACTGGCATTTAGCATCACATTGCTTCTACTGGGCTGCTTTGATGTGTTTTCAAAAGGGCAGGTGTGTGTATGTGTGTGTGTCTGTCTGAGCGTGTGTGCAAGCATGCATGTGTGTGTGTGTGTGTGTGTGTGCGCGTGCTCTTTTCATTCATGTGTGTCGGTATTTGTTTGATGTGTGTCCAGCCTTACAGGGCTGGAAGGTGAATTCCTTAATTTCCCTGTGGACTCAATTAGCTTTGTGATTGGCTGAGAGAAGGCCAGGTTGTGCTGTCTTCTGAAGGAACGAAGACCTTTGAGGTGGGCGCTGAGGAAGTGGTAATGGTGGTGGTGCTCATGGTGCTGGTGAAGACCCTGTCAGTGTCATTATAATGAGAGAGAGAGGAACCAAAGAAGCTCCTTCATCCACTAGCAGGTGTTGCATGGCTCTGACTTCATTAAGACCAATTAGAGTGAAGAAAATACTAATTATACCTTGGTTTCTAGGTGATTAAATACTAGGTTGGAAGTAAATTGCAGGGATAAGGTAACTGTATTCCCCCTGTGATCACCAAAGTCATTTTCATTTTGAAGTCACTTTCAAACCTCTCATAATGAAGACTTTTTCTATCTCCGCAGTACTTCTGTCTGCCTGCTCGTTCCTGTATGAAGAAGGATTTTAGTGGGATTTTAATAACTCGCGGACTCTTGATGTCTCTCTGATTATCACTCTCTCTAATCTCTGTCTTTCTTATTCCAACACTAATATTTTCCTGGTTAATGTGTAAAATATATATTTATTTGAATAATTAAAAGCATAATCATTCGTTTTAACCCGAAGTAAATTGTTTTCTGCAAAGTCTCATTTTTTCTGTTTCCGTCTCTCGGTCAGGTTGCCGGTGTTGGAATCGACGGCCTCGTCTGGTGACCTTTCACGACCTCACCACATCGTGTCCGTGGTGCCCAACCGCTACCCGCGCTGGTTCACTCTGAGCCACATAGAGTCCCAGCAGTGTGAGCTGGCCTCCACCATGCTCACAGCTGCCAAAGGTGCTGACATATTCGCAAATACACACTGACATAAACGTATATATTACACAGAAAAGAGCTTAGCTCTTAATGTGATCTCATCAATAATCTATATCCTGTTCTAAAGCATTCCCGGCCTGTTCCCCGTCTCTTCCAGGTGACAGTCGCAGGCTGGAGACAGTCCTGGAGTCCATCCAGAAAAACATTCACTCGTCGTCTCACATCTTCAAACTGGCACAGGACGCATTCAAGATCGCCACTCTGATGGACAGCCTGCCTGACATCACACTTCTCAAGGTCTCTCTGGAGCTCGGACTGCAGGTACACAGCACACATCTTGTTCAATATTGGATGTTTTCCAAGACAAATGTGTATATATGTAGTATTAATACTAACCAATTTCTATTCATTTGCAATATGAATAAAAGTCACGATATGCCAGTTTTTATTTTTGTTTTTAAACTCTGAATGCTAATTCTGTCTCTGTCAATTTGTCAGTGATATTTGAACATAACAGAGAAAAAAAAGTTAATGGTTCACTTATATTTAAGATCTGTTGAATTGAGAGTTTGCAAACAAAATTTGACTTAATTGTTGTGTTCGTTAAACCCTGATACTTTAAAACTAGATTTTTTTTTTTTTTTAAATGTGTGATTGCCTTGTCATCTTGGAATATGGGAACATCATAAGGGAACAGTATTTGCATTATAGGCTGCTCATCATACGGTGAAATGGCTTCATATTGCACAGCCAATTATACGACCATGCAGAGCAATCACCAGACCTCATGTCTCCTGTGAGATGTCTACCATACCATTACAGATCCACCTCTGTGTATCCTTTGGCTTTCTGCAAATCTAAACATGTCTGAATGTTGGGAAGAGGGTTAAAGATGACTCAAAGGACCTTATTACTGTTTTCCTTCCTTACAGCGTCTATGTTTTTGTGAGACTTAGACTGGAATATGAGTGTTGGATACTAGTACTTTACTAATACTTTCTTGGACGAACCTTGTGTTGAGCTCAGTTTTTGGTTTTGAGATTGTCACAGACGTGTCCCTTAAATTCTCAACTAGACACAGAGGAACATGATTTGTTCTGCCACTAGTCATGTTGAACTGCAGTATATACTGCACCTTTTAACAGACTGATACATGTTTGACATATATACTGTATGTTATGGTGATCTTTTTTTTTTTGTAAGGCTTTTGCAGGTTGGGAAAGAACTGTTTATTGCCTTTGAAACTGGATCAATTAATTTTGCTTCAAAAGCTCACAAATTAAAATGATGATTTTCAGCCCCCAGTAGAACTGTGTATCTTCCTTTTGTCAATAAGTTTAACTCTTTAATTCAATGCTAAATTTTCCTTGTATTAATTCTTAAACTTTATTTTCTACTTTGTAACATTTGAATTCCGAGTTATACATATTATATTATTAAGTCTCCATACTTTCCATTATTTATTTACTTTGAATGTTTGCTTGGAAGTTTGTCATCGTCATAGCAGCTGTATACCCCATATAGACCTTCTCAAATTAAATATTTCAACCTTTTTGTACAGTTTGTTGCAAGGTAGAGAGTTTCGTGTTTGAAGTCTTTTTTTTTTTCTAAAACTTACCTGACATCTTTCATTTTCAATCTTGCTCAGGTGATGAGAATAACTCTGTCCACATTAAACTGGAGGAGGAGAGAAATGGTGCGCTGGTTAGTCACATGTGCCACTGAAGTTGGTAAGTGACCCAGGCTACTTAGTCGTTAGTTGATCTTTGGTTGTTGCATGTGCGTTATGTGTAGATTGTGCAACTTTCCCTTCATTCTCTCCTGTTTGTGTGTGTGTCAGGAGTGTACGCCCTGGACAGTATCATGCAGAGCTGGTTCACCCTCTTCACCCCCACAGAAGCCACCAGTATCGTGGCCACCACTGTCATGTCCAATAGCACTATCGTACGCCTCCACCTGGACTGCCACCAGCAGGAGAACCTGGCTTCATCTGCCCGCACCCTTGCCCTGCAGTGTGCCATGAAGGACCCCCAGAACTGCGCCCTCTCCGCTCTCACACTCTGTGAAAAGGACCACATTGCCTTCGAGACAGCCTACCAGATTGTACTGGATGCAGCAGCGACGGGGATGAGCTACACGCAGCTCTTCACTATAGCGCGCTACATGGAACACCGCGGTTACCCTATGAGGGCCTATAAGCTGGCGACGTTAGCCATGGCTCATCTGAACCTCAGTTACAACCAGGACACGCACCCGGCCATCAACGACGTGCTGTGGGCCTGCGCGCTCAGCCACTCGCTAGGGAAAAACGAGCTGGCCGCCGTTATCCCCCTGGTGGTGAAGAGTGTGAAGTGTGCCACTGTACTATCTGACATTTTGCGGCGGTGCACATTGACCACGCCGGGCATGGTGTCGGCACTGCATAGCCGCAGAAACTCTGGGAAGCTGATGTCCCTGGACAAGGCGCCGCTCAGGCAGCTGCTGGACGCAACCATCGGGGCCTACATCAACACCACACACTCGCGGCTCACACACATCAGCCCGCGCCACTATAGCGAGTTCATAGAGTTCCTGGGGAAGGCCCGGGAGACTTTCATGATGGCTCACGACGGACACATTCAGTTCACGCAGTTCATAGACAACCTGAAACAGATCTACAAGGGCAAAAAGAAACTAATGATGCTGGTGAGGGAGCGGTTTGGCTGAGAGTGAGGCTGGGGGTTGCCAAAAGGCCCCCTTCTCACTCTAGTACTTTTCTATTAACTTGAGTCTGCCTTTTGAACTTCTTTTGGACTTATACAATAGACAAGTGAAAAGAGGGATATGACTTGTAGAATAAAGCAAAAAGAGAAAGGAAAAGAAAAAAATCAACAGAGCCACACACGGTATTATTGTTCTTGCTGTTGTTATTGTTATAAACATTATTACTATTATTATTAATAATATTATTACTACGATGTGTACAGAAGTGTTTTTATTTTTCAGAAGAGAGGAAATTTGTCACGTTGTGAATGTTGTGTGTATTTCTCTACATGTGTGTGAAAGGAAAATGAAAAGTGAAATGGCTTTTTTTTTTTTTTTTTTTTTTTTAAATTTTGTTCCTTTTTTTATTTTTATGATTTAAAACATATTTTTCCCTTTTTTTTCAGTGTATATTGAGTTATATGTTGTCAAGGGGCTGAAGCCCTTCTACAATAGTGCTCATGTAAAAACAAGAAGAAGAAAAAAAAAAAACAAACAAAAAAAGTCTCGGCATCCTCAAAGAGAAACTAAGGCTTTAAACCACACAGAGCACCTCCCTCTGTCCAGGCCCTCACCGGAGGGCGCTAGGCAGCACTGCACAGCTTAGCTTAGCTTAGCTCAGCTCGGCACAGCTTGGGTTAGCACTGACAGAAAGCCACCATCAGCATTTCTCCAGACAGCAGCAGCAGCAGCAGCAGCAGTACTTCAGCAGCCATTAGTTTTCTCTGGGTCCCAGGCATTAGCTTCATTACACACAACGATGCTCTTAGCTAACTCTTGTTGTTGTTGTTATTGTTGTAATCTCACCCCCCCCACTCCATAATGAGAACCTGTTTTAGACAGAGGACAGTATGCAGGCTCTACAGTGATGGCACATTAGACAAGAGATAATGAGTATTATTGCTACATTAATGTAATGTAGCACAGCTGCGATTTTTAAACAAGCCCAAATTGAACTAAATCATCGATATATAGTTGAGCTCTGCGGTCGAAGCAGATACCCAGAGGGAGACGACTACCTCGTGATATGGTATTGAACCGGCTCCCAGTTTATTTAAGCTATCGTGATATTTATCATCTATGATAGCCAACAGTGTTAATTAAACTGGAGTTTCACTAGCAAGGTTATGAGGAGATACGGAGTCAGATTCCTGCTGAGTGCTTCTGCGCTCAGCTCTGCTGTACATCACTGCCCTCGCAACGGTACTTTCACACACACACACACACCCCAAAAAAAAAAAAAAAAAATTGGCAGCAATCAGATGACGTGTCAGTATGTCAGTCCCCTCTCATCTCTACAGTATAGCCACCATTGTTCGGTATCTTCAGAACAAGGCCAGTGTCATTTCCCTCTGTGCATGTGAATCATAGAAATTAGGATTTCTACTGTTATAGTTCATTGTGTGGAACCTTCAGTAATTGTCAACCAGAACGTTCTCAGGGATTTCTCTTAACACAGGAAAAAAAAAAAAGGCGGAACAAATGAACGACTGACTACAGGAAAGAAAAAGACAAAACCACGTCACAAACATGAGCGAGCATTTATTGTACTCTGTATATATGCCATAGTATATGTCTGAATATGGAGGATCTGAAAGTATATGTTAACTAATTTATACAGAGTATTCTATGTAATGTGAAATACTTGAAGCCGCTGTAGTTTGCTCTCTCTCGCTCTCTTTCTCTTTCTCTCTTTTGTCTTTCTCTTCATTCTTTTCTCTTTGTCAAAAACAGAACATATCAGATGGACTAGACTGATCTTGTTGATGGGCTTTTTTTGGACTCACAGGGCCGCACACGTTCACACTCGAGATGCTGGATCCCGTCAGAAAATGCAGTTTGAGTCAAATTGGCGATAAGGGAGAGAAACATTGTCTTGATTCATTCCTGCTGACTAAAGCATAGAGAGGGAGGGAGGCAGACGGACTACTTCAGGCCATTGGTCGAAAAAAAATGTTTGAAAAAACACAATACAGGATTTCTCGAAGTACTTAATTATGCATGTAAGCTGTTGTCCTAGCATATTTTCTTCCATGGAATCCTGTGGGAAATAACTGTAATGTGCGTTATATACAGGAGCTAATTGGGGATGAATCTGGTTTAAAAAAAAATCATGTACTCTTGTGTCCAGCCTTACATGCATTTAAGGACATTTCATTCTGTAAGTAATATAAACCTTATCAGAGTAACGTCATAGTAAAGTATAATTATGCACAGATTCAATCTAGCTAAGGCAAAGAAAATGAGTCTCCTCAGTTCCTCCCTTTTGTACACATAACACGACAGAAAATTTCCAGTGTCTCCTCTGCAATGTTCAGCTGTCCTATCATTACTTGCCTTTTTTTTTTTTTAACTTTCTTTATATCACACTTTTTCTTTTCTGTACATCTTTTTTCTATCTTGCGTTCATTAAAGATAAAAGCAGCCTTTTCTCTTGCCTTGTCTTAACGCTTTAAAGTAACCAAACAGGAGATCTATCCGACAACCAAACGCGTTCTAAGAGGTGAGAGACAACCCACCTTGGTCCCAGCTTTAGTGTCCTTAATTAGTAAGTGAATGGCTGTGTAACATGCTTTAACAAAGCAATTCCTCACGTGTGTTTGGTGAAAAATACGTTGTCCAGTGTCTCTTGTTCTCTTCAGAAACAATTTCCTCTTGAGTCTTTCTAGCTGTCTTTTTTTATTTTATTTTATTTTATTTTTTTGTTTGTTTGTTTGTTTGTGTAGGAATCTTCTGCTCTCCCATTTTATTTATTACAATGACCCATGTATACATGCTTATGAAAATTAAGATTTGATACACCGATATCAATTTATTTATGTAACTAAATCACTGTTTTATAATCTTGTTAATGAGTCAATAATTGATTTTTTTTTTTTGACGTTTTTTGTTTTAATAAAAGTTAGTTTTTTGAAATGTACATTTATGTCCTCTTAAAGCTGTTTTTTTTTTTTTTTTTTTTTTTTTTTTTTGCACCTTGACACACAAAAAAAGAGATATCTTTAGTTTGTTTTTTTTGTTTTTTTACAGCTGCTCTTTTGTCTCAGAGAGTCTGTCATGGATCATTATGGAACGCGGCCTGTGAGCCAGAAGTCGTGCGTTGGTCGGCGTATCAGTGAGCGCCGATCAATCAGGACGGTTCAGATCTCCATCAAACGGCGGTGTCAGGAGAAGTCAGGGAGGGATCACTCTCGCTGGCAGCAGCTTTCACGCTGTCATCCCGGCAAGCTGACGAGGAATATGAAATGTATCAATTGATATTCCCATGGTCTTTGTAGCTTCTGTCAGGCAGCCAGGCTCAGTCAACCACAATAACCTGTTTACATGCATCCAACACTGACAGTGGTGCCACAGGATGACTAAATCAGTGTATGTAGTTTGTCAGGTGTGTGTGTGTGTGTGTTTGCAAAGATATGTTTTTGTGCGTGCTGCTTCTTGTTTGCATGCCCGTGTGTCTGCATGTGTCTTTGCTGCAAGTGTGTGTGTGTGTGTTAAGGCCTTTAGGGAGTGAATGGGAACAGGTGGTAGCTCCAGACTACAGGAGCTCCTGACAGCAGTAAGGTCCCCAGACTCCCAGCCCCTCATTAAACATTGACACAACAACACTGCAACTGTCTGTGTGTGAACAGTAATGAAGCGCAGACTGCTACACCAGTATACACACAGCAACTTAGCACAGCACGGGCCCTCAGTCTGTGCACGTGTGTGTGTGTGTTGTCCATCTGTGTGCGCTCATTAATGAGGCACATTTGTTCATAGAGGTGTCCATTTAGATATTGAGGAATTCAACAAAAGCACCCGTCAGCTGTCAGAGGCCAGACAGAACTGTCCAATTCTTATGTGATGGATGCCTGCCTGCGAGAAGTAGTGCGGCGTGTGTGCATAAAAGCACACTCATGCATTTGTGTGTATCCGTGTACGTAAGCGCACGTTCTTGTGTGTGTACTGTATGCTGTGTGCGCGTGCGAGAGACCACTTCCCGTGTGTCTGACCTGTGCTCAGGTCCCTGTTCAGTTCCAGTTGGTAATGATGTCCCTCGGGTACCGTGCAGTACAGCAGCCTCCTCCAGTCTGTCTCACTGTATACGTCTAATGACATCATGATCACACACTGGCCCCTTTCATGCCAAAAGTCTTCTTCCTCAACATCACCATCAAAACTCTTATGTGGAGCATTCACTCCCTCTCCTTTCTCTTTCTCTTACACACACACACACACACGCTGTGCCACAGTTTCACTACTCATCAAGGCCATGACATTTTCTTGCAGAACCGTAGATCTATTATGCTTTAAAGTTTCACCTATTTAAGCAGATTGTAAAGCATTTCTGACTTTCAAATGTGCTGTATAGGACAGATTATAGTGACAGGTGACTGCTGCAAACCGTAACGTAGTGTTGTTTGTAATTGTTACATTTTTACCTTTATTTTAAAAATCATAATCTGCAGACAGGAATTAGTGCTCAACATAAAAACACAGATCATCACATTTAATTTTAATTCTTTTTTTTTTTACACCCCCTACTCCATCTTTACATAACGCAAACCTTAATTATGTTATTCTTTCTCCAAAAAAGTCAAATCTACTGTGTACATACATATGCTTATAGTTTCGATTTGACTCAGAGAATTAAAGAAAAAAAAATTTTGTACTGATGATTGAACCGAGAAAGTCTCATGTTCATCACTTGAACATGAGACTCACAGTTCTCACAACCTCCCTGTCTGCAAAAACGTTTATGTATTTTTAGTGCTTATAGAGTCAAACTATGTAGGAGAAGCCCAGAGACTGAACATTTATGGTATTTGAAAGTGCAGTCTATGTTCAAATCTTTCTGCAAAAGGTCCAGGGCCTTTGTGGTGCTTCAAGCTTGCTATTATTACAGAAGTACAAAAAAAAAAAAAAAAAAAAAAAAAAAAAGGATCATAGGCATGTGTTCTTCAACACAGCCTGCAGCATTAGCCAGGCTATCACAGGGACTGTCTTCCTCCCCTCCTCTTCACACAGAAGGCCGTTAGAGTTTGATCTCCTCTCTCTCCCCCTCCATCGGCCCCGAGGCGTCTGATTAAATGCTAATTAAAGCCGTTAGCTCTGCTATCACCACTGCTAACTCCTCTCTCTCTGTCACAGAGATTAATGCCCCTCGTTCATCATCCCACCTCGCCAAGCCTGAGTACCTGCCCGGATCGCAAAACCTGATCAAGTCATCAGCCCCAAAACCCCTCTCCTCCGCTCCCTCCCACTACATGAAGATGGACGAGGGGTTTAAATTTTAATTTGAAAATTGCCCTCAATTACTTCTGCGGCGACCACTTGCCGGAGCTTCTCATGTGGTTGAGTGGAAAGAGGTTACAGCAGCGGGTCAGTGGCCGTGATGAGCGATAAGGGGACATTAATAAGAAAGGCAGAGGTTCATTTAAAAAGCAGAAAGGACAGTGGGAGCAGCTTTCTCATTATTTAACTCCCCCAGCTTTATTTAAAGGACTTTATTTAAGGATACCAAGTTAATGTGTCCTCCAGGACAGACGGTTAAAGCACCTGACAGAGTGAGAAAGTTACAGCCATAACTTACACTCTGAGCACACACTGTGGTGCCATCTTTTTTTTAACCTTTTTTTGACATTCTCGTCGTTTTCAGGCAGAGCGGAATAAGCCTCGGAGGAACATAAAGTGTTAGAACAAAGTTCCACACATCATTTAATTTTATTCGTTCACAATTTCTGGCCCACAAATGTTTTATGGCTTCCAATATCGGTAATCATTATAAGCTATTGAAAGATATTGAGCTATGTATAACAAGTCAGCCAAATGTCATTTGAACTACCACTAGATCAGTGGAGCAGAGATCTGAAATATGTAGCTATTCGGCAGGGCCTCTGGTGCTTTATGCATTCATCATATTTACTGATTTGCACTCATGACATCTGCATGACGAAGTTTTTCATCTTTCTCAAACACACCTCACAGCAAACAGGTTGTTGTGTAGAAGCTATGCTATCAGTAGTATATGTGTGTACCTGTTTAAGGTTTTTTTTGGCGTGAATATGTGCTGCGTATGCCAAGGTTTTGTTCACAGTTTGATTATTAACAAACAAGGGTTTGTAGGAGTGTTTTCTCTTCTTTTCTTCCAGGTGCTATGCCCACTTTGTCATCACTGTTTTGTCATCCAGTGGTTTCCAAGGGCAATTAACAAATATAAAGAGATTTACGCACCTGCAACCTGACTGCTCCCACCCAAAAATACTTTCACTTTATTTCTTACTGTTATTGCCAACTCTCTGCCGGATGCCTGTCCAAAGGCTTTAAATCTGCCTACCAGTGTTTATAAAGTCACAATGAATGCAGAGAAATGGAGGGAAAAACCCACTTGACTCCTTTTCCTCTGCTAATGTTTTGTAGACATAAAGCATCCGTGTAACAGGACGCCACATCTACATTGCATAAAGGAATTGAATTCAATATCCCATAGTATGCCAAATGTTACAGACCTTAATAAAGATACCGTCCAGATGGAATTTGAGCTGAAAATGACTTCATGCCAGCCGCCACATTCTTTAGGCTTGCAGAATAGCCCTTGGAGCCAAAGAGAGCTTCAGATTCCAGGTAATGTGACATTTAATAGTGTGGCAGTGTGCAATGAGGTTGTGGGGCTGCACTGCAGGAATAAACAACACCCATAGTCAAGGTTAGAAGGCTTCACAGGAAGAGATAGCTTTCACATTCCTTTACTGGTTGATTAAAAGCCTAAATGAGTAACAGCATTATGTCCCCCACTCACTCTGTCATCTTTTTTTTTTTTTTCTTTCCGGCAGCAGCAGGCACCGTGTGTCCGGCGAACTGGAACAAAGAAAGGGGGAAGAGAGACGGAGGGAAAGAGGGATGGAGCGACAGGAAGAGGAGAGAATGAGAGCATATATCAAGGCTGTTTTCAGTGACATTTGTGCTCTCAGTCTGTAGAGCCACTATGAATATCAATATGAACCCATGGAGAGGAAACGTTGTCTTTTTTTTCTCTCACTGGGCTATTCATGCACACAAGAAATCTATTCAAGTCAATGTAATGGCCAATCTCAGAGCCTGTGCAAGGCAGCTCTGCATCTTCTCTCGCCCTCTCATGAGTGTGGCTGGGCTTGTATTAGTGAAAAACACTTTATGTCAAGTGCAACTGTGGCGAACACTACAGTATGTAAATCAGATTGGATTAAATGCTTGCATGAGTTGAGCTTGACGGCACCAATCAGCAACAGCTACCAACCAACAGTTTTTTTTTCAGTATAATTTTTGTTGTTTTCATACAGCCTCTCCTCTCCTCTCCTCTCCTCTCCTCTCCTCTCCTCTCCTCTCCTCTCCTCTCCTCGCTCTTCCTCTTCCTCTGGTGCTTAGAGATATAGAGTCAAAGGGATGCAAATCTACCCACTTCCTTCCTCCCATCCCCCATCTGCAAACACAGATAGCCCCAGGCCAGTCCCAGGCCTTTCTATATGCAGAACCAGTGACAGGAGTTACACACCATTCTCCCCCTGTAACAAACTGTTCCCCCCCTAACAAGCGACGAGCCTCGCTCTCACTGAGCTGGATATATGAAGCTGTATGATTGGTTTGGTACGGTAATATCAATATGGGAATAGTGTGCTGGTTGCCTCCTCCCTTTTGCATGTGAATTTTTACCGCCTCTCCTCTCTCCTTCCCTGCTCAGTTTTGTGGGTGTATGGGTGTATGTGGGCTATGCTGTATCTGTGTATGTGTGATTGTGGACTGTTGGCTCCAGGCTTATTACTTTAAATTGTCTCCAGCCCCACCGCTAATCTCTGTCTTCTTCAGGTAGGGATAACAATAATACAACAAAATCCAGAGGTACTAATGAAATCCCATCAGGTTCCCGAGTCTGAATGTCAGGGAGAGAGAGTGAGAGAAAGAGAGGTGATGGGTGTATGAGGTATTGATTGAATACAGACCAAAGCGAGACAGAGATAGGAGGAGGAAGAAAGGAGAGTAAGGAAGTGTAGTCATGAAGAGAGAAAATAGTTACTGAAAAGCCATGTTTGAAGAGGAACATGTTGAAAATAATCAGAGAGAGAGAGAGTGAAAAGAAGAAGGGGACTTAGGCTGAAGGAGAAAGGACTTGTGCCAAAAGAGATTAAGAGTGGATGTGAAAGTTGGGTATGAGTGGAGACAGACTGTTTTCTCTTCAGTGACTGAGCATGTGGCAGCTAAAACACATCAGCTCTGACTTGAATAGGTTTCAGACCCAGACCAATTCTCCCTCTGCGTCTCCGCTAGACCTACCATTCGCCCCTGGGATTGAATTAGGCCTGACCCATTATACAGTTGCCATGGGGACCCTGACACCTCCACTGACGAAGTGAGAGCCACGCAAGGCTGAGTTGCTGATCAGTGTGTGAATGTGTGTGTGTGTGTGTCTTACGGATATGTGTGCTTGTGCATTTGGTGAACACTCCAACATGTGTGTGACTGACTAAAGGCACAATTCACAGTTTATGAAATAATTGGGCACCTTTTATATATCTTTGCTTAATATAAACATCCATGTTTTAGCCCTAATGAAAATGTCTAGTGAGAGCAGTGTATGGACCCAAATGCAGAGGATGCTCCACTATATTCACTAACTTTTATCTGTAGACCTTTTGGTGCTGGGCAAGCTACAGTTTTTTTGCTAAAAACAGCTGCCTTCTCCAAGTGGGAGGCCATTGACAGCAGTAAGTGAACCAAAACAGTAAATTTACATCCTGTAAAACTAAAAAAAATGAGCTGAAAGACACTAAAATGCTCCCTAGAGATGAGGAGAACTATCTGATAATTATCTGTGGGTTCATCAGTATTTTCTCATTTGACAAAAATATTGATATGTGTAGCTTTAAGAATCAGCTTTTAGGCTTATACCATGCCCATTATCAATGCTGTGCATCTGTGAAAATGTACCCTGTACTTCTGCGACCAAAATGAACTCCAGTGCCATTTATTTTGTTTAGTTTTTTTAAATGTAATTTTCGGCCTCTAAATTAATCTGGTATAAATTGGTATTTCTGAACCTTTCCAAGTCCCCGTGGCATGCAGACACATTTTTCAATTTCCATCCATTTTGTACATTAGCAAGGACGCTGCACATGTTTAAAAAAAAACAAAAAAACACAACAAATATTAAATTATATCTAAAGGTATTCATGTATTTTTTTTTCTTTAATTTTACTCGTGTCTCCTGAGAAAACCAGCCACTTATAACACCCTCTCTCCGCAAACGCATGCACACAAACAATCGGAAACCGTGGAACTGGATATCTTGTCTGTCTCCTCACATTGGAATTTTGTCACCAACGCAGTTCTAATGGATGGCCAGATAAAGGATGCCACCCACAGCACCATCTGGCTAATGCCCCATCCTCTGCTTATGAATTACGCTAAATTGTGCCCAAGAGAGAGAAGCCACATGTTCATTATGAAAGCTGCAGGGGTATTAGAGATCCCATGAGTCGCACCAAACGAGCTGCATGTCACAGGACGGCGTGACACACAACACGATGTGGGGGGGGGGATACAACCTTCTCCAGTTTTAATAGGATGCATTCATCAGGCAAGCTTGACTGAGTTCTGACAGGGTTAGTTTTCTATTGTTTTTTTAACTATAATCAACGGTTCTGTCAGGGCAGAGTATGTTTGGTTTGGCTGTTTGGAAAGTCATGTTGTTTCACAATCCTGTGGCATCCATTCTGGGTTGCAGGAAATCAAGAGAAACTGCACTGATGGATGTCACCACCAACACCAAGAGACACCTGGACCTGAATTGAAACATGGTAGCCATTTTGTGGCAAAATGCTTACAACAGCAGCCAGTGTGTGCAAACTACCATTAGATGTCTTTATCTGTGTCTGGACCATCATGAGACCAGCCTAACAGCATCTGTCAGTCCCAGCTAATCACCCCACTGGTACCATAAAAGACCAGCCCCCCCCCCCTCAAGAAAGGAACTATGGCTGGAGAACCCAGTGGGGACCCATAGGAACGTATGGAGCAAAATAAAATGCTGCTATATTTTTTTCTTGTTTTTTTTTTTTTTTTTTTTTTTTTTTTTCCACCACGGTGTGTGCCATGCATCGCCATGCAGCCAGATGGGGGAGGTGGAGGTGGAAATAAAACATGCATGAGTTGCCTGCAGCCCAGGAAAATAATTAGTCATTTAGCAGACATGTAGAGGAGAGCAGCGCAGCCCAGTCTGCCCACAGTATACTGCCACACCGCCCGCATACCGATGAACCGGAGGGGAAACATAGAGGGAGGGACTGAGTGGGAGAGAGTTGTGTGAGTGATAGCACAATGTTTCCTTGTTTGATGGTAATAGATGCTGTAGTTTATTTTAGGGATGTTTCATATGTCACTCACGTCTGACACAAACTTTGCACAAGAAAATTAAAAGAGGCTCCGCTTGTCTTCTTATCACAAGAGTTTCGGTTTGGCACAGTGCAGTACAGTATGAAGTTCTGTTCTGGATTCAGTCGTCTCAATGGAGACAAGATGTAAAGTATATTTCTCCAAAGATCAGAGAACACTGTTTGACCTCTGTGTCTTGACTGAGGCTAAATCATGGACTTTTTCTCTCTCTTTTACTCTGTCACTCATCTGTACTCTCTTCTTCTCATCTGTCCATCTCTTTCCTTTTGTCTCCCTCCTTCCCTTTCAGTTGCCTGGAGTCAGACCACAGAACAAATTTATAGGATGTGGAAGGATGCCAGTGGAGGTCAAATGCGTGAGCGGCTCTCCGTCTGCCTCCCTTTCATTCTTTATGGCTGATGTAGTGGCGGAGCCTTCATTACCCTGAATTATACGCTGCGATTATTACTTCTCCCCCCGGCCCATGCGGGATGGCCCTGGCCTTATCATCTTATCATCTTACCCAGGAGGAACGTAATGCAGGGACTCTCAATATATAGCGCAACATCTGCCTCCAACATGACTCCACTGCGGATCTTTGAACTTTACATCCTCACATCCACAGTTTGTGATGTATGTGGTGCAAGACTGGGCCCACAGGCTTATTTGTGGAGAGCTCTAATGGGTTGCAGAGACATATTGTCTGATGGGGGTATGTGCATTCCATGCAGATTCACACTATATATATTTATGTTCTAGGTTTTAATTAGACTTACTGATCCCTACATACTTGAAAATAATAGTTTCTTCTCTCTGATGCAAAATCAGAAGTTCTGTTTCATGCTCTGCAAACTCCACCGCATCTCAAATACAAAAGTCTCCAATGTGCTTCAAGTATTTGGGTGTAAAGCCCACATTTTGTAAAATATTTTCCTGTTGGCCCCTCAGATGAAGCAGCTCCCACATTTTTTATTTGTAGTTTCTTCTTCCCATCTGGTTTTCATATTTGAAGGAAACCCAGCTATGACCCAACTGCAAAGAAATCTGATTACTAAACTAAAGACTCAATTATGTCATTCAGACAGTATAAATCACTTAAGATGGATTCACTTTGCTGTTTGTTGGTCCCTTTCTCACCAACACACCTCCATTAGACATGCTTATTACCACAACTGAGGTGCCAGCGTGAAGCCTGATAATCGTGGAAATCAGTGGGGTGTTCAGATAGCTACAAGCTTGCTTTGGCAGTCTTGATATATTGTACTTTTTTTTTACAACTCATTTTTGAGTGGACACACTGAGAGAACCTGAGCTGTATTGTGGTGTAAATATCAATGCAGGCACAGAGGGGGGTGGTAGACAAGGACTGGATGACACACACACACACACACACACACACACACACACTGCAGTAGGCTTCATCATCTTAGCTACAAACCAGAAATATCTCAGGGAGTTTCCAAAAGTTTGGCCTTACATATGATTTCCTGTAATATCAGATGCTAAGGATAAAACTCCTTTGTTCTAGTCAAACCTTTGTTGTAGCAAATGCACACCAGGTGGAGCTGAGTGTGCAATAATATAGCTTTTTTTTTTTTGCCTAGAAATGTGTCATTATGCATGAATGCATGAAATTAAATGAAATAACACCAGAGTTATCTTCAAAACGACGGGTATTACAATTCCCATAATGCAAACCCAGTAGCATCTTTGATTGTCTGGTGATCGCTCACCTCTTTTTAAGACTGCTGTTTTCCAGTTTGTAAAGCATGCATCATTAGGGTTGTTTCTCAGACTTTAAAAACTATGCTCCCTTCAGAGCAAAAAAATCCAAGAACGTCAGTTTTGGACAATTCTGGATTCATTCAGTCACAACCACTTTTGCATTCAGAGCCAACATTTTTTTTAAAAATACATGCTTTTCATAATGGCTCAATGACATGGTTAAGGTTACACAAACATTGCGCTCATGGCAAATAAACTGTGGTCAAGGTATAGTTATGACTAAAACACATGATTATTGTTAGTAAAAGATCATAGTTATAGTCAACAAAAGGGGTAATTAAATTGTTCATTACAGGCCTGTGATGGGACACAATCTTAGATGTACTACACACCCATCCACCACTTAGACCTCCACATCCTTACTTTGTGCCTTACTACATGTACAACACATGACATCTTGCATTGGCACTGGACATAACTCCTAGGATTAAAAGACAAGTGAAGAACACACACACACACACACACACACACACACACACATATATATATATATATATCATCATCACCATCATTGGTGTGTCAACCAAAGACAAGACTGAGTGGCTAAGTGAACAAGGTTATGCATCTCATACAGATCCTCCTCAGCCATCCACTCTATCAATGGGCACAATTACAGAACTTGTTGTGCTGTATCATGACCTAAGTGTGAGTACAGACTCAGCGGGGGGCTGTAGACATGCACACACACACACACACACACACACACACACTCCTAGTGTGCTGCTATATCAGGCAGCCAGGCAGGGAGTCAGGGAGCAGTAACAGGGCTATTAGGACACCCAGGGACCCTATCGATCTCCACATTGATCCCCTCCTGCCTTGGCTGGTCCAGACAACTGCGAAGGTTTATACAGCTACTACAGGAAAGAGCAGTGTAACACTACAGGCACATGTCACATGGAGGATGGACATGACAAGAGCAGTAATAGAGGGCGCTTTAGTGAGAGACTTTCCCTACTTCCTTTTGTTTCTGTGTAACTAGTCTTTGAAAAATCTTTTCTTAAAGCAACACACAGTCAGTCACATCATATATCTCTGTTATCTGTTATAGCATCTCCAAAGTGATAAAATGACACCATAGCTGGAGAGCAAATGAATGGTTTTACAGCATGAAGATGTTATCCAGCACTTGGAACTGAGGAGATTTATAATCAGTGACAAAACAGGAAAACATCTAAACCACAATCCCCAGTGTGACCGAGCGTCGTGGTTATCGAAACCAGGCAGGATGGAACCTCCATGCTACCTCCAACTGGATCATATTAAAGTTACATATGTGACTAAAGGACTGACGGTTAGTTTTTCTCCACATGATGAACCTATTGGTCCTCCTGTGGTAGATGAAAGGGTTTTTTTTAAAGTGATATATTTCTTTCCTCTACTATACCCTCTTATATATCTTCCCTCATCAAATAGTGTTTACCAAGCAGAGAGCTGCAGGGCTCACGATCTACTGTTGTTGGTGAAGATTAATAATACAACGATGCCCCCACTGGACCTCTCATGGTACTGCTACTGTAAACAACTTCATGTCTTGCACATACTATACTATATGCATAAACCATCCATATATATATATATATATATGACACAAACATCTTAGAAAACTGATAATTGATATAAACTCTCTCTGCATGCTTTGTGTCCAGACTTGGAGACCATATAAAAAGTGAAGTTGTGTACTGTTGAGTGTTCAGTCTGACCCTGAAGTGTATTAATGACAGAGGGGATGGCAGGTACTCATCAGAGTCCAACTGATTAATAACCGGCCCTTCACACCTTCACTTGAAACTAATGGCTCTCTGTCTTACTCTGTCTATAAATATCACTCAATAATGAGGTCTAAAAGAAGCGTGTGTATATGTGTGAGAGAGCAAGAGAGAGAGCATATTGTGTGTGTGTGTGTGTATATATACTATATATATATATATATATATATATATATAGTGCTGTTTAGTATGTCTCTCGTCTTGAAGTGCAACACAAAACATTTATTTTTGTATGACTCTTTTACAGCCAAATGAGAACTGAAATACGCTATTAGCCATTACTTGCTAAGAGGAAACATGACATCTGCTTTTAGATATAATCCTAAACAGTGTTATCGATCAAAAATTAAAAGAAATAAACAACACATATATGCCAGTGTCCCTACTGCACCAGTGAACAGTCCCACAATGAAAAATTTGGATCTAGTATATCATGTATAATTCATGTCAGGGAGTATTGAAGCTGTCCGGGCAGCTCTTTTTGGACCCACACCTTAAACAGAATTTACATTTATGTTATCACCCATCTGATGAAGTGACCCCTCATGTTTTTTATTAATGTGGCAGACACCGACAATAAATGTTTGTTAGTGTGTTAGTGTGTGTGTATGTGTGTGTGTGTGTGGGGGGGGGGGTTTCATTTTTCAGGAGTGTGCTAAACAAGTGTACATATCAGACCACTAACAGCTCCTCCTAATCTGTGTGCACCAAAGAAAGGCCCAAAACACACACACTCATAACATTACATTTCCCTGTTTGTATTTCAGCAGCTCACGCATGCTATCAGTCCAGCTGATTACAGCACTCAAGATAGCATTGTTATGTTGCTAACGTCACCATTATCATTTTCAAAATAGACTAAATTACCTGTCTCACTGATAGTATCACAGTTTGCCATCTCGCAAGGTGTTACATCAGACTATTGAATATGTAGCTCAGCCACACACAAAAACTGTTATATAGAGCCATTACTTTGTCATTACTTGATAATTTCTCCCTATTATGAATTGGATATCTGACGTGGGCATCAGACACAGGGGTGTGTTAACCTGTAAAAACATCACCATGGTGCCCATATCTAGATACTATGCAGACTGAGACTCCATACCAATAACGCCGATAAAATTCATAAAGCCATCTCACTCTCATAATGCCAATAACAGCCCTGATAGCTGTGCTGCTTTTTCACAACAAAAGACAGTGTGTGGGTGGACTTCATTCATTCATAATACCATCCCAGAATAGCTTACTGTTCCATGCAAAACACATTTGTCTTTACATTTACAATTCACAAAATATTACCACTATGCAAAAGTTATGATTGGTCTGACTTTATCCTAGATGCAGTCAAAGCACTTGCACCAGCCTCAGCAGCACAGAAAGATATATATACATATATGAAATTACAAAGTCAAGAGTTGTTGTTTTAAGCACATCACTTGTTCCAGGTGTGGCTGGCATGCTTACTGTATTATTCAGCTTTATGTAACAAGGAAGTCATGATTTTACAGTTAACATTACAGCTTCTTATGGGCATCAAGGCCAAAGTGCATCCAAAACATTCAAATATATCACTCATTGTACAGGATTTACATATCTGTTATGTATATATCCATTCTTTGATTTGAGGAGAAGGAACAAGAAAAAAAAAAGAGAAAAAGATTCAAATAGAGAAATAAGAGAAAATAGAAACACTGATGTGTATTGAATTACACAAAAATGAATTATTATCATGTTACATCCATATTTGTGCTAATTTAACAATGTGAATGAATCCAACTACATGTAAATGTATCATATAAAATAACATTTACAAATAAACAGGATTACACTAATGATACCTTTTTAATTTCAAATTCCGCTTATTTATTTTATGTATACACTGTCAAACTGTGTACATGTGAACCATTTTCTGATAACAGGTTTATGGAAACACTACCTTATGACTTTTCCAACCTTTCCACTGTGCCATGTTAAAGCTCACGTCAACGGTTTTCAACAAAATATTGTGCAACGCTGTTACATTTTATCAGCAGGGCCCGTCTCACACCGTAGGCTCCATGCCAGCTGTGTCGGTGACGACGACTAAGTAAAATCCATCAAATTAAAAATGAATTTCTCTACATGGACAGGGACATATCTCTTGCTTAAAGTCCACTCAAATAGTCTTTCTTGTGTTCTTTTTTGCACGAATCACCTATTTCTGTGTTCAATGTTTTTTGTTGTTGTACAGTTAAGTTATTAAGTTACAGTTGTTTACCAATACTGCGTGTAATATGCTTTTTATAGAGCCACCAACGCGTAATAAATTTAGCAGTACTTGAAAGTATCATAAATACACACACGTCTGTTGTTATTCATTTATCAGCTCTCTGCTCAAAGAGTTTTCTCTTTCCTTTTTGATACCTGCCCTATCTCTCTCTCACTTTTTCTGACTTTAGATTAATACTGTGTTAATATACAACCAAGGAGGCAGGAACATCCCAGCCACCTCCTCTTATGTCTGCAGAGGCAAGAATAGACATTTGGTGAGAGGATTTATACATGCTACAGGAAAGTGAAACATTAGACTACCCAGAAACTTCCTGTCTGATAGCAGTATTATTGATACTTGTAAGGATCCTTCTCTCAATCTGAAAACAGAAGAGGAAAAAGTGCATCCGGAAACTCCAACAAAGGCAACAACAAGTCAAGTAAATGATGATGATTTTGAAGAAGCAGATGTGGTCTCTGGCCCGTATGGTGCTGCCTAGCGTGGGATTTGTATTCATATGCATGGGGGCCTATTTGGTGTCCCTGCAGAATGAGCCCGAGTACACTTGGAGAGTCATCCCTGCATACATCATGATTGCGGTTGGCTTCCTCGCGATCATCGTCTGGGTCTTCTGGACCATCTGCCACAGCATGAAGAGCAAGATGTACCAGAGAGGAAGACACCAACAGCACATCCAAGTTTACACAATTGAACGGTAAGATTACCTGCGGCTGTTGGTGCCATCCTTTAAAAGTAAACAATACTCATGATAAAAATGCTTACTGATTTGTTTTAAAACACTAAATTACAAAGCGCCTGGAGAAGGTTTAAAAGAGAAAGACTTCCACTTTTTTTTTAGGAAATAACCTGGTTATTACCTGCTTCTTGGTAATTTGTGCCTTCTTAACATCTGGCTAGGGACAGAATAACTCATTCACAGTTCAATAAAGCTAAACAAAACTAATTACACTCTTATTATTGTTATTTTCCCTGTCTTTTCAGACCCAGCTCATTCCCACCATCGTACGAGGAGTCCCAGGGCAGCTGTCTCTTTCCAAATACAGACCCTGAATTTGAGGCTGTGGTCAGCGGGCTGGATCTGGGGATGAGCCTGGCTCCTCCGCTCTACAGTCAGGACAGCTTAGAGGTGCCAAACTGCATGTGGAGCTGGGAGCAGCCTCCCAGTTACAGTCAGATAGAGCAAATGCTGCAGGGACAGGTGGATGTGGAGGAGCAGAGGGAGGCTTTGTCTCGACACTGAAGGAAGGGGACATTTTGACTGAATATGATGTCCTAAATGAAGCTATGAAAGAAAGTGGAAGATGCTTCCAATTGTGGTTGGCGGCCAAATGACGGACCACAGAGATGTGTTGATCATCTTTGTCATTGAATCCAAACCTCTGAGGTTTGAGCTGACCCTGTGTCTACAGCCAGGTCTATATAGAGGTATGGTCTTTTTGGGTTAAATAGTGGTTTTTGTGTTGATGTTGTTTTTCTAAAGCAAGGAGAGGCAGCATGTTTAAGTTGAAAAACTGCTTGGTAGTATTATATAGTATTAATCTGGTTGAATCCATGGACATTTGGATTGACAGAGAGCACTGTCACTTTTACTGGCACTCCAGTTTCTGCACTGTGTGCACACAGTGAATGTCCCCGTTTCAGGGTGATTTGTGATATGAAATAAATAAATATCAAGTTGCTAAAACGGCTGACTATATTTTTTGGTTGATTCCATTTGATAATAATCTTTCTTGATTGTGCTGCAACAATTATGAAACTATATTACAAACACTGAATAAGTCAAATAAGAGAGCAAGAGCAGGACAACATGCCACAAATGTCCCCAGTCAAACCAGATTTTTTAAGTTACTTGTAACAGTGTCTGTCATTCATTTAGTATTTTATTAGTTCTCCACAGTAAAAGTACTGGTGCAGTAAAAATGTTCTGTAATGTATTTGTTTTTTTAATGCACAAATGAAAGAAGTGTTTTGTTTTGTTTTTTTGTATCCTTAATTCACCACCAATCACAGTATGTGATATTAGACTCTGAAACAAACCCAAAGCTAAAACGTAAACCGCCACTTTAGCCATTGATAAACTGGCACTGATCTTCATGCAATCTCAGAAATAACCCCTGACATTATACAACAGTTGGATGGGGGCAATAACCTGTAATGGTTGACGGGTAATGTTTGGCTGACTGAGTGAATACATCCTTGCGGATATCCACTGGCATCCTCAACTCATAATGATGGCAATCAGTGTGTTTATGACTTTATGCTCTCTGTGTCTCATTCAGTTCGTATAAAGATCAACCCTCTTCGTTTCTTATCTCCACAAAAGCAGGTGCTTGGCTCGTCAAACAGAGGCCCCCCCTTTTCCTTGAGGATGTTCAATCAGTGCATGATATATAGTATCAGCACAGCATGGTGCTCTTAATAACCGAAAAACATGTTTAAGGGCAACATGCAGTGTCTCACTCTAATGTATTTTTTATTTTTCCTCATTATACATGTCTGATTCAATTAAGAAAAGGCAAGTGCTACACACAAAAAGAATTTATTTGGATTTAAAAAAATAAAAAAAAACAAGGCCTAAACTGACAAATTAAAGAGAAAAAAGGGCCAAATATCATCCTAAAATATACTTTCTTTTTCAGTACTTGTGATGCACTATTTCCTTATTTTACATTTTAAGGTAGTAGGTAGTAAACATGAGTGCGACATCTTCCAACTACTTCATAATAGATCTGGGTTAACATTAATTTTTTTTATCAAACATCAACTAATTCTGACTCAAATATTAGATGTGATGCAGTGTCTGCTTTATTTTACACTTTAGAGCATTATTACTTTTGCATGAAACGCTTGAAAAAAAGAGCACTGTGGCATATATGAGTGTAAAGGTATGAGCAATATGAAAAGAGACAACTGTACTGTGGTATAAAAACAGCATCTAGGCTCCCTCAATCCATAATTCTTGATAAGTGCAAGGCATAAACATTAGAATCAGCCAGGCTCACATGCACATTCATAACATATCTGCTGTTTACACAATTTTCATTATTTATCCATAGCAAAATTAAATAGCTCCCCTGTTTTAAACACAAACAAATAAATGTATAATTGAAAGATGATAGTGGTCAATAAACAATTGAGAGAACAGTCTGCAACAAGAATTTTCCTTTTGAAACAGATGAACTCCATATGTAAGCACCTCAGTAGCTGTGAGCTCTTTTGCTATTATGTAAAGATAGAAATTAAAAATGAGACTGAAGCCTATTTATAAATGGCAGAAAATCACAGGGCAAGGTTTTTTTTTTTTAAAGGTATTTTGTCTGTGTGAGCAGGTAGATGCATGGCTATGTGTGTGTGTGTGTGTGTCTAGTTGCTCATGTGATAATGTTAGGACCACGACGTCCTGTCCTCTCATGGATGTTGGAGATCTTCAGAGCAATGGCGATCAGAGGACCCAGCACCACCTGCAATAACAAACACGTATCAAAAATCAACAGTTTTTTTTTTTTTGGAGGTTTGGGTACCATAAAAAAACAGAATGTTTTCTCAAGTTTAAGGTTTGCCCCTTTTTTTTTAGCAAACATGTAAATATACAGTAAATCCCTCCCATCCATAACATAGATGTTTTTTGTGCATGACACTGTGAGCCCGCTGCACAGTTTTCAGCACAACTGAAAAACTTTGAGTTTGACAACAAAAAAAATGTGACTATGAGACCACTATTTTGACATAGAGCCTCTCACACTAAAACTAACTGTGATCAAATGGCAATTCTCCAAGCAGACATAGACCTCGTCTTTGTTTTGTTGTGCAAGGCAACATGTATGGCAGATATCATGTAAGTCTGACACAGATAAACAGATAGTTGAACAGATTCAAATGCAGATAATCCTATTATGTCATCCTATAGCCCTATAAACACTGTGTTATGCGTGTCAAGAGCATTTTAACAGAGGTCTTGGCCTAATTTGTCAGCTAGTTCGTGTTAAGGTGATTCATTCATAAAATTTGAACACTGGGAACACTGCGGTGCAATAAAGAAATAATGAGCTATGAGGAAATGTTGATTCATCTAGACCAGGTGTAACTAAACATCTATGTCGTACAATAAAATACAAAAAAAGAATTAAAAATGATAATAATTTAGACGGGTTTATGTATTAATCAGAGTAATTTAGTCTGAACAATCCACTATGTTAATTCTATATACCAGTAAAACACCAGTAAATGTTTACATATTATACATATTATGAATGCTAAAATATAAGCTTTAATGCTCAAATAAGAATTTCATGACTGTAAAATCAATATCCATTTATGGATTATTCTGATTTGCAGCTTTTGGTCACAGTTGTAAAAACCATGGCAGACTTATTCTTTGTAAAAGAGTAATAATATGACTAATAATATTGTATAGTACGGTTGCCAAACCTAAATTAGACTGTCTAATCACCATAACTACAGCTTTATAACCCCTGAGTATGGTTAAAGTACACTACCTATTCCAACATCCATAACCAGACAAGATTAGCTATTGTTTTTAATCAATCCAAAGTCTACAGGTCAATCAACTCCAGTAGTGACACATTAAAGTGTAATAAACACAGAGTAAAGGTGGTCGTAAGTAAGACAGTTCTGCTTTCAAGATATGCGAAGGGCGAGGCAATCTTATAATGCAAATGATGTAATTAATCACAACAAACACCCCAGCTACACATGTAGACATATTACACATGCACTCTTGATCTCTCATACACACACACACACACACACACACACACACACACACACACACACATAAGGTCACAGACAAACCAGTATACCTGTGTCTCTCTGTTGTGTCTCTCAGGATCTCTCTCAAAGCTCTCAGCGTAAACACGGATGGTGGCGCCCATCCCGCCGCCGCTCCCACTCATCCGAAACACCACACGAGATGCGTCACTGAAGATGATCCTTAAACCCTAGAAACATGTGAGTCATTATATTTTGATTATCAGTTAAACTATTTATTATATTTTCAAAAGTCTAATCAATCATTAAATATCTGAGTAAGAAACAAAAGGACAAATACAGAAAGCCACGTGTTACATATTTGTGTACTTAAAAAATGCTAAATAAGGGGACTTGCAGTAAACTTCTGTTGCAATAACTACAAACATCCACTAGATGTCACTAGTATCAGGTACTAGGACTGTATGCAACCAGGAGTCCTGGGACAGCCTGCTTGCATCCCTCATAGTACTGTCTGTAAAGGTCATAACTCCAGTATTATTTCAAGAAGCTTCATAAACTCTAGTCATGAATTTATAACAAAGATGTAACTTGACTATCATTCTTTGTTTAGTAGTTCAAAAAGGTAAAAAAACAAAAAAAACATCACATTTTTACTTTGACAACGTCCACTGGCTAACTCTTTGAACTTTTTAGGAAAAACAGGATATTGTTGCGTTGGGGTAACCAACTATGACTTTCTCTGGCTGACGTAAGTAAGATAAGACTCATGGATGGGTGATGACTCTTATCTGTCCTACATTCCACAGCACCTATTTCCTTATCCCATTAGAGAAAAACACAAACTCGGGGAAAAAGGCTGTGATATGTTTTGAAAAACAAAAAACAACAACAACAACAAAAAAAAAACAAGAAACGTGAATATAGAGAATATCCTGTTGGATTTTTATAAACAAGTTGGTGCACGGCTGCAGTATGACAGTCAACAGTAAAATGTATCTCAAACCTTTACATAATACCTTTACAAATTTGGCTTCGTTATGTACAGACTGTGGAACTAAAAGGAAAAGTACCTCTGCATTTGACTCTTCTGTCTAATCTGTGTTTGGCTTGGCACGAGAACATGTCAGACTCTGGGTGAGGAGAGAATGATAATGAGAGATGTCCGTCCGCCTGTCTGTCTGTCTTTCTATCTGTGAGTGTCGGCTCATCTCTAACAATAGAGCAGCAGTTATCAGGGTCTGACTAATGCCTGTTAAAAATGGTGTCCTCTGCAGAGCTCAGAGGCCCCGAGTGGAACGCATACCAGCCACAAATGGTTCGAGTCATGTCTTTATGTTGTTCATCTCTCTCTATATATATATCTATACCTATATCTATATATGTATATATAAATTGTGAATGTATTTATATTGATTCAATATGAATGTTAATCAAATCAAAGTAAAGTTCAATTGGACAAGATATCTATCCATCTATCTATCCAAAACATGCAGACAATGTAGAATGAATTCAGTAGCAGACTACAAAGCAGTGCCAGGCCACTGCTGTGTAAATCCCCTATACTTTGTTGTGTGTGTGTGTGTGTGTGTGTGTGTGTGTGTGTGTGTGTGTCTATATGCCAATTTGTCCTCCTTCAAACACACTTGCTGTGGAGAGAGACGACAGCTGATATAATTCTGTCCTGCCAGGAATGTGTGCTGTAATAATAAACACTGGGGGCAACTGGGATGCTGAGGATTTACCACCGAAGTTAAATCATATTTTGGGTAACTAACTGACGGCTGTGGAGTCACTGTAACCATGGTAACACTGAGAAGTAGTGCTCTTCCTCAAGCAGAGGCGTAAACACATGTAGGCCACATAAACGTACATATATGTTCACACTTATGCACATGGACAACTGGTACACACTAAAAAGCACACTGTGTGTGTGTGTGTGTGTGTATGTGTGTGTGGTATTAGGTGGGGCAGAGGCTAAGAAGTGTCAACACCAGGAATGAGTTTCCACACAACAGAACAGAGGGAGTCAGCTGGGTAAACTTCACAGAGAGAGAAGGGGCGGTGGGTGGACAGGGAGATTACGCTGACCAGGGGAGTCATCTGTGTGCACACGGACACAAATGTGCTTTATGTAATGTATGTGTATGCATGTGTTTATGGTTTAGAAGTGGAAGATAGACTGTCATGTCCAAACAAGGAACCTCTCTGATAAGAAAACACTGAAGCTCAGTGGGTGGTCTGAGAGAGAGAGAGAGAGAGAGAGAGAGAGACAGAGAGACAGAGAGAGAGAGAGAGAGAGAGAGAGAAAGAGAGAGAGAGAGAGAGAGAGAGAGAGTTGTGCAGTTGTAAGAAGTCGTCAGGCTGAATTGACCTGATGTGAACCAGCTCTCAAGTCACACTTTCTCATGCAGCTTAATTGTGGCATGTGTATGTTTTTATTTTTTTTTATTTTCATGTAGCTGTCTACTACAAGCAAATCAAATATTATGCCTCCAGAATCATTTTAAATGGTCACCCTAGAAAAGTGTAGCGGCTAACGTGCTAATTTCAGTGGTGAAGGGTTGAACAATATATTTTAAATTCAATTCAATAACATTTCATTGAAATAAATGTCGAGTTTGGAGATATATTGTACACATACTTCATAGTGTACTGTCTTCCTTGTCCTCCATAATACAAATGACCTATTTGTATTCCTACTAAGCACAAATTTACGATTCCCTTTTCTTCAACGACTGTAAAATATAGTTTTGAATTGTAGCCTGGATAGTCAACATTCTTGTAAGCGAGATAAATTACTTGGCATGTTAAAGTCAAGCATATAACTGCTCTTAGATTTATCTGAAATCTTTATGTTGAAATAATTGGCTTTTTTTTAACCAAATATTTTATGCAGATTCCCTCATCAAGTGTTCAACATAACTAACCTGGTTTCGAGCGACTGTTCCATCCACAGGGTCGATGTACTCGAAGTTGTCAGCCTTCTCCACGCTGTATACGTGGTCTCCTACAGCGAACTTCTGGCTGGTGAATGCTTTATCTGAGATTACTGCCTCCAGATCCCTCATCAGGTAAAAGGCTGCGCGCGGGTCCAGGCCTTCGTAATCAAACCTGGCAAAACAAGACACAAACACACACATACATGCATGCATGCTCAGTTAGAAACTTACATACACACACATAGATTGTACATGCAGCTGGAAGACACAAAGACAGTAGCTTGGTTCATGATGAAAAGCTGTCAGATAAAGACACATTTTTGAAGCTTTAAATCATATTTTTATTGCATTAAGGCACGTTTCTTGTTTTTTTCCTCTGGCACGACAAGTTGTTTCCGATGGCTATTCAACTACATAAGTTATTGGACACAGACAGATTTTTCTTTTTAGTGATTTACAGACTTTTTTGGGGTCTGATCCTTGACCTGTCTTGTATTTCCTCTCTATCAACGCACTGTGGGAACTTTGTATCAGATTATGGAAGCTCAGTGTGGGAACATGAAAAGCTGCAGCAACTGTCAGTGGGAACATTGACTACAGTAACTATCTCTGCCTCTCACAGGGGAGAGGTTAAAATAAGAACAAGTGACAACCATTTGAATAGGGCTAGAAGGCAAGTCGATGAAGGTGAAGGCTTAGGAGACATATCAGGCTGTGGTGGGGATACAAGAGGTTTACAATTCACTCACGTGATTCTCAGAGCCTGTAGATTTAAATAAATTCAAGACATAATGATTCGAACAAAGAAGGTGGCTCCATGAGAGATAAATGACAGACAAAACAGACTACTGACTGAATGCATAACAAAAGCTCAGCTCTTGTATTCGGAGAGATTTCTCAGCTGGTTACCTGCAGAAGTAGTTGCGTCCAAACTTGGCCCAGTGATCTCTGACAATATGCTCCACACCCTGTTTCCTAGCAGCCATGATGGACAACCACACCAACACTGACCACAAACCATCTTTTTCACGAATGTGGTCTGAACCTGGAGTAGGAAGAAGACACCAAAAAAAAAATAATCAAAACTTAATTGCCTTTCCGTTCATTGTGGAACTAAACTGAAGTGTCGAGAGATAACTTGTAACCATGACATATTCCTGCCATGCGCCCGAAAATAACTTTTGTAAGAATATGAGAGTGGTACTGATCTTCTCATCAAACTCTTGGCGGAAAATATCTGAGACGGAACCCATAACTAAAAAACTGCAAAGTTCAAGATCCTGGAGAAATATACTGTGTTTGGCAGTTTTACTTATTACTACATAGATAGACCACTCAAATTAACAGGCTTGGTTCATCACACAGTAATCTACGAATCCACAAACACAACATAAAAACGTAGTCAAATATACTTTATTTGTATGTAACAGATGGTCAGGGAGGTCTTGGCGACTTACCAAACATCCCAACACTCTCCAAAACACACACACACACACACACACACACACACTCAGAGCAGTAGTTCACACCCGCTAGTCTCCTTCATCAGGGAGCTATCAGTCTGTTCTCGAAGACAGCTGCGCAGTAAAGGTATCTGTTTAATAAGATTGAATACAATAGTAAAGTTTCACTGGAAGGGCTTGGTGCAGAAAAGAGACTGAACTTAGATGTCGAATAAACATTTTTTTAAAAAGAGATAAGAGTGAGATAAAACAATGGTATACATCATTCTTCTTTTGTTTTTCCCCACTGTACACTGAAAGTAAGAAGTGTATTTATTAGCTCTGTCCGGCTCTAGCAGTATACAGCTGGAAACTGACAGTTGTCAATATTTAATCTCAACGTCTGTCTCCAGTCGTCACATAATATAACTTACAGATCTCATTACTGTTTCAACAAAGCAGACTTTTTTTTTTTTTTTTTTTTACACCGTAAACTCTTATATACTATCAGCTGCTCCTCTCAGCTCAACTCCTATAACCCGTTATCACTGTGAATCACTGCCAGTGTTTTGGGGGAGTATCTTTCAGTATTCAGTATAGCAAAGTTTGACAGAACTGATTAAATTAACACTTGTAATAGCTCATGCTGTCTTGTGTGTGTCTGAGTAAGTGTATGAGAGTTAGTAAAGAGCAGGAGTGGTATACAGCTCAGATGATTTAATATGCAGCGCTCCCTCTGAGCTTTTGGCCTTACATGGGTAGACAACGAGTAAGCTCCCATAGTCCTCTGTGCTCTCTGCGTCTCTGTTCCTTCCAGTTCTCTCCTCCTCGTCAAAACTTCTCATATTTGGACTTTCCCACCTCCCTCTACTCCCTCTCCTCTCTTCTCTTCTCTTCGTTCACACCCGCTAACCTTTTTCCTCTCACTTTTTGCCGTCTTGTTTCATCTTCCTCAAAAGTCAAAGATATCTTCTCCAGTAAACAGAATAATAAGGATTAGACTAAATGTTTGTTGCTATGAGTGCAGTTATGAGTGCTAAAAATAGAGAAGGTCAGAGCTGTAATGAGATGAACAGAAAAATGGACAGTGGGAAAGGTAAGAGAGAAGAAGCAGATTTAAAGGCAGGACAAGAGATAGCAAACGTGTGTGTGTGTGTGTAGCATTTGTGCAGGCACGCTGTTTATATTTTCTGACCGTGTGTGTGTGTGCACGTATTCATAAAAAACATTGCCAGTGAAGGTCTGTCTGCATGTTGCAGTGATTCAGGGAGCCCCTGTCTCCTTTTATAGCAGAAGAATGGGGATTATTTACACATGCAGCCATGGTCACAGCCCTCACATCTATTAGATGAGTCTGACTGGAGCTGCTTGCAGTCAGGATGCACTAGTTACAACCAGTGGCGATTCTAGGGTCCAGTGGGGCCCCAAGCAGAAATTCATCGGGCGGGCCCCCCACCGCCCGACCCCCCCACACAACAGAATTTCACTCTGGGCCTTTGTAATTTTAATAAATAACCAACAAATTGTAGCAAGTATAGTTTTGTTTTATTTCACAAGTTATAAATATTACTTACACAAACATTGAACGTTAAACATTGTGAAGTTTCTGCTTATTTTAACAGAGAGTGCAATATCAAATATAATATTATATCAAAATCTATTATTTTAACATTATATTAAAACAAACAAACAAAAGAAAAGGAGGGAGGTCTCGACTGTGTAGTGGAGGTAGATGCTGGATGACTGTCATCAGCTGGCAAAGATGGAACATCATTGCTTCCGGTTTCTTTAGGTACTAATGTAAGGAACTTCAGCAATGATCCTAAAGAAATGTATATGGAAGGAAAATAGGCTATGATTGGTAAATAGGCTATATTAGTCTACATGGGTTTAATATTTTCACATTTTTAACAATTCTTCAAAAACACAGTTCATTGTAGACTAAACCAATTGTATAGTTAAGTTTAAATAACATGCCACGTTTAAAAACAATAATTTTCTGGTTCGAATATATCATTGGTTCTAATCTAAATGGCAATCGTAAAGCCACAGCATTCTATGTGTAATCTTGTATTACCTTAATAGGCTTTTTTAAAATCAAAACTACTATTGTATTGTAGGCTACTTCATTATATAGTAATAGCTTTTGACGTTAAGAAAACAACATTAATAAAGTCTGGTCATGCTAGCGTGAGTGAAACTAGACTAGTCTAGCACCATTTGCACAACATCATTCATTATCAACGGTAGGGAAAAAATACTATTGATCTCTGTTCATTATTATATTGCTACTGACTTACCACCACCTTGCTTTCTTCTTTCCTCTTCTTCTTTTTTCTTCTTTCTTTTTTCATTCCCGGATGGATAGCTTCTCTTCATAATTTAGCTCTCCATAATTTTCTCTCCATAGTAGAGAGCGCAAGAGCCGATTTGTGCAACATGTGGTTGCGCGCGCAGCAAGGGATTCCTCTGCAAGCGCGGATTGCTTGAAGACTTTTGTCACTCAAAAATGTGGTCACGCAATTGGCTGCTTAGCATTTTGTTCCCCCCTAACAGCTTGTTGTAAACGGGAAACCCACGAGAGTCAGACTCAGCGAATGACTTTTCAAAACGCAAATTTCGTTTCTTCACTCTCGACTATGTGCAAATTTCGACTCTCTGTCGCCAGCTAGTGGGGGCCCCAAGCAGCTGATTGGCTTGCCTGGTGAGAAAAATCGCCTCTGGTTACAACTCCAGTAGACTATATGCAAAGGAAAAGAGAATAGAGAAATTGTAATCATTTTAATATTTAAAGATAATTTTAGTTTCAAACTACTTGGATCTTATGAGTAATAATATAATCGTTTTCAGCAAATTTGGGAAGAGGAACACAAGCTGTCATATAGTTTGAACTGTTTTGGTTTGGTCTCACCACGCTCCTCAACTCCATTTCAAGCAACAACAACATAAACAACTCTGAAAACATGTTTGTTTTAAGAGCTCAATAATTAGTTTGCTATGCACAGTATTATCTTCTACCCTAAAAACAAAAATAAGACCAATGCTGTACTAAACAGGCCTTTTCCTTTAATTTTCGAGAGTTGACTGGACACACTTGACGTTTGAATGTTAAGTCCCTGCTGCACAGAGTCACTGCACCAGCAGCAGCTGGCCAGTGCAGTCCTCTAGCAATGGCCTTGTTTGCAGGCACCTCAGCAACAGTTGCTGCTGAAGGGAGGGGATTTCTTAGTCACACACCCACACATATTTTCCAAGTTGGTCCAGGGGTTTGAATCAGTGACCTTCTACTCACATGCTGGGAGGCTACTACTGCCCTGTATCTGTGTTCACTAGATGCATATCTGTAAGCGGTCTTCATGAGTGGAGTGTTGTTGTTGAGTGAGTGTGCTGAGGTGATCATACCTGTCCCAAAGCTCTCCTCGCCGCAGAGGGAACAACGCCCAGAATCCATCAGGTTCCCAAAGTACCTCCAGCCTGTGGGAGTCTCATACAGTGCCAATTTCAAGGCTTTAGCTACCCTACAAAGATACAGAGGAGACAGAGAAACAAAAAACAAAGATAGAGACAAACAGTCTACTTTGTGCTTATAAACACACAATGTATTTAATATTTAACACCAGCCTCTCCCAGTTCTGATAGAGGAACACGCTTACAAACAATCCCCTGACCTTTGAAATAAAGCAAACCAAATGCTGTATGACAAGCGTAATCTGCCAACAGCTCATCCAATAACTTAATAAGGCAAAGGCAGCAAGAACAAAGTGAGTTAACCTTTTAGCTGATGTTTGCTTTGAAACTGAGCCATGTGCTCGCGTAGAGAGAGGAGGAGAGCGTGTGTGAGTGTGTGTGTGTGTATCCATATGGATATGTATATATAGGGGTCACAGCGAGGGATAAAGTGTAGAGATTATAATATGTGGGAGGAGAGAGAGCAAAGAACCAGACTACAGGGGAGAAGAGCAAAAAAAAAAAAAGTAACAAAGTAACTGGCAAGATGCAGGGGAATTAAAATAACACATAAATAACATAATTACAAAAAAAATTCTAATAGATTTTGTATTTTTCCACCATCCTTTTTAGTGTGGAGCACTGAAACAGTATTTAGACTGCGATTTTTTTGATGGCAAATCCTAAAAAAACGGTGAGAGAGGTTCCACTGAACGGTATTTGGACTCATGACCTCATGACCACAGAGGCTCAATTTGAGTCATTTGAATAAAAGGGGATATTCATTATTGAGTCCAAAACTCAGGCAGTCTTTCAGATGTTGTATTATAAAAGGTATTATCCCAAGTCTGTTTACAGAGATGTTTAGATTGCAAAAAAAAAAAGTGCTTCCTATTCGCCACAGATTATTCCTCAACCACATTATCCACATCTCCTCGGAGAAAATGTAAACTCATTTCCCAGGTCTCAGCACAAAATATTCAACCCGACAAAACAGTTGTTGCTGCCAAAGAAGCAAACATGCAGAACTGTTGATCTTAAATACTTTTACTGTGCTTTTCTCAGTGTAACAAATGTGGATGTGGGTGGAATTCAGACTTTTGATGTGGTGGTGCATACATCCTCACAATCATCATGGACATAAATAAACCCCACAAAGTGCCCAGTGCAGTTGTTTATATGAGGATGGGATAAATTACCAAATAAGAGTAAACCAGCTTCGTGCCCCTCTGGGGATCAAGAGAACAGAAAGCCTGGTATTCCAAAAAAAGAAAACAGAAACTGTGGCCGTGTGACGGCTTTTAATATTTCGAACAACATGTCTGCAGCCAACGCAAACACTCTAATAGTATTCAATTTTCAAACATTAATGCAAACATGTTGGGACAATGTTGTTATTAACACTGTGAGAATGGCAAGAATAGTGTTTTCTCAAGTTTGATACTTAGGACAGGCTGAGCTTTCAACACTGCTGTGGAAGCAAGTAGTATAAGTACACACACACACACACACACACACACACGTTCAGCATGGTCTTTTCTACGCTCATACATTTGAAATTATGGCTGCAATCTAATCTCCAGATTATTTTCTTGATTGACTGATTATTCCTGTGGTCTGTAAAATGTCAGCAAATTGTGAAAAATGTCCATTAAGTTCCCAGAGCCCACGGTGAGCGTGTGAATGTCCTGTTTTGTCCAAAACCCAAAGAAATATCGGTTTATTACCACAGAAGAGAAGAAAACGCCAGAAAGTATTCACATTTTGAAAGCAGGGATTTTTGCCATTTCGGCTTAAAAGATTGTTTTAATGATTATTTGATAAAACAGTAAAAAAAAATGTTTTGGTTTTAGATCCACAACTACAAGCTTCCTGAGGTCAAACAATGAAAGCCTACATATATACAAGCATAATCAAACACAAACAGATGCAGCACACCGACTCAGGCCAGGCAGACTTAGTCGATACTGCCTCCCTCTTCACAGGCTTCGCCAAAACAGAAAAATGTTGGCAGATAAGTACGACCAAAGACACAAGGAATAAACTTGGATGGTTTCTATTTAGGGCTGTAATCCCCCTGTGTGTAGGTGTGACCTCTACACTGTAAGGCTTTCATACAGTCATACAATGTCAATTTTCTCACACTAGTAAAAGAACAGAATTTCAGTTTTAAAAAAAAACTGCATGTGTTGGCGTCTTTATCAAATACAATAGAAATATTTAACAGCGCTACTTTATCCCCTGTTGAAACACACCCTAAAAAAATCAGATTTTCAATAAGCACAGCACTACTTTATTTTGAGCAATGATGATATATGGCTAATAGGATTATGAAAGTTAATAAATAAATGTCTTTTATTACAAACATTCGGTTGTTTAAACCTTTATAAATGTGGATTTTACTATCTTGTAAGAAGACTTACAACAGACAGAGAACACACACATGCATTCACTAATAGACCAATATCTCATGTGCTTATTTTCTTTTTCTCAGTCTTTATATATATATATATATGATAGTGAAATACAGTCAGCTTTTGGCCTTGGCTTGATATTTGACCGAACATAGCATCCAATGCCCTCCTCTCATCACATCGTCCTCTGAAGAAAGCTCAGCCTGGACTTAAAAGCTTTAGACTGGTATTCGGACATGAAATGCAGCACGCTGGAGATTTTCTGGTGCTTAAAATGTGACTTCTTCTTGTCCTGAACTGGACAACACAGAGAATCAATACTGTAAAGAACCGCAGTTGTTACAAACACTGAAATACTGAAAACGAATTAAGCGGAGGTGATTTCCGTGTCAAATTATCGCTATTGTGTAATTGTTTGTGTACTTTGTGGAACCAAAATACTTTTCTAAATTTTCTAGGCTTTTCCAAGACTTTGTCAATTTGTCATATTTGTCATGTCATAACACGATATTCAGGGGAAAACTGCACGTTTTGGGTCACTGTTTGATTTGGCTACCTCCTGCATTTTGCTGCTGCTTAATTGCTGGGTAATTAGAGTTTGATGAAAGCATTTCACTGCTTTTCTCTGTAGGTTTCTGAGCATATCTCTTAAAGAACATATGTCAAACCCTACCAAAACTGTCCTGGTATGGTCCTGTTGGGATTAGGCACAATTAACTTGAAACAAAGTGAATGAATGAAAATCCATCACAATGTACTCTACTGTCTGAAATAGTGGCTCCTTAATGCCAGATCCTAGATTGAGTCTCTTTTTTCGAATTGTGACATCCTCTATCTGTGCCTATGTATTGTGTTTGTGTCTTTTTTCTATTCCTCATTCTACCAAAACAACATTACAAATCATGATACAAATACCACAATACTCAAGGGACAAATGGAATCCATAAAAGCACAGTCTGTGCTGGTTGTAGTCTTCTGGTGTCATTGGTGGCTGTTAGAGACATTAGTTTTCCCATGGCATTGTCAATCCTAGTCATCAGCACAACAGCCAATAAAATAACACATTTCACCCCTCTCTTTTTTTTTTTTTTGTAGTGTTAACACTCAGCTCAGTTCTCTCTTCCATTCTTGGAGTGGTTAAAGGAGAGGCAGATGTTTCCTCTACCCAAATTTCCGTCCCACTTTCTCTTCCTCTGACCCCTTGCTCCCTTAGCCGCTCGCTAATAAATGGTATGAGCTATAGGCACCCATGCACACGACAAAAAGACAGACACATCACAGTGAAAGATTTACCACCCGTATCTATCGAAAGGTCTCCTGTTCATCTGAATCCAAATCAATTTCCTGAACAATAAACAACATACTACATACTGCACACCGTCAGATTGATCAAGTCTTTTATAACATAGTTTGCCTGACTTTGCATAAACATACAGCAGGGCAGGTTGCTCAGTCTAAACACTCACACGCAGGCTGTTCGCTCTCCTAAAAAGGCCGATACTTGGGTTGATGCCAGGGTCAGACACCATACTACTAAGTACTTCAACACTTCGTGGACTTTGTCAAAGACATGCAGATATTAACATTACATGTCCACAGGCACCGATGTTACATTAGGAAATTAAGTGTCAGCTATAAAGCTTAAGAGCTGAACAAAGTGACCTGGTACAATGTCAGTAATTATCAGTTAAATGTTCGTAGAAGAAAGTAGGTGTGCTTTGCCTTAATTCCACATACTCCAGAGAACACTGGGAAAGAAATGAAAATGTTATATTATGCAATTTTCTTTTCTTTTCTTTTCTTCAGAAAGCCCAGAGCAAGATTTTATCTGCAGTTAAAGACATCATGCTGTAAGGTAATTTTACTTCTCAGCAGATTGCACAACCAATTTACAGTTTCTAGGAAACTGAATTTTTTTTTCTATCTTCAGTAGTAAAAAGGCAAACTGCTGAGAAACAGGAGAAGGAGATATCTGTAGTCGTAATTCATGGAAAGGCAATTTCATCTACAGCAAGTGTGTATGAGTATGGCCTAAGGTTGTAATGGGACATGTGACATTTGTAACTCAGGTTTCAGTCAATATGTATGTGTGTGCGAATCAGGTTTCCCTTACATTGTGGGGACTCACCTCAGCATGTCCCCTTAATGTAAATCATAATTTTAGGCTGAAAACTTTATATTAAGGTAGCTTTAGGGTTATGTTACTGTTAAGGGTTATAGTTATGGTTAGGATAAGTCTCAAGGAAATTAACCCTTGGAGGGTCTTCCCATTATGTGCCCTTAATAGGTCCTAAGGCCAAAACGTGGCTCCTTCCTAAAAACTGCTATAAAAATAATATATAATAATATTTTTTTCCACTTTAAACACGTCAGTCTTTTAGAACTACTTCAGCCTGAAATATACATATCAAATATTAATTATATTTTTTGGTTTTTAACCCTTTAAATGCCAGTATGTAGAGCAGAGACTGCATATTATTAGGCTGTGGTCCTTGCATGAGAATCTTCCACATTTGCAGCAGGTGCTGCCAACTTTTCTCTTCCTACAAAAATCGCACAGCCTCCTGCACTTCCTCATCCGGGCCACTCCTGCAGGCCCCGTTTGTGAGACATTGTGGCTCTGAAAATGGCCCGCCCGCTCTTCTCGCTCCACAGGCTGAGAGTGGATTCGTGGTTTTAACCGGTAAACACCGCCTGCAGCTCCTCCATGTCCAGGTCTTGCCTGCCTGTGATCTCTCGTCTCCCGTGGAGGTTTGTTACTGCCAGGATATGCTGGATGATTTCGTCCGTCAGCAGGAGCGAAAAGCTCGTCATCAGGTCCCAGATGCGAGCCGCAGCATAACGCGCATGTCCCAGGACAGGACCTCTGGCTGCGGGGATGTAGCGCAGCGTTTGGTTGTTTGTGGCAGACCACACAATCTTTCCATTTTTAGGTGCCCATCCCTCTGCTTCCAATTCAGGTTCTTGTTCTCCTTCAGACGAATCAGCTGAAGATGAGCTGGACTCCAGCTGCTCTGGTTCGACATCTGAGGCCTCCTCCGTGTCAGTCTCAGAGTCGGAGGATGAGGATCCATCCTCGCAGTCAGACTCCATAACTATTTCTAGCGCTTCTTTCGTAGTGTACACTTTTGCCATCTTGCCAAAATAACTATTCCTGCATTTCTGCTCATATTTATAACCACGGCTGCAATGCACCTGCACAAACAACCTGAACGAGAACCTAAACAAAGTCCAATTTTGTTTTCGTTCTCACTACTCATCTTTTTTATTATTGAATTAGTTCATAGCGCAGAGAGTGAATTTCAAAGAGAAAATACTTTTGAAGTTGCACACACACACACACACACACACACGCACACACACACACACACACTCTCACATGCACACACACACACTTTTTTTTTTTACACACACCATTATCCAACATCAAAAGCACACACACTTCTTTCACAGAAAACAGTAAAAAGTGTGAAACTTTGCTGCCAGCACTGAATGGGTTAAAAGTGGGCCACATGGACGACACATATAAAAACTACAAATTGAAAGCCAGTGGTCCAAAATGAAATCTTAACATAAAGGAATGCATTAATTTATGTTAGGATAAACGTGTGATCAAAAAATGTGTTTTTAATGGTTGTTAATGGGGCACGTTTTGCCGCTAGGAACTTTTAAGGATGGATTTCTGCTGCTAAGCCATTTTAGGCTTAATAAAGTACTGAGATTTCTATTCTAAAAGAAAATTAAAAATGAATATCTTTGACCAAATTTTAGCAATCTTCATTCAACACAGCCACATTTCTTAAAAAAAGAAAGAAAGAAAAAGAAAGAAAAAGCCACAAAATGTCCTAGGATGGCTCAAGGGTTAATGTAAGTCAATGTAATGTCCAAACAAGACTGTGTGTGTGTGTGTGTGTTTTAACCCTGGCAGACATTAAGGAAGTGACCTCACTGCCAATCCTGATCTCTATGGATTTCACAGTCATAAGTGAAAAGTGATGCTGTTTGACATATGTGAACATCAAAGAATTTTAGTTATATTTGTTAGTGTTAAGACTCCCACACACACACACACACACAAACACACACACTTGTACTTGTGTTGCACTGCTCTAGGCCTAAGGCTGTGTCTTATGATGTTAAACCTTAATAATCACACTGAAAGAAAGCTCACATTGGTCACACACACACACACACACACACACTACTTCTATAACCTAACACCAGTTCTAAGCTGATTGAAGTTGTTGCCCTCAAACAGACCTCTGAAGGTCTGTCCTAAAAGTCCCAAGGTTTAAAATTAAACGGGTCCTCACAAGGGTAGACGTACAAGAAATTTCTAATAAACTGTATCTTGGTAAAGACAATACTGGTCTTTTCTGGTTTGCTCATTGTATTTGAATGACATGTTTCCCATGAGCAGCATTCTGTTGAGGCCTCTGCGGGGTGCAGCACTGGGATCCCTCCTACTGGAACAATGTTAATGGGGATGACTTTAGCTGTGATCACATCCTCTCACTCAGCACCCTCTGCTCTGCTCTAGTCTTACATAACAGACAATATTTATAGGCTGTGAGTAAATGTGTACGGAGTGTATATGTGATCTCACAGTCTTATTCATAGTGGGTGAGTCTTTATCTGAGAGTATCCTCCCTCTCCACAGACTGAGTTGCTGCCGAGATATGAGAGTTTGAGATGTGGTAACAAGAGAAGTAAAAGCCTCTTACATCTATTGAGCGTTTGAGTGCAGGGTGTAGGTGTGTGTGTGTGTGTGTGTGTGTGTGTATAAGCGTGTGTACTACCTGTCGAGGGCAGTGCTGGTGGCCATACTTCTGGCAAAGCCCTTGACGCCCAGCTGTCTGAAGTAAGGGACGGTGGAGAGGTTGGCAGCCATGATGGCTACTGAGTCTGACGGGTTCACAAAGAAGCCATTTTCTCCAAGGATCATGTACCGGTCCTGACAACAACAACAACAACAAAACGCCAAATAGCGCATTGTGAGAGATACGAACCAATTAAACATGATTGATTGGTAATAGTGTGTATATATATATATATATATATATATATATATATATATATATGTATATACACACTATATGTTATACTGTAAAGAGTGTATGAAAACACCCCTCAACAAACTATTTACTCTGGGTAAAGTTAGTTTAAAACTACTGCGTATTGAATCCAGTGAAGTTGTATGTGTAGTTCTGCAGTTTAGGGCAGTACAAGCCACACCTAAGTGTGTGACTAACTTCTTCACAATCACAATCACTACTGAGATTTTGGAAGATATTGGTTGGTTGCAGTATTATGTAACAGCGATTCCCAAAAAAGAAACATTCATCCAGTGAGATTTACAACCACTGGTGCTAATGAGTGTGAAGATACCGAGCCTGGTGGGAGAAACACAGCAGATATGAGATAATTCTCCTGATGCTAATATAATTTACTTAGTAAAGGGGTGTGTGTGTGTGTGTGTGTGTGTGTGTGTGTACAGTACTAATCAATATTGGACAACTAATGGAAAAAGTGAACTGCCTGCGATGATCATCATGGATCATCTCATTAATAAAAACAAACAAAAAATAAACAAAGATCTATTTGGTATCTATGGGAGAGTTGCACATGTTTCTTTATCAGTAAACTGAACAATTTTTTTGTTGAATGAATGAATGAATTCATGTTTTGCTGAAACAAGTACCTCCTTCAGCAAGCATTGTCAAATGTGGAAATATTACCATCATTAAATCATTGTAAATACATTTTTTGAATATATAAAAACCTTGATAATTGGCAACATCTACCAACCTCCACATTGCATTTTATATTCTACCGTAAATGGCTTTCAATGAAATCTCTTATTATTTTATAGTATTATGGTGTAAAACAAGAGAAACAGTAATAAAGCCTTCAGAGTTTCAGGAAATATGAGGCAGTTGGATGAGAGAAAGGCCAATAATTTATTGGTACTATACATTTAACAATGTTTTTGATCCGCACCATTTTGCTAAAATTAGTGTTACCGGAGCTGCAATGAAGTCTGTCTTCATCAAGCAAAGTAATTTACATTCCTGCTGCAGCTTCACAGCAAAACGGACATAAACACCGTCACTACTACTATTACTACTACTACAGCTTTACTCATTTTTTTATTTATTTGATATTTATGCAAATTCAATTTATGATGCTTTAAACTTTGCATGTTTGTTTTCTACATTCAACGAATATGTTGAAATGCTTAACAATGAAATTATGTGCATTTTAGTCTGAACTAAACTATCAGTGAGTCTGTTGAGACTGAATAAGTCTCTGAGTTTCTATTACAAAAAAAGGTATTACTACAATATTTTTACATATGGCAATTGTCTATGCCAATACTACTGATTTCATATACCTATGTCATACTGTATATCAAGATGCTAATAATGTCAGCATGTGAAACTACATATTAAAATATTCTGTTATATTGTTCACCCTTGTTACATTTCAAATCAAATCAAATTTTATTTATATAGCCCAAAATCACAAAATACATTTGTCTCAGAGGGCTTTACAATCTGTACTTTGTGAACACAGCTGATTTGATGATGATGTATAAATTTTTAGAAAGGTCATACAAAGAAATAACACTTATGGTGATACAGTATCTTACCCCATCTGCATCAAATGCAGCTCCAAAGCCAAAGTCCCCTCCTTTCATGGCATCTACCAGAGAAGTGGCGTAGGTCAGGCTGGGCTCAGGAGGCCGACCGCCAAAGTCCTCCAGAGGGACACAGTTGACAGCAGAGTTAGCTGGGGCCCCCAACTCATCACACAAGATCCTTCGTACATAAGGGCCCATCACTGAGCACACCGCATGAGAAGAGAAGAGAACGGTGTCATTTCCAGCACCATTAAGGACAGCACAGGGTTTATATGAGGGAATAATGAATTGTCTCACCTCCATTCATGGCATCTATGTGTAACTTTAACTGATTTGGTCCTGTGAGGAGACTTTTTATGGAGTTAAAGTCAAAGATGTTTCGCAGCAGTTGTAGATACACCTCCACTGAGTCTACGATCTCCACTGGAAACACAGAAAAGAGACAATTAAAGAGCTGGAATGACTACATGCATTGATGGACATACTACTGTTGATTTGTGTTCTGATTCAGCACACATTTATCTATTGTGGTGTAGTGTACAGTAGATGAGAGGCTACTGTACCCCTGAAAGGTTTGAACTTGTTCTCCAAATCAAAATCATGTCGTCCCAGCCTGGAGAGGTCAATGCGGAGGTCAGGACAGATGGCGTACTCCTCAAGTGTCCGGCTCACCTGATAGATTCTCTCCATCACTGTGTCCGGAGACGGGCCTGTCATACAATACAGGACATACAGTACATTAATATCTATCGATCTTAAACACATCTCTGAACTTCCATCCTCTTTCATTCCTCACCTCCATTTGCCACATTGAACTTGACTCCAAAGTCTCCACTGGGGCCTCCAGGGTTGTGACTCGCTGTGAGGATGATTCCACCAATGGCCTTGATCTTCCTGATAATGCAGGATACAGCCGGGGTGGACAGGAGGCCGTTGTGGCCGATTACAAGACGACCAATCTGCACAGCACAGATATTAGTTGAGGTACAATGTTAGCCAGATATAATCGGAGTATCATGTAGCCTCCAGTAATAATGTTTTTAATTGAGCTAAAGTTGTCCTATGAGTTGAAAGTTTAGGGGGTCTACTATTTTTGTAGCTGACATGCACGCTACCTGATCACTGAGTAAATATAAAATCAGGAAAAAAACCGCTTAGCTAACCATAAATATAATGTCAGGATGTGTGACATTAAATCATAAAAAAAAAACGACTTTACGTCAATCTTATTCTGAAAGTTCTTAAGTTCAAGAGCTAATTGGTCTAAATGGGACTGAAAGCAACACTTGCTCAAACAACTTGTCATTCTACAGGTGACTAATTGACACCTCGCAGCAAATGACTGGCCCCAAGAGTGTGCCTAAATAACAGAGCTTCACTCTCTATTTATATATGTATGCCAATTATAAAGTGGTATTACCATCAGCAACCATAATTCCCCTGCATATCAGCTCTTCTAAATAAAAGTGTCCTCACTGGAGAGGAATTTATTCTCCTGACGTCAGTGTATCCTCCTAACATCCGGCAAGTTGCATGTGTTCAGAAAGGACGGACAAATAAATGTACGTAAGAGTGAGAGGTCTGCATACTGTTTAAATATATGTGAATATAATTGTAATTATGGGTATACAGTGTGTGTGTGTTTAATTATATATGAATACAAAGTGTAAAGCATGCTTGTGAAGTTTATCTTCTGTTTGCAAGAGTTACGACTACCCTGACTTTTGGTTCAGATGCCATATGAGGGGGGGATCCCTTAAGTGTGCAGTTTGACCGATGAGAGACAGAACAGCAAGAGGTGGAGGGAACAGACGTAGGCAGGAAAATAGGGCAGGATGGATGGAAGTGCTGATAAGGCCGACACCAAGAGACATTTGGCTGGGCCAGCAGAAAAAAAAAAAAACGAACTGATCTCAAAAACAAATTATATTCTCTTCAGATTTTCCTTTGGAAGCCGTCCAAACCAATCACAAGGACCTCCGGGCAGAGTTTTAAATGAACTACAGGGGTTTTCCTGCTCTGTCACTCACTCTCGTCTTCCCATTTTCATTTATCTGCTTCTGACACTTGGAGTGGTGACAAGTGTTTTCTTACCACATATTATTACTCATCTCAAGCTGAAACTGTGAAACACTTGTGCCTGAGCTGAAGTGGTATATCAGCCCATAATACACTGTTCAGTCAATTTATTGTAGCTAATTAGGCGATTAATCAACAGAAAATAATCTGCAACCACTTTAATAGTCATTTAAACATGCTGGCATTAACTTCAATTCTTGTTCTACATTTTCTCAGCCTCCTATCAGAAAGAATATCTTTATGTTTTTGGACAGAAAACAGAGAGTGAGGCCAAATGATTCCCTTCATAATTCATCAGTAGCAAAAAAAAAAACAAACAACCTGCAGATTCACCTGCCTAGAGTTTAATAACTGCTACTGACTGCCATCAGTCATAAATGGTTAGGCCTACATGTAACAACCTACTTATGAATTTACATAAAGTTTTTCTGCAAGTGCTTTACAACATGTTGACAGCAGTCTGTGGCTGGTGGTCGCACCCTCTGCTTACCCCATTGGCTGCGGCCATCTGTACTATCACCTCGATGGCAGCTCGGCTGAAGTAGCGACCGTCGCTGCCCACCACCATGGTGCAGCCCTGTCGGTCCCGCAGGTCGATGGAGGACAACACACTCTGGATGTAGTTCTGCAGGTAGTTCCTCTTCCCCTCGAACACCGCCGTCTTCCTCCGCAGACCGTTGGTACCGGGCCGCTGGTCGTCGAAGGGGGCGGTTTGGACCGTCACCACGGGGATGGGGCTCGTCTCCATCCTCCTCGCCGGATCCCAACGAAAGGGACGCCGATGAAAACAAGCTGAAGTTAGTTCTGGAGATGGCAACTGCTGGCGTCCGAGCACAGAATAGATATATATATATAAGGGTGATGTGGTGAATGAACAGCCCAAACACAGACCCTGTCACACAGTAAAGTACAGTTGTTCTTCCCTGCTGAGGGTGAGAATAGTTTACAGTTGCCCCACACAGTGATGAATTGGCTGCAATGAAGGAAACACCCAGTGGGAAAAAAAAGGTTCTCACCTCAGCAACTTACGCTTGTAGCCAAGAGAGCTGCATCCCTCTGAGCTGAGCTTAACATGCAGCAAAACCGTCCCCTGCAGTTTGACAACTCCCACTTTTCCTAATAAGCCTGAACAACTGACAAGAAGAAAAAAATAGGAGGGAGGTCCAGAATCTTCAAGGCCCACAATCAGCTGAGCCTCTGGCCTAAAATAGACCTGTGACTGATGGCAGAGGGGAATTGTTTTGGGCCTGTGCTGCAACAGGATACTGTGTCTGTGTCTGTGCTCGGCTACACCTGGTATGAAGACATATGTGGACACTTAAAGGGGTTGATATAGTTTACTGTTTATATAGCAAAACGTCACTTATGAATATGATTTTTTTTTTTTGTTTGGGTCATGTTTTTCAGAGTTATATATCTCGGTCTCTTTTTTTGTACCTTTTACAACATCCTACTTGAATCCTTGAATTTGGAATAATTAGTTTGCATCCTTTTGCTTGTTGTGAATTAATCACTTCAAGTCTTCTTTTCAAAAAATTGGTAAACAGTGCGACCTTGAGGCAGAAAGAAAGAATTGTATTTTTCACCAGTGATTTATTCTGTGTCATCCCACGCATGTAGCCCAAATAGTAACTAAATTAATATTTAAATGCAATTTTTTGGTTTTGCTTTATTTCATGTTTCTGAAACCTATATTTCGACGTGTAAATGTATAGACACATTTAAGGAAATGTGGCCAGGGAGGTTTTATGATTTATGTGTTTAGGTCATTTTAAAAAGTTATATTTCATTCAGGTACAGTGGGGGCTTCACACATACAGCATCCATATTCATTTGCTGTTTGGAAATTGGAAGTTTTACCTCAAAAAAATATTCACAGCTGCCAAAACAAACAAACGAACAAACAAAAACAAGTGTAAACAACTGTTCTGTTGAGGTGACATTGATTTTTAAACAGTCTCTGAACATAATTAACAGGTGAAACATGTTGATCTAAATACATTGAAGAAAAAGTTTTAATTCTTCAGGAGATGTTTGGAAGATTATTCTATTCTTATTATTATTATTATTATCATAATCAGGAGATTATAGCAAATAATTTGGGGGGGATTTTCAACTGTTTTTGCTACAGTATCATTGTGCTGTAGCAACACCCATTCAAGATAATTGAATATCACTCAAATCATTAATGTGCAAGCTGCAAATCAAGTAGCCGATTAAAGGACATAAACCAATAAACATCAGTGTTGTTATACATTTATTTTTACACGTTTATTAATAACAAATCACATTCATAATCGAGATTTTGTGCTGCATCGACTTCCACACACACATATATATATATATTACCACTCAATCTTATTTACATTACTTCCGTTTAAGACATAACATTGAATGTCAACGCACATAAATATCATGCAGTTAAGACATTTCTTTAAGAAATGGGCTAAACGTGTCTTCACAGAGAGTCACACATACAGACACTGTAATGCTTTCTTATACAGCCAAAGGCTTTCAGCAGCGAGGGTATGAGAGTCTGAGATGCTCATTTATTAAAGGAGCAGTGCTCAGCATGACAGGAGGGCAGAATGGAGTCCTGGGAGTCTGCAGGAGCGTCGGAACCAAACATGCAGCAGAGCCTGATATGAGATGAGTGTACCCAAGAGCGCTGTGTGTGTTCTGTTGGAGATTTGGGTTCTGTGGACTGATGGGAGATGGTTTGCTCATTATGCTCTCAATGCTGAAGGAGCACTTTGCCTGCGGGCCAGGCTTTGGCTCAGCGGGTTCTGTAGCGCAAAGCTGCGCTCTGAAGTCTTTAGGGACACTGCATTTCCCGTGGCTGGTCAGGGTTTGTGGTAGAAGGTGATAGGAAGAGGGGGGCATCATGATCCCCTCCTGCAGGGGCATGTACCGGAGAGGAGCAGCGGGAGGAGGGCTCACCTGGCTCCGCACGGCGTACGGTTGCCCATACGGTCTGTAGCAGTTCAAGTTGGAATAAAACATAAGTCCGTCTTTTCCAAACTCGGGTTGGTTTCTTTTGAACCGCTTCCTGCGCCGAAGGAAGCTGCCGTTGTCGAACATGTCTTCTGAGGCAGGGTCCAGAGACCAGTAGTTACCTTTTCCAGGGTTCCCAGGCTCCCTCGGGATCTTGATGAAGCAGTCGTTGAGGGAGAGATTGTGTCTGATGGAGTTCTGCCAAGCGGGGAACTTGTCTCTGTAGTAGGGGAACTTGTTGCTGATGAAGTCACAGATGCCGCTCAGCGTCAGCTTCTTCAGCGGGCTCTGCAGGATAGCCATGGTGATGAGGGCAATGTAGGAGTAGGGAGGCTTCACCGAGCTGTTTTGGGCTTTCTTGGATGACGGTGCGTCCGCACAGAAGCTGTTCTCGCTCTCTCCCGAGGAGTCAGGCTCTGAAGAGTCAAATTCAGCACCAGATTCTGCTGAGGAGCCCGGGTCCGTGGAGCACTCATTTCGATACTTCCTTGTAGACTCATTCTCACCCACGATATCAATCTCATCTTCCTCTAGAGTTAATGCAGCGTGCTGTGAAGCCTCCAATTCACTGGAGAGAGTCATGATTAAACGCGGAATGTTCAAAAACGCGTAAAAAATAAACTGTGCCAAAGAGGCATTAATTGTTTGCCGTGCGTAAAAACCAAAAAGGCCCCTATTCATGCGTAAAAGCGCATCAAGTGACCGGTTCTTCTCAAGCCTCGTGTCCCGGCTGTTTGCCATGGTAGTGAGAGCTGATGCTTTATATGCTGGGAGACTGCTGCCCTGCAGGCCAGTCCCATTAACCCTCTGAACCTATCAGAGAGGCCCCACACCGCGGGGAGCCCCAGAGAAGGCACGCACACAGGTGGGGGCTTGAGGAGTCAAAATGCGCACGAACTATTCACGCAACAGCCAATTTACAGATGGGAATTTGTTCGATTAGAGCCGGTATGGCAAACTTTTTATGCATTTAATTTCAATTTCCAAACGGCTAAAATTAAATTTTCATAATTGCGTCACAGAAAAACAAAATCTCTAAAATAGGAATAACTGCTTAAAAGCTTACAATATTTGGTGTTTAAGTACTCCTTCACCAGTGTTGGTTCTACACATCCCCCTCAAATCATTTCGTGTTATTTTTGCACTCCTGCAGCAAATACTGTGAACTGGTTTGTGCAGCATTCTGGGTTTGGGCATCGTCTGTCCTGAGCATAGGCCACCAACACAAGTTCATATGAAGTGGAAATTAACACTTGATTATTTAATAATCTGATATTTCAAATGTACATCAGCACAGTCGGAGGTTGGATGTATAACACCACGCCTAACCCGTGATAAGAAACCAAGTGTTTTCCCCCATTGGACCCCCGAGGGTTCGTTTAGTTTGCCACCTCTGGATGCCCGCGGGTGGTGTGACCATGAAAATGGCCGTGGTAGGGCTTCCCGCAGCCAGCAGAGAAAAGAGGCAATTGTCGCCTTAACGAGGCCATCAGCATTAGAATCGAGTAGGAAACGGCTCAGCTACTCGGTGCGCTCTGGGCTACAGGACTCAGCTCGGTTTTACGACCGGGATGAATAAGCAGAGACATCCTCAAAGCAAAGCGGTCCAATAGCGGATGTATGCTAAAACCGTGCTGGTAAACCATCTCCATTGCAAATGACCAAGGTGGGAAAACTCCACCTATTTCCTCACCTGACCGGGCCTACTGTGCTCTCTCACATGTCTGTACCAATAAAGATTAAGTAACACACACCAGAATATATAAAGTATTGCATGCACAAGTGTAATTGAAGGTGTAGGTTACAGCACCTGACACAACTCCAAAAGTGTTTATTATGTAGTCCTAAATTAAACTAAGCCACTGATATTTACTTTTGTTGAAGGAACTTTATCACCGTTAAATATTATAAAATGACATTATTGACAGACTGATTGCTGAATAAATTGAAAGATGAATAAATTAAAAGGAACGAACCAGTTCAGATGAGCAAATGAGTAAATTAAAACAATACAGGTTTGCAGGCTGTCAACAAAATGTTTATGAACAATAATTAGAGCCAGTTACAATGTCAGTTTTAGGACACATCGAGGCCTATTTACTGGATTCTGTATATGTTTCATAACAACAAAAACTAAAAACTGAAAGCATTTCTTCGTGTTAATTAGCATCATAGTGAACTTATCAGTTTAACACAAAAGCACTTTGTCTCTGTTGTTGTTGTTAAAGGGCTGTTGTTGTCGTCAGATGGAACCGGCCAAGTTTAGTAACAAAACAGTGGCACAGAAACATGTAAGAACTTTATTTTTAATAACTTAAAAATGCAGAATGTTCAAAGCCAGGAATATAAGCAAGGCCATTTTTGCAAAATTCAGTCTTTGACCACAGCTTGATTTTTTTTGCACCTTAGGGTTCCAACCTTTAAAAATGGCAGATTTTTTACCAAAGCCATCTTTATAAAAGATACAGTGTATAGATAAAATGTATGGACCTATTGATCATCTTAGAGGCCATGTAGAGAAACACATCACACAGCAATTAGCTCAGTCATTAGACCAACACAAGCATGCCTACTTTAATATATTTTCAAAATAAGCCGTGATAACTTATCACAATTTAAAACTATTGTATTTATCAATATTTTACAGTGACCGTAGCCGTCCTCCAACATACCTATGTAGGTAAGGAACTGGAGTGAACAGCTGAAGCTCAGTCCCAGATTTATGGATGGCCAAAGCCCCCAAAATTTTCTCTGGGATCAACAGTTTCAGCTTTCGAAAGACGAGAGAAAAGCTTCTGACTAATTTCTCTTTGCTCCTTGCACCACAGCTGAGATGAACTGTTCCTGCAGAATGTCCTTGTCCAGGTTCCTACCTGTGGGACAGAGCAGAGACATAAGGGAACATTAACTTCACAGGCGGCAACACTGACACAGCATGTATACATACACTAATGTATGTATACATGTAAAAAAAAAAAAAAAAAAAATTAAACTACATTTCAACACAATGCAAAACCGGGAAACTCTTTATTTTATGGTTTTGTAATTTCCGAGCAATATCCTGAACATTTTCCTGCAAAGCGCTTTGTAATTTGTTACTAACTACAGACAAAATAGAGAAAGTTATTGATTTCCAGAGAATCTTGTCTGATTATTTGTATACTTGTTTGTTGACAAATGCATTGTTGTGTTTTCAGAAGACTTGATGTATTGTTTTTCCCAGGTATTTGTTTTTTTTTTAAATTATGGATCCACAAAATAAATACTTAAGCATATTATGGTAATTTACGCTGGAATCAAAAAAACTACTAAACTGTGAAGCTGTCCGTTAATGTTTTTTAACAACCTCCATTAAGTTAACATTAGCACATAGACAACTTTAAAAAACAAAACAACCCCCATACCCCCCCTCCAACGTTTTAAAGAAGAGTTTCAATAAGAGTTAGTTGGATTATTGTATTGCAATTCAATGAATTGGCAGCTCCAGTGCTAAAAAAAAAAAAAAAAGAAGCAAAGAAGATAACATAAGTGAAAGAAGTGTGTGTTTCTTTACCTATAAAGACCAGTCGGTTGATCCGTGACTTCTCCTCCCAAAGCTGTGGAGTGTCATTCAGCTCGTACAGCTCATGGACCCCCTGCAGCATCACTTGGTGAGCTTTACCTGCAAATGATACTATGCCCTGAAAACACACAAAAACACAAAAAGTCACAAGTCATAGTAACACATTAACCGACACTGAATGAAGTGTTTGGAACTGATTAATACAGATAATAAAGCAGCAGCAGTGGCAGCAGTGATCAATAATCTGCTGCCACTGGGGTGACTATTGTGCTTTACTGTACCTTTAACCGGATGACAGTCATGGGTTGCCCTTCTTTGTTTTTGAACATCTTTTCCCATAGGAGATCCTAAAACAGTGGAAAATGGGTATTTACTTTTCAAAGGATTGCATTGTGTTAGAGCTAATTAGTAATGGCAGCAGGGAAACTAAATAGAGGATCTGAATGATAGCAGAGTGTGTGTACCTGGATGAAGACATTTAAGGCATCCTCAGAAAGATCACCAGCTACTTCAAACGTCACTGTTAAAATAGTCTGAGAATGACAGATAAAATGTAGACATTTTTGTCAGTATATAAAAATACTTTTCTTAATATTGTGGCTCAGAAATTCAGAACATTATCCACTCACTGAAAGGCAGATAAATGACTATAAATAAATAAATAAATAAATATATATATATGAAGATTTACATTTTTACTTGTAAATTTCCAAACACATTTAACATATATTTTTTTGTAGTTTACTGAAACCAGCAAAGTCATTATGAACGTTAAACAAAAGAAGTGTTTTTACACCCCAGTTGATGACTTTGTCAATGACTGTGTCAAAAACCACAACTCCACTCGGCACCTGAAACCCAGCAAAGGCACCTTCCTTTATCTGCCGACATCCCCCTCTCTCTCTCTCTCACTCTTTTTCTCACACACTCCCTCCTCTCTCCATACTTCCTTACAGCATTAAAAGGGCACTTTGCAGATATTTGGGGTTTTGTGTTGAAGTGTTAAGGTTACACACTTCCTTGTCATTTGGTATAACAACAGAAAAACAACATTCTCATTTACATGAAAAGAGCAACATGGGGAAGAGGAGGGAGGAGGGGGCGGGAGGGGGGTCTAAGGGACGCTTGAGCTTCATGCGGGAAAGGGGACCCGGAGAAAACAGACAACAATGCTGTTATTTACACACACAAACAACCCTCATCTCTCTTCATCCTGTGATAAAAGTTCATGGGTATAAAACACAACTGAAAACAAGATGTGGTCTAATTGCAGTGAGGGGTCATTTGGTTGAATGCTTAAACACCCCGACATTATTCCAGATATAATCCTGGGACAAATATATATATATATATTTTTAACTATCTGACATATATGATGTTTAGATATTGACACTGTTTATATGTACACTATACATGTCCCATTCATATCTGGTGTTCAACAGCAAATTAAAGGGGTAAACGTTATATTGTATGACAGCTGGATTCAACGGCTATAAACGGCTGTAAAGCAAAGACTCTTGTCAGTCTAGCCAACAGTGTGCCCAGTCTACTGAATATTATAGTGTGTCAATGTCTATGCTGTGTATGACCCGAACTGCAAACTGGGTCTATTTGTAGTGTAACAAGAAGACATCAAAAGCCTCAAGGTGATCTCAGCAGACAAACCAAAGCAGGGAGGGAGTTTTCACTACAGTGTCAGAGCCTGGGGGAATGCAAGGCACAATGTTAGCCTCAGGAGAATGCATCCCCCTTATCCTGTAGGAAATAAATTAGCAAACAAAACAGGGAAAACTTTAAGAAGTGCATGGAGATTAAGTCCAGGGAGTTGAGTGAATTAAAAACTGAATGAATACCTTGTCGAGATGTGGTCTTGAAGGCTTCACAAGCTGGAGCTTCTCTGCAAGACTTTTAGAGGAGAAAAAAATATTTTGATGTACATAACATGAATTTTGTCCAGAGACAGATTTCCCTTGATTGGAAAAGTTAACAATGATTCATATCAAAATGTACTTGAGAAACATTTAAAGAAAACTTTAAATTCAAAATTCGAGAGACACTTGGTCTGTGGACTAATGTATCTGTCAGCTGCACTACATGTTTATTTTTCACACAGTGTCAGGGCAGACCGGTTTGTGCTACATCTTGGGATTTTGTGAATGACATTTTTCATTTCTGCAACTGCATCAACAGCCTGTGTCAGTAAAAGAGTTAATACAGTAATTAAACATAATTTTATGATTTAAAATCACTGAAGAAACTTTATGTTCTGTCTTCTGGCTGTTGATGTTTAGGCAAATTTTATGTGTTATTTTGACAGTTTTAGACAGCTCTTGTTTTAAGGCAGTGATTTCCAACTTGGGGGTCATGACCCCCGCAAGGGGAGTCACAAGACTATTTACATTATAGGAAAGCAGATTAATCATTTCTGCTACACGAACCTGTGAGCCCTTTCCCCAATATATGCCTTTTTTCTTTTGAATTACTGGATAATATTACTTCCTAAATTTTTTTTTTTTATTAAACTGCTCATCAAGCAGTTAGGAGGATTTTTTAAGTAGTTACTGCTTTGTTTCTAAGGGCTACAAGTCAAAAAAACGCTTGCAACCACTGTTTTAAGATGCTACCAGTTTGCATACGTTTGCTTATATTGTTTTCCTGTAACTTATTGTTATTACTGCCAATACTGACCAGGGCACACTTGAAAAGGAGATTTCTAGTCTAAACGAGGCTTTCCTGGTTAAATAAAATTACAATACAACTTCAGCTTTTTTTACTGCTTTACCCCACACCCTTTCTTTTTTCTAGTATAATCCCCTGTGTGCTGTATCAGTACTTAATGATACAACCCTGAATGGACTTCTGAAAACTTTCGAAATGGCAATTAAATCCTACAAAACACCCACCACCACCTCCAAACAAACTACGGCCGTTGTTCTCTCTATCAGACCTCCTCGTCCTTCCCCCTTCTGCCTGACCTCACAAGGAGGCTAAATGTTGTGTCCAGCGGCTTGAGCCCTGTGTGCTGTTAGTTAGTACCACACAGGCGGAGCGGCGGGGGGCCGCTTCAAACAGCCAGCGTGGGATCTGGAGGAGGAGGGGCCCCGACTCTCAAAGGCAAGGGGAAAGGAGCTATCTGTTGGGACAAGGGGGACTCCTTGGGAGCCAGTGGACACACACAGCTCTAATCCTCTGCAGCTGGCCTCAGAGACACTGACTGAGGACATGTAAGAGAGCTTTAACACTGCGGCCCGTTTCATTCACATGAAGGGATGAACACTGACTCTATTCATGAGAATGACATTCTACTGGGGATACAATATGATGACCACCCTGGGGTGTAACAGGGGGACGCTCAATAAAAGAGTCTGTTAATTAGAGAGAAACATGGTGAGCAACAGTATCAAAGACTGTTGGGTACACAGTTCAGACAGACTAGAAACAAAGGTAATCAATGCAGAAAGATCTCTGCAGTCGAAAAAAGTTCTTGATCTTTCGCTGCAAGATGCAAAACAAAAAAAAAAACAAAACATTACGATACTGTACATCCGCACAGCCGTTATTACTTCCGGATACGTTGGTATTAGCATATATGTCGTCCAGTAACTAACAACTATAGCACAGAAATTACCGTACATGTTTGAGGTTATTTAGAAACATACCATTACATGGTTTGTCCAACAGACGACATTAACAAATTCATTTATCAACTATTATACGTCTTGCTCCTTTATTTTATGTCGTTATGCCATGTTTAGCCAGCTTGGTGGAGGTACGGGGTTAAAAGGAAATCAGGTAGGTGTGGATGGGGAGAGTTTTGTTTTAAATACTGTTGCTCCTTGATGGTTTTTATTTTAGTTCTACTTTCTTTAAGAACATTTTAATAAAAAAAAAAAAATTTAACATGACAACATGTAATATTCTAACACAATATTAGATGATATATCATTGTCTATATTTACATTGGTATCAGCCTCAGAAATTCAGCATTGGTCATGCTCTATTTTTGATAACTATATAAAATATGTCATGTTGTATTTAGTATAGTAACTAAATTTCATACAATCAAATATTAATTTAAGAAACGTTTAACACTTTAAACTTATCTAAGTAGCTGCTGGCTCCATCTGTGTATTTACCATTACCGCACAGACACGAGAGTGGTAAAAAAATCAACCTTTGGGTCAGTATATCTGTGCAAAAATGTAGTAATATATGCATGTACTACATACACATGTCTTTCTTTACAGAGTGTTGTGAAGGACTGAACAGTTCTACAACTGTTGTTTTTTTACTGAATTATACATGAAACTTATATGGTTAAAAAAAAAAAAAAATTCAACTCACTTTGCTCCATCCTTACTGTCAAAGGAATGTAGATCCAGAACTTCAGAGAGATCGACCCTGTGGAAGAAGATCACTGACAATTTTAGATTTGTCCCACTTTCATTTTAACGTCAAACAATAACAGAGAATAAAAAGTAGGCAAGAAAATCCAGCTTTTGCTACAAGTTGCCTAAAAGTAACACAAACACTGACCAAGTGGAACGGCCTGTGACAATGTTTTTCTGATTAACCCCTCTCTGCACGCTGTCTTTCATCTCACCATGGCCTGAACTCTACTAGGGGGGCAAAGCAGAGCTGAGACACACCCAAACCTTTGATACACACTGCTTGTGTTAGCCAGATGCTATGTGGGTCCAATAATATGCTAACACAGGGAGCGTGTGCATGCATGTCTGCACGCACGCACATTCACACCTATTACACAGCTCTGTCGGCAGGACGACCCAGGGTCAGAGAGCAAAGACTTGTGGGTAACTGAACACCATTGAAGGTTTGGTTTTACTCAGGGTGCAGCCGTTTGTGTATGTATATATGTGTCTTGTCACGCCTAAACTCATCTTTGATACAAAGATCTGAGCAGGGGCATCACATCGAGTTCATCTGTTATACTAAACAAACCAGAGAAAGCACAAAAAGCTGCATAATTACACAAAAGTTATCCAACTGTGCTCCTAGAAAAAATAACTTACCTTGATCTCTGGGTTTCTAAAATCTTGACAAGACCATTTATAGACCTGAAGTGAGAGGAAAATATATTATTAAATATTACATGCCCCTACATTGGATCTTTGTGACCTTCTGAACAGGCTAAATGTAATGTAACATTGTCCAAAAGTTATATATGCAGCTCAATAACAAAAGTATAAATAAAAGGCCAACCTGACAGCATCTCTGGTTTGCACAAGATTGTCTTCATTCACAAGGTCCGTCTTGTTGATAATAGTCAGGTCAGCGAGGGCGATCTGCCTAAAAAGACATGAAATACACTGTGTTTATCCGGCTAGCATGAAAAAAGCTCTACAAAATTCACAAAATACCAAAAAATAAAAAAAAAATCTCATTTCCCAACTGAATTTATGTGTGTTCATGGGTGGCAGTGGACAGTGTCAAACTCAAATGGGAGCTGAGTGCTGTTTAGTTTAGAGGTGAAAACACAAACACAAAGAAGAGGAATGCAAAGGGTCATGCAACTGGTCTTTATTCACCGGTGTGTTTGTTCAACAACACCACACAGCTGCTGGAGGAGACAAACAGAGAGACGTCCAGGGAGGCAGACAGGCGGGTGGTAAGAGTATGGTCAACAGGAAGTTATGAAACCTAGTGTGGTGGATACCGAGTGGCTTATTTAGTCTTAAAATTGAGCGTACCTGGCAGCCTCATTGACTAGTCCGTCCGCTTTCTCTTCTGTGAGTTGCTATGAAAGAGAGAGATTGCAGCACACTTTACACATGTATTCATTCACAAAATTATATATCCTGATGTCAATCAGACATTAATCACTCACTCTCATCTCTGAAGGAAATTAATGACAAAAATGTATTAAAAAAAACATCTTAACAGAATGACCGATCACAACTTCTGTACCAGGATACAAAAGCCTCTCAGTGGGTGTGAGGCCAAGGGCTCAAGTCGAAACCCCTCAGGTGTATATATTTCAATGGACACATGAAGTGAGAGGCAGGTGAATGGATGTGACAGTCCTATTACAATGGTCACATCTCTGATATCAATTACTCCTTCACTATAAGTTACCCTCTCCTTCTTTCTGTCATGATTTCTTTCATCTTGTCTCTCCGTGCTGCCAGGACAAAGCAGCACTTCAGTCATCTCACCGAGCAGGACACCTTCAAATTAGAGCCATTTTCTAGGTGTCACTTGTCCTATTCCTTTTAAATAGCACAGGGAAGGCGGGATGTGTGTATGCGCTCGTGTGTCCTTTACTCTCATCTCACATGTTTAACATCTATCTATCTTATTTCGGCTTTAAAATCACATTGAACACTGTTTATTTAAATGTTGCTCAGTAACTAATACTAATGATGCTTTGTAAAATATTTGAAACACAACACAAAATTGTTGATCAGCTAATTAATTTCGACTTAACGTCGGAGCAGTAAACATGTATAGTACAGTAATATAATAATACAATATAATACAGTATTTCAACACTGAAAAGTCGCTTAAAAGGTTCCTTTTTTCACGTACCTGTAATCCATACTTGGCATCGATGACAGTGACGATGCCTAGGATAAACAAAATGTTGGTGAAGGGTGAATCAAATGAATTACCATAACTGCTGCCTTTTGGTGTCTAGTTTGTTTAGTAAGTTTGTCTGGCTCAATTTCTACATACAAAATGTGTCATCCTCACAGACAAAGCAGGTATCATTTAGCCAAGTCAGGGAAAAAATGTCTCATCAAAATTGGCCCGCTGTTGGAGTTGTTACAGCTTCAAAATTGGACACCTGAGTAATCGGTTGAGTAAAATATTGACCTTAAATTGTATTTTTCTACACCAGTTTCAGTGTTCTTTGCAAGGAGCTTTTAGCTTTTTAAAAGGTTAAAAATGTAATCATACAACCTCCATGAATCAATGCAATGTTTTGAAATGGCAGCACCTTAAATCATTTGTCCTCTTTAAGTAATATTAGCCACACCGGTGATGTCTGAGAAATCATGTCTGCACAGATTAAGCACAAACTATATTCAAAATATCTTCAAGACTCACTTTCATTAATCAAAAAATTATTACAAACGTCTTACCATCCAGATAGATGTCACTGCCAAGCTCTGCATCGACCCAGAACATGGAGGCTACAGCTCCTGCCAGAGAATACAAACTGTCATGTTAGATGTAAACGCCCGATTTGCATAAAACGTACAAAAGATACAGAAAATGGCAGGCGCAGGAATGTAAATAAAGGCCATATTCTTCTTTTTGTCTAAAAATATTCTCCTAAATGTGTTAACATCTGCATGAGACATTCAAAAGACCAGCAAAAAGCTGACAATACAAATGTGGCCCATATGTATACAGTACCAGTCAAAAAGTTTGGACACACTTTCTCATTCAAGGGAATAGGAAGGCGTGTCTGTATATATTACAGCTATTGTATACTGAAAAATGTTAACAGTACCAATCCAATTATAGCTTTGTGATCAATCACATCACATCAATCATTCTGTAAAAAAAATAAAAATGAATTCATTTAAAAAAAACAAACATGATGTTCGTCACTTGTTTTGTTCAACCAACAGTCCCAGTCTTGAGAGATATATAATTTAAATGATACAAAATTGCACATGATAAAAAAAGGCACATCATTTGAGATTTCATATTTAGGAGCTATGACTTACGGTTAACAGATTATTAGAATATAGATTTATTTTCTGTCGATCAACTAATTGATTCATCAGATCCTCGTTTCAACACTAACTGCATTTCAATTCCATTCAGTGACACCTTTATCTGAAGTTTAAGCGTTTAAAGACAGCAGGACGATTTTCAGAAAAAGCTTTTTTTTTCTTCTGGGTGAACTCTGTGGACCAGATAAAAACCAATATCAGAAGCTTTCAATTGTTTATTTCCTGCTGGTACATTTGGTTTGTTTCTATTTTCCTGTGGACGAGGTTATTACAAGACCCTATGTTACCATGCCAGCCACAGCTTGTTCACATAATGCACTTTTGTCAAACTGCCAAGCAAGAATAAAAAAGCACTGTAAATATTTGATGGATGCGTAATGAAAACACTGTTTTTGAGTGGCATGTTTCACATAACTCATCCAAGCCCTTCCTGAATGGAAGAGGAGAATCCCCCCGGGAGCCTTTATGATTGACAGCACTACCAGGGCCAATGACAGACCCATCTTAGTCGATAACAAGCCTGTCTCAGCCAATGACGTGACAGAAGACTGAAGACAAACCCCAGCCTGAGCGTGCTCCGTTGAGTCTGCCTGTGCGGCTAAGTGGTGTGTATCTGCCCATGCCGCTACCTCCTCTGACACCTGTCACTTAGTGACACGCCCCAGTCGTCACAGTGCTCACCCTGTAATGGCCTAATATTGATTTCCTGATGGAAATAAGCTCTTTGGATGCTCCTGTCATAGCAACACAAGACTATGTGTCAGAGGTAGAAAATGTTTAACTTCTGATTGAGGCATTACAAAGACATCAGCAGATTTTTAACTATTATGAGAGACACATTAAGGTTTATTTATTTTTTATTTTTTTAAAAGCCTCAATGTCATTGGTTCATCTATAAAACATCCTACTAGAAAAAACTTTAATAAGGTGACGGTGAGAAAAAGTGTGGTTTATTGTAAAAACCCTGTCTTAAATAAGTCTGAACAAGCTAAACTATGATCTGCTTCATCAAACCAAATCAGAGCTAATACGTGCAGACTAAGTCAAGTCTGATTTATTTCCCCAACTTTGAAGCACAGACCTGAGACGTCACATCAATTTCTATTAAAGAAAACAGATATATGAAGACGAATGTACAAATGTTATAAATAACAACACAACTGAAATAAACAACGCAAAAGAAAAGCAGAATTATGTACATTTGCTGTGAGCTCAGACTGACACAGTTTGAACTTTGGTTATCTCAGTTTGTTTCAGCACTCTGACCGTTTACATTCATCACATCATGTGCTCAAGTCCTGTGAGAGTAACATGAATTTTCATTGTATAATATGTGCTTAAACATTTTATAGCAAGAAGAAAATGTTACAAGCAAAAGGCTCTTTTAATTGGCTTTTTTTGTGAATTTGGTTATGTCTTGCATTAAATGGATATTGATGTTTGTGGTGTGAGTGGATTGTGTGTGGGCTAAAAGAATCAGGTCCCCTCTCTGCCTCCAGCCCACACACAACCCGCCTCCTGGTGAAACAGCTGATGACTCCATGATGTTTCAAAGGAGGGAAAGAAAATGTCAAAATGTCTCCCCAGGCTATAGATGTAACTTTTGTTCAAGGTCCAGAGCTTGAAAAAAACAAGTCTACGTGATGATCAAAAACAGAGTTAAACTTCTTTTAACTTTGCAAAATGGAAAATTTGCAAAATTACCTGGATCAGCAAGTCCTGTAGTTTCTAACAAAATGTAGTCGAACTTTCCTTTTTTTTCCATCAGGTTCTCTATGGCTTTAAGACCATTATCCCTGAAAAAATAAGAACAGATACTAATGATGAAGAATGGCATATACAACACTTGAAACAAAATGTAAAGTAATGCAAGAATGTGTTATATTTTCAACTCGGTACACCGAACTCAACCAGATAAATGTATATAGGATATATTGTGCAATGTCACCATTACTACATAAGTTTGCACATGCGATGTGATGCAAAAGGTTAACAATTTAAACTAGAGTACATAATTTAAAACAAAAATAGTAACAAGTTAGAATGGGCTATGTTAATCTACATACTTTACAGAGCAGCAGAGGCAGCCATTTCTCAGCTCCAGCCACTCCTCATACAGCTCTCCAGCCTGGCTCACTGCAAGCGACTTCTCAAGGGCGCTGCCTGCAGGGAGAGGACGCAAACTAGTGATCGGGATTAGAGCCAATGATAGAGACTGAGCAGCTTGTAACAAAGAGGTATAACATAACATATAACTGGCTTTTACAAGGTATCAGGAAATTTCAAAAAGCCAAACAGAACAGTTTATTATTTTCTGTGAAACTGTTCTTTGTTCCAATTAAAGAAAAAATGCAAACGGGCCAAAACATCATATTTTGACATAAACACATACATCTATAGAAATGTAAGAAAAGTGACAAATGTAAATTAAGTACAATTAACAATACAAATAACAATATTGTTATTCTACTAACTCTGGATATGTAGTAAAAACATTAATGAGCTTGTTTGAGTTTAAAGTGGTCGCTTTGCTGCTCTCTTCTGGAAAGGCGAGGAAACAACACAACAAGTTAAGTTTTAGTACAAACATGCAGCATGGAGCATCTTCTAGCAATTATAAATTCCTTCAAAAAAGGACACTTTCAGTTTACCTTCTCCAAATTCGTTGAGTATGACGGCAATCCGTTTGTTGTGTTGTTCTGTTAGGATATAGTTCAGGAGGGTGGTCTTTCCAGCACCTTTAAAAGAAACAGAAATGTATCATTTCTAAAGAACAGCTTAGAGATGGCTCATTACTGATCAGTCTTTTTACAACTTTAATATCGGAACAGATATGTCCTGGTCCAACATTAAAGCTGTGTTGGGTTGTGGCGATGATGGACTGATAAACATGTGAGGATATAATCTCTTCTATAAGCTCATTAAAGCTGCGAGTAACACAAACACCGAGTCTCTCACCGAGGTAGCCGGTGATGATGGTGACAGGTATCTGCTCTGTAGAAGGACCGGGCTGGGTGTCGATGGGCACCAGCTCTGGGCAATCATCCTCCTCCTCCTCCATCATCATCATCATGTCATCCATATCAGAAGTAATCCCTGTCAACAGGGACACAAGGTGGATCTGACCTGATGAATCAGTGCACAATAATCATAAACAACGTCTCATGAGTAGGATTAGACATTTGAGACCATACACAAATAGAAAACTGTCTTATATATATATATATCATAGACCAAAACATAATACATATTGTATGAGTTAACGGTGTTAGTCAATGTGAATTTAACATAATACTATATCAGTCCTAAAAATGTTTGTAAGGATTATCCAAATAAAGAAGTTAGTAGACCGGGTTTCAGTAGCTTTCTTCTGGTCTTTTTTTCTCTCCATACATGTCGTGATAATATAGAAAATGTAAAAGAATAAGATGGACTTGTTCGCCACAGTATTAACACTCAGTGAAAGTCTATTTAACATGTAGCCAACACGTAACTTTATCTTTTCCTATTTGGTCAACAACAACAACAACAAACCTTCAGTCGTTGTTTTACGATGGCTGCGAATAAATTACCTGATTGTTCCTCTTAGTTTTCACACACACACAATAAAGAAAAATGCTGTTCCCAGTCGTGCACTGCTGTTGCTTTACGTTTTGACAGTGTGCACCATTGATAAGACTCCGTTCGAATCTGGAAGCAGCGACAATGGTTCCGCTTTTGTTTACATCGGTCAGTCTTATAAAAACGACTGTAAGAAATACAGAAACAGTAAGCCGAAAAAGAAAATGTAAAAAAATTAAAAAATTAAAAAAGATATATACAAAATGTCCATGTAAATAAATACACAAACATTTAGTTTTCCTCCCTTATAAAAGTTGTGTAATGACCAACTTCAAACACAAGAGAGCGGCAGAAACCATTTTATTGGAGGCAATCCATACAGTCTATGGTCCATAGTTCACAGTTCACAACGATGCTTATGAATGAAATATATATGAGAAAATTCAGCATACTCTCACACTACTACTTTATATATATATAAAAGTAATAATAATAATATTAAATACATAAATAAATAGACAAATAACTTAACTGAAAAGGTAGGCAATAAAATCACATTTCTTAAAAAAAATAAAAAATAAAAATTCTTGGAACATACTAACTGTATGAGCACATGTATTATTGTTATGTTGGATAGATTTCAAATGCTTTCTAAATTCAATCATGAAAAGTTCAAAGGAGACCAAAGATTTATGAATGGGAGATTCCCAGTAAAATTAATCAATTGTCTGTTGAACTTACTGGTTTATATTTATTTTTATTTTTTTATTATTGTTCTCATAGTACTATCACATCCTTAATCTGATTCCAGCTTCATTGAATGGTTGATGGTTGATTTGAATTTCAAAATAAACTTCAATTTATTTTTTTCCCCACAGAAAATATATTGTGTGTGTGTCAGAGCAGAAGATGAATCAGTTACAACTAACCCCGCTCTCCTTTTAGTGTTTTTAGTATTTTCACCCATTAGAGAATGAATTTGGTTATCATGTCACTCTTAATGCTTCCTGCCAATCACATGTAGCCCCCCCCCCTCTCTCTCTCTCTGTGGGATGACTATAATGAAATGCGGAAGTTTACACCCAGGAAAGCTGGTCCTGCCGCCACAACCAAGATGAGTGTTGACATGACAGTTGAGCTGTAGGAAGGAGCAGAGGCGGTGCGTCGGTGACAGCGAGGCGGCAAGTGCGCAGCAAAACACCGAAGTCAGCGCGGCTGAACTGGACTTCAGACCCGCGTATGGCTTCTCTGAGCAGCGCAGAGCGACGGGCGTTCGCTCTGAAAATCAACAGGTAAATACCAACTATATGAAGCTCCGGGTTGTTTTCATTACACTTTTTTTTTTATTTTTTAAGTTTTAGCAGTAAGTGTGTGTGAACTCTTGGTTACCTCCCCGGACATTTGGTTAGGAGCCATGTCTTGACAGTTGTGGATTCCACAGCGGAGCAGGCAGCCACACGTTGTGAATGTTAATTCAGGTTAGTCCCGGGTTAAAAAAAAAAAACAACAACAACAAAGCAGCCTGTAGGACACCAAACAGCCAGCATTTTTTCTCGTGAGAGCGCATTAGAGTTGTTATGGACAACTTCTTGTAAACGTGACAGCCATGTGATCAATCGCGAATGCATTAGTTTCTCTCGCATTAACAGTCTTGAGGAAAAGGAGGCAATGCTGAAATGTTATAGTTGGTTGACATATCTGTGTTCTCATATCAGTGCCGTTTCCGCCTCATGAGGATGCTGATTCTATATTTATTGTTTCTCCTGTAAATGAGGAGGCATGTGGTCATAGTTCCTGCTGTGTCACTGGCCAGGTGTGGAGGAAGTATGTACATGGAAGTCCATTGTGTGCATTGCTCCTTTTTGTAGGACTTATTAAAACAAGTACACTAGTGCTTCCTATGATTAGCAGCACAGGACAGGACAGGCATATCAAGCTTCTTCAGGGCTTCTCGTGTGTCAAAACTGAGTGCCTTGTTGTACATTTGGTGCATTATGTTGCAGCGGTTTAACAAACTTTGCACTTGGGTTCATTCACACTGTGGAAGTGAATAAGGGCACATTTATTTTTGTAGTCCACAAGCAGCACTGGTTTAATAACTTTTGATCATCTTTTTTTCATTATTTTAGTCATGCAAAATATTTCTGAAAGAAGTTCGAAATAGTAATTTAAGATTTTTTTTAACTGATTTTCTTGGTTAATTGATTGTTTTGTCTAGAAAATATCAGAATATAGTCTAAAAACCAAGAGATTTTTAATTTATAGTGATACAAAACAGAGAAAAGCTGGAAATCCTCACATCTGAGAAGCTGGAACTAGTGAATGTTTTGCGTTTTTTTAGTTTTTTAAGTACTTTTTGCTGTGCAGAGCTGAGATCAGCTGCTGAGGGGTGTAACTGGGATCTTGGGTCACAGCCTGAATCCAGGATGAGCCAGCAGAGGGGTTGCTTATAAGATGCTCTACTCTAGCAAAGCTTGCTGTTGTAGAGTGTGTGGTTGATGCATTTATGTATTGTTGTAAAAACCACATGGAAATGAACCCCCGAAGAATTACAAACACTTTACAGGTACATTCGGTGTGGTTAGTGTTGGCTTTAAAATGGACTTTGATATAATTTCAAAGAACCATAAGACATCTAATGGAGCTTCAAATTATGAATATATGGGTGAAAAAACTAAGAAACAAACTATAAAATCATGTAAAATGCCAAGGGGAACAACTGAGAAAATCATAGCAACAACAGCCCATTACAAACTAAAAAAGAGGAAGATTAATCACAAATTGAAACTTGTCAGTCAGTCAATTAGTCAATGGCCGCTAAATAATACAACCCTTATTTTGTAGGAGTGTTTGCTAAAGTGATTTAGTTAATTCATGGTCAAAGAGGTGACAATGTTCTTTTACCCACCCCTTAAATATCCTATATGTTCATATAGTTCCTTTCTCAGTCTCTCTATCATGATGGAGTGTGGAGGAAATCGTGCACACTGTAGACACTATGTCGCTCTGGTTTCACTTCGCTTTTTTCCCCCCCATGTCAGTTTAAAATCAGGAAATGTGTGTTTTCTTCGTAAGCACAAAAAAAGGGGGACAAAAAAAGGCAACGTGAGAATACGGCAATAATGCCCAATGCGTGGAAATACAGCGTAGCACACATTTTGGTGAATAGACAGAATGTTGCTGAAACCTCAGTTGATTACTATTGTACATGACATTACCCACTAGCGTATAGTAACAGGTGTGAGGACAGCTGTGGACACGGAGGCCTCTGTCGTTCAATACTCTAAAGTGGCAGGGGCATCCAGATTGAGTTGCATCTGATTTCCTGCTGGGTTGTGGCTCATGACATCTGTTGGGTAGGGTGTCAAACAGACATACAACCTGCTTAAAAAAAGTTTATTAATGACTCTGGTGGTTGAGCATTCAAACTCAACAAGACGTTTTCTCTCCGCTCACGTTTTCCTTTTTGGAGCAGCCTAAGACTTGAGTGATCTCAATTGACTGCTGTGTTTGTGCGTGCCTCCCTCTGACAGGAAGCTGAGCTGTGATGGTGCTGATAGCAGTAAAACCCATTAAGTCTGGAGACATATGATAGTATGAGACACACAGTGGGGACATCCCTTTGGTCTGCTTCCCTCTCTTCATGTGCACCACACCGCTTCCTCTTTAGCTCAGATGACAGAGGGAATGATTTAATAAAGGAGAAGCCAAAACCTGTTTCAGGCTTTAAGATGCAAACCGAAGCAGCCACTTACCTCTAGTGGATTGACTTGATAATAATGATGATAATAGTGATAATTGTAGACTGCCTGGCTGAGCAGCCTCCCTCGTGGGAGTCATGTCACGAGGAGTCAACGTAAAGCACATGTAATCATGAGTAGAATTATAGATTTGGCTATCTCGCGGGCGGTATTAATCAGTAGTGTAGCTGTGAAAAGCAGCGATACTGCAGCTTCAGAGCTGGACTCAGTTTCTGAAATGCTTGGGCAACGTATTCAGAAATGCTGACAGAAACGCACCATATGCACACACAGCAAGTGCAGGCCTGCCATAGACAGCGTGACACAACTAAATGGCCAGTTTCTTTCTATAGAGGAGGGATGATTAAAGGTTTTCACTGTGGAACCCACACTGAGAAATCTTACCTTGGGTGTGGGTTCTGCGGCCTTACAGATATAACCCAGCTTTTGTGCGAGCGCATATTTTAAGAGATGCTTCTTTAGCGTGACATAATATAATTATAATGTGTCACAGGGTCATCAAACAACTGTAACAATGCATTATTCACATTAAATGACTCTCCTTAGCTTGAAGTCTACCATTACTGACAGATTCCACACAGGTTTGACAGCTCATATTTGAAATGATGGGGTCACACACAAAGCTACTTTAACAAAAGTACTTATTAATGATAAAGCACCTTTTGTCCTTTTGGTATTCCTCATTTTCTCTGATAAGTGACGAGTACCTATTTCTTCTTTATACAGGATTATCTAATTAGCACAGTGTGACAATATAACCACAGATATGCCAATATTTTACACCTAGTAAAAATCAGTCTGGTTGACATAGCATGCCATTATCTACCTCTTGTACTCCTGTAATAAATGGAATATTTAGAGAGGCTAAATTGATTAATGGTTAATTAGTTAATCAGTGATGTCACAGATCACTGATGACAATTTGCTACAATGGATTTGCCGATGATATGATTCATCATTATATAAGATTTTTTTTAAACAGTGTTCCTATTCTGTCATCAGAAAAACTGGAGTTATATATGTCGGTAGTAATTCTGGCTCCACATGGACTTCTTGGTAGCAGCTGTTTTAGAGTGCCATCCTCATCAGTGTTGATTACACAGTCTAATTATATCTCATGAAAGAAAAAATCATTTTCATTAGGCTTAGCTTTTAATTTATTTTTTTTAAATGAATTACTTTGCAATTTTTTTTTTATTTATTTTTTTTTTTTTGGATCATCATGACATGATCTCAACACTTTGTGGCCTGTGGTATGTGTGTTGTAGTGACAGTCGTTATGTTTACATGCACACATGAAATCAGGTTACTTAGAGACGTCAGGTTACACCAGAAACACATGCACTATGACTATACTGATCCTGAAAAAAATGTGTTAAAAAATGTGCCTTTGGGCAGAAATGGTCATTCTCAGAGACCTCAGACCCTGTGCCCCGATGTGGCACACACAAAACCCTCAAAAGCTGCCGTTAAGATCAAAAGCAGTCAACTTCAATAACAGCTGAATATACAGTCAGTGCCAATTAAAGAAAGATGGTGTAGCCATTTTCCTGAACTCATCCTATTAAAAAAAATTATATATTTTATTGACTATTGCTTGTGATCTTTGAGTTCTCCCGACTAAAAACATAGCACGTATTACTGAATGTCAAATATTTGTTTCTTTTGAAGCCTTCGGGGTTGATCCAGTACTATAATTTATTACTTTCTCAGTCTTAAGTGGTTTCAGTAAAAAAATAATAATTGAGATATTGGTCTATGCTGGGCTTATTACACAAGCTGCTTTTGCTATCATAATGCCAAAATGACCAAAATCCAAAGCTCTGCTTTTTGTCTGTCTGACAAGAACAGCTTTGGTTTTATGTAACAATGGATGCCAAGACGGAGGTCCATTAAAGAGAATGACAGATGCTGTCTGCTCTGACAAGCTGGTTGTCTACTAGTGGTAAAATAATGCCTGCTTGGCTTTGCTGGCAACGGCTGCCCAGTCTTTTTATAGACAGGTCCTATATGTGTGTGTGTGTTATATACAGTATACAATGTTGTGATATGGATATGAATGAGGTTTGTTTCTTATAGCGGTGAAAGATATAGAGGGAGGGCACATGTTAGTGGCTCAGTGGTTTCGTTAGAAGTCAAGTTATGAGAAGATTTTACAAGGTTTAAATTGCCTCGGGTACAAGCTCAATACACCCACCAGACAATCTGCCCTCAGGCAAAAAAAAGGAGTTCTTGTTTGCTCTGAATATTTTCTTCTGGTTTTTTTGTTTGGTTTGGTCAGCTGAACGGAGCCATTAAACTGGAGCCTTTAAAGTCGTAGGTTGTCCACAATAGGCCTGTTTTTTTATGTGTTGGTTATTTAATCTAGTTAAAGGGGCAGCAGTTTAAGCTCTGCAGGCTTGTGTGATTTGACTCATTGCATTACAAGGTGTGTAGCTCAACATATTGTCTGTAAACATTAGTAGTGTAAAGAGTGGCTGTGTGAGGAAACATCAGTTGTGTGATGTGACGTGGTGCAAGGCTAGTAAACCATAATGATCTTGATAGACCTGCTCACTGACCACTAGTCCATGATTGTGGTGGTAATGAACTGCCTCCAGGTGTGCTTTTGCATGATACGTGTTCTGAGTCAAATACAACTTATTATAAATATATTAAAATGTCTGTAGCTTTGGGTTAAGATTGACTTTTGCACAAGTGACAATAGTTATGTTATTGCTATTGATGAAAGAGCAAACATTGATAAATACACAGCTTTGTGTATTTGTGTGTGATGTTTCTTTTTATCTTTTATCTTTTTTTCTTTTTATCCCTGGCCTTGAGTTTTAAATGACAGTGGAGCAGTTTATGTTTAAATAAAACGCCGCTGCTCTCCTGGACTTTGCCCTTTGTGTAAACTTGTATGTTGTTCTCCCAGCCATGCCTTGACCTACCCTGACATGTATTATTATACAGTGTTGTGTTTCTAGAACATGAATAATAGTTTTTAGATGTCTTACATAACTTTCCTCCGTTGCATTGATGTTTATGAGTTTGTGGTAATCAGTAACAATGGCCATGGGGACTTAATGAACAAATGAGATTGACCACAGGGGAGGTGCTCATCAATGTGACCCATTTGCTTATGTAGGTCTTTGTCCTCTAACCTTTTTCCTGCAATGGTGCAATAAACCGTTTGTGACACTCATACATGTACAAATGCATACAAATCTGAGCAATTTCAAAACAATGCAAACCAAAACTTACAGACATGCATACATACATACATACACATGCTTATACACACAAAGCAGGCCTTTCAGCATTTAGCTGCAGCGAATAAAGCAGTTATTATGTAGGTTTTGGTAGGTCTCCAATGATATGGTAGATTAATTACAACGAAATAGATAGCACAGCTCAGCAATGCAGTGTGGTGAAATGTGTGCAACAAATTGGGACACTGGCTCTGTTCTTGTCATTCTCTGTTCTCCCTTGTTTTTGGAGAGAGCTATAGTCAAACACACACACACACACACACACACACACACACAGATGTATACACACACAACCCATCTAACCAATGTATTTGAATACCACTCCATTCCTATGTCATGTTGATTTCTTGCTCAGCCTGACCCTAAAATCAGGACACCATATTTACTTCACTGCCTGTATGGCTGCCATCATGACAAAGGCTTGTGCTTCTGTATAGAGAGCGAACAATGGTTTCAATGGGATCACCACGGCTGACCAATTCAAACTAATGCGAGTAGGAACAATGCTGGAATTTCTGTTGCATCTCTCATTAAGATACACTGCGCGCATGTTGGTTGCAACCCTACAAAAGTTCTGGTTTTACATGAGGTGGTGTTTTTTTTTAAGTATCTGTTTTTTCCAACGAAAAGCTTTCAAATCCAAAATATTCACTATAGTGATATGATAAATAGAGGTGCAATGATTAAATGATTAGTTATCAACTATTTGGAGTAATTTCTTAAGAAAGGAAAAAAGAAGAGTTTATCAAATGTGAATATTTTCTGGATTCTTTGGTCCTCTGACAGTGAACTGAATATCTTTTGGTTTGACGACAAAAAAAAAGACATTTGGAGACATGATCAATGAAACAAACAATGATCAACACGTTTCACCATTTTCTGAAAATGTATAGACCCAATTTATAAACTGATATTTGCGGCCCTAATGATGACTATTATTCTCTGCCCTCTGGTCACATAACCTAATGAATTTGTGTGTTTCCATGTTTTTTTTGTTCCAGACATTCTTCTGCAGAGATCAGGCGAAACTTTGGTGGGAACCATGGCTTCAATCACAGCCGAACCAGCTCCAATGCTTCAGCCTCAATGTGCTTCAATGTTGTGAGTCTCTTTTTATTAAAAAACCCAAACAAACAAATTAATCTGTTATTTCTCATTTATACCCACAAGGTATCAGGTCTGCCATTGATTCATATTTATCTAGTAAAATAAATCACAAGTCAGCAAAGTCGACATTTTGCATTTGAACTAATGTGTGGCAATAGCTTCCAGCAGGTTTGTAATGAAATGGAAGACATTTTGAATTAAATAAAGTAAAAATGGATCGGTTTTTAAATGACAATTCCTTTTTATGAGAAGTATTTAGATAGATAGATAGATAGATAGATAGATAGATAGATAGATATACTTTATTAATCCCAAAGACTGGGAAATTAAAGTAATATTTTTTTTATTTTTTATTTTTATTTAATTTTCAGACAAGGATGCTGGTACCTGTCATAGGGCTCAGTGTACCCACTGATGATAGATCAAAACATCATTTAACATTAATGCTAGGCCTCCATAGGAATCACTGTGTATAAGCGGAGTACAATGTTACTTCACAGTGCTATTGGTGCTAATTGAGGAGAAATTGTACATTGTATACAGTATAATAAAGTATTGCGCTCACATGCTGTACTCACAGAGCTTTAGTGCTTTAGCTAACACACAGGGCTTTGAGCAGATTTCTTCACATCCTGTCATTAGCACTGAGCATGTCTGACTCAGTGTGGTGTCTCGTTTTTAATATTATAATTTGAATCATGGAAATTCTGCTACGGCACAAATGACAGTTTTCAGAACAAGAAGCTGTCAAAGGAGCTGATCTTCCTTCCTCTTACAAAAGATCGAGAGCATATATGTTTAAAATGCTTTTGTTATTATTATTATTTTAGAAATATCTATTCTGAAGTTTTTACAGAGGATTAAATGCCATTATGACGTATGAGTTAAGAATGATTCCTGCTCTCTCAAAAACAACCAAACAGAATGATGCACAATAATCACTTGCAGGGATTTGTTCCCACTATGCTCTTATTCTCTCTGTGGTACCCTGTGAAACTCTGTCTATGCCCAGATTCATATATTCCACTGTCAGTCTTACTTGTCTACTTTTTTTTTTCTATTTCTGTCTTTCCCTCACACTCTCCGTCTCTGTGTGCCTTAAAACTTTTCTAAAGCTCTTAGGCGCTAAGTCTCCTGACATATCTATGTGCATGACTGACTAAGCTGACGCCCTTTGATACTTTCCAAGTGATGATCCTTGAGCTAGTCAGCTGACAGGGTTTGAGGAGGAATACTATCTATCCCACCCCAGCTTGTAGCATGCAACGTGGTAAATCTCTAACCTGCTTGGGAAATGGGTCAGTCCCTTGGCCACTGAGAGGCGTTGGATGGGGGCCTGCTTACCTTGCAGCTTATCTTTTAATATGGCCGGATTTGGGATGCGGGAGAGGGATTTTAATACCATAATCTCTGGGATGATAGTTTCCCATTATTCAGCAGTCACGTCTAGCACAGGGATGAGGGAGTCATGTTTGTTGTCGCAGTTCTGACGTGCATCACTTTGTTTGTTATTCACCATTATCTCTCTCTCTTACTCTCCTGTCATGTTTAGTGTCTGAAATGACAAATGTTGACTGATCAGTGCTGTTTGTTGTAGGTTTGACATACAAATAGAGATGCACATGTGTTGGTGTCTTGTGTTAGTTTATGTTCCTGTCTGTTGAAACACCAGTGTATGGAAGGAAACCTTGCTTTTGTCACTTCCTGTCTTGTGGTTTCACTCTTGAAACATTTGAAACTACTGTCAATACATTTTTTTTTTGCTGTCAAGCTCCACTTAAACTCTTTGATAGACGAGATAAAAAAACCTCTTCCACTTTTTGGTAATGCTGATTGTTTCTTTTCTCTGATCTACTGGAGTTCTCAGCTTCTAGAAATATGGTGATCAGTTTTAGGAGGTTCTGTGAACGACACTGCGGTTTGGTTTCTACAGAAAGCATTTAGTGTCATTTAGCTGCAGCATTGCAGGTTCCCGTATCCGGAGCGCGCCATTTTATATATGCTTCCTTTTTTACTGTGCAGTCGTTTGTCATCAGGGTAAGTCTACAGTTTCTCTACGAGCACAGCTGTCATTTCATGAAGTTTGTACTCTTACTTGGTTTAAAATAGTTGGTAGATGGATATTGTTTGTTAAGTTGATGAATGTGCCTAAAACAGGCCTCAATAGTAGTTGATATCGCAGCTGCTGGTTTAAATGTATAATTATACTAAAGAATCTTATTCAGAATTAAACTAGAACTAACTAAGAAATACTAAGTTTTGTCTGTTTCGATGTAGATTCATTTGCTTCCTGTGTAAAAACAAACAATATTCATTCTCATAAATTCTTGCAAAGGTATCATCTTTATATTCACCACTAAGCAAGCGGGTAGTCTTGGAAGTCTTGCTGCTGTTGGATGACTGCAAAGAGCACCAGGTGCTGATCAGAGGCATGCTTAGATTTGCATTATTTTAGGCCATGTTACAATGATTATTTGAACTTTGGGGCAGAGAGCCAGAAAGATGCACCTATAGGAATGACCTCCACTGTAGGAAAATTTACAATAACAATTATACGCTTGTGTTGTCTGGCTGTGTATTCTTTTGCTTTGTGTGTTGCGTATTATCCGTATTTACTAACCCCTTATGGTGCAGTTTGCTCTTGAGTGCTCAGCAGAGAAAAATATTCCTTGGGGTGGATTGATGTGTAAAAACATGTCTGAAGGCAAATGGAATTTGTTCTGCTCTCCAAAGTTGAGTACAGCAGTGACTCATCTTGTTGCTGCAGTTAAACCTCCTCCGTGTCTATTATCTGTCAGTGTATGTATGCCAGTGGTTAGGTTGGTTCTGTAATTTTCTTTTCTCTCTCTCTCTCTCTCTCTCTCTCTCTCTCTGTCTGCTGTAAACACACTTCCTCTCTCGTTCATTTCGAACACTATCTGTTTGTTGATTTAAAAGCTTGAATATTATTTTTGGATAATGCAGGTTTTTCCTCTTAAAATGGTGCACTGTATGTGTGGACAGTTTCATTTCAATATTAATTATTTATGAATTGTTGCAGTATAATATCGTGGTTTAAGTTTATTTCTAAGGTTTTGTTGTCTATATCAGCCTGCATACTGTAATCAGACTGGAGGCCTGCTCGCTTTTTACAGAAACACCTAGTCGATGCGGGTTCCACCACTCGCTTACCACAAAAGAGATGTGTGTGTTATCCATTGTGTTTTTTTTCCTACCAGGAAGGTCTTTCTAATGATGAAAAGCTAACTTTAAGTGCCGTAGGGAATGTTTCATGATGATTTGTGACGATTCAAAGACCCAAATAAAAACATTTTCAGCCCATTTGTACTGTACATTAAAGTGATCGCAGCTTTGCCTTTGATTTTCTGTAGCTCTGGAGTGTGTGTGCCGATGGAGTTTCTGTCTAAAAATACATCCACAGAGAAAAAGTGTCTGATACAGGCCAGTTTGTTCTAGTTTCTATTTATGTAGGTGCTTGAATCTTTTGTTCCTTGACAGGTATGAGGTATTAAAATAGTCATGATTCAACATGCCTGGTCTCAACTCCCCTCACATTTTTTTTTATTTTTCTTAGTCCTCCTCTCCACTATTCAAATATATCCGAGGGCTGTAAAAACTCATCAATCAAACAGTTGCTTTTTCCAAATGATTGATCCATGTTTTTACATTTCCTTTGTTTTTTTTCACTGTAACCCTAAACATGCAGTGTATTGGGACATGTCACATCTAAGCTTTCCTGAAAAAATAACTCGTATTGCCCCTTGATTCTACAGCCGCAGTCATATGAAGCAGTGGAGCCTTTGGACTTGGAGGAGTTCTTGATGTCACAGCTAAGAAGTGGAGACTCGGCTCTGATGCAGGAACTTGGGGACTTCCCAGAAGATGACCTGAATGTGGAGCAGGTGGAGAAGGCGTGTCGCACCATTCGACACTCTGTCCCTGAGGATGGGTGGGTGACAAGAAGACAGACTATTCTGTCAGCGTGTGTTATCTCAGCTTACTTAGGAGCTTTCACTTGCTCCACACACCTTGACCATGAAGTACAGATTGAGATTGGAGAGGAATGTAGAGTTCGGTTGTCTGTGAATGTTTGCAAGCGTTTCTGCATGAGAATGTACAGTATGCACGTATCTGAATTTTCCTCCTCCTCATCCCTTTCTTTGTAGAGTGGAGTTGGATCCCCATGTGAGAGACTGTGTAAAGAGTTACACCCAGCCATGGCTTGTGGTCTCTAGAAGGTAAACAGTATAGCTGATGTACTGTACATGCTGTTTGGCTTCACATATGATTCTATGACAGATGAACAAAAACACTAATGAATTAAATAGAAAGCTAAATATTTTTGCTTGGCAATAATATCTAAGAGGCTTTCCTCTAATGTACAGTACATGTTGTTTCTGGTGCGTGTGTGTGTGTGTGTGTGTGTGTGAAGGTGCCAGGGGGATGGCTGCAGTGCATATTCGGAGCGAACTGGCCTACACGAAGTCCTTCAGAAACAGACCTTTGAGTCCGACATCCAGCCAGACAAAGAACAGACACCAGTAAGACACACAAACACGGCCAGCCATGCATTAAAATGTAATGTACAATACATGCAGCTTTCATTTGAATAGAATTGAGAACAGGTCTCCAACTCAGGAAAACGTCAACGTCAACTATCAGAACCTGTTTAACTGAGCCTTTGTCTTAATCAACAATCTCTGTTGCTCAATAAAGGAGTAGTATTAGTCTCAATAAAGGAGAAGTATTAGTCTTTTTCACGTAGCCTTCCTCAAAGCCGTTTTCTACACTGGAACAATTATTCACTTATTTCCTTCTTCGGTCACTCTTGTCCTGTACAATTCTGAAAACTCTTGTCTCGTTGCTATTGTGTCAGGCTGATTGTGTATCAGCAGCACTGATAATAGGATCAAATTCTGTGTCAGCCTGTTTCACTTAAGGCTGTGACAAATCTACTTTAGTTTAGCATGAAGACTGCTACGTCTGGTCTGCTGTCTGCTGCTTTAAAAAAAAAAAAATACAAAACAAAAAAATCTATCAGTACCTCTAATGCTTGCTAATTAACATATTACATCTCAGAAATGGGAAAATGAGAGTTTATATCTGCATGGAGAGTTCCCTGCTGTATGCTAAGCTAATCATTGTGTCGCTCTGATTCCACACTTTCAAATAAGTTTATTTACGAATATGTCAAACAATTTCTTTAAACGTATTCCTCAAACAGAGGTAAAAGAAAAGCTACTTTCCAACTTTGTCCTTCAATCTCAATATGTTATTATATTCTACACAACTTTTTAAATCACATAGCTGATACTTTCGACTAATCAATCCTTTGCTTTCATTATGTATCCCTGCTTCAGTCCACCACTGACATTATTTTGAGCCAAGTTCCCACCCCCCCAACCCCCCCCCCCCCCTGCTCCCACTTTAGCTCTTTTGTCTCAAAGTGGCCAAATCCCTAGCTCCCAGCATCGGGCAGTCCCAGCCAATCCAAGTCCCTGTCAGTAACACTCCCAGCCTCTAGCTAACTACCCAGCCATCATTCACTGCCAGCCAGCCTCACCAGCCCCCTCCCGTCTCCTCATCCTTGCCAATTCCGGTTAATCACCCAGACCAAAAGGCCCTTATTACAGCCGTGGGCTTCCCATGATCTACATGCCAGAAGGAAAGTGACAGAGAGGGGAAGAACAGCACTATTGTCCTTCAGCGCTTAATGGGTCTCCTCCATGGTCCAGTCTGCTTTAGCAATAGCCCTGGGATCGTGGTGTGATGGTCTCTCCGAGCCTCAACAGAGTGAAGCGTTAGCAGGGTGGAAGCTCGGTCAGTCCTTGCCTGTGGTTTGAGAGCCAGGATGTGAGATTGATGGATATTGGGAGTGAAACAGACAAGGAGGGAGGGGTGGCGGGAGGGACTGTTCAGAGCAGGATGGAGCGTGAGAGCAGAGAGGTTATGCCCTGCCCTGTAGCTGAGTCCGAGTAATTCCATATGGTGCCAGTACCAGCCTGAGTGAAGCCTTACTGATGGGCAGAGATGCTCCAATCATTTGATTCTAATTAAGTTAGTTATTAAGTTACTAATTTAGTTTAGCAACAAGCAAAGCTGAGCTAACATGCGCCAAATCTAAAATCTATATATATGTTTGACAATGTGGATCAGGAGCCATCTTTCATGTATTTCTGACACTTGCCTCTACGTCCGGACTTTGCAGGGTGTCTTGAGAGGACACATTTGCACGTCACACTGCTTTTGTCAAGTGAATTAAGTAAAGGCTGTAAGCTAAGCTAATGCTGCTGCTCGGTGCAGCGCTGTTGCTGGCGGGGCACTGGGTGTCAAAAATGTGCAACATCTAGTGAGCTTGTTTTTTCAAAGCTGTCAGGACTCTGGCTCAGCTCAGCCCTCTTTGCTGCTATTGTATTTGTCTAGGAAACCATCAGCCTGCTGGGAGATCTCTGATTACAGAATTTGATCAGCTAACGTGGAATGCATCAGTATCGCTGGTGACAAGGAAATCATTGCACCATATTGTATGTCAAAGATTCAGTGTTTTTTTTTTTTTGTTTTTTTTTCCTGCATTCTGGTGGCTTTATTATGTGCATAACTACGAAAATGAACATAACTGTATATAATGCATGTGCCAGATAAAAGCACATGCTCAACAACACTGTAATAAAAAGGCCAAACTATACCATGAACTTAAACATGAGCCTACGCTCTGCTCTGTTCTCTACTTTGAGAGCCTTCATCAGAAAAACTGAGACTGTCATTGTCTCCAAAATGGAGAGTAGTCTACACATCATAAATGCCTCTTAGCTGTTTGTTGTGTCTGCTGACAACATTAGCATGGAAGCTGCATTTTTAATGTAATGCGTATGTATTTCACAATTCATAAAATGAAACATAATAACATACGGTGTAGGCAGGCACAGATTGAAAACTGATCAAATAGTTCATATTTAAACTTATGGAGACATAAATCAGCGGTTTATAGGTTTGCCAAGCATTATCTTGATATGCTTATACTGACACATATTTATTCAAGTGATATTATTTAGATGGAGGAAGTGCAGGCTTGGATCAAGCATCCACTAATATAGTATCCTTTACCCTATATCTATTTGCATTTGTCTCTCTCAATAACATCCCCTTGGATGTTCTGCCTCCTTACTTTACTTATCCTTTGTTTTTCTCCTATTCTCTCCTCCTCACAAATTTCATCCTTTAACCTCCTTTTCTACACCCACCACTACCCCTTACCCCTTTTCCTTCTGCTTTTGCCCTAGGTCAAATCTCCAAGTCTAGCTGGGCTGAGTGATGACTCTGGCCGCTCGCTGACCTCCTCCGACTTTGACCTGCGATGCTTGACCCCGGACCGGAGAGTGGAGGGGCTGCTGGCCTTTAGCAGCCATGATGAGCTGGACCGCTTTAACCAGGAGGCACGGCACGGGAACAGACACCCCGAACTGTTTGCTCTGTACCCACAACCTGATGAGGTGAGACAAAGACAGAGCTGGTTGTAATAGGCCACTCAGTGTCTCTATTGTTGTATAGGAAGGTTTCATTTTATGTTACTCTCTCTGCCTCTAGTTTTCTATTTTTTTGGATATGCACATACATCAACTTGGTTTGTGATTCTTTATAAATACAGTATTCTTTGAATAAAGTCCATTATTATTATTCACGTGACTTCATGAGAGAAATATCTATAAACCATTGGTGCTCGGCAGAAACATTAGGCTGCTGCTGGAAATGTAAAAAAGTGGCTGGCAAAGGTCCACACACACACACACACACACTTACACTAATCCTTAAGAAAACGTTTATTTTTGGTAACTTTTATAAGTGTAAGATACTTTCACTTTTGGAAGCATATATATTTTTAGTTTTTTAAAGTTAAATCCTTCCAAACCGCACCTGTAAATCTTAAATCCCTGAATCTTCTCTGAATGTTCAACTCCTCTCTATTTTTTGCACAGTTTTAAAAAACTTTCTCTGCTATTATGTTCCAGGAAGATGCAGTGGAGATCCGGCCCATTCCTGACTGCCCCAAGGAACACAGTGGAGACCGCATCCTGATCCGATGCCAGGCCATCAAGTATGTCATACATTTTCATAATACTGTAGGAGGGGGAATAGCTCTATAGTTTCAACAGTTGCCTTCTGTTTCGGTCATAAGTTGGACAAGGAACCAACGGTCGCTTGTCTTAAAGGGGAAATTGTTGTAAGGCCCCCTTTTCAATAAAATGACCTTTTACTTGGCATTTAACATACAGTACATTCTTGTATGTCATATCCAATCATGACTTTAAACTCTAGAGTAGTTGTTTAAAAAAAGGCATGCAGTTGATTTGACAGAAAGAGCAGTGTGGGAGGGTGGAGAAGTGCTGTGCAGTGGTTGTTGTTCTCCAGAAAATCCTGCCTCTCTGTGGGATTGTCTCTCTTTCTATCATTCACACATGGACACACAGGCAGACGCACATAAACAGAGCAGAGTTCCTCTGCTTTTCACTCTTGATCTCTTACTTACTTACCCTTCTTCCATCCCATAAACACTGACAAATGTCCGAGTTGAACTTATTTCTCTGCTTGCAGTGGTTTGGCAGCTTCATCCCCTTTCGTTTAACCCTCAGTTCAAACATGTCATCATGAACTGTAGTACATTTTGTTGCTTCCAGATACAACAATAATAAACAAGAATTGAACAGTATAGGAGACAAATGTTTATAGTATATTACTATATAAAATCAAAGTACTATTTTGAGTATGTTTTGCTATTATTATATACTACTGTATCTTCCCTTTTGTAGGTTTGAGATTGACATTGAGCCCATATTTGCCTCCATGGCGTTGTATGACCTGAAAGAGAAGAAAAAGGTAAGAAACCGTGGCTACATTTGAGCACCAAATTTGCAGTAGCCTCACCATTTCTATGTTGTTTCTAATCATGTTATAACTTGTGCCTTGGAAACTTGTGTGACACATACAAGGGTAGGAAAAAAAATCACAAACAACTTACAACACAACAGCGCTGCAGTCAAAGCCAGTTTCATTATCTGAGTTTGTTGTGCATACTGATAGCGGGTATTTCTCAGGTGGTATTGGGTATATTTTTAACCACAGGTCCTATTCATTCTGAGACTCAGTTCATTCAGCAGTAATGCTGTCCATAGGGATGATTATTAATATTATTATGGTGTTTTTTTCCACCCTTGTTCCTTTGTTGCTGCTGCATACCATGTGCCTCCTGTTGATGTGGGGAGGTCTCGATTTATTTATTTATATATATATTTTTGGCAGTCTGTGTGGTAGTGAGGGATCAGTGTAATCTACAAGGTTTTATGTCTCATCATCCTCACATATTTATGCCCCCACGGGTTGTCATGTTTTGGTTTTGTAACTACTAATACTGTGTACTACTAATATTTTCACAGTCAACCACATTGAGCCGTGAATGTTTGTATGTTTTGTGTGGATTTGCACAGCTGGATAGTTTTTTTGGGGTGAAGGGGCTTGAAGGATTTAGTTTGTGCTTATGGATCTCTCAGATAAGTGAGGGTTTTAGCCGCTGGCTTTGCCCTCTTCTCAGCGCTGCCCTTGTCTGGTGGCTCTGATGGGTAGTATAGGGCAATTTATTGCTCTGAAGCTAAAGTGAAGCCAAGCAGAATATCTGCACTATATGGCATTTGTTGCGCATGTATCGCACAGGGCATACAGTAAATTAATATTTTTAGTTCTGCTTCTCACTAATGTTAATCTGTAAGAGCAGAGCTATAGTGTCACATTGTCACAGTGCATTTTGCTTAAGGTGACTAATTTCATGACGTGGTGAACGAATTGTGTCCTTGTGGAGGGTAAAACAACTCTGTGCTCATTAACATTGAGTAGAGACTGCACCAGGCTGTTAATGATCTTTGAAATGTGTCTCTGTATAAGTGAAGGAGAAACTGTCAAACATGTTTTGTCAGATTTAATTGGAACTGTGAAGCATTTTTCTTTCCGTTTTACTTTCTGTCTTTCACTTTCACTTGTTTCTTGACCTCTTTCTTCTCAGGAGACTTATATTTTATTTTCTTCCACATGTTTGCTGCCTCTTTGCCTCATTTCCTCTGTTTTCCTGAATACCATACTGCTGTCTCTGTGTCTCATGATAATTTTGTTGCTGTTTGGTTTTTTTTGTTCACATCAGTTTTGTTGTTGCACATCTGCGAAATTTACAGCAGATGTTCATATAATTCCCTGTAATACAGCTACTACTCCTAGTTATTATTCATGTCTCTCTGTTCAATCAGCCAAGGTACAACAAGTGGCTTACTCACAGCTGAACAATGATATTAGATTCATGAATATAAAGAGAAGAAAAGACATGCATTCAGACAGATGTGTCCACAAAATTAAAAAGAGTTTACTAAGAGCCTTTAGTTGTCTCAAGCCTAGAGGTTTAGCTGGACTGTGACTACAGACAGACTGGTGGATACGCAGAGTGATTGGAACAAGTATAAACAGTGTTTTCACATATGTATGTGCAATCAATTAGCTGCGTGTTCCAGTCTGCTCGCTTTTTCATTGACAAAACATCTCACAGAAAGCAGTTGTCAGCTCAGACATCATGACCACAGTATGTAGGAGAGACAATTTGCAAAATTTGTCACGTTTTTTTCAAGTAATGTTTAAGGGGTGATAAGCTGGCAACACTGGTTTGCTTTGAAAATGTTGAATACAAATATACTGTTTTGAAGGTTGATTTAAACAGTTGAATGTGTTTGTGATTAACTATGAGCTCAGGCAACGCTTGTGCTTTGTTTGACATGTTTGACCTGTTTAATGGTATTGGAAATTATAACATGCTATATTAACGTCAGATGGATTTGATTATTGGTTTATCTAACAGAAATCATCCATTTGTCAGTAAAAAGGTAGATTTCTTCACTGTGGTCTTTCGAGTACTTTCACTCTTGCAGTAAGTCTGCCTCGTGTTGTCGTAAAAAAAAGGCTCACAGCTGTCAGTTACATTTTTTGGTAGTTTGGTTTCCAGTAGGATGGCTTATCATGACATTATTGACAAAATAAGATTTTAGTGGAAATAACAGTGATCCCAGAATACTTTCTCCCACTGTGTAATCTGATCACAGTTACTATCTTCAGGATTCCAGTTAACATACTGGGCAGGTTTGTCTGCCAGAAGTCTGCTATGCTGTGGTAAGTGTAATGGAGGTCCTATGGGATAAGCAGAGAGGAGGAGAGTCTTTTAATGGCTTTCCAGTGAATAGGATCACATGACACATACGCCAGGCTGGCCAGGCCATATGGCTCTGTTCGTATCCTGAGGTCATCAGGGGAGACAAGTAGAGAAACACCAGAGTGGACTGAATGATGATATTCAAAAATATGTTTTTGGTTTACATGAAACCAGTCATTTTTTCTTTTTTGGAACTATTTTACCTTTGACTCACATTTTGATTTTTATTAACTGCCGATTCTAATGATAGGAAAACATTCATCAAAAGTGGCCTCGTATATCCTTTTGGTAAAGAAACATCTGTCACTGTCTCCTTCCAGATATCAGAGAACTTCTACTGTGATCTGAACTCAGAACAGTTTAGAAACCTCTTGAAACCTCACTGTCCATGCGTGGTTTACTCCTCCCTGGCCCGATCTGCCATCTTCTCTGTCACATACCCTTCACCAGACATCTACCTGGTCATTAAGGTAATGCTGAAATCCACAACATTTTTTTTCTTACAGTCAGTTTTTTCTTTTTTTTCTTTCAATTTTGTACCTTGTCATAAGCGTATCTTGACTTCGATTTGCATACGTATGCTGTATACCTTGGCCAACAGGTTTTTTGAGTTTGATCTAATAGCTTGTGAACTTTCTGTCTGTATTTCAGCTTGAAAAAGTCCTCCAGCAGGGAGAGATCAGTGATTGTGCTGATCCCTACATAACAATGAGGGAAAGTGACTCAACAAAGGTAATAAATGACAAAGTGGCCACTAACACACAAATATTACAAAATAATACACTGTATATTTTGCTTTACCTTGAACATTTTAATTGTGGTTAGAGTCTGATGTGCGTTCTGCAGTATTGCATATTTAAAAGTGACTCAATTATGCATTTGGTACTTTAGAACAAGGACAAGCTGGAGAAGCTGCGATGCCAGGCGGAGGCATTCTGCCAGAGGCTGGGTCGCTATCGCATGCCCTTTGCCTGGGCAACCGTGAATATTATGGAAGTCATCAACACTGCCACAACCAATGACCGTGACGTCACAGACTCCGACAGCTTAAAATCAGGTGTGTGCAGTTTATTTTAACAGTGATAAATGTGCATGTGCATTTCTTTAACATGTGTGTAGCTGTGTGTGTGTGTGTGTGTGTTTTTATTTGACCTGTGACCTTTACACTTTGTTATACCAGGTAAATCCAGCAGCATTGACCGGAGAGCACAGCTGCCGAGGAGGAACTCTGAACGTTACAATACCTTGGATGATCAATACTGTAACATTTCTGCCTTCAAACCTGCTACCATCACTATCACCACCATCTTCAAACAGGTTGGACCGGCACCCAAAACGCAAAGAGACAGACAAATCTGTGGAAAATGTGGAATTTCCTTGAGATACAACATACAGTCCAACAGATAGGAACTAGTGATTGCAATCTAGCCTTGTCTTATACTTTGATTAAATCCCCACACATTCCTTCAGGTCTCTGTAATGTTTCTATCACTTTGTGTAAATGCTGCCAGACATCAAGGACTCATCAACATTTCTGTTATTTAACCTTAAAGCAAAGGCTGCAACTTATTTGAGTCTCACTTTGAGGCTTTAATTTTGTTGTTGTCATCCTGACCTTTTATTATATATTTTAAAAAATCATTTTTTTAATATATATAAATGCATTTCAAAGCTAACTGTGTGTGTGTGTCTGTGTGTTTGTGTGTCAGGAGGGAGATCGTTTGAGTGATGAGGACTTACTCAAGTTCCTGGCTGATATTAAGAAAACCTCCACTCCACAGAGAAGAATCAAAACAATATCAGGTCATCTCTCATCACATCCAAGTGCCCAATCTGAAATATTTTATCCTTTTTTTGTTCATTAGGTTTAGTTTGATTTTTATCAGTATGTTTCTGTTTGTATATTGACTATGATATATGATATATGAAATTATATAATATGCAGTATACTGTATTGGCATGTCATGGATGTGTAAATTTGATTTGTCCTGTGTCTTCAGGTTCCATAAAACTGGACATGTCTCCACTCCACGACTTTCCACATGCCTGTTTGTCCACTGAGCTCATCCCACTCATACCTGTGGCTGAGAAAAGCATTCGGCACGTCAAAGAAGTCCTCGAGTTCCCCTCTAGAGAGGTTTATGTCCCTCACAACATTTACAGGTGTGTTGGAGGGTATAACATATAACTGAATGACCACACGCGCTTATTTCACATTTACACTGTAATACTGCTTTTTTTTTTTTAATCCAGTGTCACTTAACACTGTAGAACAAAGGAGGTATTTTCATGTTTAATACATTTTCGTGAGCCTGTGGAGTAGATTGTTGGAGGAAATAAAAACATCTTATGTAAAACCTAAAAAAAACAAGGTTTTAAAAAACAAACGATTCATAGCTTGAAGTGTAAACAAGTTTGTTTACTCTTATAAACAGTTTATTTCTCTCACGAGCATTAAGGAAACAAGAACATCCTCATCACTCAAGAGCTGATGGCGCTTTGCTCTTTTTAGTGTTGTTCCCATTTTTTAGGTTTTTTCCATCCAGGCTACTTGTGAAATTGCATAGTGGAGTTACAGTAAGGAGCCAGCCGGTGGAAGCAAACGTTTAACTATTAATAAAACCATAAAAAATGGTGTTATTAATGACAATATTGTAACTGTATGTGCAAACAAGTCCTCTGAATGGTATTTATGTACTGACATTCTCTGAGCATTTGTTCAGTGTAATCTGTGGTATTTCCCTGCGTTTCAGATTTCAATACAGATTACAGTGTCCACAGATCACAGTACATTATTGTGTGTTATGACTTTGCTGTGACATTACTGTCACCTTACTACGATATGACTTGAGACGTTGCTGTACAGATGGTGCCATCTAGTGATGTATATTTAAACTGACAAATTGTACACATAAAGTAGAAGCAATGTGCATGATTTTTTTTTTTTTTTTTATAACAGTAAGTCTCTGTCTGTCTCTATAGGAATCTGCTCTACGTCTATCCCCAGAGGCTAAACTTTGTCAACAGGCTGACATCAGCGAGAAACATCTCCATCAAAATGCAGTTTATGAGTGGAGAAGACCCCAGCTGCGCTCTGCCAGTAAGTGCTGCTGTCCAAATCTTGCATCATTATTATAACTGGCAAAATTGATTTGTGCTGATAACGCCAGTGTGTGGGCTCATGGAACAGTGTGCATTGTTGTAATTCAGCACAAATAAACAGTAAAGTTAAGGAGTAATCAACAGCAGCCTCTCTGATATTGATTATCAACCCTGTCAGTGTCGGCCTACACATGGGTTTTATGTAAATTTTGTGTTGTTAGACAGAAGACCATCTGAACTTATTGTGCCTTTAATTTGTGTTTTTTTTTTTTCTCCCCGTCCATTCTCAGGTCATTTTTGGGAAATCAAGTGGCCTTGAATTTGTGCAAGAAGTGTACACCCCTGTTACCTATCATAACAAGCAAGTTATTCATTATATTAGAATAATATACTATTTGTAGAGCTTCTTTTGTCATATAAACAGACTGAGTAACTCTTTTGTTGCTTCTTTCCTCAGGTCCCCAGACTTTTATGAGGAAGTGAAGTTCGCTCTTCCAGCCCGTCTGACTGGGAGACATCACTTGCTGTTCACCTTTTACCACATCAGCTGCCAGCAGAAACAGAACCAGAGCGGCAGCTGCGAAACTCTCATTGGATACTCTGTAAGATTATGTCTTTCACTATCTGACCTTCTGGCAAATCACTACCTGTTAAATCATTACATTATATACAATTTATTGTAACATGCTTGCTGTTTGCTTCTAATCCAGTGGCTGCCCATGTTAAATAATGACCGACTGCAGACCGGTCAATTCTGTCTGCCCATCGCGTTGGACCGGCTACCTGTCAACTACTCACTACATCCGCCTGAGGTAAACATCTACATATTATATATGCATTTAAATCCAATGCATTCTACATATACTGTACACATTGTATATATAAAGACGTTAAACAACAGTTTGTTCTGAAAAATATTTTGTCTTATTGAATAAATTAACTATTCTTAGATGAAGACTGAACATAGACATAGAAGACCACACACACACAGTTGCATTTTCAGTTTTTCTTTTTGTTTTGCAGAAACTTCCCCCCCAGGTCCCCCCAGTCAAGTGGATGGAGAGTCACAAAGGACTGTTCAATCTTGAGGTACAGGCTGTGTCATCTGTACACACACAGGTGAGTAATGGTTAAAAAAAAACAACACACTTTTCACTTGTTCCTTCCCCCTCTCTGTCTCTCATGCACACATATAATAGAATAAATGTTCACTGTGCTTCTGGAGCATTACATGCAGTTTGTCTCTTTGTCTATGTCTCTCTCTCTTAATTGCTCTTTTTACCTATAAACAGCCCACTGTAACCAATCATCCCCTTTTTGTATCAGGACAACCACCTGGAGCGTTTCTTCACCCTCTGCCATGCCCTGGAGGGTGGGGCAACATTCCCTCTGCGGGTTAGAGAGGAGAAGATTCCAGAGAACAAGCTGGAGCATGAGCTGAAGCTCAGCATCATTTCCCTGTCCTCCTCCAGTTTAGAGCCTCTGGTACTCTTCCTCCACCTGGTGCTGGATAAACTCTTCACCCTTATCATGCAGCCAATGGTCATTGCTGGTCAGACTGGTGAGGAAGGATCTTGAGCAACTCTTAAGTTGATTAATTGAAGTTGGTTACTAGAGCAACAGAAACATTATTCTGGTATTTTGAATTTATATTTCAATACATCACCTTGCTTTTTTGCATCTTGTACTGTAATGCCATTTTTTAACACCAAATAACAATAGCATTTGTCTAGATGATCTTATAAATATAATTTCATGTTTCTGTCTCTTACCAATATTTAGAGTATATTATAACTTTTAACATTTTGTGTGCATATTTTGTCTATATCTTGCAGCCAATCTGTCCCAGATAGCCTTTGAATCAGTGGTATCAATTGTCAACAGTCTCCATAACAGCCAGGAGTTGACCAGAGACCAACAGGGTAGGAACAGCCTCTTGGCAACCTACCTTTACTGGGTGTTCCGTCTGCCTGATCCACCTCGAGACTTACAAAATGCAGGTACTTGTGCTATGATTTTTTTCTACCGTTTCTCTTTTTTTTCAAGGATGTTGCTGTGATTATTTTAAATATTACTGTAAGAATGGATCTTTTTTTATTTTGTGTCCATGAATCAGGTTCAGGGTCTGTACCTGCTGCAGAGAGCCGTTACAGCACTATGGGTCGTGCCACGGCAGCCACAGTCGGAAATATGCTTCTCCAGTCCAGGATCCGCAGCAGCAGCAACCCTGACATCCCCGGTCCACACACTTCTGCTGAAGATGCTGAGGTCAGAAACATCCTGTCTGCCAAGGTACTGAAGAGCTCGACCTAGAGTTTTCCTAAACCAATGCACAGGTAGACTGCTCGCTGTCAGAGCAGTTGATTCACATTCGAAGAAGTTCCAAAGAAAAGATTTAAGAGTCAAATGCACTTTTAGAAACTTTTAGCTTTTGGCCTGCTACCGAATAAAATTTGTGAGCGAAACATATTCATGTATGCACAATGGTTAATTTAATTTTTTAAATTTGCACTTTAAAATGTGTGTGATATAAAATTGAAATCCCTGAAATTTCCACAATTTGCACATTTCACTAGGCCAATGGATGAATTTTCAATATATATATTTGACAAACTGCACGCACACACACACACACACACACACACACACTACAATATATAAATATCTCAGCATTCTCCCTCATACACACACACACAGCAGTCATCCCCACAGTACATTAGGTATTGTAATAGGCCACTCAGCATCCGCTCTAATGAAAGCATCCATCACGTTCATTATAATGGAACTTCGATGTGTGTTTGTTTTTGTCTTTGTCTTCAGGGCCACAACATCCCAGGCAGCCGCATGTCCACCTATGTGGAAGTAACCAACCATCACAACCCCACAGGAAGCACCAGGCCCTCTAGCCGAAAGGTACAAAGCTTTCTCTTTCCTTAATTTTTGCTCACCACACCTCTCACGTTCTGCTTTTACTCATGCTTCCTTAAACAAAATTGATGTTGCTGTATTGCGATGACTTTCAATGTTAATGCCAATTTTCGCCTTAAGATAGAAATAAGAGCATTATGATTTGATTTGATGATGTTATGTGGTGACATTTAGACATTTAGAGCAAAATGAGCGGAGCTCTTAGTGACCAGTTACATCTGGTAACCACATGGTGGGAGTGTAACACTAACAACACTTCACAGTTCTGTTGTTTGAGTTGATGTTTTTTTTTTTTTCTTGCTCAAAGCTCAGCTAGTGTTTCCTATTTAATTATGAATTCATCGGGAAGCAGTATAATACTTACATAAACTGTATTTAATATAATTCTATCAGTTACCAAAGAGAAACTGTGTATGTCTCACTACAGTCTGTCTATTTCCTGTCTTACAGCAGTTTCATGAGGAGCTGGCCCTGCAGATGGTCGTCAGCACTGGGGTCTGCAGAGAAAATGCATATAAATATGCCTGGTTCTTCTTTGAGCTGCTGGTCAGTTTCTGTTTGTAATTTACAGAAGATTATTTGATTGACATTTAGCTGTGAGAGGAAAAAAGTAATGCCTGTTAGTGATAAATGATGAAGTCATAAAAATGACTCGCATCAAACAATGCATGACCTCGTGGCCACGTAGCTTCAAAGATAAATGATAGTTTTATTGTGTGATGAATAAAAGGGAATCGTAAAGCACTGCAGCCTGTAATTTATCAGACCCATTGACAATTTATCTCTCTTTTGCAATTCAGGTGTATCTTCACTTACATTCGCTCTCATCCTTTCAATTTATCTTACTTATTTATGTTTCTGCCCGCAAAGACCTCACTAGAGGGTGTTCATTTAAATTAATACATTAAAATAATGAAATAGTTTGTAATTTGAATGAAGAATGAGGACAGAAAGTGATGATAAATGATGAAAAACTATTAGGTCAATTTTTATTATTATTCTTAATCACTCTTGTCTTCAATTTACATTAATTTGTATGTGTTATTTAATGCTTGATCTATATTATATTCTATATTGTGTTTTTTTTTCATTAACAGGTGAAAAGCATGGCACAGCATGTGTCTCAGCTTGACAAGAACATTGTTCCTCGAAGAAGCCGCTTCTCTAACCGATTTAAAGATGACATCACCACCATCGTCTCTGTGGTTACTGCTGAGATTGGGACTATCCTTGTCAAACAACAAAAGGTAAAGAAGATGAGGATAATGACAATAAATTAAGCTCATCAACATCTCAACCAGGTGCCAGTGTAACTTTTTACCCAGAACACTGCATCTGTGTACCTTCTGTTCTCCTGGGTCGTGTAGAAGCAGTTGCACCCTCAGTGTATGTGTTGTCAGTATCCTCCAAACAACAGAGGGAGCTGGAAGTGCTGATTATATTTGTCTCTGTAGTATCAAAAGCTCAGCTTGCACAGCTAGATGCTTGGCAAGGCACTTTCAGTACAGCTTGCTGATTACATTGATTGTTGTCTTTTTAGGAGGTAGAGCAAGCAGAGAAAGTCAACATCAGCCTGGCCTTCTTCCTCTACGACCTGCTGTCTCTCATGGATCGAGGATTTGTCTTCCAGCTGGTGAAAAACTACTGCAACCAGGTAGAGTAGCGTCGAGAACCAACCAAAAATATATAGCAAATGTCTATGAATACATTCATTCAATAAATTATCCTGTGGGATCTTTTTTTTTTTTTTTTCATGCACACTAATACTGTATATGTTTCTTCTGAATCTGTTGCTAATACATTGCATTTAACCTCTACATATGTTTTGAAGTAGTATTGTGAATAACCTGATTATTTGCTCCATTTGATCTTTAGATCTCAGCTAAAAGTGTTTCATTGCCAACATTGATCAGCATGCGTCTGGAGTTTCTGCGAATCCTGTGCAGTCACGAGCACTACCTCAACCTGAGCCTCTTCTTCAGCAGCCCTGCCTCAGCTCCCGTCTCACCATGTCCATCCATCTCCTCACAGGTCTGCCCACCACTCCTAAGTCAAGTTTGTGTATCTTTGGAAGGTTTTACAACCCGTACAGCATAGCATTTATGTTTACTCGCTCCATATATATATCAGCAAGGCTACAAAAAATAATTATTGAGATGTGTAAATGTTTGGGTCACTCTTGCATGGCCAGAAAAATAAACATTTCAGTTTAAACTGTACTTTACTTTCCATATAAACGCATATCTTAACTTAATTCTCTCCCTGGCTCTTTCTTTGTCTCTGTCACTTCTTTCATCTTTCCATTCAGGGTTCCGGTTCGTATATTTTCCAGGAGCAGCAGAGGATCTTGGGGCTGTTTGAGCTTTCTCAGGAATTTAAGCAGCAGCACTACCTCACTGGTCTGCTGCTGACAGAGCTCAGTGCTGCCTTAGATATGGAATCAGAGGGGTACGAAAGCACAGATACTCTTCGGTTTCCCAAGTTCCTAAAACTTGTGTAAAAGAACTGGCCAGCCATATAATGTGGTTTAGAGAGACTTGTGAATATTCTGCAGTTATGTTGATGACTACATGTCTGCCTGCCTGTCTGTCTGTGTGTTTACAGAGGAAAGGTCCAGAGAAAGGCCATCAATGCCATCTATAGCTTGCTGTGTTCCCATGACCTTGACAATCGCTGTGTTAAACCTGAGGTCAGAGGCAAAGTGGCGGCTCTTTACCTCCCCCTGGTGGGAATTATCATTGATTCCACCAACTATCTGGACTTCACTGGTATATATATATACATGTTTAAACACATAGAAAAAACACAAAAGTGGCAAAATATACAATTAAAAAACTGCAGAGAAATCAGTGCTTTGCGTTTACTGAAGAACTTGTTTGAAGTGGAAATTACACACCTATTTAATGTATACATTGGTAGATGCTTGATCAGACACTTTAGTCTCACAGTTTTGCACAATTACGATACTCAGTTCATTCTATGTCCTAGTCCTCTTTCCTTCAGTTTTAACATATTTGTCCTCTGTTTGTCTCCGTAGTTTCAGACGCGCGCAGCGGGAAAAACAAGACAGGCGGACCTGAAGATGACCTTGAAAATGTCCCACCCATCAATCAGTCTGTTGCTATGGCAATTGCTGGGAACCCCTTCAACACGCTGGGAAGGAATGTACTTGTTTCCATGGCATCGATGGTAAAATTCTGAAATATTTTTTTTAATGATAAGATTATAACCGATTATAGTGTGCTTTTCATTGTTTTTAAAAGTTCAAGAGTGCATGTGTTGCGATTGTATGCGAGTGTTCTGCTTCCTAACAGGTGAGTTGCACTGAAGTAGATTGATTAGCTGTCAGAGCCACACACACACTTCATCCATCCTGAAAAATCACACACACACAATACACACACGTCTGTGGGAGATGGTTTATGGGCAGGCATTGCCATCATAAGTGAACAGGGCCGTCCTGCCTGACAAACACATCCATCAAGTGTAGCTACAGCAGCAACACAGGCACTAAAACTGAACACTGCCCTTTTCTTTCTCTTTCTCTGCTTTTCTCCAAGAGATGAATAAGATGATTGTATGTTATTACATGAAATACTGTTGTGGAAAAACATTTTCACACAACTGAGTCACTGGCCTGGTATTCATCATAGATCCAAACATGGTTGCCAGAGTGCTTGTTTCTCATTTTCTGGAAGTTCCCCACCAAACAATATTTCTGTGACTCTTTTCATCAATAGAAATGTTTTTTGTCACACAAAGCATATTTTCAAATAAACAGTTGTTTCTGATTACACGCTACACATGTGTGACGTCGGTAAGCTTCACTCACTCCTGCTGTGAAATGAAGACCTGGAAACCAGGTTCTAGGTGGGACACCTAGAGCACAAGGAGGTTAATGGCTACATTTATCAAAGCTGCCACACGGTGAAGCAGCAGTAGCCCTCTATAGTAGCGATTCATCATTACACGCGTGAAGGTAAATTAATCTGCAGTAGAGTTAACACCTATTAAGATGGGGGAAAAGAACCATACTTCACTAAGACCAGTGTGAAAGAACCCACCAGTCACCTTTGTGGTTTTGAGAACTTTGTGAATGACATGCTGTTAGTTCGTTAGATGTACTATATACTGTACACTGTATAACTTAAAGAGGAGTGCAGTAGATTACCGGACAGGATCAAGATAAATGTATTTGTTGTGCTGTAAAACATTTTGAATCAAAGAATTCACACGATTATCTGTTTATCTACATTATAACATAATATGTGTGAAGTTCAGTAAGAGCATATTTCTGTCTCTCTTCTCTTCGTAGCAAGGTAAATCTGTAGCCACCCTTGCAGCAGACACCAGTCGCCACCTGTTGGTGTGTTTCCTGTGGGTGATGAAGAATGGCGATAGGAGTCTAATTCAGCGCTGGACGGTGGATATGTCTCCCTCACAGCTCAACAAGCTGCTGGAGCTCCTCACTATCTGCGTGTCCTGCTTTGAGTACAGGGTCAGTTTGCTCATTTACCACATCTTGTTTTGTGCAATTGCAACACTGAAAGATGGTTATTAAAAGGCATAAGTAAATACATTTTTGCAACCTTTGCATCTGGAAGGGCTTTAGGTTTGTATATTGTATATTGTCTACATGTGTATATGTACATCATACATAACTTGTGGAACATGTTTTAAAATATATATTTATTAAAAAATGTTTTGTGTTTGTCACTGGTTCAAATGTTTGTGTGTGTGTGTGTGTGTGTAGGGTAAACCGAGCAGTGACAAAGTGAGCACCCAGGCCTTACAGAAATCTCACCATGCCAAGCTGCAGCTAGAGGAAGCCCTGCTGAGAGGAATGGGAGCCCGCGGGGAAATGATGAAAAGAGTTGGAGGTACATGTTCTTGCACTTTAAGGAATACCACTTGGAATTGCTTTTCCGTCTAATTTAAATCTGCGTGTTCTGGCTAAAATATGCCTTTGTATATTTTATCAGCAATTGTTCACACCAGTCCAGTACTTATAAATGTGCATTATAGTTTTCTTGAAGTGACTGGTTGCTTCTTTGACTTTTGACCCCTGACAGGAATGGATAGGACCATAGGTCAAAGAGAGAACCTGCGCTGGAGGAAAGACCTCACTCAGTGGAGACAGACCAATGACAAACAAGATAAGTATGTTATAACTTTTTTTGTCTTCTTTTTAAATGCATCATGTCTGTGTATTTCTCCTTGCCATTCTTTATCTTTACATTTTTTTTTCATTACTTTCTTAATCAGGACAAAGGCAGAGTTGGACCAAGAGGCTCTGATCAGTGGAAACTTAGCCACAGAGACAAACCTCATAATTCTGGACCTGCTGGAGACCATTGTACAGGTCAGAACACTGCAACCATGCAAAATCTTCTAACACTGTATCTGCATTGACTATAGACACAAAAACATAAACGTCTATATATTAAAATACAGTCATACAATTTTAATATACTGGGAAGCTTTTCTAATGCTTTACAGCTACACGGAGAACTGCAAGTTTGCATTCAAGTGTTCAACAAGTGTTGCCATTACTTTCACATAATTTGGTAATTTCCCATCTGTCTCCTGTCCAGGCGGTGCCATTGGCTGATTGTAAGGACAGTGTGGTTGGTGGTGTGTTGAAGGTCCTACTCCACTCTCTCACCTGCAGCCAGAGTAGCACATTCCTCTCTCACACCTTCAGCACACTCAGAGCGCTTGTTGTTAAGGTACTTTCGTGATGTCTTGTGTGTGTTGTTCAAAGTTGATTTCTATACGTTTGTGTGTTGGTTGCACTTTGTAAATATTGTGTAAATAATGTGTGTGTGTGTCTGCTTTTATTTGTCTGTATGTGTGTTTATGTGCAGTTTGGGGACCTGTTGTTTGAAGAGGAGGCGGAGCAGTGTGCAGACCTGTGCCAGAAGGTGCTTCAGTACTGCAGCAGCCCCGTGGATGAGAACAGGAGCCAGGCCTGTGCTACCCTCTACCTCATCATGAGATACAGCTACAGTAATGCCAGTGTAAGCACACACGGACACAATTATCCTTGCTGACATGCTGTATATTAGCAGTGTTTCAATGGGTTGTCCTGACACACACACACACACACAAGCAAATGTCAGGCATTTGCTACCTTTCCATCACATAGAACCTCATCTAATATCTAAACGTGCAGAAGAAATTGCATTAATGTCAGAATTTAAGTTAATGCTTATGATGCATGTTTTCATGAAGAGAAGCAAGGAGTCACACATATCCTGTCTCCTCCACTTTTCCATTCCTGCCCAGATTTAATGTCTTTTCCATGTCTATTTTGAGCGTGCCACAGAAAGTTTCTGCTAAAGGATGTGTCTCTGAGTAGAGAGCAGAGAGATATGTCACTGTCTGTCACCCCAATGTTCTTCTCCCTCTTTAACTAATGACAGCCAGACCTCTCTGTGTGTGTATGTATTGTAGTACATATGTGTGCGGAGGAAAGGAGGAAATCATGATGGAGATGGAGAGTTTTTTTTTTGCCAGAGGTGAAGCAGTGATGGGGGGGAGGGGGGTTAGAAAAGACAAGATTGAGAAGAGACAGATCTGAAGGAAGGAAGGTTTAGGACAGAGTGTCTTCTTTCATTTTCTCTGCGTGTTCAATAAATGCTGTTGCAGTCGATATTTCCTGTGTTTACAGACTGTAGACTTTAATGAAAGTCAGACACCAGCCTCTGGAGCACACTCACTTATTCTCACACACACACACACACACACACACACACACACACACACACACACACACACACAAAGTGAGTATTCGCCCCCTGCTTGTCCCAGCGTCTGTTTGTTTATAAGGTATATACAGACGAAGCTGTGATATGAATTAGCGTAGCAGCCATGTGACTCATTCATACAGAACTTACTCTCTACCTCTTCCTTTGTTTATGTTTTCATCCCTTTGTCCACACTCCTCTTGCTCCCCTTCTGTCACATGCACACGTTTTTCCTCTCTCTATCTTTTACTTTAATTTAGATTGTGGTAGTAAAAACTGAAAATACCAGGCCTTTTTTCAGACATGGAACACATGACTAAAAACAGATATATGTGGTTCAAACTAGTTCACTTATGGAAAGCTTTGAAAGAAAGCAAGAGGAAAATGGAAAAAAAGAGAAAGAAAAGTAGAGAAAAAGACAAAGAGGGTTATGTGTTGACTTAACCTATCATTTAGGCCACTTTTGAGCACACACATACACACTGACTTAGAGGGCAATGATGGGTGGTTAGGTTCTGGCTCCATGCTCAGTTGAACAGAATGGGGCCGTAGAGATGATCCATGGGTGATTATGTCTCTGCTAATGGGAGATCATTTCCCGCTTAGCTGGTCATGCTGGAGATAGATGAGACTTCACAGTGACACAGGCACACTATCGTCTCACACACACACACACACACACATATACAGACCTCGCTGCAGAGGATGGAGATGGGTGTTTGTCAGGCCTGTTATCTTGGACAGGTCGTGTGAAGAATGGATAGACAAGGAAATGCAGGGAGAGGACAAGGGACAAACAAATTGTGTCGAGAAAACAGCTTAACATTCACATTTTCACATCACCAGCATTTAATCTTACCAATATTAATTTTGCTGATCATCCTTTTTCAGTGTATATATTTTAGGTCATAAGCATATTATAGGACATTTCTGAACAGGAAATTACAGTGCTTTGGAACTGATAAAAAGCTCCCTTTTGTTGAACTAAATACAGGTCTGACCATTATTGGATGGCTAAAATGTCATTGAATGGTGAAATAAGAAATGTTCACATTCTTGAAAGCTTAATTTCTCTATTATATTAGAGTACCTTGTCTAGCTGTTGAATATATTACCTTTTTCTTTTGTTGTGTTTATAATATCAGAGTATGTGGAAACTTGTAGACATTCTGAAATTCAGCCTTTGGCTTATTTTATGACAAACATTGCAAAAACTCTGAGATTCACTGCAGTCCTCTCTGTCTTGATCAGAACTTCTCGAGAGTGAAGATGCAGGTCACCATGTCTCTGGCTTCACTGGTGGGCAAGTCCTCAGACTTCCAGGATGAATACTTACGACGTTCGCTTCGCACCATCCTGGCCTATGCAGAGGAGGACACTGAAATGCAGAACACCCAGCTGCCCTCACAGGTATAAAATAATATAACTCATGGTCACATAGGTCAACAACTCTTTGCTATTACATTACTGATATCGATCATATCGTAACCTTATGCCTCCTACTTGTGTGTTTGTATTTTTAGGTGAATGAACTTCTGAAGAATCTTAACAGTATTTTGTCAGACACGGTGAAAATGAGAGAGTTCCAGGAAGATCCTGAGATGCTCATGGACCTGATGTACAGGTGTGAAAGAGAAATTCACAAAATCTCCACGTCTCTGCATGTCCTCAGTGTCACTTAATCTCTCACTCACCCCCCCTTCTTTGCTCCCCCTCTTGTCTCTCTCATCACCCTGTGGCTTCTCTCTATGTCTCTGCTGGTTCCTATTTCTCTGTGGTCTGGGTTGTTTTGCTTCTATTTATTGCCCTCACTATGGTAACCATGTGGTAGCAGTTTAGTCTTCTGATCTGGCCTTGTGTATATGCAAATACAAACAGTGTGTGTGTGTGTGTGTGTGTGTGTCTGTGAAAGCATGGAGGGGAAACACTGAGACAAAGAGAGCATACATGTGCTGTATGTTGATGTAGGCACTCTACCTCAACATGCTCTAATGTCACCTACATGTGTCATTTATCATGCATCTTTCTATTTGGGTTTTGGTCCAAATCATCTGGTGAGTTTCTGACTGCTGTGCAGAATGACCTGTTGGCTTTACACGCTTACCTAGACTCACCCCAGAGTTTACCCCTAAGTTCCCAAACACACATAGGTCATTGACGCAGAATACATTTGGTCTCCAGATGCATGAATTCATTGGTAAATTTAGTATAGTGACTCACGTCCTTTTATAAATAAATTCATTCAGAGTGTTTTAAATGTATTCCCATGCTGTTAGACTAATGATTATTCATGCATTCTATGAACAGGAAAACATTTTCCATATTTTCTGTTGCCCATAAAACCACTAATCTTCTCACATTTTGCACATTTCATTTTTAGATATTTACTTTACAAAAGTAGACATATATTTGCTCCTGTTCTGTAAATAAATGAATGATTGGCCTGCTTCAGTTAAGAATATTAATCAGCCTCCAATTTTGTGTGGTATATATATGTATATAAATACATGAATGTAGTTAGTACTACTAACAAATACATTTTTGTCTCATTTTGTCTCTAATCTGGTCAAGTGTCTTTAAAATTGACCAACTCTCTCGCAAATGGATTTTATATATATACCCTTCTTTTCTCTTCCTCCTCAGGATAGCGAAGGGCTACCAGACGTCTCCTGACCTCCGTCTGACCTGGCTGCAGAACATGGCTGAGAAGCACAACAACAAGAAGTGTTACACTGAGTCTGCCATGTGTCTGGTGCATGCAGCTGCCCTGGTGGCCGAGTACCTCAGCATGCTAGAGGATCACAAGTACCTGCCTGTTGGCAGTGTCACCTTCCAGGTAGAGAGCACAAAATGCAGATACACACAGCAAATTAGCAAGTAACAAATAACAAACACATGTTCAGACTGAAAAGCAAATAAAGAGCAACAATTACAGCCACACAAAATAAGCATTCATCGTTTGTTTGTTGTGGCTGTTGGTTGTTTTCTTGAACAGAGGCAAACCATCCGCTGCACAACACACCACATCACACATTTCCCCACGGATGATTTCCATATTTGGTTGCGTGTGTCCAGAGGGGGGAGCTGTACACTCATAACGTCAACATGTAAATACAGCTCCCTGGTTGCACTGCTTAACACAACGCCTTTGAAGTTGAAGGGGGGCGGGGGACGTGCTCCCGTGGGAACATGTGAACACACTGTTCCTCTGAACTGAAAGCATGCTGTTATAATTGTAACTATGATAATAGTGTTTTCGATGAGCTGTATTACACACACACCGTTGTATTTTCATCATGGACACTTATCCTAACCTTACCCTTACCTTAACATAATCCTAAGTGTACCTTTACTTTAAACCACACTAAACGTTTACTTTACGTTAATGGGACTTTTTTTGTACCCATAAGAGACACACACACACACACACACACACACTCGCATACACACATCTCTGTGGTGTTCGGGTACAGGACATTCTAACCTGCAGCAGTCAACAGGTCATTGATTGGATGGTCATCACATTAGTTCCATTTGTCACTGTAGGACATCTCCTTTTAAAGTCAGCCATGTGATTGATTATTTGATTATGAGGGCTAATTGATTGATTAGCTAACTGATTTTCTCCTCAGAACATCTCCCCTAATGTGCTGGAGGAGTCGGCGGTGTCAGATGACATCCTGTCTCCAGATGAGGATGGGGTGTGTTCGGGACGCTACTTCACTGAGAGCGGCCTGGTGGGATTGCTCGAGCAGGCTGCTGAGCTCTTCAGTAATGTGAGACAACCAAGCTGCCCTCATATTGGATGTCTAGTGATAACATACAAACCCTTTAGTCTATTTGGTGTTAAATGTAATAATTTCTCTTGATATATGTGTTCGTGCTAACCAAGAGTAATGGCTGTCTTATCAGGGTGGTCTGTACGAGGCAGTGAATGAGGTCTACAAGATCATCATACCAATCCTGGAGGCTCACAGGGATTTCAGAAAGCTGGCATCCACTCATGACAAACTACAGAGAGCCTTTGATAACATCATTCAGAAGGTAATAACTGTAAGGCTCTGTAGGGGGGCTGCTTCATTTATTCAAGGTTAAAGTAAAAATATGAAAATCGTTTTAAAAATGCAAAAGCAATTTCAAAATCATTTGGGGAGCTAAATTTCCCTATTTCATAAACACATGTACAAAATCTTTTTTTAAAATGAATTTGGACAACTAAGGTCCTTGGAAAAAAACAACATTTAACATTATTGTTTTGCTGTGTGTTACTCGCAATAAAGACCACATAAAAGGCTATTCACATAATGAGAAAGAATATGACACTGATGACATACTGATTAGTGACTAATATAAAATCGACTCATCGTTTTCCTCCAGGGCCATAAGCGGATGTTTGGAACCTATTTCCGGGTGGGTTTTTATGGGGCCAAGTTCGGAGACCTGGATGAACGGGAATACATTTACAAGGAGCCAGGGATCACACATCTGCCTGAGATATCTCACAGGCTGGAGGCAAGAGAGGAGTGAATGTCTTTATGTATGTTGTGAAACAATGTGTGAGTGAGGTAGATTGAAAAGGACTGGCTGAATGATGGACAGACTGTGATTGCAGCAGAGAATGCTGGGTAAAACTTCCAATCATCCCTCTAGTCTTGAATTTTCTGAGATTGATGAAAATTATAATAATGTCATGTAAAGCAACACAGTGTCAACATTAGTCTTAAATCAAAGAAGTCACGAATCTAAATTGAATTTTAAAGTGCTGTTTGATTTTTGGCTAGCACAGTTAAAAATTTTAATTAGAAACTTAAAGGAGTGTTTCGTTTTTTTTAATTAGTAGGCTCGAATGGCAGAGAAATGTATGTGATCTTTGTATAAAGATCATGTTGGACCATACTGTGAATAGTATGCTAACAAGACGTTTGCCCTACAATTAGAACTTCTACAGTCAGTGTTTGGGAGATGCTTTGGTGTTGATCAAGGACTCTATACCAGTGGACAAAGAACAACTTAACCCCGACAAGGTAGGACAACTTCTATTACACTGCAGATTGTTCCTAAATAGCTTTCTCTATTATAATTTAATTCAATTCATGTATTATTTATTATTATATGTACAGAACATGCAAATTTAGATATATGCAGTATTAAACACACACAAAAAGAATGATTATGTGCAAGATGCATTTTAATTGTTCTCTGTTATGATGCATATATTAAAAAGCTTTTAGGAGAAGTCAACAGATTTGAGTGGTCAGAATCTGTTCAAGCCTAAAAATGAATAACAAGAGAGATAGATAATAGATAAGTCCAGGGCAGTCTGAATATACGCTGTGTTGATGCCGCCGTCCTTCACCTCCCTGCTTGCTGGTTGATGCTCTGGGGGAAGGAAGCATTGTACAAAAGAATAAAGATAACTAAAGCACAGATATTTTTTTGTTATCACAGTGAGTTGAGAACCCAGTATGAATAAAAATATAAACCCATCACTCCTCTGCAGGCATATATCCAGATCACTTATGTGGAGCCCTTCTTTGATGACTACGAGATGAAAGATCGGCTGACAAACTTTGAGAAGAGCTTCAACCTGCGACGCTTCATGTACACAACACCCTTCACCAAGAGCGGGCGACCGCGTGGTGAGCTCAACGAGCAGTACAAGAGGAAGACCATCCTCACCACCATGCATGCCTTCCCCTATGTCAAGACTCGCCTCAATGTCATCAATAAAGAGGAGGTAGCTGCTAATCTAGTGGATCCCGAGACAGCTTTTTTTCGACATTTTTGTCACTTGTAATCGTAGCAACACACTTGTACAATATTGCCATTCTCTCATTTCCAGTTTGACCTGACTCCTATTGAGGTGGCCATAGAAGACATGCAGAAGAAGACGAGAGAGCTTGCAGTTGCTACACATAGAGAACAGCCTGATGCTAAAATGTTGCAGATGCTGCTACAAGGCTCTGTTGGCGCTACTGTTAACCAGGTAATGTACGAGCATCGTGCAGATTTTGTGAGACTGCTTTTTTTTTCCCCCACTACTGTCTGCGTGTTCATATTAAGGTTGAACTGGTCGCGTACTTAATGTATACCCAATAATGTCTGTTCTCCTAAAATGATTCACTTTACATTATAAACCCCTTTTTGGCCCCTGAGTGCTCCTTCTTAATGTGTAGGGAAAATAAACCAGAATAATTTACCTTTTTATTTATCTTATCACATTAACAGTTTCCATTGTAGTCCCAGAGTGCAGGTGGGAAACATGACAGTGATCACACATCAAAGCCTTCACCCCATCCATAACCCTAATCCTTTCTTTGCTTTTCCCCTGATTTAGTTAAAACGTCAATTCATGGCCCCTCTTCCTTTCATGTCTCTGCTGCACGGCATGCTGAACCGGAGATCTCTTTGATCTGATAGCTTCCAGGTCCTGCCAGCGTGGTGAATGTTAGAGTAATGATGAAGCTAGCTGCAGCGTCTCCGCTCCATCCCCCTATGCTCTATCTCCCTGCGTCTAATCCGACAGGTCCCTCGCTCCAACCTGATGGTTGTATACATAACGCTAATGCTCAGCAGCTCCATAAACATATAACTCTCGCCTGTAATCAGTACAGGAGGGCTGGGTTTCTGTGTGTGGGTCCACGGCTCAGACCAAGGACCGAGGCCCAGTGCGTTTATGATGCTAATCAGAGCTGTTTAACTGTGGCTGTCGTGATGCAGACGCTGTGTGAGCGTGCTGTGGTTTTATGATGAATATGAGTTAGAATAACAAGATCTCATACTGGGCAAATGGAAGCCAAATGGTGGGTGTATGCAGGGTTAGTGGTGACATTAGCCATGCAGGAGGCTAATCATGGCTCCTTCTCTGATCTGATCTCTTCCTCATGTTCTAGTTCAGCATCTCGGCCCTTGGCTGCATAAGGCATTCACTTAGCAAGTAATTTCCCCTTGTTTGAATGAGGGGCATTCTCACCTCCCTCCTCCCCCCGTTTATACACTCTCAAACGCTTCCTCTCTTACCTCCTTTCTTTCCTTTCTCTTTCTTTGTCTCTCTAACTCTTTGTTTTTGTCCCTTTCCACCTCTCTCCGCCCCCGGTTGTAGGGCCCGTTGGAAGTGGCCCAGGTCTTCCTGAATGAGATCCCAGCGGACCCAAAGCTCTTCCGTCACCACAATAAACTACGCCTGTGTTTCAAAGAGTTTATAATGAGGTAAGATACCAAGAAACACAAAGCACCAAAGTCAGGCAAAAAGGGGGAAAAAAACCACTCCAAAAAAGCCAAAAACCTTTATGGTGAGCTATAAATTTAAAATGCTTCACCAACATTTTTTTTTACTTGAATTTGCATGCTGCTTCTTGAAAATATAGAACAATACCTGAAAGAGATTTCTGTTTATAAAATGCGTCATCTTTTTTGAGTAAAAGTCTTTTCCAGGATGCTCTATAAAGACACCATTATTGGTGTCAGTGTAGGAATAATAAAGAGCACCATAGAAAACTGTGACTGATGGAGACTGATATCCTGCTGTTTAAGTAGAATGTCAGTCAAGGCGAGATAGAAGTGATAAGCACCACTAAATTGCATACCAGATGATAGTTAAAGAAGCCAAACAGGTGAGAGGAATGTGAATTAATATAAACCATTATGACAGGGGATATTTTTTCATTTCCCATAGTCATATGAGAAGAGGAGGATACAGTTCCTCATAATATCACTAAGCTGTTTTTTGTTTTGAATTGCAAAGGTTTATTGTTCCCAAGAGTTTGATATTTTGTATATTCAGAACATAATTTAAACCATCCTACCCATAGCAATTTATCTGAGGATATGGTGATTTTTGTGCAGGAGAAGTGTATGTGTGTGTGTGTGGGCATGTGTGTGTGTGTGTGTGTGTGTGTGTGTATGTATGTGTGTGCTTTTATCTCGTGGGCATGTGCTGTTTGCCTCCAAAAGGTGGTTTTCATTTTCTAACTCTCATGTCACATTCCAGCTGCCCTGATTGCTACAAGCAGGTTGGCAAATATTTACTGTAATTTCAGAATGGTTTATTTTCTATCCTAAATCCAGGCGAGCTGGCACTGGACCCTTTGTATGCCAATGTTCCTGAAAGTGCTGTTATTAAAAGGAATCTGCGTTGGTCATCTGAAGGAAGTTATCATGTTTAGTTCTTCTCTTTTATAGAGCTGTTCATTTATTTTATGGTCATTTTGGAGTAGTTTATGGCGCAATTGACTGTATTGGGTTATACTGAGAGTTGTTTCTCATGTAGTCTACCTTAATTTATATAAATGAGATGAAAACCAAAGTAGACCTGTTTTTAAGGAACAAATATTCCACTTGATCGACATGTGTTTTAGACTGTCACACTGTCACAGCTGTCGTGTCACTAATCAAGTCCCATCTAAACCTGATCCAACATTTTCTCCTTTGCCCAAATTAGAAATAATAGCCACACATTTAAAAAAAAAAAAAAAAAAAAAGAATTTACGTACCCACAACCTACAATATTTTAATGATAGCAGGACTCTCATTTAGTAAATTCAGAAAAATGAATATAGTTAAATATTTTAGATAGGCAATCGTCGATAGACAACCTCCTATCAGCGGAGGTTTTTATGGCTTTGAAAGTTCCTTACTCTTGGGAACTGTCCTTAGTGCTCATTGCACTGTGTAATTACTGTACACTGTTACACGACAATGCAGTTTCCATATTACGCTCATTAAAAGCTGAGAGATAAACTCAGACATGTGTTTGTAATCATTCCAGTCTCTCTGATTTCCTGTAGACTGGTCTGTATGTCAGCCATTATACATGTCGTAATGGAGAACTGTGGGCAGAGCGCATACCTGCACATTGCTCTTACTTCAGCTCTGAGCTTGTGGTGCTTATCATCAGGCATTTTCCCTTTTACTGCACCTATTGTAGGGTAAAATAGGATTTTTATTTGTTGGTTGTTTGTGATGTGGAATTTCACCTCTGTGTTGTGTTTGAAAATGGCCTTGTGAGTCATTTGCAGTTTAACTCACATTCTTGTGGGAGTAGGGTACTTGAAAGCACCTAATAGGAGTTCCTTGCAGTCAAGTGCGTTGTTAACTTATTTAGGTTTTTGACATGCAAAGGAGTCCAATTCATGTCAAGTTCTTACAGGATGTAGTTAGCATCAACGTGTGCAATGCGTTTCTGAAGGCTGGAGGATGGAGAAGGGATTACCGATAGATTGGTTTGCACAGAATCATCGTTGAAGCCGTTCTTAAGTTTGAGAAATTACATAGTATAAAAAGGTCAAGGAGTACATTCAACTCTCATTCATAATCTCATCCAATGTTGAAGCAATCACGTTATGAAACTGATTCCACCCTTCTCTGCTTTTCTTTCTGTCCTATCCCTCTGCAGGTGCGGTGAGGCAGTGGAGAAGAATAAACACCTGATCACATTGGACCAGAAAGAGTACCAGCAGGAACTGAAGAAGAACTACAACCGACTGAGAGAGAGCCTGAGGCCCATGCTAGAGAGGAAGATTCCTGAACTCTATAAACCCATCATCAGGCCTCGCCTGGAGAACAGGTAAACAAACCCACCAAGTCAAACAGCCAATACTGTTTTGACAAGAGAAAAAAACACCCCCAGAAAATATCGATCTTTTTATCAGTCCGTGTGATTGCTGAAAACAAATTGAATTGAGCCTTTTGCACTATTTGTGTCACCTGTACAGATATTGATAGCTGAACCAGAGCCAACGGTATACAACACAGAGTTGAACAATGTCACAACCAAATTGCACTCATGAATTAATAAAGACTGACTTCTCTTTGAAAGGCTTCAAGATCAATTTAACTTGAATCAAGATATTTGTTTAAACAACTGTAACAATAAAGTATATATATAGTATAAATAAAGTATATTCCAAGTCGAAATGAATCTAAATATTTAAAACAAAATTGTCTCTTGTATGACCTTACAGTAGCCACAGTGTCACAATTCCATGTTTCATACTAAATGTATGCAGTCTATATTATATACTGATCTTTATAATGTATTGGTTTTTGCAGTTGGTGTTAGAGCTGCAACACGTAGTCGATCAATCATTGATCTGACTGTTGTTTATAATAATAAACTGAATATCTTTGGATTGTGGATGGCTGTGCATTCATCTCCTTATCTTTCCTTGCTTGATGTTTCCATCTTTTCCATCCCTCTCCCCCCTTCCACTATCCTCTCCCTTTCACAGGGATTCCTTCAAACGTCTAAGTTTCCGCAGAACTCAGGAGGAAAACTCCTGAGTTGCCTTTGCTTGTCTTAGGAGACAGCACTACGGTGAGGACGGGGAGGCTGTCACACAACCAAAGGAAGGAAAAAAAGGAGATAAGATGAAAGGAGGAGAGAAACAAGGAAAAGGGACTGTTGGTGATACCCTTGTTATCCTCTGCATGGGAGCAGTACATTGTGTCCATGATGGAGGATTCACAATCAGTTTCTCAAAAATCCAGCAGTGTTTATAAATGTAATCTGCTGTGTGTCTATTTTTTTAAAGATGATTTTGTGGTTGTTTGTTACAGGAAGCAAAAGGAGAAAACAGCAGGAGCACATAAAAAGGGGGGATGGGAATCTCAAGCAAAGTGTAGCTTTGAGCATTTCACTGTAAAAATTCCAGATGCTTTTGCTCTGTTGATTTCCTTTTTTTAGATCACTGAAAGTCCTAATAATGCTGCAGTCCCTCTGTGCTGGTAAAGAAGCAGACTCGAGTTTCCCTCTGGGGTCCTTGCTGGCCCAGGGCCTGCATGTGTGCTAATAATGATACTGTCCTGTGTGCATGTAAGTGTAAATGTGTGAATGGATGTTTGTTTATACAGATGGTGAAGTAGAATATTTTGGTGCCGTACTGAAGTCACTTTGTACTCAGTGATAAGAAATGATTCTGTTATGTGCCATAAGGGCCTCTGAAATTCCACTCAGAGCGTCTACGGACGCCATTCAGAGCAGAGGATGGATTTGTGCACTGGAAAAAATTGATACAATTTCTATTTCCATGTTTCCATGTTGATGTCTTAAGGCCACTCGTGTCTTATTATTGTTAGACACACAGTACCTGGCCATGTAGATAATTTTAGTTGAGTTTAACTTATTAGAGTTATCTGGTGTAATTTCACAGGAGGTGGATAGACTTATCCGAGGCTCTACAACACACATAGTTTATCTCTAAATCCACATTTTGTATATAGTAAATCTATTGCATCAGATAATTACAAAGATGTTTACAAAGGTATGAGAAACTATTTTGCATTTTATTTTATGGATGTGTATTTTTTTTTTTTTTTAGATAATAGCAATAATGATATTAATTAAAAAACTTCATTAGGCACGATTCAGTGACACATTTGAGAGTACGCAACAATCTTCTGTATGTTCCAGTAGTTTGTAAATAAGCCACTTCCTACAATACACACAGTGCCAAATTTAATTCCTTATTTACTTAGAAACTTAAACTAGATGTTTAACCAGAGATGCATTATTCTTATAAGTCACTCCACTCAACTGTGAAATATGTTTATTCCATGTGTCAGAATACATTCCAGATGAGAGATTTACTATTGCATTGCAGTGTTAAGTAGAAACAACCTAATTTTATGAAAATTCTCTCATTTCATTGGTGGTATTTTGCAGGTCAGTGATGTAAATGTGCTTAGTGTTTCAGGCATATGCATAATGTAGGTTACATTATGCAGAATGTATGTTACATTATGCCGTTCCCAGGCACATTTGTTATATATGGACTGTTTTTAAAATGGACAAATAAGATGAAAAGTCATACAGATTGGTTTTGATTTGTGATTATTACTTAAAAATGTATACCCATTTTTAAAACATGCACTATACTGTTGGTGTTAAATGATGAATTCATTCAACCACTGGAAACTGCATTTTTGTTTCTTCAGAAGTTTCTGTTTATGTTCATAACTGTGTTTTATCAAATGGGGGATTTTAACTTGTCATGCATACAATGCTGGTGAAGCGCCAAAATAAAATGTAATATAATATGCACGTGTTACCTCAGTGTTTTTATATATTGTTAATTATTATTGAGAATTTACAAATCCACCACACCAGACTCTACAACTCAAAAAACAAGACAATATACTTATAAAAAATAACAATAACTGCAATAATCATCTTTACTCTATACACTAGCTATATTATATAGCCCTTTGTTGACTAGAATTGTCTGTTCTTTGAAAGTGTTTTTAAGAGTTTACTGAAAGAGTCTGTATTATATCCTCTTAACTGATTTCACATAGTGTGAAAAAAAAACGATTAAAAAAAACTACGAACTACAAAGCGACGTTAAAAAGCAGAAATGAACATCAATAAAGAAACCAAAGGAAAAGAAAAGAACGTGGATGTATTATGAGCTTTTATAATATTGTATAATCTAAACTCTTATAATCTTCCTTTACGGTACCTCCATGGGAACGAACTACAACCTGTTGCCGTCGCGTCTCGCGTCTATAATGACGACATCACTGCGCGACTTCGACCAGACGGATATATATATATATATACACGTTTTTACAACAAACTAGTGTTTGTGATGCTTAGTGGTGTGTATGCAGATGTTTTTTGTTTTTTTGTTCACATGTCGCTTAATACACCGTTAGCTGGAGTGAAGCTGTGGGTTTATCTCTATACCGCTGCTGTAGTTTTGACGGTTGTTTCTTGAGTAACTCAGAGAAAGACGCTGTAAAGTTAGCTGAACTCTGATATCATACTGTCAGTTAGCCTTCAAAGTCAACGTCAACTGTAGACATCAATTCAATGATGACTCTTCTCTGTGCTTGTTTTTTTATGGGTCACAACGTATTACTGAGCAGTCAAGTCATTCATACTAACGTTATACAACTTGAATATGTGTATGTGTCAAGGTGGTCCATCTCTAAAAGTTTAAATTTTTACCTTCGACCTTTTTAACGACAGGAATAGTACCATCTAACAGGTCTAGCTTTAGCATGCAAAGACAAGCTGTGTTGCATGCAAGCACACAGTACAGTATGTACCCTGACCTTTTTATTCTTTAAATTGATTCAAAAAGATCATTATCTATGTTAATAACTTATATCTATCCCTATCTATATCTATCAAGCTGATACATTCCTGCTTCATACAATGTTAGGAGAATAGTGGTCAAATAGGTTAAAGAAGGGTTGCTTTGAACTCACTCACCTCTGACAGTAATGGGACATTTGTCTTTTCTGTTTTCTTCTTGTTGCTGTATATATATTATCTTCTGTTTTTTGCGTACTCATAACTTTATGAATATAGTCCTGCACTGAAATTTCCTGTTGTAAATGGTAATTGCATATCTGTCTTGCCAAGCCTGCTGCATGCCCCAAGCAGGCTAAACGGAAAGAATTGTGACTGCATAAAAAAGCATATACAACAGGAGCACTTTAATATAGGCTACTGCAGACAGTTAGCCGTCCCTAGCGCTGGGAGAAGGTCTGCTGCTACTACAGTACTACGTCATTAACCCAGATAAAAACAGGATTGCAACTCTCAAGTTTTTCTGTTTGGAAACATTTGTGGATTGTGTGAGCAGATGGAGTTTGACACTTGAGCTTTAGTTTGAGTTGAGTACTCCGAGTATACAGATCCTAATTCACAGACTGAAGTTAGTATTTCAGCCCACAGGAATCTATATTTTTTTTTGTCTGAGACTTATAAACACACACTCAGTTAATTTCCCTCAGATAAATAAAATGTTTGTACCATGTCTTGATTAAAAATGCAGTCAAAACATGAATAAATAAAGCCATGTTTTTGCTCTTGCCCACTAGGTTCAGTCATCCTTTGCTAAACTTGCTAAACTGCAATTGCATGACATGGAGCCAGATGGGGACCTAAATCCAGATACAGATGACCTTCCACTTCGTGCCAATACCAACCACATACTAGTAAGGCACTATGTACTAGACCTGACAGTTCATTTTGACAGGAAAGTCATTAGTGGTAGCATTGTTCTGTTCCTACAGCCTTGCTCTGAAGCGATGACTAGGCCTCAAGATGGGATTGAATGTAGGGTTGTAGAAGAAACTGGGGCTAAGGAAGCTGAAAAGAGTGAGAATGCATCCTTATGTAGCTTTCGGGAGGTGGACACAATAAAGGATCATGCAAGAGATTCGGATCAAACTAGAGTTCGTACAGCAGCTGTGGATCTGGGGGAATCCACAATAAAAGATACGGAAGGACTTGGGAATGCTATTTCAAGGATGGAGACTGTATCTGGTGCTTTGTCTGGGAATGGGACACAGGCTCAAGCAGAAGCTGAGAATATTCAGTCTTCATGTTGGTGGGAAAACAACAGTGACGGTGATTTCACCTTAGTGCTGGACTGCTGTGACCTCACTGTGTCAAAGGTTGAAGAAGTGGATGTCGCCTCTCTGTCAGCCATGTGTAGCCACCTAGCAGAGGTTTCCTCTGAGAGGACAGGGGTCTCCTCAGTGAGTCCACAAGCAGCCCTCATTCACAGCATTATGTCTATGCCTTCTAGCCAATGGAGGCAGCAGTACCAACTTCTTTTGCAATGTAGCAGAGCCCCTGGTGTTCAGGATGGCAGATCACTGCATTTCCATACAGACCGCTGGAGTCTGCAGGTGAGGAAGAGAGGGGCCTCATCCCCTCAGGAGTTTCCTCAAGTCCTCAGGATCTCCTATGAGACAAAGCCAACTGGTGGCTCTGTAAGATGGACCAAAGACCAGGACAACAGGTTGGTCACAGGAGAACAAATAGATTTTAAAACTAACAAATCAAAGCACAGAAGCTCAGATTCCTGCTATTTAAATAACAGTCCTTTGCCATGTTAGAATAGAATAATGCAGATTCATTAATTCACAGAAACACACCCTCAGGCTATCATATTCAGTATGTGGATGCTTTATGTGTATCCATGTGTATTTGGTGGATCCTTTTGAGTATTGAAATGAGGGTTGTTTATAATTTACCATTGTTTACCCTTCCAGGGTGTGTGTTTACACCGCCGGTTCTCCTATCAACAACCGTGCACTCTTCCCCTGCCAGGAACCGCCTGTTGCCATGTCAACATGGCAAACAACAGTGAGGGCCCCCAGTGAGTGTGTGGTTTTGATAAGTGGGGAGGAGCAGGCTGTACCTATTGAGGACCAGGACCCATGTAAGGCATTATTTGCTTATTATTTATCACATATTTGAGCTGAAAGTGCATTTTACTGAATTGTATGGGACAAGATGTCAAAGTCTCATATATTTATCCTTGTTTAGTCAGACAGTCAGGAGACATAAATGAAAGAAGGGGTTTGTAGAAAAAACATCCAACATATAGAGAGAAAAGTGTAATTCTGTTATTATTGCTACCAGAAGCTAAACAACATCGTCTGCCTGGGGTAGAGCCAGAAATATAATCAAAAACATTAGCAGATATTAGCAGTGACTTGTCACTTTGGTTTGATTTGTTGGTTTAAATGAAAAAACAACCACTCCCCCCCCAAAAAAAAACAGTTACTGTGTGCACAGTTTTAGACACAATATTATTGAAGTAAAACAAAAAGCAATCCAGTCCATTCTCTCTTTCTGTCATCTAAACAAATCCCCACTTGTGAATTTTTCATACACTTCTCTTGTACCCCTCTCCTCCTCTCTGCAGGTTTCTTAATCTGGAATTACTACGTCACTATGCCCATGCCCGCATCCACCTTCACCTTGGCAGTGGGCCACTGGCACCAAGTCACAGCAGAAATTCCTCCAGCATTTGAAAAAGAGCCGAGGGACAGGATGGATTGTGGCAAGAGGGCAAAACTTGGGTCTGGGTCTGGGGAATGGACTGAGGCTGGGATTGTGTCTTCACTTGGAAGTTCCACCGGTGAAGTAGTAAACGGCTCTACACTCCAGACTGGCAGGTATTTTATTGTTTTTCCTGTGTTCTTTTTTTCCTTGTAAGACCACCTCCTCTCCAGACTGTTATTAACCCAAGTCTGGCCTTTCAGCATTCCATGGTGAAATTTTCCTTTTGCCCAAAAATGGTTCAGGTGAAGTTTGGATGATGGATAGAGTGCAGCACTCAATCACCTTTTATGACAAGTGCATTAAAACTTATACCGTTACATTGGGTTCAGTGCTTAGCAGAAATTATCTATTGAGACCAAAAAAAGTAAAGCTGACATAAATTTTGTTGAGGTACAGGATATAAAGTGCAGGCTGTGGCATTAGAGAAGGCTGGCTTGCTGTGGACAGGGCAGGGTTGGGCTGGGGTCTCCTCTCCACTGCCCAGCAGGTTGGCAGGTCTGCCAGTGGTTTCCAGTAATCCTCCTCCTCCTCCCCTCATGGTTTTCCTCCTGCAGCAGTCCAGCCGTAGCCTGCTGCAGGCCCCTGGAATCTCTCGCTACAAGGAAGACCTTTATTTTCAGTGAATGGCTGGAAGGAAACTTGGATGTCACACAAAACCCTTGGAACAGTTCTTATACTGAGGATGGAGTTAGTGCTGGATATTGGATTTAGAGTGAATGAGATTGCATGTCGACACCTCGATATTTTTGGGAACACTATGGTTTGCCTTTGTGACGTATATATTCCATATTTCCATTGCTTTCATTTCCATGGTGTAGCGCAGACAGACTGGACACAGTATGCCATATTTTGTTCACTACCTCTAGCGCAATATATTGTTTAAAAAAAGAAGATTCATTTAATTGTTTTCATTAGCCTGTAATTAAACTTTTCATCCCCAATTTACATCTGTTACAGCGGAGACCAGACCACCCGCGCAGACTCTGCATTTTGTTTCTCTTCTCTTGAGGATGAGAGGCTCTCTGTAACTGATTATTCGGGCATGATGAATGACGGCATCTCTTGTTCCCATGGCGACTACCCATGTCGATTTACTGATCCTTCGGCAGGGTCCCAGCGGGTGATTCCACATCGTGTATTTGCCCCCGTCTCCCTGCTGCAGAAGGCCCAGGTAGAGCTTTTACAAAGAACCACAAAGTCTTGAGATAATTATATTTTACATGGTTAGAAAAGACAGTCAGCAATGATTAATGTTTGTGTCACTTTGCCAGCGGTTTTTAACTGACATCTCTTGGCAGAATGATAAAAGTGTCATACACTGTATTCCCTTTACAGCCACTTTCCTTATTCCTTACTATTCCTCATACTCCAAAAGGTAATTTCAGTTGGGAATGGCATTTAGAAGTATTAAGTCGAAGGCTTTTGCCAGTTTAGTAAATTCTAAGCCCATGAAGGTTTTTGAATTCATGGCGAAACATCTTCAAGAACAAACGGTGAGAGTTGTTGCCTACTTCTAGACATTAGACAAGTATGGGGTAGAGCAAATGTATGTACTGCTGTTATGTTACTCATTTGTATCAATATTCTCTCTGATTCAGGTAAATCTTGCATTCCTACATTTGTCAATTGTTTTTTTAGTTTGTTAAAAAACACTGTCTGATTTCCTTTTGTAGATGGGAGTCCTCCCATTGTTGCCACGATGTTTGGCAGCAGCCAGTATTGTTCTAGGGGTCCATCCCTTTCCCCGCCTTGATGTTCTCATTGTTCCATCAGGGTTCTCCAGTCTGGGCATGGCCAGGTAATAACACTCAAGTCTTTGGAAGATGGAAAGGTGAAGGATGTATAGTTAGGAGTACATTACTGCTGTAATGAATTCCCACCACATCATTGAACCTGTTCACAGATTTCTTTTCACTTTTATCCATGAAGTTGACACTTTGATCCAAAGTTTACACAGTATTTTCTCCATACCTTCTTCCAAGCCTAACATGGCTCTTCCTTCTTTTATTAATTTTTCCAACACCGTCTAAGACCAAAACCCTAACCCCTAACTCCCTGGAGACAGATGGCTTACCTCTACTCTAGGTACAGCTTGATTGACTCAGCAAGCCAGTCAATAGTCTGCTGTGTTGTATATTTTCCCTCCCTTACCAGCAGTAGTTTCAGGTGGTCTGCATGCCCTCTGCTCTTCACTAGACCTGTGTGTATATATGTATGTATGTTTGTGTGCAGTTTTAGTGGAGGTCTGGGGTTAGATGTGTGGGCGCAAAGCCACAGGATGACAGATTCACTGACTTCACTGCACTATAGATAATATAGACATATCTTTATTCCACCTTCACCCTTACTGTGTCCTTTTCTCTAATGCCCTTATATTTTTTCTATATTAACTCCCTTTTTATTACTTTACTCATCCCTTTTTCTATCAACCTTCTATCCTACAATCTGGCAATGTTTTGCTTTTGTTACTACTTTATCCTTCACTCTCTTCTTTCTCTCATTTCATTTTCACTTTCTTTGCTTCCTCAGTCTTTCAGCCACCTGTGTTTGCTGTCCTTCTCCGTCCTCTCTACTTCACTGTGGCCTCTAGCATTCTACCTTCGTGATAGTTTCTCTGGAAATCAAGTTTTATAATTTATCTGCAATTGAGTACTTTCAGCTGGCATATGGTACGACTGTAGATATGACTGAAAGTCATATAAATTTAAAGTTATAAAGTTAAAATTGGAAATTGAAGTAAAATAAAGACCATCAATGTCTGGTCTTTTTAAAATTGCGTTGATGAAGTAAACTGATTAGGGTGGTCAGTGAACGTTGTCCCAGTGTCTGCGGTCTGCAACCACAGTCTCTCTTTCTCTCTGTCTGCCTTTCTCTTCTCCCCCAGCGGCCTCCCTGGAGAAAAGTGCCCCAGACAGGATATGAGCTCATACCTGAATATGTATTCTGGGTGAATTTCTGATGTTATAACCAAGAGTGTTCCCAATCAGAGATATTTTGAAGGACAGACAGCGACAAGAGGGTCACAGTCTGGGGCTAATTCTCAACTTTGCATATATTACCACTGTATCCCGAAACACAGAGTATTCTTTGATCTACGAAAAATCATTCCCCTCACTTTGTGAAAATCCTTCTCCTCGCTGTATTTATTTTGAACGGACATCAAGTGCTAACACAGGGGCTGTTCTACTGTGGCTGTTGCCTGACGGATGTTTTCTTTTCCTTGTGAGGATAGCTTCCATGAACCTATCCGTCTTGCCTTGGCTGCTTAAACCCCAGTTAGCTGCAGATGATGGAGAAAAGATTTAGGGCCTTCATTAAGTTTCAGACAGCACCTGCACTGACTCCCTGTAAAACTCTGCATGAGTCTCAACCCTATGTCATGTCACTGCATCCTCCCTTCTATGCGGGTGGTTTGGTCTGCATGCCCCCACATTTAACCACAGGGTTGTGCCATAGGAAGGTGGGGAGGTCAGCCAAAATGGAAGTGCAGATTGAGATGGAGATGAGACGAAGAGGGTAAAGGCGGGGTTCACGACAGGCCAGCAGACCCCCAGGATGTGGGAGAGGATGTGTGGATTATTCCCAGCAACAAAAGCCATTAGCCTCTGGAAGGACTTCAGAGACTGGCGCTATTTAATCTAGAGATTGGGAGGTATGTGGGCCCCAATTCTTGGGACCAAGCCAAGCACAGTTTTTGTGCACTGCCCCTGTTTAAACAGCAGGAGTGGAGGGGCTGTTGGACAAGGAGCTGTGGCAAGGAGGCATAAAGCTGTTGTAGTGTGATACAGAGAAGGGAGGGCAGAGGCGAAGCAGGGGAGGATTCACAGTGGCGTGAAGTTTTTATACTAAGATACAGAGAGGGAGGGCAGGAAACTGAAGATTAAGAAGTCAAGTAAGGGCAGGTTTGTGTTCAAGGGCTGTGCCACGTACTCTGTGCACCCACAGGACTTTCTAATTCACACACACAAAACGTACTAGGCTTGTGCAGATGTAGTTCAGCAATTCATAAGGTTTTGTTTAACCAGTTTTAGTTTATTTTATGCAACATTGAGAGCATCAGTCATTTATATTTCAACATTATCGTTATCTTCTACTTTGGCTCCAGGAGTTCTTTTAGTAGTCCAAATATGCATATTAGCGTACAATAGACATACTGTAACAATATGCCAAGCAATATTTTCACTTTCTTTCTGTCTCTCTCTGTACGCTTGTATGTTTATCATCCACCCCTCTCTGTCTGTTCCCTAACCTGAGAACTTAGAATGTAGCAGCAGCAACAGTTTTACCTCTCCTCAAGTTATTAGTAAAACATTTAATGAGCCTACAAGTGAAAGAAAAAAGACAGTATGGTTAAACATTGATAGAGGAGAAGGGATGAGGAATGAAGAGCTGTCTGAGATGAGAAGAAAAAAAAATAACAGGGTATGAAAGCATTGCCTTCAGTGAGCACAGTCGGGGAATTCCTTAAAGTTAATACAGTTCCCGGTTTGTATAAAAATGCTCATTGGAGGGCATGGACAGGGACATGGGAATATTGTAAACTGAAGCTTTAAATATAATAAATCTGCTCAGAGTTGCTGTGGTCAGATCTCCTGCTGTATCCTGAACGTTGATAATTACTAATGTGCATGTGTGTGTGCGTGTGTGTGCATTTGTGCCTTTATTTTTATGTGACTTGGCTCATACTATTTTTTTTTTTCCTTTTATGTGGATGTGTAATCACCTCATTGCATCTTAACCACGTCATTTGGTTCCGACTGGGAGTGACAGGAAGGGCAAAGCATTTCCTCCCACTCTTTGAAGCCGGGGTCTGTGTCCCAAAGCACTGGCTGGACTTTTTATTAATCAGAGATCACTGTGTTTTCAACATGCCCAAATGAAGAGATATCTGACGTCCCTGAGAGAGCGATGGTTTCCCCCCACATTTTGTTAAGAAATGACACAAGTGTTGAAAAGGGCCTTTTAGACGTGTGCGTGATGTGGGTTTTGTTTTGCTTCACAGTAGACAAGCAGATTCCTGTGCTTGTGTTTGTATGAATGCATGTATTGTTCAAATAATGGTGTAAGGATGTGTATTTAGTATGAGGGGATGATGTCAGAGGAATGCCACACAGATCATTCATTATTGCCTGTTCTCTGCCTTTTTTTGTGAGATTAACCCTTAAAAGTTAACACGTTTTTTGGCATATCCCTATCCGTCTCTCAGCATGTCCCATTGCATGTCTCATATTTATCACCAGCTTCATTGATTGTTGCTGTTTATTTAAGCATAATCACACAAACACATTGCTCTTGCAAATCTGCTTACTGCCAAAATACGTTTTATACTTTTCATAGGTGGAGGCTGCCTGAAATAAAATGAGGGGGAAAGTAGTTAAACTGCTAGTTCTACTTGCTGTACAGCCAAACGAGGCAGCCATATAACTGTCACAGGCTCTAGGTAAAAAATATGACTGGTGTATAGCTCTTGACCTCTCTAAGTGGCACTGGAGGATTTTCAGCTTGACTTCAGTTGACTGCATTGTTTGTTTATGGGCTAGCAGGAAGTTACATTGGCCATTGCTCTCTTTTGGGAGGAAGTAGTGAGCTATAGTGCCGGTGGGACTTAGTTCCCTGCAGGATAATCCCCTGCTGCCCTGGAGCTCTTTAGTGTGCCACCTGAGATCCTTTTTATCTTTTATAGGACCAGAGCCATGGTTTTGCATGTTTTAACTCATTAACTGGAAATCACATATATTTCACTTCCCTGCATCCACAATGCATACCTGGTTGACTTCTGTTGTTATGTTTATTTTTTAAATCAAAGTTATGCAAGAAATTGTTAGTCTTGATTTTCTGACAACAAAGCTCAGTAATGGAGTGGCAGCCGACTCTCAACTCCTTGATGCTTACAGGTGCATTGCCATTTACCGATAACATAATTTTGCGTCGTAATGTTTACTGTGATGGATAACAAGTTCCAGGTTTCTGCTAGTTGATTTTCATGATGCACTTAAATGGACTTAAATTCTTTGGACTGAGGTAATAAATCTTAAAAACTTGCATACTGTAGAAAGTGGTCAGCGATAGTGAGTCATGCAAAACCAACAGCATTTAAAAGCTAAAGCTGATTGTGAAGGAAAGATCATTAACTTTGAGGAAAGACATTGCTGCTTGTTACCATCTTAAATGGTAAGTAGATGAAATATAATAGTATGCCAAAAAATTCTAATTAAATAGATTAGATAATAATCTTAACCTGCCCTAGTTTCTAACATCAGTCTTCGCCTCATTGGCCATGACTCCCCATCACTTAGCACCCTTACTGAATTGCACCTCTTGCCTCCTTGCTGACCTATGCCGTCCCCTTTTTTCTCTGTTCCTCCTTTCTTAATTTCTTTCATAGTCCTCCCACTGCTTGTCCTCCTCTCTTCCTTCTGATGTCTCAGTGGATTTCTTGCCTTTCTGCTCTCCTTTCCAGTTTGAGCTGTGATGTAACCCTAGAAGTGTGCGACACAGACCTGCTCTTTTAGAAGTCGGTTGGGGGGTTCAGAATGGGGAGGTCGGGATGTGGGGGGTCGGATTTTTTGGCACAGGAGACATCTGTTAATCAAATTGTCAAGGGTGAGGTGTTTCTTTCTTCCCACCTTGAGTGGATCTCTCCCTCTTCTGTAGACACACAAAGAAGCACAGCAGGTTGAAAAGGCAGCTCTGCATGCCTGCACCTGGTCCGGGGAAGAGGGAGTGTCCTGTGCACACTTTTAAAGTGATTGCATGTAGTTAAGAATTTTAGGTGAGCTTTATTTCCTTTCTCCAGTTACCTTCTGCTGTCCTGTTGAACACAGCTCCAAACCCCACAAGCACTGGCCACTGCTATCCCTCTCTCCTTGCTTTCTTGTCTCTTTTTCTCGGTCAGACCTTCCTCTGCACTCTTAATGAAGATAGCAGGGGCCAGTTTAGCAAGTGTTTTGTTATTGCAGGGACATTCCTTTCTAGTTATCAGGGGCCTCTCAACTTCCCTTCTCTATCTGCAATATAGGTTTACCTGCTCTCTATCTTCTCACAACTGAAGCAGCCAGTAACTCTTACACTACTTGACAGGACAGGGTTATACACTTGGTTGTGAGCACACCAGAGTATTTCTCCACAGGAAGAATAGGCAAAGGAAGAGAAAACAATTTATGCATGATAGTTTTTTAATTTAAAATTTATGACCGATTTCAAAGGTATATATGCTGCATTACTCAAAATTATAACCGCTAGTGTATGTGCTGCTTTTTTCCAGGTGACATATATGCCTCCATTGAGTTCAGTGATTGGTAAAGGATGGTGTGTTGCTCTGATCCGCCCTCCTATGTGAACCTGCTGGCAACAGCTGGCATATAGTCCTACATTTAACAGTAAAACAGACACACTGTGCCATAAGTCTGGATTAAAGGCTGTGGCAAGACAGGCCTGTCACTGCACACCCATTCTACTAACTAATGAATGAGTCCCTAGGACCCATTCCCTGGAGTGATGGATAGGTCCACTGTACGGCGTAGGGGACGCTGCTGTTCTTGGTGTGTATCCTGGGGCATGTGTGCGATGGTAGAACCTAGAGGCTGAGGGTAATTTCATTTGTCTTTGCAAAGCCAGACGGCTTAATGTCCATGGGACCTCTGTGCTGAACCGGCCAAAATGAGACATTTGAAACAAAGTGCTGTGAAATGCTCTGTGGTAATGCTTCCCATGTCTGGGTATGCTTTTAGCCTTGGGGAGAGTGCTGTGCTCCAGGCTGCTTTCACACTATAAGCTGTTTTTTTTTTTTTTTTTAAAAATCATAATGTTGCTTCCTTTGAGCTATGCACAGTTATTATTGCAATAATTTAAGGACAACATCTAACCAACAATGAATTGATCCTGTTAACAAAGTATTGTCTGTGTGGTCAAATATGTAACTTATTCTTCTGTGGCATAAACCTCAGTGAGCTACACCATTGCTGTGGGTGACATGTTCTGTCATTACTCTTGACATGGGAACTGTAGTTTTATTTTGTGTCAATCCCGCATCCTGTTCACTGTCCTGCTGCTGTAAACCACTAAATCCATAGTCCCTAACAAATGCACTATTAACTCCTGTTTGAGTCAAGTTTTGTTTTAAACAAAAACATATGTATTTTCAGTAGGAATAGATTTGGGGCCTTGGAGCTGAATGCCACACACAGTCCTAAAATATTATACTATAATTTTCACTTTACAGTTACATACAGTTACAGTTTAAACACCTTTAACCCACAGTACAGTATATCGATCAGCTGCAGGGTTTGTCTGAGAGGCAGTCTAAAACCTGTAGAGGAGAATAGCACTGCTCACTGGCTTATTTCATGTCGATCTTGCCTTCATCCATCTTTCCATTCTGTCAAACACTTCTTATATAGCCCTGCAGTACTGAGCACTTTCACTTTCCATCTCCTCACTGTCTCATTCTCTCATGTTACATAACCAAAAAAAGAGACTATTTATTACCCCATAGACAAGGAGTTAGAATCCTGTGAAATAGATTTGTCTTGTCTTTTTCATTGAGGCAGTAGTGAAAGCCAAAAGTGTGTCCAGAGCGCTGTGTGATGAGTGATGGGGTTTGCATGTAAATAGCTACAGTGAGACAGGAATGTGGGTTATGTCACACAAAATGTAATTTCAACACCTCCTTTAGGCTGATTGACTTGGGCTCATTGTAGCGAGATGAAGTCACTTTGCACTTTATTAGTGTTCATTGAAACACTTTGGATTAATCCCACAAAAATGTATTGAATTAGGAAAGTATAAGCCTGTGAACAGTGATATAGGATTTTGATTGTGATATTTTGTGTGTCTCTGGGTATTTACAGAATGTTTGTAGATTTCCCCTTTTCGTATTGCCACTTATTGTTTGGGAATTATTATTGTATTGAAGGAGCTTTTTCTCTATAGTTATCTGCTAATGAAAAGCTTCTCACTCCCAAAAAAGTGAGTGCGTTGTTCAAAATACTTAATGACCAAAATAAGTCAATGTCCACACATCAAAATTCTTAGTTTCAAATGTTTTAATAATTCTTCTCAGCAAGCAATGAGCAGTTACAGAATATAGCTTCCACTCTCTCCCACACCTTTCTCGTTATCCTACATGACCGGATTATTTATGACAGAAACATTACTTATCATGCTATATCTTAACCCTCAAACAGCAAGCAGTTCACAGCAAAAGCCAACAACAACAACAACAACAACAGTATCATGTTTTTTTTTATACTAATTTCTTGCTGTTTGGTCCCAATATGTTAACAACATACCAGTCATGTAACCCCTGAAGGAGGAGCTTACCCTTGTAGACAAAGAAGGGTCCGTACTGTTTTAAATCTGTGCCCTAGCATCACTGCTCCAGCATCCTGTACGCACACAACACCCTCACTCAAGAACATTCCTCTGGCCTGACATCAGAGTTTAGACTCTGTACTAAACAAGGAACAAACCACACTATGGATTGTTTTACTGTCAAGAGAAGATGGATCAGACATCTGTTATCACTTCCCAGCTGATACAGATTCAAAGAAGCTTTGCTGAAAGTGTGTGTGTCTGTGTGTGTGTATGTGTGTGCGTGCCTGTGTGCGTGCGTGTGTGTGTGTGCGCGCGCTCGCACATGTCTGATCCTGTGACTTTCCACTGGAGTATGTGGGTAGTCTGTTATGCTTGCACCTTATACAATTATTTGTGTGTTCACGTATGTGTGTGTGTATGTGTGTGTGTGTGTGTGTGTGTGTGTGTGTGTGTGTACAAGCAGTCTTAACCTCATCAGGTTATGACCCACATGGATCCCATCAGCGTAATAGAAACCTGATCTGCTTAGATCCAGCTATCTATGCATGCATGGATGGGCTTTTGAGGTTAAGCAGTTGACGACAGCTAGAAACAGCAGTATAACCTTGAAACCTGACATTCATTTCTCATGTGTCGGCACTACAAAGCCTCATTTCCTCCAGACTCAAGCAGCAGAGTCGCCTACTTGTTTCTGATGACCTCTGATATCTTTTCTGCTATTTATTTTCAGGCTCTGATGTGATGCAGTGTATGTGGGCAGGGCGGCTCTCTGGGGGCCCCAGCCTGGCCCCTGTTCATGTGACCAGGCCCTACATGGAGTGGCATTTGGCCTGGCCCTATGGGGCCCCGTCTGGGAGCAGAGAGCTGATCTGCAGCCAGCCTGGAATGCCAGACATTTGAAGTCAGACTTGTTAAAAAAGAAAGAAGGGTGGTAGGAGTTTGGTCAAATAGGCCCCTGTTTCTAAAATAGCCCACAGACTCTGTCCGAGAGGGAGGGGAAGGAGACAAAGCTTCTTCCCGTAAGCTGACATTAGGAAAGGCCAACCTTTTCTTGAATAGAAAAGAATCGACAAAGCTGTACTTTGTGTGCATGTTGTCTTTCGTGTGGCTTTTGTCCATCTACTTACCTGTTTGTCTTTGGGTCTTAAAAGTGTGTCTTTGTGTGTTTCTGCATGGGTATGCAGTTGTGTGAACAATTTGTGAAACTTCACCAGCTATGCCGTAACAGTATTTATGTCCCAGTGGTTAAGCAGACACTGCACTTCTGGAAAGAGCAAAAAAACTCGACGGAGACGGAGGATGCTCTCTATTTCTCTCTCTTTCTTTACTTCGCTCTACCTCCCTTTATTTTTTCTTTCTATTTTTCTCTCCCTCTCCATAAGTATTTGTCAGATAATCTGTTTGTTCATCATCTCTCTTCCTTTTTCTAGTGTTTTCTCACTGTATTTTATCTCTTTATTTACTCTGTTTCTTGCTTTGGCACTCATTCATTTACACATACAGTATACACACTCAGCTCTCATCATCTTTTTCCTTGTCCATCTCTCATGGGGCTGTTTTAGTGGTGTCCTAGCTATGAGCTGAGCTGGGCTGGGGATGTCAATTACAGGACTATGATAGGACCCCTGCTGCATTATGCATGGCAGTGTCCTGCTGGGGAAAAAATGGCCTACAGCCAGAGACGATGGATGAAGGGATGGAGGGATGAATAATGGATGGAGAAATGGAGGAGCGAAACACTATTGCAATCTGTGTCTCACTAAATTGAAGACTTGCCCTGGTTCACACTTCTGAAGCTCAGGGCCAAGTCACCCAGGGTGACTCGGCGTCATGAGGTTGTTGTGAGAAAGCACAGGAGGGCTTTAATCAGTATATCATTTTGTGCATTGAGTCCCATTGGGGGCACTGGCATCAAAGGGTCTCTTAAGGTCATTTGTCTGTTATTCCATATGCAGACAGCCTTTCAGTATGATCAGTTTTGTTTATCGCTTTATGGATATTAATTCATACAACTTTTGCTAAGCCTTTAATATGAAAATATGGAGTGGCAGCATGAAGGGAAACTTAAGAACAGCAACACAAAGCAAAGCAAAGTCATGCATGGTGATGAGCCTAATTTTAACATATAATATATTTAAGAAAATAGTTATTTTTTATTTAAGTATTTTGATCAGAGGATGTCAGTCAGTATGTGATGCAAGATGTGGATCTGGAGGGGAGAGTCTATGTTTCTCATATATCACAGAGTAAAGTTTTAAGTTGTATTTCTCAATGTCTGATTGAACTTCTGATTTATTGTAATTGGTGGTGTAATCAACTTTCATGAGCCACATTGTTTCTTACAACAGTAAAAAAGGAGAAAACTATAAGCAGATTGTGCAATAATATTTGTATTTGCTTTGAAAGTAATTCTTAATAGCCTTGAAAATAGTACAGAGATGTTTTGATGATTGGTAATCAGGGACAAACCCTTTCACACATCCCCACAGTAGCTCTTACATTCAGATCTGTAGTGGAGATGAAAGGTATACACACATGTGCAGGTGTTACATATGCATGGAAGCATGTGAAATTCTTCTCATGCATGTATTGCTGACAGGTCCCTGATGTCAACTAATGTCAGTCAGTGTATTAGTGAACGTGAAAGATGCTGTTGTTGTTCATCCTCACCATGGTGGGATGACACTATTTGTCACTGTAGTGATGGATTCCACCTCCCTCGGAGGAGCATGTGCAAGCACCGTCTCTGAAAGGCTGTCTTTGTGTTTCACACTCACTCACACACAGAGACACACACACACACACACACACAAACGCACTGCTGGAACTGACAACAAAGGCATGCTTATCCAATTGTGAGGGAATAAGATTAGGCTACAAAGAAACTCATAAGGCTAATGTTAGCATCTCCTGCTCCAGTGAGAGCTTTTGTTTGTGTAATCAGGAAAAACATGGGATTAGATTTGAGATGCTGTCTTGAAAATGATGCCCATGAGACCCTATTGTATGATGTTGACATGTTCCTAAATAACTGAAGGCGATGGCCTGCCTGCTATCTGATAAACAATCCTAGGGGAAATAAAGAGTAGTTGTGTTCTTCAGATATCCGCTTTTGTTTTGCTCCAAAATAGACTGTCTGGCAGACCCAGCCTAACCTACTGTTTTCTTTTGTAATTGACTTAGCTTGTCGCCATAATTGGGTTATGGAAAGGAAAGAAAATAAATCCTCTGTCATCTGGTGTTTTAAGATGCTAATCTTTCCTCGATGAGAGCAGCTCATTTTACAGCTTACTCTAATTCATCAATGGCAGCAATATGTGGTTTTATTATCACTGTGGGAGTGGACTGTCAATGAACAGGTGAAGTAATTGTAGCTTCTGAATCTTTTGAGTTGAGAAAGGGACCACAGAATGAAGCTGACCTTCTGAGGGCAAAACATTATATTCCATAAGTAATACATTACTGCTGTACTTTGTATTGACAGTGCTTAAAAACCCTGATGTGAAACACACAGATAGACATTTGCTTTGTGATGTGGAAACATCTTTAACGTATTTGTCACAGTAGTAGGGTGATATGACCCCCTTGCAATGCACTTTGCAAAGGGGACCTGCCGTTTGCCATAAATTCTCTTACCAATGTCAGGTCAATAATGGTTAGGACACTTAAGATCTAGAGAGTGTGAAAGGAGCTCTAGACAGTCCGGTGTTGTTATATGGGCCAGGAGAATAAGAGACCATTCATTCTCACCTTTGTGACCCCTCTCCCATTCTTCTGTTGAAGAATAGCCTGCCTCTCATGCACAGTCGGCCCTACAGTAAGCCCCTCAGGGCACTCAGAGCCTGTTACATAAGACAAAAGTAAAGAATGCTCCAGAAAAGTTTTCAGCCATGACCTTGGCTTTGACAGAGCACTCCTATTGGCTCTGTTTTGCCAGTGGTGTCTTGTGATTAAAAGTCACATGTCCTCTATTCCTGTGTCTGTGTGAACTGAGCAGTGCAGAATGTTTTGGACAGTTCTTGTGTAATATCAAGAACAATACAGTATCAGAAAGGTAATTCATTTTCTGTCAATTGACTAATTGATTAATAACTAATTGTCCCAACTCTAATCATAATTTTTAAATACAGTATTATTAAATGCATACTCTCTTACAGAGTGTGTAGTTATGGCTGAATGATCCCACTTACTAAATACTTGGCTCTAAAAATATTTTTTAGAAACGGTCTACTAGAAACCTCCAACATGTTGCATCATTTATTTAAAAAAAAGGAAAAGACTTTACTATTCTCCACTTCAATTTTACTGCTGAACTCAAGCTTAACTACCGTACTACTATCTACTATCTGAATGAAGTGTGTGGCAATGGCGCTGTTCTCAGCTGTTGTTCATTGCTCTTTGCTGGGAAGCATCATGCACAGTGAACTTTCCAAACCTGAAAAAAAGATAGGCATCTAACAGACTCTGTTCTTAATATTACCCCTTCCCTCTCCATAAAGATCTTGAAAGGGGAAGCACTGTAAGTATAATTATCTTTTATTGTAAAAAATCATGACAACTTCTAAACCCTCTTTAAACTTTAAATTTGCAGTTTTTATGTGAAGTCATGTCTAGAAACAAAGTGGATTTAACCCATTGGCAGATGACAATTTTAGTCCAGGAAACATGATGTTCTTGGTTGATGTTTGTATGGAGCAATAAAGTTTGGCAAGAATTCTGCCCTCTGCTAATATACCCTAGAAGATGGATAAAGGGATGGGCAGTTATTAACTCCCATTAGTACACACACATGTTGGATCATCTTTCATGGCATGTTAAGGCTAAATTATCTGTAATCATAGGTATCAAACATTACCTCAGATGTTCTTTGATCTTTTTACAGCAGAGTACAGTATGTTTGTATCTTATTTGGAGTTTGAATTATTGTTTTTCCTGTTAAGTCTTGTCTGCCCCCCCTGTATTTTCTTGTCTTTCTTTACTTAACCATGTAAAAAAAATTCTGTTCTCCCATACGATTATCTAATCCATGTCCTTTTTTTATTCCTCACTCCTTCACTTCCTTTCCTCCCTTTATATGATTTATTTCTGTCGTCATCTTTCTTGTTCATCACATCTCTTTTTTTTATTTCTGTCATTTATCTTCCCCAGCCCCCATATAATTTTCCTGTCCCAGAGTGTGTTGTATGGTGGGAGTTCGGCTTCAGGAGAAAGTCCCCTGTCTCTGTGTGGGTCCAGGCTGTGCCATGAGATCGCCCACTCCTGGTTTGGCTTGGTCATCGGAGCCAGAGACTGGACCGAGGAATGGATCAGTGAGGGCTTTGCCACCTACTTGGAGGACATTATCTGGGCCCAAGCACAGCAAGTACTGTACACTAAAATTGCTGCTGTATTATTGTAGTTTACTATAGCTATATCATGAAAGTAACTCAATTGTGGCTTTTTATAGGCTGTCATCTAAAGTTGACTAACACTTCTAGATTACAGTGTGGATTTTCAGATACACCAGTGTAGCCAACTTTTTAAGCTTAGGTTGTCTTGAGAAGGTCTCCTTTGGCAGAAACCAGTCAATGAAAAATAACACCAGGAATATTTAAGGTAATTTGATATATGTGTATATATGCTATGACCCTAATGATCCAGTCATCATTGGTATATTGCAATAACTCAGCAGCACTGTTGCCATTGGAATGTTTTTTGAGGACTGTTGGCCATTATTGAAGTAAAATCATAAATATGGCACACAGAGAAACATGTTTATAATGACACCAATCCAAGTTCCTATGCAAAAAAAGCACAAAAAGAAACAAAAACAATATCTGAAAGGTAAGTGGGAGTTGGTCAAAATGAAAAAAAGACTTTCCTGGTCAACCACAAAATAAACCATCAAGTTCAAATCTCCTGACATACTTAAATGGAAGAGAAATACTTTACTTAAACACACAAGAACAGTTAAAAAAAAAGTAGTATTTCTACCTTTTCCTCAAGAAAACTTTAAAGAACCAGTTCTGAGGTTGTGTACATCTAACATTCTTTTAAGGACGGTACAAGGATGGACTGGTGTCTTGTAAATGTGAAATACCTGCAGAGAGAAATAGATAAACAAGACAAAAGAAGAAGAGGGTGTAATGTTATATTTTTGCCACACAGCTCTGATCCGGGAGATGATGTGCATACAGATATAATCCTCCCACTTGCTTTCCCACACTTTCTGAGTGTGGAGTGTTTTTCCTATGTCTGTTCTGTTTAATCATACTGTATCACCTTTATGTTTGCTCTGTAGAAATAGAGTTAATTACATTTGTTTCTGCTGCCGAAATTGAAAGTAAATAACTGTTTATGTCACAACATTATTGTTCTTTTCGTCTTTTCATTTAATTGACTATTTTCTGTTTTTGCTGATAAAATTGTTCATGGCTTCTTTAATGTTTTGCTTTACCTCTTTAACAGTTTCCTTCCTATATCCTTCTTCATCTCTACATATCTCTCACCCCCAGCTCTCTTTACAAGAAAGAGCAGAACAATCTGACCTGAAGGCACTGCTGAGGTGGAGAAGACTCTCTGACGAGTTGCAGAATTCAGAAGAGGAACTTCAAATCCTCAGGTGTGTGTGTGTGTGTGGCTCCCATTGGTGGAGCCACTCTTTATTAATTATCTTACTTTTGCTGCCAATATGGCTTTACTGGTTCAGGACTGTCATTCATAATTGGACAGTAGTTCATAGTACTGGATACAATTTTCATTTAAAAATACTACAAAAACACGCACTTATTTACAAAATGATAATTTACCAAGTATAGTGTGTAATCCTTCATAACATTTTGGGAAAAAAAAAACTCTGAATCAGAACTTTTTTATGCCTGTTAAGTAACCCACAGTTACATTGCAAAAAGTTTATAGATATGAAAGAAAGTGATTGAAGGAGAAGAACAAATATTGACCAAGTTGCTTTTGTCTTGAACTAATTCACAATAGAGAGTCTGCTCAGCCTTTCCTCAGTGTCTGCACTTGCAGACACACGTGAGTGTGAGGTATATGCATTCCAAGGTTACAGGTGTGGCAGGTGTGGCAACAAAGTATATCCAGGTGTACTGTACTGTCATGTCTTAGCAAAGCTCAGCACATGAGCACAGTGAGCATGCACAAACACACAAACTGTTCATCTGATCCTGACAATGTGGGTCCCACACCCTGTTTTATCCAGGGTGGAAGCACCGTGTCATCAGTGGATTACAGGTGTAAACCCCAACCAAGAATTAACTGTTTGAGGGTGGAAATGGTAACAGCTGTATTGTACCCTTCAAATTGTAGATTTCCCTTCACTGTAGCATAGTGCTCTATTGACATTCACGGTTGCAAGTGGCTGTACAGAGCGTAACAGCAAATCAATGTGTTATTGATTTCATGGCACTTCTGCTTGGTACTAATTTCTAACCATGTCACTTCACTAATAATGTCCTGTCATCACACAAAGGAAACACACACATATACACAATTCAATCAATTAAAGTCTCTCCTGAATTAGTTATATTAGCAGTATTAGTAATATTGATTTTACTAATTTGTTACTTAAAGTCTGTCCATATGAGTTTAAAGTGTTTCAGTGTTTTAAGGGTGACAGTCCTTGGATATATAACTTGAAATATGAAGCTGTGTATGAGTGAAAGGGTTAAACATGTGCTTGAGTGTTGTGACTGTCTAGCACTGTATCAGGGTGTTCCCCTATGGGGCAGACAGTTGGGTGATGGGATCAGGATTAGGTTACCCTGCACCTGATAGGGTTAAATCAACAACACAAAACTAACATCTGAAAACAGTCAAAAAAATAAAAATACATGCACTCACATGCGCACATAGTATGCATACATTCCCATTCATATGCACACATACATTGTGGCTGATTGTGTTACACGAGAACACATGAAAGCCATGTTTAAATCCTCACAGCTCTCAGAGCAATGGCAAAGTATGTTGGGGCAACACTTTTTTAAGCGTCACTACTCCTACAAATATGTAAATTTTAGAGCTGAGAGTTCTTGTTTTACAGTAGTAGGGGTAGCTTGCAAAACATTTTCCTGGAGTAAACATGTAATTTGGTACTAGTTATTGGGAAAAATAGAGACAAAGTTCAATTTATTAAAATGAACTGCTGTTTAAGTTAAGAGTCTTCTAGTCAGTTCCCAGCAGCTAAGGTAGCTGATGCAGAAATGTGTCTACAGGCAACAATACAATTCAACATATGGAGATTAAAAAGTTTTTAAAAAGTTTCCAATAATGACTGAATATTTACTTGGCTTTAAATGGAGCAGTGCTTTCAAGGAAAATCGCATTTTTTGGAACAAAATTATAATAACTCTTTCTGGGAATTATTGAGAAGTGACTAGGAAATTACTAACTTCTTAAACTAAATGTGACCAAACTGTGTTGTCAGAATTAACACAAGAAAAAAATTTATTTAAAACTGTATTGAATGTTTTGTTTTACATGTGAAGAGTTTTGTCTGATGTGATCCATCAAAGACAAAATAACGTGGATGGACTTTGATTAGTTGTCATGGGGATGGCATAGGTGTCGTCATGACATTAGTGTGTAACAGGTGGCTGTAGTGAATGTAAGTAGGAGATTGTAACCCTGTATTGTTTTTTTTTGTTGTTTTTTTTTTGTATTGTGATGTATGGATATCTCAATTAAACCATATCTCCCAGCTTTAAATACAAGAGGCACTGGAAGATCAGATGTAACTAAGATCATAGTGTATGGAAACATTATATGAGTAAAGCGCCTGTCACAATGCACAGAGAAATGTTAGAAAGGATGTGGTGAAGAAAAAAGAAGTGGTACAGGATCTACAGACATATACACAACCTCCTCACCAGTTTACATACACAAACAAATACACACTCATAAAGGCTAAATGGCAGGTTGTGCTTTCCAAGTTCAGTGGGTCACAATCAACACCCCGTGATCCAGCAGGGGCCCCAGTGGCCAGTGTTTATCAGTCCATTTCAGATGAGTTATATTTAGGGCAGCCTGGGCCAGACGCCATTCTCCCTGCTGATTTACTGGGCTGCTGGGAGCGCAGCTCTACCTTATCCGGTTTCCACAGTCAACCCAGTGTAATTTGTCAGGATATGGCTCACGGAGCTATAAACCTTCTCTATGTGTGTCTGTGTGTATGTGTGTGTGCGTTTGACATTAAGTTCTGTCAGTAATAGCTCCTGATTTCCTCCCGCTCGTTCTCTCTCTCTCTCAATCTCAGACACACCCAGGTGTACGCATGGCTACACACACACTCTCACACACACACACAGACACACACACAAACACACACACACACACACTCACTCACTCACGCAGACAAACACACTCCCTCTCACACACACATAGCCTACGAGTCAGATAAGAGAACCATTTATTCTGAAATACATTGAGCTATTGTGTGATTCTCCAAGGCAGTGAGCAGCGATTTCTCTTAAAGCTGTAGTAAATCATCTCTGACAAAGAGAGACAGTGAAAGACAGGGATTTACACATACGTACATCCCTGGTCTGGACAGTGGGAAGGGTGGAGTTCCTTTGTCTAACATGGCAGTGATGGATAAACATTTTTCCCTCCATGTTGTGCCGCCGGTGTCTCTGACGCACATAACAGATGCAGTTTCTCTTCTGGAAATACATGTTCTCTTATTGTTTTTGTCTCTTTTTTTGTCTCTACATGTCATTGTTTTTGTCTCTTGCCCCAGTCCTTTCACTCTGTAATCCGCTGCCTGACACACAGTTTAATACACACACACAACCACACACACACACACACACACACATATAATTTCCCAGCGATACAGCACGTCCTGCTGTCTTAAAAAGAGTCTATTTCATCTTATCAGCAGTAACAGACAGACATGGCCACTACAGGCAAGAGACTGGAGAGAGAGCAAGTTGAAAAAAATAAAAAGTGATAAAAAAATTCTAAAAAAAGGGAACATGTTATGGACATGATACACAAAGTACAAGTAAATGAGCCAATTTTTTTTAACATTTAAGACAGACATTATATTTCATAATGTTAGTTAAGTCTTTTAGTATTGCTAGTCCATATGACCACCTGAGACTATTGGCAGCATTTAACGTACATACATTAAGTATCATGCATGATGAAAGTCCTTGTAAGAGTATCTAGTCAAATTTAGAAAATTCCAGGAAGCTGATGACTTCCTCTTTCAGTCCACTGAGCAAACCAAACATTCCCGTCTATCTCCTGTCCTTGATTTCTCCCACACCTCCTCCTCCTCTTCTTGTCCTCAACCCTAATCTCCTTCATCTCCCCCCTGCTCCTGCTCTTCTGTTCACCATGCCGAGGTAAAGACCCAGATTGATCAAATATTTAAACAACTTGTGGCGCTCAGTAGAAACCCCACTTGCAAAATTAAACTTTGAGGTTTTACATCATATGTCTGTGTGAATACGAATTTGGATGTGTGTTTTTTGTCTCCCTATTTGTGTGTGTGGGTCTGGCTGGCTCTGTCATGAAGCGGCCCTGTGGAAAAGTGCTCGCCAGTGATGAAGGGTGTATTGATTGGTGGACCAGGCGCCTGGCGTATCGACTTGGCAGGAGGGTGATCCTTCAAGGCCTTCCTATTGGCACACTGAGTTAATCTGCTCTGCCGGATCAATACAGGCTAACTGAAACTATCATTGCACAGCATCCCATGTCAGTGCTCTGTTTGTTTGGCTTTTATTGGTTTTATGTGTGTTTGTTTATGTGTTTATGGAGGTTGAAGGGGATGATTTGTATCTGTGTGACAGGGAAAGCGAAACCCAGAGCGTGCTTCTTTTGTGTGTGTAGATGGGGGGTGCTTTCTTGTAGAAGTGTTATATGTTCGTTCAGTGAGTCATGGGCAGTAAAGTCAGAGCGCAGCACTGTGAGGTCATATAAACACCATGGCATGCTATAAGCTATAAATCTGAAGCTTGATTCCCAGCTTGCCTTGACCAAAGTATGGTATCTTGGCAAAGTGTTCACCGTTGACAGGAACAACTGAGTAGCTGGATTTAGTGTTGCTGACATTGTATTCTTGCTCTGTAGAGATTGTGGTTTTCCTGCAACTCAGATGTCTGTAGGAGTGGGCTCAAACAAAAACTCTGTGTCCAGGTTCTCTAACTGTTCATTGTGGGCGCTGAATATCTCCCTCTGTGCATGTTAATCTCCTTACACATCTTCCTCTGTGTAATTTGGTCCCCTGCTTTCTCTGTTCTTCTGCAGACCCAACATGGAGAACACCGGTCAGGTCAGTGAGTCGGGCTCATCCATGGTTAAACATGCCCTCAACCCTGACAAATCCTTCATGCAAGTCCACTACCTCAAGGTGAGATACGTCTGCGGCAAAGACAGAAGCAAGGCAGAAAAAGAGGAAAAATGGATGGAGGAAGGAGGAAGGGAAAAAGAAAAAATGAACTGAGCAATAAATAAATCCTATAATGCTCTTTCAGGTGGCTCTTTGTTAGCTGTGTGGAACAGTGCTTGTTATGAATATGGATGTTGCTGCAAGGTTCATCTCTATTGTCTTTGATGGATCATAATGTTTATTTTGTTGTCTTTATTTGCCTTGTCCTTTGTTTAGGGCTACTTCCTCCTCAGGTTCTTGGCCAGTCAAGTGGGAGAGCAACAATTCAGTGACTTCTTCAGATTATTTGTGAAGAAATACCACGGGCAACTCATTTTGTCACAGGTGAAGCTTGTAGTACAAGAAGCTTATTTTAGCATGATTAAGTTAATGGAGGATGTCGATGTTGACTCGCAGCTGTTTCAGAGGTTGTTAATGAATTCTGAGCTTAGATTTAACTGTTTAAATATGTACTGAAAACCTGATTGCCACTGTTACAATAGTTGAAAGTGCTCCAGCAGCATTTTAACTGATGACTACATCAGCTCAGCCACATATGTTTATTCTGCTGGGGCCATGAAGCTGAGTGTTCACACCTGGAAGTCTGTGTCTGTGTCTGTGTCTGTGTCTGTGTGTGTCTGTGTGTGTGTGTGTGTGTGTGTGTGAGAGAGAGAGAGAGAGAGAGATGTGTTAAATAATAGATGTAACATAAACACTGTTTGGCCTTGCACTCCTGACTTTCTTTCTTTCTTTCTTTCTTTCTTTCTTTCTTTCTTTCTTTCTTTCTTTCTTTCTTTCTTTCTTTCTTTCTTTCTTTCTTTCTTTCTTTCTTTCTTTCTTTCTTTCTTTCTTTCTTTCTTTCTTTCTTTCTTTCTTTCTTTCTTCTTTTAACAGGATTTCTTGCAAACGCTGCTGATTACCTTTCCTGGAATAACGAGGTATGTACGAATAATGAATAATGTACAGAGGCATAAAACCAGTTTGATTGGGGTTCAAGCAGTGATTGTCTGGTTTCTTGTACCAGACAAACTAAAGGTGTCATTCATCATTTTTCAACTTAAACTGGTCTTATGACTTTTCTTTCAACAGATGTGATTTGTTAATAGTATTTAGTGTCAAATACATTAAAACAGTTTTTGAGTCTGGGTGGATTTGGCCTTGATTATTTCACTAACTTGGTACTTCTGTGGAAAATGGCCCCTAAGCTTCCAACACCAATCCTTTTAAGAGAGCAGTCTCATCCACTCTTGTGTTAATTGAAGTGTAAAAGGATAACTGCTCCTCCTGCTCTCCTCCTCTCTAATTTTCTCTCTCCTTCCTGGCGCTCGCTTAATCATTCAGCTCTCTATTTCTCCTGATTGCCTCATTAACCTCTTCTTCTGACTGTCTCACTCTTTTCCCCCCGTCTTGTCTTTCATTGTGTCTCTGTCCCTCTCACTTCAATCTCTATCTCCATCCAGCCTTCACTTCTATTTTATTTTTTAACCCTCCAGCAACATTTAATAATATGCTCTTAATGTTGTCTTTTTTATATTTTCTGTCATGTTGAGTATGCTGCTGGACTGGAAGAGATTGAGTGAAGTAAAACAGAGGAAGTTAGAGACAGTCAATATTTGGGTCAGATGCTTCTTTCAGTAAACAGACCACCTAGAAGAGCAAGGTTTAGGATCGGAATAAACACTCGCTGCTAAAGTTCATAGCCAATCTGTGCTGTCCTATATCATGTCTGTGCCTAGGGCTAAATGATTCAAACATAAAAATTAAACAACCAAATATCAGTGCATTAATTGATTACCAATGTTTTCCAGACATCATAGTCATTCTTATTTATTAATTGAAAATTTTATGAAATGGAATTACCATCCTCAACATGAAAAATCTGGTAGAGACATGTCTTGTCTGCTCTTTTGAGACTTATTTGTATATCTAGTCCTTTCATTAAATGGCATTTGACAAGTAATGTGGCATATTAACTGTATTAACCTTTCGTTTCCCACACAAAAAAAACTATAATCCCATATAATCCTACTTTATGGTGTCATGCTGTTGGTATGGCTGAGGTTTAGTGTCAAACTCCACATGCCATGAACTGAAATTTCTTTGCGGTGACGTCACTGGGCAAATTGGTGCTCAATAGAGAGCCTCTTCTGATATAGCATAGAATATAAAACATTTATTATGAGCTCAAATTTACTGATGGTTAACTCAAAACCATTTTCTTGAATCATTTTTAGCTACACTAGCAGTGGTGTGACTCAGTGTTGGATGGGATATCCATCCATCTATCTGCCTGTCAAATACTTTGTTCTAAGGTGATATATCTCCACATGTATTGGATTGATTGTCATAAACTTTGGCAAAGACGTTCATAGTTCCCTGAGTATAAATTTTTAATAATGTTAATGTAGTAATATTAGCATTTAAGTCAAACCATGGTACAGTTTTACTAATAAAGATGAAAGTCTGAGAATGTAGAGCTGAGTCTGACATCCTAAAATGCCAAATGTACGGAGAGTAAACCTTTTTATCGGTATGTCCCTTGATGAATTTAAGATTAGAAAAGTTGTCTCTCTGTTATTCTTGTATCCTGGTGTGGATCATGGGCTATTGACACATTCTTACATTCATTATATAACAGATTAATACTGTATCCACAATGCTGTCATGGAAAATTTTAAAAAGCAACATATTACAATGTTACTCCCAGGCAAGACTGTTCTGTGTGTGTGTGTGTGTGTGTGTGTGTGTGTGTGTGTGTGTGTGTGTGTGTGTGTGTGTGTGTGTGTGTGTGTGTACAGCACAAGTGGTTGTTTGTATTCTTAAACCCAATGTTTAAGGATTATGATACGAGACAAAAGATACAAAGGTGTTTTCAATAGAGATTTTCTGATCTAAAACATTCAGACTTTGAAGTTCCTTCAAAAAGGTTTTTTGGAAAATGTGAGAAATCACCAATTGAGCTTCAAGCACTGAGTGTGACTGAGAGAAAATGGGTGTACAAAATAGTAAATTACCAAGTCATTCATTAATATATATACTAAGATAATAATATCAATAATATAATATTAATAACTTAATTAATTAGCTCAACATCACAGATTAATGTACCGTAATGAAGTAGCCAAGTGTGGAATTTTCCTGAAGCACGAGCAGGCAGGATTGATAGTTGGGGAATATAAGTATTTACTATTCCACATTGTGTATATACTTTGTATGCTTTACACTTTGCATATACAATGCAAACTCCTTTGAAACGTTTGTTTACGTGCACATTTGTATTTGCAAGGCAGGCCTGTCAGTGTGTGTGTGTGTGTGTGTTCTGTGTATGATATATGACAGTTTTGATGTGGAAACCACCCACTTCAGCCCCTCCTCAGTTACACATGTCACTTACACACTTACTTACTGTACATGCATACATATGAATCCAATATAGTGTCTGTACATGTCTCATAGCCTCTTTTTATTGGAAATTGGGTGTGCCCATCTTTTTGTTGGTGTTGGCAGAAATCTCAAGTCTACCATGATCCTAACAATATCCTCCCACAGCTATTTTTCATAATGGTGTCTTGGGCAATAACAGTCATTGCTATTATAATAGTTATAATACTAACACTTACCATTGTGTTTCAGAAAAGGCCTCACCCTCAGTGCTATTTATGCTGACTGGCTCGATCAACCAGGAATTCCAAAGGTACGAGGAGCCAATCTTTCTCTTCTTACTTTTTTATCTTTCCATTGATTTTTTTGAGAACATATATTTTGATCATCTTCTAATACACACACGTATACATACATGAATATATAGAAATACATGAATTAATCAATAGTATAGAGACTATTTATTGTTTTGTGCTGAGACTCTCGTTTTTTCACTCTGCTCAAAGGCATCATCTCTTTAGCTATAAAATGACATAATTGCTTTATTCGTGTTCTTCTTAATTTGTGTTTCCAACTTTATGAAACAAATCAAGTCAAATACGTTTTATTGTGATCCTTTCCTGAATGGCAGATGCATGTGTTGGCCTGCCATGCTTTGTGTAATCACTTGACTGGTTGCTTTTCACGTTATGGAAAAGATTCATTGTGTTTCAGCTTTGACCTGAACTGGCTCACGGCATATTTTTTGTCTAAACATTGTCACTTTAAGATATCCTGATCAATCCCATATACTATAGATGTCATTGTTTTACATTGTTGTCATCAATTTCACATTTTTAAAGTCTACAAAATTTCACATTTGGTTTTAGTAGAGTTTTTATGTTTGTCAGTTAATGTTTACAGACAATTTTTGTGCTGGGATCTAATTTAAAGCCAGCAGTGTTATACTTGTTTCATAGACAGGAGTCTAAATCATGACACATTTAAAGTTTTTAGGAGAAGAGTGCTCTAAGCATTTGCACAGAGATGACAGAAGTGGCAAAACATTTGGTCTCAGTACTGAACAGCTATAAATAGTGGTTTAACGACAGTCTCATATTAGAAGTAAATAGCTTTTTGTGCATAAATACTACAGCTTAAATGATGTGTGACTATTAGCCAGTAGGCATTTTAAAACTGATGTTTTCCCTGATAACAGCATGTCCTGAAAATATATTTCATGCACTACATGTAGGAAGTTAAAAAAAAAAAAAAAAAAAAGAAGAAGTAGGTTTTCCCAAAGATATGATAGCGTCTTGAGGATGAATTCACTGTGGAGCATCTCTTGCTGTTTAATAGGTGCAGTTTGTTCTTGCAGTTAATTTCACCATTGTGTTAAATCGTCATCATCAGATGTATTGCCAGACTGTTACTGTATCTTGGCAATGTGAGCAGTGCTGCTCTGTTGCTGCCCTCTAATCGAGAAAGACCCACGGTCAAAGATATGAGGCTACATACACACACACACTCTCGCGCAATCAATCCACTTTAACAGCTTCTTCAATTCTCCTATCTCCATGGTAACTGATCTTAATAACCACTGTGTGCATGTGCATTTTTGTGTGTCTGCGCTTGTGTTTCAGTCTGGGAATCTTCACCTTCTAGATTATGTGATGATGTAACTGGAGTCTTTCAGGGGCCCCTCAGGGTGGGAAGGACAGCGTGGAGGGACTGCTGCTTTCTCACACCTGATTGGGTGACAGTTAGAGTGTTCTCACACAGGTTTTTTGTTTTTTTTCTTGGATGTGCCAGTCACTGGCTAATAAGATCAACCAGATCGTTAGAAACCTTTTACGAGTGCTGGTGTATTATGTACAGTAAATACAAACACAATTTAAAAATCTTTCTCTCTCACTCTCTGCCTCTTTGCCTCCCAGCCATTGCTCAACAAAGTGCTCTGACAATGCTTGAATTGGAGAAAGACAGGAAATGGTTTGGCCTAATAATAAACAATGACATTCACCGATCCCGGAGTTAGAGCTGTGGAATGGGAAGGCCAGCGCTATCTTATTTTAGACCTCAGAGTTTAGATGAGTAAGCACTCCCTTTGGGATGATGGATCTAGGCTGAGATACTTTGTTTAAATAGAGACTACCCTTGATCCTGCAGCTTACATTACTGTTTTATGTATGTCTTTGCCTGCTGGGTTAATAATAAATGTCTGTTTTGCCACCACTTATCACCCACTGATATAACATAATTGTTTTTCAAATTGCTTTACCTTAGTATGTAAGCACTTCCAGGCTGAAGAAAGAGCAATCTTTAATGAAATCAGATTTAGATTTACAACAAGAAGCAAACTTGGCTGATATGGCAAAGAACGATAGCCAATTACAGAAGCTCAAACGTTCTTCTTTTAAACATTATGGCTGGTGGTCAAAACTTTTTAAAATCTGCAAAATCCTGAAAGTTTATTTCTTTGATCAGATATCGTCTAATTCAAATTGCAATATTTTCCATTTTTTGTAAGCAAGTGTCAAGACCGTATTCAACATTGCTAAGTGTGATAGATTTGGCTTAGCTTAGCGTTGTTTTAATTTAGAAAAATGTTTATACTCAAGTAAGGTAAGCAAAAATATATGTAATTTTTGGTATTGGTACCAAACTGTATTGTTAATAACTGGGATTTTGATGGTTATCTGTAGTCCTAAAAATAGTTCAATTACATAATTCGAGTGAAAATACCCTTCAAACTGCAGACAGAGGAGTGGTATCTGAAGAGACTTTCAAAACAAAAATATCACAGATTACACTAAATTGAACAAGACGGGATTTTGTTGCTTCTCGTGCGTTTTTATGAGTGAGAGGTGGAACTTTTCTTCATGCACTCTAATATTGATTCACTAAAGAGACACTACACAGACAGAGGGGTGGGGGACGAAGAGAGAGTTTGAGGTAGACAAAAGCCTTGCTATTCAGGGAATGGTAGCAGGGATCTAGGCAGCAAACGAGCTATGTGTGGTATCCTGTTTCACAATGCCAATTTACTGCTTCAACACTCACTAGATTCTATACAGCCCACTCTAACACCTCCCTCTCTCTGTACCTCTCTGTGTATGCCTCTCTCTCTCTCTCTCCCCATCCTTGGCTTCTCCATACACCTTCATGGTATTTCTGCTGGAGTAATTTTGTATAATACACAGAGAAGTACTCAGGCATGCAGTTATAGTATTGAACTTTGTGTGTGGCTATGGTAACGCTAATAGGTGGATTGCTGTGTCTGTGTGTGTATGTGTGTTCATGTATGCGTGGGAACGTCTGGGCAGTGTTTATGCTGAATTGCGTGAATATGATGTGGCGCTGCTATATCTCTTGTTTGTCTGTGTGTAAGCAGTGTGACATTACAAACACATTGCTTCCATGCTCTCCTGTCTGTTTCTTTTTGCCCCCCGCACACGCACACGCACACACACACACACACACACACACACACACACACACACACACACACACACACACACACACACACACACACACACACACACACACACACACAGACTCTGATGTATGAGTCACATCACTCAAGCAGTGGCTCTGCTGAAGGCTTTAATAAGGTTAGAGAGTAAGTGTTGTGTGTTTGTGTCTACTACCTGCTCTCTCTCTGTGTGTAGGTGTGTGTTTTTGCGTGTGTGTGTGTAATGGTAGGGGAGTGGATATGTACAGGACTGATGTGACTGTTCATCCTGTGATTGCTAGTTATTGAGTTAATTTTTTGCTTCCTCTGCCTAATCCTCCCCCTCCCGCTCCACTTTTTTTTTTCTCTCTTCTCCTTCATTCTTCCTCCTTTCTCTCATCCTCTGGAGTCAAGTCGCGAGTTTCCGTCAGAGGAACAAGTGATCGTGCTCCCACCTCCCTCTCCTCCCACCTCTCCTCTCTCCCTCCCCTTCCTGCTTGCTTGTGCTCTCTCTCACTCTGCCTCTGCAAACCATTTCACTCTATCCCAATCACTTTCCCTCGACTCACTGTTTTCCCTTCTTCTCTGTCGTTCAGTGGCTGTATGAAAGGAGCACCGTGTGGTCACAGACGAGGCTGGTGGAAGAAGTCAAAGCAGAGGTAAGCACTCTCTTTCCTCTCTTCTCCTCTCCTCTCCTCTCTCTCTTTTTCTCTCTGTCTAGTTTCTGTCTCTTCTTGTCTTCAGAGAGATGCAGAGAGACTTGGAGACAGCTCTCCGATTTAAAATATTTCAACCTTAGACTGATTGATGTGATTGTCATCTGATTGTCATCAATCTCTTTTCCTTCACTCAGTTATTCTGTCACTATTTTCCATTTCCATATCCCCTCTCTGCCTATTTTATATGCTCTGTTTCACAATGTTTGATACCGTCTCGTATCTCTACCTCCTGCACTCCATCTGCCTCTCTTTTGCTAATTTGCTCCCTGTTTCAGTCTCTCCCTCTGTCTGTGTCTGAGTGAAGTGCTGCACACAGCACTGTACATCTGTTGCGTGTCGTTCTGTGCTGCCTATCAGATTTCCCTTAAAGATCCCATGTTGTTCTTGATTTGCTTTTCCTATATTTTCCAATTCTCCTTTTTATCTGACTGTTTAAATGAATCAAACCTGAACAGAATATATGTCAATAATATTACTAATACCTCAAAACACACAAAAAATGCTCGTCACTGCATCTTAGAAATTGACTTGTCCACTTAAACACAAATATGAACTGTGCTTACTTTTATAATATGCCAGACTGTATTACAACAGCATATTTATTCTTAGATATAAACTGAAGTGGAAGAGAGGTGGTAGATCGAGTTTGGCCTTGATAATGATTGACTGTTTAATGGAGATCTATGGTGTAGGGAGTTGCTGCGCTCCAGGCTCTGTCTCAGCAACATACTTTCACTATTACTCTTTTGTCTCAGCCGGCCATTTGTGTTGGTTATATATGGAGCATGAGTAAGCTCTGAAAGCTTACACTTAATGTGCAGAAGAGAGGGAGAGGGAGCAATAGATTTTCTGCACTGCATATTTGTACATTTATGTGTACAAATTGCCTTGACAACACTCTTGTCAAGGCTTGTGGCTCACTCTATGGGCTCACTGAGAGTGTGTTTATAAAATATATTCTTGTGTGCCTTCCACTTGAGAGATAGAACGTCTGTTTATATTTCCACTATTAGATGTGACCACTCACTCTTTCTCACTTCTACCTCATTCTTTCTGTTCTTGTTACACCTTTTTGATTACTTTCCTGCTGTCCTCCTTCACACCGACTTATCCCTGTCACTCAAAACCTGCTACTGTACTTTTTTTTTTTCTCTCTACTTCTTAACTCTCTTCTTTTTCCCGCCTTTACCCCCACACCCTTCCATCTGCAGGTTGTAAAATGGATTCTCCACAGTCAGAGTCATCAGGGGAAGGGCAGGAAACGGAAGAGAAAGAAGCCCAAGGTGATCTACAAAGAGGTAAGAGACTCTACTGTATTAAGACCTCCATCTACCTTTTCTCTCCTCTACGCCAAACTCTTAGAAGTGTCCCTTTTTCCTTTGGGTCTTTTGGTCTTTGTATCAAACTTTTAATGTGTTTCTTGAGGTGCATTTTAGTTTGTCTGACAATGTCTGCAATTATCCCCAAATCCTGTGTATGTGTTGTGTCTACGAGGACAGACTACCCTGTATTTGTTTAAATCTGTGTTTATGTTGTGTCCTCCTACCATGTATTTAACCTGTTAAGAGCTTGTATACATCACATACCCTCCAGTCTGTGTGTGTGTGTGGTCATGCTCAACATGTGTGTGGGATGGTGTCTGTGTTTGCCTGGAGGGGGCAGGGGGAGGACACCATGTGGCCGTGACATTCTGGGTTTGAATCTGGCCTTGAACCTTTGTTGCATCCCTCTTTCTTTTCCCACACTCCCTCTCAATCTGACCTGTTTACTACCCAATAAAATATTCAAACAGACAACTTAACGTATCTAAAAAAGATAGTTGTGTACGTGTGTCATGTTAATAAGGGCTCTCTAGGGATGGCTAATCCCCTCCACCCACTAATTGACACACACACACACCTGCATCATTAATGAACACACACTGATCCATAAGCCACAGAGGACCAGAAGTCATTAGTGAAAATACAGCAGCTTTTATATTTCGTAGTTCATATTTCTCAATTATATCAAGTCTCCCAACCTTTGTTTAAAAAAAAAAAACTAATGCAACAAGTGACCTTGTTAGGGCTTTAAATTTCCCCTCCACACTCCTGCAGCTTTTACCAGATGTAATGTAAGCTGTAAACAAAGGTATAAATGTTGAAGCTATACCTGAAATCCAGAGAGTATTCAGCATGAAACCTCACGTCAGAACGTGCTATATTCTGGATTAGATTATGACAAAGTGTTATGTTGTAAAATGGAGCGCATAGTAGGACTTGAATGAAATGCCTGTGGAGTCTGCAGCCAGTCCAGCCCCCATCAACCACCTGATACTACCGTCTGGCATATTTACAAGGTACACACACATGCACACAAATACACTTAGGGGTACTTCTAAGGGGGCAGCAAAAGGGCCTCTTCCTGTGGGGGGAAGAGACTGCTGAAATCAGCTTCATGAAAGAATAGCCAATTACTGTCCACTTGGCCGTACACAATAGTGAAAAAAAAGAGGAGGGAGGGACGAATGGAAGGACGGATAGAGTGAGGGAGCGGATGGTAGTGGTGATTGTGGGGGACGGGGGGTGTAGGTGGGGGTATGGGAGGTCAGCGTTTGAAGTTACACCATAAAAGCCATCCTGAAAGGAAACACGTAGTGACCCCCCCACACTTTTCCATCCACCCTGCTCGCCTCTCCCCTGCGGCCGGGTCTCTCTCCTCCTCTACGTCTCTCTCCCCTCCCTTTGTTTCTGTGTACAGAGAGTCCTCCATGGATGGACCAGGTGTATTTTATAGTACTCCTTCATGTACTTCAAACGCCAACAGCCCAATTTCTCCTCACCCCTCCTCTCTTCATCTACCTCTCCTCCCTTTCTCTTCTCACCGTCTACCAGCCTGTTGCAAACCTATAAATCATTCAACAGACCTGATCGGCAAAAGAGGAGAAAAGGGGGAGAGTAGTTAACATAGGGAGGTAGAAAAAGAAGAAAAAGTTGGTGAAAATACAACTGGAGCATGGAGCCACAAGAGTAAAATATGAGAAACAACACTTGATGCCACAGCTGGGTGTTATATTCCCGGTTGTTATCTCTTAGACCAGTTTAAATTGGGATGGAAACATATATTTAAGCCACAAAATGATGAGCTTGGGTGGAAAAATACAAAGGGAAAGGAAATGACAGAGAAATCTTCAGGAAAGAAAAGAAATTGATGACGAGATATATGGAGAGAGAGAGAGAAAGAGAGAGAGAGAGAGAGAAAGAGGAAAAAGAAGAAAAGATAGAAAAGTAGAGCAAAACATAAAACAGAAATTGGTAAAACAGTATTATATAGCAGAGGATTGATAATCAAGCCTCAGCGAGACTAGTGGTGGGTTAGAGGTTGATGATTGTGAATTCCCGTAATGAATCTGTTGTGGACATTTGAGGAAATGAAGAGCAGAGTGGATATTTGAAGAGATGAGAGGAGCACACGAGAGATGAAATATTACCTATGGGTCAGATGATATAACAGTGGTTAAGAGAGGAAAGAGATAGTGAGGGAGGTAATGAAGAAGGTAGGACTTCTAGTGGGCAGGAATTAAGCAGAGCCATGGTAGCATTTAGCACTAATGGCATATTGGATGATTAGGGAATGTACACACATATAAAACACCCCCCACAGAGCAGTATGAGATCTGCTCAATCTAATAGGTCTAATAGGCTAAAGTTACCAACTTCCCCCATTCCTTTTCTGTGTAAGTCCACGCCTGCATATATGCAGCTGCAGGAACGTTATTGATTTGTGAGTGCCTTATGCATCTAACTTTTTTGTGCACACGTATAAATTGTGTGTGCATGTGTGATGAGAGTGCGTGTGTCCAGTGCGTGTGGAGAAATCTGTAGAGGGATATTAGTCACGCCTGCATGGTAATGGGCCTCATTTTGCTCTCATTTTCATCTGCGGTCTCCATAATGAGAGGGTCTGTCTGCCCCTGCTGATCAGGACAGGAAACCCTGTAGGGGAAAAGAGTGGGAGACCTTGGCTAACTTTTCTGGCGAATGATGTATTCCTCGGCTCTTGAAAGATGCAGTTTATAAGAGGTAAAATTGATCTGGGTTCTTGTGTCGTTCAACTGAGTTCCACAGTAAAATGCCTTAAAGATGAACATTATCATAATTATTATCATAACATGCCTGAACCCTTTCCAAAACCTAGGAGTGCAGCTTTGCTGTGCACAGTTAACCAATTCAATAGACTATCTGAACTTTAGACTTCATTGAACAACTGATTTTGCAAATAGGTTTAATGGCTGCAAATAAATGCCACTTTTATATTAAATATTTGTACATGCATTGGTAAGAATTAAAATAGTATTCTGACCTGCTACTTTAATTTACTTAATTTTACTGGGGTAAACGACCTCCATACTTGAAAATAGTGTGGTTCTATTTTATATATCTGCACTAGGATACAATAAACATTGATGCATCCTATTTCTTTTGGAGCAGATGGGATAAGTTCTGTATATATAAAGTGTTTACACAGCCCTTCCTGTGAATAAACAAATCTGGGAAATGTGTAATTCTGAATTCTTGTCATTGCAACTATTTTTAGTTCACAAGCTTACCTTTCTGAATCTAAGGCCACACAATTACTGCTAAATGAATTCGAATTATTTTGATGGACGTTGCGATCATGATCATAAATCACCATTAAACCAATTCTATCCTGTTATTCCATTCATAGCATGTTCAGCTATACCTAATGATTCCAAAATTTGTAGTATTAATTATACAGGCAAAACTGAGACACGTCTCAGTGTGCCACAGCAATTTCACAGATGCAGCGGAATAGCTGGCCAATGAGTCAGCCTCCATCTCAGTGTCACTCTGTCACCTTTTTTGCACCTACACCGTAATCTTCACGGTCAATGGTGCGGGTTACTGTGAAAACACATTCTAGGTTTGTGGCTGTGGATAAGTCAACAACAGCGGGTTAAAGGAACAGCATGTCTTCAGACTGTGTTCAAAGTGCACAATGTCATCTGTTAAGACAGACAGAGTGTCAATTTACTGATGTTCTTCAGATCAGGAGGCTTCAGGAGACAATGTTCACTACAATAACTAGCAGTAAAAATGATAATGATGGGTTACTAGACAAAGCTTGGTCATTCAGATGCCACTGTAGGCCACATTTGTAAGCAGTTAAAAGTACAAATACAATACAGTTTTTTTAACCTCATTTGAACCTAACCTAGCCTCAGAGTTAAAGTAACTGATAACTGTGATTGTGCTTTTATAGCAGCACAGGGGCATACATGCCAACTTCTATTTCAGGAGATGATGTAAACCCACTAAAGAATTAACTGAGTTTGAGCGGTGACTGAAATCTCTTGTGCATTGCTGAGGTGCAATGTTGATGTGTCTACAGGGGAGGTAGTGGTGGTAACTGGAGCCCCTGTGGGAGGGTAAAGAGCAAAGAGGGCATGATCAAAAGCCTCTTCAGTTGGGTGGGGTTTGCAGGTGGCGTACATTACTCCACTATAGTAGGCTTCTGTAAGTGGAGGGTGGGGAAAAAAAGGCAGGAGAGCAATGTGGAAATTGCTTCAGTCTGTGCTGCTTGGCAGTTTGTTATGGCTCTGATTACTGTAAATCTAGCTGATGAGTGGGAGATTGTTGATTTGTGAGAAGCAAAAGACTTTAATCCTAGTCTGTGTTTCGACAGCATAGCCTTTTGTGTAATACATTGCTGGTCATAATGAAAAACTTTAAATAGCAAAAACCTGTGTTTGTGTTCCAATGTGTCTCTTCCTATCTTTCTGTTTGTTTAGAGTTTGACCAGTACCTATGGCATATAGCATATCTGTTTAGTAATGGTGTCTTCATGGCATTTATGTTCTTGTTTTCTTCTATATGACATCATCTCTGCAAAGTGCGCTCCATATAACCATATTTGTCAATACAAACTCCATAATCGTTGATGAGGACACACATCTGGTTTTCCTTCATCTCTGTTATCCTATTTCCTGTGCACTGTCTTCTACTTTTTTACACTGCCTTAACCCTTCCTTCTCCCCTACTTTTACTCTTACACTTCCTACTATCTCTCTCTGTCTCTCTGTGTGTCTCTCTGTGTGTCTCTCCATCTCTCTCGTTCACTCTATCTCTGTTTCTCTGTCTGTCTTGGTGATTTACTGGCATTGAATCAGGGATGAGGGAGTATGCTGGCGAGATGGGAACATTCAGGGAAATGGCTGTTTCCGGCCAGACTTCATCACATCAGGATGGGAAATGGTCGGAAGAAGAGAGAGAGAGATAGAGAGAGAGAGACTGTGTGTGTGTGTGTGTGTGTGTGTGTGTGTCCATCATCAGATCAACTGGGGATCAGCTCAGACTGAGTCCACTAATATGTGCCACAGCCTTTTCAATGTCTTTTAAATAAAAACTAAACTTGATTTTTTTTTCTCACATATGGCAACACGCAGATTGCATGAAAAGTAATCAATCCTATTGGTTTATAAAATTGGAAAGGTCATCATAATCAGGCATTTATAATGTGTGGTAATTGTGGTTCAGACAGTCAAGTATGGTTTACTCCTTGCTCGTGTGTGAATGCTTACTGGGATGGCGGAGCATGTGTGCACCCGTGACACATGGAGCTGAAGCATCAAGCTCCTGATTAGGGACTCCCATGGCAGATTGGTTTCAAGTGAGAGGTCAAGCAGAGAGCAACGCATTGGTCCACTTGGCCTATTTCTACTCGTCGAGTGAGATCCCCCAGGGCTGCTTTGGTCACCAGATATATTAGTGGATTTGTGTGTTGACAGCAGCTAAGCTAAAAGAGAGAAATAAGTTTGAAGGTGCAGTTTTCAAATCTAATTTTCAACCCCATACCTATGATCAAGAACTTTGCATAGTGAAGGGAAGGATAAGATTTTGAAGGCCAAATGGGTTTCCTGTGCAAGATCTGGACTCAGCTTTAGGTATAGGGAGAGTTGGAGTTTGTACAAAACAAAATAATGAATGGATAGTTGGAAGGACGCTCCCTGGTGTGAAAACGCTAATAGATGGAAAGACAATAAGGACACAAAAGCATACACATACTGTTAGTTTCCTACTGAAATATTTGCAAAGGCTGAACTCATAAGCTCCGATAATGAGAGAGCAAGAGAAAATCAGGGGGGAAAGGGAAGAGAGGTTGAGTTGAGGACATCTAACAGGACAACAAAGCTAGAGTAAAACAACAGATCAATCGAAGTATCTCTCTGGCTTTGTCATTTTCTGCAGTATCTGTTGTGAAAAGTGCTGACCAGGAGTAACAGATTGTGTGGGAATCAAGGGATCAGTGTGGCAAACAACTGCTGTTTGATTCATCCATTTCTCACACTGGCTTTGTATCAAAAAGTTGTTGATCCAGCAGTACATGCCAATAAAACTTACACGCCAATAAAACAAACAGGTACACTTGTGTACCTGTTTGAATAAATGTTTGGGTCTGTACCTGCGTCAAACCTGACGTAATAAGACAGAACACATATATACATCTGTGTGTCAGCATGCTTTATTGCGCTGGTAGCTGATAATTCTTCCTCCACTATATAAGACTCCAGAGTTTACCCTGTAAAACTCATGCCGTGATATTACAGGATATTACTGTGTAAACTGACAGAAAGTAAAATTCACACAGTGTGTGAATGACATCTCTCTGAAATATGTGACAGACAGTAATGTGTTTCCATGTTTGTCTGATTAATACGTATACTGTAGTTCTGTCAGGTCTATTTTAATCCCATGACAAAACCTTAGAAATAAAACAAAATTTGGACACTTTTGCACTTAATCCCTTGCCATGTTGACAGAGAACAAAAGCTGTTTTCCCTTTTGCTAGATGGTAGAAATCTACAGAAATAGGATAAGAGATATAAGATAATTAAAATTTATCAGTGGTACAAGTGTTGGAGATAGGAAGGTTTATGTGGAGAGATGGGAGGAGAGGAGAGAGGGGGATGGCTCCATTTGTGTTGTGTTAATGAGGGAGAGCAAGAAAGAAAGAAAGTAAGTGTGAGAGTTCCAGCGTGTATTTGTCTCATTTATCACTCAGCAGCAGCTCTGTTTTCAGGGTCATTTGAAGCTCACAGCCTGTCTCATCTCGTCCTGGGACTCCCTGCAGTCTGCGGGTGTGCTTGTGTGTATGTTGCACATATGTACAGTATATGTGTTTGTGAATTGGGGGGGTACACAGTGAAATAGGGAGTGGGGTGTAAAGAGATCACCAGTCAGTGTTTGACGACACTGACAAGGTATTTTATGACAGGCATACCATTTATGGCTTCATGACGCTCTAAGGAATGTACCCCACACACACACACACACACACACACACACACAGGACAGAGCGAGGGGTAGTTATACAGAGCAAGTGTAGCTCCAACAGGCTTTTTACTGAGGTGGTCAAAAAGGCCACGCACACACACACACACATAAACAAGAACATGCATACACATGCATACACATGCATTCTGAATCCCAGAAGCATTTGAGTGTCATTAAAGTGCAGCTGTGTTTGTCTTTCCAGCACACATGGAAAACACATCAGGGACAGTGCGAGAGAGAGAGAACACAGCCTGCTAAATATGTCTGCCACGATACGTACAAAACAAGCACAGCACTTTCTCACTCACACAGTGTTCATCGTAGCGTCCGTTCAAACAATGATAGACACACAGTGCCAGTCAAAATTTGGACACACTTTCCTATTTACTTGAATGATAAAGTGTGTCCAAACTTTTGACTGGTACGGTATAATACTAGTACTATAAATTGTATTGTAGTGTAGTAGTCACACAGTGACACCTAAGCTACATATTTAGTGTAGAGTTATGTTCAGCATTGGGCTAGGCTATAAAATGGTGCTGGCTTTTTAGAGTTGGGAAATGGATAAATGCTCCTTACATAAAACCTGATTTAGGCATCACCTCATAGCTTTCATAGGTACATATGTAATGTTGTGTTTGTGTCTGTGTGCGAGTATGAATGTGGCGTGCTGAGTGCTAAAACATATGTCTCTCCTGGTAATGACTAGGGAGCTGACAGCAAGGGCCCTCAGACAGGCCTGACGTAATTAGTCTTGTCAAAAACACACACACACATATGCATGCAAAATAATGTCAGCTGCGTGCTACTATGCCCACAGACTCCCAAGGATTATGGAAATCCCTGCACATGAAACCAATAACCAAGAGTCTACGAGATCTGAGAGTGTTTGGGTTGGAGTGTTGTCACACAGTCCGTCCCACATACCCATGTCTTATCATGTCTTTCCTTCATTCGTTGGGGTCACAGTTAATATTCATGCCATGTGAGCAGGTTTCTGTCCCAAAACCAAACCTTTCCCCCCGTTAAGCAAAAGCTTTTTCAATTGAATGCTAATTTTCGATGGTCTAACTGTAGACCATATCATTCTTTAACCTTATTATTATTATTATTATTTCAAGGTTATTTGGTGTTTTTTAAATGTCATTGCAATTTCCTAAATCCCAAAATGATATGTTCAAATTGCTCATTTTGTCTGCCAGCCATCCAAAACTCAAATATATTCAGTTTTCTGCCACATTGACAAAGGAAGGCTACGGTAGTTGCTGGTTGAGTCATCAATCAGTCAGCCAATTGATACATTGCCTAATTATTTCAGCTATAGAAATGTTCTTATGATCAAAACACTACAGGAGCATTAAAAAACTATTTTTTCCTGATAAAAAGAAAAATGCAAAATAACTCTGTAAGACAAGTCATAGTAATGGTGAACATGTTGTATCGCAACAAAGAGGCTGTGTATGCTTCACACTGCCGGGGATGACAACATAAAACTACTGTCTTAATGTTTCCACAGTCTGGTGTAATCCAGTATTAAGACAGTAAGACAGACTGTTCAGCTGGTGCCAAAAGCCATACTGCAGGCGACAGCTCCAGCTTCAAACCCCCCCCCAGTCTGGGATATCATGTGATGCTAAGCTGGATGTGGTCTTATCATAGGAAAAAGACCAATTGTCTTCCTAGGGATTAACTGGTTTTTATACAAAGTAAACAACAAGTTTTGAATTTCTTTTGATCTGTTTTTCCATCGCTGTCTCTGTGATACACTCTTACTCCATCTCTCTCCTGTTTCTGTGGTGTCCTCTGTCGTTCTATTATCTTCCTCTTTTTTTTTTTTTTTCTTCTTTAGTGTGTGTGGTTCTTTGTGGTTGTGCATGAGTACACAGCTGTGTGTGTTTATGTCTGTGTGTACAGCAGATATCTAGGTTTAGCCCGTCCCACATACCCATGTCAGCTCACACTGCATAAACCCAGCCAGCCTGGAGTTCTCACAGGAGACAACACATACACGCACAAAGATACAAAGACGGACCAACGAGGATGTCTGTCTTTATGTGTCGCAAACACATTAACACATACGCAGATAGGCAAACTCAGGCACATAGGGGAATCCATGGAGTCTCTTCCTGGACACGACCTTTCTGTTTGATGGCTCTGGTTATTTTAGCCTCCTACTACTGTCTCCTCATCTCTTTTCGTCTCCTCCTGCCACTCCCTCTTCATATTTGACTCTTGTCATCCCATCTTTCGTCCTCCTTGTTTTCTCTCCTGCTCTGGCTCTGTATCTCTCTTTCTCAGTGTATCTTTCGACAGCAGTAGATGCTATCGCTCCACACTGGAGGTCATCACCAGTGCATGTTTGTGTTTTACCCCTATTATTGTTGTCATCCAGCTAAACCGGGCTTGAATGGATGAATCCTTGCAGCTTGTGTGTGTGTGTGTGTGTGTGTGTGTGTGTGTGTGTGTGTGTGTGTGTGCGTGTGTGTGTGTGTGCGTGTGTGCGTGCGTGCGTGCGTGCGTGCGTCTGCGCACTTTTGCATTCAGTGTGTTTGCTGCTGACATTTAGAAACCTGCCAGCATTTTCAGTTGTTATAGCTGACAAAAGTTTTTAACTCTCTACCGTGTGTGTTTTTGCATCTGTCTTTGCCCTCTTAACCCAAGTAATTATAATAATCAAAAGCAGCACCAGCACCACTGAAAAATTGTATCCGAACCCCTTAAAGAAATCTGCAGTGTGGCTGGTAGTCACTGTTGTTTTTATTTTTTCTCAGGGATAATATTTAACCGTGACCCTTAGGCTGATCTCTCTCTCACAGGATCAGACCAGAACAAATGATATGAGGAAATTAAACCTGGGTACTCTGCTATTTTCAGCCTCAGTCACATTTCATACTTCCGTACCTTATGTGTTAAGGGAGTGGGCAGTTAAGTATCTGTGAGATAACTGAATGTGCTGTTGGAGTGTATTTGGGTTTTTTTTGTTTTTGGCAGAAAAAACAAAGCAGGATGTGGAACTTTTAAAATAAATTAAACCTTACAGGGAAATATGGGTTTATATATGAATATAGATACAAGGAGAGTCATTCTGAGCTTGTACATATATCAACATTATATGTTTGAATTTGTATATTACAGATATTCAGATATTTGTATGTTGCTGATATTCTATATTTTTGTTATCAAACAAATCCCATGAAAAGGCCAAAACCCAACAATGTGTTAGTTCGTTTCTCAGTACTTTCCACTCTCGCCCCAAGCAGGAAATAATGATTAAATTGTGCTTTTGTTGGGGGCTATTTTCAGTCATGGATCTGGTGCCCTTTTGAGTATTTACAGCTGCAACAACAACAATCAAGGTATATGGTACAGAGGAAAAAGGTTTAAGGATCAGTTAATTGTTGGTTTTGGTTTTTTTTTATGTGATTTGTTTATAAAAACGGAAATATAAAATATCACATGACTTACCCTTGTAGACAACTTTGTTTGTCTCCAAAGATATCTGTATTCCTCTTTTCTCCACCGTTCCTTTCTCCTCACCTCTCCCTTTGTCTAAGCTGACTTCCATTGTTTGGATGTGTCATTGTTGTATGAATGCAACAGATATTTCTCTCTCACACGCAAACAGCAGTCCTTTTGTTCCATTTCTGTTTCAAAGGCCTTTCTCTTTCAAAGGCATACGGGTGGCGCAGGGGCAAAACACTCTCCAGCCACTGCTGAGACCTGAGGTTCAGTCCCCGGTTGTGACTCCCACTGGTTGGCTAAGGCGCCTGTGAAGAGACGAGTTGGATTTAAGGGGGCTTGTTATGCCCTTCTGGGGAAGCTGGCAGTTGAAAAAGACATTGCCTGCCTCTGACTCCCCAGACTAACAGTAGCACAAGAAGTGACAAGGACTGTCCTGCAGGGGGAATTCTGCTTTCGGAAAATATTAAAAGAATAAGGCCTCTCCATGTTTGTGTTGCGTATGTAGTTGAGAAGTTGTTTGTGTCTCCATTGGGAATGGAACAATGGATTGTGGGAGGAGTAGGAATGGCAATAAGGAGGCGAGGGAGGCATTCGCTGGAGACAGTTAGATTTGTGCATTGCGTCAAAGCATCAAGTGCCAGAGATTAATTAAACTACCCCTGTTTTTCGAGGTGTGCATATGTGTGAATGAGTCAGAGCGGTGATGAGTAGCAAAGAAAACATGTTAATTGCCTTCACGATCAATGCCAAATTGCAGGAATATATAATTTTATGTAACAAATGCCCCATCGGCTGAATGACAGACAGTGAAGGAAATGTATCTGATGAGCCTGTACTTGCACACATGCTTCAGGTAGGTATATTTCTTTGCACATGTGTGTATGTTGGCCCGGTTGATTTCCCCCCAGAGCAAGTAGTCATTCTCCACCACAGGGCCCACTGCGTATGCTTTTTTAGCTTAACCCCTGACTCGCAACCCTGCTGTGACCCCACGCTGCTTTCTGATTAGCCTGAGCCTGCGAACTTGAAGGCCAAGAAAGTAGATCGGGGAGAAAAAAACAGCAGCTACTGGGGACTATCAATCCTAACAACAAGCAGCTGATCTGATCAAACACACATAACACAGATATATATATATATATATATATATGGTACATGCGCAAACATGTATCCAGCACGTGTGAGGCACATAGACTTGTTTGTTTTCCAAATGGGCTCTGTTGATTGGCAGTGTACTGTGCATGTTTGGAATATTTATTTTCCATTAACATCCCTGATACTTTGCCTGTTGTCAGTGCATGTGTTTGTGTCAGACGATACATTGATGAGACGATTGATTCCAGCAGTCATTGTGATTACAAGGTCAAAAGCTCTCCGTCATTCTCTTTTTCTCGTCGCACTGTGTCTGACTCTCGAGAAAGCTCTCTATACGTTTTGATTCCTGATTAGGATCAGGGCTGATTGCAACAGCCGTAAACAGACACACACACACACATGCACGCACATACACACATAAATACATACAAATGTACACCCTCAACCCACTCTCTTTCTCTCTCCATTGTTGTTGTTGTTGATTAAAGCAGTTTTCAAATTGTAAAACAAATACTGAATGCTGTTAATGATTAGATTGCAGATAGACAGTTGCAGCTGCAGGGCAAGGTCATCGGTCTGTGACTGGCACTTTCTGTGAGATCATCTGAAGTAAAAGCAGGTATGACATAATTAGAGGAAATGATAGCACAGAAGATAGCTCCATGTGAGCATGTGACTCACAGATAACCTTACCCCATCCTCCTGTGTGTGTGTGTGTGTGTGTTTATGTGTACATGTACATGTGTGCATGTGCTCTAATCCATTACCTGAAATTGGTTTACTAAATCTATGATGTCAGCAGGCCTTTTTATATATATATTTTTTATATGTCTTTTTAGACCTTATGAAGCCGGAGGATTATGGTATCATATCCACACACTGTGTGAATTTATTTTTCCTGAGCCACTTAGCATATTTATAGGTTTTATATTTATAGACTCCTGTCATTACTGCTGTATCTTTTTATCAAAGTCTCTCACACATGCTTCTGAACATATGCTGTGATAATTAATTACAGTAATCTGTTTCTTCTTCTGAGAAAGGTAATAAGACTCAATTGCTACATAGACATTATTTGTTTATTTGCACTTAACACTTTTACACTGTTTGGGAAGTATACAGGAATGGCAGAGATGGTGCAGGGACTTCAGAGAACTGAATGAGCCATTGCCAACATTTCATATTTTCTAGCTGCTGAACGGTTTCCTTACATCATTTGGTTTTCAATTTTTTGCCACTTGCTTGCTTTTTTTATTCCTGACCGTCTGCCGTGTTTTGTTGAATTCTGCGCAGTTGTATAGAGCAGTTACAGGCTAATTAAAAGTATTAGTGATGCTTCTTATGCTGTCATTGCTGTTGGAAGAATAGTAGCTGTTCGGCTCACTGTTTCTCCTCAAGACCAGAGCCTGCTGGATGAATGTTTGGGCTCTTAACTCAAGAGTAAAATAAAGATGAACAGAAAGAGATAAAGGACACAAGGGGGGAATTTAACTGTAGGAGCCAGTGAGAGGAAGAGTGAAAAGGAGTTGGTATGTGGATGGGGGCAGACAGTCATGGAGACAGAGGCAGAGGGAGAGAGAAAAGAAGGGATTTGAGGGAAAGAAAGAGTGAAACCTTAGTACCTGAGGCGTAGGCTGAGGCCTTTAGCTGCTGGTGCCAGAATGTGTTTTTACGAGCCTGCGGTCAGACAGAAATAAAAGGCAGCCGAGCGACACACACACACACACACACACACACACACACAATCCAATGGCCTCTCAGAACTCACAGTTTGGTTTTATAATGTCACAGTTATTCAATGTCTCAAACCCCTATAATGCAGTGTGACTGAACAAGCACCGCTCTCTCCCCAGTGGTACAGGAGGGTAGTGAGAGGCGGAAGAGAAGGGGAGGTAAGGCAGGAAAAGAAAGCATTAGCATTCGTTTTAAAGGTGCCAAGGGCATAGTTGGAGGTTCTCTTATGTTCTTTGTTGTCATTATATAGATTGTATGGTCAGTTAGTCCTATCATTTACTTTTTTATACAATCCCTTTGGTGCCTTGTTGTCTCTTTATTTTTTTTATTTTTTTCCTTTCCTTAATTGTTCAAACTTTTTGCCTTTTCCCATAGTTTTATTGCTTTTTAGAGTTTCTTACAATGAGCATAATTTCTCTTGATTGTAATTACAATCAGTTGCTGCTGAGATCTAGGTTTCAAGCCATACGGCAAGTCACAGTCGAGAGAGAAAGGGGCCATTACTTACATTAATGACATATAAATTGGAGTTAAAGAGACCAGCAGTTGTCTTCTTTGTAAATCCATGCAAGTAGAAACATGGGAGATTCATTTGGCAGGGGTTACCTGAGGTGCCTCTTGCAGAGATGTGGTGGTAAATGGCGAGTGACTGCTTAAGGTAGCAAGAGACAGCAAGAGACTAAAAGGGGGAGAGATCATGACCCTCTTTAGCAAAAAGACTGTGTAGGATGTGATGGATAAATAGAAATGTTTTAGATCAATCCTGGCTGTGCATGAAGAACCACTTCTGATAAAGTACACAGGCTCGCTCTCCTATGTACTATACAGAACGCAGAGAGCTACTCAGTGCTGTTGCCATGGAAATAGTGAACAAGTGATGGATTTTTAGAAAGGTGCAGAAAAAGATTTGTTCTTAAATTTGGACAACCCTTTTTCATCCCTCACACTGTCACAAAAAAGGAAGTGCAGCGGAGTCAACAGAGACACACGGATTAGAAACAAATTGCAACTCTTAACTCACACTTTGTTGTAACACGATCAGTTTTAAGGGTAGAGATATCACAATAAAGCCTCTATTGGTGCTCTGTGTGTGTATGTGTATGTGTGTGTGTGTATGTGTGTGTGTGTACATCCCTACAAAAGGCTAAAGTGTTTCTATTCATTTTGTGCTGTAAAGACCGCCGGCGGCTGGTGAAAAATATTCTTGTTGGGGCTGATGTGACAATACATTTCTCTGCCTATAGTCCAGTATAAGAATTCAGACGAAGACTACAATTCAACAATGATTTTTTAATCTCACCAGTTTTCACAGATAAAGTAAAGTAAATTTCTGTTTCTAAGGTGAGTGTAATATGATGAGTGAGTGGATGGGAAGGACAGTTCTTATTTGTACAGGAACTTTGCCCGTCGGGTCCCAGCTCCCAAACCCGGATTTTCTCCTCCATTGTCCTTCTCGCAAACGTGTAGATGAATAATAATCTCACCGAATTTGGTGGAAACTGCACCTCGCTCGTTAAATTCGCCATCATCTCGCTGACTGACAACGCCCACGTCGTACCAGAGCGCGCACAAGCCTTTCTCAAAAATCTTGCGGTATTTTCTGCCCTGAGGGTGATATTTTCAGCGCCCCAAGACGATAAATTTCTGCGACACTGATTGGCCATGTATTTATTCATTTGCCCTGGCAACTGTATACCATTGGCTATTTTGCTGCACTGCTGACAGAAACATACAAGTCTGTCTGTGGAAATTCACTGGTGAATGAATGTTAGTAGGTGGGAAATGTAGTTTATAATTCATATTGCATGTAGGCACACACTAGTGGGTAAAACCGACATTTCTAACAGAAACACACACACACAGAGGCTGCTTCCTCCTTTTGACTCTTTGTCTCCATTACTCTCCAACTCTCCCACACACATGGGAATACCATGTACAGCAGTGCACACACAGAGGCGCACACACACACACACATATATATATATATATATATATATATATATAGAGAGAGAGAGAGAGAGAGCGAGAGAGAGAGATGTAGATAGATAGATATGTAGATGTGTGTGTGTGTACGTGGTATATATATTTCACTTATACTTGACAGCATATCCTGTGTTTACGTACTATAGCTGTTTGTCTCATTGAGCTGTCAGTCACTGTGGCAAACAAAGTCTATATTTGTGCATAAATGCACACATGTCTCTGTGTGTGTCATTGTTCTGTAGAGGTTTGGAGGTCAGTGTGTGAAGGGGACATTTCACCAGCATATTTCCCAGAGGCCTTTGCAAGGATCTACTCAATATAGAGCCAGTACCACTGACCCATGTCAGCAGTTTGTATAGAAGAGTCGCGTGTATGTTTTTGTGTGCATTGTTTTATAGAAAATGTCCATATAAGAGAGAAGCATGCAGCTTTGACAGACAGTATAGAAATGAAATGCTTCTTTCATGTGGTCAAACTTTGCGTTGTTAGTCCCTCTGCGTGCACATGTGTCATTGAGCAGATCTTTTTCCATGAATCATTGAGATAGAGAGGGATACGTTTCCCTCCTCCAGTGGTAAGGTGCTTTCAGCTCTGTGCTATTAAGGGATATTGTTAGAGTTACCTATGACCTGGTCATGACATGGAACATGTGCCTGGCTCTACACATTAATAAGGGAGTACTCAGCCATAGAGTTCACCTTTTCCCCTATAATTGCTCTGTTTCTCTCTCTGTCTCACCCACACACACACACACACACACACACACACACAATATTCAGACATTGGAATTGGAATGTGAAAAAAAACTTTCGGCGGCGAGGTTAGTCGGGATTGCCTGCACACGGCTCCCACCACCGACATCACGTGTACACCACGTCACGGTGGTTGGGAGGGTGCAGCCATATATCCATATATTTTGTGATAAGTCGATATATAGACAGGATAATGTTGATAACTATGTTATTGATAAGCAAATAACAACAAGGCTACCTCACTTTGGACATGTTTGATGTGATCAGGTGTGAAATCTTTTTCATTATTTGTGACTGTGTGTGTGTGTGTGTGTGCGTGTGCATGCGTGCGTGTGTAGGCATGACAATAACAACATAAATTTGTTTGTAAAAAACCATCACTGACCAGGTTTTGGAGACACTAGTACAGACATATTGAGTAGCAACATAAGTTTCAAACAGGACCTCACAACCTCCACAGGGGATGTGTAGTGGTGTGTATGAGAGAACAGTATTTTATTGCTTTAGGCTCCTCACTTTTCAAAGGGTGGGAGAGTGAGAGGCATCATGGGTGGGCCCCAAAGAAACCCTTCAGTTATAGAGACGCCACTTCAGAAAACATTCAGCTCTCACAAAATGGAGGAAGGAGGGACAGAGAAAGGAGGAGAGTTGATAAAGGGTGAAGGAAAGGACTAGATATCAAATGTGTGTGTGTGTGTGTGTGTGTGTGTGTGGCAGGAGTGGTACAGTAGTAGTGTTTGATTTGACCACTTGCCAGCTTGAGTCTGGGTGTTATTCCCTCAACTCCAACAGCTACATGCTGAAATACGTCCTAGTTTAGGTCAGGTATTTCCCAGCAGCGCTCCGGAGGTTGCCTACCAAAGATAGCTCTAAATGGAAAAGCTTTTTACAAAATGTATCTTGCACAAATGCAGCCACTTTTTGTACTCTTGCTGAATGTGTTTACCTGAATAGATGAGTTTTGTCTGCCTATTTCTCTGTCACCCCCCCTCCCTCCGAAATATCACTTACGCTCTGCTTCACTCACACACGTCACGTACACACACTTCATACCTATTTTCACATGAGTCTCTTCGGAGCCTTCAGCTATTAATTGTGTCCCAGACTGGGACCAGTGTGGCTGGGAGTGCTGGGTGTATCCAGGAGGGAAGCAGGCAAGGCTGGGCACAGCTCTCCCCAGAGGAGGAAGTCGCTCTCTCATATCGCTGCCCACATCCATCCTCAGAATAATCGCCTAAATTCACCGCTGAGCTTTGACTGTCCCTGAAGGTGTTAGTCATCTGAAGAAAATAGGTTGTTTCCTCTTAGGTTTACCGTTCACCTCACAAAAACACAATGAGTACAATGACTATTAAGAAGCAACAGTGAGATATTTCCTATTTTTCAGAGCTGTTTCTTCTTCCAATTCCATTTTTTAGGCTGTCATTGCTGCAATCGGGGACGCCACAACTTACAAAGAGTAAATGTTCTATAGATGTCTCTGTTTTTTGGCAGTATGCATCCATGAGAAGCAGCTTTTTGTCTCCTTACCATACAGTTCATTGCCTTGTTTCACCTCTCTTTCCTCCCTCAGTTCATATCCTTCACGTGTCCTATTCTGCTTATTTTGTAAATATTTTTTCCAGTTGGAAAAGATTCAGTCAGTTTACCATATTTATTTAATTACCATCTCAGCCCAGTTTTATCATGCTACCATTTCCTCCGTTTGAACGTCTGAATTAATTGCCTGACTGATTTTTTTTTTCATCAAGCTTTTTCGAGCAATGAAAAGGAAATGAAACTTGTGGAATAAATAAAGTATTTAAGTGTGTTTGCGAATGAATGTGTATGTATTCATAATTTAGCTAGATGCTTGCTGACGTGTGTGGTTATTACAGGACAATTTGATTTGTTTCCACATAATATTCAACAGTTTGCTTTAATATGTTTTTATAAAGGAGCAAAATTATTAAAAATTAATCTCAAAATTATTAATCTCATGAGTTTTTTTTTGGTTTTTTTGTCTCTTCAGGTGACAGCCGACCAACTCGTGATGCTTTTGGAGCTTCTTTTAGAGGAAGCGGACCTAAGCGTGGCAACAATGTGCACACTGCAGCGGACCTACAACTTACAGAATCAAGACGCTGAGGTATTGTAAGACCACACACCATCACACACTTTCAGACAGTACATTTACCCACACAAACATGCCCAGACAAGTGAGCATAATGCATCCACCAAGCATCCAAGCACCATAATCTCCTCTTATAATAAAAAGTAGATAGTTTCCTCTACCTTTCCCATCCCAGGGCACAACGCTTAGTAATGTGTAGTAAATTCTCCTGTAATAGCAGCTCTCTTCTTTACAGCCACCATTACTGACTAAATCCCTCAAGTATTCACTTCATGTTTTAGTACGGCACAGAGTTCCTTAATGGTACTATTAACAATGTTTGTGAAGTATGTGTGTGTGTGTGTGTGTGTGTGTGTGCACGCAAGTTTCCTTGTCTGTGTTTGTGCTTTGCAGCTGTGTGTCTCGGTGGATCAAGAGTTCGTTACTGTACAGCGTTGCCTCTCAGTACAGGAGCAAGAATGTGAAAACACAGCTGCAGCAAAGCCTGTAAACTGTCCACAGTAACCTATGATGTTAACACGTGGCTCATCATGAAAAGAAAAAATTGATAGTTACTTAATAATTATATGAGCTGTTTTGTTGGGGCAGTTATATATATAATGGCTGCTGTACAGAGCTAGTTAAAATTATTGTATTAAATCCAGACATATACATGTTCATCTAAGCATTTTATTATACATATAAAGGCTGATATGGTGGAAAATAAGAAAGAAAGCTTTGGGATGAATTAGGGAGAAGATAGGGGGCCACCTGTACTATAGAAATTACTCAATTCTATCTTTTAATTTTGTGGGATAAGCCCACCGCTGTCATAACTTCTATAGTTTGCAGTTTGCATTTCAGCCAGATGAGCAGAGCAGGACACTGGATGTGCTGCTGGTTGTTCAGATAGAAAGTCTTCTAGAAAATGGAAATGTAGTGCAGCAATGGCTAAAATTCATTCATGGAGATGATCATCTTTCTGTTACTGGCACATTTTTACAGCCAACTGCCGACTTTATGAGACCCAGTACGCCGCAGGATTTTTAAGCTTTTTTTAAGTTTTAAAACAAGCACACTCATAAATGTTTCTTTCTGTCACTCAAATATAGGAATATAATATGTGCTGTAACATGTACTAAAGCTAAACGAGCAACCGCCGGCTACGTTTGAAAAAAAAAAAAAAAAAGCCTTTTCCTCGTTAGAAAAATTTGACACGATCTTACCGTCCTTTTAAAATCTCGACTGTACAACAACAACAAGATTCTTCACCTTCATTCAGAATCAGACTCCTGTTCATAAACAGCTTTATGCTGCAGCTTTTACTCTAGGTAAAAAGATGCATTATTCATTAGGTTGTATTCTGATGGGTGTAAATGGTCATTAATAAAAGCTGCTGTTTTGGAATATAATGTTGCAAGTATGTTTAAAATAGTCTGAGTATTTATAAAAAATTAGTCAAAAAAAGGCCATAATACCAGATCTTGAAATTATGAGATAAAACCTGACATGTAAAAGCATAGTTAGAATTTGTTTATGTGACTTTATGCACATCTTTACCTCTTGCTTTTAATTTTCTTTTTGTAATTGGCCTTGTGGTGACAGAACTGAGGCCACTTAGTGTTTGGCCTCGGGTCAGCAGACTTCCTGGCAGATAAAAGGAGAATCTCATCTGCAATTTCCAGGAAAAAAAAAAACAAACTTTCAGTGTTTGCTAAAAATACACAGGGCCATTATGCTCATAGTCATGCATGGAAAAACACACACTTACACACGCATGCACTCACTCTTACACAAACACACACACACACACACCTGCACACACCTGTCTCAAGGCAATGGCCCAGTCCTAATGTTAGTAATATCATTCAGAAGAGGTCAATCACTTACACGTCTCTCCTTACTCTCCTTTTTCTTTTCAGTCTTTCTTTGTCTCTTGCTGCATAGTCCTCACAGGATGATGTTGCTCTTGTCAAGTTGATGATGGATTAGCTCAAAATTCTGAGATAAATACAGGAATGAGCGACTCTATAGCCCCACATTGTTCATCTGATGGAGAACGAGAGCTTTTCAAAGAGTATGAGTATTGGATTATTAGGAATGACTGTTATGGTTTCTGAAAGGCAGTTAGTAATATGTCTACTCTTGTCATATGACAGAACACAATGTGCACTGTGCAAACCAAAGAAAATTTTTTTTACCTTTTAAGTCAAAATGTTCAAACGGATGACAGATCACACATCAGCAGTTCTTCTAATGATTATTTCAGATCACAGGAACAGGTTTCCTGTTCTATGAGGGTTTTTTTCCCCTCATTATTAAAAAACTGGTGATATTATTTTGTGTTTCTTGTATAGTAGCATAGCATGCTGTTATATATTGTTTCACTACCTGTTAGTTTTGTGCTGAACATGTATAACTCCAAGCAGAGGAGAGAAATGTATAGTGAAATGTAAAAGGTGGTATGAAGACAGAGTGGCGTGCAAACTTAGGTTTCTGTGTATGTGATGTTGTACGTCACAGAGAAGGGAAATATGTGGCTGACCACCGGTGTGCGTGCAGTGGGACTGCTTTGTGAATGGTATGTGTGACTATGAATACGTGTGTGAATGTATCTGTGAGCTGGAGCATGTGTTTGCATGTATGAGAGAGAGTGCGTGACTTTGGCCCACTTCCTTTCATATGAGCCTCATGTGATGTGTGATGCTGTGTGACTCAAATGTGTATGCATGTAGTTGTGTTTATGCGCATTTTTGATTTTTGTGAGAGAGCCGACATGCGTGCGCGTCTCTGTCAAAGGCTATCTGTCGGTCAAACACATAGGACACATTGTCTGCTGCTAAAGCAAGATAGGTTTACTCCTCAAATGACTGGAAACTTCACCGGACCGCATTAAGAACTGTCTGGTTCCACCAGCCACAGCATGTGGAGGAGATGAGACATCAGAACAAGTATTTTATTAAGAATGAATCAAGGAGTGTCTGAGAAAGAACAAACAAAAGGTTGACTGAGATTTATTTGTATAGCCTTTAATCACACACAGTCTCAGAGGGCTTTCATATGCTCACCTCAAATGAACAAGAAGCCCCCCAAAAAGGTTTCTAACATGAAAATGTGGGAAGAATCACAGAGGAGGGAATCTTCTCCAAGTACAAAGATAGGAAAACGAAATGATTATAAAGATAGTGTGTTGTAATGAAGCATTATTTGATGATTGATTTATTGCTGACGTCATTTTCTAATCTGCTGTTGTGAGGATTTGCTATCTGTGGTTTTGGATTGTTGGTCAGATAAAAAAGATAAACAAGCAACGAAGATAATCTTCCAGCTTCCATTTTTTACTATTTTTTTTTAAATTGTTATTCAGTGAATTGAGAAAATAATGAGCAAACAGACTGAATGATAATGAAAGTTGTCTTTTTTAGTTCTAACAGTTTCCATTTCTTATTGTTCAGTTTTTAGTTACATACAAATTGACAGTACAGTACGTAACGCTGCATTTGCATTCACTCCATGCGTCTGTCCTGTGTATGAGATTCTGACTGTATGAGATAAGTACACACGCAGTGTGTTAGTATCAGTTATAGCGTTTCTGTGTTTGGTGGTGGTGGCGGGTGAAAGAGGGGCGGGGGTGCAGTAATAAATGAAGGAATGTCACTGTGTAATTGCATATGCTGTCAAAGACAGGGGCCCAGCGAGAGGAAACCCAGTAAAATGGGGGTAAGGAGAGGTGCACCAGGCAGCTGCTCTGCCCCAGGGCTCTCCCCAGGAATGTAACCCAGCAGAGGGAACAGCTGCTGGGGCTACGCAGGCCAAAACGGCAGGGCTGGCACCAGAGGGTATACATACTGTACACACTTGTGCACACTCCCACATTCGTGAATACAGACACACATCCTTGTTCCCTTGTGGGCAGAAGGTAGAACTTAACTCACATCCTTTGCTTTTTGCCATGTCTGCTTTGGGATTTTTGGGAATTAAACAGAGGCAGATTTTGAATTTGGACTAAAGAGGATCTACACTAGAAAGCCCTTCTGAGACCAATTAAAGCCATTGTTTATTTTGCAGTTTGCGGAAGTTATGGGTGAATTTAAATGTGTCTGTTGTCAGTGAAGCATTGCTCAGTTTCCATTCTCATGCTGCATAAACAGGTGGAGGGCATCGCAACGTTTCCAGCACAAACCAGTTTCAGATCCATTTAGCACATTTTTAACATTTCTATAATACTCCTTTCTAACTCTTTAGAAATGTCTAAAGCTTGAGCTGTTGAACTGAATCAATCACTAAAAACCCCATCCTTGGTCACTGTACTTGCCAAAGGACTAGTTTATTATGCCCACAAGAAAACAGCCAAGAAAAACTATCAGGCTTTAAAGTAGTGATAGTGCTTTAAAAGATTTGTCATCTGGATTTTCTTTATCGTTCTCCTGTCTCTTTTTATCATCCTCTGACTGTCTCTTTCAAAAGAGCGTATCCATATACATGTGAACAATGCGCACGGGCACACGTGCACACAAATGCACATGCACGCTCATAGCAGATGATGAAGGATGATGGCTGAGGCGGGGACAGAGCCAGTCTCTGATCTCTCCTGTAACCGCGGCAACAGAGCTCCTATTGATCCTCCTGGAGAAAGGCCAGGCATTAGCTTTTACACACACACACGCATACAGTAAAAAAAACACACCTATACGTAGGCACACATTGCAAATACACACAAACACATGGTCAGAGGATGAAATTGAACTTTTCTTTTCTAAAACAAAGTTCTCATCTGCTGAATCCTCGAGTCCTGCATGAATCTATTCATTGTCAACAGGGCAGCTTTCTGTTTTGTCCCTCAGCTTGTCAGATGAGCCGTTTGTCTTTTGTTACCCTTTCACATTAATATATATTTAGAGTACACTGGCGAAAAAAAGCGTGGAAGTAAAATATTTTCCAAAACCTTTTAAGACCTAATAAAAGATTACATATAATTGCAATCAACAGCATTCTGCTGAAATTGAAGTTTATGTTGTCCGTACCAATGTAGTGTGTAGTTTAGTAGTTTAGTAAAACGTTGATTAAAGAACTTTCATCATGTGGTCATTGTCATCAGTTTAAACAGTAAAACACTCAATAATTACAGACACTTTAATCATCTTAATGATTGATTTCAAACATTGCAAACACATTGTGGGATTTTTTTTTTCTTTATATGTTACACTTTGATTAATCTTTTTCTCTTTGATTTCTTGGTTCTGTTTTGTGCTGCCCTCCAGGTCAACACAAAGGTTAAAATAAATATATATTCCTCTTACAGGTCCGACATCGCTGGTGTGAGCTGGTAGTCAAACATGGATACACTGAGGCTTATGGTGACGTGGAACACTTCCTGGTTCATGACCAAGTAAATACACACAACTGTTTAATAGTTGTACTTTTAAAGCACTGAATCAGCATAAGAAGAAGAACTTGAAAGTGAAAAATGAAAGTGGTTTTGTGTTTGTGTGTGTTCCAGGCCATGGGTGTGTATCTGTATGGGGAGCTGATGGTTCAGGAGGATCCTGAGCAGCAGGCGCTGGCCCGTCGCTGCCTCTCATTGGTCAGTGAAGAAATGGACCAACAGGCACGCAGAGTGGTGGAGGAGATGGTCCTATGACGTTGGAGGTGATGTCTCAGTTCTCTGACTTTTATTTTAGGTCCTTGGTAGCAATCTTTTAAACACAGTTTGTGATCTTGTTCTTTTGCACTTTCATCTCTAAATGAATATCCATTCAAATTAGTGGAGCTCCAGTTTCATCAAAAAGATACGAGCTCTCATTGATACTGAATATGGATAAAAATTATATTAACATGTCTCCTAACAATCAGTAATGTTTATGTATTTATTATAAAAACAGTGGTTCTGGCAGTCTGCTCAGCGTTTTCAGTTCAGTTTACAACAAAATACATGATAATAGGATGGTGAGTTCTACCTGAACCATCAGTGGGGAACAGATCCAGTAACATATTAGTACAACAGAGCAGGTGTCATCTTACCAAGCAACATTGAGATGTCAGGCTAATTATTGTCATACTTCTGTATTATTATACTTTTTTGTGTTCTCTGCAGTTTACATCAGTTTACATGCAGATATCCATATCTTATATCTAACCTTTTAGTCTGTAAAACATAGCTTTTTGATTGATTGATCCTGTTTGATGTTCCCCAGCAGACAGTCCACTCTTGAGTCACTTGGCTACCTATACTGCACATTCCTTTCTGATCCCACTGCATGCGTGCATGTGTGTGTGTGTGTGTGTGCGCGCGCATATTTGTAGACTCAAAATGGGGTCTCTTCTGTGGTTTCACAGCAGCGCCGTCAGGATGTGTTTGTCAGAGAAGGAATTTGGGAATTTGTTCCTCAAACAAACGAGAGAGAGAGAAGATAGAAAGAGGGAGAACGGGTCAGCAAGCGTTTTCTGAGGGGCTCAGAAGCATCTCCACTTGATGTGGAGTCATTTTTCTACCGTTGACCCTGAAATTCCAAGTGTGTGTGTGTGTGTGTGTGTGTCTTAAATCAGAACAGTGAGGGGTTTATTAGTCTCACACTAAATGAAGGGAACAGATAAATGTATGGTTTAGACAGACTGACACAAAGAAAAGGGAGGAAGAGAAAGAGCGGAAAGGGAGGATTGGAGTGAAGACAGGTCTCTTTGAAGCTGCTGAGCTTTTCATAACAGTCTTGCTTTTACAGACACTAACCTATGAATAATGGCAGAAGGCAATTAAACAGATCCTGGCTCGATAATTCTAATTTAGTAACCAAACTATGTTTACGACTCATGTTGAACATGAGCCGTAAACTATGGATTTTTTTAAGAGGATTTTTTTGGGTGGCATGTTGACTTTTAACAGAAAGGAAAAGGTGGACAGAGAGAGAGAAAGTGGGAATTGCAATTACATGGCATGCTCCTTAAACCACAGGGATGTACATGATTCTTAATGATTCAAAATATAGATCATAAAATATAACAATAACAACAACATTTAAGTTAAAGGGGAAAAAAAGCATGCTTAGTTATTGTTTGTTCAGGTTTTAGCTCTCAGAAGTCTTATCTGCCTTATTATGTGACTATGTGAGTGTAGATTGATCAGATTTGATTGACAGTGGCATCTCCTTGGCAACATATCTAATATTGTTTAATTCTGAACAATACCTGGATATTTGTGACCTTGGCTTTGTCCAACAGAGCCTCACCCATTCTGGTTAAGACACATAATTGGAACATCCTCAGTACTTCCTCCCCAGTTTCATGTCTCTCTCTCTCTCCTCATGTGTTTACACTGTCAGTATATATTAAAGGCAAAATGCCAGTAATATAATCTTTTAAAAAAAAAAAAAAGATTTTGGCGATATGCATATAGTGCTTGACATTTTATTAAAATTAAGACCTACTCTGATCTCACCTTTTCACTCAGAAGCAACCTCTGAAATCAAGCAGCTGTGTTATTACCCAGCATGCCCACATGTCAGCCAGTATGTAAGTAAGGTCAAACAACACGTCTGTGACCTTGGTCAACATTGGCTGCGTCAAGAGCTGCTGCTAAATACTTGTTCCACATAAACCTGAGTGACTTACAGCGCTAAATCCTTTTTTAGGCCATGACCAAGCCACTACAAGACAGGCTTTTATCTTCAGACACAAACGTGCACACGCACACACACACACACACACACACACACTGAAAGAGACAGCTTCATGCATTTGCACAGGATGTGAAAAGCTTTCTAGACAAGCGCTCAGCATCTGGCTCAGTCCTGATAAATCTCTGACACACGCATGCAGGCATAGAGCACACACACATACGTATGTAGCGCCTATCTGTCTGTGCCCGCAGATCTCTTGTCATCATCCTTCACTCCCTCACTACACCTCCCAGTGGAGCCTCAACACAAGTACAGGAGGAATGAAACGGAGCAGCAAAGACCTGCAAGAGGTTCGAAGAAAAGGAACATTTAGAGATTAATATCCTAACTTTTACTATTGCTTCCCATTGGACTGAACCAAACAAGCCTTTGTAAACATCAATGGATCATGCTGGTCAACTGAGCTCAGGTCCAGATCTCTCTCCAATTAAAATGATGGATGAATCGACCCCCTCACTGCTTTTTCATATTGCTCTACTGGGAGATGGATTTATGTTTTACTGCTCAGTTTGTGTTCTCTCATTGTCCTTTCTTAAGTAGAACAGTCCTCCCTCTACCCTTTACACCCTTAGACATTCACACACACACACACACACACCCCAGTACAATGGATTAGGCTGAGAGGGTTTATAACTGAAAACAACATGTCTGTCAAGGCGCACTCCCTGCTCTGTGTTTTTTAACCTAAAAAGCACAACCCTTTAAAGGAGAAGGGTGGTCTCTCCCTGTCCTTTTCATTTTGTCTTTTTCCCTCCCTGCTCACTCCTTCGTTCTTTTCTTCCCCCGGTACATGCCTCTGGAATCCCTCTTGATCCGCTTAATGAGGGGCATATCGCTGGGTTAGCCGAGCGTGGCGAATAGGAGAGGAGAGGGGTAACCAAGGAAATAGTGTGAGAGAGGATCTACAGGTCTGGTCATTCATGACTGCAATCCGATGGCAGGCGTAAAGAGAAAAAGAAAAGAACAAAGAAAGTTAGAGATCTTTCATACAGTATCTGGGTGTTGCAGGTTAGTGATGGACTGGAGCTGGACTTGAAGATGTAGGCAGAGAGAAGGAAAAAAAAAGACAGAAAGAAGATCTTGTTCTTTTATGTCTGGGCTGTGCGGGTTCCTGGCGTGCTGATTTGTGCCTTATGATAAAATCACATTGCCAGGGATTACCACACAGCCCTGACCCAGCCGGCTGCCATGGCAACCATAACCCCTCCTGTACGCACTAAACTAAATAAGACATGATTATTTAGGAGTGTGTGTGTGTGTGTGTAATTTTTATTTGAGAAGTAGATGATTTTGAAGCACGGTGCAGAAAAAAGGATGATGAGGGAGCCAGAGGGTCTTGATGTTGGTGTTTTGTAAGAGTTTGTGTGTGTGTGTGTGTGTGTGTTTGTACGCGTACACGTGAGTCAGTCAGACAGGTTTTGTATCCTCTCTCCAGCCAGGCACAGAGCTTAGCTGATTGGTGAACAGTGATTGATTTCCTCTTTGTTCACAGTGGCTAAGTTCTGCACCTGAGGAGAGCATATCCCAGACAAGCAGACAAAAGAAGAAAACAAATGGGCAGAGAAAGAAAGGCAGAGGGAAAAAAAAAGTTCTTTTAACTTTTTTTATCGTGGTGTGCATGTGTGTGTTGAGCCTTATTTTCTCACTTCAGTTATCTGTGTGTTTATACATTTTGTTCACGTGATTATCCTGCATCGTCTTTCACCTTCCCCTTCTTTCTTATCTCCTTTCACTCTCCTCCTCCCTCCCTCCCTCTCTCCTTATCCTTTCACCTCCCCTTCAGTTCTCAGTCTAAACAGCTCTCCTCTCTTCAGCCTCACTTTGTGTCTTTAAAACGTTCCACCGAGACCCTCTCACTTAGAAGAATCAAACACATAAGCCTCCTCACAAATTCAAAATGCTGGCCAACATTACTAATGAGCGCCACGCTATGCTCCGCTGTTTTGTCAGTTGTTCTTCCCCCTCCTCCCCCTTCTTTCCTTGACTTCCACCCTCAGCCTCCATCTCCTTTCAGTAATATAGTAACAACTACAGATGATGCTGGTTTAACTGGTTATCTTATCTTAGCACAAAGACTGGAAACAGGGAAACGGCTAGCCTGGTTCCCAAAGTGTTGAACTACTCCTTTAATAGAACAGTTGAGATAAAGCTTGACAGGGCCTGCAGCAAGTCAGTACATTAAATCATCCTTTAAGTATCTAAATTGCTTGAGGTTTCAAACTTCAAATCATTTTGGCAGTGAAAAGTGCCATCCGTGCATCCCTGGCTGATATGTATCGATTTGCGATATAATCTCAGCCTCAGGAAGCCAAGATACAGAGATCCATAAAGCAGATGGATTCTCACATTCACGCACATTTCCACACTATGAAGGAAAACAAGACTGAAGATGGAAATCTTGCAACCATGTTGAGGCATTCCATCGTTTAGAGGTGTCAGTTTCGCTTTATTGGGACAATTTAGTGTTACTACAGTGGATTTACTGCACAGTATAAACTTCCATTGTTTTGGCTCAAGAGATCAGAAACAAAAGGCTGCGGTCCTGTAAAACACCCACTGATAACGAGAAAAGCAGTAATTCTCAGTTGGGTTACGCCGCACGTTTTGTTTCAAGCATGACAAGAGTACGCTAAGAAAAAATGAGTCAAGATAAGCTTGAACACAAAAACAATGCAAACTAAAAGTATCTGCTTGCAAGACAAAGTTTCTTAGCAGTTCCAGCAAGTTTATCATAAAAAGTTTCTGTGTGAAATTTTCTGTGCACCATCTATCAACACGATGATCAATAAATCTCATTCTGTCCAGCATAAATAGATTGTTTTGGAAACTGTTATACAAGAACCTTCATTTGCATCTTCTCGCCCAAACAAAAAAAAAGCATTTTCAAAAAACAAATTCCTGCTAACGACACTCATCAGCAGCACCCAAGCTGTCAGTAACTGCAGCTGAAAGATATGCAACAAATCACTGATGTATGAGAGTATAAAATTCTGACCCACTGTAACTCACTGTATAATTTCAGCTATAATGCAAGTGTAGTCTGTCATATTATACTGGAGGCATGTCAGAGTCCACTTTTATAGCAGCTAATTGTAATGCAAAGCTATACTGTTTGGGGCCCCGACTGCTCCCTAATCAAAACCGTGACAGATGGTTGAAAATGTATTTTAAAACTGGTCAGTCTTTTTTTGGCAATCAGAATCGGAGCTGTGAGGAGGTATAATAGCGCTCTATATATTCACAACGACAAAATGGCGACTAAACGAGGACAGATGTGTGAATTAGAAATGAGGGCCATGTGGAGCCTGCCATTTTTAGACCTATATTTAGGGCCTGTTAAAAGAGTAATGACCATCAAAGGCCTGTAAAAGAGAGGAATTGCCATCAAAGCCCGTATCTAAAAGGTGATTTATTACACTCTAATGGGAGGGAAATGGCGCTCTGCACATCAAAGGACAAAGCAACATTGTATAAAGACACCGAAAATAAACGTATGCGGCCCACGCCACCCACACCCTCTTTTCTTCACACAACTAAACTTGACTGATTGTCTCTTTAATGTTGAGTATATTTTGTGGAGCTCGTGCAGGGGTTTGTGTTAAGATTCTATTTCAAAGTATATATATGTTGGCAACCTTTACATATTAAATGATGCAGTATGTATGCAGCTCTTCACAAAAAGTGGTGGAATGTGATTTTGATGGATTTATAGTTGAATTTTTATGGCAGCTATGTATCAGTCATTTTGGATAGCTTCTACCATCCAGCAGCAGTCCTGCTGACACCGGTGATGAGCTTTCTATTGCATCAGCCACACCTTTCAACAGCAAGTGTGATCCAACAATCTTTGCAGTTTAAATGAACCGACTGTAGTGTTGTTCGGTAAAGCAGAATGCTGCCCGTCATGCAGCCTGAGTTGGCTTTTTGCTTCATTACAGATACTGCAAAGAAGGGAAGAAAAGTGTTCAAAGTGAGCCAGTGCTTCATGAGAAAGAGAGATTTAGGGTTGGCTTCCTGTGCCTACTGAGCTGATAATCAGTCCTATAGAACCACTGGCTCAGTTCAGCAGGAACAGGAGTCCAGTCCATTCACCACCGACCCAGAAACAAACACTAGTGAGGCGCTGGTCTCAACTTCCTTTCAACAGATCGCAAAGAACAACTGCTGCTCTATTGTGCACATTAGATTTTTTAGAGATTTTTGGGTCAGAAACGTCTTTTTTCTCACTAATAAATCAGGTCTGCCAATATCGGCTTATCACAGATATATTAATCCAATTAGAGAGCAAAAATACTGTGAGGATTTACTGTTTTAGATGAATGTTGGATGCAAAACTAGCAATTTGAATCTTGGTCACAAATCTTTAATAAGTAAATCCCTCATCAAAAATGTGTTTTTATGTTATATCTGTTGTGTAATAAATGTATATCATCTGGAATTTTTTTTAAAATAATCTTTTAAATATTGGTATCTGACTCTTATCTTTGACGCAACATCTAAACTGAATAATTCGTCCGGATAGAACACACAGTATTCAGTTTTTGTCTTTAAATCAGGCAGATAACAGTTCAGCTTATAGATTGTAGACATCAACAAATATGTTGTTAATGCTCCAATCTGTACGCATCTTGCTCTTTCAGGTTGCCAACTACAGACAGAGATGACAAGAGTTTGGCACACGGGGCATACGGACACCAGAATACCGCACTCCTCTACAGCTGAGGCCAACCGGTTTAAAGAACAGTTCTGTTTACTAAAGTAAAGAAATTGCTGGTGCATATGAACCAGTAATAATACAAGCTGTTCCTGATGAGATACAATGTTGACTGAATTATTACTCTGTCAGTGTGATCTGTTTGAATTTGAAGACTCCTCCATCCATGTATAAAAACCTGAACTGCTGTGTTTAAGTTAGTTTCTGTGTCTGTGTGTTAGTTCATGTCTGTTTAGTCTGAAGCCATCGACAGGTTCTTAAGAGTTTAGACTGGAAATACTTTCAGGTTGGTCATATTTTTATACATAACAGATTACTTCACTCTTGCCTGTAATGACACTGGAAACATCTCTCAGGGTATTGCTGTAGTCAACGGTTCTGTAAACGCTGTGCAAATAAGTTCTGTTTTTCACAGAGAAACTTTTAAGTTCAACTTTTTGATGTGGTCATGTTAAAATAAAACCTTTCTTTCTTAAAATTGACTTTTCTTTCTTTAATTATTATTTGGCAATTTTTCCTTAAAAGTACAGGAAACATGGGGAGAGAGAGAGAGAGAGAGATAGAGGTTTGACATGCAGCAAAGGTCTGCAGCCAATACTGAAGCGCAGATGCTGCAGTCAAGAGGAGCCTTTACTGACCACCCTGTGATTCAAAGTCTATTATAATACATGAAACTAAGTTTTATAGAAGCAGCGTATTCTCAAGTGGTACTGGTAATGTTTAATGTCTGTGCTTAAAATGATGGATCAAACATAAAGATAGTCATTCTTCACCTTTATAAATAATAAACTCACCTTTATGTAATAATAAACAATACAAAATTTACATTCAAACATTTTATTGTGCAGTGTGTCATGTATTCAGTATTGTTGGAATATTTGCCATATAAACATATTTCTGCACAGATAATAATTACACAACTTGCATTTGGTTTTCCTTTGAGGGAAAGGAAGTCAGCGTGTGGAGCCTGAAGGATTTATATTGTGAAACAATTACATGAGTGGGAGGACTCTGACACGATGTACAAGCTGCTGCTTCTGTGCAGTGTGATCTGTCACTGCTGAAGTGTCCTTGTGGGCCTTGTAGTTGTGTTATATGTGTGTGTGCGCATATAATTGTGGCCTCTCTATATAATCCGTCCTTGATGTGCTGTTTTGACACACTCCTGTCATTGTGCGGCAGCATATCTACACAAGAGCGTGGCCATTTGTCATTCTGAAAACATGCCCTGAAAAGGGGAAAAAAAAACTGAGCTGAGAATCAATTTTGCTGTGAGGTTACGTGTGTGTGTGTGGATATGTGCACCTGTTTTAGAGTGGGCAAGTGTGTGCTTGGTTCTCAGCAGGGCTCTGTACTGCATGCATACGTGTTAGTGCGTTTTGAAATGCCTTGATCCTGAGATGAACTCTGTTAGCGTTGCTTGATAAGGAGCCTCCTTCGTTCAGTCTGAACTCCAGTGAGTTGAGAACACACACGGCTTCACTGACCAGACCAGAACGATCCACCACCTGGACTCACACACAACAACAACAAAGCAATGCAGAATGCCACTGATATTTATATTTATCGACAACAAAACAAAAGAGTCAATACTGTTGTGCAGTGTAAAGCATTACATAAATTTTTTTTTCGATCTTCTTTTCAGTTTAATAGAAGCTTTCATGCACATTGTAGACGTCTTGTGGTTAGATTGTTCTAACTGGCTTTAAATCTCTCTCTCTCTCTCTCTCTCTCTCTATCTCTGTCTCTCTCTCTCTCTCTCTCTCTCTCTCTTTCTCTCTCTTTCTCTCTCTTTCTCTCTCTTTCTCTGTCTCTCTTTTACATTCTTTTGTTAAATTTAGTTAAATGTGTAATGAGTTAATATGAATGACCATTTTACCATGGACTGTGTGGGACATAAATTTGAAAATGACTGATTTTTGGAGGAAGAAATCAGATTAATTCCTCACCGTCTGTAAAATCTCTGTTGATCCACTTAGCGATAGTTGGGAAAAAACAGCAAAGTTGACCAAAAGATCGAGGATCAACAATGGAGCCAGTGATGTCTGCTGAGGCTGCGGTGACAGCAGGGCGACCAGTGACTGTAGACGGTCAACAGGAGGAGGACAAGATAATACTAAGAAAAAGTTGTGGAGATGGTCCCATGCTTCCTTTGCACGTACCTGGAGACAAAAACGAAATTTTTGGACATTGGACAGATTTTTATTTATGGACCACACTGGAATTAATTCTTTATAGTGTTTTTTTCCGGCAAATACAAATCAATAAATTAGTAATTCACAAACAATGGAGAAAGACAACCTCACATGAAGTGAACTTAAGATCGTAATGGGAGTTATGGCAGCGATTACAGCGAGTCTCCTGAGGTTATGAGAGGAGGCGGACAAACAGGAGACAGAGATGAAACTTAGGCCAGCTGGCCAGACACTCACTGAAAAATCAATACTACATCACCCTTTTCACCCCGCTCCCCTCCCTCATCTGGATTTCTCTCTCCGTCTCTCGTCAACACTGCCTCGCTCTCTCAGACAGGGTTCATCCATAATTTATTTTTTAATGTGTTTTTCTTCTTTCTCTGTTTTTGTTGTGTAGCTTTCAGCGGCGGATCTGTATGATCAATCAATGGTTGATCATTTAGAATTTTGTCGATCATGTAATAAAATGTATCTAATGTTGGTATCAAATAGAGGTTGTGTTGTGTAGTGTGTGTCTTGAAGCAATGCAATGGATTTTACTATGTGGCAGCAATGAGACATCTTACTAATGACGGGGGGCAATATTTGATTATTTTTGGGAGAAAACTGAACCTCAGCCATAGTGCACTGTAAACACTGCAATGCCACGTATAAGTAATTATATATACTTTATATATAAATTAACAACTAATCAATAATTAGTTGTTAATTTTCACAATAATTAATTAAGGAAATTTCTTTAAATGCCCATCCCTAATCTACATTGTTATTTTGTTGAGTTATGATATTTTACATGCTATAGACAGACTAGCTGAGATTATATCTGCTCTTCTTTCTCTAGTCATATCAAAAAACATCAGAACCTCATGAATGCTGTTATTTACCATTTAGCTATAGCCTGTTGCTAAAGCAATCAATCAATTTCTAAGTTTTTTAGTTTCTTTTTTTTTTTTTGGTTTGCTATTTTTTTTCTTTTCTTTTTTTCTTGACTTAAATGCTAACGACAGCATACAGATGCAATTATGCCCTATGCTAACTATGCTTTACTAACTATTTATCAGTTATCTTAACTAAGATAGTTATTAACATATTTCAGTCTGGAACAAAGTGATGGACCAAATAATTCACTACACTAGCATGACAAAAAAAAAAAAAAAAGAAATACATAAATGAAATGTTACCAGCTGTAGAGCCCTGTGGTGCCCCCTGTTGGTGGGATGGTAGTAGAAGGTCAGCAGCCTCAGCAGGGGGCCACAGTCTTTTGACCCTGCAGTCACCAGCAGCTGGACTGCCGCCTGTACCCAGTGGGCACACTGAACCAGCAGAAACCAGGCCTCAAACACTTTGTAGTGCACCCTGCAAGACAGGAAGAGAAATACTCAATACTCAACACTACTGGTAGAAGGGGCTGCCTGAATACTGAGCTCCAGTAGGCATCATGGGAAATGAAGGGGTTTTTTTGTGGTGCTTAGCAAATGATTTGGTTTCTATTGCACAACGCAGCCCCTCTACTAACAGTCTGTTTACACCATAAGAGCATTATTAATGAGCTGCTACTCTGTGTGGGAGTCAGTGATTCTAGTCCCTCTCCCATTGATGAGCTGCTCAAACAGACAAAGCATTTACACAAATCTGATTCACAATTTGATCCTAAATATTATTACTTGTTTCCAGTTGTGACATCATACTTAGGGGCATGTCAATAGTTCCTACAAATTAAATATCAAGCAATAAAATCACCAGACTTTAAAAATTGTGTTATCCTTAGTGCACTCTTTCAAATGCATGCTCATTCACATTTAGATTTATAATATGACACACTCTGCGGATGCTGCAACAAGTTGTTCTATATACGAAGTGTTGCTGGAGTTTTGACCTCCTTAGAGTTTAGACTTTTTTCCCCTTCTCTGTGCTCCATGGAAGTAGGTGAAGTTGTGCCAGAAAATCCTACCCTGCTTCTACAATACTGCAATATGTGGCCATAATTGGGTGGAATGCCGTCCTGCCAGAATCGAGTGAGAGAGGACAGGGCACAGAAAAATGGGACACAGCAAGATCATCATGTAGTGGCTGTAAAATGCAAATAAGCAGGCAAGTTTGCAGAGACTTAGAGTGAAACAGAAGCACACAGCTGCAGACTATGACCTGAAGTTAGATGAGGGATACAGATCTCTCTCAGATTTCCCTAATACCATCATTCCCCTTGGCTCCCATATATAAACAGCAGCACCCCTCTGCAGGGTCCTGGCAGCTGCATCTTTGCTCAGAGCAACACAACACACTACCTTCCCACTGCTGGCTCGGAATGATGTTTTGGGAATTTTGCTCAGAGATCCAAAATGGAGTGGTGGTGGGAATAATGGGCCCTGTTAAAAACCACAGCTGGAGGATATCAACTCAGCCGTCTTCCATCTCTAGGACATCAACTGTTTTATGTTTTGTATCCTCTTTCTCTCTAGATCTGTCCAACCAAGGTGACACTTTTTTTCATTTCAATCAAATATGATCTCCTTTTTTCTCGGCCTACTTTCTCCTTTGTTCACTGGTCCTGCATTCCTTCTCTGACACTTATTGGGCTCTCCAACACTTGTTTTCTCCACAGCTCTTTCTTTCCCAGGCTAATTGCCTCAAATGATGGCTTGGAGGAGTCACACAGTGCACCAGGACGCCTCTGCTGTGATGCAAGGGCAAAATATCTGACTAACAACCCCCCCAACAGCAGCTAATGAAAATAAGAACACCACACAGGCATTCAGTAGGGTGGTAGAAGTACATTAGCAGTACTTTGTGAGCGTCTCTCACTCTAACCCGGTACTGCTGTTGTCTCCCTCCTCTTCCTCCTCTGACAGTCTCTGTAATGAGCCACTGAGCCAGTTCAGGTGATGTCTCCAAGACTCCTGAGGCATCTCTGCAAGAACAGATTCACAATTATAAAGATATTATTATGTGAAGCATAAATTCATACTTTTCAATCAATTACAATCCACAAAATTTCAAGGCAACTGTCTTTTTTTCATGTGGAATGACTTTAATAGATAACTTTCCAGGACAATTTCTCAAAGGAGAGAACTGGACAAACTACTGGCAGTATTTGCAATTACTTTTTCCTTTTTTGCCAGCTATTGTATTTGAATTCAACATTGTTATGTCAAAATAACTTCCCTACTACAAACCACATTTTGTACTAAAGTCTTGCCTAACCGACTAACAAACTTTGACAAATATTTCCAGTACTTGATATCTTGATCTTCCCCCCAGGCAATGTTTTAACAATGCAATGCTGAGCCTTAATTTACAACTTTTTAGCAGGGAGCACAAATCATGATAAAACCTCAAATCTTCAGCTTTTCACAATATCATTTCCATTCAGTCTCCAGTGAAAAATGCCCTTCACCACACACACACACACACACACACACACACACACACACACACACACACACACACACACACACACACACACACACACACACACACACACACACACACACAGACACACAGAGCAATAATTAACTCAGAGTTCTGGCTGGGCTCCAGTGTGTCCCTAAATGGCTCCATTCATGTAAATCATTCCTGCCCACAGGCCAGTCTGGGCACACACTGATAAGCACTGCTCTGCTGTGCCCCTGCACTCACCTACTGTGCAGTGTATCCATCCAATAATAAAATATTCTGATACATAAAAACTGGAAATATATGTTAAATATAGATAATATGGGATTTTCTTAACAAGTTAAGAAGGTTTGTTGTCGTTGTGTAAGATGATAAAAGGTTTCAGATGTCCACAATAAAGGCAGTTTGTACTAAAACAGGTACTCATGAAAAGTCTGTATAGATTTCTACATGACACTTACAATATATAAGCTTCACTTCCATTCCACATCATGTCAAAACAATTACCACAGTTGTTAACTAACTATTATTGATTAGCAAGAGCAAGAAATACAAGAGCCCATTCACTCTGCAGCAGGAAGACTCTGTTTACACACAGTTAAAGAATACCTGAATAGACCCTTTCACATAATACAGGGTTTTGTGCATTGTGTCCAACTGAAATATCAAGACACACACGCACACACACACATGAGTGAATGTGTTTGTACATACTGACCTGAAGGCCGAGTCAAGAGAGGAACCAGCAGATTCTGAGGTGACTGTGGGAAGAAGGCCTTCAAAGCTACACTCATCTGAAAACAACACAAAACACACATTTCCCTGAGCTTCATAAATGTAAACCTTACACACCTCAAACTCATACGTCACTATGCTCTAAATCCTGAAAAATGACATTATGAATGATACAGTAGGTGCTAATGTGTAATGTAGCGTGTAATAGGTAGCGTTTAGTGCAGTGTGACTGCAGCCATTAAAACCAAGTCTACTGTAAATACACTCTAGCACTGCCATCTACTGGTTAATAGAGGTGAAAAGGACTTACAATTATATTCACAGAACTGTGCAGCGGATAATAGATCACTCCTACATAGTAACATATTTCTTTCGAGAAAAATGCATAGTGACACATCTGTGCAACAACTCATACACAGTGCAGGTAATAGGTTATTACCTGCAAAATGAGGACTTAAAAGCAATTTGCATTTATCGTCTACAAGGCAAAGCTGTGAGCTGCAGTGTGTGAGCAATGAGTTCCCTGCTGGAGACCAAGTGATAATTATGTGGAGGATTCATCAAATGTAAAGTGATTTTGCCTGCAGAGAGTAGAAAAATCTCCATTGCCCTGTGGTATAAAAGAAACCATCCTTTCATTTTGTAGAAAAGATGCTTGCACATAACATAATATAAAACACGACTGAATATACTTTCTACTGTAACACCGAGTACTAAACAGCAATATGTCTCAATTCCTTGATCACCAAAGTTATCAAGTGTGTCATCAGAAGTGCAGCATCCAGATACTAACCATACAACAATGTTTGTTTGGTGAGAAGTTAAGGATCGAGAAGGAGAGCTAGATGCTTAGCATAGTGTCTCTGCTGTGTGTAGTCACAAAGCTGAACCTGACTGCACATAACATATAACTGATAATAAAAACCATTATTATTCAGACTTTCAAATCTTTCACTGAGAAGACGGGGTATACCTGAGGCTGCAACAGTGTCAGTTCCCTGAGGAAATGGCTGGTAAAGGTTTGGATGAGAGACCTAACAACCTCATTTCTTTCTAGTTGCTTAAGGATGGACCTGTCAAACATAACAAACACACACAAACACAAAGCCAATATTATGGCGTAACCCATAGCAACGCATCAACAGAAATTCCAAACAAACACTAATACACAAAGAAACACTAAAGCCAGCAGAAGAAATACATTTAACATTAACCATAAGAAAAAAGAAAAACACGCACACAAGCATCACATCATCCTGAACTGACACATCATCACTTACCTGAAGATGTCATTTACGACCAAGAATATCGAGCAGTGCTGAGCACAGGCTTTAGGCTGAAACACATAAAAACATTTTACTTGTTTAGTACGATTATAAATTAAATTTCTTTGCACAGATACCAAACTAACAACAATAAAACAGAAAACTGATAATGATGTGATGCCAACACAAAGTGTTTACACCAAATGCTGACCACTGGGTGTCACTGTTGCATCACCTACAAACATCCCTTCTATGGCACTTCAGTTCATCCCTGCTCTCACTTTCTCCCCATTAACCACTTAGTTAAGCACTCTGTCAGTCCTTACTTCACACACCCACACTCACTCTCTCATCGCTGCCTATTGTACACTCATGTGGTTTAGATTTAACACGTTCTAACACAGCTGCACTGTTCATGTCTGCCTCCCCCTCCATGTTTATATATCTTCTAGTCTCTAATTATTCGCCCTCTCACCTCCGATTCTTATATCGGGACAATGCGCTTCTATAGGGAGGATCACATGTATCGTAGATCACAGGCTTCAGTCATGCACTGCAAGCTTTACTATCCATTTGATTTACTCACAGCATATTTAAAAGCTGCTATTTGTACCCGTATTTAAAAAGTAAACTGTATCTTATACAATGATATTCATATATCAGTTTTTTTCCCACATCTGACTGTAATGCCAAGTATGTACCAATAAGCTACAACCTGGGAATATAAAGGGATATAAAGGCCATTTTCCCTCCAGATCAAGGACATCTGACACACTATACAAATAAAAAAAAAGGCCAGAATAACAAACTGATTACAGTCACAGTGAGGTCAGTAAGAACAGCCCCACCCAGTGTTTATATGGTGTCATGACAATGTCCCAACATTCCTCAAATAAACACTTTCATCTTCAGTTTTGACATGTTTGTTTCTTTTCTTGTTCACTCAGACCAAAACCCCTTATATGTCTGTGTGTAACGGTTTGTGTGGGCATCAACAATATGTTGGCATACAGTATGTTTGTGTATGTGCATCTGCGTATGTGGGTTGCATGCCAGCATGAATGCATGTTACTGTCATGGTTCCTCCTAGTGAAAACAGATGGGGGTTTTTTAGCGTCCTCCTCCATACCTTACCACTAACACTTCAAGGAGGGTCAATTACAGCACGCAACAAACATCCTGTTTTTGGCGCTCAGACCCAGGAAGTGAGTGTTTATTGTTATTGGGCCTACATTTCACTGGATCACAGGGGGGTGGGACAAGCCAAAACGAAGAATGCAAGCCTAATTTCATGTTTCCTATTTTTGATTGCAGTTTAAACAAATGACTGAAAGAAAAGGCAAAGAGAGAGACAAACCAGTCCACTCAGATGCCTCTTGATTTGGTTTTGCTCTTGCACACGTGTATGACTTGCATTCACAGACATGCATGAAATGCACATCCGCCATCCAAACAACCTGAAAGCTGAAGCGAACCCTAAACGTTTGCCTTCCATCCCCTTAACGACAGACACACTACACCAGATGTAATATCATAAACAGAGCGACTAAATGCATGCGTGTGAGAGGGTCTGCATGCGTACATGTGTGTGTGTGTGTGAACTACCGAGGTGTCAGAAACAGAGGTCAATCAGAGATGGATGAGAAAGTAAACAAATAGATCCATGACAGGACAGAGACATAAACAGTCATTGATTGCCTCTGTCTCTCTTGACACATGCACACACAAACACAACTTTAACTAGCTTTAGCTGTTTACACAACTCCTCTTTCCAACATACATACCTGATTAGTAGCTCCTGCAAACTCAAGATCGAATCAAGTGCAATCAACAGGCAGGCATATTCCTGTACATGCAGTAATTCATATACATGTCCATCAGTGTGTTCCGATCCAATATATCTTAATTTTTAAACACAGCCCCTACACTCGAAAAGTGTACAATGCTAGTCTATTATGTACACAGGTCAAGTGGACCATCACCCCGGGAAAACAGGAGTGACACAACTGACAAATTTAACCTAATTTAACATGGTAAATTCTTGTTTCCCACTCCAGTTTCTCTGACATGTATAGCTACCAAAGGCAAAGCAATCAGTAACATTGGGAAATAGGATGCCATTTATAATTGTGCACACAAGATGATTTATTGCTGTGCACAGATGTTTGGTAAGAAAAATTGTAAAAAGAAACAAAAAACAAACAGAAAAATTCCTTACACGATGCTTTTTGTAGAAATATGTCTACATTGTGGTAGACAACACTGCATCAGTGTTTCAGGAGTGTCTTGAACCCTCTGGTTTCAGTGACTTGGGTTTCTTTATGTGTTTTATAGTTATCCTTGCTTCTCACAGCAGCTGCAGTAATTTGTCAAACATGTTCCAAGTCATTATGGGATAAAACTCAGCCCCTGGTAGCCAAGGCAAAAGAACACTAAGTAGTGCTAGCATTTTATTATTGTGATTTAGTAACATGGACATTGTCTTCATTAGCTAACCACAACAATTGATAAATCAAACTGGGAAGTGTAATGCCCAGCTCAAGAAGTGGGCATGAACAATTTTAAGTTAAATGAAGTGTAGAGTGGCCAAGTGACAGGGAGTTCAGTATTTACCCAGCACAAAAAGGCTGTGTAGCACAAGCCAAATGATGTGAGATGCCATTTAGAGCTAGCCAAATGATGTGAGACGCATTCACAGCAAAGCCAAATGGGGCAAGTCAGCCAAGGCAAAAACAGACAATAAAGATCTACCGAAAAAGTGATGGAAACTTTCCAAGAACTATGCATATGAAAACAGTACAACTCCATACCTCATAATAAAACGAGAGGGTATAATGTTCAAACTGTTAGGTTTCACAGTTTACAAACAGTTCAAAGTGGAAAACACATATGGGGTGTGCAGTGATTTCTGATGTGTGGTGCTATAATTCAGGGCAGATGAGTCAAACTATGTACACAACAAACCCATTTAACAGCAACAATATGTCAGCAATTTATCTACAGTCTTAGTCCAGTTAAAACTGGAAAAAAATGCCACAGCTCATTGACATTACATTCTACACAACTCTTTACTACAGTACTTTTGTGCTTCTTTTTTTAAAGTGCTTAAAAAATGTAATTTTACTACTGTAACTATCTTTCATACAGCTTAGATGCACACACACACACAGTAAGCGCTACACAGACAGTTTACCTTTTGATTTTGCCCCCATGGACTATTTGCTTAACATAATAACAGTTCTTCATGTAGGCAAGTAAGATAAAATACTGCTTTAACGCAGTAAACTGTTGGTTCCACTATATTCCTCCCTCAACATCACTTTAAAATCTGGTCTGAAATAAAAAAACTGATAGTTCATCAAAACATTACACTCTAAAATATTTATATACTGAGGAGAAGGCCACTTCAGAGTTTAGCTGTTAACATTGATTTTTGGTGCATCTGATGGTGTCTATTCCAGAAATGTGTCCTTTTCAAGTCTTTTTTTTTTTTTACTGAAACCTTATACAAACATTACCAGTAGTGACTGTGCCACCTGCTGCTCCAAACTCTGCAGTGTTGACCTTGTGTTGGTGAGAACAGATTCCAGCAGACTGAGCACTGTTTCTTCCAGGCTAGACAGGCTGTGATACCACAGAGAGACTACAGCCTGCTCCTCCAATGACAAGCAATGGCTGAAAAAAAAATGCAGCACTAATTATCATACATCATAATACATCATATATATCACTAAAAATATTAAATTTACAAACTAGATTATATGTATGGATACAGCTTTATACTCTGTGTTCTTATGTTTTACCTGGAATACGCAGAGCTCAGAGCAACCAGGAAGTCTTCACTAAGAACTGCCCTGGGACAAGTCACTGGCCGCTGCAGCAATGCACCAATGAGAGGAGCAGCCTCAGCACACATAACCAGGGACACACACGCCTCTGATGTAGCCAGAATGCTGTCACAAGAACACCTGCACAAAATCATTCACTTACTGCTGAACTTGGACAAAATCTCTATTGTCAAGAGCTTCTTATCAACTGTCCCATAGGAATTATCTTCCTATTCCGAATCTACTGTAGTTTCTACTTTGTTTTACCTCTGATTTATATCACCCAGCGAACTGCAGCTCTTTCCAATGGTTTCCTGCACCAGTGCCACCATCTGAAATGCAGAGTATATCTTAATTGGCATATACAGTATGTCCACATTTAGCGTGTATGAAGGCAAGAATTTAGCAAAAAGCAATGAAGAGCAAATACCTTTCTGATGACTTTGCGATGGTATTGTGTTGGTGGTACACCAATATGCTTCAGTAATGTCTGCATCACCGCCGTATCATCTTCTGTTGCAAGCTGACACAACACTTTCTGTGGAGCAGATTATTGGCCCTTAACACGTATATCTCTATAACAATGGACAAGACTTCAATACAATCTGCTCAAACCCCAAGATCCTTAACATCAAAGCTAATTAGTTACTGGAATATAAGATGACTCTGTTGGCGTAACATCATTTGAAACACATGAGTGGAGAAAAGGCATTCCAGGAAGTGAGAATGTATGGATAGCATATGAGCAACTTCAGAAATCAACATCCTTTGTTACAGAGGGCCTTAGTGTTTTACAAGCATTTTTCAGAAGGGGCCTCATCATACACTGATAAAACTAGACTAATAAACTCAGTTGATTCCCGTCTGAGAAAAAAAGCTGGCCATAATGAAGGAACAAAGAGAGGAAACACTAGACTCATAAGTCACAACTTTATAAAAGTGGTTCTGAAACCTTTAAAATGTCAGTGATTTTTTTTGGCAGTTTCTACGAAAAGAGTTATTAAGGGATGGTTTTTCTCTACAAATATAATAGATTAAATTCAATGTCAACATTTTTAAACATATACCACACAGCATTCAGTGGTCTAATGATTAATAAACTGAATGTTGGCAAGAATTTTCCTCACTGGTATTCACTCGGGACGTGTGATGAAAACCCAAAGACCTATAACTATAAATTTGGGATTGATTTAAACCTTAGAAACAGTCATCTCTGTTCAACCACAATAAGATGATACACTAGAACAAGTTAGAAAGTGTGGTCCAACAGAAACAGCCATGGCCTCACATCTTCGGCACACATCTGTTTTTACAACTTCAATGAACCAAAAACACAGAAACATCAACACCACTAAATCTACTCTTAGTGGTGGGGATGCTTCTATAGATAAAAGGGGATCAACGAGAGATGAGGAGAGAAAGAGATTGAGAGAGTCACAAAATGTAGAGGGAAAAAAACCCAGAAAAAAAGTGAAAAATCCCAGGCAGAAGAGCAACGCAGTACTGTTGGTGGAGCTGTGTGGTTTCTTTGGCCAGGCCCTACAGCACGCTAAGATGCTTACCCTCCACATAGTCACACAAAACAACCCCAATCACTACCATCTGAGCGCCTTCAAACCCTGCACATTGTGTTCATACAAAACCAATCACACTTATCCCACCCTTGTTAAGGAGGCACAATGGGGCTGGGAGTGAAGAGAGGGAAAGAAGTATGGTTAGAGGAATGGCTGAAAGAAACTGGAACACACAGCAAAGGCTTCAGTTTCGAACAGGGGGGAGAAGGGTGTGGTCACAAGAGGAATCGGATGAAGGGCAAATGGATAGATGGATGGCAAATACTTTAGGTCAGAAGTCATCTTTCTCTCACAGAAAACAGCAACCAAGCTGGCTTTGGGGGCTTGGACATGCTGCTGCCATAGAAATTATCCCGCCATAAATCTAAAATTAAAACAGAAAATGTAGAAAAAAGGCACAAGGCAAAGAGTTGGGTTGGTTTTGATGGGTGACTGTTAACAATTACTAAGCCATGATTGAATTCTTACAAAACCAATGAGAGACTCGTGTATAGCCTCAAATGGTCAAAAAAGCTGAGACAAAGAGAAAGGAGATGAGATTAGGGAAAAGTTGTACAGCAAAGTCAAGATACTGAACATGGTGCACTGACATTAAGTTCAGATGTCTTCTCCTAAATTAAAACCCCAACGTGTGGGTTGACGTACATAATTAACGAAGTTGAGAACAGTTTATCTGATTCTCAAATTATCAAGATCAAAAGCAAACATTTTTATTTTTTGTTGACATTTGGCTCATGAGGCCTTTAAAATTAAAAATCAAGCAACAAATATACATTTGACTGAAAAGTCTATATGTGTGTATTCCTAAATGTACACTGGAACTGTGTAATTAAGATCCACTAAAAGAGAGATGACACCAAAGAAGAGACAGAACGATAAAAATGTCTTTGACAAAGAAGCATTCATCTCCAAATCAAAAACACAAAGTGTAGCAACCGATATGAGCAAAGAGTCAGAAATATATTTTAAAACAGGAAAGCAATGACAGTGGCTCCGAGGCCTACCTGTGGTTCACCCTGTTTGAGTCACTAAAGATTCACATCAAAGATTAAGCTATCAAACCATCTGTCCTCCGGCCCTCTAATATTACATTCTCATGCTTTACTAATCTGTCATCTCCTCAAAGATCATGCCATGTTTCTGCAGCACTGTGTGGTCCGCCTGCTAGTACAGGATGTAGAGAAACAGACTATTTGAGCTAATGACTATCTGACATAGCCTGCAGCTATGTGGCTGTACCCAGCATTCATCAAACCCAGTGAGAACACTCAGATGTGGAGCGGAGAGGCAGACAGGGAGGAGTAAAGCCAAGACATGAGGGAGAAAAGGCAAAACACTCTGCACACCATCATCATTTAAGGAGAAAAAAATATGTGTCTACTAACAATATATACAGTAGCAGGAGAACACATGTTTTTTGCACAAATGCTCACAAACATATGCAAGCACATGCACAAACTCATACAAACACAGTATTTAGGTGCTGTTTAGTACCAGATCCTCAGTCTATTATGGAGGCAGCAAGAAAACAATGTTGGGGAGCAAAATCAGACAGGGCTAACAGAAAACAGGCTGCATTCTGCATTCCAGGACAGGCAGTCCAACACAACACAGACACAATGAGAGACACAGAGACAGACCATCTCTGGCCTAAAACCATACATCTGCCCTGCACCCCCACACAGGCTGAGCTGTGGTTCATAGGTTTCTTTGTGCTTCCCGCCATTCCTGTCATTTGTTGGAAGTGGAAGCTTCTTTGGAGGAGAAGGGAGAAGAGGAGAATAAGAATGAGGAGGAGGTGCTGAGTTAGTCATGAGTTTACGTACTTTTGCTCTTTGGAAACTTTCATCTAGTGCCCCACAATGTAAAATGCATGCATACAATTTTAGCATGTGTGGAGCCTTTTAAATCTATAAAAGCAGTCTAAGCTATACTTAAACCAATGAGCTATAATTAAGTACTTTTACACTATGTTAAAATTACAGTTTGAAACCACACCGATTTAAATATTAATTTGTGTTTGAAGTTGCAATTGTTTGAGTAAGAGTCATCAGAAAAGACTTTTAGGCAGTTTGACCTCAGTTATTTTACAATAGGCAGGGCTCTTTGCAATTTCAGGAAGTAAATGTACACTTCTTGATCGCAAATGTTGCTGCCTTATTCCTTGAGTGTCACCTTAGAGATAAAGCTCATATTAGAAATTAAACCTTGTCCCTGATTTAAACAATAAAACACCTATGTGTACATGTAACATGCAGATACAAATGGATGCACCATCCTCTTTTCTCTGCACATATCTGTATATGCCCATACAAAAACATATAAACACATGCACTCCGCTTCCCCTCTTGTGGGTCAAAGACCATCTGGCAAATTCAAGGTTTACTGTCAAGGCACTGTTTTAATTAGCAAGCTGTTTTATTAGATGATACATTAATCAAAAGGATACAAACACACCGTTAATCTGGTAAAAATGTGACGGTTCCACATTGTTTATCATAAGCCATCTGTGTGAACCCTCTCAGTTGAAAATTGCAGAATATTTCCTTCTCTCTGTTCTCTTTCCCTCCTTTGTGTGTGCAACTTAAAAACACAGTGAAGTCAAACAGTAATTAGGATCGTCTAACCGTAATATAAATGTTGATCCTTCTCTGGTGACAAGAGGCAGTGAAACAGTCAAATTTAATTTGCTTTGAAAGTATGTTTTACAGTTTGGGGCACTAAAGGCTTAACAGAGACCCAATCTTTCTCATTCATCATCCGTGTCCCATTGGAGAGGAGACAGAGGGCTGGCGAGAGAGCTCCTATTAAAAGTAAATTAGACAGAAAATCTCTTCAGCAGCCCAAAGGCAGTCAAAGAGACATTCTTTTAAGAGTATTTGTTGAAGGAGTGAGCCAGGACTGTCCAAAACAAATTAGCACACAAACAACAAACAGATTAGGCCTGGAAATTATGAGGAAAGGCATATATACAAAGATATGGACAAGTAGAAGAGAAGATGATAACCAAAGATTGCTGTGAATGGGTGGACTCACAGCTTAATTCCTTAATTAATACTCTGAATACATTTCTGAATTCTTCTTTTCATCTTTTCAAAAGTCCTGTGGTTATGATTTTGTGCATGTTCATTTTCTGTGAACCCCCACCGGAGTGCAGTCTAAAATCTATTATTAATAAAAAACCGCAAGCAAGTACAGACGCATTTGTATGTGACATCATAATTGACTGTGTTTCTATACCAGTTTATACGTTGCAACATTTGGAGGATAGCTGCCTCATGTGATGAGACATACATATACAAAGAAGTACATGTCTAACTTTGGAGCAAAATCTAGTCCCTAATCTTAATTCACTCAAAACCTAATTCTAACCTAAAGAAACTATTTCCTCCTACCATGATCCTCCCTTAAATTAGAATTTTATCAGAAATGTAAAACAAGAAATGGGATAGAAGAAATACAACTGAAAAGTCGTGAAAGATCCCTTTCCTTTAACCAATTTACATGATCCAGTCCGTACCTGTATCCACTGGTTGGCCTTTTTTTCCACAGCATTGATTGGATGCTCTGAGTACAGTCCCCACAAACACTGGAATAGCAGCCTTCTGCTTGTATCTGGAGACAGATTAACATCACACCAGACATGATGCACCACAATCTCCATCAGTTAAAACATGATAATCAGCAACAAGCCTTGACAATGGCAGATTTCTGGTTTAATGTCACGCCCGTTCTTAAAGGATAAAATACACGAGTATCATTAACACCCACACCCATCCTGAAGTTCTGAAATCTGACCTCAGTTCATTTACTCTCATCTCGATCTAAACACTGTTCCACAGCGCTTATGGAGTGAAAGGATGCACTCACCATCAGCAGTGACATACGGGTTCCAGCAAAGTCGGCCTAGAAATTGGCCTAAGACAGGCAGCCGCTTCATAGTCTCTGTTGTGGAGCTCTTAGGGAAAGAATAGACATACAGAGACAGGAGAAAATCAATGTAATACATGTTTTTCATTTTTTACATTCCTATACACCTGAGCATGCTAACTTAACTAGGTTAGCAATATGTTTTTATCATCTGGAATATAATCAGACTCAAACATGACAGAACCAATTGGAAAATAAAATCTCTTTCATCATTTCACTGGCAACCTCGTGCCATGCAAGCAATCACAAGTCGATATAATGACTGAGGGAACAGGGCATATAAACAGGTGTACAGTACATTGCTCTCGCATCACCTTGTTTTCTGTGTTTTGGTCATGTCATAGTTCCCACCATAGCAGTAATAGTGAGAATGAGAGACACAAAACTGAACAGAACAGAACAAGGCACATGGTCAAGGGTGCTATACCTGTAGGAGTTTAAGTATGTGTGTGTCTGTGCTTGTTTATCTAACTCACAACAACAGAGCAGGTGATTTATTTCACCTTACAGCCAATTAAAACATCCAGAAGGTTTGAAGCCAAGGCAGAGACTGCATTTAAAAATTTGAATAACCTTTAATCTCCACTTCGTATACATTACCACAGATGTCCTTGATTTGTAAAGTTTTAGAATTAAAGGTTTGGTGGGGATCCAATAGTGAAACTAATGAAAAATTTAACGAGTGTGAGTGACTCCTAAAACAGTGGAAAACATCACAAACCCCGCTATCTAACATAAGAATCAAATAGAAGGTGAGTTTTTGTGCACCAGAACCCTTTAATATGCTATGGTATGATGCAATAAAAAAAATGTTTGTCACACAAGTCCTTAGCATTATTAGTGCTAACACAAACTGAAATAAACACCTTATGCCAGAATTAAATAGCTTCACAATTACTCTTAAGTGTACTGTTCAACATTTTCGTTTCCAGTTATTGCTTTTCTAGGTTTAATACCTCAACACAGACCACGTCATGTTTTATAATATAAATGCAGAAAACAGAACAAAGACGTAACGTGTTTTACAAGCATGTGTCTGCACACATGTGAATGAATCATATTTCTGTGCATGTACATTATTACTTATTATTGAACTAATATTAAGACCATATCATATGTTTCAACTCCAAGCTAATAAAGTTCTACAGTGCAGACTTGTTGCAGGAAAAGCCCACACAGTGAAATCTGACATATGTAAGTGATAATGGAAGCAGTGTGCTGTTGCTCAGACTGGAGGTTTCAGTGTTTATATATATATATATATATATATATATATAAACTTAAAAGAATAAAAGAAAGGCACTGAGGTAGCTTTATGTTCAAAAGTAGGATAGACACAGGGTCTAACTCATTCAAGTGGATGAGATCACTATTAAAGTCAACTAGAATGGCAATAGACCAACAGGGTTTCACTAAAAGGCCGCACTATTATGCCCTCCACAGCACCATCAGCCTGGAACACAGCCCCTCACACTCAGTCTTCCTATAAATTGTACAACACATGGTAAATATTGTGTGTGAGTATACATGTGCACTTGTGTGTTGGTGATGCAGCTAAAAAGGTATTTTAATTTACAATTACAATAAGGACTTTACAATGCTTTGTGGCTGGAAACTGTAGAAATGTCCATAAAAATGAGATATCACAACAGAAAGTAATTATCATTGATTACCGAGGCTAATTTCCCATCAAAGACATCATTAAATCAAATAATCCTTTGCATGGCTTAGAATTTAGTGAGATATTACCCACTAAACACACATCTTCATATTGCTCTGTTAGCCACTACGACCCACAAAGGGTGAATTGCGGTTTAATATGACTGGCATGGATAGCTACTTGCCTAAAGTCATATTTGACTGAAAGAACTTTGGTAAACGCCCCATGAGTGCAGGATAAGTCATCAAAGATTTGAAACTGTTTTACAGGAAGGGAAAAGACAGGGATTTTGATGTAAAAAATACTCTGACACCGATTTTTGGACACATAACAAGAGATAAATTAACAATTAACACAGGAACACGATTAAAACTGGAGGCTATGGGGCATTTATATCATCAAAGGATGCAGAATGCTGCCAAGAAGCAGGCTATCCTCAGCTGGTCTTTTATGAGCCCGCTGCCAGTAAAAATGATTTCAATCTAATTAAGATATACTATTATTTTCTCTCTCGTTGTATCACCTCCATCATCCCACACTGACACATCGTGCATGACGTATACCTGGAACCATGCTAACAGAGAGAGAGAGATAGACAGATTTTAAAAAGAAAAGGCTCACACAAAGTCACAGTCAATGTTCGATCTAACGGAAGAGCACCAACAAAAAAATATATTTATTTCATGAGAAAAAGATGATATAATGTAAAAGCGCAAAGGGCTTATAAAAAGCAGCGAGACCTAAGGAACAAGAGCTGAAAGGAGGAGGAACGGCTGTGGTAACACTGAAATCTCACAGCACTGCACACCTCCTGTCCTCTGCCCCCTTCCCAAATTTGCTGGACCTGATATGGGGATACATTAGGTTAGTGCTGGAGGTCCCAATGCGGCTATTACCTAACTAACTCAACACTGCAGCACTGCCAGCCAGACATACACAGCCTGTGCAGAACACAGAGCTGCCTCTGTTAGCAGGACTCTACTAACGCTGGACTTACGCTTCAGGCCCTGGCTTAGAGAGCAAGCGTGCGTGTGTGTGTGTGTGTGTGTGTACTAGACATGCCAGTGTTGAAATTAAATTAGTGCTTACGGTAATTACTTTAACGTCTGTTTGGCCTAATTGACTAACTGTTCTAATTTATTTCAGTAGATAAGGTGTGTCGAGCATATAAAACTTGTCTCTTAGTAGAAACTGACCATTTTATTAGACTTAACATGCACCTGGTAAAAATATATTTTTCACGTGCATTGCAACAAGGTGAACAACAGAGTAGATGTGAAGATACAAGTTCAACTTTTCAAGGTATCTGCTCACCGTGTGGTCGATGTGTGTAAGGAGTTGCTGGAGGAAACCTCTCAGTCTGATCAAGTGCAGGCAGGTGTCTTTCTGTGTGTCTGGACGGTCAGCCTGGCCCCAAGATACCACTTTCTCCAGCCAGAGCTGCATCTCCTGGACATCCAGCAAGGGCTCTGCCATTTGTTGAGGCGGAATCAGTGGCTGAGACATTGGTCTGCTCGTCCAGGATCTAATTATGATCAATCCTATGCGAGACAAATCACAAGACCATTGTCAGAAATATCTTAAGGTGACTTCAGTGTGGCTATTTTTAAGGCTGTCATCTATGAACCGAATTAATCAAAAGAGAATTTCAGGACTTGGGTGGCTTACTGCCACTGCTAAATGATTTCCTGGGGAAAACCCTGAAATAAATTTATAAATAATAGACCATACAATTTATACACATTTATAACATTACATCAATTGTAAGCATACAGGTGATGTTTGTTATCTAAAATAAATACTCAATTGAACCTGCATTTTCTACCAAATGAAATTATATCAATAAAAACAACTTGTATTACACTATTACATTCAGGTTTCATATAAACAATTAAAAAATCTAAATAAAGAAAGAACAGGTCAAATATACAAGAATGTGCACCTTATAAAACATGTCTGTACTGCAACTGTACTGTACTATAACTGACAGTAATATCAGCCTGCCACTAACTGTCAGGCTCTACTTTATGTGTGGTCCATACCATCCACCAACTTCTAAGAGAGCAGAAGTGAATAATACAATAAGTGGAAGCAATAATAAATGGAAAATAAATTGAGGCAAAGTGCATTAATCTGGTTATGTTAAGATCCTATTACCACAATATAATGAGACTTTAAAGCTACAGGGGATCAACCTTCTTTCTCTCTCACACACACAACTGAGAAATAAGAGGGGGGTTGTCTGTGTATTCAATAAGCATGATGTGTGTGTATTTGTTTTGTTTTTTCTTTCTATTTTTTATTTTTTTCCCATAATGACAGGTCTGTGTGGGACACCCCAGGGTTGTGTTTTATGATCACCTCGTTACACACGATTTGTTTAATGTCTTGCCATCATCTCTGCTGGAAAGCCCCTATGGCTCGCTCATGTGAATATATAAATACTCATTTTCGGGGAGGAAAAAAAAAGTCCAACCAAATTAGGAACAAACGCCTCTTGTTGACTTGTGTTGGTGGCTCAGTGTTTAGTAAAGCAGAGGTGGAAAAGAACAGATGCTGAATACCCAAGCAGCAGTTCCACTCACAATTTCTAGCATGCACAGACAATTACACATGCACACAAGAGAATATATATGCTGTACTTAGAGTAAAAATATGTACACAAACACACTCAGCTGTCGGTCTGGTGTTGGCTGAACACATTCTGGAGCAGGTACAAGATGTGACTGGTCAAATATTATGTTTGAAGATTTGTTAAACTAGGCTTGTTGACTTTGGGTTAGGCTGAGTTTGCTGTTCCAATTATGAGATTGTTGACATTATAACAGTATAATCAAATCAGTCAAACATTACTTTCTACAAATTGACTCCTGTATTCTGCAGTATGTTATATTTAAGAACACCTGGTTTAAACTGTGAGACTAATGTAATGTCTGTCTAAATGATTACCTAATGTAAGTAACAAAATAATGTAATTATGTATTTCTTTTTCATCAGTTTACAACGTAATATTTATCACATATCCAAATAAAAAAAAACCTGTTCAATAGAAATGGTTTGCAAGTAAAATGAAAAATATAAATGAGAAGAAGAGTGGAAAATAAGTCCCATTAAGGTGTCATTACATGGTTTGAGGAATATGAAAACATGTGAACATATAAATGCACATAAACACACACCTGAAAAAAATATTTTTTACCTGACGGTTTTCATACAAGTACAACATGCAACAACTACACCGCACCACAGGATGCCAGTATTTCCTCTGCTCACTAACAGTTGCACATGGTGAAAACTGAGGTCATTTCGACATAAAGATACAAAGGAAAGGCCAAAATACATTTACTGTATCTTAATAACTTAATAAATACATCACAAGTGAATCACTTATCGCCCTTCATAGCCAGAAGCGACCGTTATTTTAGCTAATAACGTTAGCTTGCTCGCAAGTCGATCACTTCACAGATAAAATACTTTAATCTACAGCTGTTTCAAATGCGGACTTACATGTAAATAAAACGTACAGACACCAAACTGAAACCCCCACAGAGCAGGCGTCAGCTATATTTATTCCTCATCTGTGTATTCTTCACACAAAAAGACAAGCTTCTCGTCCTGCGATGTAAACAAACTGAACTTCCCTCTTTTTTCAGTAGTCCGCGTACGGAAGAAGACTATTGGCTGAGAGACGCAGGACGCCCTCCCCCACCGTAGTGGCAAGGCCTGCTGGGAAATTGAGTCATATAGTAATCGCAAGCGCAGAGAAAGTTCCTGTGAGACACAAATATAAAATATATTATGCACTATTTTTTATTACATAAATTATACATTTTTGCCTTCTGTTCTAAACGTTTGACACAAAGTTGGCCATTAAGACAAAACGTAACATACACACAAATAGACATACATGGGATTTAAATACAAAAGGAGAATGAAGCTAAAAATGGATTGTGGAATACACCGAAAAATAAAAAGTTACAGGAGTGAAATGTTAGTAAATAGTTGCAAATATAATTTATTTTTTTATATAAAATAGCACACACAAAAATACACCAATATACAGACAACTGGCAGAATAAATGTATGTCTTACTAGGGATGAGTGAAAAAAATCGATTCACATGAGAATCAAATCTGTAAAATGCTTTCAAGTTAATTAATTAATGCAGCTAACTTTTTTAAATAAACAGACCATTAATTTAATCCGCTTAGCTTCATATTTCAGTGGACAAAAGACACCAGTGAATAGTTTGGCACAGAGCATACTGGTGCAAGAGACTGAAAATTGTGCCCCCCTTTCTATTAATTTAATGGGAAATTTATTTTGAATCTAGAATCGCTTTGAATTGAGAATTGATTCTAAATCGAATTGGATACTTAGTTGTGAATAAAACATTTTGTAATCCATTCAAAGAATTTGCTACCGGTAATTAAGTTATATGACTGGTGCAAGTGATTAAAATTAAGAGGATTAGGTCATCTGTCTTATCCTGAGCATGGATAAGCTCAGCTTTCCAATCATTTATGAAATCTTATAAAATAATTTAATCTGTTTTCTTATTGTCTGACTTTTTAATTATATTAATTAATATTTGTTGGCCTCAGTTTTGTCATCCACTCATTAGCCAGCAGTTTGGCAGTGTCTGGAACAATGACCCTGCAGTGTGTCTGAGTATGGTTAATGCAGAAAATGTCTCCAAATGTACACCTATACTCTGCCTTGTGTTCTCATCAGTGTGTGTGTGTGTGTGTGTGTGTGCCACACATTTCAAGGGTTAGGGTCCAGAGGGTGAAGCAGAGTGCCAGGAATTCAGGGGTCCCGGGAGCTTGTCCCTCTGGAACCCAAAGCAAACTTTGAGGGGTCCCTGGGCCTGCGTAGCTCCAACTGACAAATCACCCAGAGGCTCCAGCCAGACCCAGAGCAGCCGAGCACACTGCACCAGGAAATGGTTGTTTAAACATATGTAATGTCATGCATTTGAGTTTGTGCATATATGTGTGTGTGTCTGCCTGTGTGCATGGGTACCTGCATGAGAAAAAGATTATACGCAAGTGTGGGTTTTTTAAAAAGCTCACACACGCACACTTGTCTCTTATGACAACGTAGTTCTTGTGCATATATCTGCGTGTGGTCAAATGTGGTCGTGACTGTTAATGCGTGTGCTTATACCATTTGAATTCCACTGAATATACACGTACAAGCCATGGTATGTACATGCGTATGTGTGCACAGAATGACTCTTACAGTGAGGGAGTGCAGTCTGTAAGACGGGGAGTTTATTTAAAGTGGTCTAGAGGCTCCACATTAGACATCAGAATTTCTGTGGTAGGACGGCCAAAGCCTCTGGATATGTTTGTATGAGTAGGTGGGAGTGTGTATATGTGTGTGTGCATGTGTGTGGGGGTCCAGGTGTTGCTTTGCACATATGTGTGTGTGGGTGTGTACAGTTTTCCCTCTCATAGTTTGGTGCCTGTGGCCTGCTTCCCAACTCAGAAACTGTGTGCAAAATCTCCCCTTCCCCCCTTCTTTTAAATTTTCAAAACATTTCCTTTAAAATATGCTCAACCACATCTGCTTGAAACTGTAAGATGTCACTATTACTTTTTCTCTGATTCAGTATGTTCAATTGAGCTTTACTTGTATACATATTTAATCCATAAATGTTAAATTGATCATGACATTAGATTAAAGTAACATATTTATGTTAGTGTCGCCATTACTAAATGTCCAGAGAAAGTAGCCATTAAAATCATAAGGCACTTGCCCAGGTTCACCATCAGCTCCACCCAGGGCCAACATGTAGGATAACCAGGGCTAGTTCACTCCACGTGCAGTGTGCTCTCTCTGTGTGTGTGTGTGTGTGTGTGTGTGTGTGAGACTAAGCCTTGAGAAAACATCAGCATATGGGTTTGGAACAAGGTCCCTGGCAATACTCGAAAAAAAAAAAAAAAAAAAAACGAGAGAAGGAAAGAAAAACCACTGCAAAAACTTGAGAGAGTGTGGTTTGATGCCCAAAGTGGAAACCCACATACTGATGTTTTTGTGTGTCTGTGTGTGTTTATGAATGTATGCGTTTGCCCCTGCAGCTGTGCATGTGTGTTGCTATGTCTTTGCTTGAATGGGCACACATATGGATGCTAGGAGAAATGTAGTGTAAACCACGTATGTTTTTACTGTACTGCTACTCTGTGATTATTACAAGGCCAAGAGACGGGTTGTCACGCAGCGTGGCGGCGACTCGTTCATATGTCTCTGTGTGTTTGTCAATGTGTTTGAATGTGTGTATGTAGTGGATGCTTTAATACCTGGAGTGGAGGCCTGATCACAGCCAGAAATGTGACATTGCCAATTGGGCAACTGTATCAGCATGATGTTGATTCAATGTCCTGTCACTATTTAAAATAAACTCAGTACTTGAATCACATGTTAAACTTAAAATATAATTAGTATGACTTTCTTATCCTCTTTCTCATGTCAGGTCAAAATCTGTGATTTTGCATTGTTCTGTAACGTTGAACTCGCAGGTGCTTAATGTTGCTTCTGGTATCCAACTAATTTTGTTTTACTGAATCAATCAAAACAACACAAAAAGAGCACAGAATGTTACTTTCTGGCCAAACGGTAGTGCTGGAAGTCTTTACCAGTTTTTCATCTGAACATTATAAATCTAACCGTCACCCCAATGAAAAACCCCAACTTTAAATAGATTTTAGGGAAAAAGGCAAAGCACGTAATCACAAATGTTTGAAGTATAATTGTTTTTTTAACCTTGTGGTTTGGCTGGAGAGAGATGGAGCCGGGTGGAGAGCTTGGGTATCAGTCTCTGGAGCTTATCCCAGAGCTCACTGAGACCAGGAGCCGCACAGCTGCTGACAAATTTGTCAGTTCTGATCCAGACCAATCCTATTACCAGTTCTGGTCCAGACCAAAGCCATTACCAACCTGGCTTTGCCTCTGTGAGACAGACCTGACGCCTGTCTCATTGCGCCACACACACCACTGCTGCTCTGTTTGATGACCTGTTCTGCTGTGTGTATGTGTGTGGTGTCTCCTGCTGGATACCACAAAAGGAAAACATGACCTCTGTGATAAATCGCATTAAGCTCTGTTTGCATGTTCTTTTTTCTTTTTATTCTTTCATCCAATTGGTTGTGGTACATGAACTGGTGCACAAAACCTACCTTATCCTCTGAGGGTTTTTTTTTCAACACACACACAATTATGCTCATGCACACACACTTTCACAAATTTTTTAGACTTTGTTTTAATGTCAGCCAAGTTCATAGAACATTTGAGCCGCTCTGATAAAAAAAAGAACACAAGACGACAGGCGTACAATGTCATTATAATACTGTTAACTAGTGTTATCATAATACCTTTGACTCCAGTTGCAACAGTGATAAAAATACCAACAATAAAATGGAAAACAGACCTTCCAAATTAAGTGATAAAGTCTAGTTCTTGGTTTCGCATATTATGTGACTTTCCAGTTCTAAAGCAGTAAAGTTCAATCTGATTAAATCTACTGTACATTCTCACGTTATTTTTTCCAAATCTATTCATCACTTCCCTGAAAAACATGTACATTTGTACATGTCAATTCTTGTCTTTTTGGAGATGCAAATGGCTGTCCCTCAGTCTGAGGACCGTTAAAGCAATGGAGGGCAGGGGGGAAAAGTAGGGAGATATCCAAATTAAAGTAGTGGAATGTGCCGTTAAAAATCTTCAGATCCGTTTGAGCTTAACTCTGAATGTCTGGCTGTTACATAGAGATGGAGAGGAGGAGAAAGAAAGAAAAAGCACTTTTCAGTGGAGAAAGGAGGAACTGTCAGAGGTGTTTGCAGACAGGGCCCAGCTCACCCTCATAAATGGATTTGTGTCTTACACAAGGTTTAAAGGAGCTGTTTTTCATGTCTCTCTCTCTCTGTGTGTGGTGTTTTTAACTTGAGTGTACTTTTGCGTGTTTATTTAGAGCTGTGGTTCTGTTTGACGTCACGTCATTTATGGTTTGACATTGAACAGCTTTCATTTTAGAAATTTCGGAAAAACTAGTACACCTTTAAATTCACCAAATAAACCTAGGAGGGTGTAAATTCAGTTAAATCAGTTTAATGGGTTCTACTTTAGAGTTAGAGTTAGGGTAAAGTTACAGTTTACTGAAAAATATCCAAGGCACACAACACGTATAGGTATCTCTATAAATTGATGGTTGATGATGGTTAAAAAGTGCAAGAAGTAGAAGCAGAAAAGTGTGTAAAATTATACCTAGAGCAAGGTCTTACCTTATATAACCCCTTTTACATCTTTCACATACGAGGAAATCCCTTAGTATAGGTCTGCTAAGTTAAAATAAAACATGCAGGAACAAATAGCTTTGCACTAATCCAAATATATATTTGCTGTATATATCACACTTTCACACACAAACACACATGTGGTCATAGGGGCATACTCTTTATAGCAATTCCATGCATTTTTAAAGCATGCTTCTTTATTGCTTAGAGAGGAAGCTGGGGATTGGCTGAGAAAGAGAGAGAGGTTCTGTGACCAATGTGAAACAGCACAGCATGCATAAGCCTATACACATCGGCACGCACGCACATGCTCACACACGCACACGCACACACACACACACATATACAAAAAAACATGCTGTATTTACTGCAAACTATGTGCTTCATAACTTTGCAGACGTCTGGGGAACTGTTCATATGACCTTAAATAAAATTAAATTTATTTTATATACAAATTAATTCAATTGTGCTTTCCAACTATAACAGTGTGTGTGTATGTGTGTTCTGCTTATTAATCTGATATACCCTCTGATTACAGGTGGTTACATATTACTCAGCTCTGCTATAGTCTGGTAATCAACCAGTAAGAGGAGATCCAGCTGTGCCTTAACATTTTGCAATCAGTCATTGGCAAATCATCACCAAGGAAACTCCAGCTGTCAAACAAAATAACTTATTCTGAAGTTATTCATTTTTGGCTTCAATTTATAAGAAAGATTCCACAACCATTTAAAGTTTAAATTCTTAATGGCTGATTTACTGTAAACAGAGAAAATGTTTGGCCACTCACTCTTTGTTGTATGAATTATTAGTTTCAGGTCAGCCGTTTGATAAACAGAAGAACAGAGGCATAGTTTTAAGTGTCCCTGTTCCTATGCAGTGTTGCAACACTGAAACTAAAATAAAACTGCTCTATATTAGGCCCCCGAGGACTTGACTTTGAAATTGTCAATGAGTTGGCCTCTAACACAACTTTGTCCCGGTCACTCATTCATTTCCCAAGTTCAGCAACCTGAAAGCAGAGCTGTGCGTCCATTACCGTGACATACTGTATCACACACATAAATGTGCATTCATACAATCACATGCACTGGACAGAAACGTACATACACACACATAGACACACCTGCTTTCTATTAGTCCAGTAGATTGCAGGGAAATTGAGTGGGAGTGTTAAACACACACACATCCATCTATCTGCCCCTCTGTCCACGATAATTACACACTTCCTGCTCTAAAATCCTTCTCCGACAGCTTCCACTCCAATCCTGTCTCTGTTTAAGCTTGGCTGTGTGTGTGTGTGTGTGTGTGAGAGAGAGAGAGAGAGAGAGAGAGAGAGAGAGAGAGAGAGAGCGAGAGAGAATGAGAGGGGTTGGTTTTCAGAGCCACAAGTTTTTATTAGTTTGTCGGTGGCAAAACAGACCACACCACGAACTCTGAATAAATATAATAAATATGATATACATAGATATATAAAAGAAAATAACTACTGCGTATTTGAACTTATGCAGATGTTTCGCAGTGTGTGAGTGTGTGAGTGTGTGTGTCAGTGTGAGTGTGTGTGTCAGTGCTGTTGCACTCTAGGAACCAATGTGCAGATGCCACAGTAAAGAAATAAATAAAAAAGTTGTAATAATGAATCTTTCTTACTTCAATGTAATCATTTCACTCTGTCTCAACAGTCTTTTATTATAGTATTTAAGGTGTTAGGTGAAATAAAGATAAGCGAGTGAAGTCTAATTGTTCACATTATCAATATCACAGAAACAATTTTTAATACTCATCTCATGTGCTGGATTTAACTCATTATTTATCTTGCATGTTTACATTCTGTGATTGGTTTTATCCATATGTGTCCATTTGTTTAGTCTTTTTTGTCAAAGTGAACTCAGCAAGACCGAAGTTAACCAAGTCAATATGGCAATGAAGTGGAGATCAGGTCAATGTTCATGACTCCACCATAAGAAAGAGACTGGACAAAAAACAACCTTCATGGCAGAGTTCAAGATGAAAACCACTGCTGAGCACAAACAACATCAAGGCTCGTCTCACTGTTGCCAGAAAACATCTTGATAATCCCCAAAACTTTTGGGGAAATACTGACCGATGAGACAAAAGTTGAAATTTTTGGAAAGTGTGTGTCCTCTTGACATGCTGTGGCGTGACTTTAAAAAGGCGGTTCACGCTGGAAAACACCTCCAATGTGGCTGAATCACAACAATTCCTCCACAGCTGTAAAAGACTCACTCCAAGTTATCACAAACGCTTGATTGCAGTTGTTGCTGCTAAGGGCCCGACCAGTTATTAGCTTTAGGGGGCAAACACTTTTTCACACAGGGCCATGTAGGTTTGGATTTTGTTTTGTTTGTAAAAACCTTCATTTAAAAACTGCATTTTGTGTTTTTTTTTGACTAATATTGAAATTATTTTGATCTGAAACATTTAAGTGTGACAAAAAAAAGGAAGGGGGCAAACACTTTTTTTCACACAACTGTATATTTTCTGTGCATGTGTCTGTGTGTTGATTCAGACTGAGCCTCCCTCTGGGGTCCTTGGAGCTCTCCTTCAGCCCTGTTCCTCATTAGGCATCTGTCATGGTGCCAGAATCAATAAACACAGATGGAAGTTTTAAAAAATATCTCTCTCCTCTCTCGTCTCTTTCCTCAGTGTGACTGTGTAGATCATTAGCAAATTCCAAAGTGTTTACTATCATCATCAAGGAAAGACCCTTCCCAGCTTTACTGTACTTTTAATAATTTGTCCCAATATTCTTTCTTTCGTGACTCTAAGTTTATAACTTAATGTCCTTTAAGTATAAGGACAAAGTATTAGAAAATCAGAATTATGCTCCAGTTTTGTTTGGCATTACAGAATCATATATTTGTTCAACAATCCCAGACGTAGATATTTAGTTGTTGGTTTCTTTCGCCCTTTGCTTCCCCCCACACACGTGTGCACTTTGCATCTTAAGATGACACATCTGTTTCCATACATTGTTGGTTTCTGGCAAGGACAAACAGCGTAATTTAAACAAAGAGATGGATGGTGTATGTTCATCTGGTGTGTGTCGGTGACTGTGTATGCCTGTGTGTGTGTGTGTGTGTGTGTGTGTGCGTGCATGCCACTACGACTACATTAAACAAAAGGAAAAAAGGACGACAGCATCCAACCTTAGTTTGTCATCTTCGGTGTAAACAGCTGTACATCACGCTAACATCTTACATGTGCAATGGCCAATCACAGCAGTCACACAAAGTCGTGTCAACACAGCAGTAATGAAAACAAAAGGATGGAAAGGGGGAGGTGAGAAGGAGATGGATAGAAACACAGGCACATGGAATGTACATAGAAAGACAGAAAGAGAGAGCGGTCCGATGGAAGCAGAAGAAAAGAGAGGGAGGGTAGAAGGAGAGAAGCCGAGAGCAGGATAAATGCTTCCAGTATTAGCGGAAGAGGAGAGATTATGACATGGCTTGGCACTGCTCTGTAGCACTTGTCTGTAACGCAAAGAAAGAGTGGGTGGGTTTTCCACCTCCAGAGAATAAATGATGCGAAGGGAAATGGGAGTAAACAACATCAGTCATTATAATTACTCTCATACGGCTACTCCCATCAACCATAAACTATCCTCCACCACCCCACCCCCACCACCCCTTCACGTTCGTTCTCTTCCTCCCTCTGTTTTCCATCTGCCTTTGCTCACCGATCTTTCTGCTCCTTCTCTATAACTCGATGACACCTTTTTCTTCATTCTCTCTTACTTATGTTCCCTTTCTATCCATCTTTGGCAAATTGTATTTATTCTGTTCTTAATCCACTTGTTTTCGGGCCTTAGATCTTAGTACCCAACAGAAGAAATATGAAGCCATGAAAGTTGGAGAAAAATGCTACAAATGTTCGCGCATCAGTGTCTAGTTTAGAGTGTTGTCTGAATGCAGCGGCAACAGCCAAAAGTAATAATAATCTTGGCAAATTTCTTGATCTTTTTATTGTAGACTATGAGAAAGATACAATCTTTGGCTCTGTAGGTGGACCTCTCTTTCAGCAGAAGCCTTTGAACTATGCTGAATGCGTAGTGAATCATGTCAGCGGTTTCTAAGAATTGGATGTGCTTCTCTTGCTATTTTGGACGCCTCTACACGGCTTTGTCTCCCTCTTTCTTCTTCTCTCGTAGAATTTCTGGAGAGCTGTAGTAGTGCGTAAGAAAATGTGCCCAACATAGGCTTTGTGGAGACCAGACACTGCTTGTCCATGATAACAAAGCTGTTGTACATTTTGATTTTACACTCATATGCAGAAGATTTGTGTTCAATATGAGGAAAAAACTGGACTGTAACTGCTGTTTTGTCATGTTAACTGTTAAAATATAACCGATATACCGATATAAAATGATTTCAGACATACAAAGACAGAAAAGGAGAAAGAGAAGACGCATGCTGGGCCTGCTCTTGTAACACACATCCAGCGCACTGAATTTGCATCCTCATACTGTGCGTCCCTTCTCTGTCCAATATATCAAATACCAAGCATATTTCCAAAAATGTCATTCTCGTGAGGGCTATTTTCTTGTTATTCAGCCCTGCAGTCTGTAATACTGAGCTTTAATACTGAGCTTATGTAAGTCTGGCCACTGGAGACTTGGACCTCACATTCTTCTGGATTTGTCTTGTAGGAAGAACACGCTCTCTCTCTGTGGGAGATAAAACAGCCAGCCAAGTCAAACGGGTCCCTGGGTGGGACTGAACACCAGCACCAAAACCCACCCAAACCACCCACCAAGACACTGACAGAATAGAATAGAATAGAATAGAATAGAATAGAATAGAATAGAATAGAATAGAATAGAAACTGTATTTTCTTAAATAAGACATATTGAGAGATATACATGTTCGATTTGTTGCTGCAAGTCAGATGAGAAGATCGATACCCATCTCATGCCTGTTTGTTTTCATTAGTGAAAATGGCTGTACATCGATAAGAAGCTTGATCCTGATATATATATATATATATATATATGTTTTAATCCAAAAAGATACTAAGACAATTTTTACACACCTAGTTTGATGATTGGCCTGATGATTGAGTAGGCCTACTAGTAGCCTACAGTTATTTACACACACACACACACACACACACACACACACACACACACACACACACACATATAGGCAAACACAAATCTAAAGTTGAATGGTTTTCAAGGTGTCTGTGAGGTCTCAAAGGTAAACCCCTCATTCATCTGGACCTGGAGTCGTATCAACACGCCATGTGATGCTTCCTGCAGATTAATTCTCTCATTTTTTTTAAATAATGTGTAAATCTGGCCCTGGATCTGGCAGGAGTCTATGTGTGTGTCCCATGCAGTAATGTCAACAGACAATCATTCATGAAGAGGACAGTATACACTTATTTTGTCATGCCGGCAGGTGATGATGGACAAGCTTTCCAGGGAACGAGTGAGAGATGGAAAGAGGGAGAGTGAGGGAGAGAGATGGATGGAAAAGGACTGAAACAGAGGAATCAATAATTTCCTTTGCAAATGTACTGTAGCTTAGATAAGAAAGCATAGCAGTAAGAAAGAAAGAATTTAGCACAGTATGTATCCGCTCCATTGTCACCCACTCTGGGCAGTGAGCCATGGAGGAACAGTTCATTAGTCCCTTTCTGTTGGCTGAGAGGACAGGTACAGGAAACAGTCATTCATTAACAACCTGGTGCTCGTTAGCTTGAATGAAGCACTCTTCACAAATTCTGCCCTTTTATTTCTGAGGGCAACTCTGAATGTGTGTGTGTGTGTGTGTGTGTGTGTGTGTGAGGAGGCTTGAGGTGAGGGGGGGCTAAAGGGTGAGGCAGGGCCAGGGGAAGGGGGTGTGTTTGGTGACCTGGGGTTCGACAGCAGATGAGGGGAGTACTGGTGAGAGACACCTTAACAACGTTAGAACTCAATGAACCGTGTCAACTACAAACAACCACGAGGTGGTCACTGTTCAACAATAGAGAGATAAATCCACACTTTTTATTTTTGTAAATATATAAGTTCTTGATACAAATTTACATACACACACACACACATAATAAAACGCCGAGCATTTTAAATAAGTTTTTAATGAGTGGCAAATAAAATGTCTATTACACATTTTTCAGATTCCAAAACCTAAATTTGTTTGTTTTTTACGGCCACATTAAGATGTGCCTGGACAACACCTGCACTGTGTACTGTCTGTTCTCACTGAGCAACAGACTAAAAATGTCAACTCAAGTTAGAAAAGTTCAAAACATGACACACAACACCCTACCACCCAGCTTTCCAAACACACCCTGTCATTTGTAAGATGTCAGGCTGCCTCTCTGCACTAGTTGGACGGCACACAGCAGAGTGGTCTTCCTTTATTGGCTTTAAAATATAATGACATGCCTGCTGCCTGCCTCTAACCACTGATTCAGGGTCAGTGAGTTCCTTATCCTCCACGAGGTTCAGGTTGAACTTGCTGCTTTGGAAAACTGATCTTCTATTTGTAGTTAGGAACAACAGAGAGGACACAGCTGGATATTTGCAAAACAGTGTGCATCTACTTTGCAGAAATGTGTTGCGATACAAAAGGTTTAACTGCATTTCAATCAAAATGCTTTAGGTGCCCACTTACTGCGCAGTTGCGAGTCAAATCTTTCACTCATAAACGAAGTATGAGACTAAAGCTGCCACCCATACAGTTGACAAGGTACCCTCACCATCAGTGCTGCAAGCTCAAGGCCACATGCCCTTTTTCATTACTCTGAACAGGCCAGCTGTATTGAAACTACAACCAATTTCCTTGTAGTCTATAAAGCTGTCAATCAAAATCAAACTGAACAGGGAGTGGAGGTGGGGGGTGCAGGGGCGGAGCTGGGTGGGCTGTTGGGGAGGGTTGCAGGGCTCCAGACCAGATGTCAGAGTACACTGCAGGACGAAAGGAGGGAAGGGAGGAGGGTGGAGAGAGAGAGGGAGGTCATGTTTACCTGTAACTATTCTTAATAATGTCTTAGCTTGCTTGGAAGTAATGTTTGCAGTGCCTGTCACTATGTAAAACAGTGTAAAACTCATCTACTTATTGCAAAAAATGCTTTACACCAGAGATGTAAAGGTGTAGATGAAGTAGCATGTGGAATTTAAAGTCAGAAAATGAAGTAATAGTTTGACATTTTGGGGAGATTGACTCAGCATCACTTCATTTAAGACATATAACTCTGTAACATCGCAACGTGTAGATTTTACACTTTTGTTTGCATGCATTAAAAAAAACAAGATACTATGTGAGAGATATTAATGATCTTTAGAGGAGCTGGTAGGTGGATTTGTAGCTTCATATTTCCTATAGAGTCATGAGAGTGGTATTAATCTTGTCATCTAACTTTTGGCAAATAAGTGTATTTCTCAACATGTCATGGTAATCATTTAAAAAACACAAAACCCTTTTGAAACCATCAATTCAGACCAAAGCAATCTTTTTTTTTTTTTTTCAAAATTCCATTTATTAAAGTTATGAACAAAGAGACAAATAAGTTATAATATTTTTATTTGTTAGAATTCTATCAGTGTTTGAACATTAATATTTAGAGAGCTAGTACAATTTTCTACTTTCATGGCTAGCCTTTGACAAACCCATAGAAACAGCTGTCTGACTTCTCTCTCCAAGGATCGGAACATAATACTGAAAGGGAGGTGTCGATGTTGTCTCACAAGACAGTTAGCAATGAAAGTGTGCACCTTTTTTTTTTTTTTTCCTGTTATGGTATATCATTACATATAAACTCTTTAAAAATATACTTCTGTCAAATACCTTGACAACTACTATGTACACTACAAAAATAAATTTTCATATAAATAAATTATATGGCATACATTTATCTTTGTAACTGAAAACAGCATACATCCACGCCAACTGAGACCAAAATGGCAGTCTGGAAGAACCACTGATTTTTTTTTTTTTCCTTTTAAAATCCTCTAAGAGCTATGATGAGACCTGTAGTGTAAAATGTTATATACTCTTTTTTTTTTCTCCTATTTAACATTAGTAAGCACTTTATACAGATCAAACTCCATTAATGTAAAAACATTAAACTGTAATAGTGTTTTTTTTTTTCAAATAGACATAAAAATCCCTGCATTTGTTATCCACTGGCATCACGACAAGTATGAAAAAAAAAAAAAAAAAAACATATTTTATATCATAAAAATATAAATATCGCAATTGAACGTTGAAAACAAAAAAACAAACAAAAACAAAAAACAAACAAGACATTTTTAAAAATGAATAAAATAGTTGCCAGCTATGATTCTCTCCTCTACTGCCAATGTGACATTGGGAGAAACAAAAACAAAAGAACAAACAGAACAACCTATTTCATGCAAGCAGCTGACGTAACGTGGTGGACAGAGGGAGGGAAAACTGTAAAGACCACAGTGATGGAGGAAGATGGTAAGAGCTACATGTGTTCAACAGGAAGTGAGAGTGTTAAAGAGGAGACAATAAGAGGTGTGGATGGGGGTGAGTAGCAGGGGGGAAAAGGGTTCTGGGTCTGGAACTGAGGAGGGTTACAGGTATGCATACTGACATAGACATGCAGATATAAACTGGCCATTGCTGGTAGGAAAAGGGGCTGGCGGTGTATACTCTGACGCCTGAGGCTCTGAGCTGCGCCATTTGGCAGTTGAGGGGGGGGGGGCGTCCAATTAGTATCATGGCGTTATGTTGTGGATTTTTATGAGCCGAGGTCAGTGGGGACAGCTGAGGCCAAATTGGGGCCAGTTGTCTTTACTGTCACTACAGGAGAGTTGAGACAGAGTAAGAGGATGGACACACACAAACATTTATACATACATACATACATACATACATTGTGACACACAGAGGACGTTGGGCCATATAGGGCTTAGCCGTTAGCAGGCTGCATGGGCTAGCTTATTGGTTGGACAGAAATAAAGAGCTACTTGAGGAGAGATATTCCTGTGAATGAAGATTAAATGCAGTCAAGTGCCATGTTGAATTGGGTTTGTACAGTATACGGTCTGAGCTTTAGCTTATCAACTCAACAAAGCCACTTAGGATGCAGAGTTAGTGCCCCGTTTGACCCTGTTCCAGAATCAGTAATGTGAATGTCCCTGTAAATGGCAGTGAGTTTCTGAGGTGGGTTTACTGCTCGTGTTTCAGGTAACGAGACAGAACCTGTTCTGAGCCTGCTAAGGTTAAACGATACATAACCTCGTACAGTAAAATACAACTAGAGATCAGTCTAACACAGTGATACAAAGCTGAGAGCAGAAACAGGTTCCAATGCAGAGGCAATAACTAAAAAACAAAACGAAACAAAAAAACAGCTTTTAAAATTTCTTCATATCTGCTCATCTTAAATAGCACGCATAGCGTGTCAAGTTAAACAGTATTTGTTTCATAACTACCACAGGTTTGTGATAAAAAGTAATAGTTTACCATGCGTACCTTTATACAATAATAAACACACACACACACACACATGTACATACGCACACACATATATACCAAAGCCCTGTTTGATAATTCTAACAGTTTCTCTCATGTTTTAAATGAGTGTAAATGTTAGTCTGAGGATGTATCTGATGTATAAGACAGAAGATAAAGGAGCTGTTTCACATCATACAGCCCTAACCACACACACACACACACACTCATACACACACACACACACACACACCACACACACATACAAGTAGACAGATCACTTATTTTTTTTAAAGAGACATTTGCATAGAGTTATAAATGTATATTATTTAAAAAATATTTTGAGCAGCAACAGTGATGCTGTGAATGCTGACAGGTATTCTTGTTTAGATGAAGCTTCCTAATGGCACAGATCCACAGATGAGTGAACAGTAATCAGAGATCTATCTCTCTCTCTCTCTCTCTCCCACACACACACGCACACGCATACACAAACACAGACACACACACACACACACACACACACCATATAAAATGGCAGCCCCAGTCTGTTAACATGAGGAGTTGTACAGCTCCTGAAATTATAGCTACTTTTTGTTCATATTTACATATGTATACATCTTTTAAATATAGATAGAAATACCTAATAGTCCACTGGGTTACAGTAACAATGAGCACCATGACAGAAACACTGGCGTGTGTCTCGCTCCTTAGGGCGGGTGACGAGCCAGGCTGGGCTATGCTGGTCTGGGCGTGGCCAGGCCGGGTTAGCTGCTTAATAAAACAGAGGAGTCCATCTTTGGCCATTACATTTTCATTCTCCACAACTGGAAACAAAAAGGAAATTGTACTGTCAATACTTTTATGATGGCACAAATTTGTCTAAAATACTGTAATGTGTCAAAGTTAATTGATGACATATGAATCTACTGAAGTACTTGAAAGCTCACCTCAGCTAGCCCGTCTGCTTCTGTTGCTCTCAGCTGCCTCAAATTCCAAATCCTGGAGCTCCATGGCCTCCACCGTGGCTCCTCTGGTGCCTGTGTGGGTGTCCTGTGGCACATGTGGGTCCTGGAAGGCAGGCTCCGTCTCCTCACGCCCCGATGGGCAGTAACTGTCCGTTGCAGTGTATTCTGGGTAAGAGGAAGCAGGAGGGTTCTGATTGGACAAGGGGGCCGGGTGGACGGCGACAGTGACTGAGGCTGACGCTGTTACTGTGGTGATGGGTTGGCAATAAGGGGTAGGGTTGGGGTGGTGCGGGAGGTGGTGATTAGGCTGTGGGTTATGGGAAGAGCGGGCTCTGTGGCCTGCTGAGTGTTCTCTATGGCCATGTGAGCCATAATGGCCCCCAGCCTCAGTAGCAGTTTCAAAAGCGTCCATGCGCGGGCGGGCTGGGGGCGGGGCCTGCCAATGCAGCTGGCTCTTGGGGTCCCTGCTGCTGTTGCGCTGAGTAGCCCCGAGCTGGGGCCCAGAATCACAACTCTGAGAGGGGACAGATTGTATAGAAAGACAATAAAAGATTTATTTATATAATGTAAGAAACAAGAGAGAAACTGCAATTAGAGAATCATACATCAAGCAAGCAGGATATTTTCTTACCGTGGACACAGTGTAGGCTGGAGGGCCAGGTTGTCTTGCTGAGCGCCTATGCCCTGATCCTGCTCTCCTTTCCTCCTCCGACCTAACTGTTCTGCCCCTGCTGGACTGGAGGTGGTACTGCTGCTCCTCCGCTCTAGCTTGTCCCCTGTATGACGGCAGGTTGTAGTTCTGCAGCTCCTGACTGATACCAGACACCGTGGCGTTGGAGCTGTACTCTGAGTCTGACGAGTCGGAAGCCGCACCAGAGGTGGTGGTGGTGGCAGTGGTGTGGTGAGGACGGACTGAGAAGTGGACCACGTGAGGTGCGGCCTCTGGAGACGGGGTGGGTAACCGGCTACGACCATCGACTGGAGACACCTGAGAGTTTAGAGGAAAAGGTGAGGAGGCAGTTGTAAGTGATTTGCATTTGTCTACTCAGAAAAAGAGTTTGTATATGTGACTTCCTACCTCTGGATAGGGCCCAAAGTATGACAGTAATACTGGAAGAAGGACCAATCCATTCAGTACTCCAAGAACTGTTAGGATGGCCAACACTGCGAAGAAATACCTGCAACACACGATACACACAGAAAAACGGTTCAGCGTGAATAAACTTTAATATCAACGCTACATGGCAAACATTATTTCTTCCACTGCGATACAACGTCAAAACACTTACTAAGAATATCAGATATCGCAAACAAAACTCATTGAAAAACACACACAAGGATGCATGAAGTTTTAAAGAGCAAAACAGAAATGTACCTTATGTGTTTCTAAGTCCTGCTAAAGAGGGTTAGTCTTAAAGAAGCCGCAAAGAGAAAAGAAAGGGGAAGCATAATTAGCCAGAGCTGGTTAATTCAAAGGCACGGGAGGGAAAAAAAAAAAGAGAGGGGGGGGGTGTTATTGGGGACGAGGGTACTCTCTCTTGGGTGTGTGGTGTATAAGCAAACATGGAGAAAACAAAGCAGTGAGGAATGTGAAGGGAAGGGGGGAAGGGGTAAGGGAGGGTAAAATGGGGGAGGAGAGGCGGGAGAGAGGGATGTTGGGGGGGGGGGTGCACAAGAGGACAGGGGCCTCTCTCTCCTCTCCGAAAAAAAAGAGAGAGAGAGGGAGAAGCAAACAAATGAAGTGAAGGGTATAGAATTTAAACAATTTAGTCTAGGAAGAAGAGAAGGGGACCCTCAGAGCGCCACCCCTCCCTGGCCTCTCTCCCTCTCTTTTATTTCTTGCTCGCTTTTCTCTCCCTTCTTTCCAGCTAAGCCCCTGTGAAATTCCCGGCCACTCCACAATCCCCTCCGTCTAATTAAATCTCCAATGTATCAGGTAAGACCCCAATCTCCCCCCCCTCTCTCTCTCTGTCGCCCTCCCTCATCAATCCAGCTCCCTTCATTAGGGAAGGTTTTCCTCCTCTCAGGTTATCAGGGATACACTGATGAACCATGAACCCCTTCGCCTGACTCCTGACTACACCATTTGCGTGTGCGCTTGTGTGGGCTACTGTGCTGTTAATGCCGGTTGCCAGATCTGTGCAGATGGGCGTCTGGACTAAATACACATTTATAACTTATCTGTGTGTGTGATTGTTTATATCAACATTATTATTATTAAGATTTATTTATTCAGGAAATCTCGAGTCTCTTGTGTGCAGTAAGGCAGGCTGGTCCTTGTCTACTCAGCACGGGTGGCCTCAACTACATAACATTGGCATGCTGTCTGGTACACTATTACAAATACTCCCAAATTCATACACTACCGCTGTTCAACACCAAAATAGGCCATATGAGTTCTATTTCAAAACATATTAAATTTACATTTCAGAAAAATAATTACGGAACACAGAACAAGTTGATAAGATCTAGCCGGTAGCATTTTATATCCCCTTGATTTATATTTTATTATATGAGCATCATCTCACTAAAACTTGCAAACCACATCAATGGGGTATAATGGTACCTGTACCAAAGGTCTGTACTCACTGGAAGTAAATGGGCACTGAAAGCATGTACAAATGTTGACCTTTGACAAGATTTGACCTTTGATTCGCTCTCCCCTCAGACACGTATCGTATATATAAAGCCCATCCATGCGACCTTCATCTACCCTCATCTTTATCTAAACATCACTTTCTGTTAGTGTAACTGAAATAACAGTGTCATCACTACAGTTAACATTTCCATACACACCAGGAGGGGTAAACGCTATATCACCTTGGAACACAAACATGCACGTATACGAACACACACACACGTACACACATGCATGCGTGCAGCCCACATACCAGGCTGAGTGCCCTGTCCGGCTGTTTAGAGTGAAAACATTCACAGGGCTGACGAGGAAAGTCAGGGAAACATTTCTTTCAGTGCAAGCAGAAAAATACGAGCTGGGCCTGTTGTTATTGCACCGTCTTGGGGCGCTGCTTTGTTTGCTCAGACAACAGCAGAACCTTTAAATGGAGGCCCAGTACTGAGCCAGAAACCAGAGCACACCACTGGAGGTGAGGAGAGAAGGTCTATAGGCCTCACAGACAAGCACGCCATCATTGACCCCCATGATTACAAGGTCAGGAAGCAAGTTGGTGTGTGTATTACAGAGGCTATGTGTGACTGTGTGTGTGTGTGTTTGTGTGTGCATGCCTGTGCACATGACAGAGTTTGTGTGTTTTCAGCTCACATGGATTTCAGTGCTCCCTTTCCTTAAAGGAGCAGGTCAACCGAATTATACAGCTACCTCATCTAGCAGCTACCAAGAATGCAGTCATATGTATCCACATAACCATAAGAGACTTTAAATTATTCACTGAGTTCACTGGAAACTGTTCATAACACTGCATGCTTGAGAATGTACAGAATCGTGAATTCTCCGCCCTAGAAGTCCGTCACTATCTTTCTGATTGATGCTTACAAGAGTGCACACACACAAAAGGAACCACCGACACAGAGCCCCCACAGCGTGTCAGTTTTTATTTCCACTTCTCCCGTCTTTCCACAACTGCCTTCTTTCCCCCCCACACCCGTTACTCCTTCCCATGCTTATAAATGTCTAGCGAGGGCAGTTAAATTAGCCGAAAGCGACTGCAAAAGCCAGAAGACTTTCCTGCTTTCTTTCTTTCCCTAACTCTCTTTCACTTTGTTTCCCTCCTGCTTCACCGTCTACTTCCCCCGGCCCACCTCCGCCTCCTCCTGACCTTCAACTCTCCATCCTTCCCCTAGTTTCTCCTAAAATGTCAGGCATGAGAGACACTAAGGGGGAGAAGAGGAGGATGAAAGAAAAGATGCAAGGGGAGAGGAGGGTGGAGAAAGGCATGTCACAGGTAGCTGGAAAAAGGGATGAAGTTTACACAGAGGGAGTATGAAAGAGAGATGCGGGTGGAGGACAAGAAAGAGACTGAGGAAAGGAATGGAGGAAGAGAGCGGCCTTCATGCATGATTGGTCTCTCAGGTAGATTCCTGTGTGACATACAGGTTGAGGCATGGTCTCAATGGTCTACTGACGCCACATAGACGCCATACGATAAGCTGCGTATGAGCAATTGTGTGTGGTTATATATTACGTGTATGAAAGTTTGAACCCATTTTAAATTTTGTACTCACCTGACGATAAAGTCGAACTCGGAGCCTGCAAGCATTAGGACACCTAACAAGGTGGAAAAGGCTCCGTCGAGCACTGGCGCAAACATGTGCTCCAATGCCAGCACTGCCCGCTTGTGACGATCCCCTATGGCTGTCAGGAACGCCTACAACACACACACACACACACTTTATGTCCTATTCTGAAGGGACTCCCTGATTCCAAAACCACTTAAACTTACATTTTGGTATTAGCAGTATTTACAGCTGAAAAAAAAATGTGCCAGCAATGACTGAGTGATTATTTTATTCATCTTTTTTGTATCAGTATATGCATGCCTACCAGTGCCACATGGACGGTGAACTCCACACCAATGCCCACAGAGGCAATGAGAATGACCACAGGGACCGCACTCAGTTTGATTCCCATCAGCCCCATGAAGCCGAACAGCTCTATGGTCATGAGAGACAGTACCAACACCTAAAGAGAGAAGGGCAATTTCTGTTAGCATGCAAATGTATTTCCGAAGCATTAATAGGTTGTTATTTCCCCTCTTTTTAGAGATTGTTTTTGTGTGCGTTTTCTTCTTCTATGTTTGAGTCCAAAGGATAATAATTGCATCTTCTATTAAAACTGGCAGAAAAAAAAATACACTTGATCTGTACACTTACTAATGTTATAATGTACATTTCCCTGTTTGGACAATGTGACAGAGCAAATAACCATAAATGGAAACAATATTCTGTATTATTTACAGTATCTACTGTGTAAATATGCAGTTGACCTGTATTTGTATTTGGCAGATAATGACTTGAGGATGATGTGCATTTTAACTGACTTACAGATGTGTTAAGTAGTAACCTTACATGTGGGAGAAATATGTGTGTGGAGGCTCCTGAGTAGAGTGGGACAGGAGCTGGGAGTAAATGCCATTATCAGCTGACAGGTGTCAGGTTACATGGGGCCCAAAGCCTTTGAAGAGGGCTGAGGTGGGCAGGGGAGGGAGCCCTGTGTATGTGTGTGGGTGCATATAAGTATAAGTGTGCAAGCACAGAGTATGTACATATATGTCTGCGAGGATTTGTCTCTGCATGTGTGTGTCTCTGGCTCTGTTCTCACTGTATAGTTAAATATATCTGATCTGAAGTGTTTTTTGAGAAATCATTTGGTCTTGATCACTCAAGCAACATTCAGTGTTGGTCAAGAAACAAAAATCGCCTTTCATTTTTGGCTTTTTACATGAAAAAAGCAATATTTTTTTTGATGTGCTATGACTCGGATGACTGAGAATCGTCTTTATTTTTTCTTTAGATAAATGTTGAATGTCAATCTGCAAGTGAAATCAGCTCATGAGGGATGCAGGTTAGAGCAATTCCGATTTTTAAACAAGTTTGTCTATGTGGTTAAGATGGATTTCAGGGCAAATACCTGAGAGGGTTTGAAAGGGCTCAAGGTTATGAGTTTGACATCATAGGGCTGGTCTGGTCCAGACAGAGCAAATGGTTAAATTTGACGCCTCTCCATAACTTGTCTTTTGATCTTGCTAGTAAAGCCTGAAGGATGGACATGAGGTCCCCTCCTCCCCTGTTTAAGGGCTCGGGTGGCCTGGCCACTGCCTGTCATAAAATACAACCCACCAGAGAGAAAAACCAGAACACTGTGTGTATGTTTCAAGTGTGAATTATCTGCGTGTTTACACTTTGATGCTGTATGCGTGCAAGTATATACATTTCTGTATGTGTGTGGATGAATGTATTTGTGTGCGTGCATGCATGCATGTTTGCATGTAACTTTGGAAAAAAGTGAGAGGGGGACAGGAGTATGAAGGATGGAAATAAAATCCAACTTTTTATAGGTTTAGAGTGGGAGCAAGTTGTCCGAACAACTTTGTGTCCTCTCCTCATTTATTTCACCATTTGCGTCTGGGAGTGTTGGACTAGACTAAACAGACTGGCCCTAACAAAACAGCTCAAGATAAACAGTGGTGACTGGGGCTACAATAACACACAGCAGCCTCTTCTCCCTCCCGACTCTCCTCTCTGAGATGCCATTAGGACCACACAGAAAAAAACAAAAAAAAACCAAAGGCAGAAAAGGGAATTTTTTCATAACTGAAAGTTGGGGTCTCTGCCTGCCTGTGTTATTAAAGTAGCAAATTATTATCAAAAGTAGGTACAGTTTTCAACAGTTTATGTATACATCTATACTACTTTGGCCATTATCAACTATGTATGTATATGTATACGTTTTCACCAATACTCACAATGATGCCGGCGGTCCACGGGTTGAGCAAAAAGAGGGCACAGACCAGGAAAGTGCAGGCCAGCACAACACTGATGGACAGCAAGAGCCAGTGGCGTAGACTAACATACTGCTCCCAGAAGAGGAAAGGGTAGCCATTGGGGTAGGAGGGCAGGCCTTGCCGGCTATAGTTGCTGCAGATGGCCCGCACGCTCTCGATGGCCTCCACAAACTGTGGTGTCTCCCGGAGCCCATTGAGGTAGAAGGGGAACTGTGCGTATTCGATGGGCTCAGCAGCCGGGACTGAAAGGAGAGACAAAGAAAGAAATGTTTAATTTACTGGAAGTAAAATCAGATACTTAAATGTATTAAGATGTAATTATTTTACAGCAATGGATAATGATTTTGCACTAAAGCTTTGCCTGGGATTGTAAAAGTTCAATTCAGAAAAATTGGGGAACATTAAAGAAATATATCAACAATGGCAACGATGACATCTACAGATTATATTGGTTCTGATTAACTAGCATTAGACTCTGATCATTTAGCCTATCTGTAGAAATCATTTTGAACTATTATATGCCAAACCACCAATATCAAGGTTTTCCCTCCCTAATCCATCCTTGTTCCAAGAGCAGCTACATCTGTGGGCGAGTGCGTGTGTATGTGTGTGTGTGTGTGTGTGTGTGTGGTGGGCGGAGCAGTGTGAAACAGAGCCCCATTGACTCAAACTCAGCCAGTCTGTGGCCCAGTCTGTCTAATGAGGGCCTATCAGTTCCAGACACAGCAGCGTGTCAGAGCTAACGTTGATTCACGGTAATTACAATGTCAGAATCACCACCATTACCACACCCTAAACTTAGCAGTGCCACATAAAGCATAATATAGATGCATAAACACGCATACCTGCCTGTCACTCCGCTATGAAGTCATATCTGTTGCTGACAAAACAATGCATCCATTCAGATTTGTGCTTGCAGTGTCAAATTAATGTCAAATTGTTGCACATGGCAGGTTGAAAGATTTACTCAACTTTTGATGCATCTTGGTGTTGGTGTGTATATTTCACTGTGCCTATAAGGTCAGACAGGAGCACTTGCTAACATGGTTTGGCCCATTATAATCTCGACTATAAATTTCTATTAGGACACCAGTTGGCTTTTGGCCAACACAGATCTGCGCCGGGGGGCTCCCGCACAGCCAAGCACTTCACACTGCTTATCCAATCATATTCCCCCCTGTAAAGGACTTCCTGCTTGTTATCCAATTGTGCTACCCACCCAAACCCAGTCTCTCCTTGTTATCCAATCATTTCCCTCCCCCCGTGGAGCACTTCCTGACTTATACCAAATCGCAGGCGGGAATCAAACAACAACATGACTGTACTTTTTATGTGAGTTACAGTCTGTGTGTGTGGTAGGGAAATGAGAACAGGGTGTGTGTAGTGTTTGGGGTCACTGAGTTTTAATAATGTGTATGTGTGTGTGTGTGTGTGTGTGTGTGTGTAATGCTTGGGCCCCATGGTAGCTAGGATTATAGTATTCACCACAGGCACCATTAGAAGAACCACAGTGAGCCGTGTCTTGGTCCTTGGCCCTGCAACCTGAGCTCACACATACACAAACACACTGGCAGTGTTACACTAAAGTCTACTACCTAACTTAAAGCTAAGAGGCAGACAAGGAGCAATAACTCAAACCACAAGAGTTAAACACTGCTCACATGTAGCAGCTGCCTTATGGAACCTAAGAAAAGTCACAGACGAGACCAATGAGTCCCACAAAAGTTTCAGTGAGAAGTTAGTGAATGCAATTTGTTCAACTGCACCATGCAAAGTGTGGACTTCAATATTCCCAAATTTCCTATTTCTACCATATCTTGTGAATTTATGGACGCTGACTTACTGCTGAGGCGTGTCTCGGGCATGGAATCGGTACGGTCATGGAGCCACTCGGGAGGGTGTGGGCGAATGTTGGCCTGTGAGGCAGCGTATGCCACAGGATCATTGCTGACCCAGGCGGTTAGGTAGATGTAGAAAGCCCCAGGGTTGATGATCCCATCTGCATCTACAAGCCTCTGACGAGTCAGCTACAAAACCCAGAAAAGAGATGGATTAATGAGAGTACTATAATGGATAATGCACACAATTCAATTCTGTTCTTTTGCATTCTTTTAAAACCAGAGATTCAGACAAACAATTAATTGTGTACATTATAAAAAGGTCAACCTGAGTCCTCCACATTCATAATAAACTAAGCCAGGTTGTGAAGTTTGAAAATGGAGCAATGGACAACTGGAAAAAAGTGCAATTGAGGTCAAAAGATTAGGTGGAGCTTGCACAGGAAATCATATTGCGGCCATTTAAGTATACACTGGACACCAAAAGTTATTGTGGCAATAAGACACGTTGAACCAAAACATTATACAGGTGAGCCGACCACAGAAATGCTTATTTATACACATGCATGAGTGCAAGAGAACGGAGCAGCTTTCAAAATAAGAGTCAAACATTAGTCCCTCTCTCTTTCCAACCAAAGAAAAAACAAGTCAAACACTGGTCTCCTTTCTGAAAATTCCCGTACTTCTCATCACAGCTTCCCAGAATTATCATGCCACATTAAAACATGGAAAATGTTGAATCAGCTTCTCCCTTTACATACAGTAGATATTGGCTGGCCAACCTCAGGCCCAACGTCCTGACCACTCTGAATACATTTTTGAAGGAAGCCGTACAGGACTTTTTCTTTCCAGAAGCAGCTGCTACTGATGAATTCGCTATGTCGTCTTAATTCTAAAGTGAAAAAACGAACGGAAACGAATCAATATGTCGATATTTGTTATAAGAGGGAAGATATCATCTGGCGTTTTTGGTTACCGTGATTAATGGTTAAAGGCTGCAATACAATTTTCTGAACTTGCAGTTTCCAAAATTTCAAAGAAGAAGAAACAAAAGCATGTTTACATTAACAAAGAATGTATAACGTCTACAGTTTTTTTTTTTCATCAAACCATATTACCACTAAACCTACCGAAGCACAACCAGCCATGCCTAACATCTTTTTCTGTCTTGTTGCAGATTGTTTCCGAGCTCTGTGATGGCTGTGGTTGTAGTTGAGAGACAGGAAAGGCTGTCTCGCTCAGTGCCGTTACTGTCGCCCTCCCATGTGGAGGCAGGGGAGTGTAGCCTAGCATTGCTACCTCCTGAGAGGTAAAACCTTTAACTGCATACTACTCTGCCACTCTCCCTTCAAGAAGCCATAAATCCCTCCTTCACGGAGGCAGGGGAAAGTTCAGGAGGTGAAGCTGGACTCACGGGGTTAGCTAGATGGAGAAAGAGAGGTTTTTTTTTGTAATTCAGGGTGGGGAGAGAAAAAATTGCTTGAGTTAGCGTAACAATAAAAAAATTGGCTGGAGTCCCTGAGCGCGTCTGTGTGCAGTTAACCTGGTTGTTAACACTGAAGGAAATGCCACCCAGCAAATGGAGTAGAGCTATAAAAATAACACAACATCTGTACAAATGTTGCTTGCTTCTCCTGACCCCTATGGGTACCCAGAATGCCCGGCGCCATAGACCGACCCGGCACCAATACGAAAAGAGCTCTTGATCCATCCTACCTCCTTCCGTCTTCACTCTCCGAAGCTTTATCCCGCTATCGCCTTATTTTCAAACCACCTACCCACGCCTACATACAAATACAGGCAGCTTCCATGTGATTCCCAGGAAAGGCCATAAGGAACGAATGGTCACCCAGCACAGAGAGAAATGTTAGCAGCGATAGATCAAAGGCAGAACACCTCTACACACGTCCATGGTGTAGCATATCAAAATAAAACATCTACCTTTGCAATTTGACAGGGTTGGAAAGGATCTGGTCCTCATTTCTAAGCACAAAAAAACAGGCTACTGCTGTAAGTGCACACAAAACACACACTCAAAACATACAACTGCACACTGAGCTGCCTCAAAGAAACCACGTGTTTCAACTCCCCTCACTGAAAGAAGACACAGCAGTGGAGCACAGAGGGAAGGAAAGGGAGGGAGGAAGAGACAGAGAAAGCGGTAGTGCAAGCAGGAGTTAGTGGGGGAGACAGAGGGGAAGGGGGTAAGGGAGAAAGTCAGATTCCAGAGGATCTGGATTGAATTTAACAGCGGGGTAGGCAACAACTGTATGTCTTCAAGCTGTCACGGGAAGCCCAGGCAGCTCTGCTGGCGGCCCCCACGCCTCACGGCAAATACACTTCCCTCACAGGCACAGGAAGTGATGTCACAGGGCCGCACACCAGGCCTGCCTCTGCTTCCTGCAGGTTAGTGGAAAGGGATAGGAAGAGTAGTGGAGCTCACTGAAATAAAACAACCAACTAAAAGTAGAGGTGAAGGCAGTCGTTATGCATTTCTGCAGACATGCACGACTTGAACACAGAAACACACAAAAATTAGAGATATTAACAAAGACAACCTAAAGAGGGTCTATATGTCAAAAGTTGATTATCTTTGAGGAAAACGATCTTAGTGTTGAAAAGGACATTGCTTGTTTTGTGTTTGGGGTTTGAAAAAAAGGCCAAGAATTTTGTTTTTAGATTTCTCTCGCCCCTTATCTTCTGTTTTTGCTATTTCTTGCCAAAGAATGCAGCCATGCATCCATGTATGTTGTTTTTTTGGAGGTGGTACCGCACTAAAAACAGCTTGCAATGCTCTGTTGAAGCTGAGCAAGTTTTCTCAGCTCTATGAACTAAATATTTCCCTTCATATCCTCTGGCTTCTCACCAGCTCTCATTATCGGATAGTTGTAATCTTTCTGGTGACAAAGAGGAGACTTGATTTGATCTTTCCTTTCTGAGACTTTAGCTGCTCTGGACTGGTGTCACTGTTGGCCTCTCCAGTTCCACACTGGATGTATGGTTCACTTCAGCTGAGGTGCCAATCTACAACAAAATGTCTGTGCTGATTGTGTATTTTGGAAACTTGTTGCACTGCCAACACTAGTGATGAAAGGTGCCATGTGCTACACTCAAAACATAGCTGCAGCTCATGATATGTCAAGCTATGATATGTGAACAACACCAGCAATGCCTTTTTTAGTTTTAAAAGTTTTATCAAATATTAAAGGCCATATGAAATTAAAATACATTTTCCCAGTTTTAATCCTGTGTCCCTATGTCCATTTTTTCTTGTTATATGTCAAAAACCGTATCAAAGTATATTTACATCAAAATCCCCGTCTCCTCTCTTCCTGTAAAACGGTTTCAAATGTTTTGATGTTTGTGGGTTGTACTAGTACGAATACGAAGGGTTTGATTTAAATCCCTCTTGTAAATGCACACTCCTCAAATATCCCGTTTCGCTGGGAAGTACGTCAAAGTATTGACGCTGTAACTTCCATTTCATGGGGCCTGATTTGATATTACACTATGATGGTGTCGATTACAGAATTGAGAAGAGAAGAATAGTATTTTCTCTGCTGGCTGTTGAAACGTCAATTTACTCTGTGGTTGATTTATTTATAACTTAAAGCTCTTTTAAACCTTCTCCATAAGACTCATTGTCCTTTTTGTGAAAGTAAAGGTGTTTGAATGCAGCAAGTCATCGTTCATCCTTCGTTCATGCTATGAACTGTAGCTGGAGGTAGAAAGGTAGCAAGGTGTTAAAGTGACAGGCTCGATGCTAAGTTGAGACATCTCACTGTCAAGGCCCAGCATGCAAGCACATCACGCACACATATCTACCAAGTCAGATGAATGGTTTAAATGAAGAGTTAATAGGTTTTTCAGAGGCAGGCCGTAGTCCCAGTGAGAGCTTTAAATTCCTGGGCTCGGTAAAGTCATCATATAGAGAGAGAAAAGATGAAAACAGTCAGACAAAGAGACAGACGGAGAGAAAGTTTATAAGGCGAGCGTGGCTCCTCCAGTTCCAATCTGAGATGACAACACAGGCACATACACACGCACACATAAAAAAGACAAAATAGCTTTGACACCGGTGTCAAATGTATCCTGAGATTGTGTTATAGAGGCTGTGTGATTCACACAGAAACTGTATAATGTTCGGTTCCTCATATCTTGGCTTTGAATCTCATTTTAAACTGTTGGAAGAACTGACATGAGCTTAAATTTTCTAAACATACCAGGTTGAAGTTGATGGGCTTGTCCCTGCGTCCTGTCTGCACCAGAAGCTTATATGCCAGAACGGCATCATCTGAGCCATTCTTGTAACTGTTTAGAGTGATGCGGCCAGCCTCCCAGTCCTTGTCAAATGCCTGCTGCAGACCTGAAGGGGAAACAACAAGATTGGTTAGATAGAAACACTTACACAGGTCACATGTCCTGTCCATGAGAAAACACAACACATACACAAGCCAGCATTGTACAAGAGAACATAACACAACACTGCAACCTTTCCCTAAACTTATAATACGCCTGATTGATTTAATATGATAACTCGGCTCCACTGTAAAACCACCAAACAAGACATCAAAAGCCTCAAATCTGGTGCTTTTGATTCAAAGAGATCATTACAGGAAATATCAGTAACATGTGTCTCTTTTTTCTATACTACTCTCTAATCCATATGTGTCTCACTCCCCTCCTCTCGGCTCTCCCCCAAGGCCCACGCTGTGGTCCGTCTGTGGGAGATGTTTTGGGTCTCGTTCCTTGGCCTGTCTGGCTCCAATTTGTCCCACCATTGCAGAGAGCAATATCAGACACAGCTCTTTCTCTCTCACCCACACACACACACACTCTCTGTGTGGTTCCCAGCCAGCTCACACACAGACTCACACAATGTATTTTATCATTACAAGCAAGTCAGTGAGTGCGCTTATTTTCCATGATTTAATATGATTCAAGGATTGTGTTGACATGCAGAGGACAATATCCTTGCTTAGTGGCACTGTATCATTCTTAGGAACCATCAGTACTGAGTAAACAACCAACAACCAACAACCCAACCCAAAGTGAATCCTGCTATGTTAGCACAAGTGCAATGCAGTGCTTGTTTTTGAGATTTCCAAGTGATACCATTTTAAGAAAAATGTAAGAGAACTAGCACAAGTATGAGTTGGGTGAGTGTATTCGAGTGTCAGTTTCGAATAATACCGCAAACGCTGCTTTTTCTACTGCCAAGAATCAAAACATACTGCATATTGCCTAAGGCCCAGTATAAAAACACGGCCTCCCACTTTGTTCTCCTCCATCACACCCATTTATGGAAGAGGCGAGTGAATTTAATCAGCTACTGTCAGTGTCCATTCTGCATTCTCCACTTACTTCTGAACTCCTGCCCAACATCTTGTTTCCTGCAGAATCTTGTCAAAACACAGATGAAAATTATGATTCCCAAAACCATTTCATGGTAAAGTAAATTAACCCCATGCCTGAACTATCCTCAATAGTGATGTTAAATGATGTATAATAACAAAATCATCTGTGACATCGGTATTTAAGCGTTTCATGCTCCTGAATCATCGCCCGTATTAAAAAACTCAAACCAACTCGCGTCTGGTTTAGGTGGAGATTTTTATCAAGCCTTATTTTTTACCTTGCAGCCAGTCCCTGAAGTAGTCAAGCCACATGCGGGGCAGCTGTCCATTGTCCTCCTTCAGCACATAGCGAACAGTGTGGAACCTCTGGTGGAGCTGATGCAGCAGAGGCTGTTTCTGGGCATAATCAGCCCGTTGTGTGACCACATACATGTTGTAGAATGAGAAGAACTTGAACTGGGCACCGATGAAGTCATACTCGCTGGTTTCTCTGGGTACGATGTCTGTCAATTCGAGGCCATCTCTCACCTGGGTGGTCCCATATAAACTGACTACAAGCAGGCAGAGGAACAGCACAATCACAACCACCTGGAAACAGAAGGACACAGATGGAGCTTTATCTATTGCCATCATCTATGAAAAATGTATAGTCTAATGTCAATATGTTCCTAAAGAGGCACTTTAGGAATATAGCAGTTCTGCACTACATTAGAAGGGTTCCAATGTTGTTAGCAAATTTTTTTGTATCAAATGCAATATTATGGTTAGGACAATGTTATCATAGCCGTGAGAAATGATTGTTAAAAATATAAAAATAAGATCCAAGTTGTAAAAAAACTAGAATCTTCCTTTAAGTCATTCCGCAATAAGGGGAGGGTTGGCTTAAGGAATTCTGCAATAAGAGAAGTGCATGAAGCAATTTGCATGATTTCAGTTCTGTGAGGAGTGGCCACCCACTAGACTGAGGCCAGACCGTCTGTGTGAGTGTGTGTGTGTGTGTGTGTGTGTGTGAGTCAGATTGGACATGACCATGGCCTCCACCCCAGATTTCCTTCTACTCCTCCATTAGCTCTGGTGACTAAACCTCCCATTCAAATTATCGCCATGGTGAGTAAGCACAAACTCACACACACTTGCACAGAGGCTTTTCCCTATTTCTCTTTTTTTTAAATTACTGTAGACAGCCGCAGAAACTAAACTCACCTTAGTGGTGGGCTGCAGGAGGAATGGAGCATAGTGCTTTTCAGCAAAAGAAGCCAGCGTCCAGCGGGAGCAGGGAGGCTCGAGGCATCGCAGGCCCAGTGATGCTTCACCAAACTGGGACAACAGGTCCCGTGTGGAGCTGTTGTTCTCTGGGCTCTGGCTGGTCGATGAGGCAACATCACCCTGAGGCGCTGAGCCGGTATTTGAGGTCGGAGCAGCAGAAGGAGGCACAGGATGATGATGAGAGAAGGTAGCAGAACCTCGAGATGTCCCATTACTTCGGCTCCCGCTGTTGTTGTTGTTGTTGTTGAGATTGCTGCGGTTGCTGGTGCTGCTCCTGCTGCCACCAGTGTTGCCGCTGTAATAGTCGTTATTAGCGTTGCTCCTGGCTGGAGCTGGGTTCATGGGCTGCACAGAGATCTGGGATCTGGGCTCAGCTGTGGTGTAGAAAGCTTGCGTCCGAGGGTCGTACTCTGTCCTGAGCTGCACAGTGGACTGCATGGTGATCTGGGTCTGCTGGGCAAAGCCATGGCTGCTGTAGGAGGGAGGGGGGCTGCTGTAGCTTGGGGGAGGTGTGCGATATGAGGGAGGTGGGGTGTGGTAGGATGGGGGAGGGCTGTAGTGACTCCCGTCTGCCCCATCCAGGTATGCCTGAGGCTCAATCTGAATGACACGATTGGCACATGGACTGGAGAGAGACAGACAGTGGAAAATGTCAGACAATGAAAATACATAAAGTAATACATGTTTTTCCTTACACAGAAAGTTTGCATATTTATAAAGATACGTGATTTATAAAGTTTCACTGCACTAAATCTGGCAAAAAAAATCTTAAAAGCATCTCTCCCATGTTATTGTGAATCTTCTCTTTTTCAACAGCAAATAATACAGGGCTGAGACCCAACAAGGGAATTTAATAGCATGTGTGTATCTGTACTCCTGCTGTGCCAACAAGCATGTCCAGACCGGCAGGAAGACGAGTGATGCTTAATAAAGACCGTGACAGACAAACAGCCAGTCAAACAACCAGACAGGCACAAGACAGAAACAGACAACAGGATCAGTAATTAAGTTTCGACTGAGTGTGATTATGGTGAAGAAATCAAACAGATAACCAGAGGAACACGTCAGAGGAAGAATTAATGAACAGAAAACAGGGAAGCAAAATAACTTTCATCAAAAGTGAAAGAACGTGTGTGTGTGTATGTGTGCTCACACCTGTAGAAGCAGCAGAAAATGTCAAAACGTCGGTCTTCTCGTCGGTAGAGGTCCATGCTGAGGATAGCGGGGAAGATGAGCAGCACCATGGCAAAGTTAAACACAACCACCACTGCAGCCTGCCGGAAACACAGACAGCTTTATGTTATCATTTATAAAACCTATACCTCTTAGCAAAAAGACTTTTATAACAGAAACCTTAAAATGACACAATCAATGAATATACTAGCATCAAGGAAAAACACATGTTCACTTCCTTTCAAGACTAAAACACTGAGTGTGCAGAGAAAAGCGATGTGTGTGTGTGTGTAAGTCTATGTGTAATAGAAGCCAGTACAGTGTTGTGGTTAAATATTTGAAGGTGGTGCACTAGAGCAGAGGGTGGGGGTTGGGGTTAGGTTGGGGCCCTGCCCAGAGTACAATCTGGATCTTGCGTAGTTGCCAGACCACTACACACACAATCCCGTGTGTGTGCCAGACCACCCAAGGAGGTGGAGGCCCGCAGGGGCTGAGGTGATGAGCAGGCGCTGTGGCTGTACAGACAACACACAGCCCTTACACACTCACACCAAAAATGCACATGCACACACACACACACACACACACAACTATCTACTGCCAGCTTAGAAATCTCTACAGCCCTGACTTAAACTACACCTTGACACCAACCAGACACACACACATCCTCGCCCTCCCTCATTCCTCAGCTCACTACTCAGTCAACAACAGAGAGAAATACTGTGAGAGGCAAAAAGTGACGTAGAGCAATTCATTCTCAACTGGCCCACTAATGTCCAGACAGATTCAGTATGACTCCATGCACGCGTGCGCACACGCACACACACACATATTTCGACCGCTAGCTGACCCAGAGTGGGAAGATTTATCATCACATCTGTCTTCCACGCATGAATGTGTGTGTTCCTGTGTGTGTGTTTTTGTGTGTTATCTGGACAAGATTCCTGTTTTTTTTGTGCATAGAGATGGAAGGAAGTGAATGAGAGAGCGATATGAAGGAGGAGAGAAAGGGAGAGATGAATCCATGGAGAAATCAATGACAGGAAGTGCTTAACACTGATAAACAGACACGCACACACACACACACACACACAGGTTGAGGGAGAGTACCAGTGGTTGCGGTTCAGGCATATGTTTGTGTGTTCTATAATAAAAGATGGGTATCAGTGTGATTGTGTACCACCATTCACAAACCACAGGTATAAAGAATGCATGCTATGCGCATGTGTGTGTGTGTGTGTGTGATGCACGTGTGAGTGCCTGTCTGTGTGTGTGTTTAAAATGAGTTTGCGTGGATTAGACCCATGGGGTAAATGGATCATGTTTGACAGACTCGCTATTCTAAAGCCATCTATCCACACATACTAATATTGTACTCACTGTGGCGACATCTTGCCTCACTCTGTGTGGGTGTGTGGGTGGGTGTGTGTGTGTGTTAGTGAGAGAGAGAGAGAGAGAGAGAGAGAGAGAGAGACAGAGAGAGATCACCATTTGCTACAACTACATTAAATATGATGCTGTCTATACAGTACAATCTACTAGTAGCTGTTTATACACATATTTCATTCTCATGTATTGAAATTATTACTTTGGGTGCTTGTTGCTTTGACTAATAAATCTTATATTGTAGCTGCTGGTAGCTGATCCACATCACAAGCTTACAAACGCTTTCCCAAGAAGATTATCAGCAAAAAGGAAAAGAACATCTCTGAAATGGAGCTACACGATAACTCATATTTAAAGTCATAACTGCTTAAACTGCAACTCTATCTCACTCAAGCGCACCTACAGTAAGTGGTAGTAACTGAGGAGGGGTACATGCGGCGCCGAACCGAGTGCACCTCCTTTACACCTATACCTAACCTTGTTGGTGAGGAAGATGAAACGGGTTACAAATGGTACTTAAACAAAAGGTCACAATCTGCTTTGTGGAACTTTTCTGTGACAGTCGGAAACATATAGCATGTATTCTAATAGCTGCAGCACCACAGCAGTCTGTGTATGCAATATTGTGACAGCAGATCCACTAACAAAGCAGCTGTGGACAAAATAATTGGTGTGCTATGTCAGTAGTGACAGACTGCTCTTTCTGTCCCAGTTTTCACTGTTCTGATGACGTCTATAATTACTGACAGATGTTAGAGAAGTCCGAGCTCCCCACTGGATCTCCCCACCTATACACACACACACACACACACACACACACACACAAAACACATAAACCACTAGACCATTGCTTTTCAAACCTCCCACACAGATACTACAACTCACACATACACACAAGCACATGCAAGTGCACACACACACACAGACAGAAGGATTCAGTTACATGGACCTCAGCCACAATCTGGACAGACACTGGGCCCACCACTAAACAGCCTCAAAGAGGGAGGGAGAGGGCTGGATGAATTTAACAAAACGCACTCCTACTCGTACACACACACATACGCACACACGCACGCACACACACTTTCAGCTTGATGAATGAAATCAATAAAACATCAGTCCCGACAAAATCTGGAGCCAATGAGGACTGGAACAGGACTATTGGTGAGACACACACACACAGAGAGAGAGAGAGAGAGAGAGACCCCACATGACTGATCACACACACGCACTGCTGGGCATACCTGTAGAGAAAAGGCTCTGAGTGCTGGGATGGGGATGAGGGCTGCCATGAAGAATGCTGTGACGTTACTGATGGAGGTGAGAGCCACGCTGGCCCCTGTCCTCTTCAGACACTCGCCTGTACGGTCCTGAGAAAAGATGAGAGAGGCAGATGAAAGGAAAGGCAATGAAACTCAACTCTTTTGATCAGATTGTAGCCAAAGGCAAATGTGTAATACTTGAGATTATGTACAATTATTATAATACTGATATGACTGACAGTGATTGCATCAATTATCAAAGGCCTGAAGTGCTCTTAAATAATCCATCTGAGCCTGTCTCTGTTTGAAGAATCAAGGAAAAACAAATGAAAGAAAGAACACAATGACCGAATGCCTCTCAAAACAAATCAGTCCTGTAGTAAAATTGTGGCTGTTGAACAACTATCATGGTTGCTGTTTCTTTTACACACACACACACACACACACACAGAAAAATAATAAGCATGCACACAACCCTGGAGGGTTTGGCGGCAATTGTGTGAAGATTTGAGGACGTGCAGGACCACACAAGAGTGTCTGCAGGCGTGTGCATGTTTTATGCGTGTGTGTGTGTGTGTTTGTGTGTGTGTGTGCCAGACAGAAGAGATCAGGTTCAGCTCTGTTTAGTTTTCATCTCATCCACACAAAGGAAGCTGGGATGAGACAAAGAGACAAGGGCTAGAAGGGGAGGGAAGCAGGGGAAAACAAAAACAAGCAAATACATGCCTGTATTTTCCCCATGATGAAACGTTATCCGGCTCCACAAAACACACACACACACACACACACACAAACACACACACACACACACACACACAAACACACTTGCATACACTAGATTGCAGAAATATACACACAAAAAACTTCTACATTTATTAGTTGTTTTTTTCTTCTTTTTATTGCATTTACTTTACTTTGCTTCGATGTGCTTGCATGGAAAATGTTCTTGCTAGAGACTATTGTCGAGGGGACAATTCACAATCTACACTGGCAAGCTCTATTTCACTGAATCAAATTACATAATACACATTCTACGTACATTTCAGGACCACTCTTGAGCATGTATTTATTCCAGCGTGAATTACACGGACGTTCATATTCTGAAAATCAGGTGGTTTTAGTATAATTACACATTTATCGTGAGAATAAAACCAAACTGTTGTAGAAAAATCCACTGCGAAATCTTTCCAAGACTATGTAGAATATGACACAAAGACAAAAAACAGAATAGCTCTGAATTCTGCTTTGAAACAGGAACATTTAACGCTGAGCATTGCTTAGATAAGTGGACCAAGTGTGTGGCACACGGACTGTTTGATGCTACATCACAGGCACAGACAGGCTTTCACACATTCCTTCATCGAGGAGATAACACAGCAGCGGATAGAAAGAGGGTGAATATGAGCGGGCGAGAGCTTGGATGTTTGTCTCACCTCGAATGGGATCCTCTTATTCTGTCCAGTCTCACTGAAGGCATGAGCCAGGAGGAAGACATCATCCACTCCAACACCCAGCGCCAAGAATGGTAACACCTGCAGCACACACACACTTTGATGAGCCACAAGGAGGGATACAGCGAGTGTAGCCGATTTGTGAACTTTCATTTTAGTAGGAGTGGTAAGGGTATGTAAAGTGTGGTGTGTTATTAAGTGCAATCAGAATCTTGATTTGTCTTGATATTAATGTAGAGAGTAGATTAGCACAGCTGATGCACAATATTTTGGTAACAGATACTAGAGAGCTCCGATGTAAGAAGTATCTCATCATAACTTACCCTGTAAATGATGACGACATACAATCATGCAGATTTTAGACTATTTTATTTAGGCATGTTTTTGTATGGATTATTGCAATAGGCAACCATAATATACCTGTGTAGTGGCAGCATTGAAGGAGATGCCCAGGAGAGAACAGAGGCCCAGGCCAGCTGCCACAGACAGTGTCACCAGCAGGACACCTGCCAGCCCCACAGCCCCCTGAGACTTGGCACAGTCCCACCGCAGCATGGTGAGACATGCGTAGGCCAGCTGGGGACAAACAACAAACAAGTAATTAATTGCCCAACTTTTTATGTGTCGGAATACATCAATAACCCCACACCCCCCGTCATCTCCTGTTTTAATTCATTATCCCATCCTACATCTGCTTTCTTCAATCTCAACCTAATCTTACAACATACTGTACGTTAAGGTCTGGTTCTGTTCTTACCATCAGCAGGTAACCACTGGCCACACGGATGACGCTGACGTCAGAGAAAGACTTGAGAATATCTTCCAGAGTGGTGGTGGTGAAAGTCAAGACCTTCTGTGACGAATTTGCTGCCACACTCTGCAGCACCGCCTGGAAAAAGAGCGGGAGAAAAAGTAATGTTAATGTCAAGTACGAATCTAGTAATCAAGTAAAAATCTATATTGAAGTGATCCAAATTAGGTAATGAGATAAGGAGATTAGGAGACTGTCTAATAAAAACACAGAAAGTAATCTCTCCTCCCAAAGTGCAGTAGAGGCTCCAAACTGAAATTTGCAGCAAAATATACAATTAATCTTCTTGATCATTAAGTCCTTATTTTATTTACAGTACATAATCCTCATTGAAAATACACATTCCTGAAGTAAAGAGATACATTCCCTGATTTAATACAAGTTGCACCTCAGATAACAGTCAAACTGTGCTTCCAGTCTGTTATCCAGCCTGTTTTGATGAATAACATGTATGTCTCTGGGTACAGAATCTCCCTGAAAAATTGCAGCGCTGTATAATGAACTTTGCCTCTGTTGTAGGAGGTATTTGGGAGAATCTGCCGCCAGTACCATGACCCATCCTCTCCTTCTCTCACTATCTCAGGGCAGACAGATGGCTTCAACATTGAACTGCAGTTACTACTCAGTGGGGAGCAATGCTGGCTGACACACATTAGGAAACACGCACTAGATCACACACACACACACACATACACACACTTGCACCCACGTGTGAACTTGCACATGTGTCAGCCACATACCGACATGCATGCACATACTATTCTTAAAGTCACGCCTAACCGTGCATACTCTAATACATACATACACACACATACTCAACAGATTATATGATTTCCATTGATAAAACAAACACACTGTATACAAATAAATGGTCACAACTCGTTTCTATCACTGGACCCGGGGCCCCAAGATGAATGGTGCACACACACGCACTTGGAGATACACACACACACACAAGGTCACACCATGTCGAACAGAGGTTGGGGGCCCCAAAACAAAGACCAGATGATGTCACACATGAGCCACCAATGGGGCCACAGCTGGGAAAGCGATTGTGTATTAACTTTTCAGTGTGTTTGCATGTGTGTTTGTACGCAAGTTAAAAGAGGGAGAAAGAGAGAGAGAGAGAGAGAGAGATATCCAGCACTCCCTTAATGTATTCCAGACATGCTCACCCTGTTGCTCTATTGCTCCTCTCTACTGAGCAGTGAGAGGAAAGCTTTAGCCCTTTACCACACACCAACTGTGGTTCTAGCATCTATCAGGGCTCCAGGCTTTGGATGGGGCCTTTCCATGTTCACCTGTATCCGGCTGGTGATTTACAATGTGGTTGTTGAGGATTTAGGGTAGATTTCTTTTCCCTCTTTCTTTTTCCCTTGCTCTCTTTTCTAGATCTCTCTTTCTCTCTCTCTCTCTCGTTTCTGAGTTCTTTGGCCCTCTTACCTCAGAGTATCTCCTCTGCCAGGCTTCCAGTATAGCTGCAGCCTTTTCTTCATTCCAGTTGATGTGGGAAACCTCCTCGTAGCCCCGAAAGTGCTCAAACATCTGCTTGGGAGTCATCAGCTGGAACATGGTCTGTAAGGCCTGGGCACTGGAAGGAGGAACGGAGAGGGGATGGGTGGCGAGAGTAAGGGAGTTAAAATAGGGAGTGGGAAGGGGAACAGAAGGGGATCCGTTAGGTACAAGCCTTCACTGATGACACCACGCTTATACAAGAAGATCTATACAACAGTTAGTTGGCTTTTTGGATCGTCCAAATAACATCAAAGAGGGTTGAAACTTGGATTTTGTTTGATTCCCACCACTCGCATTAAAAAACTTTGGGTTATTAAAACTCAGTCCACAGACCGTGAGTGCAGATACTAATAAGTATCTTGAGCAATCGCTGAACATTGGCTATCTACATTGCAGAAACAAGAGAATCAGAAGAGATGGAGTAACAACAGAAACCAATTAACCCAAAAGGCCCATAAACCCTCAAACTGTCTATTATGCAAATCAGGAGGTCCCAGAACAACGAGTTCCACCAGTAAGGGAAGAGAGAGAGGAAAAAAAAAAAGATTCAAAACCACAGCGCCTGGAGCACATTGGATCAGTTAAATGATATTTCAGCGCATATAGAGCTTCATTTCTCTGTTAATTGACATGATGCAGCTCTATATAAACATACTGCCACACTAGTTTAGTAGTTTCCAGCTACTGTGTCCCTCCTTCCATCGTCTTCATCATCCTCTCCCGCAAATTCAAACCTCTTCCCGTTCCTCCTCCTCCTGGCCCTCCAGCTGGTCATGTACTTAGCATGTACATGTCATCATTGCTAATGTTCTTAGCAATGATTTGGAATGACAATGGAATGATGTAAAACAGCAGTGGAAACCATCCGTAGGGATATTCGGCACCTTGTTGTGACATTGCTTCCCACCCAGTGTACCCCCGGTTTTGCTGGCAGCGCTGAACCAACATGCCATAGAAATATAGACCCTTATCTCATCTTGTCTTTATTACAAATTACACAGAAAGTGGAATCACACAACGGATTAGTATTCCAGGATATGTATTGACCAAATCTGATAGTAGCAAAGGAAGTGCCAAATCCTATAAAATAGGTATCTGGTCCTTATCTGCAAGGTTCCAGATGATGCTCTGACAAATTAAGGCCTGCACTCTCGCACTCTAACATGAAAAGCCATCGTCCAGTATCAATCCAGCGTAAAGGGGAATGCAGACTCTTGGTGTAAATATTAGGAAGGTATTAAAGCAATACATTTAATAAGCCATTAATAAATTACTTTGGTATGGTGTATTTAAGAACAACAAGTCAAAGTCTATGTATTTCCAAATCTTTTTGGACTTTTTTACGGACCAAAGGAGTGGACATTAGGTAGTCATTCTGTTTATGAATGTGATCTCTGTAATATGGTGATAATCATGGTAATGGTGGCAGTTAGTAAACAAGATGCAGAAACTGAGTGCCAGCACTAACAGCCCAATGGACATTGCAGCTAAACCACACACACACGCACACACACAACACACACACTTACATAGGCAGGCAGGCACGCACAGACACCCTAATGACCCAACCTTGCCAGGAAAAAAACACAACCACAAAACAAACAACGCACCCCACTGTACTCTGTGAGCAGTATGTGTGTGAATGTGTGTGTGTGTGTGTGTGTGTGTGTGTGGGGTGGGGTGTTGCTTTGTGTGTACATGCATGTGCACGCACCATCAAAACTGCAATTTAACATTAAAATAAGTGGTCCATTAGCAAAATGTTTGAGTAATCTTTCCCTGTTAAAGGAAGCTTCTTATGCCCAATAAAATGTGCATGCTTTTAATTATTGTGTAAACTTTATATTTACATAAAAACCATTCATAATACACTAATTGATTGTGTTTAATGTGTTCTGCTGAATATGAAGGGTATAAAGCTTGCTGCACGCAAATCAGTGTATACTATGTAGGTCTTTATGTTCACCACGTAATCTATAAGCTTTATCTTGGTGCTTGCGCTAGAATTAAATACATGTACCTCAAATCGCTGTATATTTGGACAAACTAACCAGGCCATAGATCACTCTGTGCACGTGTGTGTGTGTGCGCGCGCGTGTGTGTGTATGAGTGGGTAGTGTCCAAGCAGAGCAGCCAGAGCTGAGCAGGAACAGCTGGAGCTCTAAGATTTCACTGGAATCTGCTAATGACTGCAAGATTTACAGCACACAGCGCACACGCATGCATGCACACACTGTTTCGGAGAGTAAAAAAGAACAAAAAAACACACACTCTTTCCAGAATAAGTGCTGCAGTGATCACAGCAGTGTTTATGAGGGTGTGTATGTGTAAGTGTGGGTATGTTACCTGAGCAGGGGACCGCTGCCGTTCTTGGTGGTCCCGCCTATGATCAGTTCCTCCTGCCAGTGCATGTACTTCCTGGACAGACCATGGCAGCCACCAGTCAGGGCCCGTGCCACGTCGAAAGGCTGGTGCAATAAAAGCAACAGGCGAGAAAATAGCTGTCAACAGCTAAGCTCAATCTAAAGAGTTTAATGTGTTACCAAAACATATAATTGTTGCATGTGTACACATATAGGCAAACGCTTGAGCTTACATGTGTACCTACCTTTGTTGAGTTCTTGTTGGGTGCAGTGAGAGGGCAGTCAGGGTCAGCAGGATTCAGACAGGGTCTATCCATGTAGCCGTGTCCGACGTCTGCCTTTTCCAACATGTCCTCAAAGCTTTCCACGGGGAAATTTGCCCTTCGCAAGTCCTCTAGGAAATCCTTAGGGTCAAAGTTGGTCCACTGCAAAGGGTCTTTACCTCTGTGAATGCAAAGAGTAATAGAATATGTGAACAAGAGCTGAGAATATGCTTTACAATACAATGGTCCTGTGAAAAACCTGGGTGTCAATTTTGTACATTAATTATATTGTTCATATCGTTCACATTATGTTCATTGCTGAGATATGGAAATGTGACCCCTCATCACACATTGTGATCTATCAGTTAAACAAAAGAGGGCTTTTTGAAACATTTTATTAACTTTTAGAGGCTTGAAGATATATAAAACAGTAATCTCTAATAATTTAAACAAATGTTTGAGGAAAGCTTGAAGAAAAAAAAAGAAAATCGTGTGTCAGAAATATGTTTTTATGCCGTTGTCCTGCCCCGTCCTATCATCTTGTGACCCCGTAGATTAATCCTATGACCCCGTTGTGGGGGTCCCAATCCCTGGGTAGTTTTTGGCTTGTTTAGGACCTGTCTGATTGAGTAATAATAATATGCATTAGAATATAAAACTATGCTGCAAAACTGAGCATTAAATAAAATAGAAATAATTCAAAAAAAAATAAAGTAACGCATAGGCACCACACATTTAAAATGGATCACACGTGTAAAGGGATGTAGAGAGAGTGAGGATATCAATTATAAGTTTAAGTTTGTTTTGCTGCAGGTTGAGTTTAACTGACACTAACAGTTATATGTCTGTCAGATATACTACATAAAATAAGGAAAAGGTGACAGAACACAATAAATGGAGACCAACTCCATTCATGCAAATGGCAGTGTGTTGAATTCCTGCTCCAACCAGAGCTTGTCCCTCTATGCTCTCTATGCCTTGCACATTCCAATCCCTCTCTGTGTGTCATTCAGACTACATTGTATGTGCTTAACCAGGCTTGGGTTATTATTCCCAACCTCCCAACCAGAACATAGGAAAAAACCCTTACCATTGGAGACCAAAGGCCAACACACACACCCACACACACACACACACACACGGCAACGACTCCAACACTTTAACACATTGACAAAACCTACCTATGCACTGCTGGCGATGGCACACACATATATGTGGATGCATACACACGTGCAGAGTTAAGGATGTGCTGCGTATTACTGTAGCAGCAGGCCATTAGCAACAGAAGGGCCAGACAATGGTATGAGGCCCAGGGCTGGAGAGAAACTATCACCAGTGATACACATGCCAGCAACCACTACAATAGAGCCTTCAGAGGGGACAAGTTCAGGACACATACTCCTCTTTGGTGTCTGTCTGGTTGAACATGTTTGAGGTAAAAAGAGGTACAAAAAACAATATTCAGAGATCCAGATCTCCTCCTCGCTCTCTGTCTTGCTCTCTTATTACTAGCGTACACCAATCCCATAACCAGTACACATGTGCTCAATGTTCAAGGTCTTACTGTCCCTAAACATAAGTTTAATCAGTTTGCCAACTGGCCTCAGAGTGAGAAAAGCAATATGTGTGCAAAAACTGGATGAAACAAACAAACACAAAAAAAAACTGTATTTGACTGCTTGAAAGAGATTGTTCAATCTAATGATACGCTGTGTTGGCATGTTGCGATTGTGCAGACACATCATAAAATGCAGATTCTGTCAAGTCGAGTTTTCGGTACTCACGGGAGATAGACCATTCCAGACTGGAGCTTGGCTCCCTCCCAGAAACAGTCCAAAGGGGTGATGATGAGGCATGGATGTAGCTTTTCTATGATCTAATTCAACAGATACATGCACACACACACACACACACACACACACACACACACACAGGAGGATTGATGCAAATTGACACCAGGAAGTGAAAACAGTAACAGAGACAAAAATGATTGTATTAGTGGCGCTTCAATATGATGCAGGGAATATAAGTCCATACAAAAATAACTACAATATCAAACTGAAGCTTTCGCATCTTACCTGTTCCATAAAAAGAGTTTCCGTGACTAGTTCTCCTGATTTGTAGCACAAGTTTTCTAATTTCCAATGTCTGAAAGGGAGAACAAAAGAGTTTCAGTTCAGTTTTCATTCACACACCAAGTCCATCAGTACTCTAGACTAATCAAAGAATGATGATGAAATTAATAAATGGCACTAAATCTTTCATCATCTTGAGGTAATTCTAGAAAACACAGATGAATACCGATATAAAAAAAAAGTATATACAGCATGGATGAACATACTAGATGGGATAAACCAAATATTAAGCGGACCTGTATTAATACTGCAATGCAATATCACAACACATGAAACATCAACCCAAAAAGAAAAGTTAACATTATGATCGTCACATATTTGTTGCAAGATTTAATCATATTGAACAGAAACGCAAAAATACGAGCCAAACAAGAGCAGATACAAAGCAACTCCAGACCACAGGTAGACATTTAATACTTAGTTACCTGCTATAAAGGTAAACATGAACTCTGCTGGCTCGGATGGCTGACTCCAGGTGCTGCAATAGCGCTTCCACCGTTAAAACGTTGGCTCCGTCCTCCCGCGGTGTCTGGATCATTAGCTGAGGGTTAAACATCGCCTCCTCTCCTATCTTCTGACGCGTGTACTTCAGTTCCTGGTTCACACGCCCACCGACTGGAAAGAAAGAAGTGAATGTGTTTAAACTTGCATAGTTAGACCTTGGGTACAAACATACAAACACAGGCTTTAAAAAAACAAATGCATTTGTACAGACTCAGTGTTATCATTATAGTAGATGTATTTAGATTAGATTTGACAGAGGTTGAGACACAGCCTGAACACAGCCGATCTGACCATTTACACACAAAAGTAGCATCATGTGCTACATCTGTGACTCAAGAAATGATCCTCTGTTCTTTCTGCAAAGCAAACCCTAAAAGACATGCCAACCTATCAGACTTGTATCTCAAACAAAAGCACTTTGCTTACAGTGAGATTGCACCACTGCAACAACGGCAAACACCCTGACTCCTTTGATTCCAGGAGAGTAACATCACTCCAACAAATCCGCATTTTACAAAAACAAAAAAAAAAACCCAGCTCAATATTTCTCCTCCAAATTTTCTAACAAGTCAGCAGTGCCAGACCACGTGGGCTGCATATGTGTGAGTGTGTGTGTGTGTAAGAGTATGTATTTGATAAAGAGAGGGAGAAACTTTCTTCCAGGCTCTGCTCCCAGTATCGTGGTGGGACTAAGCCCTGTGCGTGCGCTCTGATCTCTCAGCTATCCCGAGCTACAAAAGCAGCCTTTCAGCCCCTTTAGCTGCCCTGCTCCACCCCAGTACAGCCAAGGCAACTCTGGCAAAGTCTCTCTCACAAGCAGACACTCACACACACGAACAAATGCATGCAATTGCAATTATGCTGACATGGGTATAGTCTCATATTTGCGCGTGCACACACGGCCACAAACACAACATGCAAAATGTCCAGTAAGAGAGCCGACTGTGTGAAAAATCTAACATTATATCTTAATCCAATTTAACAATTCTGCTTGATTTGTGCAACAGCGGGCATAGATTGAATATTTTCAGTCCATTGTAATGGCATTAAAGTTGAACATAAGCATGCTTGTTCTGCTGGTTCGGACCACCCAGTCAGACCAATGGAACAGGGAGGGAGGGGAGCATGTCTTGGGGCATTAGGAAAACACACTTGATTTCTTTTTTTCTGGACCCAAACAGCATTCCCATCTGATTCTGTCTGAAAGCATGTTTATAATACTCATCATTAATAGCAGGCCTAGGCTAACTAGAGGGACATGCTTTCTACTGCTAGCCAGCTACACATCTATGTTACACCAGCCCTCTCTTCAAAAGAGCATGCATGGAACTGATTTAGACCCGACGCACACTGACAGTGCACTAACAAGTCGACTTGTCTGGTACACTCAACAGTCAAAAGGCAGAGCTACCCCAACGCTTGGTTTAAGAGCACTGCCAAGAGGAAAAAATGGGAAGACAGGTAGATAGAACGATCCGTTTCAGTATGTTTCAATGTGTGCTAACAGATGAAGAAAGAAAAAAAACGAGAGGGAGATGTGCTTAGAAAGAACTCACTGTCTGTTCTGAACACATTCCAAGTTGTGGACTGCCACCCAAAGTCCTTGAGTTTACAGCAAGCAGCAAGGAATGGGACAAGTCAAAGGAATGCACACTCTCTCTCTCTCTCTACAGGAAACAGCACATTACGGCCTCAGGCTTAGAGAATTCCACACTTCACGAGGTTACAGCGTTTTGGGGTCAACACTCACACAGCCTCGGGGTGAAATTAACACCCCAGCTGGACCAAGAAAATGTGAGTGTGTGTGTGTGTGTGTGTGTGAGTGAGTGTGTGTGTGTATACACACAGCTGTGTTTCTTCAGTGACACATATTTCCATATTCCTTCTCCTAAGAAAACTGGTTGACCTCGGCATGTGTTGATATCTTGAAGGTGTCCCGCTGCAGGCTCAGCTGCTGTGACCTAAAACAACGTGTCACTGACTATCGAATATTTCCCATACCAGCTCCATTACTCTTCCATATTCTATTCATCTTGAATTACTCTCTTCACTTTTAACAAATCTACTGACTGATTATTATTTTGTCTACCTGTCTACCTATAATAAAGTTATATTATATAATATAATGAATCTTTGGCAATTTTAATGGTGACTTGATAAATTATCAATATTTTGGATTAACAAATCAATTATTTGACTAGTCATCACAGCACATGGGCTTCAACTACTGATTATTTTCAAAAATGTCAGAACGGGGTGAAAATCACAAGTTCAGAGAGCCATAAGTGACTAAGGAAAGCAGCAAATAATGAGAGAAGAGAAGAGAAGAGAAGAGAAGAGAAGAGAAGAGAAGAGAAGATGTGTGTTGGTGTATTGGAGCCCTCAGTGCGGGTATTCAGTGTGTTGCATAACATTAACCCCTGGTCCCCCCTATTCTCAAAGTGGGGCAGTGGGGACGAAGGGAAGGGAAAGTGGGTTTCTAAGGAACTGACATCACCCCCTCCCTCCTTTCAGTTCTGGACTCCCCCTCCTCTTTATACTCTCATTTTCTCTCTCTTTGCTCTATTCAGCGTTGGTCTGTGATTGGCCAGATCATGATGGCAATCAGCCCGGCCCCTCTGTCAAAGCCAGCCTACCCCCCTTTTCCCCCCTTTTCCCCCCTCTCCAACTTTCTCTCTTTTCCATGCAACACACAACAGCGTAACCCCGCCCGCTGCACATCTCGCACGCCTGACAACGGAAGCATCCCACACTTTCAAGGAAAACACACACCACCAGTGGTAAACAGCTCCAACAACTCTTGTGCATGATGCTGATATTTGAGAAACGCAACTTGTTCACATACAGACATTAAACTTTCCACTCACATTAACATACTCACATGATAAATAATGAAAATAATGTTGTTTTTTTAGCAGGTCTAGAATCAGTGTCTTTCGCAACCACTAATAGGGATTTGATCTTTGTCGCAATGTGCCAGAAGATGCATACATGTGCATGTATGAGTACACGGGACCACATGCATGTATGTGTCCATATACTGTATGCGTGTTTCTGTGTGTGTGCATGTGTGTGTGCGCGCGTGTGTGTTTGCAAAGAAAGGATTAGCTGGATTAGGTCGCTTCTTAGCAGGGACCCCTGTGATGAGGAGGAGCCAGGTCTCTTCCACTAAATATACAGCGACCTCCCATATACACCCTAAGCACCCTATACCATCATGAAGAAACACGTATGACGATGTGATCTGAACACCACTCCCACAAACCAAAAAAAAACAAAAAACTTCAACAATGTAAATATATGAAAATTCATGTGACTTTAATGCAGACGTTTGTTTTGCCTGTGAAATATGTTTACACAAGACATCGGTTGATTCTCTCTTTCTATGTTTTTCTTTCCGTCATTGGCCATTGCTTGGTTCCCCCGCCAGTGTTCAGTCTGTTCAGGTATGGTTTCCCACGGCGAGTCCCCCGCCTCTCATCAAGACCTCTTTTCTCCTCGTCAGTCTCATCCTTCCTGCTTCTCTCCCTCAGACAGCTGCTACTGTCAATCACCTGACAGAGCTTTGATCATTGAGAAGAACTCACCTGTTCTTCCTCCACTAATGGTCTGTGTCTACTTTCTACCATCTGTTGTCATTGTGTCTACTATCCCTCACCCTGTTTCTGTTCCTTATATGTTTCTATGTAAAACTCTGCTGTTCCTAATCCTTGCTTCCACATTTTAACACACCCACTCAGAACCTCAACGCATGTCACAACTCAATGTTGTGTCGAATTCCACCAATAGATGAGCACTTTATTATCAACATCCAATTATTTCTTAATTCTTTAATGACCATATTATAAAAGCCTTGCACAACACTATCAGCTGTTACTTTATTTTTTTATTGTCAGTTATGTGTGAATGTGTTTCACTATTGAATCCATGTTTGCTAAACTTCGTGATTTGTTTTTTGTGATTTTTCTAAATAGGAATTTTCTTTCCTTCTTTCTTTCCAACAGTTTTTAACTGACTTTCAGTATGCTTGCTCGCACTCTTTCCATGTGGCAGCACCAGCAGTGGTACAAGCAGTAATAGGTGTACTAGCAGCATGCAGAGATGTATACACAGCAGTAATACTAGTTTTTAATGTAGGCTCTGCAATGCAGGTGTGCACACAGCCACAAATACGTGATGAAAGGCCTCACTGAGAGCCGAGACCCTATCTGACCCAGGGTGAGCCCCTCTCACTCTGTTGCCCTCTCCCCCTCTCTCCTTTCAGTTTTCAGAGAGGAGGGGGCTGCCACACAGAGGAAGGCAAAAACAAGCAAGTTAGAGAAAAAGAGATTTTAAGAAAAAAAGAGGGGGAAAAGTGAGACTATGACAGAAAAAAAAAGAGAATAAAACTGGAAAAAAGGTTATTAAACACACGGGAAGTGCTCTGACATGCAGCTGTAGTGCAGTGTCTCCTTATGCAGCCACACACACACCCCCAAGCAATCTGACCCCTGACACAAATGTGACACCCCAGCTGCCAACCCCTGCCCCCCCCCTATTCCTCTCCTTGTCGAACCCCCACCCATACCACCAACCCTCACCCCCCCCCCCCCCCCCCCCCAACTCCAACATTACCATATGTATGGCTCCCCTCGCCCCTGATTATGCTAATCACCTGTCCGGCCCCTGCAGCCCCTAAAATGGGTGTATTTAGCAGTCGGTTGGCTCCCAATGCAGCTTCCCCTGGGCCTAAGGTGTACATTCACACAGTCCTCAATGGGCAGATTCTTCCACGTTGCTGCCTTCATTCAGGTCCCACTCTCCCCTCCCAAACTCCCCCCCCCCCCCCCCCTCACAAAAAAGGAAAAACATTCAATGCCAATGGATTCACAGAGCATTTCAAAGACTAGTAACGAGTAGTAGAGGAAGAAAACACTGACAGAAAATCTGTGTTTGTAGTGTGTGCAGGAGTGTGCAGGCCTGTATATGGTGGCTGCGGTACAATAAAAAATACCCAAGATGTCGGGTAAGAGGATGTGTTAATTGTTGTATGTGACCAACAGGGCATGTGAGATTTGATTCTACGGTCATTGAGAGTGATTTAAAGTGCTATACAATCAGCAGATATAGTATCACTCTCTTAACAAGTACAATAAGACATGAATACAATTAACAATCCGAAAATCTTGCGAAAACTTTCCCATATCGCCTGTCAGTGCCTGTCGAATGCAAGCCAGGTGAGCAGTCTCCCACTGCTGCGTTTACTGCCCTGTGATTGGCCTACAGCCCAGCCATAACAGACCGTGACACAAGCCTGAACAGCCAATCTCAACCAGCCATCTCTCTGTCATTTCCTGGAAAGATGGCCCATGATTCCAGGTATCCCAAAATCACACATTCCACCATGTGTAGGAATAGAACACACACACACACACACACACACACACACACACACACACACACACAAAGCATGAATGGAAGAGACAAAGACAAATAAAGATTGTATTTTCTGTCACTTTGAATTACCCATTTCACATAGTCAATTTATCAATTGTCAATATAAAAATATGGATAAGAGCTGCTTAAAATAAAAAAAAGGAAGAATCAACGAATGGACAAACATTTCTAAAAAGCTGACCAAGCATTTAATTCATGATACTATGCCACAGACATATTTCTGCTATATACACATACACTGTAACTTATAGGTAACCAGCTCTATCTACAGTTGTCCATTTCTGCATTCATTATGAGCTGTCATGAACAAGACTTGAATGTCAATACAAAAAAACAACCAAGTGACACTCAGCCTTTGCTACGAAAAAGCATAACAGCCTGTTCCATTGGGTCACAAATGTTTCTCCTGCCCAAAAGCTTCAGTCAGGCTTGCAGGGCAGTCTCAGTACAAACAGCTATTTCACTCTGACGCATAGTGACTCAATCTGCAGCTCCAAACCTCTCAATCATCTGAGAGAGGAAACATTTTATATCTCTGTATCTCCATGCTTCGCGTGTGCATGTGTGGTACAGGCGTAACTGCTGTTACTGCCAGATTCTATGACGTTGTGCTGTAGGAATTGCAACGAAGTATAAACGCTACGTAACCCATGTGTGCCAGAGGGGCTGCATAGACAGACTGGAGATGTGTATAATATGTTTACATAAAAAAATGATTTGTGCTTTCTGAAAAGCATCAATCCACAACTCCAATCTCTCTCCTAGTGTATGGTAGGCAATGCAGCCAAAACACAAACACACTACTGCTACTATACTCCTGCTTCTTTCCTCGCTCCATCTCCCCTGAGTGTGTGCGCGCACACACACACACACACACACACACACACACTCTGCTGTTTTGTACTTTCTCCACCCCTCTGGCAGTCAGCACTGTGAGGGAGGGAGGAGAGGAAAGGGGAAGAGGGAGGGAGGGTTTGGAGGGGAGGGAAGGAAAGGAGGGAGGCCAGACCACCCTGCTCTCATGGCAGGGCTGAGTGTTTACATTGCCGTGGCTCACTCTGTAATACATCTGGCATTCTGAGGCCACTCTCTCTAGCCAGGGACGGGGGAGTGGTGGTGGGGGAGGGAGGGAGGGAGAGAGAGAGAGAGAGAGAGAGAGACAGAGATTGGGGGGGGGTAATTCTCTCCACAGTCTCCTGTGGTCGGTCATTCGCAGGCCTCTGGTTTTTGAATAAGAGCGCCTGAAAGAATGCAAAATGTAAACAGAGAGCTTGGAGGCATCTCAGGATGTCGTTTGTGAATGGGAGTGCATTCGCCTTGAGAGTTCACACACACTCGCGCATACACACACACACACACACACACACCACACACACACACCACACACGGTTGACAAGCAGATTTTGAAAAGTTATTTCACATTTACTTCACCAGGTAGGGCTAATATACACAAAGCTGCTTTCAAATGAGGGAGAGCTCGCTTGAGAAAACAAGTCTGTGTACAGTACCAGAGGCGCAATGTTTCCCCACACTAAATCCCTCACCAGCTAGTCTGTACTTTTCATCAACTCGTAAAGTTTAACACAACACGCTGGAATGTTATTCCTTCTACAGACGTTTAATCCTGTTTGTAGTGAACTGATAAACACAAACTTAATTGAGTCCAGTTTGAATGTGCAAGTTCGCGTGTGCACAGGCACATGAATTGGTGAGATGGATTGAAAGAGACGAAAACAGAAAGACAGAAAGACAGATGAGCTTGTGTTTGTGTGTATTTTGTGCAAACTAGTAAAAATATTGGGTGTGGGCGCATTTGTGTGTTTGATTACTTGCGGCTGCTGAATGAAAGCGGTTGGAGATGGAGCATGAGAGATGGAAAAGAAAGAAAAAGGGAGAGGAAGAGAAGAAGAAGGGGGGAAAACAGATGAATAAAGAAGAAAAAAATAGCCTGCCATACAAGCCCTGGTCAACCACCTACTCATTCACAGAACCTAAGCTCCAAAGCTTCTCTGCACATGTGAATGTGTGTGTGTGTGTGTGTGTGTGTGTGTGTGTGTGTGTGTGTGCGTGCATCCATGCATGTATCAATGCTTCCATACACATCAAAAGCTGGATAATTCAAATCATGCAAGCCACAATTCTCTCAGCGGAGACGCCACATTCAGCGCACTCTTCCTCTTCCTCTTCCTCCTCCTCATCTTCATCCACAAGAAAGGATGTCAAGGCTTCTTCCGCATGCACTTAAGATTATGCCGCTCCCTCCTCCACTGCCATTACCAGCACAACAACAAAACAACCACTAACTCTGTCAGCTCAGCTCTTAATCACATCAGATTCAAAACAGACATTCAAAGGAGGGAGGGGAGGGAGGGTTGAGTCCTATCAGACTGTAGTCTGAAATATTAAATTAAGGCAGTCAGTATTCAGTCAGAAGGATAATAAATCAGTAATCAAGTGTGACTTTGACTTCGCCTCTTTTCTCCTAGGTCCTGTCCTGTCATTCCTGAACATTTATTTGAGTAAACCGTATTATACAATATTTCAGATTAAAGCAACAGTTATAACATATTCACTGCCCTCTGCTGGAAGGCAGATGTCAAAGGGTTAAACACAGATTTATAAAGTAAATATTGGCAGACATATACACACGCACACACACACACACAGGACACAAACAATGCCTGGTGACAGCTGTGACTTCTGCTGCATTTCTTCCACCCCTACCATCCTCCTCCACCCGCCCCTCTGCTGTGAGTCTTCACTCTACACCCAGACCACAGGGTGAGTATCAGGTGAGGTTTTAAATAGCTAGGCCCCTGCAAGATGACCTCAGGGTCCCAGGGGTCTATCCCCGTAGCCCCTGGCCTCTACACTATGGCCCCCAAGAAAGCACTCTGGGACTGGGGGCCTCCCCTCAGTCTGTGGCCTTGAGACTACAATCCATCGCCCTGTGCCCCAGTCCAGGCCATAAATCTGCGGACCATAAACTCATTTCAACTGGAGTCACTCACACATATGCTCCGTGCAGCTCGACCCAAGTGTCCGATGAAAACAAAAGACACCCTTTGAATGTTACGGGCCCCCCCATCCTCTTTAATCTACGTTAAAAACTGCAGGTTAACCACAACTCAACCCAGATTACAAGACAACTTCAGCTCATCTGCTGCATCCCCGGTTTCAACTTCAACCCTTGCCCAGAGCTCAAGCTTCAAAAAGCTCCACTTTTTTTAAATTCTCTCCTCCCCGTATCCTCTCTCCCTCATCAACGCAACCCCACAACCACAGCCCAGCCCGAGCCACATCTCCATTCCCTCTCTCAGCACAGAAACAGAGCGAAAGAGTGAGGGGGGCCATCCTACAGGAAAGCCAATGTTTACGCGATACCGTTTTAATTAGAGGCAGGCGGTGCTGCTATTTTCTTTACAATTTGGCCCGTGTTTGTCTTAATCCAGAATGCCAAGAGATGGCTCCGTTTTCCATTTGTGGCCAGGAGGAACGAAAAGGGGGTCTTATTTCTCTCTTCCACCACTTCATGGAACTTGGTTTACAGTTAATCATCACGAGATCATCTGGAATCATATGCGACTCGAAACTGAAGATGTATCTGTAGTGGTACCGGGCTGATATGCATGTGCAAGCACACGGAGGGCAGCCAAACATGTATGTGTGTGTGTGAGGAGAGAGAGAGAGTTGTGAGACCACAATACTACTACTTCCTGTTTCAGCTAATAATTTCCTGTGAGCCACAGTTGGACATAAACACAGCATTTATCTGCAGTGTGGAGGCTGAATACACACCACTATCATTTTAATAATAAGTGGAAATGATACATTTAAAAAAAGAAAAGAAAAAAGGCTAATTGATTATCTTTCACCAAATGTTTAGCAGAACAGGAACCCCCCGTAGACCCTCAGAGGTTTGACACAATCGCCTCTTTGTGCAAGCATGCGTCCGACTCCCAATTGGTCTCTGTCGCTTTGTCTAATAAACAGAACTTCCTGTGTCTGAGTGTTTATAAACAGTGGTGAGTGAGAACTGTGTGAGAAGAGACAATCCCTGTAAAAGCTGACGCACGTGACAGCGCGTAGAATAAACACACCGGCCAGCTCCAGTCGCTCAGCCGCCTCGGCGGTACCAGAAAGCAGGTGACGACAGTCACGACATGAGACATAAAAAAAAAACAAAACGCAGCTCTACTTCAATTGTAGAATTGAGGGATTTAATATGATGTGTGTGTGTGTGTATTGTGTGTATGCGTGTGTCCACGGGCCACACAGCCTTCCAGGCGGGGTCGTTCATGGGTCGCCTGCGGAGGGCAAATGAAACATAAACAGCAGCTCTGTCCTCTCCTCCTCTCTCCTCTTTTTCCTCTCGGACGATGGGCCAGTCCCCCAGCACAGCCCAGCACAGCGTTCCACGGTCCAGGCAGAACTAATCTATCCCTCAGCTGTGCAGTCTAATCTAAACAAACAGATCTCTCCCTACCAACATCTGGAACCCCTCACATACTGGGACCTAGGAAACCACCACGGCCCAGTCTTTTTGTCCGTGTGTGTGTGTGTGCAGATCTCTGTGTATCAGTGTGAGTCCATGTTGTAAACATCTACCAGAGGTCACTAGAGTTGGTTTTACTGTCTCTTGTGTTCAACATGAAGCTAACCTGTTCTGTCAGTGCCATGACTGCAATTAATACATACTATTCTTAACAATTAATCACTTACTCTTTTAGTCCAAACAATCATTAAGAAGAATAATGACAAATGGAATTTCAATTTCCTGCGTCATGCGCTTCATGAAGAACAGCAGCTGTGTTTAATTTTAATTTGTGTCAGTTCCAGTGTGTTCCACGTCTCTACGTATGTATCAAAAAGCCCATAGAAATATCTCAAGCCATTACCGCAGCATACTGTTGCTACGTTTACCTAAATATGGCTAAATACACTTCCTCTAGAGGAGCTTGCTTCCTCATTGTTTGATCAATAACTCAAAAGATATCCATTTACAATAATAGGAAATAACAATAAAAATGACTAATGAATGTCAGCACTGAATGACAGTCTGTAGCAAGTTAGCACTAGTGGACGCATTTTAGAGCCCCTGATAAAATTCAGTTTTATCCATACAACTCTGACTGTGGTCTTACACGTGAAAACAGTGTGTCCCTCTCACTAAAATGCACTGAGGAGGCTCCCCTATGCCTAAACCACTGCCAACTGCGCCTGCGCCACAGATTACAAGAACACGCTGTCTGTCAGACCGCCTGCAGCAGCAGCATGCAACGAGAGCACAGCCACCCCGGCGAGGAGGTGAGGAGTTTGATCTATACAGGAATCAGTCTGTGATCTTGTTGGATCTCATTAACCTTAACTTTGAGATTTAAAGAAGGGAATTTAAAAAAAGTGGAGGTTAAACTAGAAGTAAGTTTTTTTTAATGTCCAAAAAATATTTCAATTAAATTTCTCAGCAGCAAAATCTGTCTTCATTCATAACTACACCAGCCAACTACAATAAGAGTTCAGATCAAAGGAAAGTAAAAAAAAAAAAAAAAGCACAACCCCTTCCTCTTACCCCCTAAACACAACACACACACACACACAGTTCCTTTTTTACTTGCTCAATCCCTAATAAATTGTTTCTGAAAACAACAACAACAAGTGAGCAGCCTCTCCACTCCACAAACACGAGTTCCTGTCCTCACTCCACTTTTTCCCTGCAGCCGGAGACAAATCTTTTTGGAAAGTTGAGCGCTGTCCAAAACGGGACCACACACAGTCTTTGAGCATTCAACTGCTGGGGGCAGGCAGACACACACACACTCACTCTCACACACACACACACACACTCACTCACACACTCTCACAAAATGGCGGCTTTGACAAAAATTTCCTCTACCCCAAAAGCTGCTTATGAACTTAATTACAACCTTACTTGTGAGTGCAGTTACAGTCACCTCTTGCACATCTTGTGCATGCATTTAACACGGTTTAAAAAAAAACCAAAGCTGCTAGTATGTTAGGATAAATATAATCATTTTTCAAGTGTGACTTGGCCACTTTGCAATCCCCCTGACTTATTTAGCAGCGTCAACATCCCTCTCATCCTCCAATCTAACCCATCACACGCCGATTCAAACATGCAATATTGTAGTAAGTTGTAGAGCACTGAAATATACAATAGTTTCAGCATTGCACATTCAAAAGACATACACTGGAATCACAGATACACAAAAACAGAGACTAATGAATCAGAGTGTCTTACCTTCTACCCAGAGTTTCTCCACATCCGTCTCCAAATTAGCTGCCCGTAAGCCCACAGCGAAAGCTCCAAAAATCATGAGGCCCACAACCAAAAACTTTCCGCAGTTCTTTTGTATGTAACAGCCCAGTCTGAATAAAAGTCTCTGGAACTTCGCTCTCAGCCATAGAGGTGCTTTCCTCCCGGTCGCCTTCCCCTACAATGAGACAATGAGTCAAAGTGTTACTGTCAATCAGAACGTGACCACAGCACTTACCTGAACAGGTGTGTCTTTACGTTTAAAAAAAAAAAAAAAAAGGTTTGGTGTCATAAAGCAAGGAACTGGTTAATACGGCCCCATGCCGCACACCTCAGCTGAGTAAAACAATAATCAAGATGTCATTTTAAAGATGTCATTATTAGATGTGAAATATTTCATGGAAATCCAGTCAACATAATGAGATACATCCCCCCTGTCTGTCTATAGTGATTGAATACGCACATCTGCTTGGGACTGCCTGGACTAACCACTGAAGACCCCCCGGAGTGAAAGCCACAGGTTTCATCATATCAATAACGTGTATAAACTGTAACCATAGCAGGATACGTGCAAAATAAAAGACATTTTCACCCACCCCCCACAACACACACACACACACGTAACCCACACACAGCCTGATCTATTTCTGTCATTTCACGGGCCAGTGATGAAATATAAAGAAGATGATCCAGAAAGACTGAGAGTTAGTAGGTGTCACATGTTCCAAAAAAAAAAAAAAAGGTTTGCAGCTGGACCTCCTGTGTGGATGGAGGTAAATAAAATAAGATAGCTGTCTAATCACAAGTATACAGTGGGATGCCTTTTCATAATAAGCCTTTTCACGTACACAGACGTCCATATGTTTAATAAAAAATAAAATAAAATAGCCTACATGGTGTGAAAATTCAGCTTTGCTTCTCTTGTAAAAATCACAGTTAAATCCCTAGAATAGTCTAATCAAGGCTCTATGTGCTCCCTAGCCCACAAAAGATGATATATTTTATGAGTACTACTGTGCCCCCCCTCCACACACACACACACACACAATATTTGTGAACGGAAGAGGGCAGCCACATGGGTTTTTTTTTTCTTTCCTCTTCTTTACGCGAGTCGCTCAGGTCTAGATACGGTCAGACACAACTGTAACTCAGCCACCAAAACTTTCTACGCAGCTCATGAGCAGAAAGGCGGCAGGTTGGTTGCAGTGAAACGGTCAGTCAGCGGCAGCGTTGCCTGTGTGTGAAAGCTGCATGTTTTGCCTGCTCTCAGACCGTTATAGGTCGGGATGTATCACAAACAACCGAGTGACTGAAATGTGCAAATTTAGCGTCCAGACGCCGGGTGCAGATTAAGAGTCTAAATGTCGCACTAAGTCAAACACAAACCAACCTGGGCTTTCTACAACTGATCCTCTACCCAGCCCGTCCCGTTACCTAGCAGCGACTGGACATAGTTTGGACACTTTTTTTTTATTTTTTTTTAAACGGGGAACACAATATAACCATGTCCAGTTAAGATGTTGAAATAAGCACCTCGGATATTTGCTCCAAAGCAAAATCCGCATCGCAGTAACTCGGCCGCTGCAAATACTCCAAATCCAGCGGTGTGTTGCGGGTATAGTCCCTCCTGTTCCTCCGCGTTATCCTCGGCCGATCGGGGTCTCTGTTTTCCTGCTCGGAGGGAGCATTAGCAGCCGAGGCCATGTTGCGGGGACTCCGAGATGGTTACCGTTTCCCACTTTATAGGGTTTCCCCGAAAGAGTGTAGCGATATCCCAAGGCAACAAAGTTTCACTCTTGGAGATCTCACACCAGTGAAGTAGGACTTCATACTCCTGTTGGAGACGGCGAGTCAAAGTCTGCGCCTTCCATCCCAACATTTCGTGATCCGGAGGTCTCCACCGCTTTCACCGCATTCACCGTGTCTCTTAAAAAAAAAAAAAAAAAAAAAAGTAAGTTTCTCTCAAAAAAGCGAGGTGCACGAAGTGATTCCCATACACAAGTCGTCGGTGTAAGAAACCTCGATGGTCGTTGCATTCTGGGGAGATCTATGTGGTCTTCCCCTGGGCCGCGCGTCACGGCCAACTCTGAGATTCAATAGAAGAGGAGAAAAAGACCTCTCTCCATTTGGAGGCAGAGGAGGAGGAGGGGTGTAAAGAGAAAAAAAAAAAAAAAGACTCGAGATCCCGCCTCTAGGGCTGTCAGATTGCAGGACTTTCTTGCATCTGATTGGTTCCAGAAGGGCAAAAATTACTCAGCAAACACGACTATTATTAGCTGCTTAGCAACAGCTCACTAAAGTAGAGGGGACCACCCAGGCAGAGAGACCTCATGTGTGCATCTCCCGACTTCAGGGGAGGCTCGCAGAGAGCCAAACCCGCTCGGTGCGTTCGGTGTTTTTGGGTTTCTACACATAGTCCTGTCGCTAGAAAGAAGCGAAGGAGAAGACGTGAAGTCTGAAAGTCAAAGGTTTACAGTCTGTGCGTCCGAAGGGGCGCAGAGGAATGTCACAACTGCAGTTTTTTAACTTTGATTTTTTTTTTCTTTTCTACCACACCACCATGTTGGTGGTAGCTGAGCCTCGAATTACAGCGGTTCAAGGGGAGGTCCTACAGTTTATTGTCGGTTTTACAGCTGTACTGTAGCATATTTCTAGTCTATAAGTGTACAAAACACATTCAATGTCCTGCCAGACATGAATAAAAAACTTATTGAAATAAACATATACGTAAAAAAAAAAAGTTTTTTGGATTTGATAAAATAAAGTTACATTCATAATGATAAAATATATTAAATTAATCGGCTGACAGTGGTGTATAATATATCTTAAAACACATTTTTATAGACAAATGATCTTCTTTTGACAAAGATGGTATACACTGGATCTTTGAGTTATGCGCAGTTAAGCATGGATATGTATAGTTGTCCTCAATTTATTATCCATTTTATTGATAGAGCCTGCTATTATTCAGTGTTAAAATACCACAGCAGTGCAAATATGTGAAATTGAGATTTAGTTGAGATTAAGTAACATCGTGAATTTTCATAGTATCATATTTCACATAAGCCAGCTGCAGGGAATATGGATTGTGCGCATTTTGGGTGCATTTCATCAGTATAAATAATCAAGTAGCCCCTCACAATCAAGAAAAAAAATAGAGTATTATAGTATGGTATAATGACAATTGAGTAGTTCAACTACGGTCTACACTTTACATTGAAAAAAATAAATAAAAACAAAATCACTTAAGCTGAACCCACGCCAGGCTTGTACCATCCTTGTGAGTAGAATAAAACAGTGCAACCACTTGATGAACCAGATCAGGGTCAGAGCCTCTCAGCAGTCTGGCCGCCAGCTGCGCACTTACCATCTTCCGTCCAGGTGGGAAAATCTTTCTGGACAAATTCGTGATATCCGCCCCCCGTGGAGTCCGAAACATGACGGTTATGATGAAGATAAACACAAGTGCTTTATTGCTGTGAGGAGAAAAACAGAGTGGGACGTATTGTAATCCGTCTTGGTCGCAGGCATCCTGCTCTGCGTCGGGGAAAAAAAAAAAAAGAGGTTCTCTCACAATTACATGGCTGTTCCTTTTTGACCACGTGGGTGGTCCCGTTCGCTCCATAGGCAGGACCCTTTGATTGTCACGTGATTAGGCCAAAATTGTAAACAGTACCAACCCATGCACAGCAGGATACCATGTCTCAGTCAGACACACCAAGAGTGAGAGATAGAGCGAGCACGGAATGACGTGCACACGCACGTACATGCACAGGTATGCGCACAAAGTGTTATGTTCTGTGTACTTACGTTTATGCGCACTCACACCTGGGGACACAGGAAGACATAATTCAAACACATATGCATGGTTTGAAAACATGCATAGAGCACATACAGACAGACACATGGAGGTATGCACACACACATACACTAGCATGCAAAAACATGAGTCAGTCACACATAACACACATTCAAGGACATGTCACATTCATTTATTATTAAACTCTAAGCCCTAGACTGACTGCTGGTGACCATCAAAAAGACATATTTTTTGCTCAAAACATCTATCAAACCATCTATCTATTTGGTGCAATGAACATTTTTGATTTTTCTTTGGAATCAGGAGGAAGGTGAGATGCGGAATAGACCACCAGATATCAGATATCACTGGTTTGGTGTCTGAGTGGGAAAAAAAGCATCTAAGGGGCAACAAAGTTAGGCTGCAATGCCCCCTAATGCCCCTGCATAGAACCGGAGCTGTCTCAGTGGAACACGCTCCCACAGCCGACAGGACTCATAACTGCCACGCCATATCTGTTCTAGACATGTTCATGTTGTTATCATGGCGGTAACACTGTAGGAGTCCGTCAAAGTGCCGTAGGTGACTGTGGAAATTGGTCCTCCCTGTCGAATACTGTAGTGTAGAGGCTGTAAAAATATGCCAGTAAAAATGCTCTGGGAGATTATATTGCAAGCATCTGTGTGAACTAATGAAATACGTATGCGCATAAGATGCCAAAACACTCTTGTGAGCATATTTCTTTCTCGGACTAATTGTGCACTTCAGGAATTATACCATATTTATTCCAAATCAGCTTCTTTTAATTTGGTGATTGCAGGCAATAGTTTGTTGATTTCAGGTGTATGTGAACAATGAGGGCTGAGTCCATTCAGGCCTCTAAATAAAGCAACAAGTTGTAGATGCTCTTTATGCATGTGTATCATATCTGTATTGATGTTTTTTTTAATACACTTTGTGGGTATTTATGCCTATGATATATATATGATATGATAATGATACCTGTAGATATTTTATTCATAGTGCCACTATCAGGCCAAACTTTAACTTTGTCTGACTGATAGAAATGACCTAAAATGTTAGCTTCAGCTAAAATGTACAATACTTAAACAAGGACTACAGAATGTGGACTGTGGATTGACATCACTTTGGGAAGGGATCTCTTTTCAGCCAGTATGGACTACAGGATCAATTACAGCAACTACTAACCCTTTCAATGTACGTATGGGTATGCCATGTTATTTCAGGGTGGACTTGAAAAGAACGTGACCCTATCCTTCATAGGGCCACCCAATAAACCATTTGATTTAATGACCCCATTACATTTCTTTGTGCTTTTTTTTTTCATTTGATCTCCACTATTGTTATATTATAAATGTTTAAAGATAAGCCACATGTAAGGAGGTTGTTTGCTCCATCCAACATTTTCATACTTGAGTTATGGACACTGAGGCCTTAAGGAGCTGTTAGCTAATCTTTAGGCTTTTAGTGACACTTAAACATTGGAAACATTTGTTTTTGCTTCATTCCTCCAGACCCACATGGATTCCTTAATGAGGGAAGGAGATGAAGTAGTCATTTGGGAGCTGGAGGAATTGGGCATCGATCCGGGCATGACTTCATCAACCAATCACCTTCTTTGACCCCTGGCAGGGCCCTTCACACCCCTCAAGGCTGGTGGCTGGCTCGTGGCCATGGGAAACAGTGGGAATTTTTTTATGATTTACAAGTGGATTACAGTGCCAACACATTGATATCCTTAAGTCAAAACTGAGTTTCCTTTTAGGCATGTCCATTGTCAGCCTTGATGTGATGATATTCATTGATCTAATGATTTAATTTCTTTCAATGCCATTACCTTGAGAAACTGTCAACCTCAAACTTGATAATATATTCCATCTGCTACAAAACAGACCTTTCTCAGTAGCCACGATGAACAGCAACAGTTCAATCATATGATTGTAAAAAAAAAAAAAAAAAAAAAAAAAAAATCGATAAAGTTCTCCAAAATCAGCAAGCTTCCTAGTTGAATAGTAATGAATGGAAATGATGTCTCATCTGTGTTTGCCAACCACCATAAAGCAGAGGTGGCTAGGCTTTTATTTAAAAAGAAAAGAGAGAGTGAGAGAATACAAAGCACACCTCTTTATTGAAAACAAATGCATTTAAGATCCCAACAAAGTAAGAACACCTCCACCCCTCTCTGTCTTTCTGTATTTCTGTCTCTCCTTCATTCTAAAGGAGTTCTTGTGATTAAAAGATTATGTGATGTGTTTCATTCATTGAGAGATGCAGATAGCCTACATCTGGATTTAGCTGCACAGTGCTGATAGAAGAAGAAATATGCATTGCACTGCCTTTTCCTGCCAGTTCTAACTTCTAATCTAATCTGAGTGAGCGCGTTCATATGTCAAATAGAGTTTTTGAATTGATACATCCCCAACACATTCATCTCCAGTTTCATGAGAAGATACCAAGATGTAATAAGGCAGACTTTTCCTTTAAGGTGTTTGTTTCCATTTGTGAGGCAGCACATTCATGTGTTCACAAGAAAATCTCCCTCACAGTGCACCTCCACAGTATCCTTCTTTGGAAGCCCCATACGAGTACCATCTCCAATATTTCTGCCATCTTGACCCAGCTGCTGGCTCCCCCTGAGTCCATCATGGCTGCATGTGAAGCAAAAGGGACTGAGAGTGCAATAGGGGGTTTCTGCTGGGATGTTTATGTTCCAGCTCAAGGTTGTCTTCAATCATACACAGAGCTGTTTGACAGCTTGCAGCACCGCCTGGCCTCTGTTTACCTCTCCCAATTTCCGACCGGCTTCGTGTGTACAATCAGAGCAGCTCAGAGAGGATCCAAGAGGGCAATTCCACCTTTCTCCAACCAGCAGCAAGATGGGCAAGTGGACCAAAGGCACCATAGAGTGATACACAAAATGCTTTAGTTTGATTGGCTTAGGTAAACTGTTCCGCCTGTATTCATTTACAATACATGTTTGAAATTATTTGAGTTGATTTTGTGTGAAATGAGAAGAAAAATGTCTTAAATGATTTTGGATGAATATTAATTTTGATTTGAGGGCTTTTAATCACTTAAGTCTTGTTTGGACTCAGTGTACCAGTCTATTTCACAGTTTGACCAATATTTACTTTGAGATCCGGGATAGACAATGTTGGAAATGGCTGATATTTAGACAAGGCATTGGTCTGTTCTGCACAACTGGCCTGAAAAACTGTAATCTTTGGAAGTGAGTTCGGCCTCCAACATTAACAGGAAACATGTGCTGCTCTGAATGTATACACATGGCCTCAACAAATAAGCAGTATTATACAATATCAATACTGTGGCTCCACAGAAAGACAAGAAAAAGAAAGAAGAAAGAAGTGAAAAAACCTGAACTAGGCAGAAAGCACTCAAGCAGAATAAATTCATTTTTCTAAATTCTTACAAAAGTTAAAAAACAAAACAAAACAAAAGGAAAATATGACAGACATAAACTCACAAACAAATATATTTGTTAATATCTGCGGCTTTGTACAGTCTGTAACAGCGCACACGTACCGAGGCAGAAGGTTTCAACTGAGGTGGGTCTCTGTGGGAGGCCCACTGGAAAAAGTGACACATTTAAAGTTAAGAACTCCATAAGCTGTCCAGACCTCTGTTTACTCATCCAGACCTCCTGTTCAGATGAGTCTTAACAACAGCAGGAACTGTTACCTTTCTCAATGGAATTCAAACCCATAAACAAACAGCATCGACACATCATTTGATAGTTTTCCAACAGTAGTACAGACTCGTACTTCTGTGTTTCTTAACGAATAAACAAAATATCTGCCACATACTGTTAATGTTCCATATTAACTGTCATTTATCATAACTGTCTTACAAACTAAGCTGCCGTCTGTAGAGTGTAAGGAAATGCCCTTTTTTCATTGGTAGATTGGAGTAAGAGCTGTATTAATGGGGATGAAATGGCATTAAGTGTCTGAAGGTGTGCCTAATAGCACAGTAAACCTATAATTTTGTGCCTGTTCAAATGTTTGTCTGATGATCATGAGGTGCACGTCAAAAGTATGATGAAAAATCCCGTCCTTTTTATCCCTTAATACAAAGGCGTCATGAGATTATTATTGGTATATAATTGTTTAAAATGGTATAAACAACTTTTATAAAAGATGCCATATTTGTATTTTACAAAGTCCTTTGAAACTAACACTAAAACACTGAGTAAAAGAGTGACAAATAAAAATCCCATTTGCTAACACACAAGAAAATACACAGTCGACTATATCAGGCAGCATGTGATTGACATCTCTCATTAAAGGGATGTAATGTCCTTAAAAGTTTTAAATATGTTTTCTTTTTTTTCTTTTTTTATCAGTTATGGTGTAATCTGGGCAACGGTGAATTCTGGATTCGTGGACTGTTTTGACCATCTGCAGATATTAAAAAAGCTAACAAGCACACATCAGCCTTGAAATCATGGAACTTGGATCAGATTTAGAAACTGTTGCTCCCTGGTTGAAATATCAAAATATCAACAACAGGGCAACAACAGTTAAAGCTCTTCTCCAAGTCATGTTTGAGGCTCTTATTCAAAAGTATTGTACATCTTTGTAATTTCCTAATTGAGGAAATTTCATTTTAATATCACTTGTACTTGAGATGTGGTGCAGACCTGTAGAGTATGTGTTGACAGTGTCTGCAGTCAAACTGCTGCATCTACATCAGTTTTTCTCTGGCTCATCAATCTCACAGTCATTATCTGCTTGTTTCTCCCACAGTACCATGAGGTCATAGCTTAAATGGCCAATTAGCCCAGACACAGCTCAATGAGGAACAGAATTTATAGTTGGTTTGCAGCACCCATTTTCTCACTCTCTCACAGTCCAGTCAAAGTTTTATGTGGTGAATTCAATCATGCTGAAACCTCAACAACTAGAGAAAGAGGAGACCATTTCTAAGCCAGGTGTGCATGAATGTAGAAATAAAATGAGATTAAAGAAGGGAAAGAAGTGGTGGCAGTGAGAAAGACAGTAGAAGAGAGAGACTGACTTGATATTTCCAAAAGAAACGGTTGAATATAAACACAGCTGGATGTAATAGAAGAGCATTATCGGCTGCATTTTAATTATTGCTTTGACTTTCCATAGACTGCCAAAGACTGTTGTGTATACACGGAATGTGCTGTTGACGGCTTATCTGAATCCAGCCTCGCTTTTCATGGAGCAGGTGCTCGCTCAGAGGATTTGTCAATGCAGAGAAATGTATCTGCTTAATTCAAGAGAGGCATTGTTTGGGATTTTTCAAGGCAAGGTCGAGTGTGATGTAGTTGGTGCTTAGTGTATGTCTGTATGTGTATCATGAGATGATTATTGGAAAAAATAATGACAGAAGACTGATTACGAGTTAAAGGAGGAAAGGTTAGATCTCAGATAATAGTAGATATAATAGTAGAAAGTCACTTGGGTATCTATGCTCATCAATACAATCTTCGTGGATAATAGAAGACTAAAAATTGTTCCTTGGTTTTATTGTAGTTACAACGTTTAGGTACTTTAGTTACTTCATTCAAATGACAAATGTTGCAGCATTCATTTCTGTCCTCAAATCATAACACCGTGATGAAAAGGTGGAGCCGCCCTGATCCTGACACATGCCGTGGATTCTGTATTAAGTATAAACGTACTATATTTTGTAAGACAAATGGTTTCCCTCAAGCATCTGGACATAAAACACAATTGTTAATGATGAGTTGAACTTTTCTTCAGTCATCAAGTCATCTTTTTAAAAAAATAAAAAAATAGAAATTAGCTGATTTGTGTGTTTGCCAAAACAAAACCAGATGGGGTTGTAATATGGTTGTTAACACAGGGTGTGGATTGAGCTGTAAACTAAACTGTGTGTATACATTCTTGCATATGTATATGCATGTTTGTGTGGTCACGTAACAACATAAATTGCCTTTGGACTAATCATAACATCAATCATGAAATTTTTTTTTTTTGGCCCAATACACACACAAAATTTCCATTGGTTTTGTTCAAGAGCTTGAGTCAAAGAAACTGTTTATCAGTTTAAATGATATGGTTGTACTTTAATGTCTCAGAGGTCTTGCCAATAACTAAGAACCAACCCTTAAAGGGACAGTTCACCCCAAAAACAAAAATACATATTTTCCTTGTAGTACTCAGCGTGCATGACCATGATCACCAACACGAGCACGAGCCTCGCGTCCATGCTGCACGCTTTATTCTGCACAGTGAGACAGTTTGTGGGTGTAGTTCGGTAGAAAGAAAATAGTTCCTACTGCTCACAACAAGGTCTGTGGATTATCTTGGATATCTATTAAAATCATGCTTTCCTGTCATAGCCAGATAAAATTAAAAGTTTTTCTACTGTTGTGCATTAGAATAACTGTTTCTCAATAGACCTGGAATAAATGCTCAGATGGATATTATTGGCAAGATTCTAGGTTGATGAGAGCAAAAATCCTGCTAATTCCCAGAACTCAACAGTCAGTGGAGATAATATAAAGTTTCTCAAGTGTACTTAAACACATGCATGCACTCTAAAGGGAAAGAAAGGAAAGGCACAAGAGGTCTTCCAGTAACCATCAGTGACAGGATGAATGAAGTGGCCTCACTCCGTCCTTGTTTTGAATGGTTAAACCAAACAAGGTCATGTATGACTTTTTAAGGAAATACAGAAGGTCTAATTACACACACAAAACCCATAACCGCTGCAACACACACACACGCACGCACACACACACACACACACACACACAGCACAGGCCAATGATCAAAAGTGTACTGATGTCTCCACCTGCTAAAGTGGATACACACACACTTAAAAACAAAACATATTTGCACACACACACAGACAGTTTAACATGCCTGACATACCACAGAACCACTCACACAAATACATGAGTCACTCAAACTGTCCACCGCTGACAATTGATCAGAGACCCCCCCCCCCCCCCCCCCCCCCCCCCACACACACACATATTTCAAACACACACATTAAGACTCCCTCATGACTCCGCTGACCTTTGACCTGTGGTGTGGGTTCATTCTCTGTGCGTGAGGTCATTTCCTGCTGGAGTGACTGTGAGGGGCAAAAGGGGCCATATTGGTTGACAAATGTGGGGCACAGTGGGGGGCCTGACAATATGTGATTAACGCAGCGGGCCAACACAATGTTTCGATTTTGTAAGAAAAATTTAAATATGCCTAATATGTATTGAGCAATATATACGTATAACACTGATATTAGTATTCATTGGTATATTATTTTAAGGGGTATACTGTAGATGACTAAAGTATGAACATAGAAAGTTCAGCTTGATTTTATCAACTTGATATAATCAGCTTGTCCCCTTTCTGGGTCCTTACTGGTGAAATGACCTTAAACTCAAATTTGTGTCTCTCTGTCCTCTTGGGAGTAGATGACACTACGGGAAATAGTTTCATCTCTTTTTAACTGTCATTTAGAAATTTCTGGAGCACTGTTTCTCCTAAGTAAACAAGAGATCTGAGTAGGCTTACACAAGCATCCCTTGCGCTGCACGGACGCCATTAACTGTGGCCATGAGCGACATTTTCTAACAAACAGCCTTTTATTTGACTGAACCAGAATGCTCTTTATTTGTAGTTTATGTCAGAGTGAGAGTCTGTGTATATTAATCCGAGGAAGAAAAAAAAAAAAAAAAAAAAAAAAGTCAGAAAATTATGAATCTGCTTTGTGCTGCGTTTGTAAACAAGACAAACATAATCAGCATTTCAAGAGCCACATCTGGCTCTGGTCAAGTGGAGCCTGGACTCTGACTGAGGGGTCTGGCAGGCTCCTTTGTTTCCTCAGAGTTGTTTTGTAGCATGTCACAGGAGTAAAACAAAATGAATGGTATGTAAAACATTGCAATTCTTTGGAATGAATACTTAAACACAGAAACTGTCATCGGCTGTCTAAAGACCACGTTCAAACATTATTATCATGTTCATATTGCAGTCCATTTGTAATGTGAAATAACATGCCCGTGATATTGGCGAGAGGGATTTGTAGTTTCAATTTCCTGCAGTCGCAGATATGTGTATCAGGTTTATTCTTTCCCTGGTGCGATTTTTTTTTAGTACATCACATTTGCTTAAATCAGTTTATATATATATATATATATATATATATATATATATGCACCCAAACATGCATCTGTAAAATGCTAATTATTTTTAGATTGAAATGTTTTAAGAAATTATTATTACCAACAATTATAAATCGGCTTTTGGACTATAGACAAGAGAATATTGAATATGTTTTTAAATACATAACTTTAAATTAATGCTGGCAGGAATATGTTTTAGTCTGCCTGTACTGTATGCAAAACAACCAGAAGAAAAGTTGGTTTAACTCCACAAGCCCTGTGAACAGCCGAAGCAAAAGAGACGGTCAGTTTACGCGTTAGCACTTCTTGACATACTTCTGTGGTGCTGGGCGCTGGGGAACAGTTATGGATGACTGGCCTGTGGTATGATCTCTCTTTAATCCTTATCATATGTTGTTTTATGTTTGTGAATTAATTGTTTGTGTTTTTTTCCCCTACCTACTAACATGCTTGTGCAATCAGTCATGGTGAGACAGGAGTAACTTTTATCGTCTTGTTATTTTTTTAGAAGCACGGTGGCACAAAAACACGCAAACTACACCACACAATTTAAACTTTTTACAATAAGAATCCAGCAAACGTCAGATAGGATTTCTGACTTGTATTTAGCAAGACAGCTTGAAATCACAGCATATGAAGAGCACAGTTGCAGCTCTCCAGAACTGTGTGTAAAAAACCATTGTGCTGTGAGGAGAGAGCCCCAGACAAGCCCCAGGGGAACCCTCCTTTTCTTCTTTTATAGGAAATGCCTTAATTCATAGAGACAAACTGAGCCATCATTATATTTAACGGAGTATCATAAACATTCCTGCATGCTGGATGCAAATGATAAATGTGTCTGGTTAGATGGACGGGTGGGTAAACACAGGGACATGACCTTGCAACACACACACACACACACACACACGGGTGTCTCATGCAGGCACACCTGTATGAATCATAGTCATAGGTGGGAATGTACCTACAACCTAGCCTCGTAAATAACCTTTTTTTTTTTAAATAACCTCTTTTAATAACCTCTTGTCTGATTTATATTTCATAAACAAGACCACCTAAGTCGAGTTCAGTTCAGCTCCTAAGAGTGACTGAGTCCAAAAGGAACAAGGATTTATCCAGCACTCTCTTAATATTCACTAAAGTCATTTGAGACTCAACTATGATATTGACAATATTCAGATTTACATGAAAAATCAGGAAAACAGTAGTGGTGTATTCTGTTTTGAAGTAGTGGTAGTGGACAGACTTTAAATGACGAAATAGTGTGTGTGTGTGGTCCAGGTATTTCACAGTCATGTTGTGTGGACTCACCTCCCTTATGGGTACAAAAAGCAAGTCTTGTTATCTTGTTAACGCTAATCATTAATTTTAGGGTGAACACCTGGTTTAAAGTTAAGGTACATTTAGGGTTATGTTAAGGTTAGGGTTAGCACATAGTGGTTAGGGTTAGGGTTAGGAAATGTGTGAGATCTACAGGAAATGTGTGTGCTATAACTGTGATATATGTTTTTCAATTAAAGCATTGTGTATGATGCATATATTTGTCACAGAATACCACAGCATCCATCACACTTTAACATTTCAGTCACTTTGTACTCACTCTTCTCCTATTAGCAAATAAAAATGGAAGTCACAACATTTATAATTTTTTAAAATACATTTTGTGCACAGTTCCTGCCACCAAAACTTCATCATGTGGTCTGTATGCTGATGGGAATGGAGAGAGAAGAGGAAGGTTGAAGGCCTGGGTTTTGGAGTGAAAAATAAATGGAGCATGTGTGGTATAAAAAGCAGGCTTGTCTAAAGGGAAGGGGAAATAGAAGGGCATTCTTCATTCTTGTGTCCTTGTATCTGGTGGGTGTATGTGTGCCTGTTTCTTTACAGTTGTGTGTGTCAAATTGACTAATGAAGCTGATTATTTCTAGCTGTCAAGACAGGACATCCTGATTGCTCTACGGGCCATGTGGGCTGCTGCTGATGACCTCAACACATGCTGTTATTATTAAGAAAAATCCTAACTTAATACGCACTCCATGCATGCATCAGTGTTTGGCTGCAGATGGATGTCAGCTTAATGTTATTTCAATCCACCCACTGTTGAAAGAAGCTGATATGTGCAATATAGAATGAAGGTAAATGATCTAGTTTATTGTAACACCTAAGCTGCAAACCTCTGTTGATGGAGGACATTGAAAGCTAAATTATTGTTTAGGTCCCAACTGATCAATTTAGAAATAGTCACTCCTATTTAAAAACCTCACAGTCACACAGATTTTATGAAGAAAAGAAGTGCATTTCATAATGTTTACAGATAACAGATTCAAATTGAAACAATAATCACATTAATGATTGCCGTCATTTCAGAATTGGATTATAAAGTCAGCTCACAGAGGTATTTTTTGTCAACAATAAAACAAAATTAAAATGAATAGGGATTCATATAACAAGTTCAAATCATAAAAATATGCTTGTACGCAGATAACTTTGTTCTGTATTTGCAAGATCATCTCATGCCAAGAAACAATTTCAACAATAATACAAATTCCCATGGCCTTACCATGTCTTAATTTCATTTGGGAATGAGCATGTGTCTATTTTCAAAGATGGTTTAAAATAAGAGTTAAGCTAAATGATCCTAAATGCTCAGGTATGCTGCATTTGATTTATTGTTCGCTAATCTACACTTGAAGTGGTTTGCGTGTGTGTGTGTGTATTGTCTATGTGTATATATGACATCTGTTATAAAATCCTCTGCTCTGGTTCAACCTCAACAGATGACTGATGGAGTCCAATCAGAGTCTTTATTTGAAGAAGGGTGCATGAGTCTCCGTATTTGGGGCAGACAACAACAGTGTGACCCTGCCTGTTCAAGACCAGACTTCCTTGTTCCTTGGCTCTGTATCCCCTACACTGAGGCACACCCCACATTTCACTGGTGGGGCATAAAATGTCTCTGGAAATGGTTTCAGGGTTTGAGGCCTCACTGAGTGTTGATTTTAATTGGACACAAATATGTGTGTGTTTGATGTATGTGGGTGTGTGTTCTGTTTGGATTTTTGAGTATGTAAGTAATGTGTGTGCATTTCTACAAATGATGTTTTCTATCCAACAGCCTCACTGTCACACCAGGACTATGTACTCCAGCTCTGTCACTTGCATGCAGTAAAATGATGTATTAATCAGTGCAGTGATATATTAATTTGTGACAAAAAAAAAAGCAAAATCCAGTGTTGTCTTGCAGAGAAAATTACTTTTTGTTAATAACAGGAAGAATTCACACATGCCTTTGCTCAACACATACCACCACAGGTGTAAAAGTGTTTTGAAAATCTTATGACAATATAAGTCAGAGAGAAACTTTAGCCTTCATTCTCACGAATTGATGGTCCAGAGTAAGTAGACTCTTTGGTGAGGTATCTGATATATTGCAAATAACATGGTAATCTCCTTATGGCAGGCCAAACATGTCAGTGTTTGCTTGCTTATTCCACATATAAGAATAGCTCACTCATTCGCCGTCACGCACAAGCAAAGGCAAACATTCTTTTTCTTGTGCAGATTTCACTCTTTCTCCTTTTTATTTCTCCCCCTTCCTCTCTGAGCCCAGGAAGAGCGCACTCATACAGTCACCCCGGAACAAGCCTGGAGGTCTTCAGACCACACACAGAGAAGTGTGAGGATCTCGCCCTGACTCTCTTTCTTTTTCCTTTTTCTCCTTCCTTTCCTCCCTCCCTACTTCCTATCTTATTTCCACTGTTTTATACAGTCATTCCTACGATATCACTCCCTTTGTCACTTTCTTCTTCCCTATCTCTTTCCACATTTCTCTCTCTCTGCTCAGCCTGACCGAGGCAGAGTTAAGGCAGCGGGCCCACCGTTGCGTGTTTCTATCACCACTCTAGCAGTGTGTTCTGCCCCTATGTTTGTTTGAACATGCTGATTTGAACTGTAGAGAAAATGGTCATTTAGTATGATATTTGTGCCTGTGAGACCACCCAGACAGCCAGGGCAACGGACATGGGGAGTTTAGACTTTATTTTTCAACGCCTCCACTGTTCCCAGGGCTTCAGAGCTGACTGAGATTAATCCCTCTCTGTCACAGTATGTGTGATTATGACACAGGACAGTTGTCAGTTGTATAACATCCAGGTGAAAGACAGGATGTGCTAACAGGGTCTGCCTTTATATTGATTAATCAGGGAGGATGAAAGACATGTGTGTCATATGTGATAGGATTTGTTAAAGCGATTCCCTCTAGTGGCTGTGGATGAAAAGTCAAGGTGAAAAAAAAGCTCCGAAGTTCCTTGAGAATTTCTAGGACAGTGAACCTCAACCAGGAGTAGGTTATATTTTGCTCCAGGGGTTGTTACTTCCGCAGTTACCAGATGGAAAATAAGGTTTTCCAAAGGACACATGAAGAAATTTAAATAAAAAAGAATTTGATGAAGCTAAAAGTATATAACTATTTAAAAGTGATAGTTAAAAGTAATGTTGGCTTAAAAAGAGTAAAAATGTTGAAATACAGTTTGCTAAATGTAGCTAATGAACGAGCAACTGAAATAGTTAGCTAAAAGTAATGCATAAGTATTTGAGACATGAATGAAAATGTAAATAGCTTGTCTAAAGAAAACTGCAATAAAGTTCAACTTCTGCCACTCCAGGTGATAGTATGACCACCAGATCATGGGAAATGTATAAACAATATCGTACAATTTTTAACATCCAAAAATCTTTGGTAGGACTGTGGGTTACTTCAGACGAAGGCTGTGGATCACTGGTGGACAACATCTCAACAGTATCTCTGATGCTACTGCACAATTCTCACACAAGGACAGTGACAAACCACTTAAAGAGAGAGCACCAGTTTCACAATGGGTGGGAATGCATAAATCAAGTGTTATCACATATCAAAGTGCCTAGATATTGTCTTTCTGTTAGTGGAAAGAGTTCATTAAGGCTTCTTTGAGGAAGTATAAAAGGCATAAATGGCCTTGACCTCATTGGTCTGACATGGTAGCTGATACTGTGGATAAGGAGGACTGAGCATCACATTGGGTGGCACCATGCGTGAGCAGGGGATTTACAGTGTCTCCAGACCACACACAGACAGGAGAGGGAGGGATGGATGAAGGGAGGGAGGACATGGAGAACTGAAGCAAAAAAAGTGAGGAGAAAAACAGAGATGTGGGAGTTATGAGGAGCTGCAGATATGGACACTGGACACTGTGATAGGTCAAGATTATAACGTGTGTATATGTGGGTGTATGTAGGTGTTCATTCTCAGTGGCAAGTTTAAATTCCAACAAAATTTTTATTATTATTTAATTTTCTCTAGAAAATAATTCTCAGATTTTAGATCTTTTTTTATGTTGTGCATCACTAGCGTATCGGGCGCTCATTTTTTCAAAAGATACATTTCAAATAAATAAGAACTAGCATGTCATTTGTTTGGATTATTTCAAACAAATTATTACATTGTAGAATTATCATTGTTTTTTTTTTTCATTCTATGTTCTGCTCACTTAAGGGACAAGCTATGTTACTGTAAGGCAAAGTCAGTGAAATGCCTTACCTCTATCTACAGTAAAATTCAAGATGCTTCATTATGTCTGGTTTATTGTCATGGTTATCTGTTAAGCATGGCTTGCTAGTTTTCTGCATTTTACATTAGCAAAGAGAACAACAGTCGCAGACAAAGTATGTAATAGTTAGTATTATCAGTGTACATTATTCAGCAATAACTCTGTGATTCACTATAAAGGTTTCAAGTTCAGTGTATAAGGGGGAAAGCAATGTGTGCTAAATGGTCCATAAGCATGGCTTGGCCTGGCCCTGTAAGCCCCTCTGGACTCCATATGGTGAATGTGTGTGCACTACATGCATGGACGCATGGCCAAGCCCTCAGCAGGATTGCTCCACACTGGATAACATCCCATAAAACACAGACACACATATGCAAACACACACACACACACATAAGAGCATCACGTATACCAGTATTAAAAAAGCTCCAAATATATTTCAGCAACATATTGTATGTGGCATCTATCAGCATATTGTCGGGTACGCATGCAAAAACACACCTGTGCGTGGAACTGTGGGGTCACACATAAACACAGTATCATCTCCCAGCTCAACAAACACATGCATGTGTACATCTACACTTTGATCCGCATCTTCCTTCACTCACAACAACTCCTGCAAACAAAATCCTTCCAAACTACCTCTGTCTCCACTTCTCCTCTGTAGGAACTGAACTACTACAGGCACCACGTTGTACTCCCCTGATCCTGATTGTGAAGTGGGGAGTGGAGGGGAACATAATTGCATGCTTAAACGCCTGAGAAACGGACGTCCAGTTCTGCTGAGTCGGTGCTTTTTGTGTGGCCTCATTGTTGGGACGTGCAGTCATGCAGCTCTTTGAGTCCCTGTCGGTGTTCATGTTGTGTTAGGGGTGGTTCAGAAGAGTGGAAGAGGGGGAAATGTTGTCTAGCAGCCAGATATTTAATTCCAAGACCAAGCACTTTGTGCCTATCCACCATGAGGAGGGTGCATGTATCCAGAATAGAGTAAAACAGACAGAAATCAGAGGCTATTCCTGTTGCATTTTTGTTCCATGGTTTAACACTTATGTTGTCAGCCATTTAATCTGCTGCCTGTAGAGCCTTTGATAAAAAAGACACAAACTACACAAAACACATAGATGCACACAGTGTATGCAGATACACATGCAAGCACAAACGCCACAGTCAGTTATACTTTCTGGTTGATATGCTTAGTATGGCCCAAGTAGACAAACAAAAGGCTCCTCTATGGGGCTGCAGTGTAATGAGAGGCGGCTTGATCGTAAATATGTTGCTCTACAGAGTTTTCCATCTCACTGCAGGACAAAAAAAGACAAGCCATCAAATTCGGGTCATCAGAGGCTTCTTGTGCAACTCAACTCACTGAGCAGAATCAGTTGTGTCATCATGGCCGTCTGAGGCCCCAAAGTGTTCAACAGAGGCAACATGATTCCCCAATCACAGGTGACACTTGCAGCAACAGTAGTGACAGAAATTATGTCACAGGGTCTTTTTCAAACATTGGAGGTTATCATTAAAGTACACTTTGTGTGTAACTATGCAGAGAGTATGTGATATGAAGTGATGCAGGGGATGATACAAAGCTGCTTAGAAGAGATTCAAGGTTTGTACAACTTAAAGCATTGCAACGCCTTTATTTTCTGCAGTCTTGCTGAATAGACAGCTGTCTTTTTCCTGTAACATCCCTTGAATTGTTGAGAATGATAAATTACGCAACTTTAAGACAGTACTTGCCTTATACCACTTATTAATCTTCAGCAAAAGTCAAATTCTCCAAGTCTTACACCTCGTCTCGGTGTGGCTAATGCTTCACTGGACTTGGAATGGCCTGATCACTGAGTAGAGATATAATGTAAGAGGCACTAATTATGGCATTAAAATGTTTATTGGTGTCCATTAAATTGTTAAAAAAAAGTTATGTCTTAAAATTAGTGTCATGTCAGCATGAAACCTCAAATACAGCAGAAATTACAGTGAAAGCTAGTTAGTCCTAAAAACGGAAATATTGTTAGGTGCATAAATTACATAAAATATTAAAGGAACACTGCATTGCTTCTTTTGTAACTCACCTCAAAATCATCACACTTCATCAAATGCAATTTAATACACTTGCTACTGTAGTTGAGTCAGGTGGCAAGAGATGAGAGGAGGTAAAAGCAGCCAAAACATCATGACTGATACGATTCAGCCCTTTTGGTTAAAAACCATGAGTGATATGTTGATTTTAGACATGTGACATCATATTAATCCAACTGTTTTCCATTTCTGGAAGTGACACACTCACAATATGAAGGAATTATTAACAAACTAATAAAGTATGCATGAAAGCAAATTAATGAAAGACAAATAAGGAAAAAAAAGAAAGCATGAATTAGCAGCATAATTTTCCATCTCTGCAATCAATGCTTTTGAAGCTGAAACTGACATTTTTGGCACGGTCGTAAATTGCTTTTGGCCTGTGGCGGATCCTCTGGTTCATGAGAGAAGTAGTGGAAGACAGATGGAGTGTTTCCAAGACCTCCATTCAGGTCTTCCTCTCCAACCACTGATTATGACCAACAACAGAAGTTTGGTAAACGTCTGGCTCAACACTGTTTTATTTAAATCAAACCTTGATTTAGCCAAATTAATCTGATTCAGATGAAAGCTGTAGCTGCAGGAAACTCCCATGTCTGGACAACAAGTTTGCTTAAATCAATCCACGTGGGTTTCAGGAAAGCCAGTGGGGAAATTTCATGGCGGATGCAAGAGAAAGCACCTTCCCGACCTGATTAGAATAAATTATGAAACAGTTCCCTTTCCAGTCTGTAGAGATTATGTATAAAATGTGATGATATTGTCCTTACATTTTATATCATTTTATACTTCTACTCCACCACATTTGACAGGAAACAGCAAATGTACAAATAAACTGAATAGTAGTAGTAGTCGTAGTAGTAGTCCATCACAACCAGCTTCAACGTTAAAATGTTACTGTTAATATAATGATAATACTACTACTACTACTACTACTAATAATAATAATAAATCAACTAGTTGTGTATGAAAATGACAGTTGATAAGAACTTCTTATCTGTAGCCAATGAGCTATTTATCCCAACTCTATCTGGTTGAGTGGTAATGTATTATTGTAACGGAGGCCAAGGAAGGCCCTTATGGTTCAATGAGAGAACAAGTGTGTGTGTGAGAGAGAGATCTTGCACAGTTTGCAGGCCTTTGACATCAGTGTTTGGGCTTTCTTTATGAGAACATCTGCAGCAGCTGCCCTATAAATTCCCAGTGTTGAGAAAACATGAACAAAATGTTTCATTTTTGTATGGCAGTGTACCATAGCAAGAAGCAGACCTAGTCGTGCCTCATCTGGAGCGCCACGGCCAACGTTTAGGGGAAGTCAAATCAGGGATGGAGAACGGAGACGATGTTACTGTGTATTTACAATTCTGTTCTACATAGCAACAGACAAGCTTGAAGAGAACTTGTTCATGGCCATCACATCAATCCCAGAGGACAAACATATCTCTTCTCCTTTATTTTTTTGCATTTCTAAAGACCACCAACTCTAAAGTCTTTCATGCGTGTTCACAAAACTCCTTCCTTGCTTTCACCCTCTGTCAAGACTTGATTTTTAGTTTATTCTCCTGACTATTAAAAAATATAGGATAATACGATGACACTGTTGTTCCTGTATATAAAAAAACGTCAGCATTTCTTTCTGCAAATCTTTACATATTTAAAACTTCAAGAGACACTTGAATATTCTCGCTATCAGAATTTTCTTTTACTTTTATAACAGTAATCATCTTAGCATTTTCTAAAGCCCCAAAGTAAATAAAATGTCAAACAGTGTTTACAAGGAGTCCATGCATTATACACACACATTGATTGATTGATAGTCAATGTTATTCAATAACAAGGTTTACACTTGAAATGAGAATAAAATGGTAACTGCTATAGGCAATAAACACAGCAGCAATGACTGCATTGTATAAGACATGCATTATGTTACCAATGTTACCAGTATTGTACAGTTCACATATGTGTTGCACGTAAATGAGCAGCAGAAAAGTACCAAATAAAGTATCGTTACTGTCTGATCAGAAAACTGACAACACACAGACTATTTCACATTTTATATTATAGAGAAAAACGTATTCAATTTATCCAAATGCTCATTAAATGTTATCTTATTTTTCTAAAGAAAAAACCCCAAAACAAATGAAATTAACTTTCATTTTATTTGTATTGATTTTTCCCGCAAATTGATATAAATTAGTTGCGGCACTTTCCACACATTTCTCCAACAGTAAAACTGTTTCGAGAAAAATCAAATAATAGAGACAAAAGTTATTTCAAAATATTTACCTGACCTGTTTGTAATTTGTAAAGCAGCTTTTTCATTTATTTATTTATTTTTAAATGTTCACTCGGTGAAATGTGTGGAAAGTGCCGGACTCTTTGTGAAAATAGATAAACACGCAGCACTGTTTCTGGTCTCGCTCTGCTGTCTTGTTGACAGATAACTAATCATTAACGGAGGATATAACTATATGAACGTCCTAATACTAACTTACTCAAGACAACGTGCCTGAACGCCACATGAGAGCAGTGTGATGTTACTATTATTACACTTACTTTGCTATAAATGCTAGGTAAGCTAATCAAGCTAGCTAGCAAGCTACAGTGATTTTGCTTCACATGAAGAAGACGATAGGAGATACTTGCAATAAATCCTGATGGCTTCAACGTCTGGAGTTGAAAAAGGTTTGTAAGACATGATTTTACTTATTGCTGTTGGTCACTGGTTTTAAAAAAAACACATGTATGTACCTTTAAAACTTCTGCAGTTGGCAGTTAATTGACCACATTTCCCAACTCAACTTTATCTCGACTAACGTTACTTTTTAGTGATGTATTGTAATGAATGATACGATTATTAGTATTTATCCCTGCTATATGTTTACCCATGGCAAACTAAGTATCAATATGGACTGGGCGATGTTAAAAAAAGCACAGTGTACTAATAAAATGTTGACATCATTTCACAGCAACAAGGCATGAAGGTGACAAATGTTTGGCTCCTTACCATAGAGATGGCACCCTGCGTGAAGCCACCACCCAGAGACTGAGCACTGATCGCAGTAAAGATGTGGAGGGAGAAGAAGAAGAAGAAGAGGAGGAGCAGGAGGAGGAAGCTGTGCCTGTTTTAAAACACATGAGAACAGGCCTAAATCACTCTACCCATGAGAAACCTGTGTTTGCCAGCAGCGCCACACATCCCAGGGTTTGTGTGCCCTTGGAGCTGGGTGATGCTGGTGGAGACAAAGTGCCCTACACCATTAACAGATACCTGAGGGATTACCAGAGGGAAGGTATCAGGTTCATTTACAACAATTATATCCATTCCCGGGGTTGCATCCTTGGAGATGACATGGGCCTGGGGAAGACTGTACAGGTAAACAGCACAATAGTTGTGAAACCATTGTTTTCAGCAACAAAATGTGTGGTGTTTATTTATCCTTCATATATTGTTTTCTTTTTCTCTCTTTTCACCTCTTTTTATTTTATCTTAGGTTATTGGCTTCCTTGCTGCAGTGTTGCACAAAACAGGAACATGGGAGGACATTGAGAACAACAAACCTCAGTTTCTACAGAGTCAGATTCCCTCCAAGCAGTGTAAACCCAACAAAGTGGGTATTGAAATAAGATGGTAACATAAAGTGTTAAAAAAGTATTAAAAATCCTAAAATGTCTTGATAGTAGAACTAGATTTTAATGTGGTGTGGGTGCATTAATTCAGGAAACAACAGTGTAAAGCTGAAAGTATCAGGAGTAACATGTCATCAACATGGTTTTGGTGTTTTTGTGATCCGCTCTAGGTTTTCCTGATTGTAGCCCCACTTTCAGTGCTTTATAACTGGAAAGATGAACTGGACACATGGGGTCACTTCCACTGTGTGGTGGTCCACGGGCTGAGGAAAGAGGAAGAGCTGGCTCACATCAAGAAGGGACGCACTGAGATCGCTCTCACCACCTATGAGACCCTTCGACTTTGTCTGGATCAGTTTAATAAGTAAGAAGAAACATTCTTAACACTCAAACATACAGTGTAAATAATACATTTTCTGTATGCATGTATGCTATTTTTAAGATTTGATGAATTAGATTCTGTTATAGTAACAGAGTTTTGTTACTTGGACACTGTGATTAAAAGTTGTGTTTGCCCCCCTCGCAGCATAGACTGGTCTGCTGTGGTTGTGGATGAGGCTCACAAGATAAAGAATCCAAATTCCCAAATCACTCAGGCCATGAAGGATCTGAAATGTCAGGTCAGAGAGTGTTTAGTTTTTATTGTAGTATACTATGACTAGTGTGTGACTAGTAATGACTTAGAGTGTGTGGAGCTTCTGGAGCATCCCAATGATGGAGGAAGGATGTCAACAAGATTGGCTCTCTTCCTTCTGTGGTTTCTTTCAAGTGTAGAATCTGCATTCAGGCACTTCATATTTTCACTGTACTGAATACTTTCATAGTAACTTTTTACTTATATTTCTATTAGATCAGAGTTGGCCTCACTGGTACCATCTTACAGAACAATCTTGAGGAACTGTGGTGTGTTATAGACTGGTAGGTCCAAATACTTTATTTTTATTTTTATTTTTTTCAAACATACATTTCCCTCCTATGTAAACAATGTATTAAGTGTTTATATATATTATTTAATTGTAAAAGTATTGTTTTTGTTATTCTATGCAGGGCAATACCTGGTTGTCTTGGCAGTTTAGGGCATTTTAAGAACAAGTTTTCAGATCCCATTGAGCATGGGCAGAGACACAATGCAACAAAACGTGCCGTAGCTACAGGGAGGAAGACTGTCAGAGCTCTGGCGAGGAAGATTTCCCACAGGTTCCTCAGAAGGACTAAATCTCTTATCAAGGAACAACTGCCTAAGAAAGATGACAGGGTAGGTTGAGTCTAATCAGACTTTTTAATTGAAATGGATTTTTAGTTGTCTGGGAACATTCATCATCTACTTTATAGTATTTCATAATAATAATCACGTAAGGGTTTTTGTTGCTCTGTTGTGTTTTGTTCTAGGTGGTGTATTGCTCTTTGACTGACTTTCAGCACACCGTATATCAGACGGTGCTGGACACTGAAGATGTGACATTACTGCTTAGGTCTTCAGAGAAATGTGACTGTCAAAGCGGACGTACCCGAAGAAGATGCTGCTATAAAGTCAGTTCACCTCTGAGCTTTTCAGTTTAAGGGCCAAATTACATAGGTCAGACAAAATATACAAAATATTTTCTATACTCATTTACTTAACTTTATTATTATGTTAATGTTTTAAACTAGGTAAATAAGATGGAATATATGCTTTGTGGAATTTAGATGAACTGATTCTTTAAATATCTGTTATGTACATTTACATTGTACTTTTTGTACACAGTATGCTACAATACAACACAGGATCCTGCTGCAATTTTTTAAATGCAGGGAGGAAGCCTTCTGCTATCCATTTAAATTTATATCCAAATTTTAATTTTTAATAAAAACTATTATTATTAATATTTTTATTAATAATAATAGTTTCTTCCCTTTTAGACAAACTCAGAAGGTGTACACATTAAGGAGATGTACTTCAGTTACTTGGCCATATTGAGGAAAGTTGCCAACCATGCAGCACTGCTGCAGTCTACTGCAGGAACCAGCAAGAAACAGGTATGAACATGTAGTCCCGCAACATGTAGACCTTCTCTTTTGTATTCTAAATCATTAGAGCTACACTATCTTGTTCACTAACGTAACACGTTTATTCTTCTAGGAAAAGTATGTGAGTGCCATTTGTCAAAAGGTATTCCAGAAGTTTCCAGACTTTGTGCAAAGATGCAAAGATGAAGCATTTGAAGCCCTGTCAGACCCAATGTACAGTGGGAAAATGAAGGTACAGCACAGGAACAAAGGCTCAGTCACCTGTTCTTTACAGGGTGTTGTCATGTAGGTTAATGTGGTTATCTTTACCTTCAGGTTTTACAGAAGCTGCTGAAATATTACCTGCAAAAGAGGGATAAAGTGCTTCTTTTTTCTCTCTCAACTAAGGTGAGAACTGTCTTTATATGCTTTGAGTGTATTGAAATCTGAATTTCTTGTGTCAGTGAGTTTGCATGTATGATTGGGATGGATGTGCAACACGTTGAGATGTTTTCCCATAGGACAATGGTTTGGTAATGTAAAAGGGATTTTAGATGGTGTCAGAGGTGGAGTATGCTCGTTGGTCTTGGAGCGTTAGGCCCATTCAAATCCAGTTGGCTTTTCAGCAACAGGCTTGAACACACACACTTAATTGCTGCTGCTGTTAGACTAGATGACTTGTTTAGAGAAAAAATAGTAGCAGGAGACATGGTTTTCTCATGACATGGATTAATAGGCAAGGCTTGGGGTTTTATAAGTGAAAGCAATTACAGTTGTTAAGATAATTAGACTTTGCAGTTTAGACTCTAATTGTTACTGTCACCTGAGACAGAATGATAACTTTTCAAGTCAAGCTCAACATTTCAGATTTCTGAGGTAATATTTTCAGGCCCTATATTTTGCTTTTTTGGGAATCATAAAAGCCATACAGTTTTGATTGCACAAGTCTCAGTCATACCCTTGTGGTATATCAACAAACCAAGAACATTATGTTATATGTTTTCTATTCGACTTGTTCACAGAAGATGGATTTTTACGCAGTTGATTCATGTGTTTTGAACCCTGCATAACTGTTTGTTGTGTTTTGAACCTGACAGCTATTAGATGTGCTGGAGAGCTACTGCATGGCTGAGGGGCTCGACTACAGCAGGCTGGATGGAACCACCAAATCCAAAGAGAGAGTCCAGATTGTCAAAGAGTTCAACAGCTCCTCTCACATCAACCTCTGCCTGGTTTCCACCATGTTAGTCTGCAAAATAATATAATAACTAAAAATATATATATATATATACATGTGTATGTATGTATGTATGTGTATATATGTATATGTATATACGTGTGTGTGTATATATTTGATTACAAACCTTAAATAGTGCATTCATGCGGAATTAAAGCCTTGCCATATGGATTAATTAGAGCTGTATGCAAAAAATGTTTCTGTGACTGCTACATGTTTTGCTATACCAACAGTAAGCGCATTCAAATTCTGCTAACAACTCTTTGCCATGTCAGGGCAGGAGGTCTTGGTCTTAACATTGTAGGTGCCAATGTGGTTGTACTGTTTGACCCAACGTGGAACCCAGCCAATGACCTCCAGGCTATTGACAGGTAGGTTGTTTGTCATTTCTAAACTATCAACAATTTATACTGTTTTATTGATGTACTGTACATTCCCTCGATTAGCTTCAAGAAGCACCAAAGCCACTTGTATTGCCTTTCTATGTATGCTCTTTGCCAACTTTTAGATACAGCATCTGATATCAAAATATCCAGTTATTGCAATATTTATATATACATGTATATATGTTTGTTTGTCTTTTTAGAGCTTATCGCATTGGCCAGTGCAGGGATGTGACTGTCCTCAGACTGATCTCATTGGGGACAGTAGAGGAAATTATCTACCTCAGACAAGTTTACAAACAGGTATGTATACCAAAGAATGTATACCAAAGCATCATACAATAGTAGCCACAGCAGCATACTACATACGTCACGGATCTTTGCTGTATCTGTTTATTTTACTTGTTACCTGTTTACCTGATGAATTCAAACCCCAGTCACCCAGATAATTACACCACACTAAACAAGTAACAAATATATCAAATAAAAAAAAAAAAAAAAACTGTCTCTGCTTGCCTTGGACTGGCACATTGAGTTGATTCCACTTGCTAGCATGTGACTAGTGTATGATAAGACAATTTTATTTCCAGTTAAGCTTATTAGCATACATTCAGTGTTTAGTAATCTTTCTAACGACGTTTCTATGTTTTTTTCCCCCCAGCAATTGCAGTGCTCAGTTGTGGGCAACGAAAGTGCACGGCGGTACTTTGAGGCAGTGCAGGGGCATGGTGTCCATAAGGGGGAGCTGTTTGGGATCAAAAACCTTTTCAGGCTGCAGACCCAGGGGGCATGCCTTACTCGCAAGATTTTAGAGGTTAGATTGCCTGTGGGCCTTTTACTTCTGTAGGTTTAGGGATTAATGATTGATATATATAAGCATATTGCACTTACTGTTATTTCTGATATTAGCCCTTCAGATACATGCCCAAAATGGTCAATATATAATGTATTCCTTGGGAAAATGAAAAAGTCTGTTATCGATGACATCTGACATTTGTTTTATAATGTATGCTGAAATGTTAATGTTTTGTCTGACTCACTTTGGTTCTTTCTGTCAGCGAGAAGGACGAGTGGAGGCTGGTGTAATGACAACCAGCACACACACAGGCGAAGAGAAGGAGAAGGGAACAACGAGAGTTAGCGTGAGTAATGTTTGCCATTCTCAGAGACCCATAACATGGGGCGTTCATCTTTCCCATCCTTCACTCTGTCTTCATTCCCAGGCGGCCCACTCATCCTCCCATTCCCACGTGAAAGATGGCATACCTCAAACAGGGGCCTTCCTGTCTGTCAGTTAACCAACTTCTTATTTAACTTTGTCTGCCTTAGCTCTGCATTTTCTGACTTGTACTTTCCTCCATTATTCTCATTTTACAATCCTCCTACTCTCTTGAAGTAGCCAACCCCAAAATAGATATAATTTATGAGATAAAACAGCCCCTACTCTGGAAAAAACTGTACAAATGAGATACATTATGTTACTTTGAAAGAACAAATACATAGCATCTATCTTGAAGGTAGCTATAAAGTTTGTAGTTTTGTCAGACGCTGTGGTTAGCTAATATTCAGTCGGTTATAATAGATTCATGCGGTGAACAAAAAGACTCACATTAACCTCACAGAAACCTTTAAAACTACGGCTCCTCAGTATGTTTCAGCAGTGAAACTAGTAGTAGTATATTTACGTATACTATAAATGTTTGCTGACTGACCAGGGCTTTTGTTCTCTATGATTGAGACAACATGAGAGAGATTCTCTTTGTCTGCCTCTCTTTTTCTTTCTGACACTGTGTAAAACAGCTGGATATAATTACCTAGTGTCCTAATGGAAGGAGCAGACCACACTGAAGTATATCTTCTGCTTTTCAACTATTTATTTACACAGCGATACCCCTTATCATCCTGTTCCCAGCCAGGGCTGTGCTGTACTGCATAGCACACTGTCCTTTTTTTTACAGGGCTGCTGTTCCACTGAGGCCATTTAGAGTTTTGAAAACATACAGAATACACTGGGGTGTCTTATCATGCACAGAAAGAGGCTTGATGCGTGTAAGCACTCACTCACACACAACCTCTGCAGAATTGGGTCGTGAGTTGTACAGTTGGCAATTTTTTGTAAAATTAGGATTACTGTTGGCGCTTGCTCCCATAAACGCCCATTTGTATAACTAAGGAAATGTTATGACTCTTGTCTTATTCATATTACATCATAATGAAGGGCATGTGTCAAGTCGATGTTTATTATGATTTGTTCTTACAAACACCTGTTTTCTATTACACAATGAATTTTCTCATAGACACGAACAAAGGAGCTGCAAAATCTGCTGTGTATTGTGGCAATTCAGTCTTGTACCACTTTCTATGCCAGTCTATTACTACTTCTTTTGTTTATACTAATTTTATTAAAGGAAGCTGGATATTCTTCGACTACAAATGCCACTTTGCTGAATGATGGATCAGTCAAGGAGAACAGAGATGCATCAAACATACCCAGAGGGGTGCTGGACTTCAGCAGCGAAGAGGAGGAAGTGGAGCTAGGGGTTAAGAGGAAGGCCTCAGATCTTAGTGCAATGGATGGCACAAGGGGTGGGAATGCTGCCACTGGTCCAGGTCGAATGACTCTCCTCCAGCATGGCTTCTCCAGACTGCTCCAAGCAGTCAGAGGAAAGTCAGGAGAAGAGGACAGTAGTCCGGATGTTGAAGAAATCACCTCTGACGAAGACACTAAAGATCAAGGAAACTCAGGAAAGAAGGACAGTACCTACCCTGGCACTAATAACAGCTCTAATACAGGGAATGGTGTGGTTTGTCTGCCTAAATTGGGAACAAGGGTGGGAGAGAATGGAGAATGTGAGAGACAAGAGAGGATTTCTCATTTGAAAGATAATGTAAGAAAGGGACTCGCCCAGAAAGGTTGGACATGTAAGAAAGTTATAATGGATGAGGATAGTGATGAAAGCTCTTCACCAGACAGAAAAAAACAAAACAAAAACAATAGTAATAAAACTATAGTTCCCAAAATGCACCAATTCAAGGGTTACTCGGATGAATCTGAGGATTTGGACATAGATGCAATGGCATGCTCTAAGATTAAGTTTTTACGAAGAGTAGACCATAATAGAAAGAGGCAAAGTGCTAGTGTAAGGGACAAGGCCAGATCCAAACACACAGAGGACATAGAGACTTTCACATCTTCAGAGGATGAGCACACTCCTGTTAAGAAAGGGAGATCTAAAGAAAGTCACTTTACAACTCCACAGACAAATCGATCCAGATCTGCAACAACAGACAGGGCAAGTACAGAGAAGCAGGCAGGGGAGTCCAAAGCTGTATCATTTACAAATCTGAAAAGTCAGACATCCCCAGCATCTAAAGGAACGGATGGAACCATCGACAGTGTGTTAGGTTAGATTCAGTGTTTATTTTTCACTCTCATGTATGCCTGAAAGTTTTGAATCTACCTCAGCATTAATGGTATTTATTTTGATTTAAAGGAGGTGTACAGGAGGTGGTGTATACCCACTCTAACCAACGTGTCGTGGGTGGAAGCAAAGCAGAGGAGCAGATCAGTAGAGCTGCTATGCGAGATGTGTTTGAACGAAAGATGTATTCTCAGCTCCCAGCTAATCATCTTTTCAGCACCCAGGAGGTACAGTACACACCTGACACTACCCTGGTTTAGTACACTGCTTATGACTTTGCAGAATTGCAGTTATGTAAGTTACCAATAGTAGAATCATACTGCTGTATGATTTCATCCCCTTTCATGTCATCACAAGCCTGTACAGAGTACAATATAACAGAAATAATAAATGGTCCTTCGTGAGGTCTGTGGATTACTGTGAATAACTTTTTACATTTCTGGGTTTCTGTTTCTTTCAATCATTATACATTTAAAAGAAATGAATAGGTATTTGGGTGACATAGGTGAACAGACCCCTACTTATGTAATAATGTATGATATGTTTTTCCACTGCAACTGTAGGTCCATCATCTTAATTAGCTGTGTGTAAAACAAATTTATAGATATTGTTTTTTTTCTTAAAGCGTCTCTGTTTTATTATAATGTTGTATTCTCAACTTGTTTCTACGACCATGTCCCAAATATGTCACATAACTTTTTCAGGAATTGCTTGATTAGCTAAGAGGTGTTGTAATGCATAGTCTGATGCAGAAATAACTCAAACTCATGTTCACTGATTTTATAAAACTTTTTTTTTTATTGTACTAGAGCTTGTTGTCAAGCCCGCCAGACAGTCCATCTCACCCTGCTACTGTCAGACCGGAGAAGCTGACTGTGGACCATCCGATCACCTTCACCAACAAGAGCATACGCCAAACCAGAAACACCACCATCATCATTGGAGAGACTCCCCAGGCCATACGCAGGTACTGAAAGAGGGTCAGAGAAGATGGGGTTAAGAGGCAAGAACAGAGCAAAGAAGCTAATGGCATTTAAGATAAAACAAACAAACAAACAAACAAGCGAAGAGGAAGACATAAAAAAGGCATGGTAGTTGAAGATGAAATATGATGGATATCCAATGAGAGGATAAAGCAATAAGAGGGATGGGTGGACTTGCAGAAGTAAAAGGACTATACATTAAAGAGTGTGCAACAAAAGATTGCACTGAAATATAGCAGGCAAGTGGATGACAGGAGAAGGGGGTGTAACAAGTGGAGTTGTGGGGAGGGAGGGCAAAAAAAGAGTAATTCCTGGCAGTGTAGGGAAGTAGGCCAAAACTCACCACAGATATATGATGTTGAGCGCCCCCACCTGGGTCTCAGGAATTGTGTGTGTTCATGTGTATGTTGTGTGTTTAGAGAGAGAGAGGGAAAGACCACCTCTGAGCTCTCCCTTCCACCTATTTCCCAGCATCATGCCAAAGGTTACACAGTTGTGTTCAGGCCCAACAGTGCAGGAGTTTTCCCCTCCACAACCACAGCCCTCCTGAGAGGAATCAAAAATGATTGCCCGAGGACTTCCAAACCCTCACTGACATACACACACACACACACACGTCCTAACAAGCATTTTACACACACATACGGACACACTGTACTCAAATACACACACCTCTGTAGTGCATCACCTCCGCTCCCTACCTCTCAAAATACACTCATAAACAGACACCTTTGTGGCTCCAATCTCACTCCCCAAAGGGAAGACTGAATCTTTGCCCAGAGGCTCACCTGGGAGTGAAAATACACACTAGTTATATTGATATCCCCTCAATTAACCTTGCTGTTTAATGATTTGAATCCGCATGCATGTTGGGTTTTACTGCTCTTACTTTTATTTATTGTTTTTCCAGTGAAAGCCACAAATGGTAATAAAACCACCATTTTGCTGCTGCACCACGAGTGACTTTAAAGTATTTCTGTCCCTGAGTCTGGTTAGACCAAAGCTTTAATGACTGCCTAGGAGCACAGGAAAAACACTTCATACTGCATGGCTGTCTGGATATAAGCCTGAATATATGGGGAACTATTCATCTTAGGCTAAGCCTGACAGACCCACAGAATATCTGATTAATATAGGCCTTGTGGCTTTTAAAAGACGGTGTAAGTAAGTAGCCTAAAGTATGCTCACACGTGCCAAATTCTAGCCTCAAACTAGAGAACGTGTTGAATCATTAACATATATAACAGGCAATAATAATTAAAAAAAAAACATCTCATCTTATCTATTTCATAATTTTTCAGGCATGCATGTGTTTTCACATCACTTTATGCGTTCTTTGTGCGCTTGTGTGTAGGCATCAGCTGGAGGAGATGGCAGCAAAATTCAAATTTTCCTCAGTCCGCCAATTTGCAGCAGAGGTTCTGAGAAGCAACTCAACCCAGAGACTGGACTGGCTACGTCTGTATTACACTTCACTGAACAATCCTGAACTGGTCAACGCAGTCACTAATAACTTCCCACAACCTGATTCAGCACTGACCTCCTCTTCTTCAGCTGCTATATCCACACCATCCACCAAAGCATCGCTTCAGACAGCTGCCACAAAGTCTCACACAGAAACCAGAACCTTACAAAAGGTTGTTCCAAAACCCAAGAGGAGGTCTAAATACCCTCAGAAGTATCTGGGACCCCAGACCAAGCCTGGAACCCTACAAGACAATGTTTATTCGCCTCAGAAAAAGTCAAAAATCCCACAACCCAAACCTAAAAAAGATGGTTTAGAACCCCAGAAAGAGCAAACAAACCCTCAAAAAAAAGTTCTACAAGCTCTAAGTGATGTTCCAAGTCCTGAGTTAGAAGTGCAGGATGAGCTGGTCTGCAGTGCCAGAGGACACAGGAGGAGGGGTAGTGTTTCTAGATCTGGAGCCTTCAGAGCTGGTGGTGGTCTTGGCATAGACTGGGCCAGCAGTAGTGGTCTGGGGCCTGGGGAGGCTGCTGCTTTCCACAGAGACAGAGATAATCCTTCTCCGGACCTTAGCCATAGCTCGTTCACCACATTGTCTAAACCCACAGCACACAGAACGGAGCAAGAGCAAAAATCGTCTTCCACGACTAGTGAAGCTTTTCAAGGGAAGACAGAAAATGCTCAGACCCTTTCCCATCTGGAACAAGCACCGTCTACCTCCAGTTGCCATTCCCTCCTCACAGATCTGTTAGGAGACACCTCAATTCTTGACGACTTGTTAAAACCCAAGCTTAGGGGTGCACAGCAGAGCAGCTCCCCAAAAGCACCACATACATCATCCTCAGTGTCAGCAAGCACATGTCTTGCCTTACCGTCTCCATCCAGAATCGGTGCAACAGACTCTGTGTCCTCTCCGGGTTCTCACACACCATCTACACACCAGTCGGCATCAAAGGGTAGACGCAAAGACTTCTGGGACATCCTGAATGAGGGTAATGAAGAAAGTATCAACAGGTTGACAGATCTGGCAGAAGTGCGGAGGGTTTGCATCAACACAAACTTTGCATCTAGAACTCGGTCTGGAAAGGAAGAAAGCAAGAGTCTGTGGAAGACTAATGAGAAGTTTCTATGGAAGAAATAATACAGAAAAGATATTTTAGATTGTGTTTAATTTGTTTTGAGGTGTCTTTTAGCTTCGCTATTTTAAATTTTTTTTTTTACAAAAATGATATTTAAAGCGGGCTTTCCTGATTCGGATTCTATTTCTTTATTTTCACTGCTACTTTTTTTTTAAATGTCTTTTTTATTTTACCACTAATATGAAAATATTCTATGTTCATCTAGTTAGTGAGTTATTGATATAATGTTGAGTTACCTGAATAAACCTGTGTAGATTTTATTGAAATTATCACCATACACAACCTCTAGTGAATGACTGTAATTTCTCATCACAGAGGCATTACTATATATAAAAATGATTGGAAACAAGCCATATTAGTAGAATTTAGTAACAAGAGTGTAAAAATGTATATAAATGTGTGATATGTGGCCGCTGTTTAAACTTCTTCTGCCTCTGATATGATATTAAGTGGATGTTTTGACAGAGAAAACCCAACCAGCTGTGGGCTTAAGCCATTAATGTTATCCAATACCATGAGTGCCACCCTGTGACTGTTGGTGGCCCTGCAGAGATATCACTTAAAACCTCTTGTTGGCTGTTACATGAACCCCTCTGAACCCCTTGCTGATTCCCTCTCCACATAACAGTGTGTATAGATATTGTCTAGATAAACTACACAGTTGTCTGTGCAGTAATCTGAAAGTCTGCGGTGCAGCTCAGTTGTGCTTCAAATGACCGTCAGAGTGGAAGCTGCTGTGCTATTAGTGAAATAATAATAATAATAAATAAATAATAAGGGTGGATTTGTTTGAGTAATATTCACACCCACCTATCCATCCATCCTGTGCCTCAAACGCTGTCATGGTGACAGAAATATTTGCACAAAAAATGTAATTAAAATATAAAACTCATAGCTTAGCACTAATGTGAAAATAAAGTAAAAGCCCTTACTGTGTGTGTGTATGCATGTGCATGAATGTGCATGTGAACCCCACAGCTGTGTTTGACCTCTTCCAGCTGTTGCACTGATGTAAGCAGAACCCCAAAGAGAGCTGCTCTGTTTAAGTGTTGTTTTTTGTTTAGCAGAAATGAGAAAGTGCTGATAGCTATCAGTAAACAAGAAAAAGAGTACGTGCCTCAACAAGACATGCAACTTGGCAATACTGTGTGTGTATATATATGTGTGTGTGTGTGTGTGTGTGTGTGTGTGTAGGGGGTGGGTGGCACGTATTCCTTCTGGGTGGTAGATCAAATATGTCTCTGCACACACACACACATACTCAGGCCACACATCCATCACACCTGTTCAAATCACAGACAGAAAAGAATGAAAAGTCCTTTTTTTTTCAACCCCAAACCCTTCCTCTTTCTGTTTCACCCGCAACCCAGATTTGCAGATCCCTATCAGCCTTTTTGCAGTCATAGTCTGGTTCAAGTGAGATAGCAGAGAGGCTTAGCGTTTAAACTGAGAATAGAAAAGCTCAATAACTGACTAAGGGTGGTTGGATGCTAATGGGGGGTCAGCTAACATGGCTGAGTGGCAGACAAAGCTCAATTTTCCTTAACACTAACTGCAGAATTCTGCTAAGGATGAGTGATCTGTGACAATGTCTTCAAGTCAGACTGGTAATTGTATTTTATTTTATTACATACCGTGTTGTGCAGTTTCCCCCACACCTTGAAGGGGTCATGTGAAATACCACCAAAGAGACGTGTATGTTTTTACAGTTCTCCCATTAGTGTCTTGTCTCTTTTTTTGTCAAGGCCAGGGTGAGAAGTCTGTTTACATTTCCTGCCACAATAACCGGGGTGTCTGTGAGTCTGTTATAAACTAGACGGTCAGAAGGAGCAGCGCAGAGACAGCTCCGGCCCTGTGGGTTTATTTGCAGAAGTCAGACTGTGACACCTAGTTTGATTTGATTAGTAAAAAGCTGTGAATGAGTGCTGACCCATGCTGACCTGGAGCCTGTATGGGCCTCCAGTTGTCTCTGGCTCAGGTTTCCATACGTTTGACTGTGCAGTGTGTTAAGAAAATCTGCAAACTGTTGCTGATGAAGAACTTTTGGGTTTTGTGTATGTGCATAAATGTATCGTTAGTGATTAGTGATCTTAGGTCTTTAAAAAACTTGTATGTAACTTGGCATCATAGGTGTTTATGAGGGAACAGAATAAATAGTTTGTATCTAAAGGCCTGAGGGAAAAAAAAAATCTTGTAGGTGACTCAGCAAACAAGCAAACAACTATGATAGGGGGGTCTAGAGTCCTCCTGTTGTTACGGTAACAGGCTGAGGAGGTCTCTAAATGTGAAAAAGAAGACCCCCCCCCCCCTTTCATTAGGAAATTACACACCATTTGCCCCTCATTCCTATCCAGTTACCCAGGCAACTGTTAGCTGTAATTTGGGTTAATTCACTGGCTCCTGGGCCCTTCCGTTCCCCATTGTGCCCCATCATAAAAGAGATATAACACAGATGCACACACACACACACACACACAATACACAAATACACACAGTAAGAGAGACTAATCCTCATTTTGTTTCCCTCGCAACACGGCTGGAAATAGACCATGCGTGTGAATTTCAATGAATTACTCTGAAGGCGACGCTGTACAAAACTCACTGCTTTTATCTATTCATTCCCAACACCTGTACAGAGCCGTAGGAATGAGTACGTGATCAAATTCTACATTAGAGTAGTTGGAAATAAGAGAGTCAAATTTCCAAATTTTGCTCAAAAAGACACTTGTCCTCTCTGACCCTCTCCAGGCAACTCTTTTGCTCCTTTCAGAATAAAAAGAATGGGAAATTGTGTGTTTTCCCATGGGGTAAATATTGAGAGAACAGTGATATAAACGTACAGAAGAAAGGCTTTTCTGAACTGCCTGGGTCTCTGTTGCGCTGCCAAAGGCCCATGCGTCACTTGATCCATTGTTTAGTGTAGCAAGGTCTCGGTAAGCAAGCGGCTGCCTCCCTGTTCCAGCTGCAGCCTCTCTACTGTTTATGTTTGCAGGGCTCTTCGCCTTGAAGTGAGGCTATACAAGCAAAGCCTAGCCATATGTGAGCACTGGGCTGTCGGAGAAGTCACTGGCCTTTTCTTTTCCGCTTTTTAATCCATCGCTCTCCCTGAACCTCTCCTTCTATTGCCGCTTTCTCTTCCCTAGCTTACATTCTCCAATCACCACTTTGCTTCTTCCTCTGTCTTGTTTGCTTTCCCTCGCTGACAGTGCAGCCCATCCATGACAGCCAGCTCTTTTGGAGAAGATGAAGGGTTGGAATTATCTTCTTGAGTTTCAAAGACCTCCGTCCTGGATAGGAGAGCAGTGGGTATTATTACTCCTGTGAGAAATAATTACTCCTAAAACTTCTCCGTGAGAATGAATCTCCATGTGTTGAGGAACAAAGTTTGAGAGACAAGGTGGTAATTACCGGTATGTCACATAAATATGTCAGCTAGTATAAATATTGAAATATTTATAATGGTATGTCATACTGACAAGCACAGCACATTCATGAGGTGGAAAACGTTCAGAGAGAGAAAGCCACTGGAGGGAATATGGAGTCAAAAATGCATACTATATGTAATTGGCAATTGGGGTTTTTAAAGCTTTCGGATAATTAACAAAAATATTTTCATTGGAAGTTCAGCTTTATCCAGTGATGAGGGAAAATTGCTATCTTGATTTATCATGTCATTTTTTTTTTTTAACACTAAGGTGAATAAGTTCCAGTATTAAACTCCAAGTCCTGGGTCAACCTGGAAAATTATTTGCTGGGTGGGTTCAGTGTACTGGAGTGTGTATATGCTTGAAGGTTAGTGGTCCTGACCTTGGCTCCTGGGTGGGCTGCAGTGGCTGTATGCTTGTCTTGGATCATCTCTGGACCCTTCCGTTTACTGAAACAACAAGCAAGCAGTGTCCAGGGAAGACATAGGAGTCACACAGAGAGCATCCTCAAAGGCAGCACCTCTCTCCTTTTCTTTCCCTCACTCAAACACACACACACACACACACACACACACACACACACACAATCTGCAAATGGAGACCGTCCTCAGAGCCCTGACCACCCACATAAGCCATGGTCATCTAGTGAAATGAAAACAATGACTTTCCATTGACCCCTTCCTTAATGAATCTCTCATCTGCTAGAGGCGTTAGACATGTTGAAACTACTTTTGTGAATATTTGTGCTAAAATATGATCCAATTGATGGTAAAACCATTATTCTACAAATGTAGAAGTGAAGCTCTCCCACATTTATGCTCTGTAAAAGAGGAGAGCCAACATGGCTATATAACCTGCTATTATGAAAGAAGTAATATTAACTTACCAACTCTGAAAACCTCATTTGATGTCAGGGACGCTTTGAAAATTGTAAATTAAAAGGTATCATAATGTGTTTGCACCACTAAATTGCAGAGCACCCCCAGGTGAGGAAAGTCCCGGTTCTTGTGCAACCAGGGTAAACAACTTTTGATTTCAGCTGTAGGTGACACACACACACACACACACACACATACACATATGCACACAAAGAGAGAGACAAAGAAGATGTAGCTATTACAGATAACACACCTCATGGAAATCCCCAGTGGTGAATAGTAGGGTCATCACATTAAATTAAACTATCCCATTTATTTTACAGGAATATGTCTAATGCTTGATCACTTGGTCACTTACCAAAGTACAGGGATAGTTTAATAGGGTACAGGCTTACTCCATAAACTGGAAATCGCCTATTTAAATAAACATAACTTTATCGATAAGGTGTGTTTTGTGTTGTGCCTTCTGCAGATCCAATCCTCTAACTGAAAGAACTATGAAACCTTTGCATTGTATGCCCCCTAGTGGCCATAGCAAATAATCACAAGAGTAGAGGAAACCACACAGTGAACAAAAATATTACAATCATGAATACATTTTAATATGCCATCATAAACCTTATTTTACATTAGGTTATATACATATTGTATAGACAATCTTAGCCCTTCCAGGTCTAATTCTGATTCACAGATGAAATTGCAATAGTCACTACTACTGAATTCCAGCAATTCCAAAAATTACACAACTATATATATATATATGAAAAAGACAATAAAAACAGGTAATTTACCTCTTTTGTTCGTACCGTGTTGGTACATCAGACAAATAGGAGCTGCTCATGTCAGGTCCCAACAGAAACAGAAAGTGAACATACAGTCTGCTCCATTAAATGATCAAACCTTGACGTTTTTCTTGACATGTGTTACAGGTATCAGGCATACACTTGCTATGTACAAACAACAATTGATTAAATTATTGCAAAGTCAAACATTACAGATACACATTGATCAATTTTAAAAAATATATTCAAAACACATGCAGAGATTTACTATTCACATAAATATCTATACAAAGAGACATCTAATAAAACCAATACATCCGAGTATATCAGTATGTTCTGTATCCAAAAGACTAAAATATCTTAGTTACCTAAAGATGGTCAAATATTAAAGTTTACAATTCCATAATACAAGCAAATATACTTACTTCACTAAGAAATAAAATCCATGTGTCCATTTATATCTTTATTAAACCTATGGTGTTACAATAAACTTGTTTTTATTTAATCCTTAAACTGTCTTTAAGCATCTTTAGATGGCTTGTTTTTTCATTTCTTGTCTATCATTTTGTTTTTATTATTGTAGTATTTTAATTGTTGCAAAACAACTGTATCTGTTTTATTATATTGTACCATATGAGATAATTAAATGCTTATCCTCATGTGAAAATTGGCTATTTTTTGCCTTTATCAAAGTCAGGGTCACTCTGACCTCACTTATTTCTCTCTCTCTCTTTCTCAAACTACTTTCCTATTTCCTGCACTATCTCTCAAGGGAAGGATCATTCATCATGGCTGTCTCAACTGCCCGGTCACCCCATGATTAGTGACTCTTTTAGGTCAGACGTCTCTGTAGCACATACTCATTCAAATGGTGTGTGTGTGTCCGTGCCTGCATATGTACTGTACATGCACAGATCTGCATCAGGGAAAGTGTGCACATGCTTTAAACACTGTACATCATCCTGTAGGCAGCAGTCTATCAAACCCAGGTCTCCTGTGTATTACTATTCCTCAGGATCGCAGCATTGAAGGACAAAAGAATTTATGCTAATGAAGTTTTGAAAACATTACCAAGTTTATAACATTTACATACCTGTTGAGAGATATGGTTTGGAGTGTTTATAGTAGTAAAGGATTTGTGGTTTTCGGATATTTTTTTTTATTTTGTATCCGACATGGGTGTGGTTGGTGAATAAAATGTCAAGATCTCATATCTGTCTGTCACCAAGAGAAAAAAAAGATTTACAAACATCAAAAACATGTCATGAGCAACTACAGTTGCATTTGACCTCATATTTCCTACTTGTGTTGTGTGGCCTACCCACAACATAACAAAAGAAACACAAAAACATAGTACTGTATACTACAGTATCCTATAATAAAACTAACTTTTACAAGTTCATCATCATAAATGGGGCAAAAAAAAGTTTGTCAATACCTTTTCAAAAATCGTAACCTTATTTAAAGAGAGACATTTTTGTGCATGGATGTCTTTACCTTACCATTCTAGGTTATTTATGTCTTCAATTTTTAAAAGCACTTGATGCAGAGGTGGATATATTCTGTGCTGCCTTTTCCTTGATATAATCTTGTAAGCTGTCTAGCAAAGAGTCTGCGTAGAGGATCTTGTGAGGAATGGATTGTAGTAACCAGCCCTGTTTGCACACACACACACATCCATATTCACAAGGACAAATCAGTCTCTCACCATTTTAATTGGCATTATCAGATGGTCGTGCCAGCGAGTCTTACCAGTATTTTGTGACAGATACTGCCGTATGTTTTGTCTCCAGCTCTGAGATACTGCAGGGAACTCTTCACGAAGTCCTCTGGTGATAGGGTCACTATGTTGGTTTGCTGGAAGCCTGCCATTCGCGTGGAGACCCCAAATGGAGCCACAGCCTGCAAAAAACAAGGACAGAGAGAGAGAGAAAACTCTGAGAAGATATTTTCAAGATTTTTCTTTTTAATAATTTTTAGCTTAATAAGATCACAGCATTTCTTCTTCCTGTGATTTCAAAAACTTAGAAGTGGAGTCTCAATAAGAATCAAAGCTACCTGTATAATAATCCCGTTATCTTTGTATTCTGCTTGAAGACCTTGAGAGAATCTCTCCACAAACACCTATAAAAGCAAGGTGATGATGCACACACACAAATGCACATTTCACACACGTTAATGTCTGAATGCGCAAAAAGCATGCACACATCGACAAATTAGAGCATCGTGATCAAACAAAGTGAACCAGGTGAATAAGATGTGTAACGGTGACTCTCTACTCACCTTAGATGCAGCATACAGAGAGTACAAGGGGAAAGGAACAGAAGCAACTCCAGACGAAATATTCACAATCACCCCTTTCCCCCTGTAGAGGAAGAATGCACCCATGCACACACATACACACAACCAAGAATTATGTCATACATCTGTGACAGGAAACTTCTTGTTCATCAGCATATTTGTAAGCTATTGTTTGCCTTTGACTATGCATAGAGCAGAGAGATAGAAACCAGCTAGAGAGATGGGTATGGCATGCACTAAAGGTTCGTGACTGGATTCAGACATTGTGTTTCTGGGGTATATGTTCTAACCAGTAGGCTACTGGTTAACATGTAATGGTTTTATTGTATTATATGTTACATTTAATGAAGAAAACATGGGTAGGAAACCTGTTCTGCATGCCTGGAAGGATCATTTTGCACATCTGTAGAAAAAAAAAAGAGAATGAGTTTTACAAGTTAATTTGTTTAAGAACAAATTAAAAGTAAATAGTAGTAAATACACACTTACCTTGACTGTAGTTTTCACATTGCAGTTTATCACCTTTGTAATTGTCTAAAAAAGGATAGATAAACATGGATCCCTATTAAAAGTAAGCTGTTTTCACTGATAAGGGTAGGACAATGTTAAAGAGCAGATAAACATAAAGATTTTCAAAATGCGGTTCCTCCCTAAAAAGGTAAGAAAGTGAAGTGTAATTATCTGTGATGTCCGAGGATCAACATTTCATCGAAGTCATCATTAATGCAAACAGTACAAGTACAAAAAAGGACATATGGGAACAACCTATAGGTTATTGATTATTTATCTATAGTATAAGTTGCTGAGACACCACTAACCTGGTCCAGCTCTGCAGACTCAAGGAATTTGCAGGGGATGAAGTTGGGCAGAATGCCTACATTATTGACTGAAGCAGAAAGGCAAGGTGATCTAGTTTGACTGAAGGGTAGATATATAGCCATTTTCACCATTCTAAATAATGACCCTTGTTCTTGTGTTGGTCTCTGTGTAGCAAATAATGATTCAAAAATGAAGGAATGGAAACATGTCCAACCTAGAACTCCAATGTTCAGGTCCTTAAGCTGAGCCTCAATTTCACTGAAGACATTTTCCTTAATGAAGTCTGTTACTACCACTTTCACCCTCTGCCCTGTAGCATCACCTATGAAGAACAGATAAAGGTTAAATCAGCCATATACATTTACACATGACAAACAGCGTAGTTGTAAATGTAGAGTCACATTTAAAAGCAGACTCAACAACATAAGTAAATATAGAAATTCATTTTCTTACCTATTTCCTTTGCTACCTGGTCCAAAGTCACTTTGGTACGACTCATGATGACCACATTCATGCCTTGCTCAGCCAGCTAGGGGAAGCAATAGTGAAGAGGTGGACAGATATTTAAATGTTCACCATTTTTTTCAAGTTTGTCTTAAAGTCAGGTGCCCATATGAACATCAGAAGAGGTTTTTAATGGTATAATCATTCCTCCTAATAATATAATAATATTAATATAATAATATAAGGCTTAAACCTGTGCTTTAAGCATTTGTCAACATGGAAACCCCCACCAAAAATAAAAACAATGACTTACCGCAAATGCATATGCTCTTCCTATGCCCTCTGACGCACCAGTCACCACTGAAACAGGGATGCAGAATGTTGCAAATTAATGACATTAGTTCTCCCATTTTCATGCAGTTTGGGAGCACTGTGAACTAGTGCAGTGCTACGTCATCCACTCCTCTGCTGTTGGCTGAACATCTGGATGTATTTGTTTAAACTACACCCATCCTGTTCTAACAGGCTGTACTGACAGTCAGGAACTGATTGTTTTTCAGAGTTCACTACTCTCCCATTTTTCCCCTGACCCTGAGATCATAGGCATTCTCACTGTGTTCAAATATGAACTGATGGTTCCCCTGATTTTGCTTTTAGGGTTGAGTAAAACCAAATAGGTTCTTTGAGACTGCCTATTCATCATGCTCAGATTATGCCTCATTTCACGTGTTCAGTTAAATCAAAAAATTGAATTCTCTTTACAAACATGTTCACAACCTTTTTTTTCTTTTGATTACAAATCCCTCAGCTCTGCTGTTCTTTATTTATTAATTTCTTTCTTCTTTTTTCTGTAAAGCACTACGTGTTGGGTGCTATATAAAAAGTTTATAATTATATTATCATAAAACATTTGTAAGACCTTACATACTGAGAATCCCTTTATATTCCACAATCACAGAAACACACCAACATTGTGTGGTTTTTTCTGTGTAAACTTCAACTTTAACCTTAACCTAACCCTACAACACCTATGTAAGACACATATAAGACTGCAATTGTGAAGGACAATGGTATAGGAAACAATTTTTGCAACTGCAGCATGCCCTTCCAGAGTCAATTTCCTAGACACTGTCTGTTAGTCAGACAATAATACATTGATGATATTGCCTTGGGATCTGGAAAATCTTTCAAAAATCGTTCTGGGTCAAGCAAAGTCAAATAAAGTCAAGTCAGTTTTATTTACATAGTGTTGAATAACAAAAGTCTCATGACACTTTACATATAAAACAGGTCTAGACTGTACTCTTTAATTACTTTTTTTTACACAATTGCTGTCCTTTTGTTTTTTTTAACTATATCATAATTGCCAATGTAGTATAAAAGTGCTGAGCAAAAGAATGAGAAAGAATGTTTCTTGGTGTGGTAAGACAAGAGATTTCCTGTTTGTTCACATTGTGACATATTACAATGTCTATCATTGTTGTCTACTACGATCCTACCGTTGGGTGACACGAAACAAAAACAAATGAAAATACTCAATGCTGAGGGACACACAAACTCATGCAGATGTGGTTGCGATGCAGAGATATGGGTTTTATGCAGCCCAGAACATGCTGTTCTGGTGACTGTTTTTTCATTCCGCTGAAATGGAATGAATGTGAACTTTGGAAAGAAAGCAAAAGATTACTTAGTATTTTGTCTTTTTTTTTTTGAACATTTATTTTAAGAATATTGTATGTTGCTCATATTGCTCTTGGAGCTGCAGAGGAATGTTTTAGTGAGTTAATGTGTCCTGACTTGTGTTAAAACAGTAACAGTAATAGTGCTTATCATATCGTCCTTATTCGCTTCCACTAATTTACCTAAAGCGACAAATTCTGACTCTCCTTTGAAAGCCAATCTGTTCATACCTACTGAACAACTGTTTAGATCTGCAAAATGTTCACTGTCAATGACATTGTGGTTAAACTGATTTATGACAAAAGAACAAAACTGATATAACTGGTCAAAAAATGACACGATAACAAAAAAAGCACACATTATACAACTGTACTCTTGTGTAAGGTCAAAGATCTAGAACAGATAAGTGTCAGCGCACTTAGTAATGAAAACAATCAGCATTCTTTACATTTTTTTTTTGCATGCATAGACACATTCTTACGCATGCACTTTGACACACATTAAGGTAATGTATCCATCACAAACATATTAAAATAATACTGATTAATACCCCCACCCATAGCATCACAATGTGATCTAGTGTTGGTTTGACATACAGTACACACACACATACTCACAAATTCATGTTTTCATCATATCATGTTGAATTGCATTCATTTCCTGGATACTTACCCTAACCACAACCACTAAAATTTAAACCTCCACCCTTAAAACAAATCATTTACAATAATGGAGACTTTGTTTTTGTTGCCAAAAGCGATGCAAGTTCACACACGCGAATGTGTAAACAGAATTATGTCCCCTACGAAATGAGGAACACAAACATACGCACACCTACATGCCTACACATGCAAGGCTCACCTGCCCACTCTCCCATGGACCTGAAGAAGGACTTTGGCAGTGGAAACCACCTTTCAGGATAAAGCATCCTACTGAAAAGTAGCAGTTTCACTCCATAGTAGAGAACAACTGCAGTGCCAAGAGAAATGCAACACAGTTCCATTACATCCATGATTCTCCAGCACAGCAAACTCCGGTTTAAGCTTCTCTGTGTGTGCTGCAAATAACTCTGCCACAGGACACTCCCATTTCAAGAACACTCAACCTCTAACTTGCTATTGATAGTCAAGTCACATTACACTATTTACACAAAGAAGTCTTTTTGTGATGGAAACAGCCCTAAAATGGAATGACTAATGGGAAGCATAGAGCTAAAACCGCCTTTCAACTAGCCTTGCTGCCCATTTGACCGGTCAAGTTGATCCTTGAAGGAGCACAACAGGATTCAATGATCTGGCAAATCTCTCACGGGCCATAAAGAGGTATTCAAAGTCTCGAAATCATATTACATCTTAACTCAAACTCTCTTTTGAGTATGGATACTCGAATCCTAAATGAGTAGAGCAAAGATACTGTATATATATATATATAGCTCTTTTAAATCAGTGTGTTCAAAATGTGACATATATAAGTATTATGACAAAATAATAATAATGATTTTCAAAGCTAATGTGCACCATGAACATTGTGCGCCCGTGTGTATGTGTGTGTGTGTGTGGCAAGTTGTCAGTTGCCATCAGAGTCATAGATAGATGATAGATGGGCCTGCAGACTGCAGGTCACGCATCAAATCCAGCCTTCTTTAGGTTTTGAATTTTTGAAATGTTCCATGCACAACAATACAAAAATTTTCATCCTCATCCGAGGAAGTGGTGTGCTGTGGGTCGATGTTGTTCATTGGCATATAGTATACAGGTTTGCCACTGATCTTATTGACATCATTTGAGGATGTCTCCAAAATGCAGAGAGGCACCCCCCTGGTCAGTCTTATGCTTACACATACAACATACACATGCACATTTAAAATGTTGGTTGGGGTAGGTTATAACATTTTTCATTGTTGTTACAACTAACCCAGACCCCTGTAGTCATGAAGTAGCTTAGATGAATAATATCTACATAGACACAAAAAATTAAGTTTGATGAGTTTAACTACAAACCAACAAAAATTAATGATGTAAAAAAATATACTGTCTTACCTCAAAATTTGTTTTCCCTCTAAAACTTTTTGTGTGTGAGACAGGACGCTATTATTTTCTCATGAATGAATCAGATGATTCCTAACTGATTGGAGAGATTGGAGAAATTGAGAGCCCTATATTTATATTTATATATATAGGGGGAGACCGGGGATAGTTTGATATTGCACAGAAATGACACTTATTTAATCTCCATGTATTAAAACAATATATTAATAATAAATCTAAATCTAAGTACCAGAAAGGAGGGAGAGAAGAGGAATCAACTCTTACGTCATCGGCATGCGCCTGCTGTATTGCTCGCGCCATTCCTACAAGCGTGTGTTTCCATCATCTCCTATTACATTACCACAGACAGAGCTTTAGCAGCCACTGTTACAAGCACAGATTCAGTTTTTTTTCTTCCGTCATTCTTTTAGGTGAGTCCGATATTATATTCCTCTAGTAGGGTTATTTTTTTAGTTACCAGAGGAACGACGTTATTCTGCATCACTAACAGACAGTGTCGGCCCTTCGTTTCGCATTGAATAAGTTTAGCTTGCTAGCTATCCTAAAGCTAGCTTTGGTGTTTGCGGTATGCAAGTTACGATTTGAAGTTAAGGGTCGCCGTTTATTAGTGAATCGGCCGTTTGCTTTGTTTACATTCTAGCTGACACACAGAGAGGTCCTCTAAAGGCAACCTGGCCTCCAACGCGAATAAATAGATAACTAAAGTGTGAATAAAAAAAAACTGTAAAAATGTAATGATGCTGTTGTTGATGCCTTCTGACAACTAACTGACTTCAAACACATTTGTCATAGCCGGTGTGATTGTGTCCTGGTGATTGTAAGCGTTTCTATGCTTTGGTAGCAAGTGTGTTATATAGATACGCACATAGCGGGATATTGGTTAACTGGATAAGTTGAATAACTGCGTTAGTCAACCAAATCTCAGTTGCTTTGTTGAAAACCTTTATAGTTGGTAGACATAACGCCATCAGCATATAGCATTGCTTAGCTGATTTCACATTAACACTTCACATTTGACAGCTAGCTAGCGGTGGTGGCAGAGGCCATGGCGTATGCAAAACAACAGACAGTTAGCTGGCTAACGTTGGATAAACGGGGTTTATTCACACAGGTGTAATTCAGCTACATTACGTTACAACGTTACAACAATACTGAACAGTTAGTGTCAGTTACCAAGCTAACTTACCTGTTACAAACCTAGCATATTTACACTGCGACTTGAAAATGGCAGACGGTAAACAACTCGTGTATATGTTTTCATGTTGTGAATTATGAGCATGCATTGCTGGCCTGGTTAAAGTACAGTATGAACAGGTGTGCAGGTGGGATAATACAGTGTATATGGCCCTGGTGGTCATGTCGGCCCTTTTTCACAGAGGGCATTTTGTATGTCACACCAAGAAAAGCACAGGTGTAAATAATAAGATTACTGATGGCTGAATTCTGTTTAGCTGTTTCTGTCACACTGACATGGCTTACTGACACACTTGAATAGGACAAAGCCATCGTTAATGCTATAAGTAACACCTGTGCTTTTCTTAGTGTGACAAGTCAAAATGTCTGCTGTGGGAAAAAATAGAAAAAGCACATGATGCCACAAGATATATGGACCTCTAGAAAAGCAACACCAAAATTAACTGACTACATTTCATCTTTATGGATGGTGATCAAGTATGGATATCCTGTTTTGCCAGAAAGACATTGTTTTGACAACATGTTGCCATGCATGTTTACTGGAGGCATCTTAAACTGGTTGCCTTTTGTTTTTAAGGGATTAAAAAAAAGGTACCTAACTTCAACAAACGCTCTTTTAGTGCAAAGTGTCAGCGCTGAAAGGCTCCACTCAAGTCGGACGAATGAGTCTTAGAAATATGTGTAAAATTGACAAAAACACACTGTTTAGTTTATTTTGTGGCATTTCGTTGGGGTATCCCACCTACAAAGTTGAGTTTGAAAACTGATCCAGTTGTTGTTTTGCTCATTCTGGGAAATGACGAGAGCCTTCCTAAATTGCTCATACTGTCTCCTTTACTGTCTGATTTTGCGGCACTTACGGCGGTAAGCACTGGTAGTTGACTCGAGTAAAGTAAAACCTGAAGTCTGTTTCATCCTTTTCAGTCCCACCCTCCTCCCAACAGGGACAGACAGATGGAGCGAAAGGAGAGACAGAAGCAAAACTCTCATTCTCCCCTCACCAGCTGCCTTCAGCTGCTTGAAGTGGACAAAGTTCATGCAGTTTCTGTTCATCGTGATTATTATGCAGCTACAATGTGAAATTACAGCTGCGGTGGCACTTGGCAGTTGTTAGTTTTGGATGCTGGATGTGCCATAATACATAATAGATTTTTTCTTTTTTTTTAACCAAATTAGCTGCTGTCATTCAATTCTTTTAACAAGTAGCCTATAAACCTTCTGTCAACGAACCCTGTCCCACTTGTAAACTGGTTTTGACTGTTTTTGCAGTATAATGTTTACATGGAACATGGAAAAACCTGGTTAGTCATGCATAATTATTATACACGTTTCTGATCATACATCAGTGTAAACATGTCTTTGACACCTCCACATCCAGCCCTTCTTTGTCATTTAAGTCAAGTTACTTTAGATAGATAGATATACCTTAATAATCCCAAAAAGTGGGATTTAGTGGTTTATGATGAACCAGTTTGGTTTCTGGATTTCTGTTGTCTTCAACACTCTGCTATGCTGGATTTAACTTATCTTTTATTTTGCATATAATGGAAGATGCAAGCATGTAAATCTTCTGCATTAACAATACTATGCTTTCACTTCTCATTTCAGTGCATAGATCATGATTTCACCTCGTTTAGCACATTTTCCTTTTTACTGACTTATGGCAGCCTAACCCAAGTAATTGTACACATTGTTAGTAATTGTTCTTAAACACCAATAAAAGCTTATGCATAATTGATTGGATGGTTCTGCTTATCCAACATAGGAAGCAGCATTGTTTATCTAAAAGGCTGAAACGGTGTTACATTTTTTTCTACGTTTTCCTGTTCAGCGACATACAGGAATACTGTATAAAAACAAAACAACAATACATGAAGCTGTGTTGATGTGGACATGTTGTTTAAAGTGCCAGTGAGACAATGAAATATGATCCACGGAGTCCAGTTGGAGTAACAGATTATTGCTTTTAAAGCAGTTTGTAATACTGGATATTACAACTCTTGAAAGTTATCACGCTGCTGCCATGTTTATTAGCGGGCACACATGTCCACGGACACAGACGTTCATGAAAGGGATGAATGGAAATGCACACACGGGGAAATAATGAAAAGTCAGCTGAAAAATCTAAAATCTCCCGAGCGCTGCATTGTTGCACCCTGCAATTGTTTTCATTGAGGCACGTTGCTGCACCTGAGTGTCTGGGAGACTGTTACCATGAGTCTTTCATAGCGTGCTAATCAAACGCAGTTTTAATGATGATTGAAATTTGAAATGGGAATACCAACCATCAGGAATTTTACCAAGGTTTATAGTGAAGCTGGTAACTACTTAAAATGAAACAAAACTCTTTTTTACTTGAATATTTTAAAAATGAATGTGAAAATAATATAAAGAGTCTGTGTCTGTCCATGCTTAAACGGTAGCCTGTATGTTAAGTCTTGTACACGGGTCTCTTGAAAAAGATCATATTCTCAATAAGACTACCTGAAAATGCACACAAATGGAAACAAACTTCCATAGATCATAATCATGCATGTAACACTGTATCAAAGTTGCAGGGTGATTTTTCTCTCTGCTGTTGTTTTATTAGGGTAATAATCCCGATGGAGACTCCTTCAGTGTTGAGTTGGCCATCAGTGATTTAAACACCCTTGATTAATCTCATTAAGAGCAGACTGGTACTGCTCTTGCTTTCTAGTAACAGGAAAATACCTTCACAGAGTCGTCTTAATATATTTGTTTTGGAATTAATAATTAGTGGACTGTTTATTAAATGAATCAGTCTCTCTTATGCGATAACAGCTGTGATCAAAGTACTGTTACTGAATGTTTGTAACCGAGTCGGCCAGTGAAATTACAAGAACGCCCGGTGGATCAGGCTGCTGAGTATTTGGCACTGGCCTGTAGGTGGCAGCGTTGCTCAGTCTTCCCCACACTAGTCAAAGCTGAGAAAGAGTATTTATTTGTGATTTGAAAGTAGAATTAACTGCCTCTTAAAGTTTCTGACTGCAGATTCTTGACATGATTAGTTGTCATAAATAATATGTATGTTTTGTAGATTTTTTTTTTCTTTTGTTAGGCAGGCATTGTCTGCAACTTTTTGGGAATGCACTCAAAGCTGAAGAAAGAAGAGGATTTAGCTGTTTAAGCTGTGTTTTTTTTGTGTGTGGGGGGAGATATAAACAACCATATTATTTTTCATCTCATAATTTTCATTATCCTATCATTGAACGCCTCCAGAAATGTGAAATATAACTTCCACAAGAAAAGATTCGTGATCCAAAGTACGCCTAGTTCAGCAGCAGTTTACTGTTCTATCTTAGGATCCTCTTTAGAGGCACAGATGTGACTTTTTTTTTGAAAGTGAAGTGTATATATATGAAGCTTGGGTGCTTGAATACTATCTGAGACATAGAACAGTTCTCTGAGTGCTAGAGATGACTGCCAGTGTTTTTCTCAGGTGTGCTTTTTTTCTTTTTTTTTTATTCACAAGGATTTGTTTCTGTCTTCCTGTGATAGACAGTGATTTTGGCGCTGCTTGATCTACAATAAAAATCGTGGATAAAGGGATAAAGCTAGGCAGAGAATCTTATTCTAGACATCGACATTTCTTTGGAGATGTAATTTGACTGCCTCAGCAGACTTCAGTTGATGTTTTATTATGCTGTTTTTTTCCTGCGGTGCAACTATTTAAAAAAAGTTTTTCTTCTGAAAGATTCAACTCAACCAGAACTTTTCACAACAAGAGCAATAAAAGTCTTCTCTTGTCTGTTTCTTTCTCCTCCCCCTCCAGCCTTGTATTTCTCTCCAGATATATCCAGCTATGGATATGGACAGTGCCAGTTCAGTGGTGCTGCAGGCCTTAACCCAAGCTACTAGTCAAAACACAGCTGTACTGAAGCCTGCGGAGGAGCAGCTCCGGCAGTGGGAAACCCAGCCAGGCTTCTACTCTGTCCTACTGGTATGGCATGATGTCAAACTCTTTAAACTTTAAGTAATTAAAATCTTAATGAATGTGATGATATTACAGAAAAGCAGGGTGCCATTGGGTTCGTGTACACTTTTATTGCACTGTAAGTAAGTTTTGAATTATTAAGTAACTTAATAATGAAAAAGATATTGGGGTGTTGTTTTTGTAGATTAGGTATCAATAGTAGGGGACTATCTGCCTAACGATAGCAGATTTGAGGGTTTATGTATTCTGTGTTCATATGTTGATATGATCTTAGTGTGTAGTCAGTCTTTCTGCCCTGACCTACAACCGAACTATTGGTGTGTATTATTTACATACAACACATATTGATTCTTAAAAGAAATACTAAGACGTCTTTAGAAATATGCTGGAAAATTACTGACTTGCACGGACTGAAATTAGATGATTGATATCAGCTTTCAGGTCTCTGTGCATTCAGCAGGGAAATTACTCCAGGATTTGTTCATCTTAGCAAACGACTATTTACAAAAAAAACTGTTTTCCAGATGTTGTATTTACATAGTCATGGGTACATTATAGATAGAAAGATAACATTATGTGTAAGACAGTGCTATGTCTTAGACAAAAAACTCAACTGACATTAATTTTATTTTATTCATTAAAGATTAATCCAGCAAAATTTAATATTTTTCTTTTCAATGGATTCCATGAAAAGATCAAAACCAACAATGAATAAAGCCTCAGGATCTTTATTGATTTCCATAAAACATAAATGAACTACACCACTGGATAGAAAAACATGTTCCTTCATTAAAATAAACATTTTCTATAAATCTGCTATTTAGTCACAGACCATGCAAACAAATAAAGGTGAAACATGACTTTTAAAATTTTTTTTTTGTTTGTTTGTTTTGCTTTGACATAGTAGTAGATTACCTTACCATACCAATTAGCCCAAAAATGCACAATGTGACCTGTCTTGTTTGATTTAGAAATTACCATAAACATGGCACAGAAGTGACAGCATCAATAAATCAAATGTCAGTCAGACCAACTAAATTCCAGTTACACTGATGCATCTAATAATTTAGTGACATTGTGCAGATTTCTAATTGCACATTTAAGTAGTTACATTGTCCAACTCTGCTAATGTCTTCTGTCCCCTTAATACAACTGAGAAATGTTTAATGGCTGTATTAATGCAAAAAAATGGAAAATTTTATTAAAGTATATATTTCTCACACCTTCTAAATCTGAGAATGCTGGAGCCAAGATTTCAATCTCTGATATTAGTGTGCAGCTCTTTACAAAGCTCCTGACTTTGCAGTGAGAGGAGAACGACTTTGAGAACACTGATAGTACTCAGCTGGATTTTCTAGCGCTATTATGGCTACGTTTTACAGCTCAGAAATTTTAACACTTGTGTGTACAACTTCAGCAAAGTCAACGTGTCCTTTATTTTAATGGGGAAACCCCTGAGAATGTGGCTTGATAGCATCACGCATCTTAAGTCATTACTCTTCAGTTTTATGAGAGTTAGTGCTTTAAATTGGCCAAATGTATTTTTTTTGTTTTTCATAGAATATCTTCAATAACCACATGCTGGATGTGAACGTCAGGTGGTTGGCTGTGCTGTACTTCAAAAATGGCATTGACAGATACTGGAGGAGAGTAGCGCCTCAGTAAGTGGCTTCTTCTTGTTTTGCTATTGCTGTCAGCCTTCCTCTCACTTTTCTGTCTCAGGCCTTCTGCAGTTTTGTCTTCTCCCTTCCACTGCTCGTCTTCTCTGCTTTCGTTGTCTCATTCACTCGTGCTCTGTTCATTAATATTAATCTCTCTGCCTGTTTTTGAGGCTTTTTGTCATTCCATACAAATCTGTTTTTGTCACAGATTTGTAGTCGCATATTTTTTCTCTATTACTCATTACCTTCATTTTTCTCCCATTGTCTTTTCTTTTAAATAGTTAGAGCTTGCGTTATGCACTGCTCTCTTTGTGACTTTTCCAAGATTTATTCTTTTTGGGTTGTTTTTTTTAACCTTCCACTGTGACTGTTTATATCATTGTGCACTGATTTTATTCTCAGGTCATTTTTTTGTGTCTCTCGAACATTCAAAGCCTTCGGTCTGTCTTTGGGTAATGACTAGCTGGCTTTTGTTGGCTTTGAATTGAACATTTGCTTTTAAATTCGCAGGACAGAGGCTGGCTGTAGGTAATCAGTTCTGCATCAGCTCTCTGAGGGCGTTCTTTGGCCACTTCCAATTATTGCTATTCTCTTCTTTTTTTAAGTTTCCTCCTCTTACCAAACTTGTTTTGCTCTTGTCAGTACTTCAGTAAATTGAATTTAATTTGTTAAAGTGCTGCGCAAAGGGTTTTGGTCCTTGAGTTATTTATGTGATAACTTTTGGATCATTTCCAGTGATCTAAGAGTTGGGTACTATGTGGGACAGCACAATGCATGTGGTGTCACAACATAAAGCCTAGGCAACATTACACAACATTTTTTTTTAATTTTGTAATTATTGTGAATCATAATAATGTATGCAACTGAGTTCATGGTCTGTTTTGTGTTAAAGAATGTGTTTAAGAAATGTACATCAAAAATCTGTCCATTTTGATATGTGAATTGGTGTTTATTGATTTTCTGTATGAGATCCTGGACAAACGCACAGTAGACAATATGATGTAATAAGATATGTCTAGTGCAAGTTAAATAAAATGTGTTACGTTAATATGAGATTTTGCACAAGTTCCTCCATGAGCAAAAATCAAACAGCAAGGTGTTCTCTTTAGTCTCAATGTCTTGAAATGACTTTACTGTTGCAATACTGGAAGAAACCATTTAAAGAGAAATAGCAGATACTGTTTAGCGGGTAAACAGAAAAAGAATTGGAAATAAGCATTGGAGATTTTTTTGTTTGTTTGTTTTGTCACTTTCCAACTTATCTTCAAACATCCTAGTAAAGTAAAGTCTGATGTTTTGACTTGTAACTCTAGGCTTCCTGCCTAACAATCTGAATCACCGGCTATATAAGCAGTCCTAATATGAGTACAAGGGCTGTAGTTTCCCCATCTACCTGTATGTAGCCTAAATCTAGGTATTTTAAGAGATGTGGAAAATTACAGCACTTTTCAGCAGTTTTGAAATACACTCAACATCACACATTGATGAAATGGCAGTTAAACTGTCTGAGGAAAAGACATTTATAAAAGCTATTTACATTAACTGCAACATAAACTGCACACTATATGTGCAGTTTATGTTGACATCTTAGATAAGCATTTTATTTTTGTGAGTATATCTTTTTATGTTCTTGCACTTCATATAAGTTTATATGATACATAAATCTTGACTTTAGGCTATTAGATGGTCTGTTTTGCAAGGATACTGTGCCATAGTTTAACATTTCCGTGATTTGTTATTGTGTCATACATACAAATGCCCAGCCGACGCAGGCGTATTGGACAATTAGCGTTTATGTAAGCCAGGTTTAGAATGTGTACATCCATTTTCACAATTTTGTCAAAATGCTGACAATGCTGAAGTATGGTCTGTTCTGTTTGCTGAGATGTCTTTTCCTTCAAAGGGTTTTAAAATACTTTTTATTACACAGTTTAGGAAGACCTGAAAAAAAGCTATGAACATATCTAATGAAGTAAAACCAAAACTAATCCCTTCAAAAGTAATATTGTGCTCGCTGAAATAAAAAATAAATAAATAAATAATAACCTATCAGAACAAATAGAAGTGGAAAATTGAAAACGGGGGCAACTTTTAAGTGAAAGATTTTGATTGAGAAATTCACTAAAGATACCCAAAGTTGCACACTAAATCCACTGCTTTTATATAGGTTTATAAATCACACATTGAACTCCTGAAGTAAAAGTTTTCTCTGCATTGCTTCATTTTTTTTAATTATTTGATTATCTGGTTTCCTCTTAGTCACAAACACTCAACAAGGTATATATTTTAATTACTCATTCCCTATTTCTTTAAACTTTGCCTCACTTATGTGTGTGGTAAAGCTTATTTTACTAATTCTCACTCCTCCCCACAAGTAATTATCTTCCCTCCTTCTGCCCAAGGTTGCAGCATCATTCATTCTGCACTCTTCTTCTCATTCAAACACTCTCCCACTCTGTTTAGATTCCCGGAGTAGGTCAATATTGTATTTCTCTCACTCTTCTTGTCTCTGTACTTGTTCTGAATGTCTTTTTGGTTGCTTTGTTTACAGTGCTTTGTCAGAGGAGGAGAAGACGTCATTGCGTGCTGGTCTCATCACAAACTTCAATGAGCCTGTCAATCAGGTTAGTGGGAAAACAAAAGCATGTATATCATTATACAGGTACAAAGTAGCGTAGCCCTGGTTACCTTGACAAAAAAAACCAATGGGATTTATGTATTGGGGGTTTGGATTATTTCAGGATATAAACTCTGTTGCTAACAAAAGTTTATGATACATTTTTGTTCAACAAGATTATTTTCACAATTGAACACCACTTATATGTTCATGAAGGATTCAAAATTCATGAGTGGGTTATTTAATAATATATTTAATGTCGTAGGACTAGATGTGAAAATCTCTTAGGCTTGACTTTGGAACGAGGGAAGTGCAAAAATGCCAACTAACTTGACTCATTCATGCAGCACTCTATTATGTGGCGACATTTACAAGGAATGAGCCAACCTTTAAAATGAAAACGCACAGATGAATGTGTATCTAACACAAAAAGGCAATTTATTATTTTGGCCGGAGGATTTTTTTTCACCTGCCGGGCATGATTTCAAACCACCTGTTGACATTGAATTGTTATGATTTTCAGAATGAGCTTGTTCAGGTGTTGAAGAAAGAATGAAGAAAATGCACCGTGTACTTATGTTTGATAAGTAATGATACACACAATGACTGGAATAAAACATAACTTTCTTGTTTGTTTACAAGAAAACTCCACAGGACACCTTAAGAAAGAACAAAACACCTTTATTGTGATAATATAGATTATTTTGAGACTGAAATAATTTACAAGGTACAAACCTTGGGGTTATATTAGATGTCCATCTGATGTTCATGGGACACATAGTGGCAGTTTCCTGGTCATGCAGATTCACTTTGTATGACATCAGGAGGACTTGGCCATACCTGTTTGAACATGCAGCACAGTACAATCTCATGACTGCAACTCGCTCCTTGATCTTCTAGGATGTTAAACCTCTGCAGAGGTTTCATAATGCATCAGCAAAACAGCCTAAAAAGCTAATGTAACATTAGGGTGTGACAAAAACAAAAAACATCCTTATGTCTTTGTCATTGCACTTGTATCTGATAGATAAAAACATCTGGTCAGCTGCTTCAGAATTTGTATGTTGCTTTGGACAAAAGCGTGTGTCAATAATGTGTATGAAAAAGCCACCAACCTTGAGAATGTCTTAAGGTTTAGTGATTGAATTGATTTTAATATCAAAGTGTACTATTTAAACAAAAGATAATATATATATATATGCCTTTACAAAACATAATATGTCTGATTACTGCAGTTTAAATTGTTTTCCTAAAATGCAATATAAAAGCTCTAGCAATAAACATAGGTACATTTATATTAAGGAAATTAGAGAAGTGCATACAGAGACTTTGAGGGTCAAGGAGTTTGTTGGTAAGACATGCTTTTTACAGCTCTCGAGGGAGTGCTGCAACAAACAAATAATTCAGGAATCAAGCAGCGTGTAATACATCTGGCTGATGGGACATGGAAGGTGGCCCTGAATACTGGCCATCCATCCTGGTTACTACAGCTTGTATATTCCTGAGGGACAGCCCTCGAACATCAGGACTGAATACGGTCCATATGTGGCAAGCAGTGAATGCCATTTAAACACCATAGATCTCACCTGTCACCGTCTCTCTGTCAGATCAAAACTGAAGAAGGGTTTGTGCATGTTTTTGCATGCTAGTGTGGGATTGGCAGGAGTGCTGCGTTGGCAGTTCACATGTTGATGTTGTATAATCTTTGTAAACTTTTTGACCTCATTTAGCTTTTTTTAAGTAATGATTTATTGATACTTGAAAATTAAAAATTGCATGCATGCTGTTTATTTAGCACTTGGTTGAATTTGATTACTAAAGGTGTTAAGCGGACATGTTTATCAAAGCATGCTATAGACATTACACTGAATACATGGTTGTGTTTGGGACTGATTGTGTGTTATCTAGTAAAGCAATACTGGGGTCAGAGGTGCGCAAAGTGGAAAAGTTGCCAATTTGCCGCTTTATTATTTGCAATATAATAAAAAAAAAAAGGAAAATAATGCAAAGATTAAACTGCCATTACTGAAAATATTTGATCAAATCAAACGCGTCATGTAATGTAAAGAACACCTTGATGAAGCAATTTCAGTAAAAACTGAACTCTAACCTTTATGAAGGTACGATTGATTGCTCACCTTTCATATTAAAATGCATTTTTTAAATAATCATAAATCTACAAATAAACATCCCCTGCTGACATAATATGATGTTTATGTTAATGAATTTACTACAGAACAATGAAAAGTCAATTCCAATGAGAATGTGTGTATCAGAGTTCAGCATATACCCATCGTGTGAAAAAAAGCTGTTTGAAGTGATGTTCAAATAGTAAGCTTCAATAGAGATTTTCAATCATTTATATTATTATAAATGAATCTATTTTTTTTTCTGTATGTTTTTCCAACAGATAGCGACCCAGATCGCAGTACTGATAGCCAAAGTAGCCCGTCTGGACTGCCCCAGGCAATGGCCAGAGCTCATCCCCATTCTGCTTGAGTCTGTGAAGAGCCAGGATGGCCTGCAGCAGCACAGAGCGCTGCTAACTTTCTATCATGTCACCAAAACCCTGTCATCCAAGCGTCTGGCACAGGACAGACGGCTTTTCCAGGATGTAAGTCTACAGTTTAAACAATTTGTTTTGTCATCACTCTCAGCTTAACATCTTAACAGCCCAGTTTTTTGATCTCTTTGATCCTCATTCTGGGTCATATACTATGCTTTTCTGGCTTTTTTGTTTATAACTCATGAAACGGTACTTAATAACACCAGGATACAAGGTCACTGTAGGTTTTCAAGTAAAGAAAAATAAAACTTTTACTCTGTCTCCTGAACTTTGCTATTTTTGTAGTTTGTTGTCGTTATACAATTTTCTTGGTTAGTTTTTGCATTCTCATATTTTGCCTGTAGGAGATGCTGTTTAGCTGCTTTATGAGACATTTTAAATACACCATTCTCTATGCATGCATGTGCATCTGTTTTCATGCATGACTTGAGCATGATGGATATGTTTGGGAATAGATTTGTCTGTGTGTGGCTGTGTAAGAGAGAGGGTTGTTTGTGCATCTCTGGGTTTTTTTAATAGAGGTTGTGAATCGGAGCAAATCCTATTATTATATTATTATTTTTATTTTTTATTTCATCAGAGGGAGAAAGAGATTGTAGGTGTTGGTATACTCCATTAGACCCGCTGGCTGGTCGAAATGCTTTGAAAATGCCCCGCCTTCACACAGTTCCAATGTTTTAACTGGGGCTCCAGCCATTTCTGTAACTTTTTGAAACCAACAATCAGACATTCACACCCACCTCGTGTATTGACTGGCCAGGCATAAGGAGGTGAGGAAGAGGCAGAGCTCAAACCTCTTTCACATGCTCTCTTCTTTCATCCGTTGCCATTTCTGGCATCTTTTGTGTGTACAACCGAGTCCAACACTATGAATGCCTTCCAGAAGAGGATGTCTGAAAGTTATCTTCATATTTAAACTATATTGCATGTCACCTCTCTATGATGTCCAGTGTTTCACCCAGCTTTTGAGTGTGGAACAGCTATAAACATTTTGCATAATGACGTTGTCATATAACATGTACAAAGTAGTTTTTTTTTAGATGGAGACATCCTCTATGCCCTTAGGCAATATGAGAAACAAAGGCAGTCTGAGCTCCATCTAAGTGCAGTTTTTAAATGATGTACTGATGACTTTGATGCTAAATGGCCCATGCAGTGCCTTCTCTTCCTTCTCATGACATAGCTGATTTGGTTGCCAGTGTGTGTATGTGCGCACACACACCAGACATTGTGAAGAACTGATGTGAAACAGGACAACGCAACACTCAGCACCTTAGTTAGTGTCTGACAATAAGATTGACTGATGGACCTTAAATGACTTTTTGTCTATCTCTATGTTTCATGTTAGTTATTTGTATATTCTGCTGCACCTGCCAATGCCAAACATTTATTATACATGACAAAGAAAAGCTAGTAAACTGAGTAGGGATTGTTGATCAGACAAAACAAGACATTTGAGTCACTTTGAGGTTTAAATAATTATTAATATATATTTTTCACTACTTTCTGACATTTTCTAGGCAAAACAATTAATTGAGAAAATAATTGTCAGATGAATCCATAATGAAAATAATTAATAGTTAGCTGTATCCCTAATTCAGAAAGAACAAAATGATTTAAAACATTTTACTTAACAGTCTCTATTGGAAAGTTTACTATCTCCATTTTTAAACTCACTCTTACTCTTTATGTTATCATTGTTTTTTCTGTCACTCTATTTATTATGTACAAAGTGTGTAGATGACTGTTATATGAGTGTGTGGGTGTTTGAGCTCATCTCCTTAACGCAATGAGTGTCCACTCCTCTAGTCCCAGCTAAAACAGTTGGTAGTGCATGTTGACTGCATTACAGGAGATGATGAACTGACTGCAGTACATAAAAACTAGCTCTTTGTTTTACTGGCCATCTTGCTCTAACGCCAGCACTTTACCAGACACAAAGCTAAACAGATTGTGAGAGAAAGAAGTGGAGATAAATAGGCAGGGTGTTGGGGAGCGTGTGGGAAAGGGTGTGATTGAAGAAACCAAGGCATGCCGGTGACAGGAGGAGGGGATTGCAATCAGAAGTTATAGAGTAATAAAGAAAATGCTGAAGCTGTATTTAGGGAGAAAGAGGATGAAACTGGGCCACTTTTAGAAGTATTATGTTGAGAAAGGAGTGAAGAAAGTGAGCAGGAAAGTGGGTGAAGGAGAAATGTTCGCTGCCTGCAAAGATAAATGTTTCATATAAAAAAACTGAAAATGTAATTGATAATGCAAATTTGCAAAGAATCATTCATATTTTTTTCTGCTCATAATGTGATAGAAAAGTAAAGTGACTGTAAGCAAGGTCTAAATATTAATTATATATATTAAAAATATACATTTTGGAAATAAAGCAAGCACCACAAGTTGTGAGTACTTAATAGGCCATGTCTGAATGGAAATGATTCTCAGTTGTACAATCGAAAATGCTATTGTTTAGTAATAGCTTAATATGTTGTTGCCACCAAAAAGGATGATGCAGTGCAGTCACTCAATCATACGATTTAACTGTGGATGATATTGCTCTGAGGAGTAACATGGAGGACAAAATTACATCAAAATAGATGTAAACACAAGTGTGTTGAGCCTGATCCCAATATTTAGTGATTCCCGGAGGCATTGCAGTCATTTATCATGGTGGTTTGTTATGGCAGACTGTAGAATGTTTTCTCCTTGTAAAGTAAAACTTCATTCAATGGAAATATCTTTTTCTGAAAAAAAAAAAAGAGAAAGTTTTAGCTGTGCTGTGGCTGTAAACACTTGTCTATCCGGTTTTTAGTAGCGGTTCAGCTTATCATTTTGTGAGTAATTAGTGTAAAAAAAAACACAGAAGCGGGATGTGGGGTAGCTGTAAAGACTCTGCATTGTCATAAAGACATTGCATTAACACTATGTTATCCTTGTTTGCTTTTTGCCACTCTCAAATATGTGGTAAGTTGAAAAAGAGGACTGGGGCAGGTGATGACCAGCATCTTGCTTTGTGTTTTTTTAATAGCAATAGCGAGGCAATATCTCACCTTTCATGAACAAATTGTAAAACAAAATGAACTGGACTTTCCTTGGATGGATTCTTCTCTCTGCTGGAATAGAGAATCTGCTTGCAGATGGAGGAAATGGTTTGCTTTTATTGAGTTTCCTCTCTACTGGGTCTTTATGTAGTTGTGAAAAGGAGTTGAGACACTATACAAACATTTGCACATACTCTCGATTTGCAACACACACACACACCTCAGACAAATTCTTGGATGCATTGGAATCTGCATGATTCAGTAACAATTGATAAAACTTTAATTGGTATTCAGACTGTTCACTTATGACAATTTCACAGCTTTGTGAGTGTGAGTGTGTGTAAAGAGAGACATTTTGAAATTCTTATTCTTCATACTCATCATCTAATTTTAAGGCCAAGATCAATGCTGTAAAACTGTTTGACTAATATTTAAATTAGTTTGATGATCTGAAACATTTAAGTGTAACAAATGAAAAGATATTAGGAAGGGGGCAAACAGTTTTTCATACCACTGATGGTGCAGATAGTAGATGTCTTTGAATGCTAGTTCATGTACTAATACAAAGTTGTTTTTAGAAGTAATTTCAAGAAACGTGTGTGGGTGGAGCTTTAATTACAGTCACTAGTTGGAGGATGACTGTAATTTTTCATGACCCCTCTATTTCACAATTTAATGACTCTTGCTATACAGTATATAAATATGTGTTTATTCTGTGTTTGGTCATTAGTATGCCATAACTGATTTAATATTTTTTTGAGCTACTGGGCTAGACTATATACTAAACACTTGATTGGACAGGGTGTACTTTTCTCTACCTATGATGATCTTGTTTTGCCTGTAATGGAGAATGCCTTCATGGAAAAGCGTAATTGGTTTGTGCCCAAATAATGTTATGGCAGCAAATGTAATAGGAAGTTAATTTAGAGCTAACTTAGACCAATGCCTCAGAGGTCCATCTTTGTGTGTGCCCTATGTGAGTAATATATGGAAACACGTTCATATTTGTGTGCACATTAGTGTTATTGACTATAATGTGCAGATATATATATTTTTTTATTAATTTCATTTGCTCACCAGAATGGCCTTAAATGTGTTATTGTTCATCAATGATCCAGAATATTTCATCTGTGTGTGACTGACTGTACTGTTTATGTGTGTTTCCAGCTTGCATCAGGCATTTACAGCTTTGCATGCTCCCTGTGGAGCCACCACACCGACTGCTTCCTCCAGCAGATTTATGCCAGAGATGAGGCGACAGCGCTCAGCTCACTGGAGAGGACACTGCTCTCTCTTAAAGGTAGCAAAATATGCAGCACACACATTCACTGCGCACACACACACAGACACACATATACTGCAGTCTCATGTAGAGAGCTGCAGTGATGTATTCATTTTCAATATTAACTGGCAAATGCTGGCCTTAAATAACTAAACTGAAAATGCTAAATCAGATTTTTATTGCAATTTCCATCTGTTGACAAGAACTCCTTCAGGCAAGTTGTGATCTTCTGAAAATATTTGTATCTGCTGCTACTGGAGTTCAGTATATAGTGAAATTACAATTAGTGGCAATCCTGCTTACTTTTTTTCCCCCTCTGCCTTTCTTAGTGCTTCGCAAGTTGACAGTCCATGGATTCCAAGAGCCACAACATAATATGGAAGTGATGGTGAGTCTGGTGGTATAGAGACTCTCATATTTAGGAAAAGCTGATATTTTTCTGTCGGTGTTTTGAGATGAATATCCGGTCACAGTTTGCACAATGTGGGTGGCTGCGGTGATTGAAAGGGCCTTAAGTCTTGGTCCAAAGAGTCAAGAGTTCTTCTCCCACTCTCAGGGTAAAGAAAGTCCATCCATGAAACTGTTAATTCAGTTTAGTCAAAATCTCCATTAAGCATCTGTCAGGGTTGGGTTTTGTTTTCCCTGTGGTTCAGATTTAATGGAATCAGTTGCACAAAGTGTCCCAGCCCTTTGAACCTGAGCTGCAGATTCAGAACGACTCCCTGTTTTGCCAACCAAGGTTTGATAAAAGAATAGCAGTAAGTTTAGAGAATAATGGTAAAAAGTGAAAGTGTAATTTCATACACTTAAAGAGGTTAAATTTATTTTTACAAAATAATATTACTAATGCTCAAATTTAAGAAAGTAATGGAAATTATGACAAATATTGGAGAGCCATTGGTAGGATGATGTTTCGGTGTCGGTTTTGCACTCGTGTCGAATAGAGATTTCATTAGTGCTGAAGTAATCACTTAATTCATTGATTGGTATAGATAAATAATAGTTTGTTATGGCTTAGAATTTAGATTTTTTTCTTTTAAATCCGGCTTCATATCATCATATATTCGCTACTTGACCAGAGTGAACAACATTTTAAAAAGCTGTGGCTAGATAATTACCTTTTGTAAGACTAACTTTAGGTACTTTGAGAATACTTTCTACGCCATCACTCGGACACTAATGTTAGCAGAGTGGAGCAGTGAACTCCAGCAGCAACAAATGAGACCTGCTGACTAATATACACTGCAGCATTTAACAACTTAAACAAACTCTGCTGTGAGGAAAATAACTGTGCTCAGTTTGTTTCACTCCAAAAACCCCGCGTCCACTCAGCATTTTGTACAATGATGGCTTTCCCCAGAGCTAATGGCACAGCAAAGAGGCTGCTCTCTGCAGCTGGAGTTATGACGTCAATAAGACAGCTGAGCACTCTGCTTCCCCCTCATTGTGCTGTGCTCATACAATTAATTTATCAAAAATTGGCACCCAAGTATCATGATAGTATTGAATCGGAAGATGAGCATATGGTCCCAGGTCAGTTTTACGATTTTTTTAAGATACAGTTACAGTGGGACTTCCTTGTTGGAAACATAATAGTTGAAAAGCTCACCAGCTACATCTGTTAATCCTGCACGAGGCTACCGTTGGTCCCGTCAAAAGATACTTGCCACCGGGCCTAACAACTTTACTGGGGGAAACCCTGCTGAGATATTGATTATGGGCCTGCTCAGTCAGTTTATATTGTGTTTTCTCAGTCTGTCTTTGTCTCTCTACCATAGTGCTTCATTTTCTTTCTTTTATTTTGTTCATTAACTGGGAGTTGTTGAGTGCTCTATTATAGCACTGTGGTTGAAAATACTCACATTAAAATGTCATTTGCCTTGAGCAATCTCTGGTTATTCCAGCTCACTGAGAAGATGTAATAATTTGACATTAATATTTCATTCAGTTGTATATGTTGTTATATGTTGTAGCTTATCAATACCATTTTTTAAATTTGTTTTATTATTCAGCTGATGGTGTGCTCGCTGTGAACCTAGCTCCTTCTCCATCAGCTCACGACTTTACCTCATACTGTCAAAATTAAAATTAATTTATCTGGTAATAGCTTAACAGCAGATGTTGTAAACTTAAAAAATACACAACTAAGTTTATGGCATTCACTTGTCTCTTAGGCTGCTGTATAGTTGGATTGAGGTTGTTTACCATCACACATCAGCATCCAGTTACTCAGTTGTCTCAGACTAATTTCATAGCTTACTTCAGTTGTTTCTCTTATTTTTCTCCTGGCACTCACTTATGCTCCTGTTGTCTCTGTACATCTCTGCACAAAGTAGGAGGCTGTACCTCGGGAAAAGCATATAAAAACATATCCTCCACCAGTGGCAGAGAGCTACCATGCAAGGTGCTGGTCTGCCCATCTAGAACACTTTTGGGTTCACAGACACTTGGACATGTGGACAGCAACACCTTGGGTTCAAACTGTCAGCCCTGGGATTAGTGGACAACCCAGTCGACCTCCTGAGCCACAGCCACCGCATTTTTAGATGTGCTTTCACCTAGGTTGACATTGCCTAGAGTGGATCTACTACATCTTTCCATGAACTTAAAACACCTTTTTTATGTAATCATATATGGCATTCAGAGTTTGACCTAGATGCGTCTGGCTATCAACTTCCATGACCTGGAACAAATAAAACTGCAAGACAGTTAATTATTGTTACTAGGGCCAGGTAAGGTGAGTCGCAGTATATTGTCATTGGAATAAATAAGATTAAATTATTGAATTTGCTTAAATGAGCATATTTATTGAATAGGAAATCTTGGATTCACTTTTTAATTTGCTTTAATTAATCCAGTTATTTACTGCATTAATCAATTCACAGGTTAATGTTTTATAATCTGGTAATAGAAATCCTCAGATAGATCATTTGAACTATTAACTGCAGTACTTCCTGAGATTTATTTTCAGTCTAAATATTTTGGACAGATAAAATGCCTGCATTCATTTTTAATGTGGCTTGATGGTTTAAAGTTGTCATGATCTCGTTATCTGATGATTATGTTGATGGCTTGTCATCTCTCATGTTGTTCTTCCTTAAGTGATGGGTGTGAAGTTAAAAAAACGGGATGCTGAGAATAATATTAAATTTTTTAATCCATTTCAAGGTTATTTCTGACAGGGACTGCGTGAGACAAGAGTCTGTAGGTTACCTATAAAAGTGGTAATTTAGCACCCTGCAGCGAAGTGAAATAACCTGAAAGAGTAACATGAAGTCATGAGGTGTAGCATCCCAGCATGCCTAAACTCTAACATTGTATCTTGATAATCCTGGTAATCCTGTTACTATCTGCTAAGTATGCAGGGTGTGTCGCAACAGTCTTCCTATGAATAGACTTAACCACTTTATTTGCTGTTTTTGTAAGTCTATACTGCCACCTTTGGTTCCTTAAAACTGCAGAGAGGTGAGAACCATGTTGGAAGTTGGTTATTTATGGAAGTTAATGGCAAAATGTCTAAATGAAGCACATATTTTGCATTAAATATGTATCTTTAAATATGGAATTGCAAACCAAATTATGTAAACTGTATTACATAAAAATGCCAACGCACCCAGCTCACAGTCAGCTGTTGCTCTGTGTATGGCTCAAGATGATGTTGTCTAGCTCTGTGGGCTGCAGTTTGCCCTTATCATTGCACGTTGAAAGGTTTTAATATGACATATTCCCAAATTATATTCCAAGTTTGTGTCGAGGCTCTAATCATAGTCACAGTGGAATAAAAAACTATCTAATATGTTTGTCTTATTTGTTTATGTGGTAATAAACACACAGTATTCACTCCTACATAGGCATAGAGAGTCAGCAGTGCAATTTTTTATTTTTTTTGTAACATAGAGACTAGGCCACACACTTATCGCTCTTTGTTGGCAGTAGTTCTTTGAACTCTGCTTGGCATGTCACGGTCCCTTGTAAGGAACTACTCCCTGTCAAGTCTTCACAAATGACATGAGCATTCGGGATAGATTAGGGTTTATTCTCTAATCACCAGAGTGTCAGCATTGCTGGAGAACAGTAGTGAGTTAGAAAATGCCGACAGTAAGAATGAAGAGCAGTTTTCACATGGGCGCCTCTGTGATGAATTTAAAAAAAAATATATATATTGTGCATCTGAATGACTGTCTTCCTGGCTTACTGTACTGTAGCTATGGTAATAATACATCCACAACAACTTCCTAAACTTTGAGCAGGTCTGTGCACACATACCAAACTACTTCTCACACTACTGCTGACAAACCCATTTAATGCCCACCACGTTGTCTCTATTTTTCCATCTTTTTCTTACCGTCTCACTCTATTTTTCTGACATTCATTTACTTCTCACTTCTTACTTGTGTATTCTTCGTCATCAGTTCTATAAGCCTGACTTCTCTGACTTATATATGAACTTATATTTTCACTCCTTTTTTGTGTTAGTACTTTATCATTTCCCATATGCTCTGTTTAAGTATTTTTGCTCCTCTGTTTTGTCATCCACCTTGCCCTCTAACCATTTAGCCGTTAGCTTAATCAATGCCTGTCGTGATATTAATCATCTCCCACTCTTTTATCTATGCTCCTTTTGTGACCCTCTCTGTCTTCACCAACTCTATTTGGAGTTATAGTTTCTGTCTGGGTCTGTGATTAATAACACTTATTGTTGACCTCATGTCTGAACACTAATGCAGAACTTAACAGGTTGAATCTCCATCTATCATCTAATTTCCCATGCTAAGCTGCGACTACACCAGGCTACAGAAAAATTGATTTTCTTTCATACTGTGTAGCTGGCACTTTTCTTTTATACGTGTGAGTACAGAGGGAAGTGTGCCGACACACACATACATGTACATAACACACACATACCAAAATTATTCTCCTGTTAATATATCTGCTTCTGGGCAATGAAGCAATCACAAGCAATTCAACTGGAAACATGTCAAAGAGATTAAACTTGATTTCACCCTCTCCTCATCTTCTTTTCAGGGTTTCCTGAATGCAGTGTTTGAAAGGCTAAAACAGTTCTTGGAATGCTGTGAGTACTCTTCCCTTTTCTATCCTGAGTCTCTGATCATGGGCTTCTCCTTTCAGTAAACAAACTCTTGTTACTGGTGCTTGATGTAATGCATGAAGAAAGCACCTACTTAAAATTCAAAGGTACTTCTATGATACCAAAAGTCTAGGCATCTCATAATAGTATAGCATAATGTGAGTGTCAAATTAATAGTTCAAGACCTTTTGCCCCACGCATGAACTCAAACAGTGTTCGCCTTTAACAGGAATTGCCTTATATTTTTGTCTTGATGAATTCATGTTTTGTCAGTTTAATATTGAATGGATCTCATGTTTCTTCACATGCACCTGCAACTATGTGGTGGGATGTGAGTGAATTGGTGGTTTTTCTAACATGGTGAACTGTGATTGCACCATATTTTAGTCAGTGACGCCTTTTTTCCTTACCCTTTATGAGTGGTAATTACCGCATTCAGTGGCAGTTTTATCTCACTTCAACTGTGATGTCATCCTCAGCGGTGCTTTCTTCTTTGTCAGCAGCACCCAGAGCTGCAATAGCATCAGATTCGAGTAGAAAATATAATGTAATATATCAGATACAACTATCACTTCTAATATTTGCTTTGTTGATGGCAACAAAGACAGACTCAGGGTCCTGTTGGTATTTTGAGCTGGCAGATATGAGGCGAATGAGGTGGCACAGCTGTGCTTGGGAGAAATATCAGCTCTGCACAGCCTGATGAGATAAGACTAGTTGGGACAATCCTAGTAGTCCATTTAGATGTCTCGCTCTTTCTGTTAGATGTTTGTCCCCCAACTGAGGTCAGCTGTCTGGGCTGTTAGTTCAGATCTATGACTTTGATGACCTCACACAACATTTGCTTACATTACGAGCTGTTGTACACCTGCAAACAAGGAAACACAAGCATGGACACAAAAGTCAATAAAATGCAATGGTATTTTGATCTATATAATCCCTTATCCATGCAAATCTGAAAGTAGAGACAAAGCAATTTTGCTGCCAGCCTTTTCCGTCAGTCTAGAGTCACCTTGGCCTTAGATCAGTGGTCCCTAAAAGAAATTAATGTGTGTATAAGGGGGGAAGAAACAATGACCTTGGCAAGTAATTATAGGTTTGCCAGAGACTGTTGTTTTAGCTGGTGTCATCTATGAGGCTGACAAGGAAGTAAACTACATGGGACATCTTTATTGGCTCTAGCATCATGTTTTATGGAGCCAAAATTTATGTCAGAGAGAGAGAGAGAGTCATTCATGGTAATTTTTGAGTTCTTTTATTACTGTACTTCATTACACAGAAACGTGTAATGCATCTATGGGACTCGCATATCAGAAGGGTGAAGTGGGAATTTGACCTTAAAGAAAGATGAAAAGTATGCTGGGTTCAGACTGCACAATATTAGCCCACTATTAGCATGATGCACAACAATTAATCCTTATCCTGTGTAGTGTATCATAGTGGACAACAACCGATACCGCATCTGGGATACTTCACTATCTATATCTATATCTATATCTCTATCTATATATCTACATCTCTCTCTCTCTCTCTCTGTCTCTCTCTCTCTCTCTCTCACGTTTTTTTACATTCTTGTTCCTGGAAATCAGTCCGTGCCACCTCCTTTCCGATGACATCATGCCGATTGTGAAAGACGGCAAGCTGTGATAGGTCTGGTACCAACGTGTAATATGTCATGTTTCTCGACAAGCCACGGCAAGAATTTATGGCTCTATTATCTCCTAATTTTACCGAGTGACATTTTATCAGACAAAAACATTGTGTAGTCTGAACCCGACATTAATCATACTTTCCCACAAGGTTCATCATTTTTATTGAATTGAATAGAAAAGATCAGGCACCAGTTTCTCATTTAATGTCCCTTGTAATGCTGAAAAAAGGTCTTCTTAGTTTAAAATCTCATTAACAACTGATGCTGATGCAGCATGTCGTTGTTAACATGCTACTTCTATCATATTTGACAGTCCACCCGAGATTTTCTATTATATTCATTGAGCCAAACATACCTATTCCTTTAAGGCATAATATTTTATGTGTACTAGCCCAAGGAAGCAAAAATCATTATAATACAAAATTACACACAATGAACTGTGATGTTGTATTTTATAATGCGTCCTGCTCTTGTTAAGTAACATTGTCGTTTAATTGTGCTTCAGGTCGGCAGGTTGGTCCAGATAGCACGTGCCGAGAAAAGCTGGAGAAGACGATCATACTGTACACTAAAGTTGTGAGTTGTGAGACATCAAGTGTTGTGATGATGATATTAATAAAAGACAAGTATTGTTTTTTTTTTTTATTGTTTGTTCATCTTTCTCTCCTCTTCTCTCCTGTCTGTGTAGTTGTTAGATTTCTTGGAGTACCATCCGTGTGCATTTATACCCCTTATCCAGCGTTCCCTGGAATTTGCTGTCAGCTACGTGTTCACACCTGCTGGGGAGGGAGTGACCTTTGAACGCTTCATTGTCCAGTGCATGAACCTCATCAAAATCATAGTTAAGAACGATGCCTACAAACCTGCCAAGAACATAGATGGTAGGATATGAGGGCTTCGGGAAAGAGATGAGTAACGGAGAGTTAACATAAGAAAATAAAAAGACATTTGAGACAAGTGACAATAATTACAGACTTTGCAGAAATAAAATATAAATTTAAAGTTCAGTGATTCAAAGCCGGTCATTGACTGTTTTTTTAAAAGCACAACACAGTAATACCATTAGAGTCAATGTATCTCACCATGACTGTTTATTTCAAGCTATCAGAGACCTCCAGTGCTTCATTAGCCATGGCGCATAGTGCTCAGGCTTTGTTCTGGCAGCTATGATGGTCTTTGGTGTGCCCTTATTTTGTGCTTCCTTTTTCTAAGCAGTTGTTAGTTGGTAGAGAGCAGAGCCATCCTTTATGGGACTCTTGTGTTAATACCTTTATTTCTTTACAATATATTAATATGCTCTGGCACGCTCTGAGTTGAGCCCATTTTCTTTCGTATTCCTAGTTCCAGGTGCACCAGTATTTCGAGCAGCAAGGTTACATAGTTGAGCCTTGACTGACACAGCTCAGTGCAGAGCGGCCTTCTGACTTATTTATTAGGCCCATGCTGTCAGTCAGATAGACAGACAGAGAGATCCACAGGCGTCTGACAGTATTACAACAGGGCCCTTAGCACTGTACCAGTAATGACATGAGGGTCAGGGGCCACAGGTAAAGGTTTTAACACTGGAAAGAACTAGCAATCTGTCGGGCTTAATATTGCCTTGGATTTGCTTATGCCTTATTCTTCCTGAAATACTTGTTGGCTGTTAAAATCAACATTGATATTGTTCTTCTTTTTTTTTTTAAGCAAATCATAGTAAAAAAACGGTATAGTTTAATTTTGGCACGGAGACGATGACTCACACCTAGTGATTAGTCAGACTGCTCTTTTTTAGCACTATTTTGAACAAATGCTTTTGCCTGAAATTTACTGTTTAAATGTCCTGCCTACTGTAAGGCATATTGGTATTAAGTAAATTGTTTATTTTGTAATCACTTGCTATATACAGTATGTTCTACCATAAGGACGTTTTAATGCAAGATTTTGAGAAATCTGCAAATAAGTTCCCATTGAAACAAATCTTTGACTGTGTAACGTGTACATGACATAGAGGATGAGGTTGGTATTGGACCAAGCTTTATATAACTTTCATCAACTTTGTCTTTGTTTCCTGTGGACTGTGAGTGCATTGGGTTTTCACAAGAACGTAAACACTAAGACACTCTGCTTACTGTGAATCCCATTATGAATTAGATTTAAAGCTGAGAAGTGCAAGGAAGTACAAACAGAAGACTCCACTGCGGTGTTGTATAAATTGTGTTGACTTGTTGTTTGACAGATTAATAGTAAATCTAAATATCATTCCTCTTTTGTCTTTTTTTTTTCCTTTCTTTTCACTGTAACTTCTCTTCCCGCATCTTCCCTCTTTTAGACAGTAAACCAGAGAGTCTGGAGGCCCACAAGATCAAGACAGCATTCTTCACACACCCCACGCTGACAGAGATTGGACGTCGACTCGTATCACACTACTTCCTTCTCACAGAGGAAGAGCTTGCAATGTGGGAAGAGGACCCTGAGAGCTTTGGTAATAGCATATCCCCGCATCCGCAGACCGAATCCAAATGTCCAGACTTATCTGAACTCACAGACTGACCGACTTAACTTGCATGTTCTCAGGAAGCTCAGAACAGTGAGGGTTATCCAATTCTAAAATTCATGAAGCAAGGTGAGGTGTTAAACATAAATATAATAGGCCAAATCATTTCTTGAATTGTGATAGTCTGCAGACAAAAATGAAACATTAACAGTGTTAAAAGATGTTAAAATTGTTGTGGTTAGAAGCTGAGATTTATCTCAAGTAGCAATACTCTGCACAACTGTTTCATAAATTGATTATATGGATTCCCATCAGAAAAATGTGCAGTGGTTACAGGAACATTTTTTAGGGCTGATTATAGCTTTGGCAGCCGGTAAGAACTGGTCCCTCTCAACAGATTTTATTTTCCCAGACTTGATGTAATGACCTCTCAGGTACAACGATGTATAAAACACTGATTGATTGCTCTGACATTTTTCTCTTCTCTTCTCTTCTCTTCTCTTCTCTTCTCTTCTCTTCTCTTCTCTTCTCTTCTCTTCTCTTCTCTTCTCTTCTCTTCTCTTCTCTTCTCTTCTCTTCTCTTCTCTTCTCTTCTCTTCTCTAGCCGTTGAGGAAACAGGTGGTGACTCTTGGAAATACAGTCTACGGGTAAGTAACACATGCACTAAGGAGTAATCCTGTTATATCTTCATCTGAGAGGTAGGAAGAAAGAGGCATTCCCTGGTCATACTAACATAACTATATGTAATAACAACGACTAAAATAACACATACTGTCATATCCTATGTTCTTGTTTATATAAGTGGTAAATAGTGACGGTGGTTAGAGCACAGATTTGCTTTTGTGAGAAATAAAAACTCAACCTTCCCCACATAATATTATTGCAATGACTACAATGTTGGCCTCTGATAGCAGTGAGAAGAGGAACGTTGTGGGTAAAACTCTGTGTGAGGTTGACTCGACTAAAGTGGACAAAAAAACAGAATGCGTAGCAGATACATTGCAGCATCATAAAACAGTTAGTGACCCCCAGGGCTTCAGAGCCAGTCTTAGTTACTGTGCGTAGTTTGTTAGCAGTGCCTTATCTTGAGCTGTTTTTCTGAGTCACTATAATTTCTTATCCAATATGTCTTATTCTTTCAGTCAACGCATAATTTTACTTTCATCACAGATGACAAACGTCTGCCCTGCTGTATCTTTTGAAGTAGAAGTAGAGCATTTATTTAAAACACACTGCAACAGAAACGCATGGCATTACAGTCTGTGAAGGCTAATTACTTCACAATTAAGAATTTTCTGATAGGCCAGCATTACGGTGTTTTTACTAAAATGCATACTGTATGCACACCAGCTACCCAATTAAAGGCGTTTAAATGTACATTTTAGATTGGCCTAAGAATTTTACCTTTTTTGTACCTGTTGTCACTGGAATACACAGAAGAGAGTAACTGTAGGTAGCAGGGGATAATGTTCAGCTCATACTGCATTCAGTACTAAAATTACATTTGAGTACACATACGTCCTTGCAAGTGCATGTCTTGATTATTCAGAGGCACATTGTGGTGAGGAGAATTGCTCAGGAAGGATAATAGATAAAATGCCACCGTCCATCTATTCATTCCATGGTCACCAATTCTTGTGGCTGATTATAAATGACCTTCACCTATCAATATCACCACCTGTCTATGTTTTCCCAACATAACAAAGGTTTTGTGTTTGTATTAATCCGATCCCGGTAGATGGGATTAATACAAACACTTTGGCTTTTTTTGAAGTGTCATCTGACCTCTGTCCTTTTGCCACCAGGGTGTAAATGTTATTCCTTTATGCTGTGAGATGTCACAGACACGCATAGATATAGCATCATAATGGGTTCTGTACATGTTCTCAGATTTCTTACACATTTACTTGATATTGATTGTTTTTATAACATCTAAAAGCGATAAACCACTGAGGTTGGATAGACTATCATTTCTGTATTCGAAGACACACACACACACACACACCCTGACAATGTCACACTGACTTTCTATTGAACTGAGATCTCAAGGCATTGTTTGCATGCACCTACTTGTGTACATTTTTCTTTGTGTTTTTAGAGAGTATGCACTGCTGTCACTTTTATACTATTTTACAATCCCCCCTCCTACCATCAAAACCCATAGGTGGCTGCTATAAATGAGCCGGGAGAAAAACTAATTAATGAATGTAGTGGCTTCTATGAACAATGACATCACGGGCAGGGTGTACCGTCTATTTTGCTGTTTAATTGTCTTTCTTTATGTGTCTTCTGTTCAGCCATGTACTGAAGTATTGTTCCTGGATATCTTCCACAACTACAGCCAGACCCTGACGCCAGTGCTTCTTGATATGGTTCAGAATCTCCAGGGTAAGTAAAATGTATTTTCAATACAGAGATAATTTATACTAATTTGTCAGTTTATTTGGTATTCCTAGCTAAAGCTGGTACACCTATTACAGCTTTGCAATATTTTGGGCCTTCAGGCTATAATGTTCTGTGTTTAGTTTGCGGTGCAATTTAATTGTATTATTGCTTTTTACTGAGAAGTGTTTCTAATATTTGTTCACCTAATTGGCATCAAAAAGATAATTTTTAATCTGTTTGATCTTACTTATACATTTTAATATTTTCTTAAAGCATTTAAGCACATTATGTAAAGAATTTGCTTTTTTTGTTTGAGAAAGGCTATATAGATATAATTGCCTTACTTAGCATGTAATATTTAATTCTTTAATGCAACATGCATTCTTGTTGTCTCAGAGGAAGTGATGCATATTTCTTATATCAGAAAAGGACAAAGCATGTAGTTTTGTACATGTTGCCTTTAACAATCACAGTATATGCAACATGCAATCTATAGCCTTGTCATCACCATCAGGTTCTCTTGTGACAACGGTCACACGCACAAACCATGCTGTTTCTTGTCTCTTGGTGGTTCTGGTAATGTAGTGTAACTCTTGTTCTGTTGCTGAATTAGCGGCGCCATTTCTGGTGGAATATAGTTTGGTTACTGCCCGTCTCCCAAGTTGCTTTCATTTTCAAGTGACAGTGTGGAAATGGGTTCCGCTGGAGCAAGGAAGATGTCAGATTGGGTAATTCTGTGGTTGAAAGGAGTTGGCTATTGATTTTGAGACCTAAGTACACAACAAGGGCTAATAGAAGGAGAAAGCAGACCAGGGAAATGGTTGACAAGACTGATGTAGACTCCTTTTTTTAAGAGACCTTTGTCTCCTAATAAAATAGTAGCTGTGTTGTGATGTGATCCCCCAGTTTTTCTTGTATGATTGACACACAGTATGTACATGACTTGAATACACTTCTTCCAAATGCAGTCTGTCTTGTCACTGAAGTGAGATGCACTCTATGTGTCTTTGTAGGCCCAACCAATGTTGAAGACCCTGTTCAGTTGCTAATGAAGGATGCAGGTGAGTCAAATGCTTTCTTACTCTTGGTGGTTCAATAACTGTCATCGTCTGACAGGTGCTTTAAATAACTTTGACTTTGACTTTGTCTTTGAATCTCAGAGTCTGATTTTGTTATTGTTACATTTTGTACTTATACTTTATCTCAAGCACAAAATGTGAAGGTTGTCAAATGAATTAAGACGGCTACAAATGCACAATATTCACTATTAGTCCATCCTATGTTTATTGTTATGTGCTATAAATACATTTATCGTTTGTAAATGATAGTGTTGTTTAACAACCATATTTGCTGCAAAACCGCAATCATCTGTGTTAACACACTTTTTTGTAGCCGCCCCTAACTGTTCCACATTTATTATGTTAATGCTACACTGGCAGGGGTTTTAACTGCATCTTTGTGAAATATTATACATTAGACCTAAGTGAATATATTTTTAACCCTCTGAGATCCCTTTTGGATCATTAAAAAACAAAAATTGAAAACATGTGAACAACTCATATAAAGCAACGCTGTAGACCAATAAAATAAACATACTTTACTCCAAAGGAAATTTATCAACATGTAACATTTCTTTTAACTTGTATGACTTTGTTTTTATTGTCTGCTGTTTTAGTGGGCTCACATATTTAAAGCATAGAATTATAACAGATTCGGCTTAGTTTGTGAGACTGTCACTGTTTTGTTGAAAGAGTTGAACATAAAAAAAAATTGAATTCAGAACACCTAATGAGTGATAATTGGTGTAATGTGATTAATCATCCCTTTAAAACTAGCTAATAACATGAATCACTAAATTTTCAAAACAGCTCATTTTAGGACCGAAAGCCTGTTGTAAATGAAGCTTGTTTGTTTTCTTTCCCTTATAACGTAGTAGACAGCTCATGTCCTTTTTGTGTATTGCACATTTTAGTTGACTAAATTCTAATGGTTTCCTGGTTCTTTTGTCTTTAGTGTACAATGCAGTGGGACTGGCAGCCTATGAGCTGTTTGACAATGTGGACTTTGACCAGTGGTTCAAGAATCAGCTTCTTGGGGAGTTGCAAGTCAGCCACCACAGGTATTGTGTCTTCACACAATAGTCAAGTGTTGCATTTCTGTTGGTATTTTACAGTATCACGAGTCACGTAAAGTCAAGTAAATGATAAAAGTAATAAAAACATTTCCTACACACAAAACAATACCAGCTCCACTCTACAACAGCAGGCAAATAAAACTATAGAAACAACCTGAGAATCAGCGTCATCGTGGCTCTGCTGACAGTTGGATGCAGTAACAATAAACAGTGAGCTGGTAGACGAATATATATGTGATATGTCTGGAAAGAGGGAGAGTGGCTAGAGAATGGTGTGAGCGATATGAAGAACAAAGAAGCACCCTGCACTCACAGACCCCTAGAAAATCAAAACAAAAAGCCTGCAGCACTCAAAAGGTCGGTCGCTCAGGTTGGTGCTGACGTCAAAGTGCAGGCGTTCTGATGTCACAGTGACTCTGCTCTCACTCAGTGCAGGTGCAAATAAGCCCTGTACTTTCTATATGGGTCCTCATTTCTTTATTCTTTTTTTAGCCATAGTAGCAGCATGGCTCTAGTGATGGCATTGTCAGTATGTCAGTCACTCAGTCCACCACTTAGATGCAGACTGAAGTATTTCAGCAACTCTTAGAAGAATTGGCACATATTCAATTGTAAGATAAATAGTAGAAATGTCACAAAGTTATCCACCAGAATGTGCACTTGAATACAAGTGAGTGGCCAATGCAATGAAGCGCCTCCTCTGGACTGTATCTTTTTCATGTTGGGCTGATGTCTGTCTGAATGCGGACTTAGTCTTGTTTAATTCAGTTTCCCCTCCATACTATGTGACTCCGATTTTCCTTTTGATATTCAAAGTTATGTTTGATTTTTTGTATTTTAACAAACTGAGCTCATCAAGGCACAATGTGAAATGACTAATAATGTCAATCTGTAATTATAATGCGAACACACATGCGCAGTAATAATCTCTGCTCCCCAATAACAGATGAAAAGTACAGAGAGAAACTCACAGTGTAAATGAACTTGAAGAATAGACACAAAGCACAATAATAGCTTATTATAAATCCGAATGTATTTTTTTGGGTTGCTCTAAAAATAAAATATGTTCTTTGTGCTTTGCTGATCTGAACAAAGGAATGTTACAACAACCTGGTTCTTTCATGTGTTTTTAATAGTTTTTAAATGACAGCAGAGTTTTGTGGCACAGAGGCATGTGTGACTATAAAGCTACAAAATTCCTAGAGTTCCTCAGACATCTAAAAAAAAAAAAAAAGTCAGAAAATAAACCTGCCGGTCTAGTTTATAAAGCCACCACATAGAAAACCGTTTGCCCTGCCTCAAATAGGAACACAGTTAGTCACATAAACAAGAAATGTAGCTGATCATCAGCCGGGCCATTAGCTTTAATGGTTGTAACCTTACTTTACCACACCTTCACCCAGTAGCTAAGCTAATTTCTAAAGCAGGGTATATTCAGTGGCAGTCAGAGCCCTTTAACACCCCATTGCTAGCCCACACGCTGTATTCCATTCACTCTGAAATTATCTGTAATTTATTTGATATGCAACTGTGCACGCTCGGGAAATTGACCTGCATATTTATACAATTTCTACAGTCAGTGATCAGAATGATACAGTTCATTTATTATAGCTATTACATTTTATGGCAGAGACTTAAGAGATGCTCTTTGCACAACTGCCCATGGCTGATGTGTGGAGGTTCCTTTATACAGATGCTGCTTTCAAGGTCATTCAGTTGGACTGATATCAGGGACTTGTCAGAACATTAACTGTGGTAGACTTGTGATTACTTATGTCCTGAGCCACATCACCTGTCCCATGTCACGTGTCGTCTGCCCAATTTAAATGTTAAGTGCTTTTTGCTGTGGTACAGCCCCACAACTCTGTAGTACAATACCATACCGGTAAAGTGATTTGTTGTTGTAGGTTGTAGGATGTAGGGGATTTGAATTAGAGATGCACAATATGGATTTTTAGCTGATACAATAGTCAATAATTGCCTGCTTCTCATGGCTGATACCGATAAGACAATAACAAATAATCTCAAATTTTTTTTGTATTTTAAAAAGGAGTTAATAACCTGTATTGTATACACACATGAGGGTAAGAAGTTAAGATGTTGTGAGCAAAGATAGATAATTTAATATTCCACAGCTCTGACCTAACAAAATCTGACTTTTTAAAAAAGGCTTTGACATAATCTGTTAAATAAGACATATACAAAAACACAATACAAAAATAAAGGCTTTTATAGAATGAATAACGTCCACACATCTCTAGTCTACACTGTGTGGCTCTACCCTGGTTTGACATCATGATCGTGACAACAGCTTCTGTGCTTGTTAAGTCAATGAAAGCAATTTAACTTGATATGTAGTCAAATAATCTATATATTATTGTCTATATTTATTCGTTTTGACTATAATTTCATTTTCAGAATAATATATAATATAAAATTCCTGTTATCTGCCGATAATTTATTAGGTAAGATATATATCCTGCACCTCTAATTTAATTATCATCAAGTCTTTTGACTGTACCATCGACTAACCAGCCAGCACATATATTAAATGCCAATATAATGTTCAGACTCCAAGGGTATATTGTTTCATTCAGCCACTGTCAGCCCCACTACTTTAATTGTATAGATTGTATCTAGAGCTTAAAGTACTACCGGTCTGCTCCAATCTGTTCAAAAAAAAAAAAAAAGTCTTTATTCAGGGTTGCCTTTTGTCTGAATTTTAGTTTTGCTCCATTAGGTAAAGAATAAAAGCAGTTAAATGATGAAAGTGCAATGGCTAAAATATGCCCTGAACTTGGCAATATCACATGAGAAGCAGAAGGACAATGGCTATATTGGCAACATCTACCAGGAGCCACATTCAAAGCACATTCGTTCTTTTCTTTTTCGATAATTGTCTTCTTTCTCTGTGATTGTCTTTGTGTCCTGCAACAATATGTCATACTCATAATACTGCCTGGTGCACATTTGGCATAGCTACCAGATCATTCCCACATTATGCTCTGCTGTCTGCATTCTTTAGCCCTCTGGGTGTTGGCTGTTTGAGCATTTAATAGAGCTTGCGGTCCTCTTAATCCACATTACAAAGAACGACTAAAGTACTAAACATTAACACATACTAACATTAACAATGACATGCAGACAGGGGTAAAAAAAAAAGCTGAACTGAATACTTTTCTTTTAAAAGGAAATAAAAAATGATTACCATTAGAGTAGCTAAATAACGTTGTTCATGACAGACTCTCGGGTTTAGAGTGAAGGTCTGCTCCCACACCTGCAGGATTTTCTGCCACCTGTTTCCCTCCAGCCTATAAATCCTAGTGTTGGCTTTCATTTAGATTTTATTGATTATAATTCTGCTCAATTCTGGCTCAGAGTCAGTTTCTTTGAGGTTTTGGTAGCCAATAGAAAAATCATCGTTTCCCTGTTTATGGAGCTGTTATGAAGTTGTGTGGTGGAGCTATAGTGAAGTTTGTTCCATCTAAGCTTCAATGTAAACATTATTGATAACCTACGTTAAATATTTATGCAATTACTCTTCTGCTCTTGAGGGTGAGGGGGAAAAAACATCACTAACATCTGCTGTGGGTCTTGTGGGATCTGTGGGCTGTCAAGCCCTGTGTAGACCAGGACAGCAAGTGAAACAAGGAGATAAACAAATATACATTCAGATGAGAAGCCAGGTCCTCTATGTGACATTAAGTGTCTGTGGAGCATCTATATTGACAAAAAATGACAGTTGGTTGTTATCTTTTGGCATAAATGACTGTACAAAACTTAGAGTACCAGCTCACTAAAACTGTGAATACTTACGTACAAGTGATTTCTTCTTTTTTTTTTTTACATTTTTAATAAATTCATTATGGGGTTTTATTTGCAGAATTTTGTGGGGGAAAAATGAATCCATTGTAACATGTGTAACATAACAAAATGTGGGAAATGAAGTGCTGTGACTACATTTAGTATGCACTGTGTTTTTGTTTGATTTGTACCCCTAACAAAATTGAGTTTGGCATCACACAGGTAAAATGGTTAGAAAATAAACAAAAAGAAAAGTCACAATGCGCTTTTATTGCTGCAGTATGTGCAAGTTTGTTGAATGAATTAGTAATCTCACACAGCTCTCTAATGTATATGATGTTTATAAAATCTTGTTATGTCAAAAACATGATGGTAACAATTCTGTGTAAGTGCATGTAAACACACTAAATAGAAAAGGGAAGAAGCGCACCACACTTTAGGGCTTATAGTGTTTCTTGGTCCCTTAAACTAGGAAAATGTTGACAGAAGTAAAGAAATGGTGTCTGCTTGTTTCAGGAAAATGTGAAATAGGGATACTGCTTTTCATTTAGTACATGATTTATTCACATGGATGTGTTTGCCAGAAGGATAAGCAGGGTCACTGACAGCAGGGTGAATTTACTGCATAGAGGACACAGGTGTAGCATGAATAAGTCATGTCTAACCTTTGACTGACTGACAGACAAATACTCCTGTCGACCTCCCTGTCCATCTGCCTTTCCACACTTTTCCTGCACTTTGCTAGCACATTATTAATAAAATCTACCTGCTGTAGTCTCTCCATCTTAAGCACAAGCTCTGTCAGTTGCAGATATGTAATATTGTGTGTTTTTGTTTTGTTTTTCCCAAACAGGGGCAGTGTCCTCGATTTTTCTTCGTATGAGTGTTAGTGTGTGCAGATCTGTAATAATTTATTTGTGATGTCACTGACTTGTGTTATTGTATTGGTGCCAAGCTGTGTGGAATCTGATTGTAGACAGCTCTGGCTATGAGCTCTTGGTCATTGTCCACTGGCACTGCCATCAACATCATGTTGGAACCATCTCATATGTTTCAGCCTCCATAAAAGCTTGTATAAAATCAGAATTCTCTGGCTGCCTTTATTTTCCTTTAAAATTAATTGGATAATAGTTTATTCTCCTTGTATGCACCATTGTTTTCTTAGCAGTTTATCCCAGGAGTGTCTAAGTGCTATCTTGTAATTGTAAGTAAATGAGAAATCAAGTTTAGATGGCATTTAGCTTGATGCTGCTCAGAAAAAAACTCAAACATCTGCTTATTCATACAAACAAACAGTACAGTTTGCCATCTCCTGAGTCATGCTGTAATACCTTCTGGCTACTGGCCCAGTCTTTGGTGTCTGGCATTTTGTGGATTTTTGACACCCCCCTATCCTTTCTCCTCTCATCTCTCCATTCCTTGATTCCACCATCTGCTCATTTCTGGGCATTCCTTAGGCACAATGTCTGCCTTGGATACAAACGGGCATTTGCTGAGAAATAACTTCTTGCCTGCCTGACTCAACTGTTGAAAATCCATCAGTTCTCTAAAAGTAGTGGTTCACATTTGGGATATGTGGGCAATTTAATTCATATCGCACTACTCAGCTCTACTATATTTTTTTTATCACTGTAATTTAAAAAAAGCATATTTCCCTCATTTAGTCGTTCTCTGTTAAAGGTTTCATGTCCGTCTGGATTAATAATATCAAGCACCAGTGTGTAACAAATCATGCTACTGTGTTCTCCAATATTGTGTGTAGTAGAGACTCTAGCTCCCTGGTCACTCTAATCTACTACCAAACAAATGCACACAGAAAAAAGGCACTACAAGGGTGTCAGTTAAAACATGACATGTCCTTGGAGCTGAATGTGTTTATAAAGGGACGGACAATTATATAGTCCAACTCTAACACAAACTACACAGCATTCCTGAGCATATGTAAGCTAACTGATAAAAGAACAGAAGACAGTTGTTGTTAATTGATCCGTGAGTAAAGTAGCTACATGATGATGAGGTGATAATATTAGAAAACCTTTTGATTAATTTCTCGGAAATGTGATGTGGATAAAGAGTAGAGAAGAAAGCATTTTTCTGCAAACAGAACTAACTCCTCTCCTGTGTCCTCTCCTCTAGGTACAAGTTGATTCGCAGACGAGTCATCTGGCTAATAGGACAGTGGATCTCTGTCAAGTTCAAATCTGACCTTCGGCCTTTACTCTATGAGGTCATCCTCAGTCTTATGCAGGACCCTGACTTAGTGGTAAGGCCAATACAGACACAAACTCAAGTTTATCTATAGCGAAAATGCAGTCAGCTACACTCTGCTTAACAGCATGGTACTTGAACCTTAATGGTGCCTTATTTTTTTATGAACAAAGCCACACACTATTATTGAAGCATTGTTAAAAGTTTTATCATCTGATTTCTCAATATGATATTTTTGTTTTATGATAATCTCACCATTAGAACATGAACCCTGATGAAAGACGTTGTAGATTCAGGTCACACTGCCTTTATAATCCAGTGATTTGAACTGGAATTTGCTTCAAGGTTTATGAGAGGAATGATGGCTTTTACAGTTTCATTGTTCTTTCTTCACACAAACTACAAACTCACCAATCATGTTGTGGCTCCTGATCAATATTGTTTGGGTGAATTTAATCCTCTCGGGTGGAATGAATTATTGGTCGTAAACTTTTAATGGGCTAATGGAGAAAATGACCCTTTATCATTCAGTCCAATTGGTTTTCAATATCTCTATTGCTATTCTGTGGCCCTTGTTGTTCAGACGGAAAGTGAATCACTCAAGATAAGTTATATTTATCTCATTCACATTTCAGTAACAATATAATATTTCACGCACAAATACAAAAACAAATTGGGAACAGGGTGTTGTGTCTCTTTCTCTGACAAGAAAGACTCGTTGATTTTGTTCCAGCTCAGCAGTAGGTTGTAATTTACCTACTTTGATTTATTGTCTTATTTCCCTCATTGTCTTATGAGGTAAAACGTAGGAATATCAGAGAGGGGGTCGAAGAAATCATATCTTTCATTACTATCATTGGAATAAGTATTTAGGAATATATTGATGGGGGCTAAACAGTTATCCCCAGGAAGATCATTTCAGAGCTCAGTGCTTTTCATAATGTAGGCAGCGTAAAACACAGTTTTACAGCCGATTTCATATGCTTGCATAATTTCAGTTTCTTGGCAATGTTGCACACTTGTGGGAGCCTTGAATGCAAGACAAAGACTTACATGCACACAGTTCATTGGCACTTCTCAATGACACTCATGAGCTGAATTGTAGATCACAGATGTCTTTTCCTTGCAGCCTCCTATTGTGCCACATATTGCTCTCCTCATTTCCTCCAATACATTCTCCTCGTCTCTCTAACAGCTGCATTCTTCTCTGACATTTACTCACAGATTCAGAGTTAAGGTTAAAAATAGTGGTGGTGAGCTCAACTCCTTCTGTTTTCAGACCATTGCATTCCCAGTGAGAGGTAATGATGTTTTCTAGCATTTGTCATTAAGCCAGCTTTGACAACATCAAGCTGTTGCGCTTTAACAGTTTGTCCCATTTCTTTTCACTTTTCCTCAACTACAGGAGAGTTTTGTGATATAATATAAATTTGGAATTATTTCTCTGATGGAAGAGAATGTGCATTCTTGGTAGTTTAAATGCGTGCAGTTTGGCATGAAACAGCTGCATCAATTTTATGATTTATTGAACTGTCACTTTTTTTGGATCCGGTGTTGCATTTTACTCAGGAGTTGCCAAGTTGAAGCTTTCCCATGTGTTTTAGATTTAGTGAGTTGGGTAAATGTAATTATCACTTATTATTTAAATAATACATTTTAATTAGTTTAAAATTCAGTTTGCAGTTTTTAGTACCCTTCAAAGATGGTTTAAGACTGAATAATAATGTTTTGATTGAATCATTGTCACACTCTGTTTTTATGTGTTTTTATGATGCCTATCAATCTATTATCTCCTGAGCTTTGCAAACAAATTAAAATGCAGTTTTTCTTATTATTAGTGTTTGAATTGTTAACAAGGCCAGTGCTGATGGTGACTGATGGACCTGATACATTCACAATGACATGCAATAGGCTTTCATGTCTTGCTGAATGAATCTGGCTATTTTCTGGCATGTTCTTCTTAGAGAGAAGCTCAAACTTTGTCTGCCTTCTTGAGATAAATCCATAGCCTGTTAAATGTTTGATAGAAAGGAGTTGCAAATAAGTTCATCCATGTAAATATATAAGTGTGTTTTAGTGTCTTGATTTCATGCTTCATTCCAGAAGAGGTTGAATTTTTACTTTTGGTCTCCAAATATTAAAACACAAAAAGGAAAATCGATGCTACTGTTGCAAATCATGCTTATTACGGTACCATAGACAGATAGTTATCATTGCAGCCTCAGAGTCTGTTTGCTTTTCAGTGCTTCATAAAATCATACATAGTTTGTCATGAAAAATAAAAAAGTCAGTGTGTAGTTAAAAGCTCAAAGGGGTAACTTTCTTGTTTATCATCCTGTGCAGCAGTGACAGGTCTAAACATGGAGCAAAATAAGTAACTTTCAGAAAGCTTTTACCTTTGAAGTGAACCGATTAGCATGAAGAGTAGAAAAAGAGAAGCTCCAACTACTTAAATTGACATGTTTTGTTTGTTTTTAAAATCACATATGGATATACATGTTATTCATGAACTGAAAAATAACATATGTCATGTCAAATAAACATTTGACATATTTTCTTCCTTCAAATGTATGCAGTCATCCACAGTTTACCTTATTTAATAGATATGAAATCATACACATTGAGGACATAAGGGTTAATATGATTTATAATTCAATATTACAGCAGAAGGGTTGTGCTAATTCTTTTTTTTGTGTGTCACATGCTGTGTGTAGTACATAGAGATACACAGACCAAACCTGTTTTACTTAAAGGGCATTTCCAGCTCTAGATTATACTGCTAGAATAGAGGATCTGCTTCCCTGTATAACAGGACAGCCCACATTTTAACTTGCTATAGGTAAACTCACAGAGTACTCAGTTGTAAAAGCCTTGTTTATACCAAGAGCTAGTTGTAGAGACAGTTATTATAGGAAAATGTAATTTGTTTGTTTTTGGTTCTATTGCTGCATGTGCAGATGTGATAGTTGTCTTCTGTGTATGTTTATGTATTTCTGAATTTCTTTTGCATTGTTGATTTTTATTAGTCATGCTAGTAGCAAAACTCTAAAGATGGCAGTGTTGGTCAATCTGTCAGACGGTTGGTCGATCAGTCCATCACAGTCCAGGCTGAAAACGCTCAAACAACTACTGTATATAGTATATTCAATGATTTGAATTTGGTACTAATATCTATACTTTCTATAGGATGAATCCCAATAATTAGTCCTCTTGTCTTTTCATCAAAACACACACAGGTCAACATTTGAATATGCCTAATGTTTTTGTTAACTAATTCTATTCTTGTCAGCCTCAGCTGATTAACATCAGCATGTTTGTATCATCATTGTAAGCATGTTAATATTAACATTTAGTTCAAAGCTGCAGCCTTGCTTAGTAGACAATCCTGAGTGCACTGATTAAGGGGAAAATGTGAAACTTCGAAATACTTTTTATAATGTACTGTGTTTTTTTTTTTTTTTTCACAGGTGCGAATTGAGACTGCTACAACTCTGAAGCTCAATATCCTTCGCATTCTGATATTATTTCTCAGGCAAGGTTGTAACAACAGAATTAATAATGCTATTATTACTATTTAAGTGTCACTGCATCCAACATGATCTATGCTTTATCAGTCCTCAGTTATTCCAGGGTAGCTGAAAATTGTTTATTTAGAGCATGCTCCTGAACTGCTTGCATGCCTCTTTTAATTCAGTTTTATTTCATCTTTAACTCTGCACCACCTGTTGATGACTTTGAGTTCCGGACAGAACAGTTCCTCCCAGTGAGTACATGTCTCACTTCTGTTGAAATGACAGGATAAAATCTAAATTTCATAATAATCAATGATTCAATTATCTTCAGTTGTGTCGGTTTCCTCACTTTTTAACTTCTTATAACTCTCTACACTCTGTACAGTACCTCGAATCTATCTTTGGGCTGCTCTTCCAGCTGTTGCAGCAGGTGACAGAGTGTGACACTAAAATGCAGGTGCTCCATGTCATCTCCTGTGTTATCGAGAGAGTCAACATCCAGGTAAGATTTGAGATGTCAAACAAAGAAGTGCTGGGACATACACTAGTGTCCAAAAAGTCTTATTACATATCACTTTTCATACCACTGATTTTTACTACCAGTTATTTAATGTGAAGTTGAGACAGGCTCAGAAATGTCTCTGAAGGAGTCCCTGTATTGGATATGTGGGAAGAGTATTCTGCTGCTGAAGAAGAGCGCTGTATACAATGGTAGTCATGGTGTGAAGCTATTAAAAAACATTCTTAAAATCATTGCAACACAGATACAAAACATCTGTCACCCTGTAAGAGCCCCAGACCACTAAGGTAAAACAACCATCTGTCCTCTAAAGATAGCTAGACATAATGATTTTTCACTTCCTGAGACACTTGCACTGGCAAAGCATCTAATTGTTGACTCTTGGTAAATCACAAGGCCTCAGGCAGCTGTTGCTCTGATGTCTGCTCCCATTTACCATGATGATAGTTTCACATCTGTCACTGTAATAGTTTTGTGGCCATATGGATTTTATTTTTCTTTAGCAGCCGATAAATTGCCCCCCCCCCAGGCTTTTTCAGATCTGTTATAAGCACCTTCCCTTAAATGATCCCTTGACTTAAATCTGTCACAGAAATGGCTTTCATCCTTGTGAACTGTCAGTCTCGTTAAATCGTCCCCAGTCTCCGACCCTGGCTAAACTTTTAGAGTCAGTGGAAGTCCCATTAATATTCAAACCCTTCTCACAAAGAGTGACAGCCACAAAAAAAAAAAACTGTGCAGTGAAACCATGAGTGTAGCTTCAGTTGAAATGAACATGATGACAGATATGATGAGATTTTTTTTTTTCTGCTGTCAGTCTTTTTTCAAGTGTCATCCAAGGCTGTTGTGGGCCCATTTCTGTCACCTTTTATCATTCTCCCCAAGGCAATATGTTGTTTCTTTTTTTACTGTTCCCTGCGCTCCTAGCCAACTCCTTATAAAAGTGTAATTGAACAAAAAATCCCAATGTGGTGGTCTGCGGGCCAGCCACACAAGGGACTACAGGGAATACAAAAGGTTAGCACAAGTCACTACAAGAAAATGACTTTTTAAGGTAATTTTGAGCCATGGTTGGATGTCAGGAGTCTTAGAGTTGGGTGGCTAGGCAGCAACTGCACCTAAATTACAGTGTGTTAATAAAAAAAAGAAAAAAGAAGATATTTCAGCTGTACTGTATGTGACTCAGGATGGAGAGAAACATGGCAAACCCAGGCTCATTTTATAATCTAAACAATGACACAGAGTTTTGCATGTGACTGCAGTCAGAAGCAGCAGTTCAGTTTCTTCTATGCTTTCGTCATCTGTCTATTTTTTTATATTTTACATTGTAATACTGGAGATGGGAAAAATGTAAAAACACAGTTACAACCATCCCTTCAACCAGGCACTGCCAGTGTTGTTTGTTCATTGTGTCAGCCGGTGTCCAAAGCAAGGATGGTAAGCATTTTTAGGCATCTAATACTGTATATATCATATTTTACTAAGACAGCAACAATCCAGCAAACATCATGTTCCCTGCTCCCAAATAAGACTTATTTTCTGCATCGTCCACAGGCGACTCTCTGACATGAACTGTAGAAGTTTGTGTGTTTTTATGCGTTTTGCTTCTTGGGTTTTTTTTCTGCTTTAGATCCGGCCATATGTAGGCTGTCTGGTTCAGTACCTGCCCCTGCTTTGGAAGCAATCTGAAGAACACAACATGCTCCGATGTGCAATACTCACTACTCTCATCCACCTGGTACAGGTATGATGTATTCCCAACTTCCAATGCTTGTATAACAGTTTAATGTTGGCTCCAATACGCTCTGTCGGCCTGAATTCGGCAAGTGTTTTATATTAGTTTCTTTAATCTTTAGCAGATTGTAGATTATATGAAAAGGGAGTTGTTTTTTACACTTGAGCCACCCAAAGCTTTTGCATATTTTGTTAATCAGTGTTATATTTATTAATAATCCGTGAACAGGGCCAAACATCAAGCTTTACTTGAAGAGCACTAGTGAGCAGTCTTTTCATAAGGTTGCTGGATATTTTCTGCCTCATTGATTTTGTCTCACAGCACAAATTTACCTGGCAATTCTTGGTTGTAGCTCTCGTCTCGTCCATGATCACTGGAAACAAAATAATTTGAAATAAAATACTGACATGACAATGGCACAAAATAATCACAAAACTGTTCAAAAAAGGTTCAGTTTAATTAATTGTTCTCTGGGTTAGATAGCTCCTTTTTGTTTAATTTTGTTTATTATGTTTAGTGGTAATTGTGAGTGGAATTACCATGTGCTACTGTTTGACAGGTGGTACTGTTTAGTGGATCTGGCACTAAGGTTGGTTTTATGTGCCTGGCCACATGTTACATGTCTGCTACAGAGACATAGGTCAGGTGCATTGACACAGAATAGCTGGGTTTCTGTGACATATTTTTCCATCCTCTCACCTCACAAATTATGGCTGGATTAGCTCAAGGTCACCTAGAGAAAAACTTTCCGTATTTCTGTTCGGCTTTTCTTGCACTCACTTGCTCACCCATATACATATGAGTTACAAATACATATGAAATTGAAACTCCTCAGTGTTATTTAGATTTGCTATTTAACAGTGTGAGTTATGTCAGTAGTCTACAGTGTATTTTGCGTAACTTTCATAATATTTTATGGTCAATTATTTGCCCCAATATCAATAAAGTTTATCACTGACTGCAATAGGCTGAGGCAGAAGTTAAATCCCCCAGAGCATTCAAGCGGCCTTTCTCCTCATTTGGACCCCCATGTAGCTGCTGCTGCATTACTTCACAGTAGGAGATAAACCCCCACCTTTGAGAAAACACAAGTACACATCTGGCAAATTGTTGGAGGCACTGAGGGCGTAACGCCGAGGGGCTTGGATTAGCAAATCGTGTTTCTGCATACTAATTTAGATTTTAATATATACAATATAATGCTGATGTTAAAAAAGAAACAAAAGTTGATTTTTAAGACGCACAGATTTTCTCCTTGGTTCAGAATTGTTTTCCGGCATTGTGTTTATATTAGACAATAGTGTAGCAGGAATACATTTCATGTAGCTAGGTTTGGGTGAAAGCATGATCTCTTATCCCGAAATGTAAATAGTACCTGTGTAGGTAATAAAGTCATTACAAATACAAATGAGATTCAAATATAAATTCCTTTCACTCACAGCCCTGATCACTGTCCTCCATAAATGAAAAGCCATGTGGTAAGAGGTCAAGATGACACTTACTGTTCAGCTGCTTTCCCCATCTTACAGTAGAAACACATATGTCTAATGGTCTATTGTATGTCTATGTCCATTAGACTTTAAGGAGCAAAGGAATACTCCCGTGTCATACGTACGGCCAGTACATGGACAGTGAGCTAAATCCTTTAGTTGTACCAAAATCCTTTTTCAACCAATAAATGTAAATTGGCCCACACTGAGCATAAATCCCTAAACAACTCTTAAACCTTAAGGCAATTATTTTGCAATTTGCATTATTATAACACACAACTATTTGGACTGCAAAAAGCCACCATCCATGACACTTTAAAAGTGGCAATGCACATGCCCTGCAGTATGCTGACTCAGCTTCATGCATCATATCTGTTGTAAGAGCTATAATATGCTCTTGCAGCAGTAATAGAGATTGGGGACAGTTGGTCTGGCCTGGAAGGGGCAGAGCGCTCTGAAAAAGTGCAGGTAAGTCAGAGCAGTGAAATATTGAACTTTTCTTTACATTTGTCCTGCTTCACTCTGCTCATGTGGTTTGCAAGGAACATCCATTAAGTTAAAGCACGTGAGGCACAATTTCTAACCCCGTATCTATATTCCTTGTCTGGTTTTCTTAATTTGGCATTGATTTTCTGTATTTGTGTGTTCTCACAGGGCCTGGGGGCAGAGTCTAAGAATCTGTACCCTTTCCTTCTTCCTGTCATCCAGCTGAGCACAGATGTTTCTCAGCCACCTCATGTGTATTTGCTGGAGGATGGACTGGAGCTTTGGTATGAATACATACTAACATTTCTAAGTTACACAGAAAAAAATTCTCCAAGGCAGACATTTATAAAGCATTTAGTGATCTATTTTCCTCCCTTGCACTTCAGAGCACAGACACCCCTACGCCTGCACACTATCACTATGTTTTAACGCTTTCTCTTTTCCCCTATTCTCTGTCACTCATTTCATGCGTTAGATAGTCAAAACGTTTTGCAGATAAGTAGTAGTAAATCGGCTGACAACGACATCTTGTTTGAATTGGATTTTCTTACACGCAGTCACTCAAGGGGAGTGGTGGAGATATTAAATGATGCGGCTTGCAGTCTTGCCTTTTGGTTATTTGGACACATGACATTTTAAGTATTTGTTTTTATCAGAATGTGTCTTGAGACCACCAAAACATTGCCTTCCTGTATCTGCTTCTTTTCCTTATTCTTTTACTCCCACTTCACTGTGTATAATTTTTTTCCTCCACATTTGTGATGCTTATGTTCTCTTCTTTCTGTTTCTGTAATTTGTCCTGCTCTATTTCTCACCATCTTCCTTTGCCACCTGTAATTTATGTCTTCTGCACTCCTTTCTCACAACTTCCCTTATTTTCTCTTTCCTTCTCTCTTTCCTTGCCATTTCTTTTTACTTCCTCTTCGCTCTGCTCTCCTCCTTCTTGCAGGTTGGTGACTTTAGAGAACAGCCCAGCCATCACACCGGAGCTGCTCAGAATTTTCCAGAACATGTCGGCTTTGATGGGTGAGCTCACATGAAATTCCTTTTGTTAGCTGGTCTATCTGTGTGTGTGTGTGTGTGTGTGTGTGTGTGTGTGTGTGTGCACTTGTGCTGGTGTTTGATGTGTGTGCAAATTAGTTTGTATTAGTAGTAGGAAAGGCTGCTATCACATTAACATCAAGAATGAAGCTGCTTTGAAGTGTTTGTATAGCATTGGATAGCATGAGGTCAAGTTATTGGTTATTATAATAGGAATATGTGTTTGCGTGTTGAGAAAACATTTTACATCAAAACAGTGTGAGGTGGAGAAACATCAGCAAAGTTGAACATTATATGATCAAATACTTTTAAATAACAGAGAGTTGGTGTAAATCACCAATCATCAATTATACCAGGCCTGGAGCATTGGGACACCACACATACCACACATGCTACAGTGAGTTCAGGTGTGTGTGGCCATCAGTGTGGTGAGGAACAATATTGATTTGGTGCTTCTGCACATAACAAGTGAGTCAAAGTAATATGAACACCAGTGTATCCTGATTGGCTTACTGAAGCATTTGATCACTTACAGTGTGGATAGGGAAACCATGGGTCACATGGATGAGGATGAAAAAACCCCCCAGATATTTGTGAAACTTAACAAGGTGGTGGATAGAAATGATTTGAGAAGGTATGATAGGAAAATCAATGAAGAGGAGGTGACATAAAAGAAAGGTTATACATTGGATGTGTACTCGAAGGACCTTGAATATAGATGGATGGGAAGTAGGGATAGACGGATTGATCTTAATAACAATACTACATACTATGTCTCGTTCTTGCATCTTTAGGATTGATACCAGTTTCAGTTTCTCTTTGTTTGTCTTTCTCTATGTTGTACCCACATCATCAAAGTGTAGAACTGTCTGTGCAATACAACGTTCCACTATCATGAACACATCTAGTGCATACACTCTGTGCTTCTCCACTGCTCAAACAACCAATTTGTGTGTAATGAAAAACCACGAGAAACAGAACTCTGAGCTACAGAAAAGAAGGAGGAGGGAAATGCCTCAGATAGCCCTCCAACAAAGAGTTCATTTCTTCTTGCCTTCTCTTCTCAGAGAGGCAAGGAATATCCTTGTGTATATATAGCTGGGAAATTAATATTTATTCAAGTCAGATCATCAGCATTAGTATGTATTTTCAAACTAGTTCGTCATCATTAGTTGATACTCAAGCCAGCAGTCACAGGAAGCTTTTTCTTTACTTCTCAATGGACAAATCAATTTGGTTCTGGTGTGATCTCTTCCTCTTTTTATCCTCCCATAATACAATTAAGAATCTTACTATCTCATTAGAAAATAAGTGAGAAAAATATAACTACCTCACTGTCCGATTAGTAACTTGAGTCAGTCCAGATGATGTTTCAGGTAAGGAAGTCTGTCAGTAGTAGTGAGAAAAGGAGAAAAGTCCACTTAACATGATTGAGGATGATCCGTCAAGGAATTAATGCACACTGATCAGCTGCCATTTTACTGCCGTAGATGACTTAAATGATGGATTAAAGGAAGTGAGAGGGAATGTGAACTTGGTAAGAAAATGTAAAGTTGGATGGAGAGAAATGAAAATGGCAATATATAGATGGATCAACATAATAGGGAAAGATGATGCAGGGTAGACAAATATTGCTCTGGCAATCTAAGATATCCTGTTGTGTCCACATCCATCTTTTGGTTTACATTGATATCATGGAAAAGGCTCATTTTGTGACCTGATTTTGCCTACTATTATTATCATTCTCTGTGTTTACTACAGAGACTTGTCACATTTCTCTTCTTTTTCAATATTTGACTCTGTGGCGATGAGTGCTGCTTTACTGCCGATGACAGGCACATTAAAGCAAAGAAAAGAAAAAGCTTTAAAAACCCATCTCTGCAAGCGAACGAGATTACAAAACGTAAAACTACAAAATGACAAAGACAAATGCAAGCACACATTTTATTAATTTTGTACATTTATGAGAAAAGCTCAATTTATGCAGTTTTCACTGCAGCATCATCCAGAACTTGAAAATGCTACGTAAATCATGACCTATCTGGCACTGATTGAACTCTGCACTATTATTACTGAACGTGCCTCTTTCACTTAATTATTCAATTACACGGACTCAGGAGCATTCATATCATGAATGTTGAGTCTGTTGGTTTCTCTGACTCTGCTACACCTACTGGTAAATTATTTGGCATGTAATAATATGGTTTATACCAAAATCAGTGATTGATCTGGTTAGTCATGTTGGACTGCTATTATTTTGAACACAACTGCACTTTGAAATTACAGCCAGCATTTAGTACTCTCTCCACCCCTCACCTCTCCTCTCTTTATCTCTGTTGTTATTGTAAAAAGAAACTCTTTTTTTTTTTTTTTTTTTTTTTTTTTTCACATTAGCATTTGAAGCACATTAATCATATTCAGTGTAATTAGGTTGCCCATGCAAGTCTTAGAGGGGAAATGCAAAGCTGCTCTGATGAAAGATAATAACTCAGAGGTATGGTCTCAGGTCAGAACAAATTAATACTCAGTTTTAAAAGTATTTATCTCTCTTAATACTGTGACCGTGAAAATTAGTAGAGCAACATTTTACACTCAACTCTCATGTATTTATTTGCATATATTGATAAAGATTTTCATTGAGGAAATTAACTTGGCTTATGTTTTTTTTAGTCTTTTTCATCAAACTTTGGTCAGTCATCATCTTTGGCCGGTTTTCATCCAAACATCCGGTGGCTCATTTATTTGGTCAGTGGAGAGCAGTGGAGTGATATGAGCCATTCAGGGAGTCTGGCTTGATTTGGTGTTGCAGCCTGCCAGGTATGTGGCCTGGCCAGGCTGATAAAGCGCCCTGCTCCATCACTGCTAAACTGGAGAAGCAAATTCCCTAATTAGACTGTCAGGAGCATCACCTTGGCTAAATTGTTAGAGTAGCACTAGGTTCTGTATCTCTGCTACCACGCTCTGAACTAGGACACATTACAGCTCTGCGTGGTGCGCTGAGTAGTTATGATGGAGAGTAAGCACAGCAGTATTTTTCCTTGTTGGCGTTACACCTATTAGTGTGAGCAAGAGATAGTGCTAAAGTATTCATTCATCTCTTGTCATTTTATTTTACGCAACTGGTTATTCTCAATGTAAAGAGCTGGTAATGAAACTCAGCACTCCAGAGGATTGAAGGGGAAAGCCACTTTGTTTACCAGCATAGGGGGCTTCATTGGTGGAAGCATGTCTAATGTCTAATGAGGCAGTGAAAGTAGATCCATGACTAAAACATCACACAGCAGTTTGTAATACTCACACAGGATTTTGCAACTGGAAGGTTATCATTGCAGCAACTATTTAATCTTTTGTGGCAATGATCACAAGGTAAACAAACAAAACATGGCGTTCATGTTACAAAGTAATCCACCAGAAATGTGTGCTTGCAAATATGTGATTGGCAAATGCAAGTCAACACTAGATGATTCAATTTTCAATTTAGCACGATATGAAACAGAACAAAAGATGAAAAATGATTACATGCTAACATTTCTCATCCTATGACTTTAGACTTACTAACACAAGCACCAAAGGGAGTTAACTTTTCATCTTGCAACTGTAGCAATGTAGTTTTTCATGTTTTTTGTTCTTTGTGTACAGTAAAACCTGGCAAAGTAAGCCGTCTCTGTAGAGCTGCAGGTGTATTTTCTCCTCCTAAGGAAGTCTTTAAGGAGTTTAACTTCAATAAAGTAGTGATTTTATGGTTGTTAAATCATTCATGGCTTTACTCAGTTCAGACACTGTGTTTCTGGCTAGCTTGAATGTTTCCAAGAAATATGGTTCTTGCAGTGCATCACACATTTTTTGTATCTGTTCCTCACTTAGCAAACATTGTCAACCCCATCACGCACTGTAAAGCAGAAACTGTGTTGGGAGATGGCCAGATTTTGTTGCGTTGTGTCCCCAACAACCATTAGATGCATTTCAGAGGCCGTTATCACAGTCAGATGTGAGGCTTATTTTCCTGTTAATGTTGATAACCAAAGCAGATTGTGCAACATATGCTCAGGGCTATACGGGATATACTGCCTAAAGCTTAATCAGTGCTTTAGCAGCTGTTTTATTGACTATTTGATTATAGCAAATGATGGTGTGTGTGGTGTGAGGGGGTGATTGTGTCCTCGCATGCTGTGTCTTTGTGGGAATTTTATTATATTTATAGTATTGACTTTGCCTATTCTGTTTCATACTTTGAATATTCATTCATTACTTCTATGCATTAATTATGAATATGGAAAGATCTGTCACAACATGGAGGCCAGTAGAAAATCCTGAAAAACAATGGTAAGAATAGCATCTATCAGGCTGCTATGTTGCTGCAAAAGAAGAGTCACAGTACGTCCACCTTCCTGTTGTCCCTGTCGCACTGAAAAAGTGTAGCAGAGCTTTGTGGAAATGGAAGTGAGTTTACTTCCAATAACCAGATGCAGTGTTATTTTTGTCAAGCTGTCCATTCGTACATGGACGCTTGGGGTGCCCTCGGTTCATTTGTAATAGTGAGGGGGGAGATGATGAAAGTCTTATCAAGTCCAGGCCTCAGTGCTCAGAGCAGTCTGACCTACCTCGAGCCCAAACAAGAAATTCAATTCATTTTCCCTTTTTTATATGAATGCTTGTACCTCTCCCCTCTCTTGTATTGCTATTCATACAAAACTCTCCTCAGAGGATATTACTACAGTACGGGCACAACTTATCAGCACGGCAAGGTAACAACAGTGGTTGTGGCGGTAACATTAAAGAAGGACAGAAATTGGAAAGCTGTCAAAAGCATGTTTTCACTAACCTTAAAAAAATCATAACTTTACTCTCAAAAGAAGTGAGTAGTTTTGGATGTTATCATGTTATGTCGCTTCGAGTGCGGTTTGTGATAAAATTGGTAAAACCAACGCTGAGAATGATGCACTCTCTAAGCCATTTTTGCATTAGTCATACTGTCTTTCTGGAGGTTATATATTTAATATACAATATTAGACGATTTAATAGTTGAATGTCAGATTCAGAGCTACCGGTATTGTTTTGTTGTTGTATGCACCTTTGACTTTGACATCGTCTGTGAAGGTTAAGAACTTGTCATTATACTGTAGTATCCTGATCTATTATGTGTACTTGTTCACATGCAAACTTCTATTTCCATGTACTTTGCATTGCACTGTGTTACTAACTTGTGATAAACTGTCACTGCCACTGTGTGTCCATGTTCAAACCAGTGAGTTATCCATTTGTCTATATGTATGTTGGATAAAAACTCATTATGTGGAGATATACTTTTAGCTTTCTGGAGAAATGACTAATGGGTATAAGTGTCCTTATTTCATGATTCCCTTTTTATTTATTTTTTTCTTAAGAAATTACAACAAATAACTATTTTATTCTAACATGTAGTCTCTCTTTAACAATCTTTTTCAATCAATAATCCAACCAACCAAAAATAATTTTTGTTTCACTCATCTACATCCAACTATTAGGATTTTTTTTTTTTAATCCTTTTTAGAAAACTCAATACAGTATGGTATGTAACAGACATATGCTTATGCATTTGTTTGTTGTTATGCAACAGCATCATTCACTGCTAGATTTCCGGGCTCTCCATCTCAAGGTCAATCTTTTGTTCCAGATAAATCCTTTTGTCAGATTTCTCAGTATTTTCCCTGCCATCTGAACACGAGCAGCCTTCTCTCTGTGCCTGAGGTGTTGACTTTTAACTCATTCATAAATGTTCCCTTTCATGTTGCTGTCATTCTGGGCTTGTTGAGACGCACTGGTGGCTTCTCAGCTCAAATCAATGACATAAGATGCTGAGTTGTTGCTGGAGGGTTGCTGTGAAAGCTGTTCAGGTGTGTGCCACCAGCTAGAGGCTACTAGTGGTTTAAAGGCTCTTCCACTTGTAGACTCTCAATTTATTTCTATTACACAGTCTGGATAAAGGCAGCTTCTCATGCTGTAGCCAGCTTCTGCTTCCCATGTTTTGTGATATGAAGATGTCCTCGCACACTTATTACTTTTATATAAAACATATTGTTTCTAGAATTTCAACAACAAAACACACGACGAAGAGTCCATACTATATTTATCATATATAATTAACTTGAATCCTGGTCATCTGCTATCCAATTTATAACGGAGCACTGCACAACTATTTCTACTCACTCAGTGTGGTTGCTTAGGAATTATTTTGGTGATTGGGTTACTGTAGTGTACATTGCAATTTCACGTCTCAAGTGATGCACCCATGAGTCTATTGTAATTTCCAATTTTCCAACCGTGCATTCCTGTGTGTGGGATTGTGTTTGTGCAAATAAGCATGTATGTAGTATTTTTCTTGATGCTGTAAACTATAATTTTTCTTTGTGGGCATTGTATTCTGAGATTAGTGGGCATTCTTCAGTTAAAATTGATTTAATCCTATTTGATAATTAAATGTGTCATTCTGCTGTCAGTACACTCAGCCGTTCACCTGCTTTATGTACCTTAAGGCCCCCGGAAGAGTAAAATGCATAGGAAACAGCAAAGGGATTTCAGTTCTGGTAAATCAATTTGAATTCATTTAATTTTCTTGGGCAGTGAAATGTTTGCCTGTGAGTACACGAGAAGCCCTGTTGACTTGAGCTGGAATATTGAGGTTATACCCTTTACTTTAATACATCAACTCAAGTTAATGGGATATTTTATTTATCTGAAATTACAAAAAGTTTCCAATAAGCACAGTATATCCCAAAGGTCCATTTTCACAAGGATTTTGTAAATAGCCTTCAAAAATCCTCTTTAGCCTGCCCCAGGTTGTTTGTCTCTATAAAAAAACAGTCATCACCATTTTCATTATATTATAGGTAACCATACACTTATAGGTGATTGTTTCCTGCTCTGAGTCCTCATTAACACGGGTAGCTTACTAGATACCTCTGGTAATATTAAGTAAAAATAAAAACATTAATGTAATAGAGGTGATGACTATACAGCCTCTAAATAATATTATTTCATCTTTTGCCTCTGTATTCCCATGATGCTCTATATTGCAACACCCATTATTTATTGAATAAAATGACAAACTACACATTTGACATCAATCACGTTTTTTTACCACTTGTTGTTTCTACTTATTATACTTTAAATACATAATTTATGTTTGTTTTCTCTTGATCTGTGCTCACACAACTTACAGTTCAATGTTGCTCTGTACTACTTGTGTAGAAGTGAATATTCATATGGACTGATGTGCTGACTAAATGGGCCCCTAGAATACAATATGTGCCCGCACAGATAACAGATGGCAGCATACATTATACTTCATTACCTTACTGTCTAGCAGATGGCTAGAGGAAACATATATCAGCATTAATTTTATCAGTATGAATCAGCACCTCTACTGCAGCTCACCACTGTCTTTTCTTCCATATAAATAATGCAGAAATGCTCTGTTTGGGTACTTTTTTTGACATGTAGCTGCATATCCCTAACCTACTGCAAATTTGACCCCTGATCATGGGTTATGGCCTTGTGAGTTGAGTTGTGAGTGTAACCTTAACCCAGGAGAAAAAAAAAAAAAAATTATATATATTCTATGTAGGTCAGGAACCACTGCTTTAAAAGACAGTTAAGAATTACTACAAAATTAAAACTGCACATGCATTAAAATCTCCAAAAAATTTCATGTGTTTTAACAACTCATATTTTACTTTACTCTACTTTAAAGTGGTGTTTTACTTATCCATATATTTATATATATGTCCACTACATCTGGCTGCTGTATGCATGCAGGGGAGTAACTATTGCTATTGCAGGTGCTAGCGCTAGCTCCCCCGTCAGCCTGTATTACTTTCATAAATGATTCACGCAGATGTTAGTCTCAGTGTATATGGAGCTGCTGTATGGAGGAATATTAAGTGATGTTATGTCTGCATGTGGGTGTGTTTCATTCTCTGTCAGTCCATCTTTCCAAGGAACTGTCTTGTCTTAAACGCAACGCATAAACGCAAACCATCTACACAACTGATTGTGTCAGGGAGGGTTCTTTAGAGTCCATTAACAGTTACAGCAAGGAGCATATTTGTTGTTGATTACATCCAGCATTGTTTCTCTACCTAGTTTATGGTTCCATTTTAATCCTGTTTCAATGTAGCTGTATGATCTAAAAATCTATTCTAATACTGATGTATAAATAACAACTTCTTTTTGTTTTACGTTTGTAACACAAATGTGAAAAAACCTGCGGATTATATTTTCCACAAATACTGTACATACAGCAAACATCTGTTTTTCTGTATCTTAACATGAACTTACACAACAAAGGTCAGAAACACATCAGAGACAGATTAGAACATTTTAATGTGTGCATAATGATGTTGCAGAGGCAACAGCATGCTTAATAATTTAGATGTAGTCATTGTTAATAGATCCTCACAACCTCACTCTTTAATGCAGCTAAATAAACTGCCGCTTGCACTTGTAAACCTTACGCTGTGGTGTTCATTTGTTGCATCATGTATGTCCTGAAATGGGTCATTAAAAAGCTCATCCTGCATTTTTTTTTCTGATAATCACTATAAGACGTTTTTTGATGAGAATTATTCTTTCACCTAATCTAGGTGTTATACCGAAGTATTTTTTCCAGAATTTATGTTTTTGTTTTTTTTATTTGAGGTATTTGTTCCACAAGTTTTAGTTTCTTCAACAGTAAGGAAACAATTAAATTACTGTTAAACAACATGCCCCTGTGGACCTTCATATTTAATTTTTACACAAGGGAAATGATTTTTGACAACCTTTTATACAACCAAGCACTGTAAATACCAAAACCAAAGTGGAATGTGTTGTGTTATTATTCCCATTCCCTTTTCCAGCTGGATCATTTATCAGTGAATGCCTTTGTACTCCCTCTCTGCCTGCTTTTTCCATCCCTGTTTGCATCCATCAATTAAACATTTCTGTGCAGTTTGGTAAAGTGTAAATCCTGTTCTGTTTCAGAGTTGAGCTCCGAGAACATGCGCACCTGCTTTCAAATCGTTAATGCCTACATATACTTGTCTGCAACTGAGTTCCTGCAGGTAAGCCAAACACACAGACATAAACATACTGTATATCAAGTGACAAACTTGAATATTAAGAATCAAAAACACTAATGTGCATACATGATATATAACCTCCACACATTCATATATTCACAGAACTATGCAGAATCATTGTGTCAATCTTTCTGTGATCTGCTGAAAGACATCACAAATGAGGGACAGGTCCAAGTGCTCAAGGTACTGTCACTTTTGTCACACACACATTGCATATGACTTGTCTGTCTAGCTTTTCTCTGGAGTCTTTATTTTCATCTTCTCTTCTTAAGTTCCACCACCATTTGTGTTTGTTTTTCCTTCGTGACCTGGTGAAGAGCAGGTGCACTGCAAGTGGCATAAAATGCTGAATACACGGACACAAACATAGATGCACAGAGAGAGAGAGATGGAGCCACCTGTGAATTGATAACATGTTATAATACAAGAGGAGCCTTGATACTTAATAACAAATAAATTATTTAAGATGTGTTTATCGCTGTCTGGCCAGCTATCTTTATATCTGATCATTAAAATAAAGGATTTGGGAGAGAGTCAGACAAGGCTACTTTCTAAACAGTGTAAATAATCATGTTGCCACTGTTCAAATAATTTCAGACCTGCAGTTGCAGTTCCACATGTGACATAAATAGGGAAGAAAAGTTATTTACTGTAATTTTAATGCTGGTACCACCTTTAGGCCACCATGGATGTTTGGATCTATGTGTATGTTGTGTGTGTTTTCTCAATCTGAGCGATTGAGCAACTAACGATTATCTGACAGTTATTTTCTTGATTAATCGTTTGGTCAATGTCAGCAAATAGTGAAAAACAGCTGATAATTTTCCAGAGTGAAAGGTTATATTTTCCGATTTTTTTTTTGCCTGATCAACAGTCTAAAACACAAAGGTTTGTCATGTTTGACATAAAAGGCATTTAATTTAATAAACAGAATGAGAAGCAGAAAGCATCATATATTATTCTTTTTTGCTTTAAAAATTACTGAAACGATTAATCTATTATCAATTGAGTTGCATACATTTTCTGGCGATCGACTCATCAGTTGGTTGACTAAAAGTTGCAGCTCTAGGCAACATGATAAATGTGACATGATGGAATTAAATAGGCCTTCCTTTCTAAATGATCGTTTGTGCCATTGCTAGTGATCAAGAGATTTCACCTTCTGCAAATACTAAATCAAATACAGTTGTATGTCAGCTTCATACATATGCATGCAAAAATGACTTAAGGTTATGATTAGGCTTGTTGACTATTAATTTAGAGTGATTTTTCTTTTGCATCTTTTTTCTGATATTTGTCTTTGCTCATATCATGTTTTTAATTTTTGTTGCTGTCCTTAAACTGTTTTTGTGTTTGTGTTTAATTTAAGGCACTAATTTTACCTGCCAAATACTGTAGGTCAGACCCTCACTTAAAGAAAGGATTTTATGTACTCTTTTATAATCTCTCATAAAAGAAGCTCCCAGTAACTCCGTTTTGCCTCCTACACTTCGTCCTGTCTTTACATCAAGTGTGTGACCTTTGCTGTCTCTCGTGTGTTCTTCAGTTTCTCCTTGCTACTGTTTTACCACCACCCTCTCTGCGTCTTGTCCCTCGTCCTCCTTCTCCCTGTGTCTCTGCAGGTGGTAGAGATAGCTTTAAAGGTTAGCCCCATACTGGGAGCCCACATGTTCCAGCCCCTGCTGCCAGCTGTTTTCAGAGGTATTGTGGACGGTGAGGTGAGTTTTACCTCTTATATCTTGGAGCTCTCGACTGGGGTCATATATAAAAGTATAAAGATAAATCTTCTAATATTTAACCATGATCATGTGTGTTCGTTCAGTTCCTTTTTTGTCACATAAAAATGATGTCTTATGGAGATTATATAGTGGCCTATCTTCTTCCCCCTTATCATGCTTTATGACCGCATGTGTGACCATGTGTGTGCCCGTGTGTATATTTCTGCATTTACTGCTGTGTTTGTGTATCCACTGTGTTGTGTGTGTGTTCTACAGAGATACCCTGTAGTGATGTCCACTTACCTAGGAATCATGGGCCGTGTCCTGCTCCAGAACTCCAGTTTCTTCTCTTCTCTGCTCACTCAGATGGCCTCTGAGTGCAGCCAGGAGGTGAGACTCAATGTTTGCCCTTTAAATCTGTCTCTTCAGCACAATCTCTTTGTCTGTTGGAGACATAACTGCAAAGTGCCTATTAATAGAGAATCATACTGAACAAGGCTAAAAGTGATGAGCCATGGAATTGCAAATGGTAAGATCTTCCCCTTTTACTGTGTAACTGTAAAGTAGTTAGTTTTGCCAGACCCTGAGCAAAATCAATTTTTCCTTGTGTTGACATTGCTGCTTTAATGTAAATAAATGTAAAGCCTAGAACAGGTTGTTCGAGAAATCAGTAAGATGTCAGTCGACCCCGCCAAACGTTTCTCCTTTGATGGTAAAGAACAGGAAGGTAAATGAGGCAGAACAAGAAGGGACGTTACCATGCTAAAACCATATTCTTAAACATAAAATCAGTAATTCAGTAGTTCTGAAACCCTGTTGTCACATGTTTTGAATTGTATTGCTCCTCCTTTCATCCTACTCAGTCTTTATATTAAACCCTCCTCTGTTACACCCTTCCATGTATCTCTTCATCATTGTCTTTCTCATCAGATGGACCAGTTGTTGGGCAGTGTGATAGAGATGTGGGTAGACCGCATGGACAACATCACCCAACCTGAAAGGAGGAAGCTGTCATCCCTGGCTCTGCTTTCTCTCTTACCATCTGACAACAGGTGAGACATCTATCATTCATTTATGTGCAGATGCGGTTTTGAGCTGCTGAATAGTGGATGGCCTCCACCTTGCCAGCACAACTGACAAAGGCACATAAGGGAAAAGTGAAGAGACTTTTTGTGCTTGATAAATTCTTTATTCAGTTCCTGCTTTATAGACCATAGCTGGTGGCATTTCTCAGGAAGGTCTGAGATCTTGAATGGATTGTTACTAGGGATGCAACCAATGATTATTTTAATTAGGGATTAATCTGCATATTATTTTCTCGATTCTCAATCACTATTTTCAAAAGCAGAAAGTGATTTTGTGTGCAAGCTACAGTCCATAAGTTAAAGATGATCAGTTTCCTATTTATTTCCTATAAGTTTAATGTAAGTCAAGAAAAAGCAGCAAATTTATTTGAGCCATTATTCAGTTATCAAAGCAGTTGTCATCGTCATCAAGCTATCGTTGCAGCTTTACTTTGACAATTATAACTTAGATTTTCGCCATAAACAATAATATACAGTGCAACATCAACAACTTAACCACAAATGGGTGTCAGTAATACCTGACAGCTTCACAGCACACATGCATATCCACATCACAATGCAGGGATGCATAAACTGTGGGGTTTCCAGGCTTGCAAGTTTACAGGAGCTTGAGTGTAACAGTGAGGGAGACAATGTACAACACAGATGCTAATGTAGACACATGGATGCACATGAGTTTATAATCTGTCTCACTCTTTCTTGAGATGCCATGGTCACAGATAGGTTCTCTGAAGAAAACTTCTCTTAAAGTGAAACCTAAATCATCAGTTTCTCTGGTATTGAACATTGAATTGCAAATAATGACTTGCTTTACTCAACAATACAATAGCCCCTGTTAGTTGTTAAATAATAATTACCTGTTTATTTATAAAAGAGAAGGCTAAACGAGACAATGTAATTATACACTCAGATTCAAAACATGAGAAATTAATTTTTGCTTCAAGGCATAAAGCAACGAGGCACTTCCTAAGGGCTGTGAAGTAGTTGCAGAGATGTGATACATTAGAAAGGGCTCAGTTAAGCATTTCTTATTACTGATTTCTGCACAGGATGGGGGCGTAAATCTGTATACACAGTCATGTTGTTGGGACTTGCCCCCACGTATGAGGACAAACAGCATGTGATGGTGGTATGGTTAGTTAGGATAAGTCTCGAGGAAATTAATGCAAGTCAATGTAATGTCACCTGAAGAGATGGAGATGTGACTGTGTGTGTGAGAGAGAGATTGGCCCACTCTTTAAATGTACTAATGCTGTCTTTGTCCTTTGATTAGCTGGACTTTGTAAAGACTGATATTGAAGCCAACTAACTTTTGTGCAATCTAATTTTCAATTAGCCTAAGTAATATTGTATTTAAAATGCATAGCCATGAATCATTTTCATGGAAGACTGCTTTGGTCAACAGAACCTCCCATTCAGCCTTTTTTTTTTCTTTTTCTGTATCAGTTCATCATCACTGATAGTTTGCTTTTCATTGGCAACGCGTCTGTTAAGGAATATCATTACTAAACAAGAATAACCTTATTAAATCAATATGCATTTTGTATTGCCTAAAATTACTAGCTTTGGTATGAATTGCACTTCCATGAGTTTCATCTTGCTAATGCAGAAAAGTTCATGAACTTTCACAGCATCTTTAGAACTAGCATGAGTTCTGCACTTGCGACTTTCACCACCAAAGGATTTGGGCTATTTAGGGTCTACTTCAAACTATACTGGCCTCCACAACTTTTGTCTCCCCCTTCTGGCAGTTAGAGTAATTACGTCTTAGGTTCTGTCATAGCCTGCTACTACTGTAGCTAAATGGTGGATAAATCATTTTGAGCAAAATTCACCACAATTTGATCCATTCGGTCTAATAACATTTAGAAAGTCTAGCATGATTTAATTATTTTATCCCCATTGAAGTTCCCTCAAGCAATGAGCTAAACAGAATTTAGCTGTGTCGGCCGGAGCACATCTGGTGCACATTCACTCATCCAGCACTGGAAAGTCGCCACTAACGCCAAATTAAATACTCTGGCTTACCGTGAAATACAGAATGACTTACCTGGCGATGATGCGCTTAATCAGCATTGTGTGAACTCGTTTGGCAAGGGCTTGAATTTAACAGGAGTTTATTTATATATGTAAAGGTTCCACACAGCAGGTTTAATGATCCAAAATCAGTGATGCTCAACAGTATCAAATGTAATTAGTGATGCCCTATTTGAAATTCATTTGCTCGGCAGTCATTTTGTGATAATGAACTGGGGGGCAGACCCTCACACAGGGAAAAAAAAAAAACATTTTGTGTGCAGCCTTCACAGGTCACTGTCCCCTGCCTCTCTGCAGCCTCATTTTGTTTATGGATGGAGGACAAACAGAGACAATTCTGATGAGGATTTAGTGGCTGGGATTAGTTTGTCTTTGCATTCAGCCTGTCTGCTTTCAGATCATGTTTCTACTTACATTGATTTGAAATGCAGGCACGAGCCAGCAGCACTAGTCAGCCATTAGAAAGTAATCACTGGAGAAGTATTGGACTGGATAGAATTAGAATTGACAGACATGTTGAAATGGGTGATAAGTGATCTGTAATACGACACATGCATCCAGTTTGTTCCTTTGGCAGGCAGTTTGAACCAATTAGGAAACTGGGGGCAGAGGTGTCCAGTGATGTATTTATTATACACTCTCAGAAAATGTGTAGCATATGTCAATTGTTGTCCAATTTTAAAGGTCATATGAGGGACCTGGAGTATATGCTAATGTTTGCATTGAGTATTGTAACTGCTACAGTTCAAGTAAGTGTAACACAAAACATGGTAATGTTTGTTGAGGAGTGCTTTGTAAGTAAAAAGAAAAACATGAGTGCTGATCACGTTTAATAAAAAGAGGATGCCAGACCATCTTATTGTACAGTTAGCAGTGATGGGTGTAGCTACTTATAATGAAGCTGAGACACTTCATCATGAATCCTGCGTCATTAAAAAAAAGGAGGAATAAAGCTGGGGTTAATTTTGTCAATACTAGGCCTACCAATAAATTATATGACCATTTGTAAGCCAGTGCTTGTCCTGTATTGTCAAGAAAAACTTGATGAATGATTTCTCAAAAAGAGTAAGAACCCTGCTATATTTACTCTACACGTGTATAGCGTGTGCATGTAAATTTTGAGCTGGTTGCGTGTAGAAAATATGATTGTAGTGTGTCATATGTTGACTATATGCATCCCCTATTGATGAAGTTCAGCTTTCACATTACCTTGATGGCAATATTTATGAAGGTGTACTTATTTTAGTAATGATGGAACAGATTCCCACAGATGAGTAATAGAGAAGAATTTTTTTGTCAAACTTCATGTTCAGTAAACTTTATGCGGTATAGCCTGGGGTCTACCTAGCTACTTACTGGCAGAGCCTTTAATGCATCAGTGCCCCTACCCACACACACACACACTCTTTGTATTCTTTTCTATCCCTGGGAAACATGACATGGAAATACCTTTCAAAGAATGACTCAAATAATTTATCAATGGCTGCTGCTGCTGGTCTCTGAAGAATGGGTGGTGGGTGTTGTGAGCTGGCATATTTTAAAGATCTCAGGGTCAGCAAACAGACAAGCTGAGACTCAGCCTGCAAGCCTGTGTGTAAAGACTCATAGATTTTTATTTTTCACACTTGACTGTGTTCTTAGTGACAAAAAAAAACCCAATGCATTCACAACTGGAAAATTACCTTTACGTGTTAGAACAGTGCAATAAGCTGATGTTTTTGTAGAATCATGAAGATATATTGTCTTCGCTGCTCTGTCGCCCACGTGATGGTTTGAGATATTTTTGATTACCTTTGGTCTTCCTTTTTATTGAAGTGAAATGTTCCCCCAAGATGTGCGAAGAATAGAAATATTCATTTCAAAAACCAAAGGTGAAATGTTGAGAGTGAGATGAATAAAAATTGCACAATCTGGACATGTGTGCTATGATACGAGTTGATAGATGGCATAGATTACATTTTCTCTGGCTGGCTATATGTTTTTGTGACAGCTGTTTTATCACTTGCAGTGTTTCCGGGATTTAAAATGGACTGTGGCTCTCTGTTGTGATTTTGCTCTTGATGACCAATTGCTTCTTTGAACCCACCTCTCTCTAAGTAATGATCCTATTTTTGTCTGCGTGTTATCAGTGTGATCCAGGACAAGTTCTGTGGCATTATCAACATCTGTGTTGAGGCGCTGCATGACGTGATGACAGAAGAGCCTGAAACGGGCACCTTCAAAGAGTAAGTGTACATGCTTTTCTACTCTCTCTCTCTAATCAAAGTGGAGTAGAAAACAAAGAAAAACAAATGTGTGAATATTACTAAATTGGACAGTTCAAACTATCCAGTCATTCTTTTCACAAGTGAATGAACTTGCTAATTTTGACAAAACTCATGCATGCCATAGAAGTACGGTATTTCTTTTAAATGTGTTTTAAGCAGTGCGACCACAGATGTGTTGTTTTTAGGGCTGAGTATCGGCAAGGACCTGACAATATGATATGTATCACGATACACTGTGATGCAGTACATACAAATTTAAAAATAGTGCTGAAAATACATCTTGCTGTGTACCACCTGGGTAGTATATGTATTGTATTTAATTTTATTTATTTAATTCAAAATTTCCATTACAATTTATTCTCCTTAGATGTGCCAGGGTTTAATGAAATAAAACCTGAGGTAGAAAGGTTAGCGTAAGTGTTTTTTGTGATGTTTTGAAATATTCCCTGTTGCGCTTCAATGGAAACACTTCACAACAAACTGAAATATTTGTGGATGCGAGCTTCCTCTGAATTTTATTCACTGTAAATGCAATCAACTGACACAGGTAGTGTAGTACAGTAGTTTCAGATAAACAGACTTGCCTTTTATTTCTCTGCTGTTATAAGTGGTTGGGAATTACTCTTGAGTGGGTTATTGTCACCTGACTATTTTTTAAAAACTGTTAAAAATTTGAATGTTATTTGTTCTGAATGCAACCAGTATGTTACTTGGATTACATTTTTGAAGAACTTCTAAGACCAAACACCTGAAAAACACTGTAGATGATTTATAAGAGGAATTTGAAATGTGGCCATACTTGGCAGAGCTTTGATTATCTTTCACACGCTACATTTGTTGAGAAATGTATTGCTTAAAATATTTCTTATTCTTTCTGCACTTACTCCGTTTTATTAAGTTGTTTTTAAGATGGAATTTCATTAGTGATTAATGAAATGCTACTGGTCAAAGTCAAGATATGTGACTTTCAAGACCTCAATACCTTATCTGTACTCGCAGTATGGTTTAAGTTGCAAGGACAAAAGAAAGAAAAGACCATATATAGACGTGGGACAGAGCACAGAGGTTTCTCTATTAATTCTCTGCATGGTGATGAAGCAATATGAATATGTGTGTGTGTGCTCTGCCTTTTCTGAGATTTTCTTTCACAATGTAGGTCTATGTGTGGTTATTAATATTGAGTTGAATATTATTGTGTATGCAGCTGCATGCTGATGAGCCATTTTGAAGAGCCCAAGCTAAGTGATGATGAGGAACCACCAACTGAGCAGGACAAGAGGAAGAAACTGGTGAGTTAAATACAACATAAATACAAACACACACACACACACAGACAAATAATTGCAATCATTAAAGCCTTTTTTTTCTTCCATTCATTTTAAATTTTAGACCAATAGCTTCAATAATGTAATGATTTCTGTTCATTTTAGTGAAGTGTCCTTCTCCCTGTCCTCTGATCATCTGATCATAAAAATAGTCTTCTCCCCTTGTAAAATCTTTTATGCCATACTGGCACAGGCACTAAAAACATAAAAACCCCTTAACAAAAATAAACCACATAATTCAGAGCCCAGCCAAATGTAAGCAGGGAGGAAAGTGGTCACTTATTTCTCTCTCTCATTAGTCAGGTACCAATTCAAAGCCACCTCTTATCAACTTTAGTAGCAGCTACAACTTCTCATAATCGTTTTTAAGTACAACCCTTGCTAAATGCATGCATGTGTCATGGTAGCATGCTGAGAGTCACTTTAGGTAAGCATGGATGCTGTGGAATACCTATAAATGGCTCTATCTGGGAGAAGTATACCAATTAAACAGCATGGTGATGTATGAGGAGGCATTGTTCTGCTACTCACATTCTGGAAGCTAGCAAAATGAGCAAAATGTTTTTTATGTACAAATGTCATTTTATTACTTCTTAAGTAAAGAGATACAGCCGTGTTTATTTTGCAGTGTGACTTTATGTGACTTCTCTGTGACTTATCACCTCAGCCCTGACCCTGACATTTTGCTCCAGGGAATAGAGAAGAGACTTAAAGGTTGCACCTCTCTCTTCTTCTTAAAGTTTGTGTCTGGGGATGTGCATGTGTGCAAAATGACGGGTAGAGATATTCTTTAGTTTGAGGTGAAAATTAATGCTGAAAGAGTTTCTTTCATCATTAACGTCACATTCTTGAACATGAGGACTTTTTGGCTTTCTTAAGGCTTCACTTCTTGAAAGGTGTACACGTAACCATGTAAACGCATTCATCTGCATAATAACGTGTATGACTGAGCCAATCTGAAAGTGCTGGTGAGAGACGGGGGAATATTGTTTGTTCTTGCATTTGTTCTTGCAGGTAAAAGCAGGGGTGCTGGCTATGAAAACTGACATTTGGGATGTGAAATGTCAACTCTCTGGGGGTGGAGATGCTGGTGGTAGTGGGTGTGGTGGAGCAATACCAAATAGATATACCTCAATGCACAGCACAGGTCTTAGAATTAAACTTGTGGATAGAAACTGGACTCTCTCTTCCTTCTTGTGGAGATAGTCATGATTCCCTGACTATAAACACTACACACTGTATAGGTTTTGGGAAAATTGCACAGTGTATATCCAGCTTCTGTATTACTATATGCTGTATGTAGCTCATTCGGGGACAATGAATGGAATGTGATATTTTTATCAACTGTGTGGTTTTTGTTTACACCTGCTTGGGTCATGATATAAAACATGAACAAATGATTCTAAAAACCTAGTCGTGCTCTGAACAATCATGTTACGTTCACATCGGACGTGAAAACTAGGAACTGGTCTGTCATTGCACACTTATACCCAATAATCACATATACTTTTAATATTTCAAAAACTGAAATGACAGAAAAAAAGTGAACATCTATGAATTTATCTCATTTATTTGGATTTTGTGTTTCCTCTATTTATTATTCCCTTCAGAGGCTGTCTTGGTGCAGTTGTAAGATTTATAGTCCTTATGGTTTATCCTTATATTTGACTTGCAATGTCTTGCAGAGCATGAAAGAAGAGTTTGTTTTGTGTTTTGGAAACTGTTAACACTCCATCTTGTCTGGGATTTGTATGAGTCCCTCACTTTGAGCAGAGTGTTCCAGGTAACTAGACAAGGCTAACTGATGCTGTCTTTGGGTCTCAGTACATAATGCATCATTTGATTCTTGTGCTTCATCTACAAGGCCAGCACCATCAAACAAGAATAAGGATAGGCAACATCAAAGACTTACTCCAGTGGGTACTAATGACATGGGCTCCATCTGTTGTGCTGTGGTGGCACACATACACTTGAATTTGTTGAATACTACACACTAATGTACATGTACACACAGCCACAGTACCCATACAGGTTATTGTGCTGTGTTTGTTTAAGTGGTTCTCAATGACTGATTAAGCTCCAGCAAAAGAATAGAAGAGTGATGTCGCCTATTATATACAATTGTGAGGAAAAGAACTGTGATATAAACTCCACATATGGTGTCATATATTGAATCATGACCAAACATGGAACAATGCAAGCTATTATGCTTTACACTACTTATGTGTGAGCTTGTATGGAGGGGCTAGGTATTACTAGTGGCATTATTATTTATTTTATTTTTAGTCCCACTTTAACACAGGCGATAATCAATACAACTCCAGTGCAGGAAAGTTAAAGTCTTATGTGCCAGTGTATGGCTTTTGAAACAGATGTTCATCCATATTAACAAAAAACATGCTAACACAAACACTATTGTGCCTCACAATTATAGTGGTGCCCTATAAAGGTTTCTATCAATCTTTTAAAAACAATTAATTGAAACCTTCAACATCAAGGTCTTTGAATTACTTGTACAGTGTTTCTAGATTATTTTTCAATGCTTTGACCATCACAAATAATATTAATAATACTTGTGTGCGCACTGGCCTTAAATTTCTATTTATTCAGGGGTAGAGTGAAACTTTAGAGTGAAATGATAAATGATGTATTTATCATTTCACTCTAAAGTTCTGAATTGATAAACAGCCCCATCTCAATCCTTTTGATGCTTTGTAAAACAAACTCAATTCGTTTCAGATTATTCCACTGCATTGACCACACATGTACCAATATCCTGTATATGTTTTAGGCCCTACAGTCCAGCTCCAAAGTGGTGGGTTCATTTATTGAGGGTTGTTCCACAAAGTGGAAGAATCACCCTGCGTTCTTCTCATGTCTTACATGAGGAGTACCGATCACTTCTCTCTGCAAAACACTGCAGGGTGCATTCACTCACCCTCATCCGACTGACAACAGATTATAGTGAGTGGTACACACACTACATCACTGTCACACACATGCACAGATTACTGTACAGTCTTCATCATCTTTTGTCACAACCTCACTTGCTTATTCATATTAAGTGAAGGGTGGTCATGATTCATATATTGTAATTTTAAGCTCATGTCATCCATTTTTGAGTTGGGAAAGCATTAAAGACGCAAACAAAAGTTTTTGATAAAATGCAAGTTATCACAATTGAATGAGATGAAGAGTGAAAGGAAAGTATAAAATATATAAAAATAAAAAAAATCCAAATGAGTTGGGCCACACATCTGCTGAGAACTTCACTCTTTTCTTTTTCTCTCCGTCTTGACAGTAACTTGCTTCTTTTTCAGTGTTTCTCCTCTTTTAACAAACCCCTCAGCAGGAAACTCTTTGCTCAAAGAGTCCCACTCACACAGAAGTGCCACCTCATGGCAATAAACTTTAAGTTGATCCAAAACCTTCCATTCCTGTTCTCACATCACAGCTGTTTTGCACCATTCCACCATCTACACAGTCCTACTCTGTGTACTCTGTTTATTGTTTGATGAAGGTTCGATTTATTTGAACAGAATGCCTGGTTTAGTCATTTAAAACATTTGCTCAGGATGTGTAATTGATGAGTTGTTGTTGTGGTTTTGTTACATTAGTGTTTGCAAGCATTTAAGCATATGGTGTGCACTGTCCATGCATTGACTATAAACTGTAGTTTGTCCTAATTAGGGACATTCAATACTGTTTAAGTGGGTTTTTTTTTTTATTACTGGGTGTTTGTTTTGGGTTTTTGTTAACTAAAGATAAACAAGAGACAAATCTGTTTCACAAGTGGAAGAAAAAAAGGACACAGTTACTCCTTAAGTCCTGAAACAATGTCCTAAAACACAGTCAGACAGGCATTTAAGGGTTAGACCTTCCACACCTCCAATCTTGCAGTTATGATGGAATCAGTCCATGACATATTCCCCATAAAAGTGGCCGTTGTGGCTCTATGACTCCATTGTGCTGATTCAGGGAAACAGGGACGCATGCAAAACAGCGTATGTATAGCTGCGCAAACATTGAGAATCAGAAATGTCAAATCCTAAGCAATACTCAACTCTGCTGTGGAGCATGAAGCATGACATAATTTTGTCACCCGCCTCCCTCGGTAAACCTAAATGGGGCTTGGGTAGAAACTTCTAATTACAGGTTCTCCTCCACGGTGCTTTGAAAGAGCGTCCCATTAATTGTGCATGCTTTGAAATTTGAGAGGAGGGAAGATAAAGAATTGTATCATTTATGTTATTGCCCTGTGGCATGTTATTGCTCAGAGCAAATGGGAAATATTTTTCCAGCGCATATTAATTAGTCATAAAATTGTCTCGTCATTTATTTTCTATTTCTAATTTCTGTAGATCAGCAATAGAACTGATTTAATTCCTTTCAACGGCAATCCATGCAAGCTTTGATGTTTAAGAAAGGAAATGATAGAAGATGATAACTGTTAATTTTTTTTGCCCAGTGGCTGCTACTGCTCAGTGTGAACAGTAAATGTTTCATAAAGTTTAGATGAATTACAGATTAATCATGAAATTGTTTTTGTCATTCAACAGTTTTTCATTATTTCATTTTAATGAAAATACAAACTGTCTCCAGAGGTACATAAGAGTTATATATTCATACTCAATGTACTATGGGCTACACAAAGTATTAGTAATGTAGATTTGCCATTCTTGCTATATTATAGCTTCTAGTCTCAACCAGCATCATTTGGTTATGTTGAATAATCTCTGACTGTTATTTTGCTGCACCAAATAAGGCCATAAAGGGGCCTGAAATTTAGTTTCAATCTCCTTTCGCTTCTTAGCTAAACAGTCATTTGTCTGGGAGTTTTTACAGAGAATATGTTGCCATTGACCACCTTTTGAATTAACCAGAACTGAAGTATATACATGTGTGTCCTAATTGGATTTAACAGAGAAATATTAGATGAATAGACTTTGAGAAGCCTGTAACCTGTATGTCAGTTGTTGAGGTTTTACCAAGCTGACGATGACGGTTATCTTTTAAACATCTACTGTATGATGGCAGCATCGGGTCTTTCTCTGCTCTGTAAAGGAATGGGACTGGTATGACAAAATACAAAGCCTATTCAAAGGTGATGACCCATCTTTGCCTTTTTCCATGTTTTATTTGTTTAAAAGTGGATGTAATTGGGATTCTATTCAAAAGGAAAAATATGTTAATATCTTCAATATCAAATCTATAGATTAATTTAAATTAAATACAAGTACAAAATAGAAAATCATAGACATTTTTTTAAGCAGAAAGTCCCCCAAGTATGAAGTGTTCAGCACAATGTAGAAAATTCTCACTGGATAGTTTGCAGATGACCAAAACAATGTATCAAGCAAAACTTTCACATAAATGTACAGTTGTGCTTCAAAAGTTGTATAATGCATATAATGTGCTTGCAATCCATAACATTCCTCTTGCAGCTTAAATTTTAACGTTATTTCTTCTTCAGATTCTCATGCATAAAACCAGTCACATTTATTTGTTTGTAGTGTTTCTCAGTCTGTGTTGTGACTTGAGATTTGGCAATATCTGTGAAAGCCCATGGGAGTTGGGTCTCTGACTTGCAGCGTTGTTTGTTCACCAGCATTGTTGGATCATCAATGCAATGTGTCTTTGACAAGAAAAAAAACAACTCACCATTTAAGATTGCATGTCCTTTTTATTAGAAATATTAGATTGATTTATTCATCTTGCCTGAAACATACATGAGCAGTCAGTGCCTTGAGACAGCATCATCTTGACATGATTCATTATTTATGAATATTTGTCTTTTTTGTATTCCGTGCTAAATGTCTAACCTCATAAATAGTCTCAAATAACTCAGTCTATAAATAAGTCTATTCACTATTCAACATTTAGATGTCATTTGAAAGATCCACTAATACCCGTACAAACATACTTAGATTGTCAATATTTTCAAAAGGAACAAAGAGTTCATTAAATGAAACCTTTGGATTATGCATGATTTGGTTGAACTTTATTTATATTTAATACATGCCATGTCACAAACTTATTTTGATAGTAATTAATGGAATAAAAGCTGTTGCATAAATAAGTATTCCAAATAAATATTCATGAGTTTCATGAAGTTTATTTAGGCTATTGAAATCATTCAAATTGCATCAATAACCATTACTAAATTATTAATTTGCAAATGTAGTCATCTAACAGCCCTGCCACTGGGCACACTCAGTGGGAGTATAAAATAAAAGATAAAATAAGACATTGTCTTGGTCCCAAAATAAAATAAAACACACACTTTAAATGTAATTAGACTTTAAAAGATATTGTTTGTTTGCAAAGCTAGAAATCTCTGGATATGAATTGAAGTGAATTAATTTAGCACCAGTGTTATTTGCAGTATATCACAAAAAATCTATTGACATCTATTATATAAATAAAAAAAAATCTTCATTTCAACATTTGTATCCCAAGAATTTGAAAATATCATTTTGATACTCTTCCTCTGAGTGTGTTTTTTCTGTACTGACCCCCTCACCTGAAATAGTCACTGACTACATCCTTCTGAGTCCCAGCTTGCCCGGGCAAATGCAGAAATTGGTCCTTCAGTGCCGTCCAGATGGCACAGCAGATTTTAGACTGGTTGTCACATATCACAGTTTGACTCGCAGGTTGTTGCTTAAAGTCCCGAGGCACAAGAGTCCTCCAAGTCGATATGTACAGGGAAGGTTTGTACTTGCATGTCAAAGAAATGATGATTGTTTTGAATTTAGATTCTGCCACTCACAGTCGAAGAGTACCTATGATAGAAATTACACACTTCTACATGCTTTGCAATTGGGAAAACCTGCAAAATCAGCAGCAAAATCTCCCCACTGTATGTCACTTTTTAGAGCAAAATGGTGGGGCAGGACACCCTTACTTTGTAACCTTGGCTTTGTGTTTTACATTTTTATTCATTTAACTTACAAGCTTTCCAGGAATCAGCAAAAAGGAGAAGCAACCCTGCAGCATTTTGCTGTTTCACAGTAGGGATGATCTGTTTCTGCAGATACGTGGTGTTTCACTTATATTAAACATACGGTAGCATGCAGGTTTGTAGCTAAAAGGACATCAACCTTTCTTCTTCTTTGCCAAAAAGTATGAGATTGTGTTAAAAACAAAACAATTAAATAAATAAAACCATGACGCCGCTAATGTGTCACGTGAAAGGTCCGCCAGACATCACAGCCATGGAACACTAAACTTTTCTAAATTATATATGTTCTTTTCACTTTTCTTTATATATAGTAGCGTATGTGTGTACATGCATACGCACACTCCTACTCTTAAAGGTATGCCTTTGGTAATATGCACCCTTAAGATAGACTGCTGGATGGCTCTTACATTTCTGCCCTCTAGTATAATACTAATTAGGGTATTACAATTTGTGCCACCTCATTTGGTGAGGAAATGACTGCAATCAACTTCTAATCCTCTAATTCAACAGACCATGAACTAATGAATGTTAACATGTTGCTGTGACCTGTCCTGTCTTATACTTTAAAACATTGTTAAATCTCTACTTCTTACTCAGTATTATTGCTACCATCTGGGAAAGAGTATGGTTGAGAGATGATGGGGTGTGTAAGACCTACTTGCTGCCAATATTCCTCACACTTACACCTACAGATGAGGCATTGATTGACAGTTATTTAAGACTGTGACTGTATTGATCAGATGTGGCATTTACCTCAACACGTCACTGTGCAGCTAAATACATGCATATCTTGCTCTCCATGTCTAGCAGTTTTTTTTTAACTTGAAAGCACACATAAAAGGCTTAATTATCCACAGAGAAATGGCTACATTCACACCAATACTAATTTGTGCAGCCAAATTAGTTTAAAATTGCACTAATTTAAAAGGATCATGGACATGGAAATGTTAATCTAAGTTATAATTGGGACAGTTTGGAAGCCTTGTAATGTAGTCATTAGGTAAATGGTGCTTGATGTAATTTAAATTAATCAAAGGGGAACTCCACCCATTTCATAGATTATGATCATTTATGCATCATGGGAAATACTACTCAACCAGTGAAAACAGTTGTGGTTGTGGATAAGCTTTGTCAAGTCTGAAGAGTCAGTGTTATCTCTGCTTGGAGACATTTTTAATAGAAATCCTGTTACAACCTGGGGGACGTGTGGTTTGAAAGACGTGGACGTACGGCATTAACATACACGGAGGGTCTAATAAATACGCTATGAAGTATAATAAGAAGTGTAGCATTTCACTTTTTTGTATCTTAATCCATACTAGATTCAAAAGGTCAGTATATCTCATCTTCACTGCATCGCATACATGTGTCTCTCATGAGTCCCCTAACTTTATGGATGTGAAATGCTAAATTGCTTGAGTACCATTTTAATGTAAGTCCTGCTAAATGTTTGCACACATTTGTGTGAAGGAATGAGTGTGTATCATCGGTGTGTAAGTAAGTGATGAGTGGGTATATAGCGATATGGAAGGAAGTAATAGCCTCTTTAGGCTTCTTTTAGGTATAAAACATATTTAGACTTTGTAAAAAAAAAAGGGGAACTATGCAGATGGTGGATATGTCTATATCCTATATGTACAAGTATGCGGGTGTCCTTCAATCAGGGCAATGCATATAACAGCAGTAGTGATAACAGTAGCTGTTATCTACACGAGTTATGGGGTAGGAGAGGCCTGAAGCAATAAGATTAGTGTCAGACTCAGATATTCAGCTCGCCCATTTGTTGTGATTGTAGTTTTACTTTTCAGCATATCTCGCCTCCTTTTCTATTCTTTCCTCCCAGAGTTTTACTTTCTTCATGTGCTCACTAGGCAACTAACAAACCCTTACCACTTTCTTCACATCTCATGTCTTTTTTTCTTTTCATCCTGTCTCCCACTTATCTTCTGCTCTCTCCAAGGCATGAAGACCATTGCTTCTTTATCAGTGAGCCACAGCAGGGGGGCATGGCTCTCCCTCTATCCCTTCTTCTCATCATCTCTTCATTTATCTTCTTCAAGCCTCTGCTGGTCTCATCTTTGTCCCCTGTCTTTTGCCTTGACAGAAAAATTTGGTTTGTGCTCCATCACATTGGACTGGCCCCTTATCTTCATGCAGATTGCTTTCCTGCCCTTTCAGTTCAATACTCCCTTGTTTTCACTCCACTCAGTATGTTGTTGTAGCTGAACATCTCTATAGAGCAGGTCTGAACACCATGGTATGTGCCACATTTACCTTACATCAGCTGTCCAAAAGAGTAAATGAATCATTAAGATCCATCTCGTGCTCAAGGACAGGAGAAAGAAAAAAGCCCAACGTGGCCCAATATCTGATCTGTGTGAAGTAACAATGAAAGAAAGGCTGGAGACCTTGATAAACACGGTGTCCATCTGTGACAGCATTCAGTTTTTTAGGTCACAGTGTCATTCAATTAGGTTATTGATTAATTGATCTGAGTGTGCAAGAGACAGGTGCAGCTTTTTAGACATAAATATAAATCCTGGTCAGCGTCATACTGGATCTCTGAGATATTATTGACTCAGGGCCATTGGGGTTCATGTATTTATGTGTTGTTGTTTTTTTATTTTATTTTATTCATTTTTATCTATTTAAACCTGCAACAATTAGTGTGTTTTTTACATGCTCTTACAATATAGACCACATATAATCGCCTCATAAAGTTTATATGGTACGTTAGTGAACTCCAATATACCTCCATCTCCTTTGAGTGCTTTTTTCTCTCCACAAAAGCCCTGAGGGAAATTTTAGCAGTGAAATACTCCACTGTGTTCTCCAGCTAGTTGATATTTTTGTCTGTCATGGCAGGTAGCAACATAAAACATTTCCCACTGATGTGAGCAGTGACACTGCACCAAACAATAAAGTTACCAGCCTTAACGCCACTTGAAAAAACACTAAAACACTCCATAGAGCTCAGAGGAACTGCCTTTTCTTTTATACTGGGGACTTCCAGCAACACCTTTCACACTACACATAGTCATTTGAGTTATTTTTAATGTCAAGATATTAAACTGGTTTAAAAAAAAAAATAGAAGATGTAAATAAAACAAAAATCTAGCAAAATAGATGTTGTAGTTTAAAGGTTTTTGTTTTTTTCTCGTTACAAAATGATCAAAACGCAGTGATAAAAATTAGGACTTTTGAATAGGAACATAAAATTCTTGGATTTATTGTATCATATATAAGTGTGACAAACTATGTGTTGAGAATCTCTTATCTTGAACAATATGATGCCTTAAGTGAAATTTGACTGTTTGAGACTTGTAAGGCTAGTCAACGTTGCTGAGAGCGACTGGCTGACGAGGTCTATAGATGATGTCATAAATTAGCTGATAAAATTCACATCTGCCTGCAGTATAATCCTATGAACCTCTGTCAGTATCCCCTTGCACGATACAGTTCTTACTTTGCATTTCAGTAGATCAAAGAGCCACACAGCTCATAACATCACACAGAAGAGTGTGTGTGTGTGCTGTATGCGCCTTATACATGAGGCACCACAGGATATGAGAAAAGTAGTTTTTTGCATTATTAACTCCAGTTAGCAATTGCCTGTCTCATTTAGTTTCCTTTAATGTCCCCTGCTACAAATATTCTTTTTCACTGACTACAACAGTCTTGTGAAACAATGACAGCAGTGATGAAGAGATCAGATTTGAGAGAATTTCTTTTTTTATTTATTTATTTATTTATTTATTTTTAAATAAGCCCCTTGTGGTAATTTTGTAAACTGTTTGTCATTGAGTTTGTGGCTGCTAGTTAATATTAGATTTCCTATTGAAACTGTAGCAACATTTAGCTGGTTTTACCACTGTGTTTGCCTTTGTGTGGGTCAGTCATTCAGAGAGATGTAAACATATCAGGGGTTTTGGCATCCTACTGCTTGCATGTGTTGTAGATTACATGGTTAGCATCCCCCGATTTTGAACAACACTGTTGTTTTTGCAGTAACAACATGGAACTCGTTGCTTCCTTTGGACAAGGGCAGCAGTAGTTTATGGATGACATTAGAAATGAGTGCTTTTACAGGCTCTTGTCATTTTGTCTGTCCCTCTTCATCTCTCTCTGCTTCCTCTCAGGCTGCCATTCCTCTCTTTCCTCTCTGTCCTGTACAATGAGGTACAGCTCGTTGAGCACATTGTCATTTTGCATGCGTTTCCCTATTGCTACTTTCTTTCCTCTCCCTTTTCACCTTTCTTTCGTGCAATCACATTCTCACCTCTTCTTGCCTCGTGCCTCTTTTGTTCTTTCTCATCATGCTTTCTTGTCTTCTCATCTCTACCTGTGTTTTTCCCCAAGGATGACAGAGGATCTTGCTTTTTGTTGTTATTAGTAGCTTTCACTCTTCAGATTGGTTTGTATCAGTACTGTTTTGTGCAATCATTATATTGCTCTATATCCCAGCACTCTGTTGCTGATTATCTAAAGTGTTCTGCATTTAGGCTCATGTCTTGTATGTATTTACTTAATGCTGTCTCTTCATCTGTTGTATCTTTCTCTTATTTTATCCTTTTCAGTTTACACTACTTTTGCAAATAGTCTCGGGTGTTATATGCACATACAGTCATGGACATGCATACTTTTTATCTTTAGTTTTTTACTTTGTTTCTTTGGTGTTGTGTAGATGGTTTTTCAATATATTATAGTATTACTTAGCCAGAACTGTCTGGTATTCATGCAGACATATATCATTAATGTTTTCCCAATTAAACATTTAAGATGATGATGATGGCCTTGACATTTAAATGCTAAGCCACTCTTCAGCAGCCACATATCACTAGTTTGCACTGTAATGAACTAATGATCATGACAAGTGTACTTTTCAATGATCGGCTAAAGACCAAGGGTCACTATTATGATAAATTTTCTTCTCAAAGAGCCCAGAGTTTTGTTTGTTTGTTCTGTATGCTCATCTAGGGCTGCACAAGTAAAAATGCACATGCTTGCCCAAATGTCAAGTTTGTTTATGTTGGGTGATGAAGGAGATTTAGTCACTTGGGGAGTATTTGTGTAGTTGAGTACCTGCTTTGAAAAAGGTGGAGGAGGTGGGTCAAGGAACATCACATAATAACAATAATTAGTCTTCGGTGTAATGAAATTCAGACACAGAGCAGGAGGACCAAAATCAGGCTGCAGACATGCAGGTGTACATAGAGATGTACAGGCTGATACAAATATTATTAGATTCAGTTCAAAGAAAATTAGCATGAAGCCAAACATGTACACATTATTAATAAATTAGTTTGTTACAGAGGTATATGTTGTGTTTCCTTCTGCCATTGCTTCACTCCACAGTAAACAAATAACAGTGTGTCTGTCCACAGAAATGTCAGCTTTTTTTTTTTTGCTTTTGTTTTTTAACTCTATTGTCAAGGATTATTTTTCCAGTGCTGTCTTCAGGATAAGGTGAACGGCAGAGGCTTCATATACTGCATATTTTCTGCAGTGCACATTTTGAGTTAGATGTATACATCATGGTTTGAAATGGTAACATGTCTGAGGTGCTTTTTCCTTTCGTTTTTTATCAAAACATTGAAAAAAACGTAGTGAAGCTGTTACTAGTGAATGTCCTTTTTAACTACTTTTAACTACAGGTACATTATATTTCCACTCCAGGCAGAAATTGATAGAATTAGGAATAATTTGTCGATTTGCCTCTTTGTTTTGCTGTCTATTATATAATTGTTTCTTTTTTCCTTTTTTTTTTTTTATGAACTGGATTTTTAGTGTCTTTATTGTTGCTCAGGTAGAGCTCTTCTGTGTGGACTAGGTGTTTGTTCCTTTGTGTATACTTCAGTTCATCTCTGTATCCACTGTTCAAACTATGAAGGTCAAGAACACTGCATAATGGACATGTAATGTGTAGTAGTTAAAATAGCATAATTGAAGAGTAGTTCACCCAAAAATGTTCTTCAGTGTATGCTGTATGCCAGTGATCCCCAACAACCAGGCTGCAGACTGGTACCGAGCCACACAAGAAATAATTCATTATTTCCATCTTATGTATGATCTGAGTGTGTACATTCTTTTATTTTGAAAAACCTTAGCGAGTCTTACCGGGCACACAAACATGCAGAAGCTAAAATAAAAACAGCTCTATGTGAAATGTTAAGGTTTCTTAACATTGACTCCATATTCTGAAATGTTTATAATTTTTATGATGTGATTAATTTGAAATTCAATTTTAGTTTGTTTGAATACTTCTTCAGGTCACATTCTAACCGTCTTTTATCCCTCTCCATTTTCTTTGTCATATTTCAGTTGGCCCTAGAGGACCCAGTGCACAGCGTCTCTCTTCAGCAGTTTGTCTATGAGAAGCTGAAGGCGCAGCAGGCTCTGATGGGGGACCAGGGCTTTGGGGTCCTGATGGAGACTGTGGACACAGAGCTCGTCAGGCAGCTCCAGGAGTTCCTTCAAGGCCTCTGAACTACAATCCTTCACTACCTTACACAAACATCTTTACCTAATGTTACCCCCCACACACACTTCCCCCCTCCGTTTTTGAAAAATGTCACTGAAAAGCCTAACAATCTGCCCAACATGTGGACTCCAACTCCTAACCTTCCCATCCTCTACCCATGCTATGCCTTATCTATATTCAGACCTAGCCTTGTTGACTGCCGTCTGCTAACACCCCTTCTCCTTTTCTCTTTTATCTCGATTCCTTTACATTTCCTTAACACTTTTTATGAAGATGAGGTCTATGTCAGTACTTAAAAATGTGAAAGCACTTTTTGTTTTACATTTTTAAAACACCTACATAGAATCATCACCACACTAGAGCTTCCACTCAATTCTTGTAGTTTCTTCTCTTTCTGTGGTTTTAACTCGGGATGGGTAGAATATTGGAGCGATAGGTTAGAGGGGGGTTGAGGAGTATAAAGCAAAAACAAATCTGCAGGTGCCAGAGCAGGAGCCTCAGACTATTTTCTATGGAACAACATACAGATTGTAGCAGAAATGTGGGTGAAATGAACCTGAAGGACCTAAAGCAGTGTTTACAAAATCTATTCTTAAAAGAGAGAAAAAAAAAAGAAATGTAATTTTGTATGTATGTAAAGTATGGATGATATTCTGCATGGCGATATTTTACTTTTTAGTTTGTTTTTAATTTGTTTTGTTTTTTTTCTCTTCCATTTTTTAAAGAGATAATTTTGTCATAACCAGAGGTCAAGTTGAAGTAACTACTGAGAGAACTCGAAAGTGTTTTTCTTTCTTTTTGAGTTTGGCTAGAGGGAATTTTCTTGACTAAAATGGGTGATTTTTAAATAGCTGATTTGTAAAGAGTGCCGAACCACATTTATATGTATATACATACTGCTGCTACTTGATGGTGTGTCGGAGCACTTTAATAACCAAAAACTGTTTCACATCTCTTCTCGTCAATGGTACATCATCTTACATCATTATAAACACAGTGGCAGAAGGCCTTGGAGCAGTGCAGCAGGGTTGTGCATATTAGGCTGAAGTTGCATTAAGACCCTTGTATTGTTGCTATTTATCATTTCTCAGTGCTACTTCTGATACAAAATGCAGACTAACTGCAAATATGACGTCAGGTTGTAAAAAATCTTAATTAGAAAGGATCTGAATAATCCTGACGCTTTCTAAAAGTCACATTGTGACTTTTTCACGAGTCAAACATCGTCACTGTTAGGGGATTTTGTGTGTACCTGTCTTGCTGCCCTGCTATTTTTTCTTTTTCTGATTTGACCAATCATTGACTCTTTAGTGGTAGAGATGAAGCTATAGGTCTGACAGAGGAACTGTTTTTTTTTTGTTTGTTTTTTTCAAAAGGTTGTTTCAGAACAAGTAATTATTTGGGAGTTTAACAAATATATGTTGTTAAGAAAAATAATTAATGACTGCATAATGGCACCTAGATTCTGTAACGTGTGGAACCATTTCATGCAGAACCCAAAAACTGAAAATGTGGTCTAAAAGAATAGAGCTTTTTTTCTTTTTTGTAAATTTTGGAGCTCGTATAGAAATAAACTTGTGCTTAAATTTGAGTTTTGTCTTAAAAGTTTAGAACAATGTGAGCCTACACCTTGACTTTCTAATCTAGTCTTCTGAAATGTATGGTTTAATTTTCGTTTCTTGTTTTGGTTAACGTTCCTGTCGAGGAGATAATCCTGACACTAGCTCCTTTGAGACTGTGGGAGTCGAGTAGCAGTCAGAATTACAGCCTTATGCTTTCAGCCTTACCTATGCTTGAAACTGAAGAAACCTTTCTTACTATTATGTTTACTAGTTTAACAGTAGACGATTTCTGTACTTGTATTCTGTTAATATGGCAATTATTATGTTTTGAACACAGCACGTAGTAGACAGATGTTTCTGGGTTATGAATTTATCTTTTGATGGAAAAAAAAATAATCCTTGTTGCTTTTTCCAAAGCCATTAATAAAATGCAGTAATCAGCCAAAATATTAGTCTGTGTATTTTCATCACTAATCTGTAAATTACAAGATGTAATGTTTTAAGAAATCACAAATTGTGTCAGATGTACCAAACCAAAAGGTTTTCAGATATTACCATAGAGGAAGAGCATGAATTGGAAAAATGGCAAATTGTAAAGGCAGTTGTCAAGATGTTGACATTAAACCCAGTCAGTGATTACCTAAATCATTAGGTTTCATCCTCTGGAGTCCATGAATGAGACTGACAATGCCGTCCCTAAAGCCATCGCTAACGTGGCTTAAATCTGATGTGTGATAGGCAGGGTATATGTCATGGTTGTCATGGTAATAGGCAGGGTATATGTCATGGTTGAATTTCTCCTACTTTACTATCAGACTATTTCAGTTCCTATCCATAAAAAAAATGCTGTGCATTTATTCACTGAACTTTACACACTTAAGCAAAATTGTTTTTCGGAGAATTCCACAAACCAGTTGAGTCAGCAAATACTGGCTCTATAAAGCAAATATATCTAGTACACTTTTCCACAGACTGACAACTCCTTCCATATATTTTGCTACAAACTGCTTTTTCTTGCCAAAGGACAAGAAAAAAAACAACAGTGACCAGCATTGACCCATTTGTCTTAAGTGCTAGAAAATGAATTTACTTCTGGCAACTGATCACTTGAGTGGTTTATAGAGTGCAAAGAGATTATTAAGGATTCTACTCTCATCCTCTCCTCTCTCATTGTGTCTATTTTTCTTCCCCAGCAGTATTAATCCAAGGGACTCAGTCATTCATCTTTCTTCTCCTGCTCTCTTTCAGAGGCCAATAAGAGCCACGTGTAACTATTAGCAAGGTATTGTGTCAATTGTCCCCCAGAATGCATGAAAAAACTCAGCGTTATGATTAGCTATAATCTATATAATTTTCATTCTTTACTGGATTAGTTCCCTAAGTTTTAAATCAGAGATTATTTTTTACACAGTCTAAATCAAAGTTTTCCCCTTTTCCTTCAGTGTCACCTTTAGTTTAAGTGGCCGTAAAAAAAGAAAAGAAAAGAGAGCTACAAATTGTAGTGATAAAATAAATAATATATCAACTAATCATTTCAATGAACATGATGCTCACGTGTGAATTAAAAGCAACCCGCCACACTTTTATTGTACCGTTTCATGAGTAACATTTTGATCAGTGAGACTCCTGCCACTGAAATCTTTTCATTGAGGTTAAACCAGGATTGTGCATATTTGTTCCTGGCTGCAGAATAAAATAGAGTAAGAGACTTTTTTTTATCTTTTACCTGGGTGACAGTTCTTGCTTTAAGCCTTTGAATCTGTCCTCACTTACCTGTGCTTTGGCAGTTACCTGTCATTCTGATTGTGTGTGTGTGTGTGTGTGTGTGTTTTTATAGGGTGAAACTATCAGTGACAGTGTGTGAGTGAGTGCCTATTGGTCTGTGCATTGATTCTGATTAGAGGTGGCAGTTTCTGTCTGCCTGCGGAAGCCTGTAATTAAAACCTGAGGTTCCAAGTATGTGCGATCATTACAAGGCCATAGCACATGCCTTTCACATAGGTGTATAGGCGTATAGGCACCAGTGGTATTCAAGCTTCAATGCCCCTGTGTGCGACCGTGTTTGTCACGAAAGAGTGTTACAAGAATGTGAGAAGTCCACTGATTAAAGTGTCAACATTCGGAGCACTGATTAATGACTTTCATACGGTAAGTGAGACAGTTCTACGGTAACAACTAACAATGCCAATTGCTAATTTCCTAATGCATGTTCACTCTGTTCAAACAGCATTGACAAGAGGGCTGTGGAGATAGATGAGCATATGCTATCCATAAACCATGTGTGCTGTGAGGATGTTTAATGTTGGCAGACAAAGCCAGGAGTTGTTTAAGGCGTCGCCTCAAAACTGCACATAAAGCTACGTACAGTCTTAAAGTATCGACTCTCACTGACTCCAGTACTGTCAGGACAGTAATGTCCTTAAGGGCTATTTGGCGGTGTTATCTGGTGGTCGTCTAGATTCCTAACATGACCAGTAAATGCTTTCATTTATCACCGTCATTATAAGTGAAAGAAATAATGTTTTACACAACTTGCTCTGTGTACTAGTCATCAGCAAGCAGTATGTCAGCATAATTGAATGCACAAAAGGTGATGAGCATGTACAACAACAACAACAACAACACAAAAAAAAATTACTGTCTCTGTTCTTGGACAAAATAACATTATTTTTTTGTCCAAGAACAGAGACAGGAATATTGAATATTATGAGGCTCTCTGAGTCTACGAATCTCAGTGTAGTATAGTATTTATTATGCAACAGGCAGTGGGGAGTGCTGCTGATACACAGCTGTGTTCCTCTGATATGATGCAGTCTGTGCGTCTATCTCCTGCTCACATGGTGTGTAGTGAATAGTAATGGTTGCAGTTCAATCTGAATTTGCCCACATTCCATTTTACATCTACAGTGTCAGATATCTCATTGTATGACTCATTACTTTTTGAGGTGGTGCAGAGGCCTGACTATCAACCATCAATGCATTTTGAGTATCAATTAAAATGTGCCCGTGGCATCAAATCTGAAAAACTATCGGAAAAAGTGTCGAAAGTTTTGTGCAGATTTCCTGATCTGAATCAGGATATCGAGAAACGTAGCTAATTTTAGGCAAACTTCTCAGCAGTGTATTAATTGATGATGCATTGGCCTTTTTGATGTATAAAAAGAGTGTTTTGTAGAAAGACATGTTTATAACAGTAGATTGAAAGTAGGAGACAAATATAGTCTTTGCCATAGGAACTAGTATCGATAGAATATCAGTTTTCAGCCAATCAGTCGTAGTAATGCCTAAAGGTTTTATACATTTACTACTAAATTAGAGGTTACAACCTTTCAAATTAAAAATTAATTTTGTCAATCATGTTGTATTTAGGGTCATATGTAAATGTCCTTGCATTGAACATAGGTGATGTATTGAATTGAACCGTTGTATTGACCATTTCGAGGGCAAAGGGTCCTGGTGACATATGGGATTTCCATTTGACTGCTGATGCCTTTAAAAACTGTTTAAACACTTTGTCCTGCAGAGTCACAAAGATGCCAAGTCTGTTTTCGTCTTTGAGAAATTGAGTTGCTTATTGTTTGTGTTGTTTTGGAGCACCGGAGCAGATATTTGTTTTGAGCACTCTAATCCTCCTTCCTTTGTCCCAGTGTCAAACTCTGTGATGCACTGTAATGAGTCCTGTTACACAGCTTTCACAGCAAGAAGGTGCTCATGTCCAGATTAGTACAAGACAATTTCTTTACATTACATTACATTAATTTGACATGCGCCAAGGTGACTCGCAATACATGCATTTAAACTCATCTGGAACAAGGGAAATAAAAAATAAAAAAAGTAAAGTGTATTCATCTCAAAACAACATCTAAACGCGTGTTCAGAGAGCATCATGAAACCACGGATCATGCTCAGGGATGTCACCGGCTGACCATTATCCCTGTGGTAACAGGTTAAATCAGTTTTACTGCACACAAGAAATTGAATTGCTGTATGTTCGCCTTAAGACGAATTCGTTTCACCTTTATTTCCCCACAAATACTGTAGATGTTTGAGGCTGTCATATTGTCACTGACATGATCATTTAAACGGCTAGAATACTGGAAGAGAAATAAAAAGAAGTCAATCTCACTTAATCCCCTGAAATGTCTGGAAAGGAATCATTGATAAGCGGTAGCCATAAAGGAAAGTAGATAAGGCCTGTATCTAAAAAGACCGCAACAGCCCCTTATCAGCAGTATTATACATCTAAATTGTCCTCTTGTCTGTTTAATGTTACTTACAACAAGGTGAGTGAAGAAAAAATAAGGCACAGCGAAGGTAGAGCAGTCTTCTTCAAGAAGGGACAATGAATGTGAAGGACACAAAGACTCCGATTGAGTGTTGAGCCTGCATGTTTGTGGTCACATTGTGTGTGCATGTTTGCATGTTCAGGTATTAATGTAAATTCAATCCTGAGTGGCTATTAGTAAAGGGAAGAATTAAGAGAAAAAGGTACTTGAATTAAGTGAGCATAAACATGGAAGGAGAATCACAATCCTGAATGCAAATGCGAGGAAGTTGTTTCCCTACAGGATTTAACACGCTCTCTGTCTACCGTGCACGCTGCACAGCTCCGGCTGAAGCAGTCGAGTACAACAGTAAACATACAGTAAACATGTGCTGTACGCTCAGTCAATATGATAGCACCGTTTGCAGTGTGACACATAGATTCAGTCACTGAATCCTTTTCTCATCACACACGCATATTCAGAATTATTATTTTTTCTTTTTCTTACAGTGGGAGAAACATCCAAACAAAATCTGTGTTTGTGCAGTTTTCCGTGTTTGGATACAAACGTTGGCTGCGGAGTGAAATCTTATATAACAACATAATCCAAGATACCATCCTGGCAATATTCCCTGCCCATGTTTACATCAACAGGGAAATTTCCCTCGAGCATTTTGTGTCTGTGAAGATTCTCATCCAGTCATCCAGTTCATGGTTATTCAAGGAGTACTGAATGGAGGGCAACTTGACTTAGTTGGACTTGTTCTTCAAGTTTCTACAACCAAGTCAAGTTGAGTCAAAGATCCTTGAATTTGCTTATTCAGCTCTCAGGGACACAATAACAGGAACGCCTTATATTACAGCTCAAGTCAAACTCAAGTCACACTTGCAATTCAAGGAGCATTGTAAGCATGATTATAAGATATGCAGATGTGTAAAGGTGTAAAAAAAAGCAAAGGGATAATCTGCTTTCTTAGTTTCAACTTGGCTGCTGCAGCTGTTGCTAAAAGACTTTGCTGGCAATATCCCGCATAACAGCTGAAAGCATGATTGCAGTTAAAATATGGCTGTACTGTCTACTTCATTATCTATGTATGTGTTGATGGTAATTAGCTGAATGACAGCCACTGAAAGCCTGAGATTCAAACGGGCACTGGTTCATTTAACAACAACCTAATAGGCTGTAAGTTTATACCATAGCACGGCCGTGATGATGGCTGCGAGTTTTTGTTTCATACAGCTTGTGATAATCATGCTGTCAGCCTCTTGACAGGTGTTTGACAGTGTGGTTAGGTTCATCGAAGTACCTGTAACTGGAGTGCACGATCAGAGAGCCGAATAAGTGGAATGCAAAATCACCATCACCCACACATACACACACACACACACACACACACACACACACAAAGGCACGCTCACACGTCCTCTCTTTTTTTTAACTCTCCATTCGACCCCGCCATCATCCTCAATCTCTGTCTCTCTCTGCTGGTGGCTGATTAATATTGGATAACAAAGCTGTCATCATTTTCCTATTAGGGGAAGATATAAGATTGCATATATGAATAATATTCATGCATTTCCCTACAAAGGCGTGTGTCAATCCAGGTCCACAATGACGCTAATAACACGGTAGAACTCGTGCATTATAATGCCTGCCAAATCACTGCAGCTTGAAAATAGTGTTCATCGTGGTGAAAGAGCTCACATTATCGCCCCGTTTAATATCAAAACAGCGAGATAACCTTCCAGTTCTCTCCTCGGTGAAGTGAAAAGCTCTCCAAAACCCCGTCGGCTGTCTCCAAATCCCGCATGTCAGTTGTCGAACTCTCACAACAAGAAGAATACTCATCAAGAGATTTACGGGTGCCCCGGAGGCCCAGACATCTTGCTGGATTAACCGATTGCCCATGGGCTCAAATTTTGTATTAGGATTTACAAGTTAAGGGAAAGGATTTGATCAATGACAGCTCATTGGCTCATAACATTATGGCTCTGTATGTATGCTGCTTGTTTGATATACATGTCACACAGAAGGGATGTCACAACGCTTGAATGTATTTGCTCTGTCATCATTTTCTATACATGAAGGTAGATTGTGTTTAGAACAATGAAAAAGAGAAAAAGAGATCCCTTAAGAGATGTTCTTTAATTTTAAGGATTTTAGGGCTTCAGTTCAGAGCTGTGCATCAGGAATCCTGATTCTGGTGTAGAAAGAAAGAGTCTCATAATAGTGCATTTTCAGCCTTACGGCCAGTGTGGCTGCAGGGATAACAATGTCTGCCTGATGGTCATTTGGTTCACTGCTTTGGCCCAGACTGAAATACCTCAAAGGCTGTTGAATGTATTTCCATGATGTGTTCATACACACATTCATGAACAAACAGAGAATTGAGTCCACTGACTTTGGTCATCACCTGACTTTTCTGCTACCTCTACATGACTTTTTTTTTTTTCCAGGCCCACCGAAGAATATTTGTGATTGTGATTGAATTATTTGGATGTCCTACCATGAACATTTGCACATTCATGCAGAGTTCAGGGTAAATTGTAATATTTTCCATCTAGCACAATCATTAGGTTACTTAGGCTTACTAAACTAATCACATTGTAACGGCTGCAGTTCTACTTTGAGTTTAATTTACTAATTTGTGTAATTTACTTAATTTAGTTTAATTTACTAACACACTTAACAGTGAGCATGATAAATATGATCGCCATGTTATCTTTATGCTTGCCAAACATCATCATATTAGCAGTGTTATTGAGAGCATGCTGACATGTCTAACCCAGTTTGCCATCTATATTTTAATCTCGTTTTAATCTAGTACAATTCCACACTGTTTGTTCAATATGAAACAGCTACAGAAGTCTGTCATTGTGCATGGGAGTGGTGGACATTTGCTGTCTGTCTGTCTGCCTGTCTGCCTGTTTGTCTGCCTGCCTGCCTGCCTGCCTGACTGTCTGTCTGTCCGTCCGTCTGTCTGTGTCTTCCTGTGGATCCATGGAAGTGCAGTGTGCTAAAATGGAAGGAGTCTCTGTAATATCGGAGGTCAAGCAATTGGCCTGTTCCTGGCACCGCACTCGTTCCTTTCAATTTATCATCCTGCAGAGATGTCCTTTTTGGAAATACATCTGATTTACAATGTAGAGTGTCATGACCCGATCCTCTTAACCCTTACCATTTGTGATGCCATCATGAAATATTGTTTTAAGCAAGATGAACAGGGATAGGGTAGATCAAACTTAAAATAATGATGCCTTTTGAAATCTAGTGTTGTAAGATCTTAGAGGAGTCCTCTGCCACTGTTATTATTTATTCTGCACGTAATCATCTTTTGTGTCAAATGTGTGTGTGCATGCTTAGCCACATGTTGAATACTAATATAGTTTTCTTCTGTTCTTCCTACCACAGTCCTGTACTTATCCACCCTTTCTTTCCATTGTCTCCCTCCTTTTATTTGAAGCCTTTTCATAGTAGAAATGTTAATTCTACATACAGCCTCTGGGCACCCATACAAAGTGAAGGTGACATGTTTGGAGGATTTTTTTGTGTGGAAAACTAAAACAACATACCAAGTGACTTTTGAGCTTTTATCCAACTCGATGGATTAGCAGTCATAAGTCCCTGCTCATTGTGTGTGAAAGAATTCATCATCACACCTTTATCCACCTTCCTCCTCTTCTACTACTGACTGGAGGGGAAAAGCTGCATAATATGACAGTGCTCTGCAAAAGAGGGCAGAAGGCAAATAAAGTTGTTCGTAAAATTTGACTGTTGGTATTAGTGCTAGTGGTGAAGGAAACTATATAACTACTGCACAGGGGTCCTAGACAGACACACAGCATTCCTCTCACCTTCACTTGCATCCTATTTGCTCCGGGAACACATAATCCCCTAAATCAACATTCTCCTTTGATACTTACATAAACACTCATACACAGTGGGAGGTTAACAGCAGTTGGTCTTTCTTGGGCACCATGATGTCAAATCAGTTTCAGAGGATTTAAGGAACAATCACAAACTAAGCCTTTGAGGGAAAACAAGGCTTCAATGCACAGACATGGACGTTATTTGTTGTATCTTTTGTGTGTGTGTGTGTGTGTACGTGTGTGATTTTTCTTTTTGCTACTTATATCTGCTGCAAGAGTGTAGTGTATGCACTATGAATAAGGAGATGAAATTGGGTGTCTCACTATAGTCTTTATATAATTTTCAATAAAAGATTTGAACCTACTCAGTATACCATATAAATGCCCAAACAAATTCTAAACCTGGTGTGAAATTTGATATTAATATTTAATGCAGCCTGTTTTGAGGCTGTAGGAAAGTAAAATTTCCCATCGTCATTTCTACGGGGGTAGAAATAACAATTTGTCACAATTTGTCATGCTTTATATTGGATATACATCGCATGCACACACTCACACATAACACACATGTTACACATGCACATTGCATTGATTTACATTCATTTCTAACCCTAACACCATAATTTAAAAAAAAAACCTAAACTTACCTTAAATTTAAACCCTTTTTTAGAGTCTTCACTCTAAAAATCAATGATTTACTTTTAGGGGCCTTGCTTTTTGTCCCCATAGGGAGGGCGAGTTCCTACAACACAACGATTTATGTCCCCATCCCAGATTTATGTGATGAATACCTGCACACACACACACACACACACACACACTCTAATCCCATATCCATATTTCTAACATCGTGTTACAGAGCTCAATTTTACACAGCATGTAGGCCTCAGTAGGAAGCACCACAGTGATTGGTAGGCGGATATACTCTGTCCAGAACAATCCATTTGGCATTGAGTTCTGTAGAATACTGTAAACAACAAAGCCACTTTCAAAAGAAATTGCACAAATCAGCCTGATGGTAGCGTGACAAGCCAGTAACTCGTGAACAGCATAGAAAAATTGGATTCCATCCAATTTTTTACGCACCACACTATCAATAACCATTTGTGCCACAACGACACACAAATGAAACTGACGACAAAACCTAACTGTAAGAGTAATTAGTCAGCACTTCACATTTATAATTACGCGTGTGTGAGAGATTACATTTTTGTTGTGCTGTTGTTGCTGCAGAGAAATGGCATTTCTGCAAATTGTTATACTTGTACATGTTTTAGTCCACAGCCTGGACTCTGCCACAGGCTACAGTTTAATAATTTATTTCAGTTTCCGGCTACTTTTCAAAAATGTCATGTTTTTTTAATGCTACTGCTTTGTAATGATCTGAAGATCTGTCTTTCTTTGATAATATATACAAGCAACATGTGAAGACAAATGCATTTGGTATGTATGGTATGTGCTAGATATATGATATGTGTGCATGCATGTGTAATTGAATGAGAATAGAAGGTGGGATAAAGTGTTTGCTCACTTCCTGAAGGTAATAAAGGAAAACAAAATCCAAACCTTCATGGCCCTGTGTGAAAAAGCGATTGCCTGGTTGGACTTCCATTTGCAGCAACAACTGCAATAAAGTGTTTGCAGTAACTTTCAATCTTTTAGTCTTTTACAGCTGTGGAGGAATTTTGACCCACTCATCTTTGCAGAATTGTTGTAATTCAGCCACACTGGAGGGTTTTCCAGCGTGAACCGCCTTTTCATGCCACTTTTTCAAGGCCACTCCACAGTCTTCATTTAGTTTTTCTTCAGCCATTCAGAGCTGGACTCGCTGCTCTAGAACCCAAGTTTGCTTCAGCTTGAGGTCATGAACAGATGGCCGGACGTTCTCGTTCAGGATTTTTTGGCAGTTGGAATTCATGGTTCCATTTATCACAGCAAGTCTTCAGGTCCTGAAGCAGCGAAACAACCCCAGACCATCACACTAACACCATATTTTACTGTTGGTATGAGGTTTTTTTTTTACTGAAATGCAGTGTTACTTTTACACCAGATGTAATGGGACACACACTTTCCAAAAAGTCCAACTTTTGTCTCATCAGTCCACAGAGTGTTTCCCCAAAAGTTTTGGGATCATCAAGATGTTTTCTGGCAACAACGAAACAAGACTTGATGTTGTCTTTGCTCAGCAGTGGTTTTCATCTTGAACTCTGCCATGCAGGTTGTTTTTGTCCAGTCTCTTTCTTATGGTGGAGTCATGAACATTGACCTGAACTGAGGCAAGTGAGGCCTGCAGCTCTTTGGATGTTGTTGTGTGGTCTTTTGTGACCTCTTGGATGAGTCACTGTGCTCTTGGGGTAATTTTGGTTGCCTGGCCACTCCTGGGAAGGTTCACCACTGTTCCATGTTTTCACTATTTGTGGATAATGGCTCTCACTGTGGTTCACTGGAGTCCCAAAACTTTAGAAATGACTTTGTCGTGTCCAGGCTGATAGATCTCAATTCCTGAATTTTTTGCATCTCTACACGATGTCTAGCTTTTTGATGATCTGAAACATTTAAGTGTGACAAACATGCAAAAAAAAAAAAAAACAGTAAGGGGGCAAACACTTTGACACCACTGTAGCTGAGGCATGTGCTTGAGCCAGTCCATGCGCGGCGCCGCCTGGGTTGTTGTCAGAGAGGAAAGTGTCATTATCAAAAAAAAATAAAAAAAATAACTTACGATATTTTAGATAGAAAAGCCACGTAAAAGTTGACCTTCAGTGAGGGCAGAGATGTAAAGCATCTTTACTCTCTAAGATGATTGAGGAGTTTGTTCCCAATCAGTCTGGCCAGATGAAATTCCAGTCCACTGTGTTGTGCCAGATTGTAACTATTTGTCTGATAGATGGAGGCAAACAACTGTGCATCACAGGAAATGTCCCTCTCTCACAGACAGTAAATGGTTTCTTTATGTTTCATGGTGATGCTCTTTGAAAGATGATTTGATGTGCAAAGAACTATTCTGTTAAAGATTATGACATGCCAATGATGTTTTGGAATATATGCAGTATAAAAAACAATCCAAACCAAATAGGCTAAAATAGTGAAAGTGATGAGGACTGTTTCTCCATCTACCAGGCTCAAACATTTTCTTGATTACTTAGAGGCTCATAGTAAAAGACAGTTTCAGGAACTTCCCAGATAAACATACTGACAGTGCTCATCTATCTCTCCTGGTCTAGGGAACCTGGACGCATTTATTATCTGTGATGCATGGTACTTCTCTGATGCACTGCTCCTTGTAAATGTGTCTGTATGTGTGTGAAATTGACCCTTGCAGACTTTAGCACTTGGACCCAATTCATTTGATCCACACACACACACCAAGATGATGAATCAGGTCCCAGCTTTTCTATATGGTGTGTGTGTGTGTGTGTGTGAAGAAATGTGTACAAACCTCTGTTTGTGCACATAAAAACTACAGTATCTGCACCTGCTGCCTATAATTCAAGCTTTTCTTGCAAATATAATCCTTATTAATCCGAGCACTCCTGCAAGATCTTTACACAAGTGTGTACATGCTGACAATGCCCTTGACTTTTTACAGCACGTCTCTAGCAAGTTAATAGAGCCACTTCTATTTTGCCTTATGTCTTTGCAGATGTTTGGTAATTTTTCAGCTCAAAATAGACCTGTTTGTACCGAGCAAGGTTTTTTTTATGAGATCAGGCTGTGCAACAACAATTCTAATAGTTCACAACATAATGTACATGTCTTTTGGTGTTCCACAGGGGTCAGTCCTAGGCCTTTGGGCACATTAGACATACACATTAATCAAAACACAACATAGATTGTCATTCTTATGGCAGTAACACTCAGCTATCAACCCATAAACAACAGCATACAAAGTATTTTATTCAGCCCAGCAGGCAGGCTGCCTGGTAGGAATCCTGAAGCACAGGAAACAAATGAGCATAAGAAACGAACTCAGAATAACGCAATGTGCAAACGGCTCCAAAATATAGTTACCACACTAGCAGAGACAACAACATAGTGATCAGTGTGAGAAACGCTGGAGTAGATATCCTGGAGAGCTGATGAGCCGATGTATGACAGGTGTGTTCACTGAGGAGGCGATGCACTGATTGCAGGCAGGTGTGGAAACCAGGTCAGCAGCAGGAACACACAGACAAACACACACGTACACAAAGATGGAGACAAACTGAGGACATGGAACAGGAAGAATGGGGGAAACACAGGGAAACAAGGAGACAGGGGCACGTCGTCACACTGTGACCATATTACACATGTTCTTCTGCTCTTCTCTCTTAAATATTTCAGAGGCCACGACCTACATCTCTGAGGCTTAATTGTTGGTAGGAGCTTTCCTAAAAACATGATCAATTGCCAAAGATGAACATCTCGGCTATGCATCCATTATCATCAAATAATGTTCCAAGGATATAGTTCTCACCTTGGAGATTTCCTTTCAGTCACTAAAATCTAAAGTGAACTTCTTTTGAACTTCCTCAGTGATTTACCGTTGTTCCACTAAACCATAATTGAGGCTTTAAGCCAGAAGTGCTGAGTTATCTAATGGTGGCAGCTCCTGTGTCAGGCAGACAGCCAAAGCGAGACATTTTATTAAATCCTGTCTTAGGCGATTCATTTGTATTCAGGAAAGGGAACATCTTCTACCATAAACTCGCCTCAGGTGCTGTGGAAACACAGTGTTCATCCACACACAAATGCAATTGATCCCCATTGATTTTACCGAGGCCTCTTGTACAGTAGGATACTCCTTTCTAGACTGATTTAACGTTGAAGCTGTTATTTGTAAGCTCTGCGTGCAGTGATTTGCTGTGAGGGTCGGTCAGAGAACCAAACCTGTCAGTCATTTCACATTTCTCCTACTGGATGATTTCTTTGCGTTGTTACATGCGCGTGTAAGAACACAAGTGTTTGCGAGTGTCAATATTTGACCAGTGTGTGTGTGTGTGTGTGTGTGTGTGTCTCTTTTACGTGTGTGTGAAATGAAATGAATGATATTGAAATGATAAACCTGGATGACATGTCTGACAGACAGAAATGATGTGATGAAAATTGCATTTGACAACGTTTGTTTCTCACCTCCACCACCAAACGATGGACACAGCTAGATGCGTGTGACTTCTGAAGGTATCTTCTCTAATTTCATACAAGAGGTATGTAGCTTAAAGCTTTAACACAATTTCACAGGCAAGACGTGAAAAACAAAAATAAAGGTTAATTGCAAGCAGTGGTTCAGTTTGTAACTTTGTATTTTAAGCCATTTTTTTGACACTTTTTCTGTAAAGAAGATTTCTGAACTAGAAACATAATGGGCTACTGAGAATGAGATGAATAATGTGAAGTCTGTTTTTGACTAGATAATAAGACTTAAGACTTAAGATGTAAGAAAAACAAAAGTGGACATAAAAGAAAGAGACAAATGCCATTACCTCAGAGATAGAGAGATACATTTAACAACACTGATAATTAATTTCATCTCTCCAGATTTTGACTTTGTCTCCCAGCCAAGACATTATATCTTCTGCATTTTAAGCACATATGCTTCAAAAGTGGCACAAAGCCATTACTAATGTGTCCTTTGGCTTCGCCGCCTCTAAATTATAGACCATAAGCAAATCTAACACTACCACAGCATGGCGAGTCTCTGTTCTACTCTCACATTCACAATCTGTCTCTTGAGTGTAATTCCCAATGATTAAGGCTGTTTATTAGTTTCAGACCCCTGACTGTCATCCAATAATCAATTAAGATACTTTATAAGTCCAGCACACTCTGACAAGGTAAATTAAAGCTCTGACTTCTCATCATTCTTACTTTAATATCACTCATAAATCACACATTGAAGGGAGGAGCTAGCAATGGTAGCCCTTGTAAAAGTCTATACACACACACACACACACACACACACATGCACACATATCCTATAGCTGTAACATACGCAGTGTGTGAATCTGCATTAAATAATTCTCCACACGCCTATAAGTGAAAACAGCTGACTTTCCAAATCTAAAACAACATCAGAATGACTTCTTGTTGTAAACTTGTTTGTTCAGATATTGTGCTGACAGACTAATAACACAATTCTAAGCTTTGAGCAACATTCCTCACTCATCGATCTGTGTTTCCTCTCAGTATCTAGCTTTTAAGACCATATATTAGTGTGTTTTATTTCAACCTCAGCCATCCCTCTGTGTCCATCCTCATCATTTGCATCCGTGATCCCTGATTTGCAAATGACTCATCCATTCGCGTACTCTTAACGTTTTTTTGTGACCAATATGCAAATGAAAAAGAACGTAATTGTACAGCATAGGATGTAATTGTGCACTTTAAAATTCTGAATCTGAAGCTTTTTTTTTTTTTTTAGCCTGTTCATTTAAATTCTCCTAATAAAGGCAGAAAGCTGACTGGAAACTCTTAAGGCACAGATAGAGAAGAATGTTTGTGAGAATATGCGGATCAAAGAGCGAGTCCTGCTGTTTGAAGCTTGATGCATTCACTCTTCCTGTTTTAGGAAATTATAGCACACTCTCACTAAAAGCATCAGCTGAGGGAAGCATCAGTGCCTCCCTCCTCATCTCTGTCTTTCTCTGCAACAAAAAGATGCACAGCTTTCATATCGCGGGCTTGCACAATTGAGAAGGAAAGTGGCATTTCTTAATGACTAATTAAGAATTAAAATAATAATTGTGAAGTTAATACTCAGAATTTTTAGTTTTATATGATTTGTTGTGTTCACTTTGAATCCCTTGATCAAGTGGAGTGCCGTCAGTCTACCCTGAAACAGGTCGAAGTGGATGGGAGCACAGAGCAGAGTGGAAGCTTTCGAGTCATAGAGAGACTTTTCATATAAAGCTTCCAGTGCTCAACATATGAATCAACATATTTATGAGGTGCTACAGTAGTTCAGACAGGCAACCTGATTTACACAGCCTTAGTATCAAGGCTTAGATTAAATCTGCATCTGTATTTATTTATTTATAATAATATTTTCTTTTTACATTTCAGTACTTGAAATGTCTGACTGAACAATTATTTACCGTCTTTACAGTTATTAGTGCAATTATGATGATGCACAAACATGCCATGTTTTGCCATTAAGGCAATAATAAGTATGAACACACTTTTGAGGAACTCTAGTCAGCTAATTGTAAGCTCTTTAAAAATTCATTTGGCAGTAAATAATAGATTAAAGCATGACTTTTCAAAAAAAAAAAGAGTTTAATAGCAAATACATTAATATGAGCATGGAAAACATGGTCTGCGGGTGAGGTGTTTCAACATGTAGTTAAGAGACTGTGCTGTCTTGTCCTCGTCCTGTTCCATGTTGTAAATATGTATGAAGCGGGATCATTATAAAAAGAGCAAGGACAGCATTTGTTTAGATCTTGGTATCGGTTGTCATGTGCTTCAAAGCCAGCAACTGCACGTCACCAGACCAGCATGCAAAAGACTTTATTTGATTTATTTGATTACACATGGAATAATATGGAAAATAAAACAGAAATAAAAAAAAAACGGTTATGAATCACATGGTATGCTCTATATATACTATATATATTTTTTATTAACTCTATCATATTTTCTATATGTGATGTTTGAGTTCAGCAACTCTTTCTTGGACATGCTAATAACCAATACCATGCAATCTGCATATTTAATGAAAAACAGTTTTTATTTTAAAGTTAAAGTATCTGGTATCATGTATGTATGTATGTATGTTTATGGAGGGTTATAAACGAAAACAATCAATGTAACAAACGTCATTCATTCTATAATAGGTTTACTCTTTTCCCCATCCGACTGAAAGGTTTAGTGACCCCTGGAGCAGGTAGGGGGTTGAATGTTAAATGCTGAGGGATATTTTGACATTTACAGTATGAGCACAGAGTGCATTAAATCTTTGTCAAGCTGGTGGAGAAGCCCTAACCACTGGCTCCCCTGTCCAAACGATGAAGGCAGAGTGTTAATATAATTTCAAATAGAGGTATTTATGGAAACAGATGGAAATAAAGAGGTTGAAACGTGCATGTTTCTCGAGGGTTATTGATATGATCGAAAAGTAAAAAAAAAATTCTGTAGTTGGAGTTGCAAACATCAGTGATTAGTGATTTAGAGACCAACAGTAGACGACTGTGCTTGTATACTCACAGACCTGTGTGTCTGTGTGTGAAGGAAAAGTTGTGAAAGAAGTATTCATTAAAAAAAACACCAATACCATGACCTTTAAAATAATCAGTTACAAGTAAATGTCTTCCTTTTAAATTTTACTCACACCCTTCAATAATATCACTCTGTACACCCTGGAGTACATAAATATCACTGCAACAAGGAAGTCACACAGATTGTAGTCAGACAAAAAACAAAATATCTGTATTGATGTGTTAGGTGTCTACTCTAACCTTACCACAGATGTTTATGCAGGTAGAATAATACAATCAAAGCCAAAAAATCCATAAAAACAACTAAAGAAGTAACTCATCTGCTTGTGTACAAGTATTTTCTCTGTTCGGGTTTATTTCTTTTATCTTTGCTCTTATCCTCCTCATCTCTCTAGCCCTCTAAAAGCTTTTCTCATGTGTCCTCCTGTGACCTCTCTTGACCCTCATCCCAACATTCCTCCTCACTGTCCACGAGCTCTTCTCCTCTTCTTCACTCCTCCCGACTACTACTGTCTCTTTCCCCTTTTCCATTTGCCATCAAGTGTGAAATGAGAGCGCAATGGGTCGACTTCAGGTGCAGAGAAGATGAGAGCGAGTGGTCTGTCACAGGAGAATGATCTTAACAGGCCTGTCCACCCCCCCAAATACCCGACCCCTCCTCCATCACCGTTTTACACACACACACACACACACACACACAACCACACACACACACACACACACACACACACACACACACACAACCACACACGCTTCTTTTTTCATCAGTCAAAGAAAACTGCAATGACACAGGGGCCATGGATTAGCTTACTGTAGGTATTGATCATAATCAAACCAACCATCCAGTCAGCTGGAGGAGTGATTGAGAGCGCCTGATAAAGACTGTAGTGAGCAATACATAAGAACCAACACACACACACACACACACGCACAAAGTCGCCTTGGAATTATCCGTGCGTGCACACACACATCAGCAGTTCCATCAAGGCTTCTCTCCATTTTTAAATTGGTTTACCCTCCTGACTAAAACTCTAATACACTCACACAAAATGATAACTAGGAGGAGTAATTGGATTTTAAGGAGACACAGTTTCATCCAAGGCTGTTGCTGTGAAACTATTCCTGAATCTAAAGCCATAATAAATATTGATATAAAGTGCTGACATACTATAAAAAAGCCATAAGATGTGAATAATGAGGGATGACAGCAGAATCCAAAGGAAAAGCAAATGAAAGTTCCTTCTAGTTTCACGCTCGCCACCTGTTGTGTTCATGAGGCTAATCAATACACCTGCTTCAGGTCTCAAACCCAATTAATCAATTGCGCATGAACAGTTTACAATATTTGGCAGTTTCTATGCTTGGCTGATAACAACATATGGGTGTGTGTCTCTGCTTAAGACACACGCACACACACACAAAACTGACATATTGCAGAGGACATATGCATTTATCATTTCTGACAGATACATGGCACTAGAGTGTAATTCACTTTTGAAAGAAAGAAAGAAAGAAAGAAAGAAAGAAAGAAAAAAAGAAAAAAAGAAAAAAAGAAAAAAAGAAAAAAAGAAAGAAAGAAAGAAAGAAAGAAAGAAAGAAAGAAATTTAATTACTTCAAAATGAAAATGGTTCAGTGGCTTTAATTAAGTGTGTTAGGTGACTAACATTAGAAATGACATTAAATAACACATGAAGACTGGCTGATAATTCTGTGGTTGGTTGTGATGAATGACTCCTGCAGTCTTCCTTTTGTACACAGTGTTCTCAGAAGTCAGTTCATGGCTTAGCAACATAATTTAGAAAGCTAAATTTACCTAGTAAGAAATGATTATGAAATGTTTGTCTTTGTCTTAAATTACATCACGAGGTTCGTTATATCAATGTCATTCTGGCGTGCAGAAATGTTCATCACCTCATTCACCACATCATTACAACAGTCATTTCAGACATAACTAATACATCTGTACCTACAGATAAATATACATATAGCACTGTAATGCAGTTTGTGGTTACTTTGCAATGAATACCATCTGAATATTAAAAAAATCTATTTTTGATTGAACTTCAATTTACAAACCTGTCTGTCTAGGAAGTTGTTCTTTTTTGCTTCTTTCTAGTCTGTCGCTAACTTTTTTCTCTGCCTCAGTCCCTTATGATTTTCTCAGGACTTTGATAATCTGAATAATCAGAAGCACTGAGCCTGTGTGCCTGCCTTGAAATTAGACTGTGGCACTTGAACCAGAAAATCATTTTATCTCAGCTGTAAAGAGGGGCAACTCTTGTATTATCGACCAGCACTGGCTGATTCGAAGAATGTACAGTGAGAAAAGAAAACTGAGACTGAGCTGTGTTGTGTTGTGAATGTGAAACACCACAATTCATTCTTATTACTGTTATTTGATAGCAGAGATCTGCAAAGGCACGCTGGCATGATCTGGTTTGCTGAGACGCTACTGAACTCTGACCACAGTAGCTTGACTTCATAAAGTGATGCTTGTCGACTGTTAAAAAAAACAAATATGACACATTGATTATCTTAATGAAGCTGGGAAAGCCGAGATGAGGAGTCTCAAACTGCTTGCAAAAGTAAGTTTGAATTTAGATTATTTTGCCACACTCGAATGCTGATGTACATGTACATGTAAAGCAGAGAGAAGATCTGGTTTGGTACCAAAAGTCTTAGCTTTTCATTTCCACAGCTGTGTTCTCTTATATTTCTCTCATTATGAAACCCTAATGAGTGATTGTACTTGACTTAAAGTGATGCATTCAAATTTTAGTTTTAAGATGAATTTTAAAGCATTATCTAAGAGGAACAACAGTAAATGGGAGCACAATGCAAATCTGTTTATGATACAGTATCCATATTTGTAAAAATAAATGTGACAAAAACATTTGAGGAAGAGGAATAATGAATGAAACCCTTATACAAAAATGGTATAAGAGGCTGTTTGAATGTTTGAGTATTACATATTGAATATTAATGTACATGTCATTTCATACTCTGTGAGTATGTGGGTGTGAGCATTTATATATGTGCACACAATACATGTACTGTGCATGTGTCCCACACAGATACACAATATGTATGGCTTTAGAATGGTTTGTGAGTGTGTGTATGTGTGAGCACACATCCTTTTCATATCCAATAACACAGGTGAAGGACACAGCTATTATTTTTCCACTGATTTATTTTCTTATTGCTACCCCCCACATATCCACCTTATGAATACAGATTACAGTGGATTTCACTTTCAAGTTTAAATCCTTATGAAAATAGGCATTCATACAAAAGGATTCAGTCCTAAGGAAGATATATTTATAGACTGAAGAACCGAGATGGAGAATATTTACTAGATAGTACTTATGAGGGTATAGAGTGTGAAGTAGTTGAGAAAACTGAAGATTGACTTGTTTTTATTTATCCTCATTTTTTTAACATTTACAGTATATCATTTATGAATGCGTTGGCGTGCATCAAAGTGGAAAGAGGAAACGTTTTAAACGTGTGTGTGCTGAAGGCTTTCTCCCCTTATCAGAAAACATCTAAGCATGTGGAAAATTACTCACTGTCAAAGCATTTTTTTTTCATATCATAGATGCTTCTGCATATCAATATTTTTCTTTTAACCCTGAGATTGGGGGTAAAATGCAAAAATACTTACTTATTACAGTATCTGCAAAGGCAAACCAGAAAAAATGCCATGACAGAACACACACATTGCACATGCTCATCCTGAAGAGAGTTATTAATGCATTTATGTTTACAGGAAAGAGTATAAACATGAAGGTGGTGGGTTGAGATTTTTTTGTCAACAAGGAAGTTAGCACACAGCAGGAGTCTAGAGGAAGTCAGTCACAGATAGTTGCATGTGTGTGTGTGTGTGTGTGTAAGTAGCCTTTAAGTATAATACAAAAGTGTGTATTACAAGTACAAGAACAAGCCGGGGATTAAACATCAAAGACTAGCAGGATTAGTGCACAGCAGTGGTCCACTCTCAGAATAGTCATTGTAGTAATTGCAGAAAGCACTTCATGTCAAATATAGCAATTTAAACATGCAATAGTCAGCTTGTTTTTTTTTTTGTTTTGTTGCCTATATTTGTCCATGTAAGAGATCACATACAGTTATCACTCATTAGCTTCTAACTGTGAGGAAGATGAAGTGAATACAGATTCTGCAGAGGAAAAAAGAAAGTAACTATACATGTAAGGTAAAAATGACTTGAACAGGTAGCTGACAAACATATCTGAAAACAATATCCAGAAAAACTGTAGATTTTAAAATTGAAAATTGAAATTTAATGATGACTGCAATTCCATCTATTGACGAAGATCATGTATTATAACACAACAATACGATATTTTCTTTCTTATTCACACATTACATCTTCAAATATATTGTTGTAATGTAAAAAAAAAAAAGCTTTGCCTTTGTGCACACAGTGCGACTATTAAATTGTTCTGCAGGTGGCTCATTTACATCTGATGTTCTTCGGTTTTATCCTCTGTTGTACAGGAGTTGTAGGGGCCTAATATAAATTATTCATTTTTATGACTGACTGTTGTTATACAACAAGACGACTCAAACAACCCATTGCAGATAATTAACACTTTTCGAAACAGAACTATATAGGCTTGTTTGCTTGTATATCAAACACAGCACACCTTTGAGAACAGATGTAAATCACTGCATTGCACTGAAGCAACATGCTTTGTTTTTAAATCTTTTGAACATTAAAGCTGATTAACTCTGAACATAATTTGATCTTGAGTTCTGTTTGAAATAGTTCAGGTCTGTGCAAATAAAAATGACCATGACCACTTGCCTTCTCAATGTTTACTCAAGCATACTCAAGTTATGTGATCTAAAAAAAAAATACTAAACAAGAAAGGCATGTTGATATCATTTATGATAAGAATGATCAAAGTTCTTCTTACGCACCTATGAATTCTATCCGTTTGCACAAATCTTCGATGCAAATGGAAGACATACAGCATTCACAGCCTTGACTTTCTTGTGCACACCCAGGCTGACAGAAGGTGATGTACAACAGCAAGTCATCATGTGATCCGAACATCATACCACTGGCACAGACCCTGACTTGATCCCATCGCAGTTCTCTGATTCACACCCTGCAAACACCCACAGACTCTCGACCTCGTTATTGAGTAATAAACTTTACTACTGTCAACATTTATTACAATGCCATTTGTCACGGCCTGAGCATTTATTGCTTGAAAATCTACAGCATCTGCACAAGCCTGTGAGCTTCAGACCTTGCACTATACGACACAGACATATGAGATATCAAATCCTCCTAATTTACTCCACGGGTTCCATTCCACTCAGTGCACAATGCATCACATTCAAATTCATTCAGTCAGCTACTGACACACTACACAATTTTGAATGTAAACATTTGCCAAAGCTTTGATATTCTCCGAGGTCTACTTTGCTGCTACTGCTCATTCTTTCTCTATCAGCTGTTGGATCGGATTATGATTGATATTATATTGATTTTAGCTTTTACCAGCTGGAGCATTTTTTAAGCTCTGGGTTGGCCAATCATAACTGCCACTTTGCTGGTGTCCTTGAATGGACGCCACATGGTCCATGTGAAATATGGACAGTCATTGGAATGTGGACTATGAAGACTGTAAATTGTTGGGTTGAAGTTATGCTGAGGAATATGATAATGGAAAAAAATTGGATTAATACAGTACACTTTAGGAGGCATTGTACTCAATTGTATACATGAAAACCAAGGAAAAGAAGTGTGCAGAATCAAAAAGAAAGCTTGAGACAAAATATAAAACTTGTTCTTCCTCCACACTCCTGCACAGCCACACAGTCACTGGATAAAATGAGTGTGATTGTCAGATAGTCTGTTTTGGAAAGTTTTAAAACTTATCACACAGCACAACATCTGATCCCCCCTTTTTTAGAGCAGGGTTTCATATGTTAGATGATCCAACAAGCACCTCTACCACCAAACTCACCTCAGCATTGGCTCATCTGATCACTCACATTCCAGTGCCAGAATATTTTGCACTTCATTCAGAAATGCAAACCTCTATTTTCTGACCGATTCCACCTGAACCTGAAAATCAATGTGGTTATCAATAATCCCCCACACCAGTGTCGTCGTTTCACTTTCCGATGTATTTTTCATGCAAGTAAAATGATTCCGATTTCGGAAAACTCCTCGGGGAGCTAAGTTGCAATTCATTTTTCATGTTGAACTTTGTTGAAGAGCAACATCTCTTGGGTATAATGAAATGGCATCTCCGCGACTATAAATTATTTCTGAGGGTTCAGGTCCAATGTTTGAATATACCTGCCAGGACTCAGAACTTTAAAAAAAAAAAAGTTTTGAGAGTTTTTTTTTCCCCCTCAATGAATAAAAGCATTGTTCCTCCACAAGACATAATTTAACACAAAGAATAGCAGGGTGGACAGTTAACTCTATAGTAGCACAGATGTGATGTGTCTATTCAAGTAATCATAAATTTAAGAAGATTCAACAGTAAATTGTGGCCAAAGTGCTACATGTACAGGGTCGAAACACAGAGAGGTGCATTAGATGATATGCTTTAGTGCACAAAGGGCAGAGCATAAATGGTATAATAACCTATGTGTGCAGCCATTATTTTTAATATTTTATTTAAAGGAACTTCATTCATTTTTTTTTATTGATTGATTGTGCATGTGTAATATGGATACATGCACAATCAATCAAAAAATATAGGTAAGTGCAGCTTTCTGTTATGATGTACAGTTACAGTAGTTATCCATCCACTCCTGGCCTACATTTATAGCATACACTGAAGCTGTATTTCATGAAATCCAAAACATTTCAAGCAGAATGTGTTTATGTGACTGCCTTGGGCACTTTGAGGTGAATGGTTGTAGCCTGAGCCGGTTTTCCCATATGACTAAGGCGAACAAAACCCCTTTCCTCACCTGTCTGATAAATGGCTTGGGCCCAATTCCCTCGCTTTGCTTTTTTATGTTGTCGCCTGTCTTTGATGTCATCAGATAATTGCTCCTTTTAGAATTCGGAAAGGGCCACTCATCGCTCATGGGATGGAAGAGTATCCATGGTGACAATCTTTGTTATTCCACACTGCAAATCACAGTTTATTGTACCCAGTAAGAGGAAAACACTTTTGAGTGGAGATATAGCACATCTAGGGGCAGTGGAGAGAGGGAGACAGAGAGAGATAGAAAAAAACATTGCCAACCAAACAACCCAGCCGTACGTATTACAATGAAATTTTAAGAAAATATGAACATATAATTAGGAATAAAAACAATGTTATATATGTGTGTGAAAATTAATGATATTGGGAAAGACGGACAGGTAGTTAATGGACAGCAAATGGGGGAAATAAAAGCGAGCTGGGTGGTGGCTCAATGAGGATACTGACACACACAGACTGGACAGGTGGAAGGATACAAAGACGATACCTGTAGATAACAGATGCAGATGTATCTTAATAATAATACAAAATATGTCATAGTATCTACCATTATTACCCTGTACTGCTAAAGTGCACTCCTGCTGTCCCCTTTTCTTCATATATTATTATTATTAATGATAATGTGATTTTTTTTTTCAGCTCAGCCATTTGTAAGTCTGTCATCTGGCTGCATCCCTCAACCCCATCAGTGCCCCTCTTTTCCTGTATTAGACTTGATGACTGGGCTAAACTCCACTATACTTAAAAGCACTTTAAATTGCAATCCTCTTCACACTCCAGTGCAACAATGAAATTGGCTGTCTCATATTTTGCAGTTATTACCATTGGATATTGCCAAATGCAATTATGGCAGAAAAGTGCATGGCATTGACATTGACTGGCTGCTGTATCAACCTTATTGTATCTCTCCAAGGTGATGAGAGTCAGGTGGTAATATTCATGCGTTTCTAGTGGAACTCATCAGCCCAGTAATTCTCTAGACTGGGATTTTATAGAACCAGACTTCTGTGCGTGCCATGATGTTGTAAAACTTTTCTCTTTTCTTTACTCTGGTGTACAATTATTTACACCTGTATTGCAAAAATCTACACAAGACAGAAGATGAATTACTGATCCACTGGAAATGTTGACAGCAGGTTCAAATTTAGCTGGTGATAGATTTGTTAACATACAAATTTCACAGGAAAAACACACTGTGAAGGAGGGGATGGACTGCATATTTTATGTAAATAACTTGGAAGCCATAGCGTGTAAAATCGATCTGTCTACAGCAAACATTCTGCACACATCATGTTCCTTGTTGTGTATGCTGAACCGTTGCCAGCAGCACTTATTTCAGTGGATCCTTAAAGATATCTCTGGGGTTTGGAGCGAGCAGCAACCACTTCCCTTCACTGCATCTTAATGATAGAGAGGAGAGGACATGAGTGGCTTGACTTTTTCCAGGATTTGTATATTTCGTACTACATTTTTGCAGTCTACTGTGTCTAATACTGTCATTCTGTTCATTCATAGCATAACTTCAACTGTTGTTGTTTCTCTGTACACACACATCTATTGTATGTATGTATGTTCATCATGGAAGAGCAACCCCTCCACTGTTGCTGTCCACTTCTTCCGTTTTCATCAGGAATAAAGGTCTAATGTCAAAAAATGCTGTATTGTGAAGCAAATTTATGATTTTGAGAATTATAAAATAAATGACTTGAGACCTGAGCTCAGAACAGAAAGTGGGGAGGAAAATAAAATAGGATAAAATTAGTGATAAAGAGAATAAAAATGAAATTTCTGTGACACAGGGCACTGCACACTATTACCATGACAAAAGGAGAATACAAGAGGTAGAAAGAGAGTAAGATAATGATTAGAGCATGACGGAGTTGGGGGACAAAAAGAAAAAAAAGAGGAAGGAATGATAAAAAGAACAGAGAGAATTTTATGGGAAGCTTCAATAACAACTCCAGTGTTATGTGTATGCATGTGTTTCTTAGCATATGCATAACTTGCATAATGTAAGAAAGCCTGTGAGCGTTTCAAGAGGCAACCCCTCTCTGTTTCACAATTTATAGAAGTCTTATTCTCCCCCTGGAGATTCATGCGGAGAATTCGTGTTGTGAGGCTGAGTTTGCCAATCAGTGCAGTGTATTGTTCACATCTAGTCTTGGTGGATCAGAGCAGGAGGTTCCTCCAGGGTAGAGGCTCATCTTTACTGATATTCAGTATTGTTTAGGAGGAGAGAAATGTTCTGGTTTAGCAGTGTGAGAATCTGATATATCCAATTATTATATCAACTGCCTCCATCCATTTGTCCTTGTAACTGCCTCTCATCTCAGTTGACAGATCTTGCTCTCTTTTTGAAACAGGACAATATATAAAGACCAATGACCGCAGCTTTACATCAAAGGAAACCAATAAAAAAAAAGATGTGTGGTGCATATAATCTTTTTTTTTTTTTTTTTAAATTCTCACCATTTCGTAACACAGTCATTCTTTACAGGTCACATTGTGTGAAGTAGTGTCTGAAACACATTTGCTGTATGGCTATTCAGATGGGGCTTGTCAGCTTAGGATAATCAGTTTAGCAATGGGATGAATAACCTTCCTCATCCCCACTCCCTTTAACATAAAGAGTTCAACCACATGTCACATGTACCATTTAAATATATTTTACATAAAATGGAAAGTCACAGTTAATCTCAATGTTCAGTTACTATAAAACCATCATATAATAAGCACAGATGCAAAGCCATTTTTATTTATATAGCATATTTCATGCACGGTGGTGCAATTCAAAGTGCTCTACAAAAGACCTATCACTGAAAGTTAAAAGAAAAATAAAACATTAAAAGGGGATCAAGACATAAGGTTCAGGCATGCATGCTAGTTATTTTATAGTAACTTTTTTTTTAATATAAAAACTATGGGAATGAATGCTCAGCCAAAATATTTTAGTTACAAAACTCATAAAGTGATTGTCTGTGTTAATATTGATTATTCCCTGAGCAAATGTTAAACTAACAGCACAGAGGAGTCATTGAAGTTATGGTTATTTTTAATTAGCTGTAAACTGATAAATTGTATCTACATCACTAAAATGGTGTTATGATTCGTCATTCAACATAGGCTTATATAAAATATAAATATATATAAAATGAATACTATTGTAAAATGTGTGTGAGTGACGGTCCACACTCACCAACACTGCTTAGTCCTTTTCATACTGGAACCTGATGAATGAATCTTTTTTTCACCACTACATATGTGTGAGCGAGTCATGCACTTGTTGCCTGTTTAATTTTAACCCAACACCCCACAACGATTAGCGTGCCAGCTGTTAGGCGAGATGACAGAATGAAATCAAACTGTTGAGAGCAGTTAGATATTTTATAATACTCCTCTCTTTCTGTCTATCTCTATCGCTATCTCTGTCAACAGCACTTAAAGGGTCTCTCAACATTTAAGACGAAAGGTCATCTGACTGGCTCCAGTGCTCAGAAAAACGGAACAAGATTGAAAGGTTAAGGATTTCTGCCAGCCGGCCAGCAAGTGAGTGCTTCTCTTCTCTAACCTACTTTATTTTTTTCCTGTTGATATTAAATGGAAAGTCTATGAGATGAGACAGTGGTGATATGAGAGGAGAAAGAGAGATGAGAAAATGTCTAAATTTAAGGTGCACAAAAAAAAGTGAGATGGACAAAGGTGAGGAAGACGGGGTGCAAAGAGGAGAAACAGGTAAGAAAAGGTTTAGGGGTTGTGTGGGTGATCCATGCGTGTGCTCTCCATGAGCCTCTGCCACTCAGTTTATACTTAAATTGGCTGAAATCCACTTGGAATTGTTGAATACTGCTTTTCTAAAAACGAGAAACAGCTGACAATGAGTAGCAAATACGCACAACATAGAACAGCAAAGGAAATCATTTTGCTTTGAAATTGTTTGAAGTGACAGCAGTATACATTGGGACTCGAACAGTAGATATTGATCAGGATGCCTCTAATACTTCTGGGATTTTCTCCTATAGAAAAAAGTCCTTGGAGCAGATCTGATGGAAGGATTACATATCCTACCTGTAAACCCCCCCCCAGGATCACATGCCAGTTTTAATCACATCACAGTATCTTTGTAAATAGCACATACTGGTATTATTGTGTATGTTTATTGTTACTGTATATGGATCTTCTGCAAGTTGTTTCCACAAACTTCCATGCATACCCGCAGAACTACATGCATATATCATTGCTCTCTATTAAATGACATGGTCAGAGGATAAGCCCGCTTGCTGCTGTTAGCACTGCATGTATCTAATTGGCCTCCTTTAGAGGCTCAGTTTGCAGATGATAAAGTATCAGCAGGCTCTGTGGAGCTGCAGCTGGGATGTGACAGGGACTAATGGATAGACTGCCATACAGACCACCGCTGCTGTCCACTAACATTAGTCAACAGTGCACAACTTGAGTGAATCCACACAGACACACACACACATGCGTGCATCACAAACTGTCACGTATACACAAATACATGTATACCCCATACACACATCAACACAAAGTACAAAAATAAGAAGACTATACTAAACATACATTTGTTTCACATGCCCATACACACAGTATGGGTATGGGTATTTCAGCTCATGACCAGGCACATACTAATATACATACTAATTCCATCTCTTTCACTCTATTTTTCTGTTTATCTCTGTTTCTCATCATTTTTTGTTTCCGTCTCCCTCTCTTATGCACACATATGGCGACACACAGATGGTGGTAGACTGTTGAACGTCTTCCTGCATTAATGTATCCATCACAAAGTGTTAAGTCAAAGACAAACAGTGGTGATGGTTATGTAGTTCTAACCAAATATTTAGTCAGCCAACCATCTCACTCACACAGACAAAAATCTTTAAACCTCACCATACTGATAAAGCACACAAAAATATGTTAAAACAAATAAAAATACTCAACAATTATATGTTCAAGCAATAACCTGATGGAGGTTTTTCCATGAAAAAAATAATAAAAATCTACTCCATCTGTCACAAATCATGCTCATAGGCCCACCTCTAAAAACCAGATTTTCTGCACATTTACACTTTCAGCAGATGAATGTAAATCCAGCCTCCCAGTGGCAAAGTCTGCTCACACATCATTCTACACAATGAAGCATCCAAACATCCAACTGAATTAACTGGAGGGTATATTTTAGACCTTTTTGTGGCAAGTGCCGTTGTTTGGTTGCAAACTTCTGATTCTGAAATACAACATATTTGAGCTTTATATCACCAGGTATTGTTAAAACAAAAGCAGAGTCTAAGTAGTATCTCACTGTCTAAAAATACAATTTTAATGTAATATTGTATGCTGTTTTGTAAACTGCACTGCCATCAGTTTGCTGTGACAAGAAATGTTAAAGTTTTTTTTGTTGTTGTTTTTTTTTTTTGCCGACAAATCCAATTAGGTGAGAACAGAACTATCAGTGGGTCTTAGGGGAGCAACTGCGTTTGTTTGTATAGTGTGCAAACTATAATAATGTGTACGTATTCTGCCAGTGTCGGTATCTTGTCGGCAATTAAGATGACATGACTAAAAAGCAAAGACACCGGGGCAGAGGACGCAAAACAGCAAGCGGAAAGATGATGTTATAAAGATCTATGAAGCTGCAATAAAGCCTTTGTTACTGAGGGACACAGACATTTAACTGCCAAAGAAGCATGCAAACTGATTAGTTGATTTTAGGTTTAACAGAGACAGAGGAAGGAAATGGAAAAATAAATATATATATATATATATTCAAATTAGATATTGACCCATATGCAAAAAGCTGACACATTAAGTTATTTTTACTCAGAGTGTGAACATGTTTACAGGACACATGGTGAGATGATGCTGAAATGCATCATAAAAGTTGCCAGCAGATGAAACAGAGATGATGGGCGCTTTCTTGTTAAATAGTTTCATTTTAAGGCAACAGATCTTACTGTTGGCGACTCATTTTGCTTGCTGGAAGTGATGCAATAAGCCAAGTGATGTTTCCTCTCCGAAATCTCTCTCTCTCTCTCACTCTGTCTGACTCCCTACACCATGACAGAGACAGTCGGGTCCAAATTAAAATCCTTGTTGTTGACTTCATCTTGTTTGAAAAGCACTGCTATAGGCTGCCATTGAAGGAAACACACTCACGAACTGGGTCCATTCTGTTTCATAAACTCTGGGAGATAATAAGTAGAAATATTGGATTTCTAAACCCAAATCTCATTTTTAGATGCAGAAACAAAATTCAATTTACATCCAGGGTTTGTGCTATAAATGTTCATAATACATTACTGTGATGTTAACTGGCTGTTAAAGTTGATTTTTCTCTTTTGCTCTTCATTCTAATATCAGTGTACTAATCGTCTTCTGACTTTATAAATATCTGTTACGTCTTGGCTTCTCAGCTGTGTCTCTCTCTCTCTCTCTCTCTCTCTCTCTCTCTCTCTCTCACACACACACACACACACACACACACACACGAACAACTGCAAAGGCTTCGCTGCCTGCAGGCAAACTGAGAGAGGCATTTGTTTTGAGTGTCCATTGTTTAGACACTGTGTCACACAGTCAGTGTTTCGTACTCCACTTCATCCACTCTGTGTCTATCCACATACTTTATCCCATAAAAGTATTATAGTTATATATATAAAATAAAATAAAATAAAAAAGCTCTGAGTGATCTTCTGAAAGAAAAGGAAGAACAAACCAAGCAGCAGTAAATATTTATGATTGGATGAAGCAAGATAGGGAAAAAAATGTACAGATGCTTTCTAATTCATTCATCAATGATTTGAGAATACTGTGAAGCAGAAGGAACGTGTCTGATAAGTAAGTAACCTGTTTCTGGTACTCTTCCCTCCCTGCCTCACTCTCAGACTTTGGGTGGAGAGCAGAAGAGAGCAGCATTAAACGGGCTGTGGGCTGTGAGATCCTTGAAAAGCCTCTGACACATCAGAAAGACCCTAAGGTAGGAGGGGGCAAAGCAAGAACATGTGTTGTGCTGAGTGCTCAGACATATTTATTTCTCTCTTACTTTCTCCTTGTCTTTGCCTCTCTCTCTCTGTGTCTCCTTTCTGTTCGCTTTTAAACCCTGGAAAGAAAAACAACATATTTCATGTCTTTACTGTTTACTTCCATATTGGTCTCTGCTCACCCTCTTTGTTAACTTCTTCAACTTATGTAATATGCTTCTACCTCTATAAAGTGCCCTCCAAACCACTCAGTCACACACATACATTTACCATCTTCATGCTCAGTGGCAATGGACTCAAACGTTTTCATTGCATTTTCTTTATTTTATTGGATCTAAGTAACTTAGATGAATTATAATACTAAAACATGTCATAATAATTTACAGTCTGGAAGTTTCTTCTACAACTTCCCTTAAAATAGTTCAAATATTTACACGTATTTACCTGCTCCGCGTGTTCATTTTCAGACCATGGGTTGTTATTAAAGAAACAGTCCGTACTGCTCTAAACACATTCATCACCGGGGTAAGAAAAAAGCCTTTATGCAACATATATTTCCTGTTTTAGTCAATTCTGATATCACAAGCAGTCATTCTCCCTATTACAACAGCCTAAATGTGATGGTTTATTTTAAGACTAACCTTTGAAACTCACCACTATGACAGACCTGATTTAGTTTGTTGGACTGAGATGACAGTTTGAATCAATTATGTGTTAATTTAAATGTTAATTTTGAAATGCGTATATTTAAACGCCCTTATTATATATATATTATTGTTATATGTTATATGAAACTATGAGATATACTGTTTTATTTTGTGACTGCAACTGAAAGCTCTGTGGGTACCATCTACAAATGGGTTGTGCTATATTGTTGGAATAAAATAATATTCAAATATGCTTACAATTTATTTAGTGTGTCTTCTTCGAAGGCTTTGTCCACCCCTCTATAACTATGACGTTGCATAACACTGACTGTTACCCTTATTTGTTTATATGGTTTATCTTTCCTTTGTTTTATGTGTTCAGTTTGTTATCATCGGTTAGGCAGAGGTGCTTTGAATAGAGATAATGACAAACTGGGCTGAACCAGCTTTTTAGATGCATGTAAGAGTTGTTTGTATCAGTGTATAAAAGCTGAGAAGAAGAAGAAGAAGAAGAGGCTTTGAGCATTACTGAGTTGTTGTTCATAACTGTATGTGATATAACTCTGTACACTGACACTATATTGTAGTTGTTATCCAGTATAAGGTGTTTGTTTGTTTATAGGTTATTTGTGAGCAACTATAACTCCATATGTTTATGAACAGTTAATGCATAATTGACAATATGCTTTATGCACAGTTGTAATTATAAGATATAGCTTCTTTTTTTTACATGAATATGAAATATAAAGCATATATTGTATCTGGTAATTACAGTCATAAGATTTATTATGGTTATTTGTCATATTTGTTAACAAATTTGTATTATCTATTAATACTTTTTTAATTTCCACTGTCCATGTCAACTGAACAAACTACATCCACTGATTATCAAATATAATTACTGTGTTATCAATCATTCATTAACTATTTAAAATGCTATTATATCTGCTTACAACCAAATTAGAGTGCATTAGGAATCATTTATTTAACCATCTGTTTATATACTGCTTACTTAATTATGTTTATATTTAGTCAGGTTAAAGGTCAAAAGCCCAGCTGTATGGGTTCATTATTTAAAAATGACAAGTTCATCAAAAGTTATTCTTTGTGTTAACATCGGTGCACCTTCCTGTGTGTCAGGCCACTTCACCGGGACATGTTTGTATGCACCAGGTGTCATCTCACATTCCAGTGTTTATCAACCCTCAGCCAGCCTGCTGATGCCTGCCCTATGATGCCTGAACCTATGATGCCTGAACCTATGATGCCTTGGGCTTCATATCTTTCCATGACAACGAGCCAAATAGCCACCCATGTTGTGAAGCACGTAAACCTCATTGGGGCTTCTTCCTAAAAGTTGTTTTTTTCATCCTTCATCTTTTAATGTCTGGCAGCCTTTATCTTTTAATCTTCCATAAATTTAAATGAAAATAAATTATATCTGAGATTTGTTGTTTTGATGAGAATAGTTACACAGTGAGGAGGTTTGGTATTATTGAACACTGTGCACTGTGGTTTATTTCTACTACTCAAACGCTGAGTGAGATTATGGGATACAGTGCTGTATATTAGCTTCATACAGATAAAAATGTTTGATACTCTCTCTCTCTCTCTCTCTCACACACACACGCATGCACGCACACAGTCAGATAAAACTTTGATAACATATCATGAATGTAATTCGAGCCTCCATTTTGGAGGAAAATTGCCCATTTCATCTTGCTTTCGAGCTGGAACGGATAGTCAATAAGCTTTGTTTAATACCCATTTGTCCTGCCACCATGACCTGATGTGGTTCATCATCAATGTTACCTGCCAAAACAAACTGATAAGTTGCTCTCTGCTTTGTTTGCTCAACAACACAGCAAATGATTCATGCCTTATAATATGTACATAAAGATGTATGATGAGACAGGTCCCAAGTGAAACACACTGATGTTTCATAATAGGCCCTGGTCTGTTCATGGCTAGTTATACCTTTTATTTTCTGAATAAATCAATAAATAAAATGAATCTAATAAACTGACTCGTGTTCCTTAATGATAAATTTTGATTGCTTTTATTGTTTCAGTGCTACAAAGCTCGTGATGTAAGGGAAGGAACCCCACGTGTCTCATGGTAAAATGCATGAAATCAGCACATGACACGTCTTGCATGGCAATACAACGATGACTGCCGTCTCATATAGGCAATATACTGCAGCTATGACACTGAATCAAAATGAGCTTGTACATTAAGAGTTCCAGTCTTGTCTCGTTTAATCAGAGGCCAGTTGCCCCGGATTTATTACAAACACATACCGCACAGAGACTGTCCCTGAATTAAAGTCTGTATGTTATTTTTTTGCTGTTCCATTCAGTCATTGAACGTGTCCTGATGTCTCCAAATTACTCCAAACACAGATGTGTTCACTGTGTGCGGTTAGGCTCTGTGAAATCTGCATTTTATGATCTTTTTGAAAGCACTTTGGAAGTCCTTGTTGAAGTAGGCATATATGATGGGGTTGAGAAGAGAGTTGGAGTAACCCAGCCAGTTTATGACGGCGCCCAGCCAGTCGGGCATGTAGCAGCTCTCTGCACAGAAAGGCAGCACCAGTGCGACGATGAAGAAGGGCAGCCAGCAGAAAATGAAAGTTCCCATGATGATCCCCAGTGTTTTAACCGTTTTGCGTTCCCTGGCCAGCGCAATCTTTTTCTTCGCTTCCGAGTTCTTTTCGTTCATGTTTTCGTAGCCATGTGATGACTGCGGGGTGTTGGGCAGAGGCAGGTGGGTCTTTGAGTTGCTAATAACTTCTATGATCTCCAATGACTCGCCCTCTTCTCCATGCTTCACCGCGCCGTTTACGCACGGAGAGCTGGGTTTGGATTCGTCGCTGCGCTTCCAGCCTTTGCCTTCAGTCTCTCCGTTTGTTTTCTTGTGGAAGATCGCTGGAGACAGAGTCAAACACTTGTCTGATATTTTTGCTGTCTCCGTTTTCTTGACCGTCTTCCGAATCCGAAAGCGTGCAGCTTTGAATATTCGCCCGTACAGGACCAACATAAGGATAAGAGGGATGTAGAAAGCCCCAAATGTGGAGTAGATCGTGTATCCCGGGTCCTGGCTGATGATGCAGGCGTCGGGGTTCGCTCTGTCTTCGGCGCTTCTCCAGCCTAACATAGGCGGGATAGAGATGGAGAAACCAATTAGCCAAGTCACACTAATCAAGATTGCAGCTCGCCTTGGCGTCCGTTTATTTACATAGTCAATGGGGTCTGTTATGGCCCAGTACCTGTCCAAGGCGATTGCGCACAGATGCAGGATGGATGATGTGCAACAGAGTACATCCAGAGAGATGAATAAATCACAGATTTCCTGGCCCAGTGTCCACTTGTTCAAAACCTGGTAGAGGGCCGCCATTGGCAGAACCAGCACCGATACCATGAGGTCTGTCACGGCCAGGGACCCGATCAGATAGTTAGCCACATTCTGGAGAGATCTCTCCAGGGCGATGGCTGCCACGACGCATGCATTGCCAAATATGGAGCAGAGGATGAGGGCCCCCAGGAGCAGAGAGGTGATAATCTGGTAACTCAGCAGCAGATCTTGCAGAGATCCAGTGCCTGTACCATTCTCACCCCCGTCCCAGTCGGAAACTACGTCCACCCCAGCAGGGTAACCGCTAGTCGCGTTGCTGTCGTTGTTGCTTGTTGCTATAAAATCCATAATTTGACCACACTCTGAACGCACCTTTCGCAAAACAGTTGGGGACACGCAGCTGGACAGATAAGAGACAGTCAGCCCTTCAGACCGCTGCTGCGCGTTTTACCGGGGTCCATTGGAGTTACCAGGTTCGAGCCGTCGCTCTCAGGACGCATGACGCAGACCTGTGTGTGTGTGTGTGTGTGTGAGAGAGAGAGAGAAAGAGAGAGAGGGGGTTGTATGTCTTTTATCCTGTGAGTGTTGACAGCCGGGTACACTTACTGCTCACTGGTACTGCGAACCATCTGAGCTTGATGACGCCGTGAATTCATTTATACCAGTAGCGTTGGGTACGTCAGACTGCGAGAGGTCGCCCTGGAGTTTTGTGCCTCTGATTCCTCTTTGTTGCTCCGGTTTCACTGCAGACACCCGATGAGGTTGCGAGCACGCCTCTCCTTTTCTTTCTCCATTTTTCTTTTACTCTTTAGACTCCCAGAGTGTAGCGTTTTGTGGATACTTGTTTTTTTTACTTTGGACGCCATAGGGTAGGTCTTAGTCAGGACTTACACTGATGAACTGAATCGGCGAACTACTGAATGCAGACAAACACACGTTTCATTACTTCAATAGCACTTTTACGTTTAAACAGACTTAATTTGAAACTGAAACAACTTTCTAAACTGAAACTCAAGTACAGACTGAGTACTGAAAGACGCAACATTGCATTTTAAGCCGGGGTGGAGAGAAAGGTAAAATATCCTCAACTGTAGTTTCAGGACCAGGGACAGCGCCAAGACAGCCCATAGAGGAGAGTTGCTGCCATCTGCTGTCCACAGCCGGCACTGAACCAAACCTAAAAATAGTGGTGGTTCTGGTTGGACAGGTTAATATCCCATCCTGCAGTAGAACACATATCTGTCTGTGTTATCTATCATACCAGTCTGCCCAACTGTTTGGTTCAGAGAAGCATATTTCTGCATCATAAATATTCATTCTCACCAGAAGAACCCTTTAAATTTCAATGACCCCAATGACCTTTCAGGTAGCACCACTCTGAGGGCAAGCTTAACTAGTTCCACTAAGGCTCTAAGAATAGTTAAATCAGTATATTACAGTTCACAAAAAAAGCAGGAAGTGGACCTTGAGTTTAGATGATTTTGTCGACATTAGTATGTTGCATACTGTATTCAACACTTTCATATTGTGGTTGTTATGAACACTGCAACGTCTACGGGGTGGGGGAGAGTGAGAAGGGGAGTGGGGGATGGGGGTGGGTTAAGGGAAGAGAGAAAAGGGGGAGGTGGGCAGAAAGAGAAAAAGTGAAAAAATAAATAAAAGAGTAGTGGCCATGGCAGAGGAGGAAGAAGATGCACTGGAGAAAGACCTTGCGCTTTCCTCTGACCTGATAGGCAGTCCTATTTATTTCTCCGTACTTTGCTAATTAACATCAACACTCTGATCAGATGGTGTAATTATTTCTTAGATTTATGAGTCAATGCATGAACACCATGAGGAGGCGTATGTTTTCCCACTCTCCCCACTGAATGAACACCATGAGGAGGAGTATGTCACTACCTTTTTCTCACTAATGACTGAAGGGGAGCGAGGGTGGATGAACTTTTCGTCCTTTCAGATATCGTCGCAATCCATCAAGTCATCAATATTTGCAGCAGGAGGGCTGGGGACTTCATTCATGTTCTCTGTTTCTTTGTGATCCATTATATTTGAATCAGGAATCTGGTGGAGAAACACAAACTTTACAACTACTAGCAGTAGTGGAACATATATCAAAAGATGTAAATAGTGGCGGTGCAAATAAGGCTTAAAAAATAATAATTTTATCATTTGGAACAATTAGACAATAAAACTGATACGACTATGATTATTTTTTATGAAAGCTACATGCACACACATGCCAATACACACACACACACACAAGCACACACACACAGACACTCACCCTGTCCCCTGCCTATCAACCCATGACTAAAAAAAGCTGACACCATGGAAGTGGATGTGAGGAAAAAAAGGGTGGCTCTGGTTTTTTCACCTTATTTTTGTGTGTTCAGTGATTGCATAGCGATGTGTTTTCTACACACACATAACAATAGTGAGGCCATGAACAGTGCATCTATTGTAATGGGGCTCACCAGGGGGACTTTGTCTTTGTCAACAGTGTGGAATGTCCCAGGGGGCTAACAGGGGTAGGATAGGCCAGGCCAGTGGGCTGCACTACTCACCTCCTCTACACTGGAACAGTCCCTCCAACTCTTGGGAAAATAGCTTCAACCTATACGTCAAGAAGGAGTGGGAGGCACAGAGAGGACTGAGGGAAGGATGATTGTGGAAGGACAAGGCTAGCTGGTTAAAATTGCATCAGATGTGCTCTGGTGGTCACTGAGGGGCTTGAAAAGGGCTGCCATGAGCTCCCATGTGGGAGCCAGCAGTGTATATGGCTCAAACAGAATTGGAGATAATGGAACTGACGATGCCGGTGAAGAGGACAGTAACCGTGAGACTGACACCGTACACTTGAGAGTAGGAACACCATGGCAGAGGAATGTAAATCCAGTGGGAGAAGAAAGGTCGAGCAGTGTGGAGCACCTAGTGAGACCTGCTCTACCTGGGAGGAAAGCACACAGAAAAACCTGCAGTGAGGACAACAGAAGAAGATGGACAGATGGAAATCAAGACAGAGATGAAGAAAGACAGAGAGTTGAACATGTAAGAGACAGGGATAATGGCAGAGAAAGAGGAAAGCAAAGGCCCAGAAAGGTTGAGAGAACTGAGACACATGGGAATGGAGCCCAGGACAGAGAGGGAGGAGGCAGCATGGACAGTTTGTCAAGCAGTAATTCTGACATCAATTTAAACAGCACAATGGAAGTTGCAGAGGGATCAAACAATTTGCAGAGAGGACACTTCACGCCTCACAGTACTATCTGCTCCAGGATCAGTACCGCCAATTTAAACCCCCAATCCCCTCGACCAACTGTGAGGACTGTGTCTCCTGTTCTCCCCCAGCCTCCCATCCAAACCAGATCCACACCTCTATCACCTCAGAGACTTACATCCAGGACAGCTGTGGGGGACCCACATCACTCCTCACCTAGTTCATCCAGAGATCCAGATCCATTCTGGGCAGAGGTGAGGACAGGTGTGAGGATTGCACGGTCTACACATATCCATCGGCCGCAGACACACATTCCTCCTCTTACTACCTTGGAGCTAGGAGAAGAAGAGGAGGAGGAGGAGGCAGAGGTGGAGGAGGAAGAAGAGTTGGAGGATGGTGAGGAAGGGGGCAGTGGCGTGATGGAGGTGGCAAATCAAACCTTGACCCCAGCTGTGCTGCTGCCATCGGTGCCTTTTGGGGAGAGGAGGATGAGTAAAAGAGAGAAGAACAGGATTAGGTGTCTGAGGAGGAGGCAGAGGAGGAAGGAGAGATGGCGACAAAGTCAACTGCAGGAAAGCAGACAGGTGAATGACACAACTACGTGAGCTTTCAATATGACAATGGGTCCAGAAATATCTGTTGACTTCTTTATGTGCAGTATTTGTCAATTTGCTTTAGCACGATTTTTCACGTTGAATAAGCAAATATATGACTACTCCCATGGGTCTTTTATTTAATAATTCCCTGTTAGACTGTTAGCTAATAAGTGGACACAGAAAACTAAGGTTTCTTAAGTAATGGCCTGAGATTTATAGCCAGGCTCTTCAGATAGTTTCAGCCTTACTGATCTACTTCAAAGTCTATTTGCATTTTAAGATGGAAGGCTAATGCAAAAAAAAAAAAAAAAAGTTAAGGCTTGTGTGTGTGTGAGTGTGTGTGTGGGGGGGATTAATACAAGTTTACAAAAATCAGAATTAAATATCATAGTGTGTGTCCTCCACATTGATATGACTGTGTGGCTACAAGAGTGTGTCTATGTGTGTGTGTTCATTTCATCTAGACTCTGACTCTCGACAGCCGTATCAGCACCCAGCTCATCTCAATAGCCATTGTCTGTGCAGTATAAAGTGGGGTTACATCTGAATTAGCTGCACGATGAGGCTCGGGTGAAGAGCCCTTCAAAAACTAGCCAGACAAAAGAGCAGCTTCCATTCTGATTGGCTGCTGCAGATATCCTGTCACTCCGGTAGATTGAAATTATTCTGACTGCTGAATTAAGAGATGGCTGAATAGAATCAGTTGCTTCGAAACAGAAAGTCTCCATTTGCTAATTATGTGCCCTCCTGCTGATTATACTATTTTTAGTTAGCATGTTCCTCTCTACCTCCTCTTAAAGTTGGCATGTACTCTACATGTTAAATCAAGACGTAGATATCCGGCTCAAGCAGATATACTTACGTCTATTGGTTTCTGTGGAAGCAAGTGAATTACCTTTTCCTAGCATGACGAAAAATACATGAAGGGTTTTCAGATATCTCCGCTGCAACCTGGAGGTGATTAATTTAATTTGGCATAAAGACTGGAAGTGGGGGGAATCAGAAAGTTTGGCTTCAGCCAAAGTTCACAAATATTCCAGTCAACACCTCTAATTAACACATTTTATCTTGTTAGTTTAGCTTGTACACAAACAAACATGTAAAAGGGACATGTTATGATATTACAGGGAGTTGCTTGCTATAACAATGACTTGTTAGGATCATTGTATTGGTCTGGTAATCATCCGGATCATTGGTCTTTTTTTTTTTTTACCTTTTATTTTGTGTATAAATTAAACAAATGTGTTTATTAATGAGTTACCTGTTTCCCCCTACCTCCAGTCTTTGCCTCCCTGCTCCATAGATAACACACAACCACAGTATGTCTGCTATCACCTGTCCACTACAGCACCTGCAACAGTTTTTCTTATTCACCTTCTGAAAAATGCTTTCTGTTATTTAGGATTTGAACTCACAAAACCTGGCTTGAATTCTGGATATGAATTTCACAACTACTAACTTTATTTATTTATTCCAACTCCTGAATTACCACTAATTTTACAGCAAGCTTGATAGTTTTAGCCCCTTTGCTAGAATGCCATGTAACTCTTTTTGTACGATATCCTACTGCATATCGCTATATGCTGCAATAATAGTTGCAGCATATAGTTTGAGACATCTTATGATATTAAAGGTTAAATTGATAACAATGTCAACTGAAAGTGTTCATTCATTAGTAAACTTCAGTTGTGTATACATTTACCAATGTAACCAAGACAAAGCTGCCATGTTACACAGCATGTTGCCAGAGGAGCGCCTCAGTGCCCACGATTACGTTGGACTTGTGTGATGTGTATCTCTCCTCTGTGTTAATGACACACCATGGGAAGCAGGGCTGGTGCTACTGTGAAGTCCCTGGAGCTCCCCCTGGGTGAGAAAGTGGTAATTACTCTGGAAGCACCCTCAGGCTTTTTCAAGACTGAAGGCACCAATCCCTGAGGGTCTTTCAACACAGGTCTGAGGAGGAGGTGGGGGACTTTAGGGGCCCCAGATACTGTTCTCAGAATGAGTTTTGGTACATCCTCTCATATGAGTTATAGCTGGGATTTAAAAATAGGGAAACTGAGCGTGGATAGAGGCACGATAGGGAGGGAAAATTTCAATTTGCTGTTACTTCAACGCCATAATTACCAGCCTCCAACCATTATCGACAAGGATACAAACTAGATTAAGAACAACAGAGGACTGACTAACTGCAGCATAAGCAAAATCTCACAGAATTATGAATGCATGAGTCATACTGTGGCTTATAGAAAAACTTCAATTGATTGCTCAAGAACAACAATATTCTACTGGAACATTTACTAAATACTTCCTTTGTTTTCTCTGAAGTGAATGGAGTTTGAATTATGGCCAGATTGCGCTCTCTGACAAACAGTTTTGATGCTTTACAGTAAGGTGTGAAATGTAAAAGGTAGACATCACACATATTATTATGCTGTGCAGGTGGGTGTCAAATATGTTTACACTCATCAAATAGAGCGTATTAAAGAAGAGCATATTTTAAATACATCACAAGAGGATACAAAAAACTTTTGAAATTTTCACATACATTTATTCCTGGCTGCTACAATAACATCTGGTAGTGATAATGTATGTTCAAAATCTCATCTGCGAAGGGTCAAATCTGTGGTGTATTCTTATTTCTTCTTTCCACCTGTCTTGCTTAAATGCTTGCAGACATGTTTGCATGTATACGCACATAAATATTTATTTGCATAAGTAAGTTTCCAGTTGTACAGTAAAGGGTGTGTGTTCAAAAGTGTCTCTTCTCCCCCCTGCCTCTCCCCTCTCACCCAGAGTTCAACAGGAAACCCATCAAGTAGCAGCAGTGAGGATGATGACGATGTGAGCACCGGGGACAGAGAAGGTTACATCTGCGCTGTGTGTTTGGACGTGTACTTCAGCCCTTACATGTGTCACCCCTGCAACCACATCTTCTGTGAACCCTGTCTGAGGACACTGGCTAAGAACAGCCCCACCAACACTCCCTGCCCCCTCTGCAGAACAGTCATCACACATGTCTTCTTCCAGAAGGGTGAGCTAATGGGCAGAGGGCACATACACAATATACACAATGTACAATACACATGATGTGAATATTTATCACCCTTTACTCAAACCTCTACTCAATATCTAGACCGAATGATAAGAGATGGATAAAATATATATATACCAGTAATGTATGTAGCCGCCCCCCTATGTTAATAACAGGAATGCATATCAAAGTAACAATCACACAGATGACATCTAAGCTGCAGATTGTTCACCGGGCCCAGCTGCAGATGTCCCATAGGGAGTAAAGTAGACCTTTAGTTCAGCTCTGACCAGATGAGTCACCCAGGCTCCGAAGACAAAATCAAACACAATCTCAACACTGTTATTTAGTGTTTTTTTGTTAGAAATAATCAGATTTCACTCATGTCATTGAGGACAGATGTTTTTAGCATGGCGGGCACCAGCGTAAAATTCAACCCTTACCTTGTATAATGCTTTCATGTTATACAATGAGCATAATCTAATGATATCTGTGCTTTTTTGCACCTATATGATGTATACTGGTATATTTTTATGTAGCCTCTTTGATTGCTGCACACTGATTACATAGGACAGTGTCTGATTTGAACAAATCTATGAATAAGTAATGAAGTTTTGTGATTCACGTTGGCCTATTTCTAGACGCATGTAGCAGAAAGTGAGCGGCAGGGACACTGCTGTGGCCATAAAAAGGCAGAGTGGCCGTGGTTATGAGGACTGCAGACACACTAAGAGCTCTTGTTAGTGATTGGGTGGCAAGGATTGCAGATTAGATTCTTGTGTTGATTAGCGAAGCCAAGGTCACACGGAAACAACAGAATGAGAAAATAAGGAGTCTGGTGAATCAGTGTCTGCTGATTTTTTTTTTTTTTTTGAATATATTGAATAAATCAAACATAATCTATGCAGGATATCAAGAGGATCAGGTGTAAATAAGATGTTAATTTCATATGGTAATCGTTTTGACATTTTATATTTCCCCACAGAGCTAAACCAAACAGCAAGGACATTCTTCCCAAAGGAATACCTGTCCCGGAAACAGAACTTCCAGAAAGCAAGTTGTGCAAAATGGCCTCTCCCAAGCTGCAGAAAACTTTTCCGTATTTTTGGAGGCAAGTGTTTAATTAGCCGTATATGGAAATTCTCTTGTTCCAGGATCAGTTAATCTGAAAACACTAGAAGATAAGAGTAAAAAAAACAGAAATTTAAAAGCTTTAAGGCTACACTGCTTTTCCTTGTTTTGTTTAGTTTTGAAAAGAAAAAAGAAGAAGAAGAAAAAAATAACACATATGCTACCCATTTATACTAAAAGTGCCTCAAAGCTTCAAATTTAAGGGGTAAATTAAAAAAAAAAAAATTAAAATATTTTGGAAAAATTTTGGCTTTGGAAATTTGTTTGGCATCAAGGAGAAGCCTACACATTAGAGATGTTTACAGATAGCATTCAATCCCACAGGGGTTGTTTGCCAGTCAAAAGATAGATTTCAGGTGAAATGACTACCTCCAGTTAAGATGCACCATTTCTCATCTACACAGGTTTCCAGAGACAGTCCAGTCCAATAGCTAGACGTCAGTTCCCCCATGGCGGAGGCTACCGTTTGGAAGCTATGGACTTTGAGGATGACTCCCGAGGTTGGCGCTTTGACATGGACATGGTCATCATCTACATCTACTCAGTCAACTGGGTCATCGGTTTCTTTATATTCTGCTTCCTCTGTTATCTCTTTTTCCCTTCCTTTTGACCACCCTTGATGGAGCAACATAGAGAGGAAAGGTTGAAGAGATTGAAGGTAAAGTAAAGAATTAAACATGAAGCAGAGGGCAGTCGGGGGAAACGGGGAAAACTGAGCTGTAGGGTTTAATGAGAAGACAATGAGTGAATTTCAAGCAGGTGGGATGGCGTGGTGGAGGGAAAAAACAACAGTGCCAGCTTGTTGTTTCTCATTAATAAATGATTGAAATGGGGAAATGTTGTAGGAAGATGTTTGGGAATCCAATGTTCTCTGTTCTCTGTCTCCACATGGTGCATATGTAGTGTGGGTTGCACAACATGTCCTGTTCCTGCGTGGGGAGAGTTAATGTAACAGGTCAGGGTTTACTTTCAGGACAGAACACAACTGGACTCATCATTAAAGTTGTATCACGAGATATTTGTTATAACGACGTGAAGGAAACATTTCAAAAAAAGTTGGTATTACTTTAACTACAACCATTACGGCGCCTCATTCGAATGTCTCCGAAATTTTTGCTCCTCTTTGGCTTTGTGATAAAGTCGATCCCTTTTAATTTTTATTGAACTAGCAATAACAATAAAACTAAAAATAATAATAATAAAAAAAATAAAAAAAAATAAAAATCTAAGGAATAACATGAGTGAATGTGTTTTGGTTGTTTTTCTGTTAATGCATAATTAGACAAATAAATTAAATAAAACATTTGCTGTTTGGTATGGATTGTGACTATTATGATATTGGGAATGTCGGTGTTCCCATTTACTTTCATAAACTTAATACTGACAATTACTACTGAAAAATCACAAATCGGTGCACTGTGTGAATCGTACTGTGCAGTATGTCTCGCTAGATTGTTTTATTGTTTTTTTTTTATATCGAGGAAAGATTCTGTGATTTGTTTCTTTTAAAGCAATCTTCAGATTTTTACTTTTTTTTTTTTTTTTACTTTTTTAGTTGTGATGTGCAAAGTCATTGTTGAAAACATGTTTTACAGAAAATAAAACCGAAACTTATTCCTGACATATTTCACCAAACTCTACTTGCATCAGTGTGAGTTATGCAATAATAAAACTTCACAATAATGATCAGGTACACGTTATTTATACATCATTAGTATCATCATTAGTGATGATCAACACATATTTAACAAATCATCCTTATACATTTGTAAATGTAAAATGTAATAATTTGATATATAATAAGCCTGCCTATTTACATACACTAAAAATACAGAGTGTAGTGAGATACATCATTTATCTGCTTAAGTTATTAATTTTGAAGTAAATGTTGGCAAATTATTTGTAAATTAATCATAGATATTTGCTATGGTATAAACCGGGTGTGTACTGAGACATGTACTGTAAACCCACCACTCACAGGTCAGCTTCTGGTGTCTGGTGTGATGCCAGTCATGCAGCAGGAGCAGTCTGGAGGGCTCTGGCAATAAAATCTGGCTCCTGGATTATCAAGTGTCATCTTTGTTGGGAAGTAGCCAGAGCTACTGCAGGAAGTAAAGCAGTCCCACGTGGACATATCTGGGCTCACTCTCTGGAAAACACATGCTCTGGTTACTCCCGTAAGGGCTGGACTCTCTCCGTCGCCAGAGTTTGATGAGCAATGCGAGCCCCCTGTGGAGGAGTTTGGAGAGGTTAAGCAGAAGGACTTTCAGATGACTCAGATAGAGAGCAGCATTTTAAAATGATTAGGTCTTTATTTAATCATATTTAAAGTCTGAACATGTTGGAGTAAAAGTTATGTAAGGTGGATTAACTGGCATGTCTTTAAGACACCAGTGGACATCTCTTTTAGGAGACAAATGTCAAAAATCATAATTACTGCAGAATCTGTTGCACTGAACAAACATAACATATCAACTATACTATAAGTTCCCAACGTTCCTGTGTGCCACTCTGCACTACATGCGTTTATGTGTTTGACTGTAGCCGTGAGTGTACTGTAGAAAACACTTACACAGATTGATTTTGAAACACTTCCTCTGCACTCACAATTAAATAGTAATGCAGCCATGGTGAGAAAGAGCACTCACCATACAGCAAAATGGACTCCTAATTTATTCAGAATATCTACCACACACTTTCCTCTTTGTGGTTGTGACAAACGGGGAACGGCACATAGTCGCCACTGAACGCTGCAATGGATTCATGCACATTTAGGACACTTTGAGAAACGTTAGGTTTGGTGGAAAAGTGGAGTTGCCTGATTCAAATTGGCACAGTCATTCAAAAAATAATCAATTTATATGATTTAATATATGCATTTTTTTTATCTCTTTGATGCCAAAATGCTCCATTTGGGTGTATGAAAGAAAGAAAGCAGCTTACTTTAAATGCACCTAACACTTTCAGGTTTGTGTGCAAGTAGGATTTTGAAAAAATTATGAAGCATCAACAGAAAATATCTTTAAGAGCTCCAAAGTCCTGAGTTACACTTAATACGGCAGAATAAAATAATAATAAATTATAGATAAATATTAATATAATGATAGTGAAAAAAAAAAGATTTAAACATCCCATAAAACACACTTAAAAGTCCCAAATACAACAAGCTTGGGTTTATGTACTTAGTTTACTGGGTGGAGGGGGAAAAAAACAGACAGGCAACCAGGATTTCACACTTTTAGGAAATCTTATAGCCTACAGCTCAGGGTGGGGGTCTGACTGGATGGGCACTATTAGTATTCCCGTCCTTTGGGTGCGCAGTGTTACCAGCCACAGAGCCACGTCAGGCCTGCAGCAACTGCTCGTCTTGTGCTGCTTTTCCAAGGTTAGAGATAGGCCCGGTAGACTGACTGCAAACACGAGAAGAATCAGAAGAAACGCTGGGAGCCCAATCGAAATCTCGGATTAAGTTGTTTTTTGTTTTTCTTTTTTTTTGTAATGTGTAGATTTTCTCCCTCACAGAGGCTCGAAGTGTCGGCTATACACTGTGAAATCGGCAGCGTTATTTCGCCTCTATAAAAAGGAGGTTGTGCTGCTGAGAAACGATCATTATCAGCCGTCCTACTGGTGCTTAATGGAAACGCGCAATCATAAAAAATGGTTGCATTTGGAGAATATCCGTGAATGCGATCGTCTCCTTCCGACATCGGTACGTCAGAGAAGACACCTCAGCTAGCTGGACTCCGGGTTGGGTGTGAAGTCTTCACTGTGCACCGTGTGCTGCTGGAGTGAAGGTGACTTGGCGCCCCGTTGCAGTCAAGGCAATGCGGAGAGGAGTCGCAGCCGCTCATCCGATACTTTTCCTGCGCTCCGCTCGTCTGGGGAAATATCTGCTCCCTCTGCCACGTTAGAGGGACGAACGTGAGGGATAGACATAGCAATAACAATAACAATAACAATAACTGAGGCTCAACCCAGCCTGTAGTTGGCGAAGGTGAATTGAGCGGAAACGGAGGAGAGGATAAGGTGAAGAGTAAGGTGCAGGGCGGTAAGGCAGGAAGAGAGAGAAAGTGGTGGAGTTTGGAGGTGGGGGGAGATAGACAAGACGAACCGTTCTATATTAGGACTGTTTTATTAGTGGATGTGTATGCATGAGTTCTGCATCGAATGGGCGCAAAAACCGCCCCAGATCCGCCGGGAACATCTTCCAGATCGGCAAACCTCCTTACCGAGACCCACAGAGGAGGGAGAGCACCGAAAGTACCCGCAAAGCTCAGCGCGCCGTGGCCGACTGCAGAATGGTAGGTTTGCGACACATCAATCCCTGCATGGTGCCTCTGATAAGGAGTTATTATTGCAACCTTTCTTTGTTCTAGGACGATCGACTATCCCATGCATGCATGCAAGATGCACAGGCGACAGCTGTTAATAGCTGCAAGGAGAAAAAAAAAAAAAAGAAAGGAAGAAAGAAAGAAAAAGACCGGTCTTGCAACCTAAAAATAGCTATATACATTTGCATTGCTTTGTAGGCAGTGAAGACAAAACAGATCATCTCGGCGTGCAGATTGACTGTGTGATTTGCATTTGGAGTGTGTGGAGAGAGCTGTGGGTGATTTGTGCTGATCTTAAAATTGGCCGAATTACAAGATTGTCTCGGGAGGTGTGCGTGATCATGGCACAGATGTCCTCTGTTTTGACAGATGCTGGCAGGAATGATCATATGCATAGCCTGCTTCACCCTTTCATACATCAGTGAGCGCTGCTGCTATGCAGGAGTTGCACAAAATGAACAATGTGTGTGTGTGTGTGTGTGTGTGTGTGTTTCAAGGTTTGAAGCTGTGCAAACAACCAAACTTATCATCAATAAAAACATAAATGAACTCATTAATCATGCACTCTGACTTTGCGGGCTGTTTTAAATGGCATTGCTTTACTTTTTCATTTTGTTTCATTTTTCTCTCAGTGATCAATTGACTGTTTGTGACCGTGCAAGGTTGCAATCTTCTGAAATACTACTTATGTCGAAGCACATACCACAATGCATCTGCATTGGCAAATTATCTCTCCCCTTGTGAAGCCCCCTTCCCCCACCTCCCCCGAATAGTACGGCTGGATATAGCATTCTCTTCTTTGCTGACACATTTTCATGCTGAAGTCAATATGCACGGGTTATTCTACTGTAATGACTAGTGCAGGACATATTTAGTTTGCTTCATTTGTGCCATGCTGACTTTACTTGGCCATTTCTGGATTCATCCACTTTTGAATGATTTTTTTTTTTTTTTTTTTTATCATGTCATTGTAAAACAGATCGTCCAAGAATTCAATACACTTGTGGCTCTGTACCGCGAACTGGTCATCTCCATTGGCGAGATCACTGCCGACTGTCCCTCTTTACGGGCCGAAATGCTGAAGACCAGAACTAAAGGCTGCGAAATGGCGAGAGCGGCACACCATAGTCTCTCCTTGATATCGGGGTGAGTAGGCACAGACTCTAAACTCTACTAAAAATGATTGCTGCCAGGAGCTATCTGTGGTGCTGAAAGCCTAATGTACAAAAGTAAATCTCTAATTTACACAAGTATCCCATACATGCATACTTATGCCTGCTCAGCTACACTTCAAGGAAATCATCTGCTCCATGAGTGTGAAATGAGAGTGAGTTTGAGGTGGGAACAAGTTTTGGAAAACACTGAGCATGAGATCATCTTTAAAACAAAAAACATGATATTTCTAATTGCCAACAGGACAGCTTTACCAGGAAGCAATCACAACAACATATTGTTGTTACTGACCACTTCCCCCATTAGCAGGGCCTAAAACGTTAATGCATGCAGTGGAGTGGAAGTGAAATGCTTCCCAGGATGAATATCAGAGACAGTAATAATGTACAGTCAGTGACTTTTACATTGTTGCTTTTTAATGTATTGTGAGCTGTGTCTGTGTCTGTGTGTGTGTGTCTGAGTGTTTTGTGGGTTGTGTCTCTATTATGGTCATTTGAACATTTGGAAAATAGCAATGCTTTTTTATCAACTGGTGTTTGCTGGCATGCTGAGTGTTTATAGGAATCAGTGAGTGTTTCCACGCTAAAATGTATCAATAAGTGGCCTGTTTTTTTTAATAGATGTGTTGGTTTTGGATTGAAGGATAAACATCCATTGACTTGGCCTGCATTTTCCATTGAGTACAAGATATATATATATATATATATATATATATATACACTCTTCACTGGTGCCAGTGGAAGAAGGGCAAAGTGAGGCTAAGATGCCAGCTGACTTGGCACCCTCAAACACTTAAATAACAATTGGACAGACTGAAGCTAGCGGTGAGAGAGGTTTGGAGGGAAACCAGGGCACTACTGGAACAACAAGAGCATCAGATTTCTTTAGCTATCGATAATGCTCCAATTCCTTGGAGATCCCTATGAAGATACAGAAACAAGGCATCCAATGCTCTCCCATTTAATAGTCTGCTCAGGACATTTTTGCCTTTATAAATCTCAAATGTGTTAAAGCTTCTCTCTGCTCCGGAACCTATTTCGTGGTTCAATAATTAATTCACTTGCTATATCGTGATTTAAGAATGCGTATCCTTCACTGTACGTTACACGCGTGACAAAATATTTCCATCTAACGTATGGACTATTTGAACCACGTGTGCATCCATCGCATTTGGTTTGCCAGTGAACACGTCAAATGCTCGCTATCATGCAGAGAGGCATGAATCGTGAAACATTCAAAGAGCCATCTTTTATAATGAGGCTTTAATAGCTTCTTATTTAAATATTTCTTCTTCTTATTTAAGAAACACTACAGTTTACCTCCACACTATTCTTTTTCCAACATATATACAACTACATACAGTCATACCTGTCTCTCCATGACAAGATCTATTCATTATAGCCGCACTTGAATTCCCTGCTGCTGCCGCTGCTGATATAGAAATAGAGACTGTGCAGCAGCTTTGAGGAGAAGTTCCCACTGATGACAGCATCAACATCATTGTCATAATCATCACCACCGCATACTCTAAAACCTCCTTTTTTTTCTGAAAGCTCTCCAGGCCCATTTCAATGGCCGGTCTCCACTACTAGAGACACAGAGCTCGAATTAGACAGCACAGATCATTCCCCTTTAATCAAATAAAGCCAGCGTGTCTGAATGGTTTGAGTGATGCAGGGCCTCTCCAATGTGCTAGAGGAAAGCTGATAAGCAGGACAGCATTGATGACAGCTGTGCTTTAGCAACAGCACTGTAGAAGGCAGCGCTGTGACAAAACGAGGATGGGAAGACAGAGCTCGCTGTTGGAAGAAGGGACCACAACATCGTGATTTGTAGGAGAAATATTTGCATCAGGTGCAAGTTTCATGCTTTTTTATAGCTGTCACTTTCACACGTGATATGACACCCACTGAATATCACCTGCTGTAGTTTCCCCTTAAACATCAGAGGTGGTGTCTTAAAAAAAAGCTACTAATCAGCTTGGTAATTAAAATTAATATTCAGATTCTTATTCTCAGTAAAAATATTGGCACAACTGAAGATTGACTACCAGGTTTCAGGAGCAGGACCACACCTCATCCATACAAGTTTTATTATGATACATATTCCTCCATCTACTCACCTCATCTCCAATATGGATCCCATCTCGTTGCCCAGTCGGACGATGATCTTTTCTTACATCAGAAGATTTCCAACAGCGGATATTGGCTGATCCAGCATCGGAAGTTGAAAGCCTTCCCGCCGCCACTGTGTCCGAGACCCCGCTCTCTCTGGTCCGGAAACCGTCCAAGAAGCGAGTACGGCAAGTTGCGTTTACCACCCGATTTTTTTCTCCTCAACATTCGTGATTGCTATAAGTCTCCTCAGGAATCCTCCACATCTCCCAGCGAAGAAAGGACGAGGCCGCACAAGAGCTTCTCCAACTGGCCCAGGAGAGTAACTCCAGCCAGTCTAGAGGATCCAGTGAGGTCCCCTGCATGTCAGCCTTCTTCAGATATATCCGACCGAACCGCGTCCTCTCTCCGAGAAACATTAACAGGTAAGAGGGTCCCATCCCATCGCACCGATAACAAAGCCAAACTTTTCAGTAACCTGATGGCTACCTGTCATGCCCGCCGCTCCGTCAACACTGATTCGCTTCCGGGTGACGTCATCGCGCACAACAACTCACCGTGACGCCAGAGCTCACTGTAAAGGACTAGTACAACCAATTCATCCAGTTCAAAAGTCAGCAGAAAGTGCACAAAAGAAACGACTCAGATCAACAACCAGACCGAGCAACAAGAGGGCTTCAGCCACCAATTACCGTCCATATTCCACAAAATCCGCCACTTCAGATGGATCAACCAGCACAAGGATTCCTGGATCTTCTACCTCACATCCAGATTTTCATCAACACCAGCAACCTACTCCTTCCAGAAGAGCAACTGACACAGTTTCACCACCCAATACACCATACCGTAGCAGGAGAGCCTGGTGCCGGGATGACAGCACCCTCCATTGTTCTCATCTAGCATCCCATTGCACTACATATCATTCCCCTAGGGCAGGCTATGAATGGTCCTGCAAGTCCATTCTCATTCACTCAGACAATCTTGCAGCCATCGACATAATCAACAAAGGACACTCCAACTCTCCATCTATCACATCATTTATGAACCGCCTAACATGGCACTCAGTCAACCACCAATACATTCTCTGTGCAGGTCATGTTCAAAGTCACTCCACTTTTCCTTTGTTCAATCGCATCACCATAACTAGTTTCATTACTTACGCACTGTCATGTCCATTAAATTACATACAATCAAAGTTTATCTCATCAACATTAGCTTCTTTTCCAAACTCATAACTGGAAGTCCTATAGCCTGACCCCCAGCCATCCTCGTGTAACTAAAATACAACAGATGCTTTGTTTGGATATATTTAACTTTGTGGTGAATTTGATTATTTTTACCATGTTATGGTATGATGAACAATTACAATTAATATAGACATAAACGTTTGAAAGTGAAGATTATGTTCATTATTGTTTAATCTGTTGGTGCTTTCTAATGATATTTGATCAAACTATATTGTCTATAAAATGACAGAAAATAGTGAAAAAAAGCCTATGATCATTTTCCAAAGAGCAAAGTGACAATTGTAAACTGTCTGTCTTACCCAACCAACATCCTAAAACCCAAAGAGATTTAATTTATAATAATACAAGACAGATAAAAGCAGCAAATCCCTAGTATGGAGAAGGCTTTTTGCATGATATATGACTTTAATATTAAACATATATATATATTTAATATATGACTTTAAGTTCTTCAAGCTCTCGCAAGCCAGTAACCTTGCTGTGTTCCCACAATACACCATTCCAGGCCAGAAGATGGGGAGATCCACCCTGAGATCTGTAGACTGTTTATCCAGCTGCAGTGCTGTCTGGAGATGTACATCACTGAGATGCTCAAATCTGTCTGCTTGCTGGGCTCCCTGCAGCTCCACAGAAAAGGTGAATACACAAAACATCCCATTGTATATACAGTATAGCTTAAATAACTTGACTATGGAGTTCGTGTGTGAGAGTGTGTAAGAGTGTAGGTATGTTTGTTTACATTCAGTATACTTTGTTTCTCTTTTTAATTGAATGAAGAATGAGAATAAACAAGAAAGAGAATAAACTAGTTCTTTGTAGCCTTAGCATGAAGTTCATACTAATCATGTGATATGATGGATGACTTCAGGTCAGCTCTTGTCTTCTTTGTATCATTCCTAATGTTTGATGTGAGTGGTAAAGCTACCTGCTCTCTGTGTGCTCTAGGTAAGGATTCCTGCGGTCCCCCCGGTGTTGATAGTAAGATCGAGGAGAGCTCAGACATCCCAATCCTGGAGGACACCTCTTCCTCCCCCACTGACTGTCCTCAGCTCTGCTGGCTGGTGGCCACTGACATAGAAAACATAGAAAGGTAGGTAGATGTGAATGTTGTGTTCTTCTGTGAGTGTTGTATGTGAATTTATTGTGGTGTTAATAAATGTTAATGTTATTAAATAAATTTACCCTTATTAATAATGTTAATAAGATACAGCTGGATTTGTAAAGACATTGTTCCATAACAGTAAGTGCTTTGAGGAAAAGGTCTCCTTTAGACCCTTTTTAACTTAATTACAGTACCTGCCTCTGGAAATGACCAGATATGTGTGTTACAATGTGCTATAGTAGCCGAGAGCACATTGTTTACAACCTACAGTATATGTAATTATTGTACTTGGCACATCAGTCAAAAATTTTAATTGTTTATGCTTGTTTTGAGTATTTTACAAGACTATATCAAATATTAACATTTTATAACAGCGTTTGCTGTTTGTTTGTTACTGTTTCTTGAAAATAAAAATCACATTCTCATGTGGCATTTAGTTGTTACAGCTGTACGATCCTTTTTTCTGTTGTGCATTTTACCATGCAAAATACAATATATTTAAAGATATATTTTTAGTAGATGCTGCTGGGAAAAATAACGCAAGTGACTTTGTGAAGTTGTGGGCCTTGGTGTTTCTTTCTGTGTGCATATATATATATATATATATATGTGTGTGTGTGTGTGTGTGTATATGTATATGTGTGTGTGTGTGTGTATGTATAGGTGTGTGAAAATATACTATATAATAGATGCCATAGGTACACTACATAAGAGCCCTTATTTATTTAATGGCAGGGATATGAGGGAGATGAAGAACCTTCTCAGTAAACTCAGGGAGACGATGCCTTTACCTTTGAAGAACCAAGGTAAGATAGAAACTGAACACTACTCAGCCTTCACCTTTTTACACACACCTGATTTATGAATCCATGGAACAGTGACACTTTAAAACTTTTTTTTTTTTTTTTTTTTAGAAAAAATCTTTTACAGGCATTAACTTTACAAGATTTATGAGAAAAGACTGATCATTGCCTGAAAAACACTGTCATAATTCAAACTGAAAACTGACTTGGCAATGATCTGTTTGTGTTCTCGTGCCCAGATGACAGCAGTTTGCTGAACCTGACTCCCTACCCACTGGTCCGACAGAGGAAGAGGCGGTTCTTTGGGCTCTGTTGCCTGGTAACCAGCTAAGGGCCCCGCCTTCGTGGGTAGGAGGCGGCAACAAAGACACCATTACCCACTGTCTTTCACCACTTGTGTCTCCCACCAATCTATTACTGCCATTTTCAAATAAATTGTCTCTTTCTCTCTCTTTTTTTTTTTTAAAGGCTGCCCATTTTCTAATTTTATTTTGTAATACGAAGAAGAATTGTAATTGCAATGTAATGAAAACAAGTCATGAACATATATTTTAAGATATTTTGCAACAGATTTTCCCCCTTTTTTTTTTTTTTTGGTAAATTAAGTCAGATACCTACCTGCTTGTCCAACGTAAAAGAGAAATGTCAATGTTCAATTACTTCCACAAACCTGAGTGAATGAAATGAAGATTTGTGTTTTAAAAAGGGAATATAATTGTCTGTTTTTGTCAGAAATAATGTGATAACTTTAAATGCCATCCAAATGTTTAAGGATGGTACTTGCAAAGACAAAGTTATACCTTCATCTGTCTAAGCTGAGATGACAGGCTTGTGAAGAGTCAGTTTGTTGTGTATTACAGTCTCTGTTTTCTGTTTCTTGCTGTTTTTTCTTCTTAATGTACTTAATTTAGTCTTCCATAAACCAAGAACCTGTACTCAACTTTCCAGCTTCAAAATGGAATATATGATACAATACTCAAAAAGAAAACTTATTTGCACACAATATCTATCTATAAAAATTGAAACATTAGACTTGTATATACACACATACTCTTTACGCAATGCTCTCTGAATTATTTTCAAAGTTGGAGTTGGTTAGCAAATATTCTGTTGGTTTGTATAAGCAGGGAGAATTTCCCTCTGTCTGAAGCAGACGGAGGGCAGGAAGCATGGGTCTCGCTTATATTGATAGTGATCAATGTTTAGGGCACGGTGAAGATACAGTAGTCAAAGCTGATATAGGTCATTTTACATTGTTAATAAAACTTTTGTTATTGAAACCAATCAACCTGTTATTCGTACATGTTATCCACTGAAATGTCCACTGGGTGGAGACAAACTATCAAGAAAGACAAACTTGTCTGACACATTTGTGTTTGCGATTTGCAGGAAAATAACCTGTGAACCAAACTGAATTTATATAAGGGACTCATTGTAAGAGAAACATCCCAACATTTATACTTTTTAATGTTCCTTCTGGTTTGTTATGGATTGTCACTCAGTTGAGCCTGTTTGTAGAGTAAACACTTATATCTGGGAGAGTTAGAGGGAGACAAAGAGGGGAAAGATTGAGATACAGTGAGGGAAGAGAGAAGCCACATAATCTTTTATTAAGTCCATAACAAGCAGCTTTTGTTTATATCTACAGATGGTCAGAGAAATAGAGAGTAGCAGGAACAGAGAGAGAGAGAGAGAGAGAAAGATTATACAGCCAGGCCCCAGAGAGGATCCAGCTGGTCACCTACATTTTCTATTGGACTTCTTTTACCAGTAACGGGCAGCTGAGCAAACCTTAAAGTTTCCTCAGTGTGCATTGCTCAGCGGCTGTAAGATGTATTATATTTATTAGAATTTATACCTGCAGGTTATGGGAATTTAAAACTCCAAAGTTGCAGATGTGAAGGTGAACATAAATCATGCAGTCATCATAGTGCATGAAGGGATACACTGAAATGATTTCCCGCAGCCCTGAAGCACTGTAGAAAATGGATAGTACTGCGTTATAGTTTTATACATTCAAACATTTATAATGTAGATATGCACAAGAGATGGGGAAAATGTCAGTAACTCCTTACAGTATAATGCATGTCATGCTACACTCACCCTCCATTTCCATCTAACAGAAAAGCTTTTGCAGGACTACAAATGAGTAACAAATAAAAGGGAAAAATCATCTGAATAAATGAGTGGAGAAACAAATGCAGATGCTTCCATACAGGGTATGAAGGGTCACTGATGGGTTTAATGAATTCAAAAATGACGTGAATTGTACACTATGTCCTGTGCAGTCTCCAGTTCTCAAACAAAATAGAGCAATTTGTTAGACAGCATCATCAAAACAGTAAATGAGAGAAATGCTACTGAAACAATGACGTCCATCTGTCCAGTAAAGTTATAGACGCTGCTATAAACCAAGCTGAGATGCATTGAAGATGTTCCGATGTTACTGAAGGCTCAGATGTAATAGACATCTGTCACCAACTGCACATTTGTTTTGTGTTGTTTTGAATTCATGAGATTTAGAGCTGATGAGCATTTCTACAACTTTTCTTCTCACCCATCAACCTTTGTGTACACAGCATGATGTGAGCTAGGGGCACACATCTCCTGACAAAAAGTATCTTTGTGTGATGGGGGAACACGTAGCTGTTGTCTTCACATAGTTATAACAGGCAGGTTCAGACACAGACATACACACATCACATGCACTCACGCTGTGAGAGGGCAGCGAGCCAGAGGCAGGAATAGGCTGTCAGCAGGGGTTTGCTTGGCAGGCTGAATGCTGTCTGGTTTAGTAAGCACAGGACATCTTTTGAAATAGACCATCTCAGTTCAAAAAACACAGATTTTCAAACATTTTCTCCGGGGACTTTTGGAAACAATTTTCCTCAAAACCTCAAAATCTACTTTTTGTCTATTGTGCACGCAACTCAGACAATTTATAACATTTTAAGAAATGTACACGCTGTCAGGGAAGGGCTGTGCATGCCATTTTGTCTGTATAATTACATTTACATATCATTATGTTTAAGAGAGAAATCTCTGGGGCTTAATTTGATCAACAAACAGTATAAAGTACCATGATGTAAAGAAATGAAGCATGGCTTATGCTTTATTGTATATTTGCTGGTTTCATACAGTTTTATTTAATTTTATACATGCATAATGTTGTACCTTTACTCAAAACAATAATATTTCACTTGGTAAATATGTGGAATATACAGTATAATAGAGAATTTATGTGCACAGGAAGGTGGAGATGAGAGGTCGTAAGGTCAGTGCTCCTTCTGTATCCTCAGGAAGTGCAAGGCAGGATACTGACAACTGACACCTTTTCTCCTTTACATCGGCGTAGTCCTGCCTCACACTCGCTCATAGTCTGCACGGCTGCAGTTGCATCCTCCCCAACACGTACACACACATTAAATCCTGGGAGTAAACAATCTGCAGACTCTTTACAGCGGCACTCGTTGGTTTGATCTGTACAAGTGGTGAAAAGATGAGTGAGATGGATGGTTAGAATTTGCAAATAATATACTTTTTTTTTAAATTATAGATTGTTTATTTCAACCTTGAGTGTCCTCACCATCGCAGGTTTCCCACATCTGACAGGTACAGCCTGTAGTTGTATTGTGCAGCGGCCACTTGCAGGTGCTGTCCTCTGCTATTACATAGTTTTTCTTCATACACTGCAGTGCATGCAATTTGCACACATTGAGAAGGACTGATTTTCCACTCACGGTACTAGTGGCGCACAACTGTAAGGATGAACTGTTAAGAAAGGTCAAACAAGCAAATTATTAATAAATACAATAACATCAAGAACAAGTAAATCAGACAGATCAGTTCAAAATTGTATACGTCCAAATGAGATATTCACAGAATAAACATACCCGCACTCAAAAGGCATTCTGCAAACACATTTTCCTCTGGAAGGCCTCTCCCACAGCTCACATTGTGCTGAGGGTATGATCACTTGTTGTTGCGCACTGACTGTTGATAAAAAATAATTATTTCACATTACTACATGACTGAACAGTGAAATATGACAATAAATGAAACGCAGCATGCAATATGCAGTCACAGCTGTCCCGTGTCATTCGTTAGAGAGCATTTACATTACCTTGAAGTAAAACTTACCCGGGCTGCATCTGATGTTTGCTGGGTCTGGTGAAAAATGTAGACTGGAGTCACAAATAGTTATTGCTTCTCCTAGAAGCTGTCTGCCCTCGGGACAAGACAAAGTAAGTGTCTCCCCTATGTCATAGATCTGCTTTAACGGAGAGGCAATGACATCATCAGCGAAGAACTGGATCCTGCAACTTGACACTGGAGAAAAGTCAGAGATTAATGAAGTTATACTGGAAATCATCACAACAATAAATAATCTGTTTGATAGGTTCTGCACTCACATGTGCAGAGTCCAGGACTGCCAGACCAGGTTTGATCAGCGGTGCATTCTAGGATGCTGTGACCAATAAGATAGAAACCTTCGGTGCAGGTGTACTCAACCTTACTACCCACAAGGTAAATGTCCTTAGGGTCCTGTGAAAAATGGAAACCAAAAAGGTGATAAACTAAATTATTTTGTTCTGTCCTTTTGGACACACTTTAAAAACAGATGGAAATAGAAATAATAATAATTGCGACCACCAATGTCATTGATCCATGACAATATTATCTCTACAGTAGACATAGCATGCAATATAAAAGCTCTAAATGTAAAAATCAATTATCTATTGAACTCATATAAAAACACCTCCCACATTGGCGTTTGTTTTATTCTATGTTGTGTCTCAAATGTGCTCTAGAGGCTCAATTTCTACATTCAGCAAGGACAAGACCACCATCAACAAGATATATTAAAATTATTTAGTGAAGAGGAAGAGGGTGTATGGACGCAGTGCTTTCAGATCTTTGGGATCCGAACGGATGTCGTCATGGTATGTTTGGAAGAACCAACAGCCCTCGGGTTGTATGAGGTGTCCTGCAATGACATTTCAGGGGGCTGAAGTGCTCCCATCCTGAAGAAGTGTCCCGAAATGTGACTTGGTGGAAGTGATGGTGGAACTACTTCCTCATATTAAAATCTGGGTGGGTATTGTTTGGTCAACTAGGCCGAGAAAGTTAATTATTTAAGGAGTAACATGTGGCCCTCTGATTAATATAAACTAAATACTGGAACAACCACAATTAGGGGGATTATAAAACAAAATGGATGCAATAATTTGTTTCACAAGGTGTGATAAATTGGTTTCATTTTTACCAGAATGTAGCCATTGACTAGAGCGGGCGGGGTTCCACACTTCTGACTTGCTGAGAGAGTCTGGTCAAAGCACTGAGGCTCCATGGTTCTGTGTAAAAATAGTTCAAAATAGCATGTTGTATAGGTGGATATCGATAGAAAATCTCTGTCAAAGCTCTCCTTGGAGAAAAGTAAATGGCCTTTCCTCTTAGTAACAAAAATAAAACCTCCACTCGCACTGACTTCAAGTATTGTATGTCTTGGTCTTCACAGTGAGATGTCTCAGTGGATTCGCCAATGCAGCCCTGTCCCCCGTTCTGAGGAGCAGGATTAGAACAGGAACGACTTCGCGACCGCCGATCCCCAGAACACACTGACCAAGGAGACCAACAGGACCAACCTCCATCAATCACTCCTACATGAGCAGAAAGAAAGAAAGAAAGAAAGAAAGAAAGAAAGAAAGAAAGAAAGAAAGAAAGAAAGAAAGAAAGAAAGAAATCAAACCTTCATCAAGACATGACTGTCATAATAAGAGAACATCTGGTTTGCAACACCCACCCTGCTGAAGCTCCACTGGACTTCCCCGCTCACAGGCCAGTCCAGATGTTCCAGGCTTACAGATGCATTTGCATACATCTCCATCCATGACAGCCATGCCATTGTTGCTGCAGGCCTGGCAGTGGCAGGGGTCACTCTCAGTAAGGTACTGCTCTATGGCTCTGCGAAGGTAGAGTTTCTTCACCCCAGCACACTGAACTTCCTTCACTAGCTCTGATAGTGGCCGCAGCTGCCAAGACAAGAGTCCAGATAAGTTAAGTTCAAGGAGTGACAGAAAATTGTGTTGGAGTTGTGCAGTGGACATGCTGTACATAAATGCATGCTGAGTCCGGCTGAAGCTAATATTGGGCTAAATCGAGTTTTATTTATTTAATTAAGATATATTTTAAAGTCTGTTTAGTGCAAAATTCCCTCTTTTTGATTCCCCTGAATGAAGTTCCTTTGCTGATTTGTGGCAGAGGGATGCACTCTGATATCAGGGTATAAATCTGTTGACATTATCCAGCTTTTATTGCAGTTTTAATATTTTGGTAACAATCCACTCCAACGCTTTGACTGTTTCGGGGTCAATCTCCAGCTGTTGTCCTTCAGACCACCTCAACGCGCTTGCGCCTCTGCGCCCGATATGGAATACAGTTCACGTCTGTGTATATCTGGTGTGTTGTGTAAGAAATAAGTGACTGAAAAAATGCGATCAAGAGATCCTGACTTTGTAGAGGCTAACAGCTGGAAAAATTGGCATAAATACACCGTGAGGCTCAAGAGAAGAGGGGCTGCAAGATATTTTACCAGTTGAGTGGTTCACTCTGTAACATGTGAGCAAAAAGCCAGCAAAAAATCTACAGGAGATACATAGAACGCATTCATCCACTGCACTTAAGAAACAAAAAGAGCTGATTTTGTTCTAAACAGATTGTAAATTTGGAATATATTGACTCAATCTACATGACTGAGACTGCTGAAGCATCATATCACTGTCAGCTGAACTTTGAAAGTGTAGAAGCATTCTAAGGGAATAGCTTCAGGGTTAGTATCATGGATATATTATAAGAGCTAATAGATCAGGAACTGTAACAGCCTACAAGACCCACTCCCACATGATTTCCTTCACCTTTTGTTTGATGACCTGTGGAAATGATCCAATAGAGTCAGCCCAGTTTGAGTACACTTCCCAGTTCTTCTCCGCATTACTGGGCTGCATGGTCATCAGTTCTGCTGTATATTGGACATCTCCTCCAACTACGTCCACTCTATGCACATTATTGCTCCTGGAATGAGCTATTTTAATAAAGGTTCATAGAGAATATGCATGAGACATATGCTTTTAAACTGAATGCTCTGGTATATATATGCAGAATTAACACCAAATTTGTACCATTGTCAGACGTATGTTCATGATGACCTTTCCTGCAGTCCACAATGTTGATGGGGAATATCAGAAACCAACGTTTAGTCCTTGCACATTCATCATACCGCTGGCTTTCTCTAACTTTAAAACAAAGGAAAGGTAGGTCCGTCACCATTAGAAGAAATGTGACACCAGGATGTGATACAAAACAGTACTTTGTTCCTGATATATTTCAAATAAATATTTAAGTATTGCAAAAAAACATGACAAGCTGAATCACAAGTCAGTCATAGCCATAGACTCCTTTTACTCTTTTTCACCCATTTGTCTTTCAGTTTCTTCATCAATTGTGGCGACAACTTTGAAGGAGCCTCCAAGGCTTCCCTCAGACAGGTAATGTGTTCCAAACCTCTCCAAAACCTTCCTGTAGGCGGCAAAGTCATAGACAGATGGGAGTTTGGCCAGTGCCCTCCACAACTCCTCAGATATCGGGAGGAACTGAGGAGAGTTACTCTGGAACTGAGCGACTTCTATGTTATTCTTTAAGACCAAAACTTTGTTTTTCTGTAGGGGAGAGATCGTGAAGCAAGTTTAATTGTATAGTTTGATTATTGTTTTGAAAATAGATGATGATAAAGATACAGTGATACATTTGTCAGGTTCCTACTTACCTTAGTCTTGTCTTGTCTCTCATGGAAGTCATAGTTGTGATATCCTGTCGTGGTCCCGGACACTTTCTGTCTGTTGACAATGTCCTTTGCATAATGCCATGTACTAGTGAATATCTCATCACTGAAATCATTTTGTGCTTTAACCTAAAAAACAAAGTTTCATGTTGTAATTCACCAATGTCACATAACACCTGTCAAAGCAAAAGAAATACTGATTGAAAAATGTGAATAATTTTTTTTAAAACACACCCTGTGGAGTTTTGCCCACTTTTGATTACTAGATATCTGTATTGTCTATACCATATTTCAGATTATCCAGCGCTTGCATTAGAATATAATGTAAGTATGCAAAGTGAAAGGTTGGGTCAACAAACTGGGTGACTTTTTGGCAAAATACAATAACTTATATTTATACTTATGATATTGACTTGATTTAACTAATTCAGATGGCTAAAGCTTCATATTGGTTTGAAATAATCTTTTAAATACATTTTGCAAAGATGAGGACTGTTGATTTTGTCCCTGATTACAATGAAAAACACATAAATTTTCATATGAGGCACCATATTGTTTTTGGACAGACTTGAATCCACTAATAAGGTATCAATATACATTGCAATCAGGCATTTTCTGGAGTGACTAACCATAAAGCTGTACTGGGTAGTACTTAGGGGTAGTCTGTAGACAGCCATGTGGACGCCGCTGAACATTGTGCGACACTGACCTCCAAAGTTCTTTGTGTTGATGACACCGGCCCTCCTCTTTCCTGTAACCATATCATACCTACAGAAGGAAACCATCCCATAAATAAGCATGGGGTACCTGCTCCAAAGATTTATACAAAACCACAACTACATCTATGTCGGATTCCTCACTTACCCGAGTCCTAATAGTTCAATGTTAGGTGGGGGGACTGAATTTGCACATACAATGTATTGTTGGGATGGGTCACAGACTTGTTCATCGAGTCCATCATCCTCACAGTCCTGATCTCCGTTACACACCAGAGACCGGCTAATACACTTCCCTGAAGGTCAAAAGGCAGACAGACAGCCATCGCCATGGAGTCAACATTGGGGATGACCAAAGGAAAAAAAAGAAAATTATAAATTCACTAACATACTAGAACTGATAATAATAACAATTGCAATTTGTTAAGTTTAGTTATGTAATTATGATCAGATTTGCTAATAATTATTTCCGACAGTGGTACGTGGTTGTCTGTCTTAGCATAGATTTTATTTTATATTTAATGAATATAAGTTAATATTAGGGGAGGTCCCCTTATATATATTTTAATTTTGGCCTTGCTTTGTATAACTGTGAATGAACATGAGTTTTATTTCTGACCTGATCGGCAGCGAAACCTGTCTCCACATCCATCCTCTAGAGGGCAGCCTTTTGTGGTTTCACAGGATCTGGTCTCTTTTCGATCCCCTCCGCAGAGGTTCCCTCCAAATTGAGCATAGACAGCCATGGCCCGACTTCTTGTCTGGAACATATCAAAACCAGGCCGAGATAAAGGTTGCCACAAAAAATTTATATAATAACTTTGTAAACTATTTAATTTTATTATAATGCTGTTGCTGCTCTTATTTTAAATTGTTGTATTTAAATAAGATTATATTCATGATAAACAAGTTAACTAAAATAGTTATTGATATGGTAATGTTAATGTATCTAACCTGTAATTTGGTGCATCCATCACACTCTGACCAATCCCCATATGGCCCCCACTGGCAATGCACTCTCTGGTTACAAATCCTTGGAGAGGAAATTAAAACCGAATATATTGAATAAATGATATCAAAATAATGAATTAATGTTTATCTTTTTCGTATATTTACAACGTTATACTTTTGGTGTAAAAATGAAGCAAAAAACAGGTTTACCCTTTAGAAGTGAAGAGGAACAAAAGCCACGACACGACTGCCAGACAGAGTTCTGTATAATTCTGAGATGTGAAGAGAAGAGAAAAGGAGAAGAAAAGGAGAAGAGAAGAGAAGAGAAGAGAAGAGAAGAGAAGAGAAGAGAAGAGAAGAGAAGAGAAGAGAAGAGAAGAGAAGAGAAGAGAAGAGAAGAGAAGAGAAGAGAAGAGAAGAGAAGAGAAGAGAAGAGAAGAGAAGAGAAGAGAAGAGAAGTAAATTTAAAAATCTTTCACTAAAATAAAATCTCACTCACATTATCACTATATGAAACATTTGGCACGAATCTGAAAGTTTTGTTAAATAATTCTCTATTAATGAATGTAAACTGACTTACTTTCATCCTGAGTGAAGGAGCAGCAGACAGTCTTTTGAACAGACGCTAACAGCTGGTTATGTTGTTTTGTTCTTGAAATAGGGAGTCAAACTCTTGGAAGGACATATTTGGTTTCATAGGAAAAAAGATTTGTGTGCGTGTGTGCTCGTGTGTGTGCATGTATAAACAAATATGAAGTGTGCAAATGGCTTTGCACAAAAAAACCCCAAAAAACCAAACAAACAAAAGAATCTGATGTTGCAACAAAAACGTCATCCAGAGAATCATTCTAAACCGAAAGCAGAGTCTTCTTAGACTGAGACTCTTCATCAGACCCATCTTGTAGAAAGTTTACCAGATACTATTGTTGCGCCACATTTTAGTTCTGCACAACTATATGTTATTTCAGTGACACATAGTGTTAACTAACTGCTTTTCTTTTTTTTTTTTAATGATGTTTTTTTTTCTTTTTATAAAAATTGAGCTTCAGTGTTGCTCAGACAGAGATTTGCTTCTGTCTTTGACAGAGGTACAAATGAAAATTAGTATTGAGATGTGATTTAGTCCAACAAACACTGGAGGGCAATATAGATTTGAGAAGCATTCCCACTACATGACTAAAGTGTGAAACAAGGAAACAAGATCAAATTTGTGGATTCAGTAAGTAGAATAGACGAAATTAACCTTGTGAGGAAAACTGCAACAAGGTTTTCTACGTAATAGCAAATTATCTAATAGGCAATTAGGTCAGTTTGGATAAATTAATATGTTGATCTTAATGATGATAGAGAGAGAGAGAGAGAGAGAGAGAGAGAGCGAGAGAGAGAGAGAGAGAGAGAGAGAGAGAGAGAGAGTGCAGGCAGCGAGACATCTCTTACAGCCAGACTTGAGATTCTCTTTCACATTTCACATTTCCATCTAATTATGGACATATCTGTTGTCACAGCCAGCCAGGGGGCTATGCTGTGCATATCCATCACATACTGGCAGCAGGGAATAACAGAGTTTAAGTGTTCAGATGAAATGTTTTTAGCAGCCATATAGGGCAGATTAGGTTGTGTCAGCGAGTATTGATTCCTGCCAGAAATAAGCAAGAGACAGTTTTGTCCTGGCTACAGATTTAGGTTGTCAAATGAATGTACAGCTCAATTTAAAAAAAAAAAAAAAAAACACATTGCAAAAGACAGGAATGGTTACCACAGTGGCTATGACGTTTTGGAAATGAGAATACATTTTCTGGTTCTGAACTGAGAGCAGCAGCATAAAATAGAGCAAATTAGGAAGCACAAGCTCAACAAACACTTTGTGCCCATAATCTCAGCCACTCAGTCACTGAAAATGAAGCTCCCTCGGGGTAAGCATCTTATTTGAGAGCCATTTTCCAGGTGCAGCGATTTTAAAGCAACGCAGAAATTGTGTGGCATTTTCTAGTTGACTGTCACCTATGATAAGCAAAGGAAGAAAGTGAGCTTTCCATCTAACAACACCGCATACTTTATTTCTGCTTTTGTGCATGCGTTTAATTTCACGGATCACGAGTTAAAGGCGCCTAAATAAATTATTCATATGGACACTAATAACCTTTTTTTTAAGGAAAATGAATCTAGGTAATTGTATGATCACGGTGTCACTTTAGGTCACTCTATGAACTCGGGACAATTGAAATATATCATGCATGATTTGCCAATAATAGACTGATTATAAGTACAACAGTGATTTCCTGTATTTCTAAAATGACCACCCGATGCTAAATGACTGTACAGCAGCAAGCCAAGTCCCAGCACCTCAGGCTAGAATAACAGTTGGCTCAGACAATAGGCCACCAGACCGTGCCCTCCATTAGTGCCGCTTCTGCTGTTCAGAGGGCTATCTTTGACCGCCATCTGCCCTGGAAGTTTAGTGTGCCAGAGAATGACAGTCTGTGTGGGTCAGACAGACAGAGATGTAGTCAATGATTTTTTTTTTGTCTGTGCTCACCCATAACAAACTGTATCCCGCTTTATTGACTAATTAACTAATTTTGTTGAATATTTATGAGGGATAACAATGATAGTTTTTATAGCAGACACTGTTACTGTTTATATTTCTCTCACTGTAAAATCATGCATTGTTGTATTGCAGCTTTGGTTGACAGATAAATTGCCACTCAGTGTCATGTGTCCTCACAACTAGACGCAGGAGTGTTTGGTGAAATTACTCTTCCTCCTCCTCACACTCCAAACTTCTGAAACTATACATCTCACCACTGCCCCTCTCTAAACCGTCTAAATGCTGTTATCCATGGCTACCTCCTACACCTCTACCTCCCCCTCATCTGTGTGTTTGCTTGCACGTGTGCGTGCATGGCAGAAGGGAAGACAGACACAAACATGCACACAAGCATAAATACACAACAACATTGTGTTAGCGGATGACAAGTGTGGATGTCTGACAAGTATGCAAATTATTTTTTCATGCATAAATGTGTAAAACAAAATGATTTCCTTTCCTGTCTTTCTGGTTGTCACTTCCCAATGTACGTGTCCATCTTGCAGGGTGGAGAATGAAATGCATTAAACACAAATAAACGATTGTGTACTAAATGTATTGCACCAGTGTTGATATACCAGAAATCCAGAGCTTTGGAAACATTCAGAAACATGGATTATCTAATAATAAATAATCTTAACTTAACATTGATATTATTATTCCCCCCAGTGCTGTCACATCATAACTCCTCAGTTATGATGTTTTCCCGTTACATGGGTCTCTCAGTGAGTGTTAATCAACTTTAATCACCTGTTGTTATCACGATAATCGAGATAAAACAGAATTATTATGAAAAATGACTTTCAATTGAGTGATTTCCTGTGGGGAAGCCAGATGTTTACATTGTCTTGAGTCACATGACAGAAAGTCAGAAAAACTCAACAAGACACTGAGGTTTCAAGAGCAAATATGCACACTAAAGACACACACACACACACACACACACACACACACATAGCTTCTGAGTTATCTCTTTTTCTTCTTCATGAGCACACCTGGCTACAGAATGGCAGATACTGGATTACAAAACACAGTCTCAGCAAGGTCACCCTGGGTGCCGTTGCCCACCCACCTCAATTCTCATCACCCTGGAAACTGGATGATTTTAGGATGCTACTCATCACAGATATGGAATAAAATACGGACATGTTAGCTTAAAAGCTGCAAATCTGCTTTAGATTTAGAGTACTGCTGATTGAATTAAACTACAATGTAATTATAATGGCTTCAATAATGATGTTTTCAATCATTAACTAACCAAACAAACAACTAATTGCCACTCAACAAGCCAGAAACGGCTCAGGAAATGATACTTCACTTAGTCACTCAGTAGGCATAGAAGCTTTATTTGATTGGCCTTTTTCCACTTAGAACAGAGTCGCTTTCATTTGAACAAACGTTTGAGTTTTACAACAGCAAAGGACTCTTTTCACACCAGAACATGAAGGCAATGACAACAGTTTGGACCAGGGAAGACACAAATGTCCTTACAACACAATTTGCAAGCCTTTTTTTCAAGTCTGCTCATTTGTGTGGTTTTAATACTTAATCTGAATGAGGATATGGCAGAGCAACATCTACAAAAGAAATTAAGTTAGAGATTCAGGCTTAAAGGGTAAAAACATTTCCAGCTGAGATGCACCCATGCTCTGAAGAATGATATGTGGCAAATAACAAGAGATGCACAAACCTCAGGGACACCTGTTGGTGTACAACAAAAGGTATACATAGAAGTTTTCGGTTCATACACCAAACTGAAGTACCGAATATGAAAAACAAGAAGCTCAATTATAAGTTAAGAAATTGTTGTCGATGACCCATTGCAATAAATTTAAATACTTTACAATTTATCGGCAGTATACTATTTGCAATTACAGTATTTACAAACGTTTCACAATATAAAACATTTTAACATAAAAACCACACTGAAGTAAAAGAAAGTACCGTTTGAACCCTAAAACTTGAACTAATTTCCACACTGAAAGCATACGATACAAATATGACCTTCTAAGCGAATACTCAATCGCTCAGTCACATGAGACTTTGTTTTTTTTGTTTTTTTTAGAAATGGCACAGTTACTCACAAGACACATACATTCACAAATCCAAAGAGTTGGAGTTTTCTGTTTTGGCTTTACATTACCAAACTAGACAACAATGTCCTTACAGAATACATTCTCTGCAGAAAATGCCACACCGATCATAATGTGTGGATGTTTGGACTAGTATGTAAGTATGTTTTTTTTTTTCATGCATAAATGTGTAAAACCTTGCAACAAAATAATTTCCACTGTCTCTCTATGGGCGTCACTTCCCAGTGTACTTTTCCATCTTGCAGGGTGGAGAATGAAATGCATTAAACACAATTAAAAAGGACTGTGTACTAAATGTATTGCACCAGTGTTGATATACCAGAAATCCAGAGCTTTGGAAACATTCAGAAACATGAAACATCTTATAAAGTAGACACCAAAGAGCTACTACTAGATCTTAACTAAACATTTATTTTATTATTTCCCCCCAGTGCTGTCACGTCAATACCTTCTGACTCCTAAATTATGATATTTTCCTTTGTATGACTTGAAATAAAATGGATCTCAGTGAGTGTTAAGCAACTTTATCACCTGTCGTTATGAAAGACACAATACCATGATACATCCCATGATGACTAATATATATACTGCACTACAGCAGCAAGTATAGACACACACTCTTGTAGCCAGATGTACTGTATTTTTATACTTGGCTATCACGACTCAGCACCTACCAGAAAATCCGATAAGTCTGTCACGCTGGATTGTAACTATTAGAAATGACTAGTAGCAATGATTGCATTTCTTGCTTTCCTAAACAAATACTTTTTTTTGTATTTGTTTATTTACTTGACAGCGACATGTCGATGCTTTTCTCAAAGTTTTAAACATACTGACAATGGTAAAATTATAGTTTAGTTAGTTTTGGTGCACCAAAGAAGTAAACAACACGATTGGTACATTTTTTTCTCAGCTAGCCAAACTCTCTCTCTCTATCTCTCTCTCTCTCTATCTCTCTCTCTCTCTCTCTCTCTCTCTCTCTCTGTCTCTCTCTCTCTCTCTCACTATGGTTTAGAATGAGGAGTTGAATCAATGGATAAACAATGCACGGGTGTCTGATCGATGTCTAGGCTGCAAGACGACTTAAGTGGAGACTATTACTGGAAGAAAGATCTTGGTTACTGTTCGAGAAAGAAATGGAAAAAATATTCATTTATATGTCCATGTGTTGAATAAACATACTGTAAGAAAAAACACCTGCAGTGATCTGACTAGGTATGCATATTGTTAGGAAGAAAAAAAACTTTTCTTTTATAAAACAAGACAAGCTATTAATTGTTAGCTACTTATACTGACCTATATTTCAGTGGTTTAAGTTACACAAACTTTTTTCTTTTTAAAACAACCTCTGAAAAAGACAGTCACTGTCACTAGAATACCAAGAATGATGTTCCAATACATTTAGAAGAAAGTTGATCTGCTATGAGGAAAACTAACCTAGTCAAAAAAAAATCAATAAATAAAAACATGTCATCTGAAAAATAGGAAACAAGGAAAACCTCATTCTCATAGTGCTCCGACCAAAAACTAGTGGTTTTTTTCTCCAAATCCCAACTTGTCTTCCCTCAACCATTTCATTTCTCATTTCACTATAGCCCTAAATAAAGTGAAGAGAGCAGTGCTGCTCCTCTCCTGAAATAAATGCCAAAGAGAAAAGACTGAGAGCACAGACCCACGCCACAGGCAGTGGCAGTGACTGTGCTCCCTTACACCCCCTGTGGGCTCTCAGGTGGCGTCATCATCCTCTTCGTCGTGGTGATAGTTGAGGGTGATGACGGCGCTGATGAATTCTCCGAGCTCCACAAAGTCAGCTGTGATAATGTTGATGCCGCTCTCCCCGGGTCTCTGGGATCTTATCCACTGCATCATTCCCGGCAAGGCCCTGAAAACACACACGCACACAGACACATGTCAGGGGAAGGTGCTAAAGTGACAAAAGATAAAGAGAAGGGTGATTCATTGTTGGCTGGTTTAGCAGGGAGAGGTGCACACTGTGATAAAAGATCTATGTGACACAGCACGGGATGTCTGCAAGCCAGCTCCGGGTGACACTCTGAACACTAGGCTGGACATGTTCATTGGAGAAAAGCACCAGGGGAGGGTGTGACTCCTGCAGGTGCCTCGCCCAGCTTCCTGCATGGAAAAAATATGAGTAGTCTCCTCCACAGTTGCTTTCTAGTTCTGTCAAGTCCTCTGTGCGTCAAAACGAGTGTAATCAATTTTGAAGGATGCCTACATCAAAGTAACCAAAAACGTCTGGTGAGGATGGCTGATAGTAGAGTTATCAAATGAATAATTCATTGATGGTTTGGCTGCCGTGGCTTTTAACAAACTAGTGACATTAAAATAGAGTGAAATACAGACAAAGCTAAGGGGTAAATCGGGGGGCAAAAAACACACCACTGAGAAGGATAGATATAGAAAGAGGAAGGCGAAGGATGAGAAGCATTGCCTCAGGTTTCTGGCAGCTGTTCAAAAAATAAATAAATAAAAAAACTTGAATGAGGTCAGTGTCAAACGCCTGGAAACCCGTAGAAAGCGACATGCCTCTGGATTAAGTTAAAAATGCCACAGTGACTCACATATGACACTTTATGCATGTGTGTCTGTGTGTGTGTGTGCATCCATGCCCATAAAATTATATAGTGAGTTGTTATAAGTAAATCCTGTCACTTCTGTGGCCTCCGGTGCCTGAGGTCTTGCTATAATTTTAATCCCACAGCGCTCATGTATATGTTGGATCATATTCAGTATCTTAACCAGAACCCACGCGTGAAACATTTTGCTTACTCTTTCTGCATCTCTCTCTCACACCCACACAGACACACACAGCCACACGCATACACAGGTGTGCACACCTTTCTGTGATTGTCTCTCTCAGTCCGCTAGCCACGCCCTTCATCACAGTGCTGGCCTTTGGTGTCAGGACGACCTGGGACACGAAGAAGGTGCCCTTCCTCCTACAAGAGACAAGAAGACAATTTATTTTTGCTGTATTTTCATTGGTCTTCATTTTATCTACTTATGTGAAGCATAAGTAGAGGCTTTCTTCCTTTAAAAATATAGATAGAAAATATTAAATCATTGGTCATTACTTCCTATACTCATACTCACAGTCCATAGCTAGACTTTACGGGTCATTTGAAATGCTATAAAAGATAAAACAAGGGTAACGCTACATAGACGTAGAAGTTGACCTGCGATCAGTGACAGAGGCCTGGAGAAACTGAACCAGCTTCTCTGGGTCGGTGGTGTTGGCCCAGGGAGCAGGCATCATCTGGCCAGGCCACAGGAAGGGTACTTCCAGGGCCATGGGGTGGTGGTAAAACACGAGCACTTGATACTCCTTCTCCCACAGATACTGCAGAGTCACCTGAGGAATTGTGGGAGGTGGCAAAAAAAGAAAAAAACGTGATGAGTATTGAATAGTAAATGCAAAAGAGCACATAGTGTGCTGAGATTCACCTGGCAACTTATTTAGTAACTCTGTGTTTACTTGAATGGATGCTAAACGAACACGGATGTTATTTCTGATTTTTTTTTTTTTAATAAACCCTCTTTATTGATTTTTCTCGTCTTGAACACAACAGACACACCAACACATCTACATGTACACATCCAATACAAAAGCAATCCAATATACTGACCCCTATTTATCTCTGAATGAATAAAAAAAATACAGATGAAGGGGATATAGGTTTTAAAATTTTCATAGTATTACAGATAATGAAAACTACCAGCTAGAAATCACGTTTGTGCAGTATTATAATTATTTCCCGTTTTTATTTATACAGAAACATAAACGTGAGCAAACATATACTACATATGGGAGATTATAGCTAAATTACTTGTTGTTACCAAATCAATAGTAACAAATAGTTACATGGTTTTGATCTCCCCTCATGTAATAATGACCTTTTACTGTGAGAAAAAAAAAAAGTAACAAGTAAAATGTAGAGTAGAATGAATAGAGCAAAGGGAGGACAGCAATGGAGGGAATATTACAACTGTTGAAGAGAGAATACAAGTCAATGTTGTATGCTTTAAAATTAAACACTACCCTAAATGTCCCTACAGCACCTGAGAGGAAGTTCATTATTTTTACAGTCTACCAGCCACCACTGGCCTTTTCCTCTTCTCAACATTTCACCGTCATGTCCTCAGATCAGGCTGCCCCCAAGCAAGCAGCAGAACTTGACAGGAAACTATTATCGTAGAATAGTGGCAGTGATGTGGGAGTTGGTGAAGGGTTGATGAATTTTATAGCTGATTGGTATTCCCAGTACTTCACGTACTCCATCATGTCAAGATGAAGTATGTAATGTGAGAAAATAGAAGAAAGAGAAGCAGCATGTGAGGAATCTGAGCATGCATGGGAAGATGACTTCCGTGCAAAAAGGGAAAATCGAGTTTAAAATGAATTGGGGATGATTAGGCGATCTTCAAGTGATCAAGGATCACTGTTGTAGAAGGCCCGGGAAAACAATAAATATCAGATGCCTTTGAACACAAGACAAAAAAGTGTGCCTGATGTATATCTTTTTTTTTCATCCAAAATAAATGTTTTTTGCAGGTTTTATTCCTACTCCCTGGTGTTAAGTGTAAATAGACAGCCTTCTTTTTCACACTACCTCCTGGGCGAAGACAACAGGGCAGAGTTTGTCTCCAAACACCTCCTTTAACATGGCCACCAGCTTTTCATGGTGCAGGTTCTGCACACCATAGAAGTGGTTGAAATCCAGAAACACCACCTCTCTGGCATGTGCTGACAGGAAGCTACTGATTTGCTCAAGACCTTCTCTGACCTTTAAAAAAAAAACAAATACACAAATATTAACAAAACACGGAAATGATGTCCTTTATGATATTTATGAGATTCAACATGTAGAAAAATAACTTTTGGTGTGATTAAAATATCTGAAGGATCTTGTATGTTTAAGCTTTCAGTTTGCATATAAATATGCTACCACATACACAAATGCACAAACATATCTAGGCAACCATGAGCATCGGTAAAAAATTAATCATATTTAAAAAACACCAAAACTCTACACTGACTGTGGCACTGAAGAGCCCGTGGGCGAAGAACAGCTCGTTGTCGGGGTCGCGGGGTTTGGTGGAGATACGCAAGTCAAAGAAACGGATTCCAGCCTCCAGCTGGGTGTTGAAGTTCATCGTCTGTGTAGCCAACCACTTCCTCATCAGCTTCTTGGCCACAGTGCCAAAAACAGAAACAAAGTTCTGCACCGTCTCAGGCTGCTCAGGGCCCACTGGAGATGCCTCGTCGATGTAGAAACTGAAGGAATCATGGGAACCTGGAGAAGACACAAATGTAAAGGTAATTGACTGCTGCATGTTTTTCATCCGTGTTGGGAAACTGATGTAAGAACGGGTCAGTGCTGGTGCCATGGCAACAACACTGATTAACAGCATATGTGGTCATATGTCATGAACTCGAACAACTTGGGAAAAAAAAAACGAGTCTGTGCATACACACTGATATTTTGTATGCGTCATATTTCTCGGGCAGAACAGAACGCTTTTTATTTTGTGTTTTTCTCAGATAGGTTACATTTTTATAATGAATCTAACAAAAGTTTGCCACCAAACTTCCACATTTTGTTCAGCAACTGTCACAAATGAACACCGCTTTTGAAGTGTAAATGCAATAGCCGTAAGTAAAAAGCTACCGCTAAAAACAAACTACAATTGGAAAATACTATATGTTGATAATTCTACCAGTTGCACAGTTTGAGTTATAATAGTTTGCAACAGTGTGAGCATAAACACAACTAGAGGCTGTAAAGGTGGACCAGTGTGTAGATGAGTTATGAGTTACAGATCTTACTGTATATTCTTTCTTAGTAATTTCTTAGCAATTTAGCATTTCTTGTCTGATGTTTTCAACCACATCTCATGGCCTTCTTTAGCACAGGCTCAGTTATCATTTCTATCAAACTCTTTGTCGGCTGACCCGGAGCACTATTCTTTTGGTCAACATGCAGTATGACATATGATTGTAGTCTATGAACACACCCTGTGGGTGTTCATTTTAAATAGAGATTTGAATTCTTTGTTAAACCCAATGCTGAACAGATTTTCTGCCAGTGTGAGTATAATCCCTCACATTCATTCACACCCTTGAATATTTTCTAACTCTATTGGAAAGTCTAATTTCTGAATTCATTCATTTCTGAGAACTGAATTATATAAATATATTATTTATTTCCAGTCTGACTCCCCTTATGAATGATAATGTTTTCATGGATCTCAATAAGACACAACCATACTGGAGATTAAACTCCTTCTTACTTACTTAGATTATGATAATTTTAATTCAGATTAACATTTTTCCCAAATGCAAATCATATGATAAATATGTCATCATCAAATTAATGGGATTTTCTCATTTCTAATGTACTTTTTTTTTAAAATAACTTCCATTTTAAGAGTTGTATTAAGAATTTTTTTTTTTTACAAAAGACGCTACAGGCATCCTGTTAGTGTCAGTAAAGGTCTGTCAATACATTGATGCATTCCTGGGTGGCACTGAATCGTTTCCTTGGAACCAATCCAATGTGAAATCTGTTACTTAAGTCTGAAGGTCACTTGTCCTTCCATGACAGTTTGAGAGTTAGAAAAGAGTAAACATGTGTGTGTGTGTGTGTATGGGTGTGTGATTGTATGCACATGTTATGCAAAATAGGCTGACAATAATTTTGGTATCCTCCTCCTACTTTAATCACTGCAATCAATTCCTCATCCTCTTTTTGAGTGATCACATTCCCTCACTCCTTCACACAGCCAAACAACACACCCCTCTCTCTCTCTCTCCCCAGACACACACACACAGACACAGAGCCTTAATCGTCCTTCAGCTATCCTTCTCCAGTGCCAGGTTTTTGCAGTCGGCCCAGAGAATGACTATAAGCAGGACAGACAGCTGAATCCTGGGGCAGGGCAGCAAACAGCATCACTACAGGCTGAACCGTACCACCCGCGTCACAGCATAACAGAGCATGACCTTAACCGGTTGCAAACACTGGCTCTGCTGTTGTCATGAAAGCTGTGTCACAAAACATCACTACTGACTGGGGATGCAGTGAAGGTTTTTTTTTTATTATTATTATTTTTTTCATTATTGATTAATCTACAGATATTCTCCATTAATATATGAATGACTCGGCCTATAAAGTGTCAGAAAAAGGTGAAACATTCCCTCAATTCCTAAAGCTTTCTTGATTAGTCCAACCAACTGTCCAAAGATACTCAATTTACGTCACTAAATCACTAATCATTAAAAAGAAGAAAATCTGCACATTGAAACTATTATTTAAAATATTGATTTGTGTATCAAAATAGTTTCTGATAAATTTTTGATTGACAACCTGATTTGAACTTGATTTTAGTCTAATGACAGACATAATAAATACTAGGTATAGACTTGGGCATTCTTGGGGTATTCATTGTTAGGATTTATTAGAGAAAGACGTGCAACTCAACAGTCACACTAAACTCAACAGTCCCAGCAGGATCGAGCAGCAGTCTGTAGCTTATCAGGTTGTAATGAAAGCTGAATTCCTAAAGGCAAACTAATAAAACTTGTTTGTGCATTTTGCTAACTAGCATTTTCTTAAATATGTATGACAATGCTACAATGCAAATAGAGCTGGTAGCTTTTCTACCAGAGTTGTGAAGATGATTAAATATTGTTCATGTTATGAAGTAATTTCTATACCCTTATGCTGTGCTGTGTCTCAAGGGCAACACATTAATTTGGAAATGTGGGGGAATTAGGAAATTAAAGTGTGCAGACAACACATTTCCATGCTAATAAGAGTACTCTCTACATTTTGTCTAGAAATTGAGTCATTTAGCTTTTATTCTCGCAAGCATCTACATGACCTTAGACTTAACATTCATTAGGCAACATGATGTTTACCAGATTTTTGTTTACTCTGTTTTATGCTTCAACAGCATTTTCTTAAGTGCAGATATATACACTTTAGGAACTTTTCTTCCCCCTCACATCTGCAACATAATCACATGTCAGATGCAGACATGTTCGACTGCAGCAAGGAGGGAAAGTGGAGCGCGAGGAAAAAAGAGAGACAGATAAGGACTGAAACAAGCTGAGACAATGATAGCAGTGATTCAGTTAATGATGATGATGATGATGATGATGATGATGAGGATAGTGGTGATGGTGGCTGAAGACTGGTACCTGTGTTAACTGAGTCATTCTAACTGAATGAGAGCAGGTCAATCAGAGAGGACCACTTTTTGATCACACATCATTACTGAGGAGAGGGAGAGGGAGAGGGAGAGGGAGAGGGAGAGGGAGAGGGAGAGGGAGAGGGAGAGGGAGAGGGAGAAGGAGAGGGAGAGGGAGAGGGAGAGGGAGAGGGAGAGGGAGAGGGAGAGATGATTTTATAGTAATAAGTGTTGCTCTTTTCATATACTTTCTGCAGCCTTCTATTCTTCAAAATCCTGTTCAATTTGCCACGTTCTTTCTTTGACTCCTGTCACTCTACTCTTCTCCATCTTGTTTGAGTGGCAGTGGAAACTCAAATTAACTGCCAGCGGTGAGGCAAATGCAACCTGTGGAGAATCCATACCTAACCTAATGTCAGTTTCTAATATATTTTGATAAAGGATTTACTTAATTTACAAAATTAAAACAGTTTGCAGGTCAGCGGAACAACATCTGGGGCAAAGTTTCAGATTACATTGATGACATGTATTCAGATAGATGGTTTATTATAAGAATCAATGTACAAGCGGTCTTATGTAAAGATCAGTATTCTTTGTGCAAAAAAATAGATTAAAATAGATTCTCAACTATTAGTTATAATAATAACTAAAGTAATTAGTAGACTGGTGTCTGAGCGATTTCCAATTCATCCTCTGCTGCTGGATGCGCACCTGGTCATGATCTTTGTTCAAAGTTCAGCTGACTGGTTTAAATAGGCCATGCACGGGCCACCCATTTGCTTAATTCCTTTATCAATGACATCCTATCTTTGTATTTCTGTCTAGCAAACTATTTTCTCCTCCCTTGTTTGTTTTAATTTTACATCCTCTGTTTTTCAATGGCTGACATCTCACTGCTCTACCAGTGTTTATTCTGGCATCTGATACCATTCATCCTTCTTGTTCAGGGGGCTTAAGTGGCAGCAGAGTGATCTAGTCAAGGGACTGATTTACAGCTAAAAGTCTTGAGTCTGCTTTTCCCTCCGCCCTGGGGGAGCCAGCGAGACTGAAGATGCCCCTTATGTGATGGATTTGTTTTTATTCCCTGCAAGGACACCAAAACTTAATACAATTCCCATCAACGTTTGCCTCCAGCCCAACATATGCTATTCATTTTAATCCCTGAGCTGTTACAGTCAACCAGTATAGAGGCTAAATATGTTTCTCATGAACCCACTTATGCAAATCATACAATTTGGATTCATGTGGGCATTGTTGTATCCTTTGAAAAGTAACTCATCCCAACCAATAGTGTTTCTGCTTTGAATTAAATCAAACCACTCAGAGTCAAACTATTAATAAAGTATATTTTCTTCCGATACGTGAAAACTTAAAAAGACTAAACTAAGCACCATCACAATCACCACAATGTCATTCATTTTTAAAGTATTTTGTCATAAACAAAAATAGCCTCTTAGTAGCAAAAATGTAGTAATCAATGAGGTATTTACTTTTATCAATTACTGTCACACCTATAAGACACACACACACATATATATATATATGCTCGTATACATCAGCACATACTCCAAATCATATGTCTACACCAGCACCAAAAATACTGAAGATCCATTTTAAATACAATGGCAGTGAGATTTTCCTTCCGGCAAAGCTTGTTTCATGCTGACATAACCACAGGGAAACATATTCACAATATCTCTAGCAGCACACCTTTGCTGACCATCTCAATCAGACAAGTGCACAGCCAGGCAGTCTGCTGCGCTCCCCTAGCAGTTCTAACAATAGCTACAGAAAAACAGCCCACCACTGATCAGCTTGGGAAGGGAAAATGGTAACTACTTCCTCCCTGCTACCCTTCCTTTAATGATCTCCATCCTTAATCTGCTACCACTCTCTCCTCCTTCCCTCTCCTCTGTTGCTCCTCCCATTACGCTTTCCCTAATTAACTATTGTGGAATTGGCACAGGACATCTGACTCGTACACTTTATAAGGTCACCACCATTGACTGTTTATAAAACAATCAATGGTCGCCATGCTGTGAGGCTTGTGTGGCCAATACAAAGAGCTGAGTCATGTCTGAAAGCGTAAACACAAACAAGGTGGTTCTGACCAGAGCAGATGACCAGATGGATTACGATCATTAAAATGTTTTGAATTGTGTTTTTATGATACAACCACAATTTGTAGCTGCAAGGGCTTGGCTGCTCGAAGGTGTTGTGAGTCACAATATAAGAAACAACTCTATTACTCTGTAATAACCCAAAATAAACAGTTCAGCCTATATGACTATATTCAAAAATCTCAATTTTTTTTGTCTGTATATAGGCTTCTGTAAAAAAGGTCTCCCCATTCTTCTTAAAATCCTGCAATTTTAGTTTTAAACCTCATAATTTTAAACCTCATTTAAACATCTCATGTGGGGAACCACAGGGTTCCGTTTCAGGGCCTATTCTCGCAAAATATGCTTCCATTTGGATGTTTTATAAAAATGTTAAAAATTCTGTTAAAACTGTTAATCTGAGAATATCCAACTGTATACACCCTTGAAACTTGTCTTTTATTTTGAAACATACTCTGATTGCGTTGAAAATTTAATATGCTGGATGGCTTAAAGCAAACGTAGTCACATTAGCCCCCTCTAATTCCAACTGTATAACCAACAATGTATCCTAAGTAGTAGCTCTGTCCTCCCCATTGAGAAAAAAAAAGAAAAAAAAAGAAACACCAAGTCTCATTTAGGAACCCAGAGACTGTGTTACATGCTTTTCTCACTTTGCGTATTGATTACTGTAACCTCTGTCAGTGGAAGCCAGTCAGTCGACCTTGTCTCACCTGCAGTTTGTTCAAAATACAACAACAAGGAACCTCAAGAACAGAGACCATATCTACCGTACTTGCATCCTGTCTGTAAGGTCACTGATATGATATGATATGACATTACATTACATTACATGACATGACATGACATGACATGACATGACATGACATGACATGACATGACATGACATGACATGACATGACATGACATGACATGACATGACATGACATGACATGACATGACATGACATGACATGACATGACATGACATGACATGACATGACATGACATGACATGACATGACATGACATGACATGATATGATATGATATGATGTTCTTGGTTACACAAATAAAGAGACAAATAAGTAAAGTGAGTAGCCATTTGATTACCAGCATATCATATATACTGTCATTTACATTCTTTTTGCATTGATATTGGACAGGTAAATTTAAGTCAGAGGCAACAGCAACAGAACATATGGTTGTTATTAAGTAGATATTATGTGTCATGCAGCAGATGTTGTATCTGTCTATAATGTATTGCATGTATAGACATATAATGTATCCTCCTACAATATAGAAATCATTTGGCTGCAGTAGCTCTTTATATCAGTTACTTGAAACATGACAAATAGATGCCATTAAAACAGCATAAAAATCAAGTGCTAATTAAGTCTTCACTGTCACCGCAAAACCTTAAAATAAATCTCTTGCCAATCATACAGAGTGATTATTTATACTAATGAGTACAGCTGTGTAAGACTGGCAACACATACACAGCGGGGACTGTTTAGCTTTTTGGCAACAGCAGAGCACCATGCCATCATATCACCCTTACCCAGAGTACTCCAAATATGGCAAATAAATACTTGGCCTGGATCATTCAGGCTGTGCCGGCTGGTAACGTAAGCAGTATCACTGAGTTAGAGGCATCAGTAGTTGGATGCTGAGGACTGTACAGCAGGATTATAACCTCATAAATATAATTTTTTTTTTTCCAAATATGAGGAAATAAAACTTGTGAATATGAAACAATTGTCTTGTTTGGTTCTTGTAGTTCCCAGTTTTATTCCTGCCTGATCAAAGAATTGTTATGCTGTAGTCTAAGATGAGATAATAGGATCTGAAATGAGACACTATTGAAAGAATAAGCTCCAATAGGAACACATGGTTGTTGCTAAATATGTTTTCATGAAATCCTGCAGATTATGGAATTTATCTTGGCAAACATTATGCCAAATGTGTGCGCACAAACACAAGAAGAGTCGGGGGATGTTTACATCCCAATGGAGAACAGACTGAGAGCATCTGAGCTGCAGGCTGCAAAGCCAATAAAAAGTAATGATACCTAATTAAATGGGACAGAGCATGCGCCCATGCCGCCTTGGCAGCACATGTCATGTGATTCAGCAAAATTACACGCATTAGGTACTACATGCCATGCTGTTTCTGTCTCTCATTTATGGCCAATATCTGATTAAACCTATGATAAATTGCATTTGTCTTCGACATCCTTCAGAGCAGTGGTCAGTGCTGGTACCATGCCCCACCTAATTGGATACCAAGCCATCTGCAACAGATGCCATCATTTGGTGTATATATAGTTGTATAGTCTGACAGCCAAATAGATGGAGAGATAGGGAAGACAGAGAGATCTGGACTGCTGACTGAGGGGAAAAAAAAAAAAAGAGAGAGGTGAGTACAAAGGATTAGAAATGCAGGAAAATGAAGAATGAAAGCGCTTTGTGTGGATGTGGGATAACCCCCAGGCAGCAGATATGAAATTAACTGGCTGCTAATAAGCCATCAGTCACATCAGTGGTGGGCTTTACAACCAGCATTTCCAATTTATTTTATTTTAAATGGAGTTTAAAGATACCTGCGCACTGATTGGTTAAAGGATCCAACAGCTCATTTTCAATGGGAAGTGCTACGATGATCTCAGTGTACAGCTTGGACTCATCCCACTCTTTTCTCCTCTGTGGCCACCACCCCAATACAAACGCTTAAAGTCCTACACAAAACAGAGCAGCATGGTTCAATGTGGCTATTGAGATTTTTTCAGTGACTGGCAGTTTTGTTTTTTTTCCCCCTCCTCAGCCATCCACGTTGTTTGGGATATTAAGTGGAGGAATAAATCATCGAGGTATTATTTATTACTATTTATCATCTGACAGTGGAACATAACACGAGGGAGATCTGAACTGTTCAAAATACATGGCACTTCTTACGTTGCGCAACAGGTCTTTCTCTTTGTTCTAACCAAGTACAATAAAAACCAAAGCCATATTTTAGGTGATAAGAGTTTCACTGGATGCAAAGTAGAAACATGCAAAAAGAATGAAATGTGTTAAAACATTTTAAACGTTAAATATCACATATATATATTTATTTATTTATTTATCTTCTCGTAGAACACATGCACGATGCAAATCCGCGCGGATAAAACAGGTGGACATCCTCATCATCCATCAGTACACTTGTGCTACGTGAAGAAACACCTACCGGGAATTGCCAAGTTGGTGAGCGGGATAGTGTGCATGCTCTGCGGTAAACTTGCCATCCAGTCTGCAAACCGCAGGTCGCTTCTCCCGTGAGACGAAGCCATGCTGACGCCGCGCACAACGCTCAGTTCTCCCGGTCCGGTGCCTGCGCCAAACTGGAGTGCGCGCTCTCTTTCGCTCTCTCCCCCTGTACACACACACACATACACAGATACACACACACACACTCTGCCTCTCTCACACACACACACACACACACATCAACAAGACAGAGGCAGTCCACACCCCCCTGAGGTGGTACACATCAGCGTGTAGCACAATTATGAAAATGCGGATGGACAGATCCAAGTATGGCATCATTCGTCTTTCCAGTAATTCGCAGCAATAACATTGTAACGAATACATGTTTGTACAGTTTTATAGCAAGGCTACACAAAACGAGAACAGACTACTTCCTCTTATGGATTTAAAGCACGGTAGTGGGCAAGGGCGTAACTTCTCCACGTCTCCAGTGGAAATGACCCCAGACGGTGGGGACACCTATTTGAGGGGGTCCATGTTAAAACATTTGGGACAGTGCAGTTGTGTATTACTGTATATGTCAAAAGGTTATTCAAGCTCATTTAAAATAAAGAAAGAAATTAAAAAGCCTTTAAAGATTAAGCTGCAAAAGCCTACTTGTTAAGGAGCAGTATCTCTAGCTAAATATAGGCTACAGGTATCCTCAAAGTGACTGAGAGGGTTTATATTATTGGAGAGGTGCATCATCATCTTATTATATTCTGCTTTTGTAGAGAATTGGTGTAGCCTAACGCCTGGAAATGAAGACAGCTGTTATTACTGAGATTGAAATCTGCTGTAATACCAAATGACCTAGGCACACGTTTGAGGTCATGGACTTGCACAGTGGGAACCATATGGCAGTGATTCATTATCACTGCAATTAATATGGAAGTGATAATGAACTGGCATGTCGTCTAAACATGAGTCAATTAAAAAAAAAAAAAAAACTAGGTCACACTGTAAACTGCATATTTATCACAGTATGTAGGCCTATCTGGCTGAACGTTATATAGACATTTTCCTATATGGGTGCATTTTCAAACCTGGGTCCAGGGCGAGCCATGACAAAGGGAAACCAGGTAACTACTGAGTTTTGTTTTGCAATTTCCCACTTGGCTGCGTTTCTGTGACAAAAGAGGAAGGATTGAGCATATTAAACTATTGTGGACACACAATTGACAAGATCAATTCTGTCAATATTGACATAACTATCCTGTATTATCATTCCAAAATACATAAAAATTAATGTGAAATAATATACTGTAGTCAGATATAGACTGAATATCACTATGGTTAATCTTCAATTACTGCTATTCCCCGTTGAATGCAACATACATCATTTATCAGCATAGAAAGAATGATTAAAGGAACATTTAACATACTTAAGTGAAAGCCCCCGTCAACATGAGTTAAAATAGCTCTAATGTTAGTTTTCCAGTGTACAAAATGGCCACAATGTTTAAGGAATATCAGTTCAAATACCTAATCAAAAATAAAGCAAAGTGCAATTACTCATGTTTTAACATTTTCATTTGCAATGACAAAAAACTAAGTTCAAGTACTGCTCAAGTCCAAACATTTGTCCAAGCGAAGGCCTGTCATGTTTCTCAAATTCTTTGTTCACTGCATTCCAGTGCAAGTATGAGAAATAGGTTACAATATGTGGGGTCATAGGGAATCACTCTACTTTGCCTCATGATGGGATGTGCTGGATTCACATCAACAGCCGGTAGCAACAGCCCCTGTCACTTTCTTCCATTTTTCTGCTTGATGATCCAACCCAGTTGATCTTCTTGAACTCACCCTTGAGCCCACTGGCTGAATTCTCCGGTTATGCAACACCCCCATGTAATGGCAGGGCCTCTCCCATAAAGAATGTCAATGCAAACCCACTGTATCACAATCACTGTGTGATTTGATGAGCTGAATAATCTGAACACATACGAGAACAATTGCTATGTTATTTAAGGTTTGTTTTATGCATAAATAATGAGATTTAGATTTCCGCTCAGCACACAAGGTCGTTTATTTTTATTGTATGTACAAAGGCAGGGAAACAGCAAATTTCTGAGTAAAAAAAATGTTAAGGCTTCATTATTCTTGCATTGTGTGGTATGCGTTCCAACTGAAATGTCTGAGGCAGAGAAAAGAAAAATAGACATTGTTCATCAAACAGGTTGACACTGTGGCAGAGGTGATTATTACAAACATGTTTCAGATGTTTTAACCACATCTCCCTTACCTTTCCTAATGAAAAACAACACAAAAACATATCTAATATTGGCTGTCCAATCCTAGTACTTTTTGTTACTTGCTATAGCACACGTTTACATTCTACTACAAACACATTTCCTTCTGTGCTAAATGTTGAATCACATGACCTACTGCATGTTGGTTTTTTTAAATTTAAAACATTTTAGCTCTCTTTACCTTATTACAGTAACTTATTGCTCTTACAGTAAATATGATTCACAAGATGAAGTATTTCTGTAGTATAGAATTTTACATATATAGTACTAGTAAGGTTGCATTTATTTTAATATTTGATAACAGTTGAAAAAAAATAACTTAACAGTGTTTTTATCAGATCACAAAAATACATGTTGTATCCTGTAAATCCTATTCAGCTGATATTTGTGATGACTGATTGCTTGATGATGATTATCATGTACCAGCACCTGAATATTTGTCTTGTTCACGTATTTTAACAGTCTCATGCTACTAAATCAATAGCTGTTTATCAGAGAAATGAAATGACACAAACCAAATAACACTTCTGACGTTAGTTACATCCCCTTTTAGATTTGCTGCATGGATTTCAGGTTGGGGGACACCTAGAAGACACCAGATGGAACAGCACATGGTTACAATACTTGATATCTGAATGTAAAATATAATATAATGCTAACCAAACTGTTACTCACCTCAAAATGTGTGCCAGTGCATGCCTTGATATCTTCAGGAGTGAGTCCCTCCCAAACCTCTATCAGAGTCAGGCCTTTTGTCTTATCCACATCAAATACAGCCTGGTAAAGAAGCAGGGCAAAAAGAAAAGAGCAGAAGGAAAAGCAAAAAAGATGTGATGTTTAGAGAGAAAGAGGTGGGTGATAAGACAGAAAGGCAATTTGAATGAGTTTTTCCTTTAATTGATGTGTTTGAAGCCTATGATTTGTGGTCCCTGGGGTCACAGACAAGGATGTGGAGGCATCAATTATCAAAGTGACCTTAAAGTGATGGCAAATCTCTCTTTGGAAAAAAATAAAAAAAAATAAAAACAGGGCCAAGAGGGGTTGGCAGTGTCATCCAAAGATTACAAAATAGCTGCAATTATTGGTAGCATTTCTGTGAAGGCCACCATCCTTGAATGTAACACTCTCTGAAAGTGTGCAATTAGAAACATTGAAACATGAAAGGTCATCAATTTAATTGAGAATAAGGGAAGCAAAATGTGGGGGTCTTACCCCAATAGAAATGTACTTATTCTGAAAAGACTTTGAATTTCAGAGCAAATAAATGTCTCAATTTCTATTAAACTCACTTAAAACACTGGATTATCTCTGCAGAGTGTCAAGCATGTCTTTAGGTACTGTACCATAGTTGACTACCATCTATCAGTTATGGTGATACGGCTAAAATAGTATTTTGAGTTTCCATGATTTGGGAATCTATTTACCCATGATGACACTTCTCTACTACAAGAGGTTTCACATATCCATTAATCTGATTTTATACTTACAGGTGTGCTTGTATATGATTTATGCACAACACAAAGTCTGCATGATTCACAAATGAGGGTGAGTGTTATCATGAGTGTAATGAAATGGCCAAAGGTATCTATCTTAAAACCAGACTGTCACTTATACTAAAGGACAAAGTACCAGCCATGTTGGAATTAAAAAAACAAAAACCTAAGCACTGTTCTGTGTTATGAAAACGGAAATCAATCACATACACTAGGCAACAGACAAGTTATTACTGCTTTAAAGCCTTCTTTTATGAGCCAAAATACTTATTTTCATTATATGAGTCATTTTTGTGTTTACAACATCAAGCTGACAGTTTGTTCTGTCTAGAGTGTTTCATCGCATGAAAAAACACTTAAGTTTACATTTGGCTTCTCTTCTTGCTTGGGTTCACATCACACATTTAGCGAACGTTGTCTGATCCTCAACACTGTAATTGTTAATACTCTTACTTTTACCTACATTATCATCGGTGGCTGAAAGATTGGGTTTGCTTCTCAACATAAATATGATCAGTGTCATTAGAGGGCAGTAAGCAAAACCCATTTACACTTTAATTTATTTTAGAATATTTCTTTTTGGAAATTACTTGTAGGTTGATTGTTTTGTTCACATAGCAGCAGGCCAAAATTGTTACGAAGAAATGGAATTTTTTTAGAAAAGATTTTGTATTTAAGTAAATTAAGAGTTGGCAAAATTAGTTGATTAATCTATTTACATTTACGATTTACAATAGATTAATTATTTTGATAATAAATATTTTTTCACTTAACACCACCAAACATTTTGAGGATTTATACTGTTTGTCTTTGTCTTTTATGGCCATTTAGTACATTGACATTTTTGATGGATTTGGACTATTGTTTGAATAAAACAAGCTATTTGAAGACATTTATTTGGGCTGTAAGACATTAGAATGGCCATCATTAAGAAGTTGTTGGATAACAACCTATGAATTTAGATTATTGTCATGTTTTTGTCTCAAATTGAACACAACAATATTATTAGTTTACAAACCGCTGCTTCATAACATCGGTCTGAAATGACAAATTATATAGATGTACATACCATAAGGCTCATGCAATAATCATTAAAAACTGAACCTAGAATTACATCAATATCACTATTTATGCACACAACGCAAACAAAAAAAACCCCCAAAACACAGTATGAAGACAGGCCACCGTCATCCACGCTGGGTCCTGTTGATTCTCTCAGCAGGGTACGACAGGCTAAGCCACAGTCACATCCGGACAAAGCCTGTCAGCACTCTCAGCTCATTAGAACCACACATACACCGACGGGGCAGGAGGCCGGTATCTCACTCCAGTACAGCAAGACAGATGGAATGTCACAGAAGCAAGATCTATGGATAACACAGACACTGACGCGCATCTCTGATCATGACGCATGCTGAAAGTGATTACGGAAAATTAAAGATTTGTCTGAATGTGCCAGAGGTGAAGATATCGTAGGTGCTATGGAACGCAAGCTCATACTTTGGCATATGTACCATACATACAATCTTTAAAACAAAATGTACTGGAAAAATACAGTGATTTTAACCCTGACTGCCCCAGTTCCTGAAATCTACACTTTGATAGTTCAAAAACAAAAACTGCTACAGCCGTTTTTGTTGTAAAACACTGTTGAGTCACCTTTCTTCAAAGTCGTCACCATCATTAACCAGACTGATGCAAGTTAGTCATTAAGAAGCTGTCAGTCTCCCCCATGTGTTGTCTGTCTAGACGTGGGCTGAATGTCACGCAGCAACAACAAACCACGGTCGTTCAGACAAACTTAATGTTTCAGACAAATGTGAAAATAATAATAAATACGACTAGAAATTAACATTTTACCCATCAGCAAATAAACGCCAAAAGCTTATCCAGTATCCTGACAATGCTTTACAGCAATTACAAGTAGATTTTAAAATGAGCTCATACAAAAGCACAGTAGGACCATAAAATAATAATTTCAATTTGGTTACTGCGATGATAATTGCTGTCATTACGAAAAATGCCACAGGTAACACTTTTCCATTACAATGATTGACTAATTCAGGAGTTGTTCTGATTGATCGGTGAATAAATGGTTGTTTTTTTAATGACTTACATTTTCCTTTCTTATTTTTAAAAAGAGGAAATGCTAATCAACTGTTGAGAGGTAAAACAATTTAGAGATTTAGTGTGTTACCTACCTATGTCATGGCAGCAGTGCAAACTTTAGCCACATAGTGTATGATAAACAAAAAAACCCAATCACAATCCATCATTTACAAGCTACCTTGTAAACACAGGAGCTGTGGATAAGAGAAAAGAAATGGCGACATGTGTTAAAAATGGTTCAACCATAGACAGAAACAGCAGAGACACTGCCCAAGGCATCAGGTTCCCTACCACCCAGGGTCTCAAATCGTACAGCAACACTATTTAGGACAGCACTTGAATTACCATCCCTTCTGGCCATTGCAAGCCACAGTTGGGTGAATGCTGTGTTTGTAAGAAGATATTGTGTATGTCAGCATCTGTATGTGTCTGTGGGGAAGAAAAATTATATTTTTGGCAGGTTTGGAAGGCCCCAGTTTCTGCTCTCATTTTGGGAACAAATTGGAGCAGAGATATTAATCATGTGAAGAAAGCACACAGCAGATAATACACTTAAGATACCCATTAACAGGCTTATTAAAGGCACCAGGTTTATAGTCTTTCATTCTCTACAGCAGGGAATTATAGCATTTCCACTGGTGATTATCACAATAACCATAAGCATACCATACATGTCTGAATAAAAGGGTTTCCACACGACCTCACAACATCAACCACTAATTGTGTCCAGAAAAGACAGCACTGAAATCCATTGACTTTTCCCACGTTGGTGACTACATCTGATATCAGCTGTATCCTACCCACCATATTCTGTGAGATCATTAACAATTCTACTTGGAACAAATATTAGTTGGTAGGTGAAATGTATATTGTGGAGGAGAAACAAAAACAAAAAAAACCCTCTTTCTCTCACAAAGAATTTCTTACAGGAAGGAAGCTAATACATAGTCAAATGGTCCAGTATGACAGCAAGGTACTGGGAGGGCCCCGAAGGGCAAATTATGACATGTAAATGGTTTATTGATTGGTTTACTTTTTTAATTTTCTTTGGAGTCTAAAGGTTCTTGTATTGCCTCACTCAAATGTAATATCAGAGGTAAAGAGATAAAGCAACATAATGCAGATGTCACCAAAATCAATTGAGCAGAATGTTTTTTTTTCCACTTTTAATAAAGCTAAATATGCAGAATTGGTGTTTCTGACGTCTCTTTCCATGACCTGGCATCTTTTTTCTGATGAAACTGGTGTCTGTTACTGTCAACAGAACTTCACAGGTGTCAAATCATGATTTGATCGATGGTCTTGCAAGCTACAAGCTAAACAAGAAAACAGTAATTCATGGGCTGCTACACTGAGACCATCAATCAAATCCCTATTATACCTGTGCCATATGACAACAGACACAGTAAAAACACATAAATGAAAACACTTATTGTGTGGTTGGGTATATTGATTTAAAAAAAAAAAACGAGAAATCACAGCGAGCTGGAGATGACAAAAAGTTTGCCTCTGGACTTTCTGCCAAGTATAAATACTTTGGCAATATCTTTGAGGCCAACAAGCTGACAATCATGTGTCACCAGCTTTAAAAAGCTCAGTTTTCCTTGTCCAAATTACAAAGAGAAACTGGCATTTTTAAAGTTAAGAGTGTTTTCTAAATGTCAAGATTTAAGGGATAGCTATTGCTGGTTTAATGTGGATGGAAGGCCAAATGTGGAGAAATATACTTTGCAGCAGAACAGACATGATTTCAGAAGAATGAAGTAGAAGAAGGGGGATGTGGAGGGGAAAAAATAGTAAGGACAACAGAAGAAAATATGTTTTGATAGAGATGGAAGGAAATGAGAAGAGGTCACACATGAGAGAAAGTAAGAATTCAAGTCATGAAAAAGAAAGTAAAAAGCTGGGAATGTAATAAGGGAAGAGAGTACTAATGGGTAGAGATGAGAGAAAGCAGCAGGAAATGAAATGAGGTAGGTGGAGAGGAGGAAGTGGTACCATCGCTAGCAGGGCAGTAGAAAAAGCTTTAACCTTTACAAATGTTGACAGAAGTCTGCTCGCTGAGAAATGTTGTGCAATCACAACAAAAGCCAGTCAAGCAGAAAAAAAAAACTGACGGATTGGGGGAGGGGGCACAAACGTAGTGTCTGACTTTGCCCCTGTTTTCAATGAACAAGTTCCAAGGCCAATAACCACCAGAGGGTAACGGGGATGTGACAAGTACAAAAACTACTCTACTAGTTACTGCAACTTTTCTCCAGGCTTTTTTTTTCTAATTCTTACCTCCCCCTCTATTCATCTTCTTTCCTTCTTCCTCCTGTTACTTGCTCTAGCAATATTAAAGAGCCTCAGGGTGAAGGTTCCCACCCCTGTGTCATTCTCTCATGACAGTTTACAACAATTTTTCTAGGCCAAACGAAAGGTTCTCCAGGGCCTCAAATTATTATTATTTGTTTTGTCAAAAGCACGTCCACACAAAAATGGGCTACAGAGACTGAAGTCTTTCTGACCTCCCATAACCTGCTGAACTGCTGAATCAGGAGACTTCCTTCTTCATCTTAACAGCTTCCTTCATCACTGGTGAAGACCAGAAGCCTCTTTGGTTGTCAATACAAGAAGCCAAGATACTGTCTAGGTCACAATACTAAGAAGGTTTTGAAGATTCAAAGTCCCCAACCTCCCCTTGGAGGCAGAAAAAAAAGATTTCAGGTGAGAGACTTGAAGACCATGTGGACAGGAGCAACAAAACACATGAAAAAGGGATTCCCAAACCCAACCATAAAAAAAACAAAAAAAACAAAAAAAAAAACAAGGAATGCTGACCTGCAGACCTGGCCACAGGTTAAACACTTACGGTAGTAACTGTTCAGTCAATCTATCACAAGGATTAGCTAGAAGTGACTACAATGATTGCAAGGGAAAGAAATGAATTAAACATATGTTTAATGAGAAAATATTTTCAGAATTTAGTACTGTGTAATAATCTAACATACTCTAGCTTAAATTCAAAATGGCAAATATCATCTTGAATGCTCAATATGTCCCAAACAAATGTATTTGTCTGCATCAAGATCTTTTACAGGCCAGGATACTGCTCAGTCATAGCTCGCTCATTGGCACCGTCTATGCAGCAGATGAATAATCAGTCCAAGTCTAGGACTAATAGCTCATCTATCCATTCATTCATGCATGCACCCATCCACTTAAATCAAGGTTAATCACTGCATATATATATGTAAATTAAACAGATACACACCTTTTCTGTGATGATCCGATCCACACACTGCTTCCCTGTTAAAGGCAGGCTGCATGTGTCCAATATCTTGTGTTTTCCTCCCTGAAAGATGGTTTAAAGAAAGACTGAACCAGAGAGTCACTTATTCAGTTCTGCCAGTTAAGCCTGTCAGTCACTTCAAATATGTTAATATTTTCATGGATGCAGCTTCAATTTCAATATTTCCAAGGATGCAGCTGGTTATGTACACGTATCATATCCCTCAAGGATATACAGCACATATTCCGTGCGTGTGTTTATCTTCGTTTCCCCACCAGTCATCTTTAAGAAAAAGCACACATCTAAATGCCTCAGACGCTGCCTGAGAAGCACATATTATACATCACACACATACACCATTCCTATCATGAATGACAACAGGCTTCAGGGCAGTAAATTCATGCTCACCTGCTGCACCATCGGGACTATAGCTGAGTGCCAGACAGACTCCCATTAGGAAAAAACCAGCATGCTTTTGTGAATACATAATGTTATGTTGAACCTTGCATCATATAGATCTGGACTTTCTAAAAGTAAAACCAGTTCAGTTGGATTACCTACTGCTATTCCCACAAACCCTATGATCTTATTCATTTCTAGAAACAACACAGTCTAACTAATCAGCTGTTCCCTAAACACTGAGTCCAATTCTGATAAATGAACAGGAAATGGTCTGCAAAGCATCATCAGGATGAGATGGTGCTCTCTGGTAAAGAGCCATTAAGCAATCCATTAACAGAATTATCCTTAATCAGTCATAACATTCACACTCATTATTGCTCGAAGCAGATACAAGGTACGCAGTGAAGTCTTTTACCAACTTGGTAAAAGAAAATTACGAATTTAATTTGACCTGGATTCCTGAGAAACAGGATGAGTCTTCAGATACAATTTGCTGGAATAAGCATAGTAAAAGCACACATGCAATCTAATGTGTATACACACCTTAGCTGAGTGCTCCATGGTGACCACCACTTTGGTTCCAGCACTAGCCACCAAATCCATGGCTCCTCCCATTCCCTTCACCATCTTACCCTAAGAAAGGTGGATAGAAACAGATCAAGTTTTATTTTAGGGTGGATAAAACAACACCACCATCTATCTATCAATACAACAAAGTTTAATCCAACAACATCATTAACTTTATAGCCTCAAAAATTATAATAGAGCTCACTGTGTGCAAAATAAAACAAAACCATGCAAAATAGTAAACAAAAGCATTCATTTAGATGGGTGGAAAAAAGGACAGCGTTACCCGTTCCTCCTCTACTTCTACAGCTGCTGCTCCTCATTAGAAATGCAGAAACATTTACAAAGCTGCTTTGCGGCTCTGTGTCTTCAATGCAAGTATCCAAGAATCTTCTAATTCTTTGTGCTCGGTAAAGCCTAATTTTATCCCTGCACTATTAAGAGCCTGAAAAACTGAGACAAAGAACAGGGAAAAGAGAGGGGATTGGATATTCAGCATTCACTAGTAATGTCCATCCAACGAACCCATAGTATCCTAAAAAGAAAACAGTTTGACACTAGACACAGTTTAACAGACTTTTAACAAATGAGGGACTACTTCTTCAGTAGAAACTATTTTGTTATGAAGTAGTTCCAATAAAAATGTTGCAGCATGTTTTGTGGATTATCTAACAATAGTTGGAAAGACATGTTCCTATTGAATTTTTTAATGGAATTTCTCTACACTGTGAGTGCTCACAATGTAGACCGAATAAATTACATTGACTTCCTTTGTATTAAGGTGCTGGCAGAAATGTCATATGTCAAAATCTGAGCCAATTAAACAAAAGTTATCTGCAAGGCGAGATACCACGTAGGTCAGTGAAAAAAAATGGGTGAACCAAACCTTTAATAGTAGAGGTGCTCAGAGCTCACAGAGGTTTGTATTTTGGGGTTGTTGTTTTTTTTTTTGTTCTTTGTTTTTTTTTGGGGGGTTTTTGTTCCTGGAGATTAGAAGCATTTAGGAAAATGTTATTTAGTAATATCATAAGTGTTATATAATATAATAGCAAAGACATGTGAAATCTCTGCACTGAAGTAAAGTAGGAATCCAACTTGGACCAAGAAGCATCTCTGCAATACAGTGGCCATTTATAACAGCTAGTTTGGGCACACAATACACAGCTTTGTGTTGCCACTATATTACTGCATTTCTACAATTAGGAGTTAAAAAACCCTTCAAAAATCGAAATAAAAATCAAAACATGAAAATCACATTGAGTTTCATCAAAAAAAAGAAGTACTTTTTAACAACAGTTTCCAAAAAAAAAGGCTAAAATGCAGATATGGTGATTTCTGAGAAACTGAATTAAAATCTCATTTGCTCATCAATCATAAAGAGCCTGCTTTGCTCTCTGCTTAATAACCAGAGGATATGTATGCCAAGTGCATCATAAGGATAGAGACTGCCTCCAGGGATGCCAGCTGGGTGGAGAAGATATCAACAGAAAGTGGAAAGAGAGGGAGGGAGATGGGTAGACGAACTTGCAGTTAATTTCATATGATGCGTATATCTTATAGAACACCATTTGAAAATGGACCATTATAAAATCTCTCCTAAAATCCTTAAATAAAAAAACGTCTATTTTGACATTTAACCTTCAACAAACACAAACTCTCCACCTTTTTATTTAACATACAATGACTCTTAAAATTATACTCCAAAAGGAAACAGTGTCCTTTTTCATATGATCAATGCTAATGCACTTTCTGACGGTCAAAAGGCTAGGCGGTGTGTGAACAGGCCCGTAGGCATTAACACTATCGGACCAGTAAGTCTGAATTTACAGCTGTGTGAATCAGACATCTGCAAATGTACTCCACCCAGCAACTAGGCTGCTGTTAATCACAGAGGTCATCTGTGCATCTATTCTTGAGGATTAAACATCAGAGCTAAATTACGAGACTGGTTATGATCAATACTTGAGACAAAACAATAACAATCATTGCATTAGGTTACAAAATGATCCTGTTTTGATGTGAGAGCAATGAAACCTCTGCTGGAGCCACCCTCACTACAACAAAAATTACAGTAGCAAGCAAAAATGCAGACATTAAGTGTCTGTAAAGATTATAGGACTTAGGTTTGGATCAGTGGTTAAGGTCAAGGGTTAGGTACTTGGATCATATAAAGTGACCTTATCGGGGGCCAATAGTCCTGAAGTAGACTAAAGAGGTCCTAATGTGGCAAAATGTCATTTCTAAGGTCCTGGTTAAGGCATGAATTGGTGATGATTAAGGTTAGGGTTAGGCTGTTCACAATGAATGGAGTCAATGCAATGTCCTAACAAGGATAGCTATACAAACTTGTGTGTGTGTGTGTGAGAGAAGGAGAGCGAGAGAGAGTCAAATGTCTCACTAAAACAAACTATGAATAATCACATTTCCATAGAGACTTGCGCACCGGTATGGGCTCTGTTGCTCCTCACTTGCCTTTGATTTACAACTTTGCAGGTGGTTATCTGAGGCAGCTTTGATCTAAGCCGTAGCAAAAGTCAAAGTTATCGTGATATGTTTGTGCGTGACGGAGAACACATTTATGAAATCATACCATTGGGATAAGATAATAACCCATTCCATCCTGTTTACAAAAAAATGTATTCAATCCAATCAATCCATTCAATTAAATCTCTCTGCCTAAGTCACCAACAAGAGCAAGGTAAGTGAGTCATTTAATTAACACAGGTTTGATGATATTAACTTTGCTGGTCTGACTGAACCCCCACAGGTTTTTAATTTCCTCACCACTGTGATTGTGACCATTTGTCTGCTGTAATCCTAGAAGCATGGGCACCTGAAAGTGTGTTTTTAGTCATATTACATAAACACATGAGAATTATTACATGATATTTAACTTCAGGCTAGTGGTCAATTTCTGTCCAAGTGCTCATATATCATAGGAATACATCAATACACAGTTGAGAGACAACTGTTGAATTGTTGCATAACACATTACAGGATGTGATTCTCTTCAGATATGCAAAATGCTTTTAGCTCTGTATGAGAATCCTATGTTAATGTTATTTATGCCACTGCTTCACAACAGAGACAGTAATGAGAACATCTCCTCGTTCCTACCGATATCATTTCCTTGAAACATCAATTTTACATTTGATAAAAAGAGATAATGGGTGGGACTTCAGGAGGCAGTATCATTGGTGAAGAACCCAGATTACACAAGACTTCTTAAACTGAGTCGCTGCTGAGATGACAACCATCATAACATGTGATCAAAATCAATGTCTGGAATTTTTTGAAAGCAATTTCTACATACAACAAAGCCTCATTCCAGCCCAAAAAAGGAAACTTTAAGAAACTGTTGCCTTTTAAGCCATTACAAGTCTGAAAGATTGATTCAGAAGCAAATTGTTTCCAAGATATAAAGAAATAGTGTTTTTTCAAAATATGCTGCTGCAGCACTAATGCATGAGAAAAGCATCATGGGAAGAATGCTTTGACCAATATTGTATGTCTAAGCTCAGGGGTTGCTTGCATATTTTTGTGTTTCCATGATAGAATCCAATTTCCTCATTTGTTCTGCAAGCGTTCACTTCTAGACTATGGCAGAAACATCACAGAACATGACCCCCTTCACAATTCAAGAGCTCCTACTTCCTTCAGTCTCAGCTGTCTGATACAAATGGCTTTCTATTTAATAACATAGCGACGGACTGCCACAAGTGTTACTCGGACAACTAATGACAGGCACCAGAGGGAGAGACGAGACCAACAGGAAGACAATGGAAACCAGCCATTCAGACTTCCTGAAAGCTGCTGTATACTTCACATAACAACAGAGCACACGCACAGGGCACAGACCCTCACATGTAGGATAGCTTGATACAGCTCCACTGGCTAAATGATAAAAAAGCACATCATATCCAAAATGCCATCCTTTATTCTATTACCCCTTTCTCTGCATCTATTGTTTTTTCTAGATGTTTCAGCCTGAGCGGGGATGTAAAAGCATTTCAAAACCCTCGACTGGAAAATGTTCATCTGCATTTTGCATATTAAAAGCGTTCAAAATCAACATAATCACGCTGAGAGTACTGCATCCCTGACTCCTACGTAAAACATTTCCAATTTCACGCTATGTACCCATCTTTAGATAGTGAATAATTTTCATTATCACAGAAGGTGGCAAATGTAATTCTCTTTATCCATCTTTTCAAAAGAGGGGATAATGAAGATTGAAGCGTAGGTGAGGACAAAGGTATATGTGTCGATGCTGCATTATTTCACTGTACAAACTGTCCAACACTAGAATGTCCAAACAAGATAAACTCCCTGCGTCTGAATAAAAACCCAAATGCAGGCCTTCAATATCTGCTTAGCATTCTTAATCAAGCGCCAGTTAATTAGCAATTACCACAGACAAACAAGTACAACTGAAGAAGTAAAGAGAAAATAAATTACATAGCATAATTTAGAGATTGCCATCAGTAACAGTATTCTTGTGCACAGAGGTGCCTTACATGTCTCATTACTCTGTGTCGGTATCCTCTTAGCTGCTGAGAAGAGCTGCATCTAAAAAAAAAAAAATGATGCACTGGCTGAAACAACCTTGCATGTACACTTCAGTCAAGCAGAAAACAGCTGCGTGCCACAGGGCATTCTGGTAGAGCCCTCCCACATTGTGAACAGGCTTTTAATGGGTTGTTGACCTTAGTAATCACTGAGGGGAACTGTGGCTACTGTGGTCTTAAGACCAATTGACCTGATGAAACATCTAGCAATAATGTCGGCCACTATTGTAGCACTTACAAACACCCACTGCACCCCTATCCCCAAGCATATCCCCATGTTCTTGAATAACTAAAACCAATTTTTAGTACAGAAGTCCCGCTTTGTGTTTCTATTCCTCTGCAGCAGCTCTGTGCAAACACAAAGAGGATATTTGGTAGGAAAAAAGTAATTGAAGCTTCATATTATCTTATCTCTATCTTACAATACAAAGACTTTGGATTTTGTCACTTACATTTAAATCACTTTAGAAAGGGATCTCTTTCTCTGCCACAATGGACAGGATGAACAATTACAACGACCAATAACCCTATGGGCATGTTAGTATTGTTTGAAGACAAACTTGAAAACATGTTAACTTATTATTTAAGATCTATAGTACATTTATACTATACTGTATTATGCAATTCAATAAAACAGCACTACAAACTACAGCTTCAGATGACCAGAGATCACACATTTGTGACAAAGTCTCGACAAAATATGATTATGTATGCTTCTAAAAGCAGTTATTTGAGGAATGTCTATTAAACTGATGTTGTAACCGCAGCAGATGAAGCAGAAGGATTTGGAAAAAGTAACAGAATGTGTGCCGTCAAAACCAATCTTACTGGGATCATCCAGTTGGCTAAGTCTCCGTGTTTTGACACCTGCATGGCTCCCAGCATTGTCAGGTTGATATGACCCCTACAGAGAAAGAAGCAAAAGATCAAGACAGCAGTCAACTTCTGAATCAGTTAATCTTCTGAGCTCTTAAATTCATTCTTAAAAAAGAAATATGACATTTGACCCATTTAAATTTCTGTCCCCAGACAGTACACACACAGTAAGCTGTCTTTGCGCCATTACATGGGTAGTAAAATTATTTAATTTTTGAGGAACTTGTTATTCCCATGTTGCACAGCAGGTGTGAGGCCACACAAAGTATAATAGAGAGGTAGCTGGTGTGGTATTTGAGGAAACAATCCACCGTATGCATGTTATGTTATTGTTTCTTAGTGACTCTGGACAAACACGCACATAAGCACACAGAGTCAGCATGGTTTCCGTTTGGGCCCCACCGGTGTGAATAGACAGTGCTATTTATGAGCACTATTGGATTTTCACTGGGTGGATGCTGAACTGATGCTGCAGAGAGTGCAGAGGGCAATCTCAGACAGCTGGCAAATCAATAAGAACCAGAGACCTTGGGAATATTGGCAAGGCTGATGTCTAGTTGTACTGGTGACAGGAGCTTTCTCTTAGTATTAAATTGAGAGTAAAACCTTGATGAGAGTCGATAGAATTAATTTTGGTATTTAGGAAATTATTAGTAGATGTTAATTAGCTGTCTACGTGGCCAGACACGTCAAGCTTATCTAACTTGCAATCAGTACATACGTTTTTTAAAGCTTCAGTGTTATAGCCTTACCCTCTGATCATGGCAAATGACTCATCGCTGGAAAAATAGGCAGCCCCAGGGAGCACAGTGACGGTCTCCTTCCCTGCAGAACAGAAAGTTGCCAAGCTTGATTTTTTCTTTCTGAAAAAAAAACAGGATAAAAATATCCTGTTTTTCAGATTATCCCTGATTATTGATTATATTGATTGATAAACTGTTAATAATCTCAAAGCAACACCGTTTACAGATAGGTAAAATCACAAATAAAAGTAAATACAATTATAAAAGACATTAAAAAAGTAGATTAAAGATTAAATTAAAATTAAAAAGAATGTTATGTATGTATGTTCTATTAAGTGTTATTATGTGGAAAAAGAAACATAATATATATATATTTTTTTTTAGAGAACTGGGAGGTATTGATCAGGATAAACCTCACCAGCATTAATCAGGTCTGCATCCACTGCACCCTCCGTGGGATAAGGGCCCTATGCAGAGAGGAATGAGGATTAACAAGACTGTGCACACAGACAGGCAGGCACACCTACACTCACACATGTCACTCTGGCCTGACTGGCCATGATCTTTCCAGGGAGAGACACACACAATCACATTTCTCTGATTAGATGAGACATTGATTTTCTCTGTGTTCAGCAAAGGGAGCAATCTTTCGGGAAGGAGAGGAGAGGAGAGGAGAGGAGAGGAGAGGAGAGGAGTACCTTTTTTAAAAGTGGCACTCATAATTAAAAAAAACTTTGACAAATAAGGCATTACCACAGACGCCTACGCTCTCCTGTCAACACAACTGATTGGAAAGACATTCTATAGCAGCAGTCTTTGTGTTAGGCTCAACCAGCAAATAATGATTGTGTGAAAAGAAAAATGGAAGTGAAAGTGTCAAACTGCCACAATCTGTTACATAACAAACCTAGCACTTTTCAAATGAGAGCCCCAACTTGGAATGATACCACTTAAATGGCTATTCATCTTGATACATGCTCAGAGCACAATGCAGTTTAAAAACATTTACTGCCGCTTAGACCACCCATCTACACAAAGATTGGAAAATATGCTGCTTGTTAAATTGAGATTTAAAAACACTAAAACCTGAGGGGGAGGACAACTTTCTGTAGGCGTCTTACCAGTCCAAGAATTCCATTCTCACTCTGGAGGTGTACAGTGATGTCTGGTTTTATAAAGTTGCTGGCCAGCATGGGGATACCAATACCAAGGTTAGCTGTTTTTTTTTCTTTGTTAAAGACTGGAATGATTTCATGTGTAATCGTTCAGTCGAAGCTACTTAAAACAACAGTCAGATGCCCAAATTAACATTGAAATAGCCTTTTCTTGCCATAATCATTTCTCCAGTGACCATTAGAAGATCCCTTCATGATGCACTTACAATGTAAGTGATGGGGGGGGGGGGGCGCCGCAATTCACAAATTTTTTTATAAAGGATACCATACATCCCATCCTCAAACTCCAGAGCAGCACGGCGAATAATCCTTTCCCGAACAATATCGGAGTCCTTCTTTGGCTTGGGTTTCTCTTCTTGGCTTTTCCTTACTGTGCGTTTCTGGAAACAGGAGATATATAAAGAATAGGGAGGCAGCATTTTGAGAGTGAATGTCTGGATAAATAGAGCTGCTATGTATGTTTTGAACAATGATAAAAATATGTTCAATCCTGGATCAGTCAGAAAAGGTTTAACTCTACATTTTATTGTTACTAGAATAATAATTGATATATTTTTTTTTATTTATAAATTCTTGTTTTGTACCTCAATCCTTTTTTCATAGTTTGCCCCCTGGACAACCCTGTGGATATAGATGCTGGGTATGTGGATGTCCTCTTCAGCAAAAGTCCCAACATCCACCACCTCCTCCACCTGCACAGAGACATAGAGGAATGAGCTCACCTTTGCCTGTAAAATGTCTCATGACTTTTGAGATTAAAGTTCAGATAAGAAAAACCATTCATTGAATTACACAACCAAGAAATAGCCTCTGCCTACCCATCTTTGAAATATAACAGATTAACAGATGAAGATGAAAGATTTTTGCCTTCTGCCTTCTTATTTTTTTAGGTTATCAGGAAACCAGATAATCTGAAGCACACATTTTTTATTCATTTGGATAATTCCTGTTCAAAATATCAAAATGAAAAGTAATGTTGAGCAATTATTTTAAAGGAATACAACAGCAATCACATATGATCACACAGGTTTTTGGGTTTTTTTTACAGGGTAGATTTGTGGAATAAAGTGTTGTATTTATTCTTTTTGCAAATCCAGCAAGCTGCCTGTGTATCCAAAGCCAGTTCAGCTCACTGAAGGCAGAAGGGGATCATGTGACGCAGGGAAGCTTGATGCTGGGATCAAAGTCGACAGAGAGCAGGGGTGCATGGAGGAGATGGCTTTGGTATTGGGAGGACTTTGTTCAAACCACAGACGTCAAAAGAAACATACACTTTTTAGTGTGTAGAAACAATGCTGTCTTTATTTTTAGACCCAATTCTTTTCTCAACCGTTGCCTTTAACACTATTACACACTTCAATTTCTGTAACATTCACGATGGCAGCAAAATTAGAAAAGTTATGTGTCATAGCGACCAAGAGATATATTCCTGATAATAGAACTGCACCATCTTTATGTAGAAGGTGTGAGAGGCAGAAGACGAGTGTACATAAGCGGTTATTTCTGTCTGTCTAGGAAGACACAGATGGAAATGGCTATTGATTTAAGCAGAGTTGAATCAACAGGACTGGGACTGAAATCTCAAAAGGAACACACATGCTCCTTTCTCCTTAGGTAACGTTAAAAACTGTTATAAACTGAGCCCGCAGCCTCCACTTATACATGTGCTTAGAAAGAGTTGTACAGTACATGTGGGCTCCACGCAATCTTGCTGTCAATTTTTAGCCTGCTCTACCTTCAAATTCACATCAAGTTCATATTTACAGTAGGCTGTGTTATTACACACAGTGACCCCCGTGATTTGAGTCAACAGAAGAATCAAAGTAAGGTGGAAAGGGATCAGGGATCAGTGCTAGCCTCTAGAGAACAGATTTTTTTTTTTTTTTAATCAAAAAGTAGAGAACACAAAGTGGATAAAACAATCTTTCTTCCAGAGTCTTCAAGACATTTAAGATTTCACAAAATTAAAATGAAAAAAAAAAAGAGGGCAGAGCAAAACATCTCTGTGGACTAGGAGGGGTCTTAATGACAGAATCATTCTCGCTCTCCCCTCTACTTTTTTGTGCCTCACTCCTGTGTAACTTACTTATTCTGTTTACATGAGGAGCAAGCAGTCATTCAGAGCAAATTGAATTGAATCTCTCCTTTTCTCTACTTACTCCCTGAGAGGAGCAAATGGCTAAGAGTGGATCTCATCTTAGCGTTGTCATGGATACACAGGCTTTGGTCTGTGGTGAGCTGGGGCCACTCTGGACTGTAAAGTGATTTTAGACTCTCTTTCTGGCTCTCTTGGTAGAGATATGGCAAATCTCTAACGCTCCACGGTAAAAACGAGGCCATGCAAGATGAGATTGGTAACAGAATTGAAACAGCAGTCCCACACATCCACCCACATCTTTCTCTGGGGGCTTGATCTGGCTTTTGTGAGAATGATGATTTGCATAGACATCTTCATCAAGCTAGACTGAGCTAATCACATTATAAGACAGTAATAAAATTACCGGGGCTTGAGAATCACTAAAAATATTTGGTGGTTTCAAGACTTCAGAAGAATGAATTTTAATTTTGTGTCTTCAATCAAAAAGTGTCTGAGATGGGTTCTACATGCCCTTTTGTGGGTCTTTCTGTGCCTCACACACACACACACATCTAAACAGACCGTGTGTCCAGCTCCATTTTCAATTAGCCTTCCAAAGCTAAGTCAAAGCACAATAACAAGCTCATACAATTTAAATGTGCTGTGTACATAAAAAAGCCTCTGTTCCTTTCATCTAGGTGTCCCGGCTACACCGGTCCTCAGATGTAATTCAGACAGATGTGGTTCAACGGACGGGAAAGGATAAAGCATGAAAATGAAATAATAAAAACATACAAAAAAAAACACACACACGCAAATGAGCAGGTGTGTGGACCAAGCAAAGTGGCACACATATAGACACACACATTGATATTTCCGTATCTGTAGAACAATTTTCACATCAATGAGAGCAGAGCGAGGCATGAAGTGAGCTGGCAGGAGGATAGAGAGAATCAAAGTGCCCTCTGGGGACACAGCAAGCGTTTTATGAGAGTTTGTGCTTTTTTAAGCTGTGAGCGTTGTCAAATCTTGTTAATCTCAAACTGGTACACAATGCTAGTAGATTCCTAGAATAAACCATTATCACAACCAAGAGTGGTGTTGCATACAGTGTTTCCTCTATGCTTATTAAACAATGCTGGAAATACGCTATCACTAATATTTGGACAACCAAAATAAATAACGTTTTTTTCAGTTAGACCAAATTTAAAAAAAAAAAAAAAAAAAAAAAAGAGAAAAATAGATAAGCCAAATATGCCTGTAAGAGTTGGAATTATGATTCCCCATCATTTTAATGATGCATGCGTGTTGCATAAATGTAAATAATAATGCATAATATGATTAACATTATGATCGGTACATGATAGCAGTGCCATACTTTCAGACAAGGATTCAAATGCACATAGAACCTTTCAGTACCAGACAGACTCAATGCTCTCCCACTGAAGGTATTAATTTGAGCCGATTTCACACATACTGACCATCTGGCTGACCTTCCAATCACCAAAGCAGTGTGTGTTCATCAGATTATATGAATGTCATACTTCTCTCTGGTTTGACAAATTGTTAGGTCAACAACTAACATTGTTAATTTGACACTTCTCAGTCCCACTGATGGGTAAACGACTATTAAATATTCCTAAGGGGGGTCATTAAAATTAATCCTTTGGCGATCATTAATACTCTTGGCAAATTTAATTAAAACAAAAAAGTCATTCATCATCAATATCTGGTACCCAAGAAATATCAAAATTGAATGGGCAGATTTCCAATGAATTTACAGGTCAAATCTTTGCTCAGATGACGGACCCTTTTCATTTTGGACACTACACATTTATATAAGCATATCCTATTTGTATCAAAGTGGAAATTTGAACTGATGATGGCGCTAAAGTTCTGAGCTCCAACAAAATCATCATCAGAATTACATGATGCTACAAACCATGAATGACATCAAATTTCATAGGAATTTGGCAAGCAGTTGTGTGGGTAATATATTTTGGATCACAACTGGGTGGACTGACATCTTTATCCTTAGGCTCTGCCACAAGTGGAGCAAAACAGTTTACTCAGATGGAGTTAGGACATTTATGAAACTTTACTGAACCAATATAAATGACATTAATAAAACTTCATCACTTTGAAGTCAATTTAAATCAGATTAATATACACTGTGAGTGAATGAAATATTGCAAAAAATAAAAGCTTCAGTAACAGTAAGTAATACTTTAACTGTAACTGCGTAGTTACCCGAGTTTATAACCCCTCATCTCTGTATTTTGTGTGTGTGTGTGTGTGTGTGTGTGTTGGTTCATGTACTGAGATGCGACAGTCAGGAGAAAGAGATGGGTTGGCTACAGGCGACAGAGCATGAGGATGACAGCGACACCACACTCTCATTACCCTGTGTATTTATAGCCTCTCTATCTTCCTCCCAGTGTGTGTGCATGCGTGTTTGTGGGCACTTGGCCATGCTCTGCTGCCACTTTTGGGACTCAGCTCTGGCTCTATACTTTAACCCAGAATACCGACTACACAAACAATCTGGTTCCTCTCAGTGAAAGCTTGCCTCACCTGTGACAGCCTTTATGACACCCAGAAAATGGGAGACAGCAAGCCAATGCAACCCCCGACAACATCACAGGAACTAAAAATACATTTTTCAAACGAGATACTGAAGCACCTTGTATCATATGCATTGGAAACGGACAACTCCACTCCTAGCTTAAATGGCAATGTTTACATTTCAAATAACGCATAAGCCTATATGCAATGTACTTCAGATTCAGGGTACTTTGAACTTAAAGTCAGTAACATGCAAATCTGCCACTTCAAACATTCTGCTTGTGCATATGTTCATGTTCAGCAAAGCTGTCTTCCCCTTATTCTGGCTCCTGCCATCTCTTTTTTATTCCAACTGTACAATCTGTCCCATTTTCTGGATTTCGGCTCAACCACTCAGTATCCTACAGTTGATTATTAAACCATAGGCCAACAGTCTGTCACTGACTATCAGTCATATGAGTGTCAATGTAGGAGTCTGCCAACCTGTCAAATTTCTAATGCAACTGAGATGGGCAAATACTGCCAGCAATATCCCAAAAATGGTAAGTAGTAAAATATGCTAGTTATATAATACTGATCTACATTCCTGTTCAGGTCAACATGAGAAAATACCTTCAATTGTTGTATCTATGCAGGAAAGACCTGAGCAGCTGCAAGCCCACAGACTACATTAGGTTGACAAATTTAATCTGACTGCAATATCAATTCTATGCGTATTATGTTACACAGAAATATGCACTAGGGTTTTAAATAAGACATTAAGTAGTAAGCTTGTGGTGCATTATATTTATAAACTATATGTATTATGTACATAATGTAGCATAGAATTGCAAAATCTGAAGTGTTAGGAATAATTACCAAGTCGATGGCCTTTACTACTCAACTTGACTAGATATTTATTCATAGACTCACTACTGTCATGTAATTCTTTTAAGGCTACAATACATACATTTTGTTATCCCCCCCGTCACCATCAAGGTGGCCTGATGTGTAGTATGCATCTTGCATCTCAAGATCTCTGCATACAAATCATACAAATGAGCCTATGCACATTTAAGGGGGGAAAATTGTCAAAGGCTTTTATACCGATCTGTCCATTGATATTATAGCACTGTGGTTATAGCCAAGACAGCCCTGCAATTACAATCATCTGCTCAGAGGTTTCAGTGAAAGAAAAAAAGAAATGTGACATTAGACTCATCACACTATTAATTTTGTTGCTGTCACATTCTTACGTACACTCCCTAGTAGTAGTAAAATGTGTCCTTCTTCTACAGGACAATCAATACTTTAATTTAGTTTGGATTCAAAGACATATTTATATCTGGCATTTTAATTTTATTACATGAGAGCAACTGATCATTTTTTTTCACACTGTGGTGAAGATCCAGAGGAAGGCTTAAAAAGGATCCACCTAGACTACATTTCCTTACCTACAACTCATGCAAAATGCAGACAGAAATCATGACATTCATTAGATATCCTGTACACACAAGAGCATATTGACAAACCTCTTTAGGCAGCAAATGATGGGGAAAATGAGGGAATTTATAATCATTTACCAACATTAGTTTAAGTAATGGGTTTAGTCAAGAGTAAAAGTCAAGAGCAAAGCAAGAAAACCCAACAAGGCTGGTAAATAATTGAAATTCCAGGAGCAAGCAGACTCTGAACAGAGCTGTAGACTGAGAGAGGAAGGTCTCCTGCTGTTCATTCAGGTAATCATTAAAGATACTTCGGAAACATTTCTTAAATCCAATACTTATTAGATAAACACACTTGTATGAGTCTTTTATAGAGTAAAGAGCCTTGAATGTAGTTCACAAAGAGAGAGTTTGAACAGATTTTCAGAATTGAGGGCAGAGGAAGAGCAAGTGACAATGTCTACTATTCAATAAAAGATGGTGCAACAAAGTGACTTTTACAGAAAGTTTCTATGGAGCAGCAATGTAAAAACTTTAAATCTTGTGTTGAAATGATCTCAGATGGTGTGCATAAGAGTGGGCAGTGCACTAAAAAGATACAGGAACTCAAAACTCATCTCAGAGTATGCAGATGGAAAATTGGAGAGTCAAGACAAAGTGCCATGTGAAAATGGAAAACAAGTATTTGGCAGTAGTAGTTTTTCGTATAAAGCCATCTTCCACCAGAAACCAATAGTGTTGGGCTGCTGCTACAAACCTCCTGATGCTAATTCTGACTCTCACTCAATTATGTGAAGTAACTGACTCTGAGTCTCTGATGTGTGAAATATATTTGCTTGGAGATATGAATATAGACTAAATAGCCAGATAACAAGAAGGGAAAAAAATCCTAAATCCCTAAAGCATTTCAAAAGAAAGTTGTATGCAGATAGTCATACAAAATATTTGCTAATGATCACTTTGTGGAGGATGTTTGAGATGTGGATTGGTATGCTGTGTACAACGCTGATGACCCAACTGCTTTTATGAATATATTTAAAAGCAGGTTTATTGGAAGACAATAAAATACTGTAAACTGAGCAACCAAGTGACTAAATCGAATAAAAGGAAGAATAAAGAATATTATAGGCAAAGAGTTGGCAGTATTATACATGGTGGTAAAAAAAACATGGGAATGCCTATAATAAAATCATGAACTGAATTTAAATAAGAGGCAGGAAGGGTGTCAGAATAAGAGATAATACAAAAGCACTTTGAAAATTACCAGATCATCACCAGCTCCTGCCATGGTTGCTAGGCAACCAAACCCTACCATTCAATTGTTGAATGTTCCACAGTATCCAGCTGGTCCAGTTATTCCCTTATCACAGGTACAGTGAAAAGCCCTGGTGCATTGTGGGATACAAAACACCGGAGACTGAATCAAAGCAGTGCTTTCTGCTGTTGTTCGATCAGTCACAGTAAATGACTCAAATCTATTATTTTACTATGCCAATGCAATATAATGGTGTGGGTGTGTGTACATGCAATCAACCAGTCATGTATGAAATTATTTAATGTCTGTTTTTATATCTAGTATATATTTTTTAAGATCTTTAGCCTTTACACAGTTGAAATGAAATATACAATGTCTCAATTCTCAGATTGTTCACCAATTCAATGTCAATCATTCATTTTTATAATAACTGCGCATGTATGAAGGCTTACCATAATGGACTGTATTATAGAATATACCAGAATGATACTTGCTGGCGTTATCTATTAATTATTGATAAAGTACCTGTATATCTTTGAACCTGCTTCCCAGAATTGCCATTAATGTCTTACAAACAAGTCCACAGGTTTCATATCTACACTTCTGCTAGCCCCTTTAACGCATTACACACATATACACTGCATGTTCATGTTCCTTACATGAGGCAGTTGTTCAAAATTCAAATAAAGACTTTTTTTTCTGTACCCCTGCTAATCTCTGGTATAATGTTCTGACATTAGTTGCCCTTTGATAGCAATTAACAGATTAGCCCCTTAACAGTAACCAGGCAGCAGGGAAATAAACCTGGTTCAGTAGAAAACCAGTTTATTTGCTCAACATGATCATCTAAGATCTTACAGCTGGCCAGAGCTGACAAAAAACACAAAGTTAAATTTACAGCCTCAACAAGTGCAGGGTCAATATTGACAGTATTTGACCAGATTTATGAGTAGGCATGCACTGAATCCTAAAGATAAATTTATTTTTAGAGAGACAGTAATTGCTTTACTATCAGAGATAAAAGGTTCTTAATGGTTACAGCAACACAGGCCTATCACTTGATTGTCATCACTAAGCAGGCTTTTCATAGATATTGTCCATGTGTTTCCTGCAACATCATAAAACGGCACCATAAAACATAGTGGATACAATCTGATAAATCACCTGATGTCAGACACACATCTAGTAAATCTTACTATATATTCTTACTTAATGAATATTACTGAAAAATACCACTTTATTTTAGATTAAATCTTTGTTTTATTCACTGAATTTTACAAATTCCAATTAAACAGTCAAAAATGCTGTTTGTCAGGAAGCAGCTGGATAGAAACATTTACTTGACATGTGGATGACAAGTGTCTGAAAGGACTATTTGTCATTATTAAAATAACATAAAAAAAGGAGTGAAATGCAAAAAAATCTTCTGAGACTGACACAGCCTGGTTTTAGTGATGGCACAGTACATCAAATTGTATTTAAATGGATTCAGTGGATTAAGTTTAGATGCAAATGCAGAGCTTTCCTCTCCCAAAAAGATGGTTTGTATGAGGCTGTGGGATGTGTTTTTTGGGTAAGTTAATTGATCGAGATGGGACATTAATTCATTCAATCATAAATAGGCCATTCAATTAACAGATTGTAGGCTACACACCTATATCTAGTGCAAAGGACTAACAAGGAAACAGTGTAGAGTAACAGCACTTTTACTAGATAAAAGTGCCGTTACTCTACGCTGTTTCCTTGTTTGAAAGATTAAGTCAAGCAGTTACTTATAAATCTATGCTTTTTAAGCAAAGCTGCATTGTCATTCATGTCACTACAGTCTACATCACAACTCCAGCAGACGTCATACGGGCACATTTCTTGGTGGCATCACCGCTGTCTGCACAACTAGTCTCATTGCCACGTAGAAGAAAACTGAGGAATTTCTACTATACCAAACTGATTCTTAATAATTCATTGATAATTCATCCACACGGTTATTGCCACCACACATGCAGTGGATTATACATGATAGCAAATGTTGTCTTTTGTCTTAAAACTAATTAATACCTATGCCACTTACTGCTATAGGTCGCATTTTAGTGATCAATGGACTATGAAGCCTCCATAACAGCTCGATAATGAGAAAATGTACTCTCCAAATTTGCTCACAGACATTTCTAATCAATAGCAGTCTAAAACTAAAGGTCCAGCAGCCATGGAATAATTGAAAATGTGCTTGCACTGTTAGATTTATAAGAGACCCTTTGCTGCCGATTTATTGTCAGAAAGCATTCGTGTTTTATCACACACACACACACACACACCCACACACACACACACACACACACACTTTTTCTCCCTGCTGCTCTCTGAATCCAACCATGCCTATATGGGAGGTGTGAAGCTGTTTGTGTTGGAGTGGCGGAAAGCGAGACACACAGATACATATAAACACACACAGAAAAAGAGATAAGCTATCACATTTCTAGTCTGTCAAATGGGTAGACAGGTGAGCAGCCAGACAGATAGAATGCAACTAGGTATGACACAGAGCTGAGAGTCCTGAGACGGCAGGATAGTTACACCTATAACAGGCCTCTCTCGGTGGGCCATTTGTTGTTGAAAAAAAAGTGAAATAACCTTTTTCTTTCCATCTTGGCATTTGTAGGTGGTTAGATGGCATCTATTTGAAATTATAACCATCTTTCGCTGCTCTGCTATTAATGTAATGTATAGGGAAATACTGCTTTTGTGTGCTTGGGTTCAAAACTCAAACAACACTATAGCAGTTTTATTTACCTATGTTCTTGGTAGATGTGGATGGTGGGGACATTTTTATTCTGGAGCTCAAGTTTTTCATATTATTTGCATTCTTGCAGATTTTGAGCTGTGTCCACTGATAGATAAGTCAGTAGATGTTACAGGAAGACATCAGGGTAAGCATGCGATTGTGAAGTGGGAAATACCTCAACTATGGTGGTTTTGGCTGCCTTGCACATGGGCTGGTTGAAGTTTCTGGCCGTTTTCCTGACATAAAAGAACAAAAAATGCGTTGTATTAAAATAAACATGAGGTTTACAGTTATTTCGATCAAAATCAGAGATGAGCAAGTAAACTCAACCATTCACACCACTGTGATTTCTGTTGTCTTAGATCCAGTATAAGCTAGTAGTTTACTTGAGGACACTGCCCTCTTGTGGATAAAGACTTTACTACATCTACTCCAATTATGTTCTGTGTGGAAACCAAACTAACCTTTCTGAGGCTGCACCAGGTCAAGATCAGATTTTAATTTTGTTTTATATTACTTTATTTTATGTTATAACAACTAGTATTGGGTATTTTTACTTATCTGTCCATATGACCCCCACAACCTTTCCTAAATGACTATTTCACTCTTGCCACATGACGCCATATGTGCTGACTGTTGTGCAAACATGACCAAAGTGATTAAGACTAGTCTCTTACGCACTGGGGCAGAACGAAACTGAATCCTTTGCACGGTAAATACTGGCATTGGTGTAAATGAATATGTCTGTGCTAATGCTGTGTGACAAGTAGATAATTCTGTGTAATTCAACAAGATCACCGACTCTTTTGCGTGCATTATGGTTTTCTATTTCAGTAGTTACCGGAAAACAATGTTTCCAGCCTTGTCAGCCTTCCATGCCTTGATCAGAGCAAAGTCTCCAGTGATGGCCTTTTCCATGATGTAGTGCCTGCCATTGAACTCCTGCACCTGTGCACAGTGAAAACACAATTTAAGGATTGAGTGACACTAAATGCTATCTTGAACTGGATTTGTTTTTTTATTCATTTGAGTCATTATTAATAATTGACTAGGGCTACAATTGTAAACATGAAGAATTCTATTTCAGTTTCTCTCATTATATAAATATGGTCAGTTTAAGCCTGCTACAATACAAAAAGCAAACCAGACCAACAATACAGGCTTTCTTCAGACATACATTTAGTACAAACCCCAACCCCTACTGTACTACAGCAGAACAAACCCCAGAACACTATTATGAGCATTATTATGTGCTCACACATCAAACAAACCAAACTCTCAAAGTTTGGATTTGGTTTGATGGTACAAGCACAACAGTGAAATATGTTTCACCTCTCTCTTCTCGCTGGCGATGGCAATGCTGCCATCTGTGTTGTATTTGATAGGAGAGCCTCCTTCCTGGATCAGTGTGCCATAGCCTGTGGCTGTGAAGAAGGCTGGAATCCCAGCACCCCCAGCCCTGATCCTTTCTGCTAGAGTACCCTGTGGGGGGGGGGGGGGGGGGGGGGGTAATGTGACAGATTAGGATGAGACATATCAAATGAAGGCTCCACTCAATGGCTTTTGTCGCTGTATGTAAAATATACAGTGTATAAAAGTCTGATTATTTGGATTTTGGAATTTAACAAAATGAGTTTATGAATGAGTGGATAACTTGTTTATCTGTTTGTGTGAAAATCTGTGCGTTTTCTGACGAACCTGTGGTGTCAGTTCGACCTCCAACTCCCCGGCCAGATACTGTCGCTCAAACTCTGCATTCTCCCCGACATATGAAGAGATCATCCTCTTGATCTGCTTAGTCTGAAGGAGTAGGCCCAGGCCAAAGTTATCCACTCTGAAGAAAACAAACAAACATAACTGGCTTTGAGATGAGTTAAATTACACTTTAGTTCATATATACCAAGACAGAGAAGCTTGGCTAAATGCTAGAGTTATATTAATTTATGCAAAAATATATGCTGTACAAATAAATTAGGGAAAAAAATCTAACTTGGGAAAATGATCTTGATTTGACAACAAGAAAAACTTTAAATCCTTATTCCTAAACCTAGTGCTGTATAACTTCTTCCTAATTTTGAGTGACTGAAGAAAGTTATTGTGTCACTAGAGTTGTTGAAATGCTCATAAAACAGGCCAGCAGCTATGAGAGGACTGACTCTGTGAAGCTGGTCAAACCTTAAACCATAACTTATGAAGGCATACTCCTCATAAAAACTTCATGACACTGAATATAAAACTGCTTTAAACAAGGTATTGTCTTGTGATATAAGATAAGATTAAATTCCTATTAAACATTTTATCAAGTATTTTCTACTCTGTCTGATTGCATGCAATATTCTTCCACAGTGTACTCAAATAATTTTGAAAGTTAATTTCAATGACTTACTATACTAATATTACAACATATACAGTATGTACATGTAGAATAATTGCTCTACAATAATTCAGACAAATGCATACTGCTGTCACTCCTGTAGACAGGAAAGCTGAGCTTTGTGAGGAATTTCTTCCTCTTTGTATCAAACTATAAACAAACCATAACCATAAACCATGTCCGTAATTGTAATCTCAGGTCATCTGACAAGATATGTAGGCCATGTGCGCTTACAATACCAAAACAGATAACTGTGATAAGTACCCTGTCACTCATACTACTGTATTACTGTTTTTTTTCCCCCTCTGCATTAAACTTGTGTGTATACATGTGTGTTTGAGGTCTACAGTGATCTTTAACACGGAAATAATTGTGTGTGTGTGTGTGTGTGTAGCACCTGATTAAAATAAATATAAAGCTGCAGGGGGTGGTGGTTCTATCACAGCTCTAGTGTGCAGCTGAATCCATCTCATCTCAGATTACACTACATAACAAGCCCACACTGTCAGTGTTCTGCAAAGTGAAATGGCTGCGTTTCCGTCCTCTCACTCAATAGTGGTGAGACATAAGTTTCCCATAATGCTACAAAATTTTAAACAAAAGAAATATGCATCACCATCTGTAGTTACTGGTAATGATTCCTAAATAGGGACAAAATGACAGTATTTTAGATTATCATTATCCAAATGTAAGTGTTTATTAACTTTCTAAACTAAGATGTGCGACACTGTAACCAAGCAGCTGTTCCAAAACTGCATACAAATTACACTTACCTCTAACTTCTACCAAAAATAGGTCATCAATATTTATTGTACAAACACTGTGCAATCTGCATTGATAAGTAGAATCGGTTTCATTTACCAATACAGCACCCAGTCGTCTATACATCCCACCTTTTGTAAAGACTGATGTGAGGTCATTAAGGGAAAGTTAACGTCATATTTTTATTACATCAACAAACCATATTTCTTTGCACTATTGTGCTGCTCCCTACACCAAGATCCCCTTGAGCGAAATTGTTTATATATATTGTGAAGAGCAGTAAAGAGTGCCCCCTCTCTATTATTATGTCTCCATTATTGCATATTTCTGAACAAGCAACACTTGTTTGGCAGGTTTCACTAAGGGGATTTACAATCTAATGAGGAGCAAAGCAAAGTAAGGGGAGTTTTCACCTTACAGGAACCTCATTCTAAAATTAAATGTTATGTAACTTCTTCTATCCCCTTCTAGCCCTCATCTCTCTTCCGTACAAAGCCAGGAATTTTAAACAGGATTCAACTGTGACCAAGAAAACCGCAGGTATACACAGACCTGGGATCTTTTATACAACAAGAACGATCAATTTTAACAGTGACGTGCAACACGTTCCTGTAAATGTCATTACAATGACAATTTTCAACTCTCCTCCCTCCCCTTGTTCCATTATTAGCCAGATGCATGCCTGTCACTGCCTGTAAAACCCTGTCAAACTGACATCAAGTGTACTATAGTTCAGATAGCAAACTTGAGTGTTTAGACATGCTCAGAAACTAAACAAAAGTAAAAACTATTTGTGAATGGTTACTGATGTCTGCAGATGGCAACGTTTAGGGAGAGCACTGGATCAGATTCAGAGGAAAGGTCGACAAACACATTTCCATTTGAGCAAATATTTTGAGCATCTGTTCCAAAAATCAATATTCAACAAAAATCAAAGTCCACAACAGAATGGTGATTAGTAACTTCTGTGAAGCACACTAACAGACCTTATAGGTCAGTTTCTTTTTTCAACAGACTCAATCAACTACTGACAAGGAAGAAACTCAAACAGCCGGTGCAGTGACTTTGATGTTGCCTACTGTCAGTGTAGGCATGTTTTTCAAGTTGAGCCTGCATTTTACTCTTGGCACTGTACATTTATTGCACTTAAGTAGCTGATAGATGTTGTCATTAGTGCAACTAACTACGGTAATATTGCAACTAATTTCACAGTGGACCACAGTTTTGAAAAAGATGAGCTAAATGTGCATCTTTTTCATAGTTTTAAAAAAAAAAAATCATTTTTTTAATAGACAATAGCTGACTCGTTTCATCAAAAGCTTAAATAATTCAGTTATGAAGACTGTAATAAACACAAAATTGTTTGTGTGGAGTTGAAATATATGTGAATTGAAATTTAGGTCTGCAGCCAGAGGAAGTTGTGTAGTTTTGCAGAATCTGTTTCTATGCTATGTAAACAATTCAGATCAAATAACATTTACATCCACACTAATACGTTTTTATTTATCAACTGTTTCGGAAATTATCTCTGTACCTACTAACACACCTGGGATTCAATTACAGATGAGCGCTGCGACATGACAAGCGTCAGGACAATGACCGTTTCCAAGTATGCAAGAGAAACCAACAACATTATGCTAAACAATGTCCAGGAAAATTGCAGTGAAAAGCTCAGTTGCCAGAGTATGGATACATGTTACTTTACTTAAAAAATACAAATACGGTATTGTCTTTAATTTGATTCAGGTTTTTCTTAAACACTGAAGCATTGACCCAGTGCTTAGCAGAATACATTACTTCAAATGACCATATTGCAGCACATCAAGCCGTTCAATACAAAGACTAAGAAAAATACAATATTCCGAGTACAAAGGTTTACTGCCACGTATCAGAAGAGAAACCTCTGAAATCAGAGACAGAGGCCGTCTCATTGAAAGCAGAGACACACGATATCACCTGATCACTGAAGGGCTGGCTGTCATGGCAATACACCTTTTTCTGTGTGTCTCGAACTCTGATAACTTATCAAAAGCAAACTTCTGGGCATTTCTCCAAATCAGGTCAGCCTGTTCTAAAACACAGCAAGGGCACCGACACTCCAACATGAGTTTACAGGTCTTTAAAAGAGATGAAGTAACAACTCAGGTTTAGTTCAAATCAAGAATAACTTTGTCACTTGTATTTGGGACTTAAATGTCAGTGATGTATTAATAATCTTCAAAACTAGTGAAAAAGCTGACTCCTTGAATGTTTAATTTTAATTAGAAACACTGTAGCTACCCCATGAATTTAAAAACATAATTAACTTTTTGTTCATTAAATAGGTTTTATGCACACCTTCTGCTGGAACAGAAATGACACATTATGTGCCACCAGACACTTTCCTGCAAACATTTCCAGATTCAGATGATGGGGTTTGATTGGTGGAGATGACTTCAAAAATCAAGCGTAACCAGGGAATGCACTGCATGGTTTAGATATACAGTATGTTTACATGGGGACAACTGTAGGTGTTTTAAGTATGAACGAACAGTATACACTCACTCACACGCACGCACACACACACCTACCCTGCATTATTGCTGACAGCAGTGAGACCCTTCACTCCAGTCTTCAGTAAACTGTTGATAAGATTCTCAGGGATACCACACAATCCAAAGCCTGTGACAGAACATAAAAAACAGTAAGTAGTACATATGACAGGACCCCAGTGACCGGATTACATAGTAAACCTTGAAACAGGCACCGGGTCATTGTAGTCCTGTATACGGCTTCAGCTTTTCAAATATTACACTGCATCATGATAATTTCTCTCCCATCTGTTTTTCCACCCTCATACAGAACAGTGACACAATGGAAAATGTTCAACAGTTTCACGGCACAGACTTATACTATAAATAAGAGCTGTGTCACTTGTGTGTCCTGTGTGTGAGGATGGTAATCAACCAGCGTGTCAAAACACAGTTCTGTGGAGATTCAAACAAATATTAAGTGACAACTTTGTCAACTTTCTAGACACCTGTGAGCTAAATGAATTAGCATAACATTTTAAAACTGAGGTTTTTTTTTCAGCTGTATGCAACAATCCTGCAGCCTCCAAATGTGTTTGTGAAAGTAAACCTTACCTCCCACCAGTATAGTAGCTCCACTGTGGATGTCTTTTACTGCTTCTGTAGGATCTGAGTAGAACTTTGAACTTTTTTGGCTGGAGGTAGAAAAGTAGCACCCACAAGTCTGTAGAAAGTAGAGGAGGCGGCACATGAAACCTTACAAAAAAATGTTTTTTTGTTTTTTTTTCCAAACGAATCTCCATCAGCATCAGTACATCACTCACAGTAAAGTGAATCTGGATGAAAGCATATCAGTTTAACGCGTGTTTGTGCAGTTTAAATTGCTGATTTAGTTTATTCAGTTGAGTAAGGGAAAGATAAGCAAAGCCGCTGAACAAATCCTGCAACAAAAGGAGCAAAGATTTAGGGCAGCCCACAGCCAGGAGCCCCAACCCAACAAAGTTAGCTGAGGACTCAAATTTAAAATCCACAATGTCGATACCAATTATCTTAATTTGTGACTGTAGTGCTAAATCTTCTTTTTTTTCTTTTTTTCAAAAAGTCAAGACATAGGCAGTCATCTGTCATCCAGATGATTTACAACTGAACCACAGGTTGAAGCTACTATAATCAACTGCAATTCTGACAGTACAAGTTGGGTTTTAATTGGGAAGTTTAGTTTGTTCATCCATCTCCGCCTGCACTGAAAGGATTTTCACAAAACTGATGCATACCATAACTTTCGCCCAACAGTGTCAACTTTCATAATATTGCTCATAAATTATGAGAAAACTCCTCAGATCTTGACAATGTTAGCAATTATTAGCATTTTGCTTTGGTTTTATTGATTTTGGGAATGCTCCCTTGAGCGTTTCTTAAATTTGCTTCCTTCACCACATATCACATTTTGCTTGTTATTTATAGCCATGACTACCTTATAGCCTGCAGTGTCTAGGCGTTGGACACGTATTGCCAAAACAGACATGATGGAAATATTATCAGGAGTTTGTGTAAAGCTATGTAGAGGTGACTTACAGCACCACAACACACACACGCACAACTTAACATGCTGTGGGTTTGAACAACGCGTAGATTTTAGGTCATAAATTCACGTTTGGCATTACTAAATGTTACAAACAGTTTGCAATACAGTGCAACGTGGTGAGAATCCCCGCTAGATTAAGTTAGCCGGCAGTTTGCGATCAGTGCACGGTACAATCGATAAATATTACATGAGGCAAAAAGAAAAAGTGGGAATTGTTAAATCGCCAAACTAAATTCACAATATTGTGGATGGCAAATAAAAAAAAAGACAATAATATCAATGTGATTCTATGACCTTTAAATCTTTCACAAGCATTTGTAAACCAGCTCACTCATTTAACGTTAGTCCTACAGCTGTTTAACTTGACCGCTTAAATACCGACCTTGCTCAAAGTGTGGTTAGCGAAGTTTAATTTGTTTCTGAAGATTAAAGTCTCCGCTCTGCACAAAGCTTTAAGTGCCGCCATGTTTCAGAGCTACACACGGGAGATGTGCCGAGGCGCAGAGTGAAAGCACCAGCCGATAGAGGTCGGATGATGCAGGTTGAACGCTAGCAAAATATGGCTACTAGCTTGGCTCAAGCGTCGAAGAATCTAACGCAAACAATGGCATTGGCTGTCACAATGAGTAGATGATGCGGCGTTCACATCTCATCAGAGTTATCGGAATTACAATATACCAAAGTGTTCACGCCAACACTTGTTGTAATTACAGGTTGTAATTACGACAGGTGAAACTAGTACTTTTTTCTGAATTCTCCAAAACATAAAAGTTGATGCTTCATAACACAGAAGTGCCTGAAAAATCAAGCAAAAGTTCGAAGTGATTAAACACAAATTTAATTAATCGTATCTGTAATCATATGGAGTAGCTTGACCAAAGCGAAGGTTAGCATGAAAAGTTCCCATATCACTTGAACGCACCAGTGGAAACATAGGTTCGAAATTGTTATATTTAACAATTTTACCGCCAATGCGGCATTGTTAAATTTAACAATTTCATCGTCACTACGCTTCATTATTAAGTTTTAACGTTATTTTAAAATTCAATAGGCACATAAATAATGCAGCTATATAACAGTTAAACGTTATACTTTGTTTCTGTACCCAACACTGGCGTGTGCTGAAACACCGATTCCATGGAAACAGTGATGACATTTTCTGAGCACGTGAGTAGTCCCCTGCCTCACGTGACGAATACTTTCAGTCATGGCCGACGACTACAGGCGACAAGGGTTCGAGTTGGAAAGAAGGATATTTGAGTTAGACATCAAGTGTTCTAGTCTCAGAGCTGAAAAACAAGGTATCAATAACACGCTGTTAAAGTATTTATCTTGTAGCCATTCTCGGCATCGCGTGTGCGCTGCTGATAGCATTGTTTAGTTTATTAGCCAACTAGCAAGCTAGCTATCGTTATCTAACACAGCTTGCAACCATAACAACAACTGCTGTCTGAAGAAATGTTGCATGTTTACAAATAATACGTAAATTAACCGTTAGCAAAAATACAGCATATCGTTAACCAAGTGTAGCGTTATAGTTACGTTTTGCTACTCACCGACTGATTGTTGTTTTTTTAATTGTCTGGATGTTCGAGTTGTTGGCTAACGTTAGCGTTATTTCGCTAACGTTAGCTTAATGCATTCATGTTGACAAGCTGGCCTTGAAACATGATGCGCTGTAACCAGAGTTAAGAGTAAATGTAGTAACGTTATGAGTATTTTATATTGAATTCAGTTGTACCTTTATTGTGACTGCATTTCAACTTAAACACACGGTTACATATATTCCTTGCCGTGCTATCGTGTAGTCACATTCATTGACTTTGTAACGTTAGAAGTTTTATTTTGGTATCGGTCCATTTGTTTTGCACATTGTGAGTAAATATGAAGCGACAATCATTACTGTCAGTGAAATCTACGGAAGCCATATTGCTCTGAAATGTATGACGTAGGATTTTTCTTTAGATCACATCTGTAATTAGCAATATATTAACTTATCGTTCTTCCATAGATGATGACTATTTACAGAATGCGTCTGCCATACTAGACAAGTTGAAAAGCTATTACAGACAAGGAGGGGAAAGTAGCAACCTTTCCAAGCTGCTTCAGGATTACACTCAGGTACTTCATTACATCAAACTTTATAATTAAATGTATAGGGCTGCGATTGATGATTATTTTCGCTAGTGATTATTATGTAATTGTGTTTCATATTAGTTCATGAATACATAAAGTCCCTGAACCCAAGGTGATATAAGATAATGATTTAATTATCCCCAGAAGTTGGGAAATTTGCATGTTACAGCAGTGCAGGAAACAAGGAAAACTAATAAGAACTGCAAGTAATTAACAACAAAATAAAAAGTAAATGGAATTCAATTTATATACAATAATTACAATACTTAGGCTGTATACATGACCTGATATCTTCAAATCACAACATACCAAGTACTGAACACAAAGGTATTCCATGTACATTTATAGAATATATACAGCAAATCATATTTAAAAAGATGACACCTTCAATTTTGGTGTCCTTTTTCTTGATAAATGAGATGAACAATTATAAAACGATCAAAATTGCTTTAGTTTTATGTCAGTAGACCAATCATTCCACCTCAATGAATGACAAACCTGCAGAGGCTCCTCAGTGTAGCCTGTGAATTTAAAATTGAAATACAAATCTAGTATCATGGCTTTTATATTATAGGAGTAGCAAGGAGAAAGCTTGCCCTCGCTGTGACACAGGCACCATATAGATTGAGAAGAGTACTTGCATGCCCTTTAATGCTTAGATGAAAGAGAATCCACAATGTAAAGTGGTCTAAACCCTGACTGATAAACCTCAATACGCTTAATATGACCAAGTTACCAAACATCAACCTATTAATCCACCTTGAAAGTGTTGGATATGAAAGTGCAGCATGGGGAGGATTGAACTCACATCTGATGGGTTTAGAAGAGGCTTTAGCTGTCACTATCACCCTTCCAGCAAGAATATTATCAGAATATCTGATTTCATTTATCTTAATAATTAACTCGATAAAGTCATTTGGCGAGGAGAATGTCTCTGACAGATTTAATGAATAATTTTGAATTTCTTGCTTTTTCCTTTTGCACAATGTCGTGTGTGCATATATATTTATTTTTTGTTGTTTAGGTGATCCTAGACATCACATTTTATGAAGAGAATAAACTAGTGGACCAAGAGTTCCCTGAGGACTGTTCCCCATTTAAAATCCAGCAGCTGCTGCAAGATCTGACTGAGCCAGAGGTTCTGGCAGGGAGACTAGCACCAGCCCAAGAGGTGTGTGTACAGTATATTTGTGTCAGTGCTATTGTGTTACTTGTCTCTGTGTCTGTTTCTACTCCATGTGGCTAATACAATGCTTGACATGAAACTGAGATGAGCATGAATATCACTTTCTGTTGCACAGCTCAAAACACACTTGCGCTCATGTCAGTGTGTGACAGTGCTGTTCATATCATTTGGTCTAATATAGGTGCAGTCTGTGTTGGGCTTGGAGCTGTTAGAATGTCTGTATTGGAGACGTGGAGCTCTGCTGTACATGTACTGCCACACACTTCATCAGCGAAAACAATGGATCAAGAAAAACAAGGACACATTCCTTAAGGTGTGACATTGTAGGCAAAAAAAAAATTAAGTGGATCCAGTAAATTGTATTAGTGAAATAAATAGAAATGTATATTGGTGACAATAGTATTTAAATACCCAATGATGTGTTGTTGGCAAGTGCTGATAGCTGAACTGATGCTTATCACACTCTGCTATTTTCATTCAGTGTATTCAGGAAGGTGTGCGCTACCTGATGCGGATGCTGCAGGTGAGAAACTCTGTGAAGCTCAACGATGGAGTGGTGCTCCATGACACTGCTACAGCAAGCTTCCTATCTGAAGGTAAATGCCTCATTAATTATTTTTTGAATGACAGACAGAATAACAACATATTGTGCTACCATTTGATCATACTACCTGCTTCTGTGTTTGACCAGGCATTTTCTCAGACACACACCTGTTGACGATGATGTACATCGGGGAAATGTGCTTCTGGGCAGTTAAGTACGAGGACTGCAGTGCCGACACTATGGAACGTAAAGAAGATCGCCTCCAGTTTCGGGACATTGGCACACAGATTCTCAACAAATACGTGCTTGCCTGCGAGGGCCCTCTGCAGGGTCAGGGCTGGAACACAGAGAATGCCAAGGAAATCCTTAGTATTTTACAGTGAACCAAGCTGCTTCTGTGTTGAAGTTGCCCTCAGGCACAGATCTAAGATCAGTATTCAGTGTGTGTGTTAACCCCAAATAAAAAAAGAAGTCCATCAGGGGTGTGTTATGTTGTAAAAGGATAAGAAGAGGCATGGGGAGAAAATGTATTTGAGGAAAGGAGTCTTTCGATCAGTGTCTACAGGCAAACTCATCCCATGCCAAACAGCCCTGGCCAAAGTAGGTGAATGAGAGGTTATAAAATTTTAGATAGGCGGTGTAAAACCAGCAGGGGCTGTATATGAGGCTGTTGAATTTTTTTTATTTTTTGCCCTGTTCTGCTGAAAAAGCAGTTATCATCCTGATTCCAGACTGTTGACTAGGGCACTTGTTTTGCTCTGAGAATGTGTTATTATAACAATAATATTATTAATATAAAAAAAGGCTATTAATAAAAATACCCTTTTTTTTTTCTTCCTTTTTTTTAAAAGATTGTTACGTTTGCTAAATTTAAAGATAATCCAGCTGGAAAGGAAACATTGCACAGTAACATTTTATTTATTGTTTTGTTGCCATTTTTTTATGCTTTTAATATATTATAATTGCATATGCATACATGCATATATGTACAATATGTATGTGGGTATAAAAAAATATAACCACAAAAGACAACGAAAGGTGTTAAGAAACAGATTGACAATGATGTATTCATGACCTTTTTGAAGTATGTTCACATTTGTTCATACCAGCTTTGTATTGCGCCACTTGTATTCCCATCTATTGCAAGTTCCATTTTTCTGCCATTTGAATAACTTTGATAGTATAACTATTAATAGAGAATCTGTGTTGTTTGGACAAAAATCATTTTCTGTTTTTTATGTCCTCGTTGACAATAAACACGCGCATTGTTTTGAGATGCACACGTTTATTTTGCAATGCAACTTCAGTTTGGTCCATGTTCATTATTACGCTGTTGTGGAACTACAATACCCACAATGCCTCACTTTCCGCCAGCAACAAGGAAGCGTGACAGAGATGGTGAAACGTCAAGTTTGCTGTCGTGTGTCCATAGCTCCATAACACTTGTTACTAGTAATTCACAAACACATTTGAAGTCATGGCAGCAAAGATCGAGCAGCTTAGCGAGTCTGCCGTGATCCGGAGCCTCAGGCGCTTCAGAGACAGATATTTCTCAACCAGCGGTAAAGTTGACAACGATGTTGTGGACATAACCGAGGAAGAATCACAGCCGGGATTTCTGGACAGCTTATCGGTGAGACGCGTGACAGTTCCTGTTTTGTTTTTACTTATTCAACTGTCTGAAATGAAAAAGCGTTAAGGTGAAAAATCCTTGATCCCGGTAGGACAGCGTCAGGTCCAAGCTACGGATTATGATTATAATATGATTAACATGATCATCTTATAAAATATGACTGATTAAACTAACCAACGGTATAAGTTGTTGATGCACCAATATAAACAAAATTCAATATGTATAATGATAAAATAACAATGACAGGCAGCATTTGTATCTTGGATACTTTAAGTAAGTTTTGCTGACACTGCACTAATTTTATCTTTCTAATTATCTTTAGAGTGTTATTTTTAATTTTATCAGAAATATTTAAACACTTTTCCCACTGATTAGGTTCAATCTCACTGAGCATTGAGGACTAGACTCACCAGTAATACATGTGATCTTAGAGTGATAGAGTGTTGGATATTCAAGGACTTGGAGAACATAAGTTTTATGCAGCTAATACATCCTGCTGTTTTGGTGATACTCATCATCAGTGATCATATTCACTGCTTCATTAGATCCAGGCCCAATAAAACAGAGCATCCAGATTCCAGCTTGTCCCCTATTGATAATCTGTAATGATGAAAACCAAATAATATCATCCTAAAGGTGGACGTGCAGTTCCTGATCATGACCTTTCTGTCTCCTGCGGATATGTGCTGCCTGGGAGCGACCAGTCAGTACTGGAGGGCCATGGTAAGAGATCCATTGTTATGGAGATTCTTCCTGCTGAGGGACATGCCCAACTGGCCCTCCATAGATCATTTGACCATGCCCCAACTGGAGCTGTTGGATGCACCACTAGTCAGTGAAAATGAGATCTTGGACGATACAGAAGAGGGGGGAGACCAAGGGACAGAATCAAAACTGGACTACATGGCAGAGTGGGTATCTTCAATTTTAATAGTTCATATTTTTTTTTATAGAATAAACTCATAGATACTGTAGAGGTTTTTGACAACTGGTTTTGTCTCAGTAGATACCTGAAAGGATGCCCATCATGCAGACAAAAATGGCTTCCTTCATGGCCGTCATACAAGGTTGTGACCTCACTCCTTCAGTTTTTGGTACCCTCATCCGAGCCACGTTATGCCATGCTCGGCCCTGGCATGGAGAGTCTGGATGTCTCTTTAGTCACAAGGCTTATGCATGCCCCAGATGTGCTTCCTGTCTCAGGCACTCCACACAGACAAATAAATGGTGAGATAATAGTCCCCTTAACTGAGGATTGTCCCATTTCTTATGAGCAAAGTTACAGTTTTCAGTTTAATCAGATTGCTGTAAATCCAAACTCTAATGCAACTGTACTATAAATATTAATATTTAATTCACAAAGAAATGCAGTTCAGTCATGCATACTTAATTCATAGCCTAATGGGAAAGAAAACAATAATCATCTTCAATGTCGCAGGTTTATTTGTCCACCAGTAGGTGGCTGTGTTGGTTTATTATTGTTATCGAGGCATTATGAGCTGAAATTCTCCAAAGACTGCAACTTAACCAAGGTGAAACTTTTTCTTTATTATAGGAATTGGTTCAGGGATCAGTTATATGTTCAACAACCAGCACAAATTCAATATCCTGACTCTTTACTCAACCAATAGGTAAGCATGTTGTATTTTAGATGCTGCTGTTTATTCTCTTTGGGTATTAGTATATGCCATTACATTGTTTGTGTGTTCAGGGCAGAGAGGGAAAGAGCCAGAGTGCAGCAGCAGAACACCACTAATAAGCTCTTCACTTTGGAAGGAAGCGATAACTCAGGTTACCCAGTCTACAGCCTGGCTCCTCAAGTGCAACAAGTGTGCCAGGTGGTGGATGGTTTCATCTATGTAGCCAATGCAGAGCCTGGAAGAGGTGAGCGTACTTTAATTGCAGCTCGTGCTCCTCGATTACTACCCTATCACATCATGCATGCATGTTTCCTTATTAATTGTAATCATAATCACAGAATAGATTTGCATAAAATACCACATCTTAAACAGATGAGCGGGAGTCTGAGGCAGCTCAGATCCGGGCTGTGCTGAGCTCCATCTGGGGCTCAACATCGAGACCTCTGCTGGTGCTATCGTGTGTCTCCAGAGAAGAAACAGGAGCATCCAGGACCGCCAGCCTGGAAACTAGTACCAACAGAAACAAGACCAGGTATCGAACTCCCTGTGTTGACATGGCAAAGAAACTCGGCCTACCCCAGCTGGCTAATCCCTGGATGGTAACAACTGTTTGATCTTTCATTGATGAAAATGCTTCTACATCATTTGTATCTAAGAAATTTCAGTTTGAGCTTTTCAACCTGTATTTATGTCTCTTTCTCTAATTCAGGTGCAGGACACAGTAGCAGAATCCCTGTCAGGTCTTCTGGATGGCATTTCTTGGTTGCTGAGATGCTCTGGAGTCAAACTCTATAGTAGCTAGTTCCCCTAACTCCTACTGCTGTCAGATGAATTAAAACCACAGAGCTCATTGCTCTGTCATCCCGACACCAAGTTACACTACAGCATTTCCTGAGTAATGTATACCACATGTGCACTGAATGTCTCCGGGCTTGAAGTATTGTTGATGGAATTTAATGAATTGGATGAGCAGCAGAAGTGATGGTGACAGAGACTGTTTTTATTTAGAGAGAGAGTCACATGAAGGCGTTACAGCAGGATTGAAGGTTGTACAAACACTCGGGAGGCTCACTTTTTTTCACATTTACCCCACAAACTGGTCTAGTCAAACTAGTTCTGTGGAACAATAGCTTAGTAAGTGCCTTGTTGGAAGTTACAGTAACTTTAGTTGCTTTTGTTGAAGGAACTTTGTTTGTTCAAAGCAGAAAAGCAAGAATGCACAGCTAAAAAAGCAATAAAATCTGCACATGTAAAAACCCAATTTGACTGAATGTATGACCGTCTTACTGTGACAGCCCTGTACTGGGTTTAACATCAGAGTTGCACATACAGTATGTTTGATATGATATTTTTCCATGTTTGATTAATGACTTAAAAAATGCCATTGTTTCAAAAATGATGATGAAGTCATAATTATTTGCCAAAAACAGTAAAAAAAAAAAAAAAAGTCAGTTTATATAACCTTTAAACTGCACTTCCTTGGGATAAATGATTTTACACATATACTATAAAAATGTGGTGTTTAAAGCAAAAATTTTTATTTTACTTTGCTGTACAGATTGTGTCTTTTCCTGAGGACGAGTCACGCTTTCAATCTCTACAGCAGCGAAAAAAGGAATATTGAATTACTGTTTCATAACCAATAAATTGCAGTTACGTCATTGCAATGACACAATTATTGTAAATGAGTCATGACTTTTTTCTTAATTTCTTATCTTTTTTTTTCTTCTTTCTTTCTACTTTATGCTTAAAGTGTAAATTTAAAGTTTGTGAGCAAAAAAACATCCCTTTGACTCAGTTAAGTAATGTGCCACAGTTTACTGCACTCTTGCTCTGTGGCTTCTTTCCTATGAGGTCAGCCCTGGCATGCAAAGTTGAATCCACATCTGCATGTGAGAATATCCTGCCTTGGCCACCAGTTGTCTGATTCATAGCTTAGTGTAAGACCTGCAGTTTGTAACAATGTTTTCTTTTGTTCCAAATTTTTGTTATTTTAAAATGGGTTTAGTAACATGTTTGCCTGATGGGAAACCCCTGGCAAATAGCTAAAAGTACTGTGATATTAAATGTTCTAAGTACCCACTCTCACAGCAAAGAAGAGCAATGAAATCTCAGTCACACTGTAAAGAAAATGACACAACTTGTCTCTTCATGCTAGTAGCAGCCTTATTATTTCCTCTTTTATGAAATTAGCACATTTATGTGGTTTCTGTTTTCTTCTTTTGATATAGTATTTATAGGTTCTGCAATGATAAAAATTGAGGTACAAAAACATATAAATGCTGCACTTCAGCCATCACATATGTTAAAGTTGTGTTAGTCCATTGAGGATTGGCAACTCTTTTATAGTCATAGTGTTCCTATGGGTTCATATGCCCTGATAGCAGCAATATGATCATTTTTACAACATGTAAGTCTTAAGATAATGTGCTTCACCAATGTGCTTTTGTTCTAGTCCCCTAGGTAACCAAACGCAAATCATCTGCAAAAATTGCTTCCATCAAAATGTCCCTTTATCTCGACAATCATTTTCATAGACATACAGATTTAGAAAGGGACCATGATTGGTGCAATTTAGGTGCATTAAGCTCAACTGAATACTGGTGTGGAGCTGGAATAAAAAAAAATTTTCCCTGGTGAATTTTAAAGGGAAATGATCGAGGTATTGGCTGTGTGTGATTTTGGCTTATGTGTGTGTGTCTGTGTGTGTGTGTGTGCGTGCATGGTTATTTGAAAGACAAAACAGAAAGACTAAAACTGACTTTTTTCATTTCAACACATCTCTCTTGTCTCTTTACAAATGTGTTTTTCCCAGTCCTCACTCCTTAGATATTACACCTTTGTGTAATGTATATAATCACAGACTATCCAACAATAATGTTGGATCACATTTACAATGATGATGATTACAGACAGTATATAAACCATGGGAACCTGTTATTAGGGCAGGTATGCAGGGAATAACGTTGCTTAATCCTTTGTGATCCTGATGGGACCAATAAGAGTAGAGTCCCATCTCTGAACAGGGTCTGGCACTGGCAACCTAAGCTGGTGATTACAATCTGAATGAGTAAATTAAATTTGGCCCGGAAATGTGCTGGTTAAGCAGGCTTTTATTTGAATGTAGGCTAAAGATGTGTTGGATCCAATGCTGAAACTTGCTGGGATAGGATATTTTCAAGGTCTGTTTATTTAGACTGCAGACTGTGGACCATTAGCACATGTTGCTACATAATGAGGGTCGGGGGTTTAGTGGGGGAGGTTCCCGGGCCATGTTGTGGAAGCACGAATGAGCACCAGACCTCCATCTGCCTCTTGTCTTCTACAGTCAAAATGGGCCTCAGGGATATGATGTCATGAGGATGAAACCCCTATTTACTGACCTGAGACAGTTTACAGACGCAAGAAGTTTGCAACATGATGTGGACGTTATGTGGACAGTTGAAGCATTCCATGCATGTAAGATGCGTGTTGGAGACACCAGGAAGCAGTGTTTTGAAATGACTGTGTATATAATGGCTTTTTTTTTTTTTTTTTAAACAAAAGATCTGAACTCTGCAACAGGCAGAAAGGCGTTTTCCTCTGTGCCTCAGCCAGACAAATGTTAACCCTATTATGTAAGTGAGAGAAACGTCCAAACCAAATTTCCTTATGAGGGATTAATAGCTCCATTAAAATATCAGAGTAAAGTATCAGACACATCCATGATATATGTTCGAATGCATAAATGCAGTTCAAATCATAGTGTTCTTTATACAGCCTGAGGAAACGGAAATAAATAATCAGTTGGTGTTGCACAGTCTGTTTGCTTATCTAACATAAAGAATGTTTTGTGAGAGGTATTTCCTATGTATTCCCAGAGGTTTTCCCTGCTCAATGAAACTTAAGTTTTCTTGTTTGTTAGACACGTATAAGGTCTCATTTGATTTGGATACAGTTTTTTAACATTTGCAGAATAAGTCAAATATTGAAATTGGTGAAGTAGCAATGGCCCTGTGTACTACAATTTGCACAGAAATAAAATTTAAAATATGCTTTCTGCAGAGTACATATTCTTGGAATCACTGTTCTTGTGTGCCTACATAAAAAAAGGTGGGACAAACACACTAAAGGAAACACCTATACAAATCTTTTATATATTCTGCAATAACTATTACCTTTGCGTAGATAGACAATATTCCAGGTTTGTTAAAATTGTATCTGTGTTTTCCTATTCTGTAATTTGTGGCGGTGTAGAATTGTCTTGAATTAAATTGCAAATAAATTGCAGATGCGGAGCTGATACAATACGAGTAAACATACAAAGCAACTATCCATTGATCTAATGAAAGCTTGATGTTGTTTGCTTGATGAGTATGAACTTGGCACTCAACTCCATTCACAGGTTTTAATACTATAATCAAAGGAACCAACTCCAATCTCACCGTCTTTCGCAAACTTCCTCCTTTTTACACCACCCCTATCAATCTCTGTCTCTCCTCCTTATCCCACTCTTTTCACTCTCGTCTTTTCATTAGACCTAAGTCCCTGATTTGTATTCTACGATAACAGCCAACATTAAAGCAAGGAATTGAAAAAAAACATCATTTGCATGATGCATTCACTGATTAGGCTAAGCGTCCCTCTTAATTGTGTTGTTTTGCACATGGTGGGGCTCTCATGCTGATACTCTGTGGAGTTTACTCATCCCTTGCAATCTCACCAATTCACTTCAATTTCCTCCACACTTCTGTGCGTCCATCCCGCCTCCCTCCTGCTGTCATATATGGCAGGTTTGGGACTTGTAATACTGGATTATGGATCTGAAGTGTTAATGGTGAATTATTTTTAAATTACTTAGAGCCTACATGATAATAAAAAAAAGAGATATGAAACCAAGAGCACAATGATCCGACCTGTTGTTGTTGTTATTTCTGTGTGCGTGTGGTTGTGTGTGTGTGTGTGTGTGTGTGTTAGTGTTTGTGTGTTCCCCTGTAGCCATCTCCTCTCTTTTATCCTAATCCAATAGGCAGCAGGGTGCTGACATAGTTGTGAATGGCCACACTTGCAATGTGAAAGCACACTAAATACATTACAGGTGACTTGAAGGGGATGACACAAAGGGCACTCACCCATTATCTGGAAAATCAAAACAGACAACCAAACGGGAACAGATTTTTCACGATTATTGAAAGGCGTGCTATTTGAGAAAGTCAATTATGTAAATGTAGCCGTGACTTATGCTGCTCGAAGCGACTATCCTCAGATAGGTGGCTTAGAAACAACAATAACTGATAATAACTGATAATAATTGCCAATACTTTTTTTCATGAAAAACACAAATTCATGCTATACTAACAAGTATGAGTCGCACTATTGCACTGAGTGACATGTTCCTTCCTTTCACTGAACCTGGGCACAGTAGTTAAATAAACAGTAAAATAGACGACAATCAATGCACTGTTTACTCTTGTTTGAGTAATGTTTGCAAAACTTTGCAGTGCCCCATATGTCTTCCGATTTTTTTTTTTTTTTTATGAAACTATATGTTTCTATAACAAAAGCATTTGTTTTACGTCAACCTAAAATAAGGTTTATTAAACTGCTACATGTGCAGAAATACACACTCAAAACACTACGCAGGTAGGGTTTTAGTGGCCTTTTGCAAGATAAGAAATGATTATTTAATAGTCAGTGCTATCGAGCTCTGGGACAAGTCGAGTGCAAATTCACAAAGTCAAACATACTATGATGGTAGATGAAAGATTAAAAAAGTGGAATCGAGACCAAAGAACCCAGGTTTAATGGCTGCTGTAAGTGCTAACACCAGTGTTCGCCAAATATCCCGCTGAGGGTGCAGCTGAAGAGGATAGCTCGAGGGGTCCCGGTTCCAGTCCTCCAGCGCAGCCTCAGTGGTAACAGTTTGTGCGCCACATGCATTGTTCTGTTGTCACATTCAATACAGCACGAGTCTACGTGATCACTCAGAGCAGACAATTACAGGAATGAGTATTCCAATAACAAAGCAACTAATTCAATGGACGCCCCTCACTCTCCACCAATCAGAGCTCTCTGTCCCATAACTTACCAATACATGTTCAGGGGTCATTTCATACATACAAATAGTTGCAAATGTGTTTTTTTGTTTGTTTGTTTTTTTTCTCTCTTTGGGCCTCAAGTCCAGTGAAAGGTCACCGCATTAGGATAACCATAGTAAAAAAGAAGTTATACATTTGTTGTGCATATTGAAAGATGGTGCATAGCATTTATAAACCTGGTTGTTCCTCTGTATTGCAAGTTAAAATGTACAGGATTTGTGCTGCATGGGAGCAGACTATTTATTTATTTATTTATTATTTTTTTTAATGCGTGCTGCAATCTGAAGACTTGGAAAAGCTGAGCCATTACTTGTCGACCTTGTAAACGAGAAAGGGACAGGGAAATAAAAATACAAGGCTGGCTCTGCTCAATACAGACAGGCCAATTCCATTTCTTCCCCTTCGCATCGCAAATCATGTCAGTAGTGTATCAGTGCATTGGGAGGAAGGAAAAAACAGACACTGGACCATGGAAATACAGACACCCAGCCCTCCTCTGTGTCTCTGTCAATATGTCTGCACGTTTGTCTTTCCCTGCCTTTTATTACAGCTGGCCTATTCTGTTTTCTCAGTACTACCTTACTACTAACTTACATCATAAACTGAGATGTATCGGAGGCTTACAGGCTTGTTTATTTTAGAGAAGGGTTAACTCAGCTTTATAGCTTGACATATGATCTAATTTCATAATGTATACACTGTAGTGTCCTGTAAAAAAAAAATATCCTTCTGTTGCTTTAAAGCTTTAATACTGTATTGATCTTGTTTTCTCTGATGAATGTTTGCGTGGGATCATCATCGATTGCAGGTCAAATCCTGAAATGAAAAACAATCTCAAGTTCCACGCAGGCAAATGTAGTGTATGCACAGAAAGAAAAAGAGAAGAAAAAAAAAATCTGCAAGCCAGCAGCAACAGCTGGGTGCCTGGCTGTGTTTCCCCCTCACGTGTTTAGGCGGGCCGTCCATACTAACGGATGGCTATTGGGTCGGTGGTGTATATCCATTAACAGCTGAAATTCTGGGCGAGCCTCTGGTCGCGTCACTTCTCCAGTGGACCTTCCACGTGAGCGTCCACAGGCTTATAGACGCAGCCATTCATAACGCGCTCTGTTTGCAGTTGTGAATGTGTCATTTGCATAGCCATATAAACAGGCAGCGTTTTAGCCATACAGTGTGTTTTAAAAACATGCAGGTTTTTAAGTTTATATGGGAGTAGCTTCCTGTAGTCTGCACAAGATGCGTATTAAAAGAAAACTTTTAATCATGGAATTTGTTTTCTAAATGCATCAAACCATTTTTAAAATTATATAGCATCACCTTTACTCAAACACCCAGCACTTCCCCAGTTTATAAGAGTTAACATGGCTATAATTAAGCCTTATTAGTCCTGGGGGCGTCTAAGACAACACATTTATAATGATGTTATATTGCGTTTTTGTCCTCAGAAATTAATAGAAAAAGTATTTTTTTGTTGTCCATGTGTCCAACAGTAATGCCATCAGACTCGTTATTTTAATATTTTAAATTTTAAACATATCTTTTGGTTTGGTTTGGTTTTGATTTGGCTATATTGTATGGATCAGGGATAAAGCTCAATCAAGATTATTTGCTGCTTCACCTAAAAACTTGTGGCAGCGCTACTAGGGGGGTTTTATTTTGGAGGTTTGGCCCGGCAGTCTTTCTCTCAGGCTGTGGTCATGAGGGCGCTTCACCGCCATGTGAAACACACAGACTGGCTCTGTCTCAGATGATGAAGTGAGCAGCAGATAAGAAAGCAATAGGGAAAGGAAAGCGGCACACACCCCAACTAAAACGTGGGTGATGTAAAAAAATCTGCAGTGATCCTTCTGAGCCGAGCAGGCTAAAAGTGAAGAAGAAGCAGGAGTTTCTGTGCCTGTCGGTGCTTACCGCTGGCCATCAGATGACCAAGTTCTGAAAAGTCGATCGGCGCTGTCCTCGCAGTGTTTTTTTTTCAGCTCGAGGTTTCGTGGTAAGTAAGTGCATTTATGCTTTTTTTTCTTTCTTTTTTTTAAACGTGCAATGCATTTGATTGTGTTTTTTGTCTTACCTGTAATCTCCAAAAGTCCAGTTTGTATGCAGTTAACTGCTGCGCTGCACAGGACATTTCGCTAAAATTGCATTACATTTTTTATTTTTTTTAGGCTAAACATTGGTGTTTTTGACCAATCGTGAACAATTTAATATATTGCTTGTAACCTAGTATAGTGCGCACGGTTAATACATTGAAACATTAAAATCATAGAAACTTGAGATTGCCTCAAATTCCGCTGCAACTTGGTGTTGCGAGTTGCCTCGTTGCAACAGCACTTGGACAGTCTGGGAATGGGATGAAGTGACAGCCATGGACGCTTATGACGAATGTAGTCTTTCTACCGGGTAACTTATCTCTCCTCTTAATGGCAGCTTTTTAGGGTGTTTTGATAGTGTTCGTGTTCCTGTGCATTATTAAACAATATCGACGAATACCAAGCAGCGAGGAGGAAGTACAACCATGTGATTGAAATGAGATGAAATGATTTAAAAACATGATAAATAAACTAAACAGCCCAAAACAGATTATTCTGAAATATTGTGTGTACACAGCCTGATGTAACAGATGCACTTTCTGTTTTATAGTCACTCGTGACCATAACACTGCTGATATGATGCATGATATTGTGCAACTATGCAGAATTTATTTTTCTTTAGAGATTATCTGACCTATGAATACACAAATATTGACAAATATCATTTAATAGTTGCCAGAGCTCAATATGATGCTTTTTAAACTGTGTAATTATAAACAGTCCAGAAAACTAGGATTCTTCTATGATAAATTAAATTAAAAAAACGGAATTAAATGAGTTACACAACAGTTATCTTCACACCATGCGACTAAATACAAAACATTCATTTAGTAAATTGCCATCCAATATTGGCTGTAAGAGTAATTAGTTTGTATTCATTTGTTTTTCACCCTCTCATTTTGTTTACTCTGCATCGATGATTGGCTGTGCTGCACCTGCACGAGAACACCTTTCCTCCTCTGCTGTTTTAATCAGGCATCACATCATCACACTGATGAGATACAACTTAGGCATCCACTATAGGATGCCTACTTCAACTCTGCCTCGTTCTGCCATCAGATTGTGTGTAACATGTATGTTTTGCCCTGTAGTGGGATTATTGATTCATTTTGCGTCACTTTACAGACCAATTTTTAAAATCATCAACAATTTCTCAAACTGCTTGGTAAGTGTGGCATTATAAATATATTACATATACCTTTTTCTACAAGGCTGCACAGTTTTATCATATTTACCTAAAGATAACTGAATCATATTTAATGGGATTTATTGTTTCATCAGTCACCCGCTATAAGAACTAATGCAGAGTAAAAAAGCGTGATGATGGGCATGCATAATGGCAGCCATTATAGTACAAGGCAACTGAAGTAAGAGATGTTCTAATAGATGAGTTGAGGATGATAGTTTCATCATTTTCTACCTGAGTGTTCACCACACTCCCACATACAACATTAAGTACAGCTGTTGCATTCTATATACTTTGACAGCCCTCTGGAAACCATTAGATTTTACACACATCCATGTGCACTTAGATCTCAGGGATGCACGTGGCTGTCAGGATTTGTGTGTGTGTGTGTGTGTGTGTGTGTGACACAGAGGGAGGAACAGCTAGATTTAATAGTTAATTAAAGAGGTACATGTTGCACAACAACAAGTGGGTTGATTAAGATTTTTAAAAACACATCAGATTCAGTTCTACAGCTTTATGCAGTGAATAGATAGATAGATAGATATACTTATAGATATACTTTATTAATCCCAAAAACTGGGAAATTATGTGTACCATTTAAAACCTAGGAAATCCAGGTTAAGTCACATGTGATTTTTGACTCTGATTAGATTGAAATAATTGTCTCAGAGATGTCTGACCATGGAGACAATGTTAGACAGCTGTCATAGATGATGCAGTTCAATATTTATATATAAAAAAAATTCTGCTCAACAGATATCCCTTTTAATTACACTTTTCTTAGACGAACTGTTGCATGCCTGTGCATGCACACATAGAATGGAATGCTGCAAAGGAGACATTTTCCACAAAGATCAATTTTCATGTCCGTACAGCACACACGTTCTCTGTCTCTGCTGGACTCAGTCTTTCGCTTGCACTCTTTACCTTTCTTTTCCTGCTCTGATACACTCACTTGATTTTATACATACACACACGCACACGTGCATACACACAAACACCCAGTATTTCTCTCTCTCTCTTTCTCACCTCCCACACAGACTCTTGTGGGGTTTGCAGATGTGTGTCCTGATCTGCTTCCAGCAGAGGCTCTTCTCATGCCAGTGTGCTGACTCTGAGTTTTCCACTCTCTCTTATGAAACAAGAGTAGGAGACATTACAGCCATTCAGTAGCCAGATCTGAATGCCTAAAAGCATACACAGACACACATGCGCACAGGTTTAAAATACATCCTGTGTCTTACCCAACAAACACATACACACGTATGTGCATACACTCACCACAGGTTATTGTATGTAAATACATCCAACAGTCCAAGGCCTATTAGGAGCAGCTGGTCACTGCTGTTTTCAGGCCCCACCTCTTCTCTGAAAAGCCCCACTAATGTGGACTCTTCTTCCCCAGTGTCTGGTGCAACCTGCAGGCTCATTTTTTTTAAGAGGTTAGTGGTGAAGTAGAGTGGGGAGGGCAGAAGATCTATTTGGATGATTCTTGTGTAATTATTGACAACAGTTGTCATATCTGAATTTGATTCTTCAGCTATGTCAAATCGAGGTCTTTTAAAACAATCAGGAAAATCTAAATTTCATGAGTCCATCTCATGTGAGCGCTAGCATCTTTTCTCAATTATTATCAATGTTTTAAAGCATCTCAAGATGCTTCCAAGCACCTAACTTTTTTAATGGTTCTCAACCTTTTTATGTAGCTGTTTTTGAGTGTTTTTTTGGCTAAAACTTAAGATTCCAACTTGCCAGAAGCATAACAAAAGTGTAATGGCTGAACACTGAATCGTTTTGGTTAGTTTTTGTGTGTATATAATTTGGGTGGGTGTGTATATTTGGGTATTTTCTTGTGGTATCATACCATTAGTTAACCAAAGTACTAGTTCCTTGCCTTTTAATTAGTTTTCCATCCATTGATGATCACACATTCTTGCTTTATTCATATGGGTTTTATTCCATGATTATAGTTGTTTGGCTGGTTAAATTCCTTTCTGACAGCAGACCCTGACTAGCCTGGGATTTTGTAATAGAGGCTTGGATAGTAATTCAGTGACTGGTTCCAAAACAATTAACAAGGTCATAACAAATTGATCAACATCTTCTTTTAATTCTACTTTAGCCTCAATTATTCCAGCGCCATAAGTACTTTGAGCTCGCAGGGATAGACAGGCTGCAACGAATGAGAAATGAAAGGAATGAAAGATATAATGAAGAGTGGAGTATGAGTGACAAAAGGATCAATAAAGCACTAATGGGAGACATTACATTCAAACTAATGCATTTAAACACTCGTGGAGTCTCTAAAAACCCTAAAGTCCCTGAAAGGCTTCTATAGTCCTGAATATTTCTTTACATTGTGTGATATTACTGAAATCTTGTTGCACTAAAGACACATATTTGGTTAGATACTGCATTTACATCCCCAGCATCCCCAATGCAGTGAAAGAAAGTCTCGGCTATAGCACTGACAGGTGTGTTGATTGGGGATTACAGTGTCGGATTGGCCCGTGTATTCTTTGTCATTTAATATGGCATTCTGATTGGTTGGAGTCTAAATTACCTGAAGTTTTGTGTTTTGGAGTATCCGACTCCCTCTGAGGGGCTTTGCTCATGTTGTTTTTTTTAACCTACAATGTTACCACTGCGCTTACTTCAGCCGGTGCCTCTCTCACACTTCATTCCCTCTGGACCGAGCGCTTGACTCCTCTCAGTCAGCCACCACGACTGTCTGATATCACTGGAATGTGAAAAGAGAGACGGAAAGATGAAAAGAGAGAAACTTTAAGAGCTGATCATAACTTTGAGTCACAGGTAAACAGGCTTGTCTCCTATGTTAAAGAGAAAATGTGTGTGTGTGTGAGTGAGTGTCTTCCACAGATTCCACAGAACAACAACCCACTGACGGTTGTGAGTGTTGAGAGTTATCACTGCATGGGGTATAATTATGTTAATGAGCGTATAACTTCAGTGTCCATGTGCCTATTTCTACCCAAAAGTAAATAGCTGCATACTCTAATAATTTCTACTTTGCTTTTCAGGTTTTTCAGGATGAATCAATAACCATGACATATTTATAAATTACGGCATACACTGATCTCAGATAATTAAACTTAGTAAAAGAGTTTTCTTGTAAACCATTGTTTCATTTACATTCACTGTTTCTCACCAAAACTCATTGTGTATATTCTTGAGGCCAAACAAACACCTTGAGTGCATTTCTTTGCTCATTTTTGCTTGTTTGATTATTCAAAATCATGCATTCCTCAAATCCATCTTCTTTGTCCATTCATTGTTAATCTTCTTTGCATGTTATCGCCACCATCCTTTGATGACTGTGTATCACTTATGTCTTTGTGCATGTGCACAATGCAAACAAAACAAGGAACTGTTTGCAAAAACACCACAGGGTACCATTCAAGATCTGGTATTATGTCCTTTTTTTTATTAATACTGAGTATATATTTAAAACATATCTGTGACATTTTATTCATCAAAAGTTCAAGTTCCAAGTTTCTTAGTTTTTTTTTTCTAGGATGCTAGCTTACCTTTAGTACAGATATTCCTTTAGGCGAGTAACAGAAAGTTACAGTTGTTTTAAAACTTCATCCAAAGACTGAAGATGAAAATTTTTGAAAATGCCAATGACTTTTCATAGCAGCCCGGCAAAAACAACATGCTAAAACCTGAAGTTGAGCTACAAAATATCGATTTAAAAACGTAAAACCATCACATGTTTGACATTTTTACTTGAAAATTAACTTTAACAACTAAGCAATTAATCGTTGCAGTTCTATTTATCTGGTAAACTTCAGTACTGAAATGAAAACAAAATCAGGGTTTTGAATGACCTTTTACTGGCTCCATACAAATAAATAAATAAATAAATAAGCTCATTTGTTCTATAAGATGAATAGTGGCCACTGTTTGGGCAGAAAGATGATAAACGTGAATACTAAATATCAGAGACCAGACAATGCAATCTATTTCTTAAGTCTAAACTTGGACTTGCAACATTGTTCTGTGTGTGTGTGTGTGTGTGTGTGTGCTTTTCTTCTGGATCTATACAAGGGACTAACACAGAGATCATCTCATCTCGCCTCTCACCCTCTAACCTTTCTTTTTCTTTGGCATCATCCTTTCACTATCACCCCATCTACTTAACGTAACCTTCTCCTCCCACTCTTGTCAGCTCTGTTTGAACAAACACAGATGATTAATAGAAATTTGAGGAAACATGGGAGCGGCATGGCACTGGCGGTGGGGTGCCAAGTCAAGATGTTCATCTGTGTGTGTTAAGTATGTGAGTTTGCCCGTGTGTGTGTGTGTGTGTGTTTTAGGGCAGAGGTAGTGGGAGGAAGGTTTACCACAGAGGCCTTAAATGTTTACCAAGGGACCCCAGGAGGCCTGAGCTGAGCCTCCCTCTTTCCTGATTGGCTTAGGCAGCCTTCCTGTGAGTCTGGGACTCTGTAATTGGCTGAGAGGAGGAGAGCAATAGGGGAGAAACGTGCATGAGACGAAGATGGAGAATCAGTCAGGGCTTTCACAGATGCTTTCAAATAGGAGAGGGGGGAACTAAAGTTAGGATTAACATGAGGCCACACGTTGGAATGGAGGAGCTGTTTTTTTCTGCCCTCCTTTATAATACTTGAGTTTCTCAACTGATCGCAAGAATGTTTGCATTTGGAAATGTTTTTAATTGTGATATAGATTTAAATATTGTTAAAAAAAAGGGGGAGAGCGACAGAGAAGGTCTGAGAGAAACTGAAGACAAACTTGGTTAAGATGTCAGATGCAGAAAATGAGCATTAATTGCTTTTGAATGGAGTATTTCTGTGGTGATCATACTTTTTGACAATTTTCTACCATGAATTCTTGCATTGTATAAATGGATTTGTATGGCCTCTGGACACTTGAAATATACACACAATATAAATTTACACACACTACTAGACTATCCCTCTCTCTCTCTGTGTCTCTCTCTCTGTCTCTCTCTCTCTCTCTCTTACACACACACACACACACACTGTGACTGTTTACAATGTTTATATTAATGAAAGATTTTTTATATGCCATTATTTGGTATGTGACCACTAGTCATATAAACCTTGTCACTAGGTTCTTGTATGACTTTATTTAAGCTTCTCGGACTTTAAAATGTGCTTGAGGTGCCCACATTGTTTCTCAGCAGTTATCACGTATGTCATCGTGTAAGTAACAGTGCTCAAACATGTTTTTTTTTACAGTAAAAAAAGCTAATAGAGTGAATGTGAATTTTTGGTATAGCACACTGTAGTTATATGGCTTAAAAATCATTTGTCTTTAAACTACCGTACACAAGAAGATGGGAAAGTTTCTGGCAGAGTTTCCCTCAGATGCATAGCCTCCACGTTTGGGTTTGCTGGCTGCCCAGCAGAGTTGTGGAGACACAGCTGTAAATAGCCAAGGGTGCGGACAGAGTTTGGCCTATATTTAGAGGTTGGACCTGACTGGAAGAACTTGTCCACCAACACCAGCTTATTCACCAGGAAGAGTTTGTCTCTATTTTTTTTTCTATATTGCAGACCATATACCAAAAACAAAATCTTATTTTAGTTGTAGATACATGTCCTGGAAGAGACACACAGTCACCCCACAGTGTTGGTCTGCAGGACGAACTTTGCCAAGAACATTAGATTTTGAAGATTCTCCTCTGTTGTGGTACAATGTGATGGTTAAACACCCAAAACCAAAACCACTTACACCTGATGCAGTTTTATTAGTCACTGTTCATAGAGTCATTAATCAAGTTGTGTAATATAGACAGGAGTAATGCTTAAAGAACAATAGACCTTGCATCACTGACTGGGTATTAATATATTTTTTAAATTTCAATGTTAAATATTGGGTTAAATAAACTGCAATTGAACTTTTTGGTTATGTTTGAGTCACTCTTCCTTCCTCCCTCTAAAGTATAGCTATGTCTAAATAAAATAACAACTAAAGCAAAGTCATGCCAGACTGGAACTGGGATTGTTTTTCATCAAATAGAAAATTTTCCATCTTGCTTCTTGTGGTCTGCATAAAAACACAAATGCACAAACAACACAAATACATAGAAAAACATGCTTCGTGCATTCAACTTTCAAATGCAGCAGCAGTAACTTAGCATGGTAATTAATTATGCCCTGTCCCGTGTTAGGTTTCACATACACCGGCTGAAAATAAATGGCAGCCACAATTTGTGCTCATAGAGCAGAGAGCAAAAAGAAAGAGAGAAAAAAGAGAGTAGTGAAGGAAGGAGGGTTTTTTTTTTTTCGCATGGGCATGTCATCATGGAGTCCAACTGATAATTATAATCACTGAGTCTCTGTCCCTCTCTCATTCTTCCCTCTGTCTATCTCTCTCCAGCATCATGGCTGTCTCACCGCCCTCTTCTAAACTCCTGCTCTTACTTCAAATTTCCTCCTTGGGCTGGCTGTCCACTCCAGGATCTGCGTTTGTCATGGACCGGGACCGCATGACATCATCAGGTACTGTTGTTTTAGTGCTTTGTATCAGGTCAAATAAGCAGGAGAAATATAATTATATATGTCTGATCAAAATCAGTCCTCAGACTTATTCATTCATCTTTGTATTTGCTCATCAAACATTAACAAATGTGATTCAGGTTTTGCGTGCAACATGCTGTTGACACTTGTTATCATGTCTTATGTCAGACATCAGTTGCAGAATGCTGTGTTTGCTCAGATGCGAGTGGAAAGGTTCAGTGTTGAGCAAACGCCACACTTTCCTGGTTTGGCTTGTCAAACAGGCTAGTGATCAATAGAGCTAGGGTAAATATATGGTTGGGGCTTTTTTTGTCAAAGTCCAGGGACAGGACGATGCAGGATGTTCAGCCAGCTAATCCAGCTTTCACTGAACCATTTGAAGTAATTAGGTGAAAGAATGCTGTGGCTGAGAAAACAGGCCAAACTTCAATTTTGATTTAATTTACCACACGGACTGCTAAAATCCCTGAAATAATAGGTGGCCGAGATACGAACTTCAAAATCAACAGTGTCTGTTTTTTTTATGCATGATTTTCCACAACTGATGCTCAGTCACAATCACAAAGTTGGCTAATGGTAGCCATGTGATGAACTGGCATCTTCTCAAAAGGTTGAAGCCACTGTAGCTGTAATCAGGTGAAAGTGTGCAGCCGTGCAAGCGTAGGCCAAAGAAAATTCTTGTTTATTTAAAGTCCACCTAGAAGAGTACATCATTACAATAAATCTTCACAGTTGCCATATAACAACTCTCAAGATTGGCGCAATTCTGCTGTTAGTGTGACAAAATGTATGTATGAGCCACTATTTGACTTAGCAAGGACGATCCGATCAACAAGATATGTTTAAATGATTTATTGAAGAGGAAGGGTTTGGATGGGTGCAGCGCTTCTACTTGCCAGATGCGCTGTGGGGAGGCTCACAAGACTTATGCGCACCGCAAGTTGTAGATTTTAAGTCGGCAGCTGCGTGTTTCACTGCAGAAGGAACATAAATAACACATAAAATATACTAGTGCTGAAACAGTGAATCAGTTATTTGATTGGCAGTAAATTATTGACTACCGTGACAATCGATGAATCATTTTTATCAACTAAACTCGTGAAACATACTCTGGCAATGACAGATTTTTAAATTGATAAATAGTCTGATGTTGTTGATCTGTTCTTTGCTTGATCATCATAGCTACGCTTCATTTAGTGTCAGTTGCACGCAACTACTGGCACTGGTAATATATTTGGCAACGCAATAAAATCCGTCCTTGAATCTTGGCAAGTCTGTGTCTTGCCAGTGTATTCATAGGTGCATCTGCTGATTGCCATTAAGAAAGTGAGTCAGATAGAATGCAGATCACCAAAACCATCTCTGGGCAACCTCTCTGGCTGGTGCAGCACCTGTTGCCAAAATGGAAAGCATTTATGTTATCTGGAGAATCACGGGGTGAATTCTGTCTTTGTGATCGGGGCTTTTATAGAAGCACATATTCTTAGAACTTCTAAGTTATTTCTTAACTCTTCTCCATTTGCATTGGTACTGCCTTTGATTTTTTTTTGGTGAATCATTTTAAAAGAGTCCATAAATGGCAGGACAGGCGTGATTATGGATAACTGTGACATAACTTAAATGTCATTTCAGTTAGCATTTTAACAATTTATTTGCATCGGCAACTTAAAAACCCAAACTGACATTTAATACAGATTTTTTACGTTTTAGGTTTTTAACATTTAGGTGTGTTTTGGATGTGTACACACTAAAGTTAGTTAGTAAGTGTGAAGAGAAACACAGTTTCATTTACATATTTAATCAGTGCACACACACAAGAGTGACCAATAGGAGCGTGGAGGCAAGCGTGTGGTCATTTTGTCATATTACATGGTATTCCTTGAGGAAGATAATGAACCAATATCTGTTTCAATCAAATCCACTGGCATATGTGCTTCTTTTTTCTTTGTAAACGTTTTGTGAAAAACATTTTAACGAATCCCAACTCATCTTCCTTCTTTCTTCGTCAAGTAAAGCCTTCTTCTTTTATTTTTTTTCTTCTTTTTTTTGTTTTTTTAGTTAGTGCTTTTCTGAAAGAGTAATATTACCATCAATAATACTATTTAAATGTTGAAGCCTGATTTTTTTTCAGTTTTGGAAAAAAATTCTCTATGATGCAATCTATCATTTCAGGGAAGTCAGAAGTTGAACTGTTAGTTTACTCCAAGTGCTGAGAAAAATAAAAAACCTCAGTGGGCAGTGGTACCAAATTTTGAGAACATTGCATCATTATCGTGTGCTGTGGACATATTGTACTCCCTCCTCTCTGCTGTTTTTAAGTGTTAAAATAACACAGTGTGGCTGTTTCAAACTAAAATAATTCTGGTTCCAGCGTTGGAACCAAAACAGCCCCTGTATGCCCCCATGAGCTAAAGCATATATTTGTGAACATACTGTTAGCTTTCCCATTTGGATTAAGTGACTATGGGCCATAGTGGCATTCTCATTAGGGATGAATGACTATAATTGGTTTTGGTGAAGTATCAGATATGCTCAGTTATTGCCTTGCCTTTCGGGCCTGTGTTGGGTGCATATTTTTTTTTGTTCAGTGTAACATAGTGAGAATCACACCTCAGAATTAGAGATACTATCCTGATAATATACAGCCGCAGGGATGTGATGACGCACTAGAGCAGATCCATCTGTTACATGCTGTTATATATAAAACGGGGGCAAGCCAGTTACACGATAACAATATTATATATATATATATTATTTGATGATATTCAAATGTAAAACTGTACTGTAAATGAATTAGTAAAACCACAGAGAGTCTCAATCTCCATGTCTTTGCCCTCGGGCCTTTTAACCCCAACTAACTTGTATTTGTTCACAAAATGTAGCCAATGTCTTTATCTCAGCTGGTTTACATTACCATTCTGATAAGCTCTCAGACAACCACTGATAACCATGTGAGGTCAAAGCATCAAACATTGTGACTGGTCCACCTCCGTCATTCGTTGAAATGATCTCCAGCAAGCGATGTGGTAGTCCTGGTCTTCCTCAACAACCATTAAAACATCTGTAAACACAAAACAGCCACTGATAGCATGAGCAAACACACACACACACACACACACACACACACACTCCGTCTGTGGCTTTCTCAAGCTTGCCACTGTATAACCTGTGATCCTGACACCTGCTTTCTCCACTTTGTTTTTACGCTTAAAACAGTCTATATTTGACATTTTACCCATCAAATCATTAAATCTCATTGAGTAGCTAACCGACGTTGTGCTTTTAGGTTGTTTGTTGTTCTAGGTTGTTTAAAATAAAATGTATTTTTACTTGGAGAACTAAGAGGTTTCTGGGAATGCTGTGGGTTATACTGTTGTCAAGCAGGCCATATAACAAGCCAAAAGGGGACGTTTGGAGATGCTCCTATATATTTAAAGGCTTACCAGAGAGATTATAGCCAGTGTTAGTTGTTTGTCTGCATCTTTCACACACACACACACACACACACACACACACACACACACACACTTTTGTTTTCTTTCCCTAAACCTTCCCTGAGCGTCTGCCTGTGTGTCCCAGGAGGATTTGCTCCTCAGGCCTATAGATTGATCCTGTTGAGTGAGGCTGTGTTCATGGTAACCAGTGGCAACCATGTAGGGTTTTAGTCTGCCTGGCTTGTACACACAAATCTACAGCTACATCTGCTTCAAAGACGAAACAGTGGGTGTGTTTGCTCTGAGCAGCAAAGTTGGGGCCATGTGTAGGATATGCTGTCTGATGTTACACACAAGAGAGAGAGAGAGAGAGGGAGAGAGAGAGAGAGAGATGCAAACTGTAAATGGTGAGAGAGAGAATACATGGTTGGTCAATGGACACATTTTTTGTAAAATGATGAATTTCAAATCTTAAAATGCTTAAAATTGATTTGTCATGTTTGTAAGACTTCAAGGATATACACAATGAGTTCTGGTGATTCACCAGAAGAGAAAAGTCCACAGGGTATCTTTGACAAAAGTGAGTTGAAGGTAAGTAAGCAGCAGGGCAGACTGAGGAATTTGCAAATTATTTTTAATAGACAAGTAAACCTCATTCAGAATCACACTCTTATATGTAATAATTCTTCCTTGGGTCCAATCACATGTCAAGACAAGATAAAACACACCATAAGGCCGCTTCACAACATACAGACAAACTGAGAAAACAGACAAAAATAATAATTAAAGAAAAGAAAAAAAACGTGAAAACATCTGACAATCTGCTGTAGTGTGGAAGGCGGCATGGTGGAATAAGTTTGATGTGTGAACATACAGCGCGCCAGACTTGACTACTCATCTATATTTACTCTCACTTGGATATAATATGACATAACTAAGCCAATACTGTTGAGCCATAATGGCATTAGAGGAGATTAACATCATTAGTTCAGGCTAATAAACTGCTGGGAGCATAATAAGCTGACTGGATCAGTACATGATTAAACACACCTGATTGTGTTTGTGAAACTTCAAAGCTGTGAACATTGATTGGAATCATGATGGTCAGATGAAGCGAGAACTTGTCATCCTTCTGTCAGAAGAAAAGCCGTAAGTCTCTGTTACGTGACTGGGAGGAAAGGGCGGATGAATTCAAGGAATTGGACAATGGCACTTTGATATTCTTTGTCGGTTTTTGTTTTGGAGGTGTAAGTTCAGAGTGTGTGTGTGTGTGTGTCCGTGCACTTACGTGTGAAACCGTGTGTGCACGCTGGCGGTTATTTATATCACCTGTTTACATTCCCATGTTTGTATCTTGTTGCAGTCCATCACCTTTCCCCCCCTCTCTTCTGCCCTACTTCTTGCCCTTTCTCGCTCTATCGAGTGCCACATGGCCTCCTGACTCAAGCACAGTATGAGGGCTTTATTTTCCTGCCTCCCAGAAATTAAATGTATAACTATGGAAAAAGTATGAAGGAAGTTTGGAATCAGGAAATGCCGGCATGAATTTCCAGATTTTGTCCCTTGCTTATCCTTCCCCCCCTTCTTTTTGTCTTCTTGGTCTTTCTTTTCCTCATCTTCCAAGACATGTCTGTGGAAGACAAACCATCTTCTGCACGCACATTAATGCATCAACTGGTGTGTACTGGACAAAGAGCGTATGTGTGTACAGTGTATGTGTGTGTGTGTGTGTGTGTGCATATGGTCTATGGATATAACATATGACTTAGACATGTGCAGACTGACAGTCACTTTAACTCTCAGTACAGTGTCAATATGTGCTGCCAGTTTCTTCATCTGGTTAACAGAAGCACACATACAGACTGATGGCAATATGTAGATCATCTGGAATGGAAGTCAGTGCTGGACAGTAGCTCCAAATATCATTGCAGTTTACTATCTGTTCAAAAGTGATGCCTGGTTTGAAAAAAAAAAAAAGCATCTATAAGTAAACATAACATTCACTAATTACATAATATAATTGATGTTATAAATTGAGACTGTGAGTTGAGAGCAGAATATGAGTTATGTGAGTAAAGTGACCTAGGACAACTAGTTCCAGTGTTAAGCAGCCATGTGCATGTGTTCTCTTCAAGCATAGGGCAATCGAATCAATTATCTGTTAATACCACACTCAGAGTCCATATAGTGTGTGTGTATATAGGTTTGTTTGTGTGTGTGTGTGTTTGTCTGTGTGTATGTATTTTGTTTTATTTTGGACTGAATGAAAGTATAAGTAAGAAACAAGAGACCTGCACAGTCGCAAAGTGGATTGATAGATGATTTAAAAATAAATGTACACTAAAGTGCTTTATGATTAGGAAATGAACCACAAAGGTAAAAATATTTTCTTCATATCCAGCCAGCAGCAGCAGCTGCAACATTCTGCACTAGTTGTAGAAATGAAATACCAGTCCGAGAGTTGCAGTAGTCAAGTCTGGAGGATGTTACTGCAACTTTCTACAGATCAAATGGGAGTAGGAATTACAAAATTTTAAATGGTAGAAGTTAAAAAAAAACAAAAAACAAAAAAAAACATACTAGACAACAAAAATGTACGTCTTTCAGAATTTAATGAACGCTTTTAGTGGGACATATGTTTTTAAAAAAATATTTCATAAAACTTGGGAAATGATTAGAATTGATCTTGTAAGATATACTGGTTTTAGTCCCTAGTATCGATCAGTGTCCTAAAACCCTGGATCCTACACTTCCCAGAATGCAACTCAATAGTGTCCTAGACTTTGCTTTACTGGTAAATATCTACATCTTTGAAACTCCCTGCCACCAATTTGCAATTTGCTGCAGGCGTTATATTTAATTTATTCATTTATGTCGAATCTGAGTTTTCAATAGAGTAACATTCTCAGACTTGACAAAGCTCCTTCAGTCTTCACAGGCATTAGCACGTAAAACCGGTTGAGTGCCGTTTGAAGTTATATCTGTATAGCAAAGAGAACTTCTTTCCAGTAACTGTTTGCAGTGGTTGCACAGAATCTGATATATATATATTTTTTTTTTTTACTTTTTCTACATTGCAGCCAGATTTCATGTTAGTGAAGAGCTTAGTTACTTACTTAGATAGTATACCATTATAAACCATAAACACACAGTCACTCTGTCTGTCTTTGTCCCTTCCTCCTCCTTCTTCCCTCTCATCTCCTCTCTTCCGAAGCGTTATTAACCTCAACACTGACTTAAATCTGCAAATGACCTGGAAAAGGTGGTAATTTATAGCGTCATAGCCTCATTTCCCTCGTTCATGACCATCAACCATTTCACAATATGGTGACTGATAAAGCCTGGTCGCACCTTTCTCGCTGTCTTTTTAATGCTGTTTGCCAGCTGGTGCAGAGGCAGGGGAAAGAGTGCTTTATTTAGACTTTTTAGTGGATTTTAAACCTTAATGGCTAAAACTGACATTGAGGTAGATAAGTGGTTTCCTAGCTCCTCTGTATGGACTGATGAAGACAGGACGTGAAGCTAAGAGCTGTTTATCCGTCTTGACACACACACACACACACACACACAAAATTAGGTTTCTTCTTCTAGCCAAAGGCTTTCAACTGCTGATCATTTAATAGCAGCTTGCAGGTACAAGCAGGATTTAGCTTCCCATCACTGAAACTCCTTTATGGTTACATATTAGTGAGTGTAGAAAATGGGTACCAATGTCAAGAAAACAGGTAGTCATTGTCAAGTTGTCAAGATATCGCCCCCTGGCAAGTGAGCCGGTTACAACTTGTCAGAAATCGTTGGCTTCTGTGTGTTCTGAAATTGATATTACAGCAAGAAAGTTTCTTTTTTTTTTGTAAAGCGAATACAGTATATGATGAAGCATATATGTTTTCAATGTCAGAGGAGAGGGATAAGAAAAGAAGTATTAGCGAGAGTGAGTGAGAAAAAGCGACTGAGAATAAAGTGAGAATGGGAGTCTCTTCAGGTGTTGCTGCACAACCTTTCACCCTTTGACACACTTCAGATTCAGAGCCGTGTTCAGAAAAAGGCAAAACAGACCTCTCACCTTCACCAGCAGGGAAGCATTCTTTACAACAGCAGACATTCAGAAATAAAGTTGGTCTTCCTATGTAAGTAAACAAAAAAAACTGACTTTTGCTTTTTATATAATCTGTCTGGCTGTAGCTCCAAACTCTCCTTTGCAACCAGCGTGTGCAGAGAGTTCTTTGATGGTGGCAGCTGGAATTTGTTGGATGGGGGGAGGAGGGAGGCAGAGTTGAAATAGCAAAGCTCTGGGAACCACGACAGTGTGCAGAAGGGTGGGAGGATGGGAAGGTGGGAAAAGGGGCAAGGAGGGAGAGAGAGAGCTAGAGGCACAATGGCATAGGAATGCAATGAGTTATGAGGTTTGCACTGGCATCAAATACAAAGTAAGCAAAACAATCAAAGTAATGGTGTAATTACTTTGTGAATAAATGATGAGTGTGTGCCAGGCGTAGGGCTCGTTTGTTGAAGGTTTTTTTGTTGTGGTGTCTGTGGTTAGAAGTGTTCTTACGTTAACTAGCTCTACCTAAAAGAGAGGATGCATGCTAGCCAGGTGTGTGCACATGCTGATAGTGTACTGTTTTCCAGTCTATGTGGAGATCACTTTTGTCTTATGAACTATAAACATAAGGCATAATTTATAGTGTTCTACTCCAGTCTGTCTGTCTTTAATTCCTTGCCTTGCCTTGTGTGTTGTGAATCGTGTTTATGTTCTGGGTCTGCGTGTGATTTATGCCTCAACCAGTGAGAAGAGAGCACTGCCAGAGAGAGGGCAGAGCAGAAATCAATGATTCCTTCAGCTGCTTATTTATGGTTGCACCAAACCCCAGGACTCTCAGCTAGATGAGAAACTGGCCTCCGACAGGAGAGGGAGGTGGTGGGCAATCGGTGATGAGGAGTGACGCGGTGCCGAGGCAGAGGTGGAAAGGGCTGAGTCAGGGCCTCGGGGTGGGGCAGAGGAGAATCAAGGTGAGATGATATGAAATGATGTATAGATAGATCTATACATCATTAAGGGTATGGCGACTGAAATTCAATGCAGCGCAACTCCACCTTCTAACAAGTTGTTCTACTCACACGTTCATCATACATAGGTTTACAGAAAGCAGAAGTCCATTTTAGATTTACATAAGCATGCTGAATGCAAGTTAGCCATCAGAAGGGCTGATCCTTGAATCCTTGAGAAAGTCTCACACCTGCCGCTTATTTCATGCCATCAGGTTTTTGTGTTTCACTGACAGCAGCTGGCAGCTAGAGGTAGGTTATTACTGACAATATATGATGCTAATCAGTGTAAGGTGTATGTGCAAGTATGTTAAAAGAAAGGAATATGACGGATGGACGGATTTCAAATGTCATGTTTTCACATGCTGCAGAGGGATTCTGAATTCAGTATTTATTTAGTATTATTATTTAGTTTATAATGGCTTTTTGTGTATAAATAAGAAAGGCTTACACATGTCCAAGGCTTACAACCAGAACATTTTATTGACAATCTGACAATCTGAATCTCTCAAGGATAAATTGTAATTGTGTTTTGGTATTATTATTATTTTGTATTGTGGCATGTTTACCTCAAGGTTTAGGTTGGATTGCAGGCATCTTACCCATACTGACCGTGAAAATGTAGTCGAGTAGCAGCAGTCATGGTTTAAGGAGGAGTGATGGGTTTTAGAGGTAGAGATTTTATCTCAATATCATTGCATTAATAAATCTAAACCCCTGTAGGCTTCATAAAGGTCAACAAGGTGACTGATCAGCTCAATGCAACCTGAGAATGAGTGAACTGTTTTTTTCCAGTCTCTGATCCTATGTCTGTGTCTTTGTGTTTCTCTCACTGTCTCTCAGCTCCCCTTGAGCCTCATTTCACAGAGTGCATATCGAGGGACCAGGAGACATTCCGCTGTTGGTGGAGTCCAGGCAACTTTCACAACCTGTCCTACCCTGGAGCACTGAGAGTCTTCTACCTCAAGAAAGAGTGAGTCTGATCACATATTTTACCCGGAGAAGTCTTAAGTAGTGCACATTTTTTGCGAGTGGCACATGCTGATTGTTTATTAGCACTTTGCGTAATTGTATACAGTATGTGTGAGACCTTTTGTTTATTCTTCTATGTCTTCCTTTATTGTGACCTCCCTCAGCTCTCCCACCAGTGAATGGAAAGAGTGTCCAGAGTATATCTTTTCAAACAGGGAGTGCTTCTTCGATGCACACCACACATCGATTTGGATCTCCTACTGCATGCAGCTGCGCAGCCAAAACAACGTCACCTATTTCCACGATGACTGTTTCACTGTGGAGAATATTGGTTTGTTGCAAATATTTTTTTCACATGTATTATGATTTCTTCAACACATCCAGTGACTTATGAGAATCCTATGTTTGATTTTCAACATACTCAGCATTGTACAACATGTTCTAGCACAGTGTTTTCCTCCACATGTGGAAGCATCGCTACTAACAGAAGACAAATTTTGCAGATTGCCGAGTAAATTTATTCAAACGGAAAGAATCATAAACAACATGGCAGAGAAAAAAAGGGGTAGTGCGAGTATATTACCTGCACAGAAGGTTTCCAGGAAATTGCACTTGCTGCTGCATATCAGCTAAACCAGTAAATGTCACATATGCTTGTCAGTATCACGTCAACTGTCAGATTCACAGTGGTTTATATGGTAACAGGCTTTGATGTCTGGCAGTCTTTATCTTACATTATTGTCACATGACAATGCTGTGTTTTCCTCAATGGAGAAGCCTTTGCTTATAAGCCTGTAACACTGTAACAATAGCCATGTCCTAGTTATATTGTTCATGTCATTAAGTAAAACTATATTTATTGTGTCCACTTTAAACACATGCTTTTTAGATATAGTACATCAAGTATAATTGATTATATAATATAAACAGTATTTTGTTTGATTTGGTGTGATTTTGTATTTGTTGAGCTAAGTGAAATAGCATTCAATAAATTAATTCACAATGTTAAATGATATAAATAGTTGTGTGTAAGTGTATTTGTTCCTTTTCCTGGCAGTACGTCCTGACCCTCCAGTATCTCTAAACTGGACCCTACTGAGCATAAGTCCCTCCGGGCTAAATTATGATGTCATGGTCAACTGGGAGCCGCCGCCCTCTGCAGATGTCAGAGTAGGCTGGATGCGCATTGAGTACGAGATCCAGTACAGAGAGAGAAATACCACAAACTGGGAAGCAGTGAGTCCTCACTTCCCTCCCTTTTTCTCTTTTTTTATTTTATGTGCAGGCAAACAGTTATGTGTGCTGACACATGTAAACACACACTTTAAAAACTTCACAAAACACATCTGTGTACATGCACAGGCTCATACAAATGCACGCTCTTAAAAGTAAATCTGAGGTAGATCATAGATGCACAGTGTCATGTTTCCTTCCCCCTCCCCCCCTGAACCCTCCTAAAAAGCAGTGTAGCCTTGTTGACAAGCCAGAGCATGGCCCTCTGGGAAAACACAGGCTCTCTGAAGGAAGTAAAGGGAGTGATCTGTAGGTCAGAGGCCATGAGACCTTGTACAGACTCATATTCATTACCGCCTGGCCAGCCAGTCTGACAAATGAAGCCTTGAAAACTGTTTTAGACTTATCCATTATAGCAGCATGTCCTCCTCCCTCTACTGTATGTGTCAACAATTGCTCCTTTGAAAGGTCATAGCAATGGGTGCCAGAAATAAACATAGACCGATTGACCCCCATTTTAGCTTAGTGTTTAGATTAAAACATAGCAAAATAATTTTTGGTTTTTTTTTTTTACAACTAATTCTCTGTGTTTCACTCACCCTTCTTATCTGTCTCTCTGTACTTCAGTTGGAGATACAGCCGCGCACCCAGCAGACAATCTATGGTCTACACAAAGGAAAAGAGTATGAAGTGCACATCCGCTGCAGGATGCAGGCCTTCACTAAGTTTGGAGACTTTAGTGACTCCATCTTCATTCAAGTGACTGAGATTCCCAGCAAAGGTAAGATCCTGGTGGGTCAAGGGTGAAGCAGTCAGTCTTTTGGTCAGGTGCCATTCTTGGATATAGTTGTGCTGTTGCTTTGTGCAATTTAGACAGGCAGGGTGCATCAATCTTGAACAGCCTGAGGCATCATAGCGACTGAGATAATGATGGGTTCTGTTTCATATCATTTTATAGACTCTGCTTTTCCACTCGCAGTGGTTCTTGTTTTTGGGATTGTGGGCATCCTCATACTCACAATTCTGATTGTTGTCTCTCAGCAGCACAGGTAGGAACAGACTCTCTCTCTCTCTTCTTCTATCTCACACACACATATGCATGCATGTACACACATAAATACCCACAACCGTGCCTAGATGATCTTCATCACGTCCTCCTCTTCTTGCCATTGCAGATTAATGATGATTCTGTTACCACCAGTTCCTGAACCCAAAATTAAAGGGATTGATCCAGAGCTGTTAAAGGTACATTTACCACATGGCTGTGTTGTTATTCTGGTATTGTCTGTGTATGTTCCTATGTATATTAATAAATATACAAACTAGACCCCAATCAATACATTATCCTTGCTGATTTTAGGTTATAACAGACATATTGGTATTGTTATCAGCTCATCCGTTGGCCAGCAAGTAACAAGAAACTGCAGTACTAAACCATTTTCTTCTAGTATCTCAGTCACAGTTCTTAACAATTATTAATGGATGTTATGTATTTATGTTAGAAAACAAATACCAGCCTATATATTATTGTGAGTTTTTTCATTCTCTCTGAAATCCAGTTTCTGTCAGGCCCTGATACTTGTACTATTTTGTTAATGCACAAAAAGTGAAAATTGCAAACAATGCATAACACATGGAAATGTGTATTGTTTATCTAGTAAAAATATTATATAAAGTGTTGTGCAACCACAGTTTGGTTACCTTTCCATTGTAATTTAAATTAAAAACAGATACTGCTGAGGCACGTTAGGCCACTTAATCATCACACCGCCCACTGTCCCTCTCCCAATCACTGGCTGTTTATTGTATGTGTCAGCTATCAAATGAAAGCAAAAAATGTCATAAATAATTTGAAAGCAAAGAGGTGCTCTTGTTGTTTGTTGACGTAAACAGGTACAGGAGTACCACTGAGGGATAATAAGACATAAAGAGGGTCTTGGTTCACTATTGTGCTATTGTCAGATGATGTGGGATGCATTTTTATCTTTACAAAAGAAAATGACCCATGGACCTCAGAGAAAGTCCTTGTCCAGTCCTGATAGGAATAAATTAAGTTATAATGCTGCTATTATGATCATACAAAGGTGAAACACAAAGACTGTTGGATTTGCAGCCAATATTTTTAAAGTGATTTTTAACCCAAAATGCTGTGTTGAAAATCAGATTTTTACTAACTCGTCTTTCTCCAATCTTCTATCACATACACTTAACTAAGAAGGGGAAGCTGAAGGAGCTTAATATTATCCTGGGTGGTGGTGGAGGTATGGGTGACCAGCCCACTTATGCAACGAATTTCTACCAAGACGAGCCGTGGGTGGAGTTCATTGAGGTGGATGCAGAGGACCCAGACACGGGGGGAAAAGAGGACAACCAGGGCTCAGACACCCAGAGGCTCCTGGGTGTGTCCCAACCTCTCATGCAACATATGCACATAGGGTGCTCCAATGCCATCAGGTATTACACAGATCTCATGTAAATGCCTTGCTGTCATGCTGTTAGATAGCTCTGCAAATTGAATTTTGTATTTTTTCCTCCACCCATCATCCATTTCCTCAGCTTCCCTGACGATGACTCAGGCCGGGCCAGCTGTTACGACCCAGATGTGCCAGACCAGACCCTAATGCTGATGGCCAGTCTGCTGCCAGGCCAACCCGAGGACAGAGAATCCTCCCTCAATGTTGTAGAAAGAGCTCTAACCCAAACCGGAGCTCCCCAGACTTGGGTCAACACAGACTTCTATGCCCAGGTCAGCAATGTTATGCCCTCTGGAGGTGTGGTGCTATCTCCTGGGCAGCAACTTAAAATCCACGAGAACATCTCAAGCAGTGAGGAGGAAGCACAGAAGACAGGGAAAGAGAGCAAAGGCAACAAGGAGACCGATGAAAAGAAGCAGAAAGAGCTGCAATTTCAGCTGCTTGTAGTGGATCCTGAGGGAAGCGGTTACACCACAGAGAGCAACGCCCGTCAGATCAGCACTCCCCCTAGCCCTCCCATGCCCGGCGAGGGCTATCACACCATACAATCTCAGCCAGTGGAGCCCAAACCTGCAGCCACAGCTGAGGATAATCAATCACCCTACATTCTTCCTGACTCTCCACAGTCCCAGTTCTTTGCCCCTGTTGCAGACTACACAGTGGTACAAGAGGTGGACAGTCAGCACAGTCTGCTGCTCAACCCGCCTCCCCTCCAGTCTCCCCCGCCCTGCCTGCCACAGCACCCCCTCAAGGCCTTACCTGCTATGCCTGTAGAGTACATCACCCCAGACCTGCTGGGGAACCTTTCACCATGAAATGACAATGCCAGTAGGCCTTTAGGTGTATGGTTGATTGACCAGGAAGTCCCCCTGCAGTCACAAAGCCTGTGCCTACCTGATTCCTGCTGGAAACCAAAAAAATATATAAAAACTTGCAGCAGACAGTGTGGATGAGAATGTGCAGGTGTTTTAAGAGGGCGCTGAAAAGGAGATGTGAAAAGCTGCAAGCTATACGCAGAGCTAGCCAAAAGTATACATCACAAACCAAATGCACAGTTTGTTCTTTTTTCCATGCACAGACATGGATAATAGGCTGAGACTAGGATTATAATGAGTAAATAAGCATCATCTTGCTGCTAACCTGCCTTGGATCTCATTACATCTCTGGCTAACTGTGTTTTAGGGCACGGACAGTGACAGTCTTAATCTTATGGAGAGATGTCAGTATATGATCAATTGGGAGAAAACAAGCACATTGTAGTCACGTTTTTACTCTGCAGTTGTTGATACATGTTGCTGTCAAGTTTTTCATCACCTAAAAAAAAAAAAAACACCTGGTGGCTTGTTTTTTGTATTCTTCAATTTCTTAACTCATTATGTCATCAGTATTTCACTAGAGATATATTTTTATATGAAATATATTAGCTATCCACCCTTATACACCGCTAAAACACAGCTATGCAGAAACATCTTGCATCCCATGGCTTCATTTTGTTCAGCAGTATACTGTTCATGTCTTCATGAATAAGTGGCCACCAGATTATATGATGTCAAGATATTTTGCTCCGCAGATGCAATAGAGTTTAATAGAAGAAATACTTTCAACATTACAATTGCACACACACACACAACATACAAATACATTCACAACAAAGCAGTAACAGAGACGTCCTCACAGATACTATTGCTATTATATTTCTTTTCACTCCTTGGGGGATGTTGAACAGCATTCAAGGGTATGAAGGAAATCACAAACTGAAGTAGAAGCAGAGGAGACAGATAAAAGGGAAATTGCAACGCAATCTGGTATGCATTGCAGACCAATTATGCATAGAGTGCATCAGATTTTTTTCTTTAACCTGGATTTATTTATTTTCATTTCATTTTGAGCTCTCACATAGCTCTTGCAGTAAGATGAAGGACTCATACAGATTCATTCACAGCTGGGAGATGCACCACTAAGTGCCTTGCTCAAGGGCACATTGAATATATTGATATATATTTAGCAGAAGGGAAAGGGGAGACAGACACATAGCTGGGCAGTTCAGTAAAACCATGTATTGCATTACATCTTGTAACTCACCTTTACAACCAGCACTCACTCATAATCTAACGCTCAGACTGAAACTTTAATTAGCGAGGAGTTGGTCTCATGTTGCCTTGTTATTGCAGCAACTGGAATAAGTTGAAAGAATGAGAAAGTATGTAATAGCTGTAATTAGCTAACATGTTATACTTACTGTCTGCCAAGTACACAGTGTTAACAACATCTGCCTATGATTGTGTTATTGGTTTGCTATTTCTGTGCTAATATATGTTTACATAATTAGGATTCGTGCATTTATGCATCATTATGTGCAGACAAATACTGCTATGTATATGTGAATTGGTGTAAAGCTTTTCTGTGCATAGAAAACACTAACATGTATACACACACTACAGAAAAACAAAAACACACAAAAAAAAAACACTTGTCTTAACTGATATATTTTATTTGCCTACCTAACATAGCCATAAAAATAATGAGCTGAAAGTTGCCTAAAGTTGCAAGTGTGAACATTTATATCAGTCACTAAGCCATAAGTTGTACATAATTGACCAGGCTTATAAAAATTGACCACAGTTTCTAACCCAGTGCGAGTAGACCTTGATTTCCAATGTGTAATTAGGCATGTGACATGTCACATAATATCTAAATTTAGGACAATATTTTAGCAAAAAAAACTGTTGCATAAAGAATTATTATCTCACATTAATGATATAGTGTAAGCTTTGCATTAATTAAATTGAAAGTGTAAGCTTTAATAATGGCCTGTGGGTGAGGCCATGGTGGACAAGACTTTTTATTATGGTTTTAGGCCCCCCATATTTTTTAATGTCATGAATTATCATGACATGAAAACAACATGCCTGTGACAAGTACAGTACAGTAGCATGGCATACTATACGATATTCAAGCTTAGGGTAATTGAGGTGCATGATTGTGAGACAAAACAATGAATTTTCATTATTACTATGAGTGAGTTAGAGGCATTATTATTATATAACATGAAGGCAGCCTCCGAATGACCACATCTCACCATAAACAAAACATACTTCACATAGTGCAAAGGAAACACATCCTGCCTTTTAATTATGATGTTTTGGATTCAGCCTTGACATAAGCGAGCTGAATCAGGTAAAAAAAAAAAAGACCTTTTGTATTAGAAAATCCAGAATGAAGAGAGACAAAGACAGAGCCATAAAAAAATGTGAATATGATAAATATGTGCCATTTCTCTAATTTTCTCTTGTCTCTCTTGTCTTGAAAGAATTCTGTGGTTGCTGCCTAGTGATACCAGCAAGTCAATGCTGTTGCAGAAATGTCTTAATATATTTACTAGTGCTGTAAAATTACAAGTATATATTTTTATGTCATTAATGTTACTAGTCACAATATATTGCTGCTCGGTACATGTATTTTTATTTTTTTCCTGTATTCAGCCTTACTGTGGTGGGGAAGGGTCATTCATGAGAGTGCAACGATCACTGTATTGTAATAGAGGGTATTATTTGGCTCAGTTATCAGTTCAATTATGAATAGAAACACCAGGAGAGATTTCCCCCCAAAGTTGAGATGTAATACAGTCAGCTAATGATGTCTATGGAATACTTTTACAGTATTAACAACCATTCAAAGATCCCCAGAAGCCTCTCTGTGTGTATGAAGGAAAATCTGATAAAAGAAAAAAGCATTGTTAAGTTTCTATTTCAGTTGTACCATGGTGATTGTGAATGTGTGCAAACTGGAATATGCAATGCAGTTGTGATATTGAGGAAAAGTGTTTTTTTAAGGTTACAGTAGGGAAGATAAATTGGGAGGTGCTTTTGTTCAAGCTTACAGGTGTTTACTTCATTGTCTGCAAATTTTTTTTGTCAGTTCGCAATGAGTTCATTTTTAATGTAGTGTAAAAGTCTGTTATTTCAAGTTCATGAATGTTACAGACACGTAAAAGCAAGCACTTTGTACACATATATATCGGATGCTTAAATAGTATTCAGATTTTGTATCCAAGACTAAATCAAGTCTATGAACGACCTGTTATAAAACAGCATATGTTCTTTATTCAGCACAATAAATGGACGAGGGGGAACCGTCAATATTAATAAGCTTCAGTTTTGTTCTACAGAGTTTATGTTCATAGGATGTATTTTACACTACCAGATTGATAGAATGATGTACTGTAATGGAGTATTTAATATTTACTAGAAGATTTATGGATAGATAGAGCAGATAGATGTACTCTATTTTGAAGACATATCAAAATATAGGCAGAGTGAAATAGCTATAATGTAACTATACATTCTTACATTTCTCCCACTATGTGATTTCAACATTTCTTTATTGAAAATTATATTGAAAGAAGATAAAGCTTTTTATAATGATGTGTTTTGGCCTTCAGCTTCTTGGTTTTGCATCAGTGAAAGAGTGGCTTTCAAGCCTGGAAATAATACTGAGTGCTGACATTTGTGCTGGTTGCGACTCTTTATCGACAAAGAGTGTTTTGCCAGGACATGTTTTAGTTTGTTGGGAAAATACTTTAAATCTTGACTTGAGTATTTCGATCATAGCCTATTTTTAATGACTGAGTTCAGTGGCTCCAAGCTATATTTCTATCCATGTGTAATTTATTTGTCTGACCAAGATCCTCAGATCACCCTACCAGCTTATTAAAAAGGGCAGCATGTGTAATGTGTGCACTGTTATTCTCTGATGTGCCATCTAGCTGTTTGTACATGTGAAAATAGTTGCATGATCAAGTGTAACAAACACAACATCATAATCTATCACCACATCGGTGTCATTAATTTTTATGAGCCTGCTCCAAGTTTCCTTCTTATATTTTCAAAGCCCCTAATCTTGGAACCACTGTCCTAGTCTGTTTGGCTGCTGTTTTGCTCAAAAACCAAGAACTGTTGTGATCTTTAATGATTTAATATTGTTCCCTTCCCATTTACGCCTTTCTGGTGTTGTATGTGTGATCAATAAGCGTTCAACTAGTTACACAATAAATGTAAATATATACAGCATCTTAATCATCCCTGTGCATTTCTTTCATCGGTTATCTTCAAAATTTGATCCAATGTTTGATCTAAACAAATATTTTAAGATTAGTGTTATAAAAGCAAATGTAATTTAGACAAATTAGATTTGACTGTGTTAAATTTCAAATGTAACTTTGTTGACATGACCTTTGACTGACTACTAACTGTGCCAGTAAAAGTACACCAGCAGCATGCTGCACAATAAAGATCAGCTCAGATGAGCGTGCAGTGACAGAAAAGGATGTTAATGAAGAAAATGTACAGACCATTGTGGGCTGAGAGTTCAAATACGAATGAATTTGTGTTTGCATGCCTGATAAATAGGGAACTGTGTGCATGTTGTGGTTGTAGGGTTCACAATGTGTACTTCTTTGTGAGCAACAGAGAGGCACTTGGCGTGTGTAAATGAGTTCACAAGTGTGTGATTCTCTCTCGCTGCTGGAATAAGTGGAGAGGAAAGGGCTGCAGAAACAGTTGTGCATTGGGGGAAAGCATATTGGACAATTAAGACAGAGGCTGTGTACTGCACTGCTCTGTATGGGGCTGATTGAATCAGAGAGACACCCACTCACAGCTCCTCGTCTCAGGACATTGCAGGTAATTACCCATAAGTCACTGTTCCCCTGTATTGGATCTTCAGCCCAATTACGCCCACACAAGCAGTCCACCTCGGCCTCATTTATTACCTCCGGTTGCTTGTTGACCTTTTCAGACACACAGTCCGACAGGCAATACAGATACATTACACCGAGCAGAGGGTGTTGCAGTTTAGGTCTTGGAAGACAATTTCACAGGTTTTGAGGTGTGCATAGAAATCATTGCATAAGTGTTAGCTTTGACAAATGATCTTAAGTTGACTCGTGTTAATGCATCATGCAAGCATTTCCATTCTAAATATTAACACAAACTATATCTCACGAGCATACATGGTGTCCAGGTTAAATTTGTGTTTGTTTGTGTGTTTAAATAAACTTAATTAAATAAATATATTTAAATCTGTCAGCAGTATTATTAATAGCTAAAATGCAACATAACAAGAAGTGCATTATTAATATTTAAAGTGTGTGTATGTGTGCATGTGACACCCCAGCTATATAGTTAAGGGACCCCGCTGTCATCCCTTATAAAATAATATTTTTAAAACATGACTTTATTAAGAGTCACTTAGATGGATTTACAAAAACAACTGGTAAGTATATATGAGGTCAGTAAAAAGCACAAAGTACATAATTTAACTTTACCTGTTTTATTGTGTAGACCTTCATTGCCCCCTGCTGACAAACATTGAGCAAAGCAGTTACATACTATATATCTTCAAAATAATTTGAGGGAAATGTAAAAAAAAGAAAGTTTTATCTACTTAACAGCATGAGTGACATAAAGACAATAGATAGATACAGGAGTTAAATGGCATGCTGTTGACTCTTAATACGATCAAACATGTATAGGAGCTGTATATGACCCCTTTGCTATGTTGAAGTCAGTCATGTGCAGGATAGTTGCCAAATCATCAAAAGTCTCTTCCCTCCAGACACTTCATCTTAAACTACCAATATCTAACCTATATACATTCACTGTCAATTTTCATGTTTCAACAAAAATACACACAAACAAGAACGGTAGCTCAACCAACTTTATTTCTCAGTCATTTTTTTCCATGTTTTGCAACCTCAACACAATACAGTTCTCTGTGCAAACATCAGGTGTGCAGGGTGACTGTTACCTTCCCACTGCTACCGTCATTAAGTACAGAGTGTATTCCAACTGTCATTCATTGCTGCACTCTCTTTTTCCTTCTGCCCTTTTCTAAACCATTGAGCCTTGTAATTTTTAAAATTGCTTAGCATAAATGTGTGCCATTTGTCACCTACAAGCAAAAACAAAAAAAAAACAAAAACAAAAAAAAATGCATGCAGGAAGTGGTAAAAGATACACCTGAGATATGTTGCAGACTTTATTAATGAGTACAATACAGAAATAAAGTAATCTCTGTTAGCTACTGCCCTTATGTGCTCAAGAACATTAATCAATAGAGTGCACTACAGTGAACTTAATATTGGTATAAACTTTTTTTTAGGTTTGCTAGCGCTTTTAGGCTCACCCGCCAAAAATGTAGCATTAACTACATCCTTTTTCTTTGCTCGAAATTTACTTGCTCACAAATTCTGATGTTACTGAGTCATAATCATTACGTTTTTTGCAGTATTTGCAGAAAGTTCAAATATCCTGGAATATTGAACTTTGAATTTTCTAAGTGTTTATTATGTTCCTGAACAACCCTCTCTCCTCTCTCCTGCCTGACTTCATACAGACACCACTAGAGCATAGTTTCTGCGCCTGGTTTCATAAAGGATGGAGAGAGTAAAATGGAGAAAGCTATTTATGAACATGACCACCACATACACTCCTGAGAAAAGATGAAAGCAGCCACTGACAGATATGGTGAGACTATAAATCTGTTGCCGAATAACAAGTTAACAAGCTGCCAATACCTGTTTTGATTGTTGTGTTTTTCTACCCTTTTTTTTATATCCCTTTTATACCTTTGATATTGGACTCTACTTATTGGACTCTACTTGTGTTTATCTACACCACACCAATGCTGTCAATGACTGCCATACCCTCTCCCAGGGTAATACTTGTTGGTAAAAAAGAGCACTTCACCTCAGTGTTGAAGGCTGATGTTATTCTGATGTTTATATCAGAGCCAGCTTACAGCTGCTCTCATCCTCAGCTAACAACACCTGGAGGTCAGGCTCACTGGGCTGGCTGTGGCTGCTGTCAGTCAGCAGGAGGCGAGCGTCACTGTCAGGTTTCCCTGACATTATTGACTGCATCGCTCATCAGTCCGTGTCACTGTCAGGAGGCGGGTAATGCCTCATCACAGTGTCAAAGACCGACACGCTGCTCACTCCCTGCATCGCCAAACAGCCTTCGTCAGTGTCAGCATCAGCTGGCTTTAGGTGGGGTTTCATTGTCAGAGCCTGCTGTCCACTGTCAGCTGTGTTTTGACTTTCACAGAGCCTTGGTATGCACTCAAGGCATGTCAGGGACTCCCTGTGCCTCCTGGGGCATATGGTGTATTTGCACTGCTTGCTGCTGACCAAAATCTAAATGTTGCCCTTGTTGTTGCTCATACCCCTGTTGTCTAACACCTTGCTGACTTTCACCATGTCCATGGTCATGGTCATGATTAATGCCATGACCATGGTGGCCATGGTGGCCATGGCGGCCGTGGTGGCCTTGGCCTTGGTCTTGGCCTTGGTCTTGACCTTGGCCACGGCCATGTACATGTGTACGACCATGACTGTGGTGGCGCCCATGATGGTGACCATGCCCAGTGTCTTCCTCTACAGCTGGAGCACCGTCTGCATCAGGCTGTGTGTCTGCTTTCTCTTTACACTCCTCTGGGGTCTCAGTGCTCTGCGGGGAAAAAAAGCAGTGGAGGGCCAGAACAGATTTTAGTATGAGTTTGTCTTTGATGAAGTGCATCACCAACATGTTATCTGAGGACTTTAGTTTGTTTAAATTCATGTATGTTTTTGCCTTTATGTGTGGAGCATTATACCTCATGAGTACAGTTCCCACATTTGCGTGTGCAGTAGGTATCTTTGATTGCACCCTCAACATGACCTTGACCAATGATGGAGTATGGAAGCGAAATGTGGTGGGTGAGACGGCCACACCTGATGGTAAAGGGACAGGTTAAGTATGGCAACTGAGGTGTTAAAGGCAAATGAATTAACCACACATTACATATAACAAACCTGTCATAAATGAGAAAGTCATCCTTCTCTCCATTCAGTGTCTGCCAAACATCAGGCTGTTGTTCGAGCTGTTTGTAGAGTGTGATGTTCTCAGACAGCCTCTGCTCCAGCATTCTGTGCAGGCGCTGTGCCTGCTCCCCCTGGTGGTTAATGACCATGTAGATCACATCCTTCAGACCCTGACTCTCTAGCTTCTGGCGCAGGCCATCCATTCTGCACAGAGGATGAAATCAAACTATGAGTCTAAAAATCAGCCACGCAACAAGGTTGTTACTAAAGCTTTTCTGTATAGTCTGCATAATAAAGAGGTTTTAACAGGATGAACTTTATTAGTGAATTTGAATGTTTACGTGAGGACTAGTCTGACCTTGTTGTATCTTGCAGGCAGCTTGGTGAATCTTGCAGAATTGACTGTCAATTTTAACTTTAAAAATATCTAGTATCATTTCTGTAATACTTCTTGACAAACCAAGCAGTGTGAATGTCATGTTTTGACACAGATTTAGGACTCCCTGGGTGATGCAATGTAATGTTCTGTTTGTGCAGGACAGAGGTCAAGTTAGGCAAACATTGTATATGTACCTGGATGCTTGCACCAAGCAGAACAGTCAGCTCGCCTGAAAAAGGGACACCACTGTCACGTGGCCCATGGCGTCCTTCATCGGATCCACCTCCCCTATCTTCCAGGATGGTGGCAGCTGACAGCGGGGCCCACCTCCCTCACTCTCCGCCCCACTCCCATGGAGAAGGCAGAGAGTGAGGAGCAGGGTGAGGCACACCCGCATCCTTGCTGTGCCTCCTCACTCCTCACTGCTGCTCACAGAGGGAAAAAGTAGGAGGAGGATGTAGGGAGAGGATTAGAGGTAAGAAAAAATAAGATAAGATAAGAGGTGAAACAGGAGATAGTGGAAGGGGGAAAACACAGATTGGTCAAACTCAGCAGATAAAAGTGATAGGAATGAACAAAAGGTCAGACTAAGGTTATCATTTTTGCATTCTCCAAATTGTCGTTGGTATCTGGTAACTGTTTCCTCTTTTCACTGATGTACTAAACAAATAAAAACAAATGAATACTCGTTGATACACATAAATGCAAATAAATGCAAACAATATATATATATACAGTAGCCGTCAAAAGTTCGGACTGGTACTGTAGTAGAATAGTATGTTTCATTGTGGAAAGATAAACGTTATTTTTTTCTGTCATGCGTCACCACATGCAGAAAGGGTTAGTTATCGTATAAAATGGTTCAGCAGCTGAAAACGTTTGTTAAAATTTGATATAATTGTACTGTACATACATACATATATATATATATATATATATATATATATATATATATACAATGAATGGAATGAAAAAGGGGGATTTAAATACAATACCCTTCGGTTACAGGGTGTTAGCTTTCATCTATTTATTTATTGTAGCTGTAAGTTGGAGTGCTTTGCTTTCTCAGTATTTTTACATCGTATTTTAGAAAGTAACTGGATAAAATGTAATGAATTGTGCCTACCTTTTGATTAAAAAAGTTCCCTTTTCTCTGCGCAGCTCTTCTCTGCGTTGCCACAACTCCTTGAACAATAACAAGTCTCCACCACTCCCCCCTTTTATACTCTGGCTGTTGTTTTCCTATCTGAAAGGAGGGCAAAGTTCAGTTGGAGCTTTCTGCTGATGCCTACACTTTCGTTTGAGAAGTCACTCTACATGAACTCCCTTTGTCGACAGTATACAAAAGAAGTTTTTTATTTTTTAATAGAAAATGTTTGGATCCCCTGGCAGCTTGACAAATACCTTTAAGAGAGTAGTGTGAGAAGGCAGAGTTACTTCTTTATGGCTGGTTAGGTTGTGTCAGCCCTTGAGTGCATGCATTTGTATTGTAAATTAAATGGCTATATATATATATTAAAAAAAAGTATAGAGTTATATGTTGTGTGTACTTTAGAGTGTGCAGGAACACTGAAGAACATTGTGTAATTCTGTTTTGAGAAAGGGGATGTGAAAAAGGGCGGGGGCAAGATCCACACAAACACAGCTGCACTGAACTCATTCACTTGTGGTTTAATTTAAGTACTTCTGAGTAAATACTCTGCAGTTGAATATACACAGAAAGTCAAAGGAGGACAATAATATTTAGCATTTAAGATGATAGTAATCTGTAAACGGTCATCAATGGTTTAAGAATGTAAAAAAAAATCTGCCTCAAAATAGCCTCAAAGTCCAATCAACCAAGTGTGGTGTCTGCAGAAATAGGTCATGCAGTTCAGATCAGTGAGATTGCTGACGATGGTTTTAACAGGGCTGGTTTTACAATGGTTTTACAAACTGAATGTATAGGTACCAATGTTAATAGCACCACTTGATCAGTGAAGTGAGAGCTGTGTCTGCAGTTTAGCTATCTGAGCACAATATGTGACATAGTGTTCTGCCAGAACTAGTTTTTTTAATGACTCGGTGTTACTCATTTACAGTGTCTGGCACGGTGCATATGTGCTTTAATCAGGGCACACTGACCTGCACGAGCTATAACAATGCATGTCAGTCAGTTTCAAAAGATTTAAATTGATAAAAACGAGTCCATACTAGCCCAAATAGCCTATCACCAGAAGATATCTTAGAAACCTTTATCAGCAAACACCGACAACATAATTCACACTCGATCATTGATGATGTTCTTGTGTAAAACCGGGTCAGGCTGAGTGAGGCCGCTATACTGACCCCAAAAGCCTCCGGTTTACTATGTGTCAGTTGCTTTTTGATGATTCGCTGTCTCACAAATGTGTTTGCACCACTAAAATACAATAGCCTGTTAACTGACAGGCAGACCTAGGGCCAGGTTAGGCTATACCATTATGTTTGATTTATGGGTCTCAAAATATATTGTTTTTATATTATATTTTCAATGGGTGCTTTAAATTATTTAGTTTAGTATAGGCAGTCATGTCATTAACTGAATAATAGTTCTCAGATGGTAATTTAATGCAAGTTCATATTAAATGCATGCTTAATTTTCGTAACAGTTTTCCTTATTTGTACTCCAGCAGCTGATTGGATGAACATGTAAACGCCTGCCACTCTCCGTTGTCACCAAGCAACGCTACCCGGCGTCCTTGAGTTTGCAAAGACTTCTGGGAATCCGAGGCCCGGACGTTGAACGACCGCCCTTTTTGGAGCAACGAGAGTAGAACAGTGGTACATGAGTCGAGGGAAATATTCTCGCAAAACAACTTTCTTGAGCAGCGTAACCGAATTTGAGGTATGCTCACCGGTGGATTTTAACGCATATTTTCGACCCACGGCGGTTATAATCGGTCAATCTGCTTGGGAAAAGTGTATTTTAATGCGCGGTTTGATGACGTAATGTTGATTGTCAAACGCGAAATGGCGAGCATTGTAAGAGGCCCGTTACCTACAACACTTAGGGGTCCTTGTGTGTTTATGGTGGCAGTGTTACACTATGAGAACGATTAAATAGGCCTATCTAGTCCTGGTAAGTCGGGCCTTGCTTTAACATTTCTCCGTTTTTTTTAAATGGCTCATTTTGTTCTTCTGTGTGGGGCAGGATTGCGTGCTTGCTAGTTAAGCTAACACCGAGTAAACTAGCAAAGCTACTGTCCCATGTGTCGAGTCATTAGTTGAATTATTAGTCTGTTTTCTAGACTGGCACATTGGGAGTCACTCATAATCTTTAGTAGGATATTAGTTTGTATTTGTAGACTTTGTTTTGGAGATTCTGACGTTAAGTGTAACGTGTAACCGGCTAATGTTATAATGGTAACGTAAAGTGCTTGTCGTGGGCCCTTGTCTTGATTTTCTCGTTTTGTGCAGCCTTGTTTCCAAGTAAAACGTTTTCTAGCTTTTATTTGCGATTTATATTATCAGTCGACTCACAATTTAACTTTATTAGAAAGAAAAATAATTTAGTCATAGTTTATAACCATTGCTTAGATGTAATTAGACCAGTGGTGCTTGGTGTATTTTGTTTATAATTTATGTCTAGTGTTGTGTGGCATCTAAATGACCTTATATGTCAACTTTTGATTTGATCTACTACATTGCAAAGTAGTTTTTTTTTCTTTCGGCTCTGTAAGAAGTTTTCTGTTTGTTGTTTTGAGAACAAAACACATTTTGTCCATTCCTGTATTGAAAAAGGAAATACAGTTTTGGCGTCTTTTTGTTTCTTAAAAATAATAGAAATCAGGGAAGAAAAACTGATCAGTTTTTGGGTGGGAGGGTTTGAGTAACAACTTTTCACTAATGATATTCTCTCTGTTCATTGTAGAAAAAGATCAGGTGAATAATGGCGGCTGAGGTGGACGGAGGCAGTGAGTTCCCGGCCCATTACAAAGTCATGATGGACAAACTCAATGAACAACGACAGCTGGACCAGTTTACAGACATTACCTTGATTGTGGATGGTAAGTAGACGTACATTATAGGTCATCTGTCTGTTGTTTTAGTGGACTTCTTAAACTATTTTCGTGTCCTTTTTCTTTTGCAGGACACCAGTTCAGAGCCCATAAAGCAGTGTTGGCAGCATGCAGTCAGTTTTTCCACAAGTTCTTCCAGGATTTTACCCAAGAACCACTGGTGGAGATTGAAGGTATTCAGTGTTTTGAAATTCTCTAAATAAGATCACTCAGATAGATGCTTAGAGTACTGGTTGAAACTATGAAAATGTATAGTATATAGTATACGATATATTTTTCTGTCCTTATTAGTGTTGCATAGAACAGTTTTTACTCACCACTGCTGCTTTGTCATACTCCCAACAGGAGTAAGTAATATGGCCTTTCGCCAGCTGATGGAGTTCACATACACAGCCACACTAGCTATAGCTGGTGAAGAAGAGGCCTACGATGTCTGGAAGGCTGCTGAATACCTTCAGATGCAGGAAGCTATCAAGGCACTCAACAATAAGTGAGACTTTAATACCTGTCACTGCATCACTGCTCAAAAGGCTAAATTGTTTCACTATCTGAATTTGATTGATGTCATATATTAATATAATGATGTGTTTTATGAGCTGGGAATGAATTTGTTGCAATTGTTAAGTATAAACTACATATTGTCTTGCAGAATAAATGAGAATCCCTCACTGACAACGAAGAACAAAGGTAAAAAGAGGAAGATTGCTGAAACATCTAATGTGATTACAGAAACCTTACCCTCAGTGGATGGGGAACAGGTTAGTATATTCATGGTGGTCAAGGTGATACAAATGTATTTCCTTGTAAAGCAGAGGGAAATGTGGTTGTTATTCAGTGGCAGGCTGCATTTTTCCACTACTTCACCACCGTCCATCCTTGGTGTTACAGCTGTTTAATGTTTGAACAAAACATAATAAACCCTTGCTTTTTCCACATATGTAATTCTCAGCACTGAATATGTTCAATGTGGTCCAGGTGGAGATTGAGGTGATAGGGGAAAATGCCATTGAGGTGGAGGAGTCAGGACTGGAGGAGGTGGTTGATGCAGCAAAGAACGCTCAGGCTTCATCAGATGACTCAGCTTTGGCTCTTCTTGCTGACATAACCAGCAAGTATCAGCAAGGGGAACCTGCGCTACAGGTCATCAAGAAGGGAGGAATAGAAGAGGTATTTTGACATAAGTTTCATTCTCTCCAGTATTTTTAAATAAATTAAATAAACATTATTTATATGTTCACAAAAAGAAGAAGAATACTGAAATTGTGTGTGTCTAAAGTTAGTCATCAGTTAATTTAATTGCTAAACTGTGGACATACAAGATTTAAAAAGGATTAATCCAAAAGCTTATTAGGTATGCCTTTGTCCTCAGCAGGAGGTTGTGTATCAGGAAGAAACAGTGACTGCCTCCAAGGTGCTGGAGAATGTGGAGGTCGTAGAGGTCCAGATTTCCCAAGTGGACAACGTGTTCCGCTGCAACAAGTGTGACCGCAGCTTCAAGTTGTACTATCACCTCAAACAACACTTGAAAACACATCTGGGTATGTTGGAAAAGCCTCATGTGTGCAACCACTGCGGTAGAGCCTACACGCGGGAGGGCGCCTTGAAGCAACATATCAGCTCATTTCATTTCGATGCGGAGGAGCTGTCTCAAAACCAGAAACCTCAAAAGAAAGTGCACGTTTGTGAATACTGTAAGAAACACTTTGACCACTTTGGCCACTTTAAGGAGCACCTGCGGAAGCACACTGGTGAGAATGAAACATTTTCAAACTGTTTGTTGACTCAACTTAGGACATTTCTAAGCATTCATCATAGATCTGTTTTTGCAAATCCAGCAAAGAAATACATTTCTTTTTATTTATTTATTTTTTAATTTGTAGGTGAAAAGCCTTATGAGTGTCCAGATTGCCATGAACGTTTTGCAAGAAACAGCACACTGAAGTGCCATATGGCAGCCTGTCAGAATGGGGCTGGAGCCAAGAAAGGACGCAAAAAACTCTATGAATGCCAGGTACAGCCTGTCCAGAAGCAAAACCATTAAGTACTCCCCTACCAGTGCAGTGTCCACTCTTTATCTTTCACATTGTGTTAATATGTTTACTCATTAAAGCACAATGCACAGACATTTTTCAATTAATGCCCTTTTCAGTGTGCAGACTAATGTATTAAATAATTTACTGTAATATTATATACTTTAACTAGCATCAAAGTGTTTTTAAATGTGTTTATCAGTTGCGTCACAAGCTGCTGTTATTTAATGTCTTGCTAGTTTTTTTTTTTTAAGTAAAGTGTTTGCTCTTAATCTAAGTAATCTTAATTGCTGCCTATACTGGGTGCCCATTTGATATTATTCTTTTTATACAATACAGTTGCACAGGGCAACAATAGGCTTAAACTCCATCTGTGTTTTGTGTCTTATTACAACATGCATATCTGCTCTGTAAATCACAAAAATCAAAAACCAAAAAAGAAAAATGATATTGTATGGTTTTATTATGGCATTCCTTAGTTTTGCATCAAGTTGACAGAGTACCCTATTTTATTTGTCTGCATAGATGGAGACATTATTTCAATACAGCCAGTCAAGTCTTACATCAACAGTAACATCAGAGTTCTGTCATAGGCAGAGCGTTACACTGAGCCAGACAGCAGACTGCTATAGAAAACGAGCCACAGACTCTGCACAACACACATTAGCATTCCTGCTACAGTCTCCTTATTGAAATTAAAAACAACACGCGTCTCTTTCTTATCTAACTTGCAAACATGAACATAGACATGTTTTGTCCTACTTCTCTAGCTTGTTGAACAAGAGACCAAACAAACATTCACCAGGTAAAGTGAACCGCTACCATCAGTTTGCAGGCTAGTTTGATAATTAACTGCTCAGCTGCAGCACATTAAAGTACCTACATAGGTTATTTCAGTCTGGTTAGATGCTGGTGTGATTCTAATAAAAAGCATGTTAACATTATGTTTGACTGGAAAAAGGGCTGAAAGTGATTTTTACATTTGTTGAACTACTTTTTATACATTAAAAGTAGTAAACATGATCCACTATAGACGAGGCCTGACAGGTCATAACTGTATTTCTTTATCAAGAAATTATAGCCCATGTCACAACTTTACATTAATGGTTTCCTATATTATTATGTGATTAGTCTTATTTTACTCAAACTGGAGACTGCTGCTTGTCCTTTCTTTCCTCCTATGACCAACTGTTTTCTCCTCCATCAGGTCTGCAGCAGCGTATTCAACAGCTGGGACCAGTTCAAAGACCACCTAGTGAGCCACACAGGAGTCAAGCCCAATCACTGCACCATGTGCGACTTGTGGTTCACCCACACCAAAGAGCTGAAGACCCATCTCAAAGAAGTTCATTCCATCGAAGAACTAGTCGTCGCCGATTCTGCTGCCACCGCGGCCCTCACCATAGCCACGCAGAACGTAGAGGGAGCAGAAACGGTGCTCTTAGACGACGGAATCCAGGTAGAACATGTCACAGTGGAACCTGTAGATGTGATGGAGATGGGGGAAACCACAACGGTTGTGGTGGAGGAAGGAGGTGTGGCTGAGATGTGTGAGGAGGATGTGGAGAGATTGAAGCAGGCCGGGTTGCAGATCCAAGTGGTGCATGTTACCACAACTGAAGTAGAAGAGCAACAGGTGGTGAACTCTCAGGTGGAAGTAGAGATGGAAGGTGAAATGGTGAACGTTGAGGAAGCAGAACAAGCAGTTGCTGTATAAAAATGTGAAAATGACAGTTGTAAATGACCTGCAGGACTCAGGAGGATCGTATTCTTGATACAGGTACCTGCATGTGGGACACAGCATGTCGCCTCAGTATCCTGCTGTCATCGATCACATTCAATAACTTCCCATCATGCTTTGAACTCTGTGATATGGACAGAGATATGTGTATATATATATATATTTTGCTAATGATGCTTTATTTATTTTAAAGCTGTTTGCCATCATATCACATGTTTCATATGACTCTTCAGTGCTTCGATCCAATTTCATGTGTTCTTTTTTTTTTTCTTAAAATATTAGTGATCTTTTAATTTGGGTCACTTGCCAAGACAATTTCAGTGATTTAATAATAAAATGTTGCAATTCATGTATTATCTGATGCATTGTACTGATGTTCCTCAGTACTAATGCTACGGTTTTTGTTAAAGCTTATTTTTCATAAAGAGTTTTTGAGTTTTTTGTAGGAAAAAAAAAATCTGGAATAAACTTTGTTTCCATGGTGAGCTACAAGTTTCATGTCAACAAACATTGTTCTGAGCCCTTTTAGGATTCACCCTCTGTTTGATGTTGAGTACAGCTGCAACGATGCCAGTTATAAAGTCAATGTAGGCTGTGTGTGTGTTAGTATTTGTAATGAGGGCGTCTCAAGCTCTGTTTGTCAAGAATATGTACACTATGTACCAGATACTATGTATCCTCCGAGAATGGTTTGGTCGATGTATTGATCTCTTCTGGGCACTTTTTGGAATCCTGTCGATAATCTTGTGACCCCACCATGACCCCGTGACCAGCGACCGTGGCGCGTGACAGACACAGGTTAGATTACCTGGATAGAGTCTCGCACACCGGACAGCGCCTGTGGTCCTGAACCAGACAGATCCTGCGGCTCGACCTGTAATTCTCGCTTCTGATTGGAAAAAACGCTGCACGGTGACCACCTTAGACCTCCGCTGATTGGTCGTTTCATCTGCCAGTCAAGCGTATATTTCCTTCACAACAGACTCAACAAACACCGGGGAGAAGCTGCAGCAGAACCGGTGCTCTCAATGTCACCCGGCACCCGAGAAGGAAAGATGATCTTTACAGAGAAATCGGTAAAGCTCGTCGCCACAGGTCCATGAAGGTATTTATCAAAGTAACATTCACAAATCTCTGCGATCTTTTCGTGGTGAGAGGATGATAATATGAAATGCGTTGCCCTGTTGGGAATGGCCTGCTGCGAGGAGGTGTTAATTGTTGACTGCATAGACAGATCAGCTTAGTGATTTAAGTACTCGAAAGTTTATTTCTGTATGTTTGCGATAATAAAGTCTTAGACATCACAGTTACACGATATATATGATATATATATATGGCGAGCAGCACCTCCTAAATGTACGTATCAAATAGCAATAACAATCTCACTAGCTATCTTCCTTTTTTGTAGTCTCATTTTGTAATGACGGTGGCCGGTTTAATTCAATGCACCACTCCTGAGACCCTCACCTGGATGTTACGCATGCACTACTGATCTTTGGGGCTCCACCATGATTTACTGATTAACCTCCTTCCCTGCTTTAAACAGACAGGTTAGATAATGACACAAAACGAATGAAAGAGTTGGTCTCCAACACCTGTTGCCCACTTTGACTGTCTTTATATAGCATCCATCATAACCTAGTTGTTGTCCCCAGGACAATTTGACTGATTGGAAAGTAGGTTTTAGTGAACAGTTGTTTACCCTGGAGGTAATAGATTATTACTGCCCCTTTTAGAAGTACAGTAGTTTGATTAAACTGAGTGACAGATACAAATTAGAAAATGTCTTTGTCAGAGAAAAGCAATTTATTTGTTGAATCATCCAAAAAGTGATTTATTTGCATCTTATGTTTTCTGTATTTGCTGAAAGACACACACACACACACACACACACACACACACACACACACACACACTCGGGAGATGAGATTTATTCGAATGACTCAGCCATACAGATTTAAATGACGAAATGAGCCTACATTACATGTCTTGTCAAACTGAGCCAGCAGGATGCCACATATTGTGCCAAGTACATGATATGGTTTGGTTTTTTTTGGCATACTTCAAGAAGTTCTTATTTTTCTAATTAAGTAATATAATCAACAATTTATTACCTTACATAACCTTACCTTAAGTAATCTTTTCAAACCTCTCCGAACATGTCTACTCAGAACAGGCTTGGATTGGAGACTGAATATATTTCCATATTTCTAAGCAAAAATAGCCCTGTTTACTTCCGCCTGAATTCAATTTGCTCTTGATTTTCATTCTTTTGATGGTCAATCAGTCAGAGCAGATGCAGCATTATGCTCCATGTGTTCTTTCTTTGTTGGGAACCGTCTTTGAAGTGCTTGAAACATGCAAAACTCAGGCAGCTCTTTAAAAAGCAGAAAGAAATAATTGACCAGATCGATTCTGATTTGAGCCACCGCACGTAGGATTTACAGTGTCTACTGCATTGTCATGTTATTGTGTTCCTTATAAACACTGTCATGGTAACTTTGATAAGGCCTCAGAGACATCTAAAGATCTCTCTCTCTCTCTCGTGTGTGTGTGTGTGTGTGTGTGTGTATATAACTGCATTGCATATATATTATTATTCTCATCATTTATCATTTCACTTGATGTTTCAAAAGCAATGAATATTTTTTTAAATATATTAAGTGCTTGGTACATTTTTGTATCGGGAGGAGGGATTTAGAGGTCAGTCTCTCTTTTTGTAAATGAGAAATATTTGGCCCATAGATTCCAGAGAGGTCTGCCTCTCTGTTCCTATGGCCTGCAGTCTTCATTGTTGCAGCTCTTTCACTCCTGAGCTCTTTATTCTTGTCACCCTTGCATCTCAATTAACACACTGGGGAGCTTTGTGTGCTCGCTGCCAGTGTGCGCGTGCTTTTGTTGCATGTATTTACGTGAGTGTCTTGTCTGAGAAAGTATGTGAATGTCTGTGCATATGGGGCCTTAATGCAAAAACAGCAGTGAAAAAAGATACAAGCAAAAGATGTAATGAGGGAATGGACACAAGACACAACAGAGAGGAGGGACTCTTTTACAGATAGATGTTATAAAGCTGGTGATATAGCTTCTCTCTTTTTCTTATCCTGTTTAAGCAAACACACAAAATGAGCATCTAGAGGTAAAGAGTGACTAAGTCTTGATCCACAGCTGCTGTGGATGGGCACTCAATGTTTTCCATTGTTGAAGTGTGTGAAGAGGCTGCTGATGCTAGCAGCTAGTGTTCAGCAGCAGAGTGCATCAGGCAAACCCTTCTCCTTCCCTTAAGGGATCCTCAAACAAATGACTGGATGTTTGGTGAGTAAGGTGCCATACTTAGCTAAGCTGTTTGTTGTTTGGTGATAGGTGAGGGCCGGCTGTTTGCAGACCCATAGAAGTGTTTCTGATAAGCAGTGTTTTCATGTGCAGTCTTTAAGCTGCAATGTGTTTTTTTTAAATTATTATTTCTTTAATATGTATCCATCTGTGTGTTGGAATAGAGTAAAATCCTAAAGTGTGAGTCAGTGCATCTTTTATTGCACTAACAATGACTGACACCACCTTTAATAACAGCTCTCCTCTTTGAACTCTAAAAGCAGTATAAGTGCAAACACGGCACTGTGTGCTCTGTGTGCTCTCTTTCTTGACACTCACTGACACAGTGTCAGTCAATGGCTAATCCCTCAGCCTGAAAAAAATACAACACGCTTCATTGCCAAGCAACCAAGTAGATCTGTTATTCAGCCAAAGCAAAACACAAAGCAAAGCACTTGTGTTCAGTATAAACTATTTGACGTTGTAGTGGCCATATTAGATTATCTAAGAAATCTAAATTCCTGTTGATTATCTTGTTCCAGAGCTCAGAGTCTCATTATTAACGTGTTTATCTCATGCATGGTTGTCCTTTAGTCTTTTTTTATTTACACACATAAAAGACTGGTATTCAGGTCTTGTTGCTTTGTGCTGTAAAGTGGAGGCCTCTCCTCTCTGAGTACGTAAGCCCTTTTAGGTTCCCTGAGATCAATGCTGAGATATTCATGGCAGATTGGCAGGAAGGTGTTTGAAGACTGGAAGAGTATAGACCTGATAAAACAGAATTAATTCATCTGAATATAGAGATGAATGAATGAATCTACCCCCTGCCATACACACTACATGTAACAACATCATATCCTGTTGTAAACGTCATAACTACAAAGACAATTTACAATAGATTACATTTTTGTTGCACAACACAAATTTGTGTAATACTGAAGGAAAACTGATTTTCTCAAAACCACCATGACTGATATGTGTAATGTTTTTAGTTGATTCATAGTTATACATACACTATCTGTTGATTAGGACTGACATTGCCGGGGTCATCTAATGTCATCACTTAATAAAAATTTAATAATAATGTGGGGATATTTGCATTCACATTATGTAATCGTTTGATGGCATTTTCGTTGTATACCAGTATGCTTTCACATGGAAAAGCATGTATTTCATGCTTTTGCACAGATGCTCGTTCCATTAATAAATGTCAGCATGCTGCATTAGTGCAAGTAAGAAACTACTTAAGATAAAAAAAAAAAAATATATATATATATATAAGAAAGACAAGAAGAAAACAAAAGGAAAAGAACGTGGGCACAAAAATGAATTTTTGAATCTCTCTTGTGCTTCATTCCAGGTTGTGTCACTCGCTGTACGCTGACACTATCATCTGTTCAACCTCTTTCCTCCAACCCCCCTGTCCAGCTCCTCTTCCCTCCTCCTCAACCTGTGGCCTATTTATACCTTGGAGATTCAAACAAGCCCTTTAAAGCTGTGCAGACCTCGTCAGTAAGAGACAACAGTGAGCAGGAATCTGATAACGCATTATCTGTCTGATCTCCAGCCTCCTTTGTTTCAACAGCTCTATCTAAGGAAAAGTAAGGCTTCAAGCATTGTCGATTGTTGAAATGGAACCAGATTACAACTACTTCAAGATTCAGATGACAAATTGGCCCCCGATGACTGTGGCAAGAGTTCAGTTCTGAGCTGCAGCAGATTTTCTGAAGACCTTGAATGCAGCATGTGCTTTGGTCCATGGACTGGAGATTCTACACTGTTTGGTTGAAATATAGGAAAAAGATATTTAAGACATTTTAAGACGTTTATTTATTGACTGAGTTTTCTGAACAGATATGCAATTTGGATAAGGACACTGAAAGGATTCACCTTCTAAAAAATGGCTCATATATCTGAAGGTAAGTCATTGTTTTTGTTTGTTTGTTTTTCTGAATGTGCTTTCTTAGGTTTTTACATGGGCTCTATGAGAGTGTGACAATTCATTTTATTCATTAATACAAACATTAACAACCGTCCAGCACCTACATGAGTGGATGATCGTAATGCGCCTTGTCTCTAGTTATTCATTTTTACATCACTTCATGTGGATTACAGTATGTGTGCTCTGTGTGTGGCTAATACTGAAGCTATTGTCTACACATTATAAAAAAAATGTTGATTTCCTTTGTTAATTTTTAGTTAATGAAAGTCTCACAACACCAATGTGCTGTTAATCTGTTGTGATTATACCAAGATTTGACTTATATGTTGTGTTGTAGTTTATATAATTTTACTGATCAAATGTTACATATCACTGTCTTTAAGTTTAAGTACTGGTAAGGTATATTTTAAAAGGAAATGGTATACGATTAATATAAGGACAAGGCTAATCTTTATGCAATAAAATAATCCACAGTTTTCACACGATGCTATACAGGAATATACAACAAAAATTACCCACAAAAAAATGATTCTGCTTTTTTTTCTCCCTGTTGTGCAGTCCACCACTCCCAGCCATGAGCTAAACCCACTCCACCCTGGGTGTCCCTTGCAGGATGACTGCTGTCTGCCCCTCCGAGAACAGCCCAGATGGGGCTGAAGCAGGGGCCGGGACAGCAGGCTCAAAGGGGTCAGGGGCAGCAGGCACCGCTGGGAGCAGCTCGGTTTCTGGGGCTGACACCGGGGAGTCTAACGGAGATTCTGGAGGAGGTTCTGTGGGAGGCACAGTTGGAGTTACTGGTGGCCAGAGATACAGCCGCTGGAGCCACCAGGACAGCTCTGACATCAACACAGATGATGAGGGAGCCACCATCCGCCGCCTCACTCCATTAGAAAGACTGAACCTGGATATGTGCCAGGATGACCGGTAAGGGTCAAGAGATGAAGACGTAATCACCTTTTTAGGACTTTTGTGCATGGCTATAAGTTATTTTGGGATACTATTTTGATGCATTTTAAGGTGTTTATTGAGATCCAGTGTATGTAGTGGAGCATAAAACATTTTGTGTTACATATTCTGCCATGTTATTTGATGGCAGGGTGGTCCGTGAGCTAACAGTGGGCAGGAGAATCGGCTTTTATAAAATTCGAGGAGAGATCGGCTGTGGAAATTTCTCCCATGTCAAGCTTGGAATTCATGCGCTCACCAAAGGTAAGACACTGCAGGACGCAAATTAAATGCAATTATACTTACAGTAGTACAGGCAAATTAAAACACCAACTAAACATAACAGTCATACAGAGTAGAAATAAGATGAAAAAACGAAGAATGTCTTAAAGGATTAAAAAAAACTAAAAACTCTCATTCGCTCTCGGTTCTGAGTTTTTCTTAGACAAGTGATATTTTGATGAGATGTTTTCATCAATGGGCTGCAACACTAACAAGTGTCTTTATGTAGCAATTCGCTAACAAGGCTATGGACAGGGGTCTGGGCAGGGGGCTGATTCAGCCACAAAGAGACAGACTGGCTGCTGCCCTTGAACAGATGGATTGATTAGAGCTCTCCAGTTTCCTTAGCGACGGCTAAAATTGCTGCATGCCTCATCAAAGGCGCAAAAAAGAGATAGAGAGAGAGAGAGAGAGAGAGAGAGAGGGAGTCATTCTCTCTCTGTGTCTCTCTCTGTGTGTGCATGCTCTGTTTTAAGAAGTATATTTGCTGTACTGTATGTCTGTGTATACCATGCTGTGCACTGTGCTGTGCTGTGCGCACATCAAATAACAATGTGTGTGTGTGTGTGTGTAAGTGGTATCACTTAGTCCTTCAAAAACCATATGAGCTGCGATGCATTTTGAATGCACCTATTGAAAGCTATGTCACAGCTGATGGGGAGCCAAATGCCAGCCTGAATAATGCATACTGATGCACAATTAGATATCTCAACACCGTTTAGCCACTCAAGAACTTTTCTGTATTCAGTTACCTGAGGTCTATTTTACTCCTCTGTATGAATCATTTAAAGGAATACAGTCCAGATATCAGTTGTTTGAATTTGATATGTGAATTTGATCTTTATTAGCCCTTGGAACTGTGTAAGTGTTACATTTTTCTCCAATACCCTTTTAGAGGTACAGCTAATTTGATTTCAAGATAATGTAGCTAATCCAGCACCATGTGTTCATGACATATTTAATCTGCACTCTGACTAGACCTCTCCAAATCTTCTCAGACCTGAAGTCCTTGCGGTATTACAGGAAAGAAGCAATTTTCCTTCACTCACAAAAGCAAATTTCTTGTTAAGATAGAGCTATAAGTGAAAATTGACCACACAGGAGAACATAATCAAGAAAATTGGTTTCTGAGGACAGCTAATCCTCCATCAAATTATCTAGAGCAGAGCATCAGGCCTGGTCACTTCAGGGGGAATTCTGTGTTTGCTCACTGAAACCAGGCTTACGTTTTTTTTGTTGTTTTTTTTTAGGTACCTGAGACTTATGTAGCACATCTAATACATGATTAATCAGAAATGTGGGATTACTTTAATGATGATGCAGAGTGATACACATAATAGGATCATCTATATATATTAATGAAAAAGAGAGTTTGATTTTCTTTTCCATGTAAAATTTGTATTGAAATGCCACTTCTGTCTGTACAACTGATTTTTCTGGATGAATTTGTCCTCTATCTTCTGCATCACCAGACAAAGTAGCCATAAAGATCCTAGACAAAACCAAGCTGGATCAGAAGACGCAAAGGCTGCTGTCCAGAGAAATCTCTAGCATGGAGAAACTTCACCATCCAAACATCATACGTCTCTATGAGGTTCAACTCATACACACTCTCATATTGATTTATATTCCGTATGACTTTTATCTGATCCCTAATTATCTCAATGATCACTATACTGTGTCTTAACAGTGCACTCGGCATTCTGGTCACCCATGTTGTCCTTCTTCACCCCCTTTGTAGGTGGTGGAGACGTTGTCACGGTTACACCTGGTGATGGAGTACGCAGGCGGAGGGGAGCTCTACACCAAGATAACTACAGAAGGGAAACTTTCTGACAACGACAGCAAGATTGTCTTCGCTCAGATCCTCTCTGCTATTAAGCATATGGTCAGAACATATACGTTTACATTCAAGTGGTATGTTTAAATGAAATGAAAGAAAATATCTATCTAAATACAACCTGTTTCAGATTTAAGTACAATCTTATTAGTAAAATAACTGTGATATTAACCAAGATGACAAACTGCTATTAACATAATGTATTCACATCTTTTTTTTATGTATTATTATTCTCTACTGCCACAGTGATGCAGTTAAATCACAAACATCATTTAATCTAATCCTCTCACCTCATTATTCTCAGATGCCAATGTCTGTGCAGCCTATTTACACTCTTCTGGTTGCAAAATGAGAAAGTGCACATCTCATTAATTACTATCTGTCTGGTCAGGATCCATTCTATTGATGTGGAAGTCACACGCTTCTGTTCCTCTTTGACTTAAACCTATGAACTCACATTTTACAAAATGAGATCGTAAAGCAGATCATTAGGACAATAATGATTTTTTACATGTATGTAAAGTATTACCTGCTCTAGTGTGAGGTATCATGTCGAAGCTGAAAACAAATTAATCACAAAACAATCTGCAACAATCAGTAATCAGGCTAATCAGTAATATAAAGAATCATTAGTTGGAACCTTACTTGATATATATATATATATATTTTAGATAATGCTTAAATAATTCAGTTTCTCATTGTTCCACAGCATGATAATAACATCATTCACCGTGACCTGAAGGCAGAAAATGTCTTCTACACCAGCAGTTCTTGCGTCAAGGTGGGCGACTTTGGCTTTAGCACGTTGAGCCGCCGCGACGAGACACTCAACACGTTCTGTGGCTCCCCGCCTTACGCTGCTCCTGAGCTCTTTCAGGATGAGCATTATGTGGGCATCTTTGTGGACATCTGGGCCCTGGGGGTGATGCTGTTCTTTATGGTGACGTGCACCATGCCGTTCAGGGCAGACACTGTGGCCAAACTGAAGCGATGCATCTTGGAGGGGGCCTACATTCTGCCCTCCTGGGTGCCGGAGGCGTGCCAGAGGCTGATCAGGGGCATCCTCCAGCCTATACCATCTGACCGCTGCACAGTGGAGCAGATGATGGGCTGTGAGTGGCTGCTCCCTGTGGACTTTCCATGGCCTATGGAACCCTTTAAACTGGATCCATACTACCTCGCAGAGAGTGACCCGTCTGAGCTAGGGGCAGAAGAAATGGAGGTGAAAGCAGCACTAGAGACGCTAGGAATCACCTCTGAACACATCCTCAACAACCAGGGGAAGGATTGCAGGAGCTCAATTACAGGGGTCTATAGGATCCTGCTGCACCGTGCTCACAAGAAACGGGCTGTAGAGCGCATGCCTGTGGTGACACAGGTAGTTGGACCAACCACAACGAGTAAAAAGGAACGTCTAAAGGTGTACCGTACTTTACGACACACATCCAAACTTTGTGTGATTCTGTGACAAAATGCTCTACTTCGCTCTGGAAATAATAGACTTTATAATCTGGGTTGGGATTGCACGGATTTCACTAGATATAAAAAAAAAAGTGCTTTTCTAGTCCAGCAGTATAAATTTAAGTCATGGTATGTAACCCCGCTCGGTTCCTGAAATCTGGGATTTCTTATTTTAATATCTTTCTTCTAGTAAGTAAAATTAGTCTCTGTGAGAATGTTGCTGCAAATGAATCATCATTGTCTCCTCTTTTGACCGGGACTCATGAGATTTGAACATGTGACGAAATAATAATTTACTATTTAAGTAAACACAGTGATGATTATTTGGCACACATACATTTTTATTTGGTTCATGTAGGCAAGATGATTATAGCTCATACTGACTCTATGCTTGGTTGTGCTGTAGCAACAAACACAATTATGAAAATCAATGTAGCATTCTTAAAGAAAAGAGTTAGAAATCCAACAGAATTATGCTGAGGAGATAAAACGGTGAAACTTGTTAGTACATGAAATGTGGTGTCTTTAATGTAATGCACTTTTCTTCGATGCCTTAGTTTTCTATCATGTTATGAAACCACTCATACTGTTTTCAGGCACCTGCTTGATTTTTGTAATGACATGAATAGAGACTTAACATCTTACCTACTTGTCTGATGTATCTTTATGATTCTGTTTCTGCTGGTAGACTGGTTGACCTGTATGACCACACTGTATTTTGCCTGTGGCCTGAAAAAGCCAATAAATGGCATTAAGCTAATAATACCATTCAGGTTTTCAGTTAGACAATGTGACAAATCAGTAACAGAGAATTTCAGTTCGGGTTTTTACTAATTAGATTTTTTTTGTTTTATCATCTGAAGCCATGTTCATGCTCATGTGCTGAATAAAATAAATACAAATTTAAAATGAATCAGTCTTTTTTCAGTTATGATTCGTTTGTGTTAATCTATAGGATTTATATATTGTACACATTTCTGTATATTTATACATTTTTTTGTGTTTGCGGCAATGACTCCACATTCATCTCATAAAAATATATGATTAAGGATATTTTATTAAGATAGTGAGTGTTTATTACATACACTATCCTACTATTGCACAAGTTGCCATATCTTTTTATGGGTTGATTGTGTAATTAATACCACCATAACACTTGCACTTGCACATTTAGGTGGAGACCATGGAGCAGACACTCACATTGCGCAAGCAAATTTATTGCATCATATCACTGTATTTATTTCTGTTCAAAAAAATAAATAAAATAAATCTAATATATAATATAGATTTATAGATATATAGATCACTATATAATGATATACATAAATATATACAATATCTGATACAATATGCTATTTTAAAACTATCTTTGTTGTATTCAGCGCCATTACATGTGTGTGTGTGTGTGCAGAAAGCTGGATGCCTACAGGACATAGTACAGTAGCATACTACAAATCCCAGAAGGACCCTAGAAGATTACGTACTCATGTCCGCCTTTTTACGTGATGACGCAATTTCTGCCTTGTTGGAAGGTGGTTTCAGGAGGAAGCGCTGTGACTGCAGACTGTACCAGTGGAGGAACATTGAATAGAGAAAGCCGAAGACATCCGGACCCCGAACACACTCACTCGAATGGTATTTTGTCTTCTGTCATCGAACGGTAAGTAAATGAATCATGACATTAACGTGTTAAATGTTTTTTGTTTTTTTTTAATCTGTTTAATATCAACAGGGAACACGCCCTCTCTGAGATAAAAGATCATGACAGCTTTATTAAGCTAACGTTAACTAGCTTAGCTGACTTGTCGATGTTGGCCAAAGACATTTCCCTTTACTTACATTTGAAGTACATCATTATTTTCACGCCTGTTTGAAAATCAAAAGCTTATGAATCATGTTGCCAGTTTGTGTCCACTGCTACATTAAGTAGGTCAGATCATCTGTGTCTTAAATCACTAATGCTGCAAGTGCAAGACAATACCCATATTTTGCCAGACGTTGCAGACACCTTGTATCCGGGCTGCATTCAGATTTATGTTTACTCTGCAAGCAATACATCATAGAAGTATTGAACTAATATCTCGACGGCTTATTTGTTTTGACATTTGATATTGTATTCAGATCTCGTGACAAAGGCATGTGGGGGCGGGGCTCGGTATAAGATGAGGTCATTATGGGAGCGTGGCAATGATGCAATATGTAACTGTTTATATGACCGTTCAGTATACGTATCAATAACCAATTAACATAATGTATTAGTTAATTGTTCATAATAATAATAATAATATTATTAATAACTAATTTTTGTTATTAACTATTACATGTTATGTATTTATTTATTTATTTGTAGGTTTATTTAACAGGGACAGTGCACATTAATACACATTAATTTTTCATTGGCAGTCCCTGGACAGATGTTAGAGAGTCATCCTAAAAACTGAACATAAAATTGAAATTACAGAATTATTGAGATAGTTTATAAGCATGCATAACAATAAAAAGTGATAAAACAAGGCTCATTATACAAGACATGTCCCTCAACAATAACATGAGGGATATTAATATTGCATCATATAATATGAATATTTATACATTATTGTCTGTATGTCATTATCTTTCCACAGATGTCAGTCACTGAAGACCTACCAGACATGGATGGAACAGACCTGATAGGGCTGCTGTTCAACGATGGACAGGACGGCTCTACCGATTCCCTCTTTCCCGACGGGAACAGGCTTATCGAATCCTGGCTGTCTGAACAAGATGTAAGACTTACCGATTCTTAAGTTTTGAATGGATTTGTTCACAGAAAAGTACAATGAACTTAGAATTTCTTTAGAAAAAAAGCTTGAAATGTACTACTGGAGTGAATTTAAAATATATAAGGTAGTTTTGCTTTTTTAAAACAATATTTGATCAGTTCCTCTTTATTTAATGTAAAGTTAAAACAGCTAAAACCATATTGCCTAGTGTGTGTGTGTGTGTGTGTGTGTTTGTGTCAGAGATTAACACTGTCTTTTTTTATACTAGATGCTTACAGGTATGGATACTGAAGACTTCCTGTCCAGCTTGTTAGAGGGAGAGGACAACATGGAGGCTATCTGTCCCTCCCACTCACCCTTGGGCAGCGATAGCGGCATCTCTGATGACAGCAGCAATGTTGGAGGAGTTGGAAACAACAACCTTCTGGGATGCCCAAGTCCCCAGGGCAGTGATAGTGACATCGTGGCCAGTCCCAGCTACTCCCAGCCCAGCCCGGTACACTCTGACCCTGCACTGGTCTCTGGAGAGCTGCAGACAGAGAGCCTGGAGGCCCTAACAGTCCAGGCAGATCACAGTTACGCTCTGCTGCAGAACGGATGCGGTGACATGGATGTCCTGCAGAGTGTGAGGGCAGAGAATCCAGATACAGATGTCTTCATTGATCTGGGTATGTGTATTCCAAAACTCAGCAATTCACTTCATTTATGAATATTTGGATATTTTGTAACTCTCCTACTTTACTCAAATCCCTTCCAACACATGGGTTTGGGATTACTTCAGTAGGACTGCTGCATACTTAAGCATCAAACGGGGGCTAACTAGTCTGAACAGATAAGAAAAAGCATAGATAAAGTTTAATTTAAATGCACATTTTTCTTTTTAGACAACTTGGTGAGTGATGCAATGGAGGAGGAGGAGGATGAGGAGGACATTACCAGTGAGCTACCCTGTACTTTGGCCATTGAGGACTCAACACTGGATTGTGTAGAGCTAAACAAATCAGAACAGGTCAGTTTTTCCTACTTTTCCTTACATCCGTATTATATTGATCTCACTAAAGAGTCAGCTTCAAATATTTTACAGAAAATATAAAAAAAGATCCAAATTTACAACAAATATGCTAGTGAGGATGGCTCATGATGCATGCTACAAAATGTGGCACAATATTCTGTTCTACTGAAAGTCCACAAAAATAATGTTTGTAATGTACTAATGTAAAAAAAAACAACAACAACTTTGCTTCCCTCAGTTCCAGTTTAAAGAAATTGTGCTGTCTGAAGAAGAGAAGCGTCTTTTGGCGAAAGAGGGAGCAACTATTCCCACACACATGCCTCTCACAAAGGTTGGCTTAAATCTTGTTATAATATAAACCTGGTTAGTTATTGTACCACACTTTTTTTTCTAATTAATATTCAATATTGATTTTCTAAAACCTCCTCTATGTGTAACAGGCAGAGGAGAGGACCTTAAAGCGAGTCAGGAGGAAGATCCGTAACAAGCAGTCTGCTCAAGAGAGCCGCAAGAAGAAGAAGGTGTACGTTGATGGACTGGAAAACAGGTGAGACGAATAGGTCATATTATCTCTTATTGTACTGACTTTGTCAAATGAAAAAGTCTTAAACATGAATTTCTGCACCTGGTATGAGGATTGCAGTTAGAGCTTCATCAAAGATTTATTTAACCTACCCATCACTGTCAGTCCAAGCTGCCAAAATTATTATACATTGTTAAATCACCTTAGAGAAATATGAAGACAGCTGTATAAGAACATCTTAATAATGTTCTTCCTGGTCCTTTTAAAAAGCAAACATGATCAGTAACTTAATAAAGTAAGTGTGTCTGTAGCCTAAATTCGTTGTCAAAATCCAGCCATTCTGTGACTATGTGTTGGGTTCTTTCATGGTTAAAGTTGACTTTAATTTTGCCTTAAATAATGGAAACTTCACTTGCATAAAACGGCCAACAGACGTTTCCTTGGTAACACGGTTATGAGGAGTTGTATGTCTCTATGCCAGCAATGTATGGCTAGTGTACTTTCGGAGAACCATACTTGATACTGAAACAATATCTATCCACCACAGGGTCGCCATCTGTACTGCACACAACCTGGAACTACAAAAGAAAGTCCAAATGCTTCAGAAACAAAACATGTAAGAACGCTGAGATATTACCTCTACATTAATATATAATAACATAAAAGGGTCTGAATCTGTTGACATCCCTTTGTTTGTTTTTTTTTCAGCTCCTTGATAGAGCAACTGAGAAAACTGCAGGCTCTGGTGAAGATGTCGACTTTGAAAGCGAGCACAACCAGCACTTGTGTTGCGGTAAGAAGAATAACTTGAGAACAGAACAAATGATTGATTATCTATATTGGCTACTTTTCCTATTATTGCTCTTACATTAAGTGCCATGCTACAGTATTTCTCTCCTCATGGTCTGCTCGGTTTTGCCTTTCAGGTGTTTTTGCTCTCTTTCTGCCTCATCATCTTCCCGTCAGTCAATCCGTTTGGCAGCAGCACAGAACAGAAGGAGCTCTACACACCCGCTTCCAGTAAGTTCTCTCTCGATAAATACTGACATTAAACTACATGTGTTTAATGTGTACTAGCAGATTGCACCAGATCAAGATATTTAATATATATTTAAATGAACTGCTTGTCAGTGTAGTGCTGTTTTATTTATTTATATAGTCTATTGTGTGTGTCAAAAATGTGTTTTTTTAGACTCAGCTTTGGTAACCATTCCATCATTTTTCATTTCTAATCGCAGTCATCTCCAGGACCTTGCGTTCAGTGCCACCAGAAAGCACTGACGCCATGTCCTACCTTGAGTCCGAAGAGGAGGACCTTTTCTTAGTGCCCCAAGTTGAAGTGGACAACATTAAAGTCAGCTTCGCAGGCGGACAGAAAAATCACACTCCTGATTACCAGAGGGTGGAGCAGTCTGATTCGGAAACAGGTGTCAACAACAACTCCTCTGCAGATTTCCCCAGTCCTTCACAAGCTGTGGAGATGAAGCCTGGGGCAGGAGGCGGAGTAGAAGCTTTACAGGAAGGTTCCATTGATTCTGTAGTGTCATCTGCTGTGGCGTATGAGGTCTCAGGGTCCAAGGATAACTGGATAGACAGGAACCCTCCCTCTGTCATATTACAGCAACACCGCTCAGATGAGATGTAGGAAAGGAGACATTGATCAGCATAACCAGCAGAGGGAGCCATATTCCTAATCTATTAGGTATCAGAGGGAAACTTAAATTTACAAAGGGAAAGGGAAAATACCGGTAATTTATAAGCTATAGGATCATTCTCTGTGTCCCTTTTTTTCCCCTCTAACAGTCTTCTGATGTACTACTGTTACTTTATTTGCACTTTGCTCTGATTTCCTTGTTCCACTGGACAGAAACAACTGCAGAGATTTTTACATGTTTTGTCATTGAAGTAAAGTAAAGAATATGAAGCTGCAAAGATAAAAAAATGCGTCATACACTGCAAGAAAATTTGCAATGAACCAGTAGGAGATTACTTCTTATCTGATGACATTATTATGAATCACCAAAATCCAGGGAGAGCTTTGTTTCACTCTAGTCTGTACGATTGTTTCACAGATCGTGATGTTAATGTGACATTTTGATGATGAATGACCTCAAAAAAAAATAATGAAAAAAAAATAGTCCAATAGATATGCACATCAAACTAGCCACCAGTATCCATTGCATAGTAGAAAAAAAAAATAGGCTGCTTATTATCATTAGCTTGATCAAAGTGGTTGTTTGACCACCGTAATGCTTAAGCCATTGCAGGACATTTGGCCATATAGAAGACTTATAAAGTTTGTTAGTATTTCCCTTGTAACAAGGGTATCCACACTCCTTTTAATTTGGAATGCTTTGTTTTTATGTTGTACAGTAAAGCAAGCAGACGTCTGCAAAATATAAAATAACACGCTGAACCGTTGATTTTGCATTTGTTAGCCAACCCCAGTCTACCCCCTCTTACTACTTCATGGGACTGTTCTTACCTTTAACATGTCTGAAATACGTTGGCACTTGGCGTGCACAGAATGTGGGGCTGGATATATTTGCTCGGTAAAATGAGTTGCAGTTAAATATAAAAAAAAAATTTAATGATCTGTTATGTCAGTGAGGCATTTTTGTCATTTTATGTGTATTTTTTTTGTTTTGTTACTGTCAGTAATAATGAAATCTAAATGATATTGGAACTGCTCTTTGTTATAATCAATGAGATATGATGTTAAAGAAATGCACTGACCAGTGACATAGTCCAATAATGGAATGTAAATATGCTCAAATGATTGTAGTTCTTCTGTACATTTAAACTCTTTATGTATAAGACATGTCTGGACATCTATAATAAACTTTTTATATATCAAAAAGATACTTGGAGGTTTTTTTTTTCTTCATCTGTGTTAGTCCTGAAGGAGTTGACTTGATCATGCAAGACCTTACTATATTGAGATGAAATATCACAAAAGGGACACTCGATGTGGATAACGCATCAGTTGTTACTCAAGTCATCTCTGTGCTTCTTTTAAAAACAATATTCTCCATTTTTATAAACTTTATTCAACTAAGTCTTCAATAGCCCTACACTGTCATTTGAGTGACATTTTCTCAGACAGATTAGCACTCAAATTTACCAGTTGGCATTATGGTTATGAGAGTTAGGTGCTCTGCTCAAGGTCACTTCTTATTTATCCTCCACTGGGATTTTCACACTTGCCCTGGGATTCCCCACCATCCTACTAGCCGATCTGCTTACTGCTTTCAGAGCTGTAAATGCCACAAAATTCCAACAGATTCCAGACAAAAATATTCTTGGAATGTGGTTTAATCTACCTAACATGCAGTACTTTGGTGTTTTTATGTACGTAAAGTATGGCAGTTCTCCAGTATGATAACACAGGTATATTTTGGAGGGCAGACATCTATATTCCTTTATAGTGACTTCACTCTCATAATCTACATCACATTCTTGTTCCATGTTCCAAACGATATTAGTCTGACTTATGAGGTGAGCTCAGCTACGTGTGTGTGTGTGTGTGTGTGTGTGTGTGTGTGGTGTGGTGGGGTGACAGCATAGGGACTGGTAGGTGACTCAACAGTGAGGTTAGAATCATGACTCATAAACTTCAACTTGTTAAGACTAGTTGGAGTAGGCGAAAGGTCACTCTCTGAATGACCAGCAGGTGGTGATGTTACTCCAGCCTCACAGTATAGGGCAGTAAGCGCTGTGTTGTTCACCAGCACCAAACATATCTATCCTAGATTAGGTTAAAGGTCATCCAGCCTTCAAGTAGTCACCTCAGTTTGCATTCAAAGAAATGTCAGTGGGGTTTTTTTCTTCTTTTGACTCATCTAACAAGATGCTGCAACTTTGCTGTAAACATCCTAGACCAGAGTGCAACATTCTTGTAATTGCTTGTATTGTATGCTCTACTGTAGGCTTGGTAACCAGCTCATGTATGTTACTATGTTTAGGTTAGTTATAGTGTCTGAGACAACGCCAGTCAGCCTGTGAGTAACATGCACAGCCTCCGGCTTGTGTCTGAAAAGCGAATGATGTTGAATGTAAACACACACAGTCTCGCTGATAAGATAAACTGGCCTGAAAAGCCAGTGGCCGCGGCACGTGGCGCTTTTTAAGGGGGGGGGGGGCGCGCGCATCTGTCGGGCATCTGCCACGGGGCGATGAATGGAGTTGGATAGTCTCATAAAGACGTACGTACACACATACCCCCCCTTCCCCCCCAGCCCCATGAAAAGACTGCGGGCAGGTGGAGGACGTTAGCATTGTTGTGACCTGTGTTGTCTTTTTTCTCTCTCCATGGAGAAACGACACGCGTCCAGACAGACCTGCAATTAAGCTTCCTTTTCAACGCGTGAACAAAAAGTGACGCGTGCCGGCCATAAGCTGTTTTTGGTCACTCATCTAAAACACGTCGCCATCAGTATATGTGAATGGCTTACAGGCTTGCAGACCTGCAGACTTCTGTAACTCCCAGACACGTTGAATAACAGGCGTATATAGGCGCGCAGTCAATAAGCTGTTTATCAGGGACAAGGCTAGACAGGGAAAGTTTGGATGAGCTATATTTATATCACACCAGTGATTCCCCAAGCTGGGGAAGTCCAGTCACTGAGAAATTGTTCCGGAGTTGATCATGGAATAGATTTCACTTCTGATTCATCTCGTCTACCCACTGCAAAGATCTGGCAACTTCCATTTGATCAGCATATTTAAATAAACTGTTACCTGATGATGATGATCAGATGCAGGTATTGGTCTTACTAACAACTAACATCACTTATCTATATAGTATATAGCAATTATAATGCCTGCAAACATAAGTCAGAGCGCCTATGATCAAGTGGTAAATAAACATGACTTCCACCTGTCATCACCGTAATGCAAACAGCGTAACGTCATTTCAAATCAATTAGGGTGTTTGTTTGTTTTGTTTATCTAATCACCATATTTCAGTTTATTCTTATAAAACCCCGTAATACCAAATGATTTATGGATTACAGCTAAATGTAGGTCATAAACATGCATCCGTTTGCCAGAATATTATCTACAGTGTAATATTAAAGGGTTAATAGAAGCTGTTTGCACCGACCCTGAAAGTTCATCGTAAACAGGACTTTTTTTTTTTTTTTTAGGTTTTTGTACATTGTGGTGATGTTGAATGTTGACAAGACAATGAGGAATTGGTAGTGGGTGGGGGGGATTTCTTGAAAAGGTTGTAATTTTGCCCCCACGTGGGGTTGTCAACAAATTCATCGTAACCGTCCGGGGACTTTTGCTTTCCTCACCCCGGCTGCTCTGAGCCAATAGTACGAGTCAGGAGCGGAAAAGACCGCCCCTTGCCGAGAAACTGCGCTCAGCTGCTATAAAACCACCCACAGCCTGTTCCGAGCTCAGAATAACGCAAGAACCTTACACAAAGCTACAGACACCGTTTCTGTTCACTGCAAATCCCCCGATTGCGATTGGATTATAACTATGACTCTGGAAGAGATCCGCGGACAAGAGAGCACAATGGAACACGCAGACAGGTAAATATATTTCACACAGATATGACATGATTCAAGGTGGTTGTAAATTATTTCAAATTTTTCTAAAATTGTGCGCAGTGTTCTGATGATGTGTGTTTTTTTTCTTTTATCGTTAGGGTGCAAAGTGCAGGCGCAGCCCTGGAAGAGCTGCTGGTCGCTGCTAAGAAGCAGGACTACCTGACAGTTGGAGTTTATGAATCTGCTAAAGTCATGAATGTGTAAGTGTTGCAATCACGTGGCAAAAAAAAGTACAGTTGATATTTTAATATAGCCAGCATTGGGTGAATATATATATTTATTTTCTAAACCCCGTTTTCATCTGTAACACAGTGACCCAGACAGCGTGGCTTTCTGCATCCTCGCCACCGATGAGGAGTACGAGTGTGACATCGCTCTCCAGATCCACTTCACCCTCATCCAGGCTTTCTGCTTCGACAACGACATCAACGTGGTGCGAGTCAATGATATCGACAGCCTGGCTGACCTCGTGGGCGCAGACGACACCGGCGAGCCCAAGGACGCGCACTGCATTCTTGTCACGGTACGTTCAGGCAGCACCCACTCAGTCAGTCAGTGTGAATCATACACGCATCACTCCTCTGTCTGAGCTTTCTGCACGGCATATTATTTGCTGCAGGTGTTCTGAGACTAAATGTCCTTTTTTTTTTCTTCTTCTTTGATTTCAGAGCCCCAGTGCAAATCCATGGAAAGACCCTGCTCTGGACAAGCTGAGTCTGTTCTGTGAGGAGAGTCGCAGTGTGTGTGACTGGGTGCCCACCATCAGCCTCCCAGAGCGTTGAAGTAACATTCCCCTGACAATGCTTCACATGATGATGATGAAGATTATGAAAAGAAAGTCAAGCTGGGCTTCAGTTGGGGATGTCTAGCCTTTCTGCCTCACTTGTCTGGATTTAAGAGGCTGTGGCTGTAAAACCCCCCTCTCCCTCCCTCCCCTGCAAGAGCGCACCCTTCCAGTGCATTCTGGGTCAGCACGTTGGTTCTGGATTACCCTGAGGAAGGGTTCAAGTTCAGAGGTCAAGTGAGGAGTGGGTCACGTATGTGTGTGTGTAGGGGGGACTGGTCAGAAAGTCTGATGGGCACTCGGAAGGAGTTGGACTGTGCTGCAAAGTACAGGAAGAGATTATTTGTGATGACCCAGTGGCTGCCCTAGATAAAAAGGCATCAGGGTACTGAGCATAAAAGGTCACAGATGGAAAAAACTGTGTAAGAAACGGACTTGGAAAGTGTGGAGGCTGTACTGAATCTCATCAGAGGGGAATAAGAATGATCCTGATCCTGAAGAGAGCATCCGAAAATGATCTAATGGACATTTGCTTTTCTTTTTCCAGTACAGCTATCAGGAGGTTTTCGGAATAACCTGAAACTTTTTGCTTGCAAATCCTGAGTTGAGCTGTATCTGTACCTGTGAGCAAACACATTTTTTATGGACTATGATTTTTTTATTTTTTTTTTAACTTTCAAATATGCAGACAAAAAGCAATGCAATATTGATTTTTTGAAGTGTATACATTTTTAATGTTTTGTGAATAAACCTTTTGAAAATCAATCTCATTCTCTCTTGTCAGAAATGTTATTTCTCCTTTTGCATTGAACTTTGCAGAACTTTGCCTGGCACTCATCAAATCTGGGGTGACTGAAGTAGCAGCAGAGCAGAGTGTGGGAAGTTGGCAGATCGTGCAGATACAGGGGTATAAGGATGCAATATCAGCCACACATTACCAGAGAAGTTAAAATGTGGGTGGAAGACAGAAAAAGATCGAATGATTAGGTTTCTGCAAGAGAGATAAAATTACAAGTAAGAGAAAATACTACAGTTACAACATAATGATGCTTGTGACATGCTCTTTCCAGGCACTGACCTTTTTTATCTCTCATAGACCAGCTGCCTTATGTGACAGCTTGCACAATTGCTGCAGCCAGAATCAAGGCTGAGTGCTGAGGGGCTTGCAGGAGAGAGCTTTCTTTTGTTTTCTGTGCACTGCACTGGCAGATGGGGTTAGAGAGGTCCGTGTCAGTGGGTAGTGTGATTGGTTGTAGGGTGGCTGCATTGTATTAATAACCAATTTTTGCTGTGCCGTACAGCATTGAGGTTAAACTTTGCATATCAGATATGTGCTGTTGGGAAATATAAAGTATTGCACATTACTTGTTTTGCATGAATGAAAGGTTTAATCAGTCTTCCAGTGGCTTACAAAAGGCACACAAACCATTAGGCAATGCATATGTGGAAAGCAATGAAACATAATGCATTTTGTATCCCCGTGGATACGTGCACGTGAAGCGGAGCTGTAGCAGAATGAAGTTCATGTACGATCATCTGTAGCAAGTAGGAGACGTGTGTGTCGACTGCGGTTGACTCTGTGTTGAAGCTGACAGTAAAGGACTGGACCACATCAAAGAGAGCACACTTCAAAGGAACTCATCTCACTTTTCTTAGCAGCACCTTGGTCTCCAGCCAACCACTGACCATACCTTGCATGCATGAACACACACACACACACACACACACACACACCTGTATGTACACAGTTGCATACACACGTGTTGCTAGCCATGCACTCTCTGTCTGCTAAGGCTGATGTCAGGTAATTGTTCAGAGTTCTAAGAACAGAGGAAGCTTTACCCAGACAAAATTATAAAAACCAAGGTGTACAAATGCACCAAAGGGACTTTCCATAGGCTTTAATGTCTGCAGCGGAAAGTATGGAAAACATAAATAAATAAATGATCATAGATGCTGACAAAACTATTCATTTTCTTATATGCACTGTCAAAACTTAAGATAGATTGTGATTATAGTCTTGTGAGAAGCTGATATGAAAACAAATGGGGTTTGTAATGATTATTTGTCTGTGGTTGCTCTACGAAGGGACTGCAATGATCAAGCATAAAAAAGGATTGAAGAGAGAATTTAGTTTAGCGGCCAAAATGCTTGGTGCTTTTCTGTATTCTACCATTTAAAAAAAAAAGACTACCAGCAACAATAGCAGTGGCAATCATGTCTAATCTGGACCATTTTAGAATATAAATGTTTGTTAAGTGCATCATAGTAACATGTACTGAGTGTATTGTTGACTAAATCTTTGACCTACTTTGGATAAAAGTCACATTGTTGATCTTCATGATGTATCAGATACTCATATGTGCTGTCGACAAATTTAGTTACACCACGTCTGCATTACTCTACATTATCTGTCATTTCAATAATATCTGTAGTGGAAATTCATACAAGCCCTATGCAAGACAAGCAAACAACAATATCCCTGTTATTTTCACGCTGTGTTCTTTTGGCTGCAGGTGTATGTGGGCCAGCTGAGAACAAAAAAAAAAATACACTCAGGCTACTGGACAGGGCTCCTTGCCACTGCTGCTAGTATGGAGTTAACAAACATCTTCTCCCTGTGTCGGCTGTTGTGCCAAAGCCTGGAGCAACAGTCCAGACTGTCAAAGCAGCCCGACTGTCTGCATTAGGTCTGAGCCAGAGATCTAGAGCTACGATAGACTGAAAGGGAGGGAGCAAGACCAGACAGATGTGTGCACTGACTTAAAAACATTGCATTTTTTTTCAACTGTGACACAGAAAAATAGTGAACATCCGACAGGAGAACCCTAAAAAGTGTATCTCACAGATACAAAATGCTCCTTTCGATTAGATGATTAGAGTACATGCTATTTTACCCTTTCAACAATTTGTAAGATGTATATAGGAGCAGAATTAGAGTGAAATTAAAAGTACATAAATGACCAAGTGAAACAACTGACCATCAGAGTCATTGAGGGCAACACTTTGGGGCTTACCATCTTTTTATTGACTGGTCTACTGAAACAAATGCTGCAGTTCTTGTATGAGAAACACACTGCAGACACACTAATAATGCAACATGCCAAAGAAGAGAAAACAATAATCTACTTATTTTTGAGTCAATTTGGAGTCAGGGGTAGTTTATTAGGCTATATGGTATTGTTAATATTAAAGGATAAGGCCATTTTTCATATGTTGTTGTTGTCCAAAAACATGTCAGTGAGCCACACCACTGCATGGTGACATATTCCTTTATCCCTAAAGACAATCGCTACTGCAATCACATTTTCAGTCTCAGAAGGAAAGTTCAGTGTAAGGCAAAAGTAATATGCATGAGTGGGAATGCATGTGTAGCAACTGAGCTAGCTTGTTGCTACCCATTACAACCTCATTGTACATTATACAAAGTCAAGAGGCTGTGATATGTAGCACGGCAAGCTACAAATTGTAAATAAAATACAAGCAAGCTTTGGATGCACAATCAATACTTGTAAGTAAAAGCAATTAATTGTTGGTTAGGCTCTGCACATGAGATTTGTTGATAATCAGAAACATATAGAATATCACCAGCCATATTCTTGACAGAGCAAAGACATTTTCACAATGTTAATGCTTTAACTTTAATCACAAAATGTTACTGTGGTGTTGTACAGTATTACCTCTTAATGCTTTCTGTTTGTCTATTTTAACAGATGAGATGTTACACTATGTGCTTCCATATTTGGGATACCCAAAGATTCCCAGACTTGTGGTTTAACTGTAAATGCTAAACGCTTCACTGGGACTTTAGTAGAGTGATACTCCACCCTTCCCAGAGCCATTACTTTCATTGGGAGCTGTGGTCCCTTCTTCCCATTCCCTTCTCCATCTCACTTACAGTAACCACAGCAAGATGAGATTACACGATGAGCTGGCAGGCAGCATCCCCTCTCACCCCACCCAACTCGAACTTTTTCTCTCTGTCTCTCTCTCTCTCTAGTGGCCAGATTGGTACCATGAGCTCATGGCCCAGCTGGCTCTGGCAGGCTGTAGAGATAGATAGATAGATGGATGGCCGGTGTTGGGTATCTCTAATCTAAGTATGTCACTCACTGGAGAAATGAGCTGCACCCTAGCTGCTGCTTCTGCTGCTGTGTTGTTCTACTTACAGTGAGCTCACCCCTCAGAGGCACGGTGGTGAGCCAGCAAAACAGGCAACTTTCAGAAGTTCTTAGATTCACAGTTGCAAGAAATTTCTCATTGCTGCGGTGACCGGGGTGTTTCCACATGTACACACATTGAAGCTGCTGTTTGTCAAGAGTCTCTATCAGTCTTTCAGTATGACCTGACACCAGTGGTTTTTGAGTTTATGGTTAGGCTGAGGTTAGCTGTAAATGTCAAGGCATAACATATGTGCACATACACACACCTGGGCACCTGGGATGACCGTACCACGCACACCACATTGGGTGGGATGAGATCAGATGTTATGATCGCGGTTGTCTTTCTATACAGCCTGTAATCAGTCTGAGTAAAACAGCTGTGCGTGAGCCAAGGGGAGGATGACCAGGTTACAAACACACTCACACACACACCTGACCTACAGTTAGAGATCCACTGTGTCCCCTTGGGTGGTAGAGTGACATATACACAGCAGGTCATTGCAGATGAGGTCATGACACACAGTTAACTGTTGTGAATGTCTCAAAAGCAATGAGACAGTTGTGTTAAATATATCAGCTAGACAGAGGGAATGTTTTTATTTAGGATCCAGTCATTTGAATGTAGAATGTTTTTAAATGGGTATAGTTTGTCTGCATAAAATGCCCTGGGATTGCATTAGAGTGTTTGTACAGTAGCAACTGAATGATTCGATTGGATAAAATGTGTGATTTCTGAGCATAATGTCTATATTATTATCATAAACAAGATTATGTGTGTGCCCTCATTACCTTTTAGATATGAAGCCTTGATCATGTGGTATAAAAAAATATGAACCACTAAACCACATGGTCCGAGCTCCAGGGTTCTTTATTCTGCCTCATGGTATTCAACATGAAGTATGTACCATCACAACAAATACGCACTTTGAGATGAGTAAACAAGTCGTAGTCTTGAAAAAAAAAAAAAAAAAAAAAATCAAGACTGTGACCCAAGTCCACTAGGAGTGATATGATGCCTACTGCATTGATTATCAAATATTCCAGGACAACAAGCCAGTCAGAGTTCAGAGTCTCAGAGTGTCACCGGAAAGAGCAAATAGAAAACAAGCCAAATATAGTTTTTAAAAAAAACAACAAAAAAAACAAGGCCTCCAAGTTTTCTATCATCAACTAAACAATAGTATTTAATGAATGCAAGAATTCATCTTTTTTTCTCACTCATGCTTTCTCCATGATTTCCGTGTCTGCCTCTGCATTCTATTCATATTTTCTAATTTACTGTGGCTGCCAGACTGGCGGAGGTGGGGCGATGCTAAGTGATTTGCCAAATATGGGGAACAGCCTGTAACCTCGTCGGGGCTGACACATTACTGACATAGCTGAGCTTATCCTTCCAGAAGCACATGTACTCAAAGCCATGCCAGGAATCTCTACTCATAGCCTGGAATCCTCAAGTAGAGCAGCAGGCCGGAAGGTATGGCCATAGAAGCACAGCCTGGAGTAAGAGGGGACATGAACTAATACTGCTGTCTACACAAATACAGACAGATAGACATACAAATAAAATGCGGGGAGGTTGCAAGCTATTTGCTCATCTGATGATAGAGTCTCAGCCCTGCCCCGGCATGCAGACTCATACTGCAGAGCAGACAGGATGACAGGGTTGATTCAAGGCTAGATAGAAAGAGTGTAAAAAGAAAGATCGACAAGTTGTGCGTCTGGTGTAAATTCCAAATACCATCACACTGATGTGTAAGCCTTTTTTTATATTTTGGTTTTGCAAAATAATATCTGAAATAGCAACACTCATTCTTACCCACGGGGATTCAAGAAAGATAGATCATATGCAGAGAAAAAAAAAACAAGCTGTAAATACATGTAACAAGTTCAATGTTCTCTAGCCAGTGGAAAGGTGTCAAAGCAGCATGACATTGTTTCTAAGAGAGGGTGAGTCCTCCAAATTAAACAACCACATAGGTCGTTTGACAATGTGCTCCAGCTAACCCATAGGATTGCTTTCTATTCCGGCACAACAGAGCACAGCAACAGAGCAAACAGCGTGTCTGCCAGGCTCTCTCTCTGTCTACTTTCAGCACACATGCTAATTAAAAACCTCGAGAGAGGTCGAGCGATGCGGGACATTGCATGACTTAACACAGATAGAAAAAGAAAGAAAATGAGGTGAAGAGAGGAGAAATTGTTAGGAAGGGAACAGACAAGCTAGAGTAGAGAGATATGTAAGTAAGGAAAAAGGGCATAGGAGGATCCCTGTTGGAGGATTTGTTTGCTTGCGGTGTGTCGTCACTTGATTACGGGTCAGGGTTATTAGGGGAAGGATGATGCAGGAGCTCCTAATGACAACTCCCACTCATGCACAAACAAGTTGTGCTTTCTTTGAAAGTGTGTGTGTGTGTGTGTGCGCCTGTGTGTATTTTTAAAATAAGAACTTGTGCACATACACAAATATATTACGCATGCAAGATAACCTCAGTGAAATGGTTAAAGATTACATTGACCACAACATGTTTTCAGGTTTCTTATATGCATGTGAGGCTAACATGCCTTAAAAACATGCTCCTTGAACCACTAAGGTGTTGCATAACAACCCCAGATCTGGACTGACCGACCATGTTCTTGGCAACATATCTAATCTCATGGTGCCTCTATTCTAACAACAGCCTCTGAACATTCACTATAAGATCAAAACAAACAGCAGCTGGCTGCATTTCCATACACTTTGACTTAACTAACAGTTTGCACAGAGAAACAATACGACTTGTTGTTGAGACGATAAAGATAGACCACACATGATTTGTTCATATAATACTAATGAACCGGAGTTATGAAGAAAAAGAGAACATTCAAAAGTCTTCATGCAGTTGCATGATGTGCTGCATTTTGATTTCAAATTTCCCCCTAGAGGACGACTTGAAAGTCGAATTAGAATTTTGCACAGGGTACAAAAGGAGAGAGACATGTTTTTCAAGGACTTTTCAAGGGAGTGATGCAATTGCCTCTCTTCCTTGCACTTCGGCTTTTTTTCATAGCAACATACCGTATGTAGCACACTGAGGGTGCATGGCAATAGTGGTTCAATTTATCCCGCCTCCTCTCTCTCTCTCTCTCTCTCTCTCTCACTCTCTCTCTTTTGCACATTTCTCTGTACCACCACGAGGCAGATACCTTTACATCTAAACAAGCCCGTGTTTACGTGAGTGTGCTGCATTTGATGAAAAACAAAAATAAGCTCTTTTTGTTTTGCCGGTGTTACTTAATCTGTAGCAATAGAGGGACATGCAGGGGGAGAACAGGAAGGGGGGGAAGGAGCTGTGCTCCCAGGCTTGTCTACCAGCCAATCAGAGAGCAGGATTAGCTAGAGGCAGGCATACAACGCGAGTTGTTGCTGTTGGTAACAGAAATCTGATTGGTTCATTGGAGTTCTTGCTCAATGGGATAGGTGTTTCAGTGTGTGAGTAATTTGATCACTGTTTTCAATGTGTTTATTTGCTTTTATGTTCTTTAATAACCTTATTACTCTCCCACCTCCTCAGTCCACCCCACTTTTGTTTTCAGTTACTTTATGAGTTTATACAATAGTAAAATATCTGAGCTGTTATGTACCACTCATAGTACAAAAGCTCCTGAACTTTGGTTACCTTGACCTGCTGGGCTACAGAGGAAAGGCTATATTGCACTATCTGGGAGCAGAAGTAAACAAACACAGATGGGTAAAAGCCTGAATATCCCGTAAAATGAGGGAGGGGAGAGGGAAATGTGATGCTGGAGGACAGGTCACTGACACTGCTGTTGTGTGTGATGCACCTGCACCAAGACATAAGATTGTGGTTGACCTGCAGCGCATGGCTTTTACAACGGATGCCAAAAACAGACACACACATACACACTCTTCATGTCTGTTTATCTCTCACTTATACTTTATTCCTTTGTCTGGTTTATTTATGTCTTAGTTTCAGTCAGATCCGATGATTAAATGTCACAAAGTCACACACAATCAGCATGTCCAGGCTCACAAATATACGAAGTCAACAGAATATCACGTAATCCAAGAGGTCATCTTCAGTTTCCTGGTGCCCAGAGTCACACTCTGTTTACCAGAGCTACAGAGCACACAGTGTTGCACATGCTGGGTTTGTTTACATGCAGGTCCTTCCTGAAAGGGGCGGGGCCACACATAGGCATTCCAGTGTTGCTTTGGAAACAGTGCAGCGGCCAATGAGAGGACAGGGATTATGACATGTGTGTTTGTGTGTGTGAATTAATTAAACAACAATATCTATCTGGCAGTGTGTTGACGGGGAGATTTTTTAATCAGATCACTCAATGAAGAAAACACACTGGGCAATAATACCAGGATCAAACAAACACACGCTGCTAAGCCAATTAAGAATCAACAGTCTAATCTCCAAATGAAGGGTTATGAGGAGTGCGTGTGTGTTTGTGCACGTGCATGCTGAACACAAAACACAAGACAGAAATAGTTTTATTTCAATATCATTTTTTATTTCTTAACCTTGTGGTTATTTAGAAGCTGTGTGTGTGTGTGTGTGTGTTTATACATGAGCAACTGTCACTGAAACCAAAAGTAATGTCCTGATGAACATATGTTGTTATGCATATATACAGCTGTTATTGTTATTGTGATGAGAAAGGGTTGATTGCTGGTGTTGGCACCTGTTTTTGGTCCCTTTACCATCAGGATCTCGCTCTCTTCCAGTTAACACTCACTTTATTACTGTGGACATGCACACAAAAACACAAGCTTTGTTATCTACCCAATTAGGTAACATGTTAAACTCACAAACACTAGAAATCAAACACAAGTCAAGCCATGTGTAGACATCATTAAAATAATTGTTTTCTAATATTTTGTGATAATTAGTCATGGATGATGTTACACAGCAGCATACATTTTGATGTGAAATACATTTTATTTTTTATGTTTTATATATGCATCCTTGTAATGATACTGAAAAGGTAAATTGATATTATCTAAACTGTAGTGACAATCTTAATACACTTTCTGTTATTTGCAAAGATGTAAATATTGCAAAGCCTGTAAGTGTCATCTGTGTTCTTGTGTGTTTTCTTGTGTGTTTGCATGCATGTGTGAGAACCGACACACAGGATGCAGCTGCAGCAAGTTAACAGTAGCTTCATAAGAGGGTCTTAGTGTGTGCATATGTGTGTGTATTCACCTAGAAGTGTATTTTATTGTTTATTTCCTTTAACTCTCTCTATCCTCTTTTCTATTCTCTCTTTAATCCACAACTGGCTCTTTAGCTAAATGTGCCCTTTGGGCAGGGAAGACGGGATCTAATCGGTAATCCACGTTTCTTTCTTTTTGTCCACTGACAGCCCATGAAGCATACGAGTGCAATCATGTTTGCCTAATAACTAGAACATAACTAGATTAATCTCTTTATAGGAAAGGTTTCTCTCCACTTCTGCAGGGAGGTGAATTAAAAATTGAGCCCCTCTGGAGTTGGGAATTCAGGAAAGTGTTAGAGAAGCTGGTCTACTTAAGTTTTGCACTGCATTTGTTAGACAAAGGATAATAAAGAGGGGGGTGGGGGGTATTGTAAAATAATGCAGCAGACTGTCTAAAATAGTTAGATAGCGCTCTAGAAGAAACCTTTTTCCTGAGTCTGGTATGAATCTAAAGTGGCTCCTTTGTGTGTGCCAGACAGTTTATGAAACAAAGAAAGCTTCTAGCCAACCACAACATCCTCTGCAGACTCCTCAATTCTACCCAGCAACTACTGTACACCGACACTGAACCAGTCTGTTGCAAACAAACACAGGCATGCATGTGTGCTCACAGAAATGGACACGGACTACAGACAAAAGACTGTATGTTTGTCAGCGTGCATAAACGTGTGTGGCGGCTGTTTGTGTTACTCTTGTATATCAGAGTGTGTCTTTGCACACATGCTTGCATGAAGTCTAAATGTGCAAAGAGAACACTTGAGCAGTACATGTGCTGTTTTGTCTTTATTAAATAATCACTTCTTGTACAGTATCTGGCACTATGTGCAGTTTCTATGTGGGTGTTCACTAATATGCAGATGTACATAGGGTCTCCGCGTGGGCAAGCTTTATCCACAGCCCCAGAGCAAGTCAACACTCACTGACGTCTGACTTGGAAACCGACAAAGACAGACTTTGTTGCCTTTGTGGGTGAACTGAAAGAACCCAGCCTTTGAGCATCCCGCTTTGATAGCGTATGCGTGCATTTGTGTGTGGGTTGGTAGGTGTGTGGGTGTGTATATGAGCAAAAGGGAACTTTTATTCTGACAGCAAATTAAAGGTTATCTGCAGCCTTGTTAATATGGCCATAACTCAACATACATGATGACAGCTCTGATCCGTTCTTTCTTCCTTTCTTTCCTTCAGTGCATCTCACTTTAAATGAACAATAGTCCCACACAACTAACAGTGCAGTTGGTAATTTCACTCCCTCCTGCCACCTCCATGCTTCACTGCCATCCTCCTCCTATCCCTGTCAAGGTTAGTGTGCCATATGAATCTATATCTATTTTGTTTGTGCGAGTGTATGCGTGCAATCTGCAACCCTGCGTACTCTTACTAGGTCCTTTAAGTTCTTGTCAGCTTTCTATCTTAGCAAAGCCAGACATGAGTCGTCTCTCATTCAAATACAATCCTCTTTGTTGGCACAGATTCAGAAGCAGTGAATGCAGTCTCTTCCAACACACACATACACACACATACACACACGTCCCCGAGGCCTTGTTTCCTTTGATCTGGATCTTACTCAACTATAGACAGTACAGCAGGTGTGAGGCAGCCGTCAGGTGTGTGTGTGTGTGTGTGTGTGTGTGTCATCAGCCATATGGCCTTTTAGTTGCTAACTACACACCTAAGTCACCTCATGGACCCACTCGAGCAAATCAGACTCCATACAAACACACACTTGCTTTCACTGTGTCTCCAAAACAGCTGCAATATTTAGAAAACACTCCAACTGGTGAACACACAACAGTGGGCAAATCACAGCAATTGCTAGGGGGTTACTCCACCAATCAGTGGGCTGGCTGAGACTGAATGCAATCAGCAGCTGAGCCTATCAGGGTGAAGAGAGAGCGCTAACCAATTGCAGCAGGAGCCAGAAACCGCAGCAGTTAGAGATAGAGATGAGCCAATGAGAACCTGCGTTGATATCTTGTTTATGAAGTTCTGCTAAGAACCTTTGCATGCATGTAAGAAGCCTTTATTTTGTAATCATTACTTTATAGCTATAAATACACAAGGGGATCCAACCTTACACAAGATTGGTGTATTACAAATCTTTTTTTTTTTTTTTTTTTTTTTTTTTTTGAGTATACAAAAAACATCAGGTCTGTTGCAGATGTTGCAAGATGATGAAATCACAGAAACAGACAGCAAACAGAGTGTTTTTTTTTCTCTTTTTGAAAGACTGTAAAAAGTAACCATACTTTCATTCATACTTTCTGTAAGTGTCTCAGTGCGTTTGTCCCAGGTCACCCTAAACCCCCTGTCTTCATGGACAATAAAGCAGAGAGGCGTGTCATTGACACACGTGCTGCCAACTGTTGCTGAGACACAAAGCGAACATAAAAACCACTTTACTGACTGTGAAGCCCCCCTCCCCATGAGCACGGCACACTCCAAAATCATGAGCCACACACACCCCTATCCCGGCTCCATTGTCCCAAATGAATGAGTGGAGGGATAAGTGTGTATGTGTGTGTGTGTGAGGACAGCTGGCTCTCTGGTTCCATCAGTAGCAGCTGCCCCAGCCTCAGGCCCTCAGGGTGGAACAGTGCAGATTAGAGAGTGGCAGGGGTGCAGTGTGTGTGTGTGTGTGTGTGTGTGTGTGTGTGTGGCAGGCGACGTGTGGCTCACTCTATGGCCTCACACTTAATGAATGGAAGACCTCTCTCTCCTTTTTTGTCCCACCCCTTGAGTCATTTTCTTTTTTAATGCTCTCTACCTTTTTTTCTGCTTCTTGTAACTCCAAAAAACAAAAGTAAGTGCATCTTTTTTTTAATTGGAAAAATTAGGATTAGGATGCAATGTAATTAGATGGAAGGAAGAAGTAACAGGAGAAGGAGAGACAGTAGCTACATACAACAAAGACAGACAATGAAAGTAGACAGTGACTTGTTGAAGGGCTAGACAGCAGGATGGAGACGGCGACAGACATAGAGAGTTTTGGGTCCCCACTGGGTGCTGAGTGGGGGCCAGCTATGGTGGTTTAGTGACAGCTGTTACTCCTGCCTATAAGATATCTGAGCCAGGTCCTTTCTAAAATACAAGGCTATGGTGAAGAATTGTGGGGAGGGGGCCCACTTTTCTATAACGTGTGTGTGCAGAGGGAAAAAATGGCTTTTGAAATAGATGGATGTGGATTTTTTTTGCCAAGACATAAAGAGTGGCACACTTTATCCAAAATGAAAAAAAGCATGGAAAGGAGGGAGAGAGGCAGACAGACTTTCACCATGCAAAGAGCCATTTATAGCCCTGTTTTTATCCATGCCAATTTATTAAAACACAATGGCATCTCCACGACAGCCACACTATGTTGACACAGAGGAGTCAGTCAGAGGTTCACAACAACATATTTACCCAGCAATGAGGGAGATTGAGGCACATGCAGTTCTGTTAATCAGAAGCCCCATTCTGGCGCAATCTAGTCTTTATCTTGAAACATCATGAAAAGTACACAATACTGAAACATTGAGTCATATGTTTGCAGAATCCAGGTAATGGATATAAAATTATGGAAAGGGGATAAATGGGTTGGAGTTTAACCTGAGAAATAATATATGACATATTGGAAATATCATTTGGAAACATCCATAATGCATTGCTGACCTTAAGAGAGGATTGTGCAAAGTCTATCTCTGGGCTTTGTTTAACTGTTTTCATCAAATGCTAATGCAAGACTGACTCCCAGCTGATTCTTGGATCTAGTTTCCCTTTACACCCGCCACACTTCTGTGCTCCTCCTCCTCCTCCCATCTTACATCCTCCACATGTACTGCAAACCCACTGACCCTTGTTGCCAAGGCAACCCGTCAGTCTGATCCAGAGTGACAGCTCTATTCAGGTTGTCATTGTCTCCCATGACTACCAACGAGTAATGATTAATTGGGGTGAGAGATGCCCCAGTAATTAGAATGACGGTTGATTCAATTATGGATCCTTTGTCTGCTCTATGTTTATTACTCACGTTGAAATTAACCATAACGAAAAAGTAGGTTATCTCAAAACATAACTCTGCCAGATAAAGCAAACAGAGAACAATGCATCTCTTTTTTTTTATCCTATTTGAAAATGTGTTACACGGGGGAATTTGATCCCTCATGGGTAGTGAGATCAGGATAATGACCGACTATGAATGGCTCATTCAGAGAATGCCAGGGAATGTGTTGAAAGTTATATTAACAGCAGCAACTGTCTGGGTTGTCTGCAACAGATATTTCGGAGACTTCCTACAAGCAGTGACAGCCAATCAGCTGAAAGGAGACTTGAAGCAGAAAAAAGGATGACTGGGATCAAATGCAATGTCTGTATTTGTAGAGTTAAAGTCTGCAAATTAAAATCAAATTCTTAATATCGCCCTGATCTTTTATGGATTAGACTCAATAATAATAATATTAATAATAAATATTGACTAATATACACTAATATGCATCCCAAATTATACACCAATAGGAAAATTCTCATTTGCCTTTTCACATAACAGTTTACCATGGAATCGAGGTTACAAAAAGTTTGGCTCTTGAACAGAGCAAAACATGATTGTTATTATTATTTTGTTAACAGCTTAATCCACTACAGTTAAAATGAGGAAATACATTAGTAAGTAGAAGTTAATTCCATCCTCTGCTTTCAGGAAGCTTTTGAACGGCCTTCTGAGTATTTGGCAATGAGATCGGAAACTATTTAGCAGGTAATTACAAAGTAAACAGGACAAGACATTAATGTCTTTATTTGTAGTTTTATATACTCAGCTGACTTCAAGAGCATAGAACACTATTTAGAAAAATATGTTTAAGATACGGCAGCTTCAGACACCTGGACCTGTCCTGAAAGTAAATAGCAGTAAGTAGCAAATGAAACATGTCAGCTGATTGAGTTGGCCTTTGACACAGAGGCACCTGGTCTTATATTCCTGATACTGTCTGTTTATACTATTATCAGATTGGTTTGGAAAAATACTGCAAAAAGACACATATGTACACACACACACACACACACACACCTGTTCACATCAAATAAAGGACACACTGCTGCTGTTGTATTTGCAAACATTATGCACATATGGATGCAGTGCCTTGTTCATGCATACACACAAAGAGAACTTAGTTTCAGGAGTGTCATTTTGCCCCCCTATCTTCACTGTTTGTACTTACAACAACACATGCTGATAACAATCAGTCTACCTCGCTATCTAACGCAGTACCTGCATTTACCTGTCGAACCCCCGGTTTACTGCTGACCCATCATCAGCTCACCTGTCTGCAAGTCCCTTATGTAACCAGACAAGTTCATTGAAAAGATATCCTTATTTTTACAGCAACAGTGTGGGTGACTGCAGACGGGGTTGTGTGTGTGTGTGTGTGTGGGGGGGGGGGGGGGGGGGGGGGGTGCTGTCTTGCTTGTAGACCTGTCTATCTGTGTCTCCCTCCATCCCACATCTCTGGTCTGTGTGTACATAGTTGTATGCCAACTGACTGATCTAATCGGCATGATCCAACTGTAAAAACTTTCTGTGGACTTCATTCATGACTTCATGGGTGGAGACGCATATTCCAAAATGCTATGAAGTCACGGGTGTGTGAAAAATATGTTAACAAGTGGTTTGTACGAGCTTATGAGAGCGAATGTAAACAAACAATAAGCATTTTTTTTTGTCTATCATACATTTTATCATGATTACTGGCTTTGTTATTTAGAAAGCCAGCCACACACAGTTGAAAAATGCTTCTGTTTAGCTGACTGTTCTCTTAATGCATCAAAGGGGAATAGACCAACAGCGTTCCTCACACACATGCATACAAAGACGCATGAAGTTGACACGCTAGCAGGTTTACAATGCCTCCAGGCAGCAAATGATTCTTGTAATAAAACTTTTTTTTTTTACAGGAAGATTGCTGCAGCAAAGACAGGTGAGTATTTGTATGCATGTTTGGTGCAAACAGTGAACGGCATATAACCAGCTGTGCATACATTGAGCTCAAAGCAGTGCTACATTTTATATGCACTGTGTAAATACGGAGTGAGGTGGGGGCAGTAGCTCTAGTCTCTGACTGCATACACCTTCTGTTTTGTGAATATTAATGTCATATTGAAATTACTATGCAGGTCAAAGTTGATTTAAGAAGAAAATATTGATTGGTTGTCTTAGCAGATTGAGGTACATTCAAAGTGCAAGACACGATTGCACATATGTAACACATGTGTTTGCATACAAGGCTAAGCACATGGTCACGCATTCATTCATCATGAAACACACACTTCAGCAATCACTCGAGTGTAGTAAGTAGCAGTCATACCTGCACAAACAGAGCAGGTGAAATAATGTGCATTACTTCAGAAATGAAATGAAAAGAAAATATGATCAGAACAAAAGGTTTTGTCAAATAATTTCAGTAATTCTCCATAAACATGTTGTTTCCACTAAATGGATGTTTAATCTGCTTGGGCACTTTTCTAGTACGTGTACACCACAGAGCACAAGCACATGTGACAGTCAAGTTACTGCCTCACAGCATTCAACACCATCTCCTTAACCCCAAGAGCTGGCTCCTTGCAGCTAAGGGATGGAGAGTTTTGTTTATTGTACCATATCTAAGAAGCACTCAGTATTTCTCAGATAGGGTTCAGGTTAGGGTGTGAAACTGGACTCTGTATTGGCACACTCTCACACCTAAGTAACAGTACACTGAACCTGTTCATGCTAGACCCTGAGCCCCATGGCGGAAACTGAGACTGAGGAGGGAAAAGGAGAAAGATCAGCCTCACACTCCTCTGTGACATGAGGCTGTCCAACAGGCACTCTAATCCTTAACCCAGGGGGGATTCCAGTGGTCTTTACCCTTTTATGTGGGGCTAGCAACCCCTGCTTCAGGGAAGAAGTCGAGTATTGAAGAGAAGAGAGAAGGTGAGATGTTAAATACCTGTGTGAATTTTGGTTTTTCGCAGAAAAGAAAGAAAAGGATTGATTGAAGTGTGTGTATGTATGTATGTGTGCAGCAGATACCAGGAAAAGCATCGTGAGGTGAGTTCCAGAGAGATCAAGAGGGCATGCTGGAAAGTCCGAGCTGACTCAACGTGCTGTCACCTTCACAAAATGCAGCAACCGAGCAGGAGGGAGAGAGAGAGAGAGAGAGAGACAGAGAGAGAGAGAGAGAGAGAGAGTGAGAGAGAGAGAGAGAGAGAGAGGAAGACAGGAAGACAGCCTAGCTGATGTATTATTGTGTTCTTGTTTGCTGCCAGCTTTCACCATTCTGTCAGCTGCTCAGAGCTGCCACAGAGCAAGTGCTTTTTTTTCTCTCTCCCTTTTTTGTTAAGCAGAAGAGTGTAAGATGTTTGAGGGCTTTGAAGTCTGAAAGACAGAGAAAGAAAAGATCTTAAGATCAAGTCCTTTGATCATGTGTCTGGGAGTTTTTGGTCTTTGTTAAAGAGATGAGTGAGTTAAAATAACTTAAATGATCCAGTGTCATCTAATTCCACAACCGGTAGCATACAGTGCTTTTGTCTGAACGCAGCTCTGTCATTGAATCACTTTTTGGATATAGATTAGTTGATGCAATTGAGCGTCGGAAGATTTCTCTCTGAGTAAAAAGGCAACAAAGAGATAGAGAGTAATCCTTTATCAAATGATACATTTACTAGAGGATTAATCACATTAGAATGGCAGATATGCTTAACCTCAACCTCCCTAAATATCATCCAGGGCACAAAGCAAAGTAATCTTGAGGCACTGTTGCTGGAACATCATCACACATTAAGGGCACTGCATATTATTTCAGCTTTAACCTGAAAACACTCTCTGTTCTCATACAAGCACATTAAAGCCATACAACTCACTGTGGAAGTGGGAATTATTATTGCTCTGCAATGCAAAGTCACTTTGATGCGAACATCAGCAGTATATATATGGTGAGCTCAAACATCACCTTTCTCAAGCAAACAGAACTTGCCTACATCCTGCTCTCCTCCTCTGGCCAGCTCTGTGAGGATGGGGAGAGGGATGCTGAGGGAGGCCGAACACAAAATGATAGATTTAGAGCATAGAAACGTGGTTGTATGTCCTTCTAAAACTGTGAGGCAAGGCTGAATATGGGCCATCGACCTGTATCTGTTGGGTTAATATTAATTGGGACCAAACTTTAAGGTGTCAGTATGCTTCAACTGAATTGGGATGGTCAATCAAGCATTTGAAACTCCCTCCACCTACTATTTTCTGATTATGTGTCACAATCCCTTCTACAACTCCCTATTTTCAGAGTTGGTTCAGATGTGGTCGGGTGACACGTTTGTTTGTTTCGAGCGTACCTCGGCCTTTAATCTAAACTGAGTGTGTAATTTGAACAGCATGTGAACATCTTTACTGAGAGGTGTGAATTAATTACCAACAAATATACAATTTCTTGGAGTTTTTATAGAAAGACTTCTGATTTAAGACAGAACCTAAGCCTTGAGTGCTGGAGTTTGTATTCTTTCTTGATCACCGTTTTGCTGGTGCCCAGTGCTGCCACTGATGGTTGGATGCATTACTGCAACAAATAGTATAGGCTGTTGCAAGTGTAGGAATGCTGCAACACTCTATATTTAGATTGAAATATGTGTTTGTGTCTTTTGGATGAAGGAAAGTATTGTGTGTTAGAGAAAAAAGACGTCAGAAAGTGGCCTACAGAATCAAGGTTACCAAGTTCTACCAAGTACAGGCAGACAGACATCCTATTAGATGGCGGAGTTTGTGTAAAATTAAACTGCATGACAACCTCAGTCATCACTCACTCCGTTTTACTCACTCTTCCTTTTTATCATTCACCTGCTTTTCACTATTTACCTCCTTACGAGCGTGCACGCAGGCATGCTCGTTTGAAGTGACTGCCAGAGACCAGGCCATAAACTGAGCTGAGGGAAGTTGAGTCCAGCTGAGTACATAGAGTGAAGCCTGCAACCAGCTGTAGGGTGAGTAATCTGTTGACAAAAAAAAAAAAACTGCACTACACTTCCATAAATTCACACAATTTCTCTGTAGCCAATTTTCTTTTCTTTCTTTTTTATGCTGCCCAACAAAAACAGGTTAAGTAGCCTATTGTGCATGCTGCCTTAAGGAGGAGGTGGATGAAATAATAACAATACTGAGAAAGCAATTGTTCCCATTCCCGTAAACAAAGGCAACGTCTGCAGTGCCACAGTGAGGATACGGTTTCTTTCTTACTAGTACTCAGCATTGCTTTCCAAGTAACACTCAATATCTCCCTTCTCCAGTTGCAAAGAAACAACATCTTCCTGTCAAATGAAAACCTTTGAAAAATGTGCAGTTCTTTTTCTATTTTTATTGTTATTTCCAGCTAAGTAAGTTTGCTGGAAAAGGTCCAACTAATCCACTCCACTTTGGTGTGAAAATGCATTGTAATTTTCCTTCAAACATGTACTTTGAAACATTTTCTTCAAAAAAAAAAAAAACAGCAATAGAATAGAATACAATAAAACATCTAAAATGTTCAAAACAGACTCTTCTGACTTCATGGGAATGAACAAGTAGTTCTCTTCAGGAAACCTTTGAATGCACCACTGAATCATCACTGCAAGAACATCTCTGAAGTGTTTCTGGCACTTAAGGGAGGCGCAAAAAGCAGGAGATCTTAGTGAGCCACGAGTCCAACATTTTCTCTCACTGACTGAAATGTGCATCATTCAAATGCATGGTTCATATTGTGTACATATACAGTATGATAACACATAAAGTCACACGAACAATAACAGTTCTTTATTAGTGTGTGTCATGCTATCCCTCCCCCCCCCCCATATCCATCAGCTCACTAAGCCCTCTGTTCAGTGTCTCCAGAGGACCTACTGTGTGGCAGCAATCAGTAGTAAAGTTTCATAAACACAGACACACTTGGGTGACAGATTTCCACTTTACTCATTGTTTCTTTTCTGTGGCTAATCACCAGAAGAAGAAAAAAACGAGGGGTATATGGACAGATGGATAGACTGAGAAATAAGTTTAACCCCCTCTTTTTTCCTCTTTATCACTTGTACAAGTCGCAGCAGCTGCCCCACGTGCATAAAATCTTCAAATCCACACTGGACAGGTAGTGCCACATGTGTGGAATTAAAAGCCTCTTGGAGAGCCTAGTTTCGGGTTACCAGCTGCACGCGACAGCTGCCTGACTAAGGATCTGGTTTCTGGTGGTTTTTGTACAGTTGGTGATAGATGTGCAGCAAAAAGCAGGAATTGTTAACCCCCTCTGCAGCCCTCCTAGTGAGTAAAAGGACAGTTTGACTGTCAGGAACAGGAGGAGAATTATCTAACCTCAATGAACTCAAATTTCTTCAGAGGAAAAAAAAAAAATGCTGATAATGATACTGCAATGTTTTTGCACATTATAGCATGATCTATAGTTGGAAAGGTTAAGAGTAGACATATTAAGCTTTTAAATAGCTAAATTAAGTTAAAGACGAACAACTTGATAGGTGATTTGTAAATAGACTTAAAATGCTATAGTGAATGTAGGTCTGCTGATGAAACCACAGGCCAAGCCCTCTGCAGTGTTGCAGTGATTCCCATCTCTTAAACACACAGCTTACTCTCCTTTCAAGACAGACAGTGTCTGTACAGACTGTGACTGTCTGGCCTTTTCTTTAACATGTAAACTCGAAGATGCACGGAGAATAGGCTTTTGTCTAAGAATACTGTGCTGGTGATGAGATAATGGTTGATTCATATGGGGAGATGAGGGTTTATGTAAGGACAACTTAGAAGTGTGATGCTGTTTCTGACTGCTGTACTATATTGCCTATCTCTGTAGCAAGAGCTATCTTGCTCCTGCCAAAAGATTATGATGTCATGTTTTACTTTTTCCCTCTCCATTTCCTCTTTTGAAATGGATATTGTTCTCTGAGATATATCTGGGGGAAGATCAAATCTTCCCTGGGTTAGTTTCTTAGATAAAGAGTGATACACAGCAGCATTTATATTGTCAAACCATATATCACACATGTAGGCTGAAGTGTCTGAAGGTCTGTGTTTCATGAATCAGAGAAAAATCTGTAGGTTGACTTTATTTATGTTGTATCATATCATATCATAGGAATGTGTTTGCAGGTTGTGAGTCACTCTTTTTCAGCCTGCTTGATGATTACATAATATGTAAGACATATGCATTGGGGGATAAATTTTACTATATGCTTAAATAATAACCACTTTACATTTACATATCACTTGAATAAGCACTTTCACAAAAGAAAAAGTAAGGAAGTATGTATGTTTGTTGTTAGGTTTTAGGTTTTAGGTAATGTTCCTTTAAGCGAGAACACTGATTTTCCAGGCAGTTGTCTACCTTTGCCTTGCCTTTGGTAAAGTATGCCTCTGGCCACAAGTGGCAATTGCAGGATATTGTCACACTGAATTTCCCCTCATTTTTTTTATTGTTCTATCCAGTAAATTGCTTTAAAGACGTCATCATTAGACCGAGAACAGAGAACGAGTGGAATGCATGGTCACATTAAAAAAATAGGATTTGGTACAGCCGGTCAGCCATCCTGCCAATTTCTAACTGTTGTCATAGTGAACACAAAAAAGGGGTAAATTATTACTTTTTGTATTATGAATTTAAAAAAAGGTTTACCACCAGCATTAACCCTGCTTTATGTGTCCATTTGTGCTGGGCTATCTTGTATCCCAGCTGTCTAATTATGCACTGATTTACACCTGAAATGGCAGGTGTATTCAATTAACCAACTGTGTGGTCTGTTTGACTGTGTGATCCAGTGTTGTGTAACTGCGTGGAAGCACGGGGATACATCGTGCTGTTTGTTTGGCAGGGTCTTTGTCCGTGCATGGTCTCATATGGAGGCACAGAAAGGAAATCTGAAATGTCACATGGCATCTACACTGGTCAACGCTGCTCCATTGTTGCACGTAACAACACCCCTGATCTGCCCGGGGGCATGAAGGAGGGAGAAATACATAAGTAGAGATTACGTGCACATCTCAGTAGCGTTGTTTTTTTTCATTTGTTTATCAGTTTGTATTTTTTTCATCTGAAACAAGAACCACCTATTTTCTCACCGTGACTTCTACGGATTTAAAATTGGCTACCACATCAGGAGCAACAGGGCTGTAAAATAAAGTGCTCTGACATTGAATAAAACTGCGTAAACATGTTGCTATTGCTGCTGCAACATGTGCTGAAAATCCCCTGCTGATGAATATCTGCATCAGCTGTTCACAGACTGAGTTGCTTGGGTTTTTTTTTTTTTCTTTATCTTAAGGATAGCCAATCCCCAGCCCTGTTATTCTAGAAACATATATAAATATATATATATGAATATGTTTTCAATTAGAAGCTTTGATCTTTTGTGCTGAAGTGTTACATGCCACACTTTAAACAAACAGATTCACAATGAATCATTTGTTTTCTTAGCTGCGTTTCCTGTTACTCCTCATAAAAGAGCCATTGAGTCATATTTCATGTTTGTAAACCAAAGTCCAGCTAACTGTTTTTTGGGTTGTTTTTTTCCCAAATGTATGCTGATATAATAGCCTCACAAGACAGACAAGTGTATTGATCAAGCTCATAGACATTACATTCATTCTTACCATATGGGCAGCTCAGGTCTATTTTTGTGTCACAATCTTGACGTCTAGTACGATATTTACAGCTACTGTAATTTATTTTGCTATTAACATAGGGCAAGAAAGATAAAGATTAGATAAAGCTCTGTGTCTGTTGGCTGATTCGTTCGAGTTATGTTTTTGCAATATGCCTAGAAACAGGATGTGGGGCAAAATGATCCATCTCCAAGCAAATAGCTCTGCAAATCCAGGCCAACAATTGTCCTTGTCCTGTCATAAGCAGAGAGAAACCACTAAAAAAAAATGAGCAGTGTCCACATGACCTGACCACTTTTGGGCTATATAGTGGTTTTGTTCACAGTTCTCCAGCGTTTTGTTGCCATAACTGCAAGAGTGGGTTGAACAACATAAACAAATCACTTAAATTTATTTTAATTCATTAGTTTTGATACAATAAAAACATTCTTGGCTTAGGTTTGCATGATGGCATGTAACCGTTTTGTGGTTCAGCACATTTCAACACATCAGTGTTCAAACACGTAACTATGCTGGTATATCACAAACGCATCCAGAATTCAGCTGTGGAATCTTCAATGTATTTGTAGATGCCAGTCTATTGCCAGTAATATCCTGATTCATAAACACCTGCTGGTTAGGAGGGGAAGAAATGCCCAAGGTCCCATGAACCTGCCACCATTCCACTTCTGTAATACAATTCTGGGTATTTTCTTATTCTCCAGTCATATGAAGAAATTAGTTGACTGAAAGCTGTGAAAAGATAGAGAGCATCCAATTAAGAAGCTACTGTTTCACACAAAAACAGATTTGTGAATGAAACACGGCTTGTTATAGAAATCTAAAAGGGAACAAACAGGAACATATAACAGGTACATGTGAAATTCCAGTGAGTCACTGTCTATTTTTGAATGCTTGGTTATAAATAAAGGCAATGTGTTGCTTTTTGATATTTCCTGTGATGCTGCCCTCAAGGGCAAAACAAATGTCTCAAATGAGATAATAGCTTGTTTTGTTGTTTTTCCCCTCTTTGTTCAAAGGGAGATGGGTAATGGTATTCATGTGGAGATTAGAGGTTCTTTATGTACGATCTCTGCTTAATGTAGCCCAATTATTGAATGCCAGTGGGAAATAAATCTGTTGGATTACTGCAGGGTGTGTTAAGATTAACAGACAGCTGCGGACACCATGGACGTGTAGTAGTTCTGTTTATATACTACTTTCTGGAGTCTGCTCTCCACACATCTGCATCGCGGTGGATCGGCATCTATTGATTTTAGCATAGTCTGGCGTTTTGAAATGCACATGCAACAAAAGTCAAACCTCTTCTACCTGTGCTACAACTCCTACTTTACTCCCCCCACACACACATAAACCTCCCACTGCCCTCCTCTTGTCTCTTGTTGTGACCACTGCCCACCTTATGATGCCTCATGTTGCTGTCATACCACTGAACCACACAATCATTACCACAGGACAGCTCAGCCACTCACCACTGTGGGTATCAATATTCTGCAGTCTATAATAACATGACTCATATACACTGTCATTAGTCTTGTGGTCTCACATGACAGCACTACTGGGGTAACTCATGGAGGACACAGAAAATGATACTGATATTGCATTAATATGGTATTGTTAGGGGAAGCTGTTCTTATAAATGCTCCTTAATGGGTCTTTAGTCAATTGTGGGGATTTAGAATAGAAATAAGGAGCAGGGGAGGAGAAGGAATAAAAGGAGGAGAAAATCAGATGGCAGGATTATGAGAATCTTGAAACAAACAAACTCTCTCTGTATGTGTTATTCACTCTTACCCCCTACAAACATTTTATGTAACTGTAACTGCATGCTCTGTACTCCCTCCACACAGCCTTGTAACTAAAACAGCTCTGGGTCCAGAGTCTCTATTCCCTTTACGTAGAAAGGGTCATTACTGGACAGCTGAAGCAGTTCCACTGCTAATCAAGGCCTTCACCAGCTGATTATCCAGAGGACACAGCCAACCACTCTGTGGGGCCCACGCAGGGACACTGGGCCTAGCACCCAGGGAGAGTATGTGTGATAAAGTTACACACAAACTGATCCATCATTAGCAGTAATGCACGAATACATACACAATCTCTCTCTCTCACACACACGAACACACACACACGGAGGGAGATTTGCCTCTGGCCTCCAGCAGTGGGGGTGTTTCTTCAACAGATGTGTTTGATGTTCTCTGTTGCCTTTTGTTGCATCAGCACAAGGCAGTCTTTGTATGCCTGGTGCACAGTGCTGCACAGTACCAGCAAAGGCTGGACTGTTGGATCAGCAGTGTCTCTACATAGCCTGTGGGTCTATGTAGGGCAGTGTAATCTGGGTCACATGAAGAGATTAAGGTAGAGTTCGGGACGTAGCCACTGATTCTGTCACTGCATGATGCTGAACAGACAGGAAGTAATCTGCCTGTAATCATACCTGCTAATGAGTAAACACATAATACATATCTTTTTTTTTTTTTTTAAACAAGCAAGCTAAACCTTTACAAGCGTAAATACTGGCGTAATCTAGGTGAAAAAATGTTAGAATAAAGGACAAAATGGAATATTTCAAGAAAAATGTCAGCAAAAGTTATAATATCATGGGATGTTATGTAATGGTGTTTTTTTTTCCTCAGAATTACAACTCAACTCATGTTTAAGAAAATTACAACTTCAACTCCAAATAAAAAAGAACGTTTCTCAAAATCCTACTTTTTTTTTTGTCACCATCATAAAACTTGTGAAACAGTCAAATAATCCTGTCCTGAAGTAAGGACTCTAATCTTTATACTTCCTTTACATATTCACATTATTGCAGAATGTGAATATCTGTTTGATATTTAACAGAGATATTAAAGTTCGGTTCAGTTGGCACATAACACGCTTCAGAGAAAACCTCTGTAAACATCACACATGGTTATTGTTGTAGTTTTTTGTCATAATCCTCCTGCACAGTTCTGCATAGTCAAACAGTTCCTTAATTAATTCAGCCCTGAAAAGGACACAGTGTAACCATGTGGATGTCAACAACACAACTGCCAAATATGAGAATATGGTACATCCCCGAAAACAAAAAAACAGAGCAATGCATCCAGATACATATGTTTACATATTGACACATACGCAATCTCAGAGGATCAGTGCACGCTAAAATCCCCCTGGGATGTTTTTCACAGAAAGAGCTGTACAGCCCCCAAGGATTTATGTATGTGTGTGTGTGTGTGTGTGTGTGTGTGTGTGTGTGTGTGTGTGTGTGTGTATGAGAGAGAAGACAAAAGACAGACGTGTGCATTGGAAGCGGTTAGTTTTAGTGTCTAATACATACATATTTGTGAGGAGATCAAAATGTTCAACGCTACAAACAAATTATGGGAGCCTGTTTGTTTGACTCTGTCAAATCCTGTAAAGTCTTTCTTTCTTTTCCTAATCCCTTCCTTTGTCTAAATTTGACCCCAAATAACATAGATCCTTGCCCTTTTTACACATTTTGACACCTTCCTCTGTTGTTCAATTTCCTTTTTTTCTTTTTTTTTGTCTAGCATCTTATCCCCCAATTTATTTTTCTCATCTTTTCTTATTTAGTGCTCTCGTTTTTCTTAACTCGCCTGTCTACTACCTCTCTCGATCTCTCTCTTTACATCCTTTTCTTTAACCAAGAATACGGTAGTAATATATAGCAGAAGGACTTTAAGCATTTACTAATCTGACATTGAGGGATTACAATCTCTACCGTTTGAGGGGGAGCCACCTTTATAAATAACCATATGGAAGCGACGGATCATGTTGTGGTAAACATCCAAAGACAGAACAATGGGATTGATTTTGCTTCTTTTTGTCTTTTTTTTCCTTACACACACTCATAACATTTAGACAAATCGGCTAAGTAGAGAATCACATCATCATGGAACCTTTGCATTAGAGAGATGTTGTTTAATTCCCAGCTTTTCTTTTGTCTTCCTAAAATCAGCCTTTTTGGAAACGAGGTTGGGTTGTAATACCAGCTGAACTGCCCCATTGTTTGTTTAAGTTGTAATCTCTCTCACTGACCAAAGAGAACGAGATAATGAATGTATGGAGATTAACATACATAGGAGTTTAAAGTTAACAATGCCTGCCAACTTAAAAACCTGCAGGTAAGTGAGCATGAGGTTGTTGGTGCACAAATTGCTGCAATTTCAGGAGTAAATATATAAATTCTCATTACTACAGCCTAAATATCTATATAGTACCAATCAAATGACTAGTCTACAGTATCTGATGCACGTCTGATCATGCTTCAAAAAAACTTTGGATTTAAGTCTTTCATCATGCAAATGACAAAAAAAAAAAAACTGGAATAAGTTCTATTGAAGTACAGAGGGAATGTACTCCACCTTAGTGAAATGCTGATCTAATGGGCTTTTTGGATGATTTGATGTTCAACAGCAGGTTTCCCCGACATCACACACTTGTGTCTGCAGCTGTTGCTGTAACCATTTAGGGCACACCAAAAGAGAAGGCCCCCCCTGAGGATTCCCTTAGTGCTCGCTCTCTCTTTCTGGGCATGTGTGCAGGGTAAAATGAATGGAATCAGTGGTATGCGTCCTCAACCCAAAAGCCTGACGTCTGCAGTGTGGAGTGTAGCATGACATTCCTGCGGAGACTCCTCCATAATCAAAGATGGAGGAGTCAGGAGAGGGAAGCAAGACAGACAATTTCTACACTGAACAGAAGATAATGAACACCCCACGGGGTTTGAAACATTAGTTTAATGCTGCTGGATTTTCAGATTCACATTCAGACAAAGATTTTCTTTTTTTAAGTAAATGCCTGCCAGCTAACTACAGTGACAGCTGTGTAAAAGACTGGACAAAGTGGCAATACAGAAAGTCTTGTGAGTCTAGCTGTGCGTGTGTGTGTGTGTAATTATTAATAATGCAGAAGAGAAGAGGCTTGAACTGCAATTTCAGCATTTACCACTCAACATAAGATCGCAGTTTACAGTAATTCCATCGACACAGCTCAAGTTTTTGGTTATACTGTAGCAGTGAAATCCCTTCTGTGGTAAATCTCCTTAAGTATACGGGTAAAGTAGTAAAGTATAAGGGATGAAACATTTCTGTATATTATAGGCTCAGTGTGTAATCTGTCAAAATGTTTGTGTGTGTGTGTGTGTGTGTGTGTGTGTGTGTGTGTGTGATACATGCCTGTGCTCCCACTCACAGTAATGAGCTTCATAACAGCTTGCTGTGCATCACAGATGAGTTAGCTGTGCAGCCAGCCCTCAGGGTGTCTTCGGGGTGTCGTGTTTGAATAACACTGACCAAGCAATTAATCCCAGAACTAACCATCTGATAAGTAGCTCATTATCTCTGTTAACACGCCTCCTAGAGGATTAGCATGAGTGAATGTGTTTGTATTGACTAACTTTGGTGAATTTAATAGAAAAATGGTCACTTGAGCTTCCCTTATTTTGATTAGTTGTACAGGCACTGCATTTTTCTTCTTTTTCTTTTGTATATATTTCCCAAGAAAATATGTAGACGAGAACCTGAGCAGATTCTTGCTACTCAAGATGCAGAGTGAGCAGTTCTTTATCTCCAATATTGTTAATCTTCCTGATGAGAACACAACTACCCATGTTATTCTTACATGGTTACACGGTGAAGTAAAACAGGCATGCAAATGTGCAGCGCTTTAGAAATAAAGTTAGTGTCATTTATTTATTCCTCCAGAAAGACACAATATGCAGACACAGATAAGAAACTTGCGGAGGCGTTTTCATCCTGCGCTTGCAGAAGCAAACAAGTTAATTACTTCTGACGCAGACAATTGGGCTGTTTGTTGGCTCACGTTTTGGTTATCTGCATTGACATGGCAGTAAGCTATCACCCTCTTTGTCATCTCACCCCAGGAGCTTCAGAAAAGATGCCTTTTTATTCTTTAACCTTCTATCTTCTTGGTTACACCCACTTCCTATGTTTATCTGGTCGGGCGTTCCATGATTGTTGGAAAGGTGTCACTTAGGCTGCACTACAGACTGACTGGGTGGGACTGACAGGGATAAAAGTAGTTATTAACACAGATGTGATGCGTCTGTGATCCCTAATGAGAGCATCCAACAGGCTTCTGTAAAAACCTGCTGAAAGTCATACCTGGATAACACAATGGCTGCTAATCCCTCTGCATATGTGTTAAAGGGGTGGCTAATTTTATGTTCCGTTTGCCTCATCTTGATTATCCACAGTGGGCTGGCTTGACTATTTGTTTTTTATTACAGATTTGTTCCACTCATTTCACATTTCGACCGTGTTCTTTTGTTCTCATGACCAGTTATTGGTCATCATACTAAAATAAAAAACATCTGCTAGTTTGTTTCCACCACCTGACAACGACTACCTTTCAAAGAATTTCCTGAAGACTTACATGCACACGTCAACACGCTCATTCAGCCACACCCCCATCATACAGAGCATGTGATATATGCATGGGGGCACCAATCTGCTCCAGCAGGTGGTTATCTCTCTTATTTTGACCCATGGCCTGCATGTTTGGCTGCAGTTGGTCAGAGGGTCTGATAGTGAATCATCCATCAAGGTGAAGGAGGAAGTGGTATGATGAGACCTCACTTATCAGTGTAAACACCTGCGACCCCAGGAGAAGAAAGAAGTAACAATGGGAGGTTGTGTGTAGTGTAATGCGTGCGTTAACATTTGCATTTGTATTTTTCATTTTGTGTGCGTGTGTGTGTGTGCACGCGCAACTGTGTCAAATGCTGTTTTTAAGCATTTTTAAGACTAATGCATAAAAGAGTTAAGTTGTAAGCAAATTGTAAATTGTAAAATTTGCAAATGTATAAACCAAACACACCAACAGATCATGCGCTTACATTTTTAAACTATTCAACTTAAATCTACGCCCTTGAGCTAAGTTGTAGACCTAAACATGGACATAACACATGGCACTATTTGTCAAACATGTATCCATCCACCGTATGCATCTACAGTTTGTGATTATGAGGACAGCTGTGTCACTTACGACTCCCCTCTCTATTCCTCTGACTGGCCACTCAGTTGTGACAGATGTATGCAGATTTTTTGCAGCTGTGCTCTCACCTGTTGGGTGAGAGTTAATGAGACGTGAGATGTCACCGGCTAGAAAAAGGGGCCTTTCAGAGTGCGACCACACTGAGCTGGGTGGCTCTTGCACACAGAGACAATACAGTATATTACTGGAATGATGCTTGACACACTGACCTAGTTATTTACTGCCAATGTACAATATATTACTTCTAAGAAAATGTAATCTGAGAATCTTACCTACATACAAAGAGGTTAGTCTTTCTGTATGTTTTTTTATGCATGTTGTTTATGCCTGGATGAGATTTACTCTGATTCAGCTTTGCTGCAAATAGTCATTGCTGTGCAGCTGCTATGTTTTGCTGCGTGTTACAAAGAAGATAATGATAACCTTTGTTCTTCAAAAAAAAAAACTCACTCAGTCTAGCCTTGCTCTTCTTTTTTTTTTCTTTCTTAGAATCCACCCTCTGTTTTGAGTGCACGCAGGTTCACACCCTTAGGCTACATGACTCTGGCATATGTGAGGCACAAGGAGGAAAAACGGTGAAGGGGAGAAAGAAGCAAAGAATGGGATGAAAGTAAGTCAATGTGGTGCAGGTAAACCAAAAGAAAGAAGAAGAAAAAAAGGAGAGAACACATGAGATAGTGAAGGATGAAAAGACATAACATGGGACAGTGTTTGATGTGGTTTAGATGGCTTAGTACTGATGGCATTGTACCCAGTGAACTCACACTACTGCAATAATCTGCCATTTGTCAAATCAGGCTGTCATAAAGTGTTATCTGTCCAGTGACACATTTTTATTATCATTGTCATTGTTATTGGTCTTATTTGGGCATTTTATCTCTCTCAGATTAGGTACAATACTGTAAATTAAAAGATTTATCCCTTCAGCTGAGGAAACACATTATAGAGGGGAGGACTGTAAATCAGCAACTTGTGGCAAAGAGGTCTATTACAAACACTTTTTTAAAAATAACATATTCCGCAAGAGAAAAGGCTGCACCTCATATCCCGCTTCTCCTTCCACAGCTCTTCTTGCCCTTCATCCTCCTTCAGCTCCTATCTGTCTGCAAACATTAAAGAGAACCATCCTTCAGATCTTTACTTTGTCTTTACTGTTGTTGTAGATGTCAGAGAGTTCATCCTGTTTTCTCCCTGCTTATTCGTGCAAGTGCCAAATAACCAACTAAACTTTTGTTTTAGCAGCAACACTCACACACACACACACACACACACACTAGACAAACAACTAGAGATTGTTTTTGTCAGTGGTCAGAAATACAATGTTAGGAACATCTGGAGGCTGCTAATCACTCTGTGGATGTTACCTCTGAAATAACCCTGGACACACAATAACCCCAAAATCCCCGCAGAAATATGGTTTAATGAACAATAATGCGACCACAATGGCAGTTCGACCTTCTGCATTTTAATCCTGGGTTGTGTGTTTGTCAGCTTTTGTGTGTGTGTGTGTGTGTGTGTGTGTGTACAGTGCACCCTGATCTCAGTACTCATATGCTGGCTCCTTTGAACTCATTAATCAAGGATTGGAATAGGGGAGGGGAAAGGGGAAAAAAAAAACATGCAAGATTGAACAGGATTATTTCAGAGTGGTTGTTTAAAAGTATTAATTTCAGTGCCTCTTCAAAAGATTATATTTGTGTTAGGTCAGAAAGATCACAAGAGGTATAGCCCTAAGCTGGAAACAAAGAGAAGGGGTTTAGGAGCTGAGTGTGCATATTACTGCTGAGAAAAGAGAGACAGTGCCAGGGAGGGGAGGTAAAGAAAGACCAATAGTAAGGGGAGTTTGGAGCAGATCCAGCGTGGTTGTGAGGCAGAATTGAGAAAGGCTTCATAGAGCAATAATTCATTGCTATGAGTTATACAGTGATAAGGGGAAATTCACAAATACAAATGCCTCTAATAACACGACACGGCTAATCACATTTGGGGTTTTCATCATTTGAAACCCCATGAATCTATAAATAGCAAGGTCTGTGGAATTAGATTTTTACTCAGATCAGGTGCACGAGCATTGGATGGCTGAATCCGTCTCTGTGTATTGTTGGCTGTTTGGCTATATTTAGAAGGATTTCCCCACCTCGCTGAAACCTTTCTAAAAGCACATTCAAACCTCGACTGTAGTTGGATTTCCTACTGAACTAAAGGTCAGGAGTAGATTGTTTCTGAATCTTTTTTTTCCTGCACAGTCATTATGACAGCGAGCACCACGTCAGCAACAATAATGCCTCTCAGTCTCCCCTTGCTCCTTACTCCTATAATCTTGGCCATGCTGAGGGAGACTGCTGTAATAACAACAATCTTACCATTATTGTTTATGCTCTCTATTTTTAGAGCAGCAGCTCTTTTTTTAGTGCACCGACACAAATAGATATAGCAAATCACAAAGTCTTCATTGTGTTTTTAGCGAATGCCTTGTGATGTCATGAATGAGGTAGAGTGAGTAAGAAAACAGACCTGTTTGCAGCTTATGGTGGGTATTTTTAGAATGAGGGAATCCAGTGAGCCTATGTTTTTTTTAAACCACTACCACTTTAGGTAGGCCTTTTGTTTTTCCCAATTTTAGTGTAAAGGTATTTTTAATATAAACAAATATCTGACACAAGAAGAGTGGCATTAGACATCCATGCTTGTGATTAAAACTTAAATGGCACTATCTGCAATATACAGTATATGAACCAAGAGCTGGAGATGATAATAAGGATTATGTACTTATTGCTTTAAAATCAATCAAATCAAAGTATGAAGGCCTGAAGTTCAAATTATTCTTTAATTTATATATTTATATTTCATGCAGTTACATTTATATCTGCAACCTGTCAAGCTACTGTTTTCTACCACTGAAGAGCATCAATAACTAACTTTCTTTATCTGCATTTTCACCATTAGTTCAGGAATTCAAACAATTATTCTGACAGTCATAATGTCCCAGGGCCTAGGCGAGAATATTACTCACATGCAGATAGCTATGGTGAGGATTCATATCAGTGTACGTCTCATTTGTATCACGACTGAAATAGTGAAATAGGCGCGCATTTTGTAACCCTCATTCTCTACTACACAAAGCCCCACTGCTCCTCACAAATGTCATGTTACCACACTGTTCGACTGTAATTACTATTTCACTCTCAGCTCTCTGAGGTTATCCAGCATTTTTTTTTTTTTTTTTTAAGCTCGGTATCAGTGCGGCCAGATCTATATAAGGAAACAGCTGATCAGACAGGATTTGCAAACACTACTGTTTTGAGAGCAGAGCATTTTCAGAACTGCTCATGTAGCAACATGATTTTCCCCTCTGAGGAGAAGAACTTTCACAATGACACATCGCTCTGGCTTTTTTCTGAGGGGGTAAAAGAGGAGAAACCTAGAGCCTTTAGTTATGCATCAAGCAACTGTTGCATACATGTTACTTCTACACGCATACAGGAGTAAACACAATGGAAGGAAATAAATACACGTCTGCATGAAGCGAAAATCTGCGAGTTTTTACTCCGTGTTCACATGGAAAGAGCTTGAAGACTTAATAAATCGGACTCTTGCTGGCATCTTCGGAGATTTGTGAAAGGTCGCAGTTACTGCAACTAATAACATTTGTTGAATAATATTGGTGTCGGCCCAGAATTTATTTGCTGAATTTGGTATCTGAGTGTGTCTGATTTTGCAGCTTTAGTGCTTACTGGAATGTACAATGTCCATATTTATAGACCTTATTTTATTCTGAAATGCATATTTCTTCATAACATCTGCTGTTCAGCACAGTTTCTCATCTCTGGGAGATAGACAGGCCATCATGCACAACTGTAAAAACAGTCAAAATCAATCTACCATAGAAACAAACAACTGCACATTAAGGATCATGTCCCAGTGCCTCCAGTGCTCAGTGCAGCTGCTGTGGCTTGCCTTTGAACTACCTCAAAAGACAATTCAGCATCTTAAAGCCCCTCTTCTCTCTAATTACAGTGCCTCTGTATTATAGGGCAGGCCCAGAATTCTTACTATTCTACTTTTCCAGTTCTTTGTAAATGGTAGTATCAGAGCCAGCTTGAAACAGGAGCTGTTCCTTCTGGTCTTGATTACCCTGAAGCTGCTGCCTTAAACCCTCCTTTTAAGCATGCTAATTAACCAAGAACATTTTATTATTTACAGCAAAGTCTGGGGGATTCACTACAGATGAAGGGAGGGGTGCACATGCATCAAATGTTTCATGACCAGGTGAAAAATACATGTATCTCTTTCTTTAAAAATGTACCTCACTATAAATAAGTAGTATAAGTATTTTTTAATAACATGATACAGGTGGTACAGTATGAGTGTTACTGAACCACAAAGCTGGAAGTTCATGACATGACTGCATTTACCGTAGAAACTCAGTCCACATAGCCTGCACCAGCTCAGGCCTCTGAAGTCCTTTGTAAGAACAATGTAATAAGAGTGCTTATCCACTGTAACATCCAATACGCTTACATTGACTGCGACACCTCGGGGTCTCTAAAGAGTAAAACAAATGCATTGTGACATCCCTGACTTCAACAACTTCCACCTTTCTCAATTTTCCCACCGTTGACACAAAAGAGGAGATGTAGGTTAAGATATCTGGGCCAATACATAACTGTTCAACTGACCTGCTTCCATCTTCAAATGGGTCTAGATTTGATACAGGCGCCTCGATTTGACCTACATCCGTGGATACAAAAGGTGCACATGTGTGTCAACCAAAATAGACGGGAGCTGCTAGAAGAGGCAGATTGATTAGAATAAGGGAAATAGAGCAATGCCTCGCATTTGTATACATCCGGGGTGTGCAAGATGAGAGCAAGAGGCGAGTGAATCATTCTGGGTAGTTTTTTGTATGAGCATGGGGATCGAAACCACTGGGAGAGCAGATTTCAAATTGATATTAGAAACAGCGGTAAAGCTATTAGTCATACAATATCTACTGAGAAGGTAAAAAATCAATGTAAGATAGAGAGAAGAGGGAGAAAATATCACTAGAAGTGTGATATATGAAAGCACTGCCAGGTACACACATATACCTACACAGAAAAACATACAACCACACTTGAAGGTGCAGAATCGTCTGAAGTGTCTCAGGTCTGTAGGTTATGTGTGAGAGTGTGTGTGTATGATGTGCTCATTTTGCACGTTTGTGCATGTGTGTCAGCATGATAGGGAAGGGAAAAGGAAGTGTTTTAAAGAGAAGTGGATTAACAGCAGGATATAACAGAAGCGTTCTAAACAGCCGTCTCACACGCCTGACTGGAGGTGAACAATACACATGTATATGAGAGACAGAGAGAGAGAAGCCATTGATGGAGGCTGACATAAAAAGGGGAGAAAAAGAAACAGTGAGAGGAAGTGAGAGAGAAATTGGCTCTTTCAATGCACAGCACAGCTACAGACATACAGTACATACACACAGTTATTTTTGTCTCATCGTCAGTTAAAAAGTTTTTATTTGTTTAAAATGTGACAGCAAACTAGTACTTGAAAACAAACGCGGTGAATTTAAACAGATTATTTACAGGATATAGTGTTGTTAACCTGCCGACAACCAATGTTAGAGGTACTGCAGTCAAAAGAGTGTGATCTGCAGTTTTTGCTATAACTTTTCATTTTTGGTGTAGACATTTAAACATAAAGCTGTTTTTGAAAATAAGCATCATGTAGAACAGAATTTGCCAGCAGCATATCAATCATCACCATCCGTCATATTTCCTTTATACACAGAAATCTTTTTTATTTTTTTTCTTGTCAGCAGCACAGGTTATTTTCACAGTAGCAATAAAGTATTAATTGAAAAACATAATCAGCCGATTAATTGATGATGTTCTTGGTCGCAGCTCAAGTTGATTTAGCCAATATCACTGTGTGCATGTACCTAGCAAATGGGCATTTAAGTTAAATATCCGTTTGCTAGGTACATGCACACAGTGATATTAGCTACAACTAGTGTTTGCAGCAACAAGTTAAGTTTAGATTCTTTTGTTTAGAATCAACCAGAAATAACCAGATTCTAGGTGAGCTACCTCTCACCTGAATACTGTGGATTATCTGTCTGCACTGCAGAGGACTGGAATCTAGGGCAGCCAGAACAGAATATGGACTACTTTAAGTGGATGACAGCAAAGTAAATATCCCCTAAGACTTCTCTCTGCTGTTCCATGTGTACTTTTCATGGGAGATTTATACCGACTGGGCATGGAAAGGTTTATTTTTGGACTCTCTGTTCCTTTTTAAAGTGACTAGTCCTTCTATTTCTAGTACGCCCCATCTCGTGGTTTCCATCTCTGGCTATCAGTGTTTCCAAATCCGGGACTGACTCTAAACCAAGCGTAATCAACTCCATACCGGTCTTGGAATAATCTCATGTGATTGTGGTTATACAGTAGAAGTCGTGCTGCAGGAGATGAATAAGATGGTGTGTCAAATAATACAATTGCCACAGTCTTTTCCAAATTGCTAACCTTGTTAAACCATGTACCTGGACAGAACATGTTGCAGTTTGTAGACAGACACAAAGTGCAAGTTATGACTGCAGCTACTGTAACTCAGAGCTGTGATTGTTGGATAAATGTCAGCTTGAGCAGTTGCAGATTGCCAAATAACACTGATTATATATCTGTATCTATGTCTGTCATATAAAGGTTTGATTTTGTGTTTGTGTTCAGATATAATGACCGTCTCATTTACAAATCCTCCTATGAGTGGATGTCTATCTTTGACTCACAGTATAGCGGAGTACCTGCGGGGTGGTGATCATTTTCATTCAGACAGAAAGGAGTTTTAGGCAACAAAAGGAACATTATAATTTAGAATCAAAAGCCTTCTATTTGCATTGACATCTAGGATACCAGCTACTCTTGCTTGTCACAATTAAACCGTTTCTCTTTCAAGTGTGTGGTGGCAACATGAGCGGAGCAAACATACATGGGCATGTGAATGGAAATTTAGTAGTGGGCGTGTGTGTGTGTGAACCATCTGTCTGTGTGTATGTATACTTGTGAACAGTTTGTTTGCGGGTGTGTGTGAAGAATGAATGAGACAACCAGACAATGCAGAAAACACACACACGCGCACATGCACACACAGGACAGCACACCGAGATGCAAACACATTCCTGCCAGTGCACAAATAAGTATCCAGTTTATGAACAAATTGAGACCTGTTAAAAACCAAAGAAACGGTGCTTTGTTTCAGAGTGGTGAGGAAAAAAAACATGCATGCATACATGCAACTACATGGCAGACATGCCAGAGCTCTGCTGCAGATTATTGCAGGATCATTTAATGTTGAATTGCTGCGCCCACACACGCCAACAACATGGCAAATGGGGACAGAAGAAATGTAGTTTGCAGCTCACGGGGAAGCCTGATTGAAGAAAGCAGATCTAAGCTGCAGTGATAAAGTGCCCTCAGCTGTCCGCACAGCTAAGGCTTTATTTTAAGAGCTTGTGCACTCAGGGTGATGTCCTACTGCAACCTTTTTAATAGACCGAACGAGACCTTATACAACCTAGTCTTGTTTACAGCTTAGGTCTCTGCACTCTGGAAGACTGCATAATTCTGTGTGTATTGTTTTGTGTGCTGTTGTACAATTTTTAATTGTGCATATAAAAGCTAATTTCATCAACTAAATAATTAGGTTGCATCAATATTTGGATGTGCTTTCAGAAATATTGCAACAGTAGATGTCTTCCAGGGGTATCTGTATACCAGGCAGTAGAGGTGACTTGCAAACCATCTGTTCATAGAATACAAGATGAGTGCAAAAGAGAAGATTGAGTGAATGACATTTAGATTACAACTATGCTTCATTACAAAGGCCCAGTTCTTCTGGCCCTTGTTCCTTTCTGACTCACTATCACCTTCTGTCTTGGAAGATTAGATGAGGAACTTCTGTAAATGGGATTAGTGACCCTTTCCACCTGCCGCAGCATTATGGGTAAAAAAGCATGTCCCTTTAAAGTCAGCAGATCCTCTCTTGCAGTCTTAAAACTCAATTTCATTAGCTTAGAGGAGCAGCTGACTGTGTGTATGAGACAAATACATCAGCAAAGACAAAAGAGTCCTCATTCACCTTTTGTGTGTGACAAAGAGATTACGTGGGGTGAAATTTGAAAAAGAAATGACATAATATGATGTGATATTTATTGGTCTTGTGTACAAAAAAAAACGTTTAATTTGCCTATCTCATCAAAGTCAGAGTTTCAGGGTCAACAACAGAACAGCTCCCTCATGTTGGCAGAGATTCAGTGTTTTCTCAAGTACATTTCAAGAAGATAGAAAAGAGAGGTTGAACCAGTCCTGCAGTTGAAGGATGATCTCTGTGAACACGATCCCACCCTACTGCTCAAAAAGAGCTTGTGTTGTCTAGGGCTGATTCTGTGTGGGTGTTCGATGTCTGTGGTCGACATCAGGGCTACCTGCAATAGTGTGAGGAGAGACAGAGACCAAAGACTGTCACTCAACCTGCTTGTCAGAACCACAGGAAGGAGAGTACAACTTTGTAGACCTACATTATGGTTGATAGACTGCCAGACACACAGACCCAAAAAAAAAACCCCACAAATGCATACAAAAGGTGGCTTTGCAAGTCTGATTGTCCAGCATATATAAACTGCGAGACCACAAAAACCACTTAAAACATGTAACTATGAATGAGTATGTGTGTGTATGTGTCTTTTTGTGTGCGCATACACACACACACACACATTTCAGCAGAAACCTGAAATATTATGGTGTTGATGTTCAAAAATTAAAATAATTGTTGGATTTTGTTTAAGTTCTCTATTGTTATCATAATTTTTCTATTAATTTTTAAATGTTTTTGTAGCGGACATGAGGGCCTGAAAATCTGATTATGTGAGTGGTATTTTATTTTATTTATTTATTAATTAATTAAAGTCTTGTAAATCCATGCTGGCACAATAATATAACCTTAATAATGTATAAGTAATGTATTACTGATAGTAATAATGCAATTTTGCCTTATGCAAGAAAGATTCAGAAAGGGAAGGGACCTCTGTATTTACAGAATATTTATCCAACACTATCTTTTGCTTACTAAACTCAGTTCACATGGACAGCCACAGATGTAAAAGGTAAACAGAGAATACAGCAAAGTGGAGCATGTGTTAGACCACCGTGTTGGCTCCTCTATACACTGTGGGGTCACATTACTCTTAATTCCTGTGAAATTTTATGCCTGGAACCAACAGTTACATAAAACAACAAGACCAGCAGGATGATGAGGAATGAAAGGGACTCAAGAGATGAGGGGAAAAAAAAGAAAAAAGAAAGTATACAGAAGGGGGGACTGAAGAGGCAGGGAGCCAGGGAGATGAGTAATGGAGGGAATGTCTGGCACACACGGCCAGCGTCCAGTCTTATGATGCATCGTGTTTTGGGTAATGGACTTCCAGTTTGACCTGTAGGATTAACGTTAAACCTCAGCAGCATGCTCTGGGATGCAACATAGTATCACAGCAGTTTGTTAAATTGTCACAAAATTCTATATCTATAATCTATAGATTTGTGTACATGGATACAAGTTTAACATTTTTTGTGTCACTCAGCACAGCTTTCAAAAAAAAATATTGTACTGACTTGCTGTTGGAAATGGGAAGTGAACAGTGATTTCCTGCTGATATGAATTAACCAGCCACCCAATATGGTAATTTGTCCCCTTATATAGAAGTCATCTGAACTGTGTCTGTCAGTTACTTTCAAGATACTTTCAATTGAAATACATTATTTTGAAAGTAGTGCTGTCTGTCATGAAAAAAAGGGAAGAATTAAATCCGTGTACACAAAGCTATAAATTAAGTTTTATGTCTATTTCACAAACTGCTGTGACACAGGGTTGTAAGATAATACCAGACATTGTCTTTTTTTACAAAGCACTTTTTCAGGGATACGTTGATGCTCTCATCACAAGGTTACGCTCTTGGTTGTGCATACCAACTCGACAGGATATTATTATCCTGCGTAAGATTGGACGTGAGCATCACTTTGGATTAGTCTTTATTTGGTTGTGGGTGTATCTGCAGGAAATGAGCAACAGTTGTACACAGTGCCAGTGAAATGGCCTTTCTGTCCTCCAACGCTCACGTCATCTCCTCTGCCAGCCACCAGATAACCCCAGAGACAAAAGGGTTTCCTGTCAGTCAGATAATCATCAAGAATCGCACTCACTTCCTCCACACCATGGCAGCTACACTGACTGCAGGGGCAAGAGGCTAACAGGGTCCCAGACACAAATCCAGGGTCAGTTTGTTCTTTTACTTCAGGGGTGACATGAGTAAGCATAAGCTGATCCTCAATCCGAGTCTATGGCTGGTGTGTGCAGACAGACCAAAGGTCAAAGATCCTCATACTTCCATTAGAGGGGTCAAGCCAATGATGACCTATGTCTTTTTGGCCAACTACATAGACACCGATATGTCAATGAAATCAGGGAATAAATATGGTTTGAGCCCAAATTAGCTTTAATTACTTTGTAAAAAATGAAAACATCAAACTCCTATGTATAAACACACAAATCCTTGATTTAAGTGTCAGTATCAAAAAAAAAAGTCAGTGCAAGAAAAGTAAAGAACAGAGAGGGAAGAGAGAAAGTTTTTGTCTTATTAATTTAATACTACAAATATTAGAATAGGTGCATGTTAAATTAATTAAATGTTACTACATGCACCACTTAGTCTAAAACAGCTGCGCTACAATGCACTACTATGCTCTAAGTCCTACTGTATATGTGGGTGTGTGTGTGTTTGTGGAAGATGAGTGCGAAATAAAAAGAAACTAGGTTACTGCATCAGGGGGGATTCCTCTGCTAAAGGAAACTCCAATTTGCTCAGCATTCACTGTAAGACACAACATCATGGGCACTACAGCTAGGCTTGTTTTTGTGGCACGAAAAAAGTTTAGATCTGCACTATCTAAAAAGGTGCAGATCCTCACACTTACAGGCTCACCACATGCTGCCACACACCAACAATCCCCCTCCACCCCCCCAACACACACACACACACACACACACACACCTACCTACCATCCGCATAGGCAAGGGCTGAAAGCATCCCAGAGACAAAGAGCCATGAGTCATATGCTTAACTGCTATGAGGTTCTCTCCCTCTTTCTCAACTCTACGCAATGTGGGCTGACCATGTTTTTAAGGTGCTGCACTCTACACACTCTGACTCACCCTTCTTCTCTGTTTAAAAAGGTCACACTGACAACTCATAATAGCACCAATTTAGGACTACTTGGCCAGAAACTGTAGTAGCTTCTCTTGTAAATGGACTGACCTGTAGTAATTGCTGTAACATCTAGGAAAGACAGGGGAATCGACAGAGATCAGACCTCAAATCAGAACAGATCAGTCAAAAAAACCTGACACCTAAGTCAGGGAAATACAGCTCACTCATTTTGGGTTTGAATCAGGAAAGTTGGGTATTTCCTCCTGCAATAGTTATCATACCTTTCACTTATCATTCAGTGACAATACATAAACATGGTATCATTTGTGGTCTACATTTTATCTAGAAGAACCTGCTCATCAGCTAGATATTGTGATTGTGGAACTGCTGCTGCTGCTGCTGCTTTATTGCTAATCTAATGACTTCATGCCACCTGTAGTCATGCCTATGCATTGAAGAGATTTCATCATTGCTCTAGTTCTTGACAATCCAAAAGACAATGCAAGAACAATTGCTCTCAGAGTCAACATTATTGGTGGTTTATCATAATTTGTTGTAAAAAGCACGTTTTAAGTAAACGTACTAGAATTACCTATTACTTCACCATTACTATCTGCATTACTTTGAATATGCATATCCTCGTAGAAAGGACAAAACAAGGTTATGACATAAGACAGCTATTCAAACTTTGGCCTCAACACAAATACTATAAACAGCAAAATAAAATAAAATGCAAAATGCAAATGCAAATGCATAACATAAAATGCAAAAAGCTGCTTACTATAAAAAAAAAAAAAATAGTAGCTAACAAGCTGATTTGACTCCTCTAAAGAAAATGCATATTTTTTTTTGGAGTCAATGTTTAAATTACATTTCATAACTTTTGATATAAACTGCAAAGCATCTGTTAAGAAAACAACTTTCACCACAATTATTTGCAATTTGCTACTTTTCCTACTGGTAGCTGTTAAAGCAAATAAAGGGAGTTAAAAGTGTACTTGCTGAAACAATGATGAATGTCATTTGCAGACTCTCTCTATTGACTGCTATAGAACAGTTGCCGTGGTGACTAAGACCGGCATTGTGCATCATGGAGCTCATGTTCAGCAGAAGTTGTGTTGTGCAGCGTGCCTGCTGCCTCCTCAAAGCACTGAAGGCCAAACTGCTCATCGTTACACCACTCAACTCTGAACTCTGTTCTCTTAACTTTTCACTTCACTATATTATATTCTGTCCTTTTCTTCTCCTCACTCTGAGTCACTACTCCCCAGGGAAATGAAGGGGTAACAGTGAATCATTCCTGGGGGTATAAAACGTGTGTGTGTGTGTGTGTGTGTGTGTGTGAGTGCACATGTCATATCTCTGGGTGACTGTGTTATTCAGACGTGTGGGCCGTGAAACCTGAGTAGTGGGCAGAGAGGAGCTGCAGCAGCATGATTCAGGGCTGATACCTTCTTCTGTGCCCCCTTTCTCCTCTTCTTGCCCTTGGGGAAATATAACAGCTGCACCAGATATAGAGCCCCCCCCCCCTCCACCTTCTACAAACACACAATGCACAAGACTTAAGTTGTTGTCATCACATAAGGAAAGTACAGGGGCCATTAAGACTAAGTGATATGTGCACGTTGCAGAACATTTGTTAATATATTATATTATTGTGTAAACCAAATGTTACACCATTGCCACAGCTGTCCGATAAGTTTTCATGTTTTATCTAACCATCAGCTCACTCCTGCTGCAGCCATTACAGAGCCATTCACAGAAAATAGGTACACTTTGCACTTAGCCAGGGCAGGGTTAATGCATCTTTATGGGGAAGGACAGCTGTCTAGTCCCCCTTACACAGCCCAAGGGACGGCACAATTACAATACAGAGACCTACCTCTGACCTTGTGACCCCTCAGCCTGCTACTGATTGACCCTCCACCTCTTATTGACAGTCCAGCGTGTGGCTTTATAATCGGAGGAAGAACGATGCGGAAGCTTTTCCACATTATGGACTGACTCTACAGTTTGGTTCCAACAAGCTATGAAGCAATAAGCAACACATTTCAATTTGTGGTTATAAATAACTTGTGAAAATTTGTTTTTTTTTGTTGTTGTTGTCTGAGCTGTTTCTCTCTATTTTTTCCCCACTCACACTTAGCTTTTCTATTTCTGATAGGCATTGCACTGTGGAGCAATAGTATCCATCAGCGTAAATGACCAGAGTGATTTTATTGTGCAAGTATAATTTTTAAATGTGTCACTCTTACATCATTACAATATGATATGCAACTGGGAAGCACCCTTCTAATTATTGTTGACAACGGCTGCAGTAACTAATGCATTCAAATTCAATTGGTTAGCTTTTCTGCTGAATGTGGGCCGTACAATCGCACAACACATAAACCAACACCAACGTGTGGAGAGTATCAAACTCTGTGACGTGAAAGCTCAAACCACTGAGTCACTTTTCCTTCCCAACTATCTGGTTTGCTGCGATGATTTCTAAAACGGTGAGAAGATTCTGACCACTGGATGGAGGAATTCGTAGTGCATGTGGGATGAGCTGGAAAAAGTGTAGAAACCGTTCAGTATGTCTTTATAGAGAGAGGAACTTTACTATAATGTTGTGAAACTTAAATCACTAATTCATGATGGTGCATGAAGGGGGGGGGGGCGTAAAAGACAGCTTGCCTTGTATCCATTTTTTAAATCTCCACCGAGTCATTTCCCCTGCATATATCTTTCATCTTTGCAACATTGATCACTTTACATTTTTTCCTGTAGTGATGTAGTCGTGGTGCACTGCAATCATCTGGTATCTCTTTAAATGTATGTTCTACATCCTAAATAACAAACTGGCCAAATACAGAACGGTCAACTGCAGACAATATTACAAAAGCTAAATTTAAAATAACAATATTACAATGTTCTCTAACTCCAAAATTTAATTTAACATCCCTTTTCCTGGAAGCAACATGTCATCTTCATAAAATCCTTTTTTTGAACGTTTTGTTATAAGCACATGCCTCACCAAGACAGCCTGTTCTGCTTGCTGGTTATTTTGAGAGTAAAATCAGATATAAAAGAAAGTCGTGTGGACTAACAGGGTCAAGTAGTGTCTTCCGAACACAAGAAGATTGTGATACTTTTGCAGCCCTATAGTGCATGTAATCCTGTGTCACCTGCAAACACTTCCTAATCTATTCCGGTCACAGCATTGTAAAATGTTTGTGGTTTGGTTCTAATAATTTTATTGCTGTTAAAAGGGTTAAATATAGTTTACCATCTTCCCCTGTCATCACTTAGGGATATGGAACAAATATAGCTTCTTGGGCACAGAGGAATAGGAAATGTGCTGCTGGTAATATTTAGTTGTTACAGTAATAGCAAGTGACTTGATGAAAAGAAATGGCTTTGTGCTTTTACTGAAAAAAAAAAAAAAAAAAAAAAATCATGGCCAAGGCACATTAGAGAGAAGAGAAATACAACCCCACAGTGCTTTCTAATAGCTATTGATCTCCTTTCCTGCTCTCTTTGGAGAACATTAAGTGTGTGTGTGTGTGTGTGTGTGCGTGTGCACTATTTCAAGTGTATTTGCATATGCATGTTGTTTTGTTATTGTGTATGTGCATGGTCAAAGGTGTGTATGTGTGCGGCCACTTCAGTCCCCCGTGATCTTTTGACAAGCTTGGCACGGGGCACTATTATTCGGGCCAAAGCAGACACAGTGTTACTCTCGCCTCGTGTTCCATTCTCTTCACTCTGGGTCAGAATGTCCTGCACTATTTTCTTTGTTCCATTTATTTACCTCCTCTCCTCCCTCCACCTCTCCTCACCTCTCTCCTTCTCTCTCACACTCTCTAAATGACCCCTGCTGTGTCATTTCTTTGCACCACATGCGACCCAAACAGGAAATAGAAAGCCTCAATGTAGTGTAAGTGGGTTTAGCGTGTTTGTAAATCATGTGTACCTGTGTCTGTGTACTCATCTCTCACCACTGATTAAAAAGCACAGATGTAAGCTGCAAACAAAAATGAAAGCCCACCTATATCAACTCTTGTCAGTAAATGCCTCCCACTCTCTATGTGGGGGAGGTGAAAGTATTTGGTGCAGGACATGGGGTTTTTTTTTTTTGAACACCATGTCACAGTGAAAGGGTGCACAGCTTCTTTCCTCAGGGACCTATAGGGACATTATATCTGTAAAGAGTCAGAAGGCATGCAATGAAAAACAGTGGTGCGTTACTGTAATGAGGCATCATGTAGCAAGAAAAGGTCACTGGGGACTGAGCAATGATTGAAAGTCAGAAAATAAGAATATTCATTACTCTATTCTCTATTCCCAGTAAAAGTACACCCCTTTCATATAAATGCGTTTAATTTCAGCGCCTGTTATACATAGCAGCTCGATGCGGGACAAGATTGCAATGGACATTTTCACTGGTCTGCCAGAAAGAGGAGAGCTTTAACAAGCAGTGATGGGAAATGTTCAGCGCTTCACTTCTGATACATAATACAGCACAGTCAGGCAGTACACTGACTACCTTAATGGACTGAAGTTTGAAACCCCTGTTTATTGTTACTATAAGGCTGACTTCCCTGCACTGTACAGCGTGTCGCCACATCTCATTCCTGGTGTGCATGCACATACTGTAAACAGGTGGTTTGTATTTGGCTGTGTTACATACAACTGATGAAATGGGAAGAATCCCCCCCCCCCCTCCCCCACACACACAACACCTTCTGCAATGCTCAGATGCAAGGAAAGATATTTGAGATGTCACCCAATGCACAAGTCCCAGATTGGGCTTATTTGACCTATATCTGCCCAGTTTAGAGACACTTTTACAAGATAGTTGTAAGTGCACCTTGATGCATAAAAGAGATGTGAACTATTTGAATTTTGCCCTGATGACGTCTCCTGTTCTGAGCAGTGTTTCACAATGTTATTGACCTTTTTAATGTTACACTGGATTTTAGACTCCTGGTGTGGGCTGTTCCCAAATGTGCAAAGAAAACAACAAAGTTACAGAACTTTGGTTAACGGACATATTATGAAAAATGGGAAAATGAGTAACAGATAATCTTTATCTGCAAGGTAAACACAGCCCCAGTAAAAAAAACAGTGAAACAAAGGAGAAGGGGGCAGTGCAAGTGAACGGGGGAGTGGAGTAGTTTGAAACCTTTCAGGACGCCAAGTACAAGAGGTTGCCCTTCAGGCAGGAGAAGTGATACTATACTGTACGTCACTACAAAGACTAACAGGACTAACAGCCTATTATATAATAACAACCCCATCTCTATTGGGCATTTAAAGTTGTATTCAGGGAGACACACTCATGGTCAGAAACCTAAAGTTTGCCCTAATTGGATTAGTATTTTTTGCATCTTTACTCAGTTTCAGGGGTGGATAATGCAAACGGTTCCAAACATAGACGAGCCTCTTCAGCAGCCAAGCAGTCAGCAGGCTCATGATGTCACTGAGGCAAGGCATGCCATAGCTCCAGAGCTGGAGTTCATACCGACACCACATGACCTCCTCATAAGGCAGAGGAGACCGGCTCTAAAGAACACAGCTACAGAAGACAAACTGTTACAGAACCCCATGTTCTCTTAGCCGTCCCTCATAGTCAGGTGACAACATGTGACAAGATAACTCGGGTCTCTCTTTTAACCCTGAGCTTGACATGTGCTGCAGAAGGCTTGATCAAAGCTGGGATGAGCGTCGATGTAAAGGGCTGCACAATTTCGAATATAAAACTTGTCCCAACATGCAATCAGTCATGTAACATGAGTGCAGCACATTGAACAAGCTGTGATGGATTATGTTTTTATCCTGACATTATTCATCTGTATCGCTTTCAGGTAAACACCAAGAGTGAAACATGCAGTTGTTATTAGCCAGAAAAGTGTTTCATAACATTGCAGCAGATATGGGGAAACCCATTAGAGGCTGATCCATAATTACCCCATTAAACCAGGTTTGAAAACCACTGCAGATTTCTAGAAGACACTAAAAGCCCCTGCATATCAGTGGTAGGGTGAAATATTAACAGCCATAACATGATGTGAGTAATAGTAATGATATTAGTTTTCCCAAGTTAATGGTGAAAACACAGTCATGCTCCAGAAAACATCCATAAATGTAGCTCAGGTACATAGTGGTGATCAAGTATCTGCTGACCTCTGCTGGCTGAGACAATTCGTTTCACTTACTAAACTGACAAACCGTTTAAAAAACACATTGAGTGTCTGAAAAATGCATCGTCACAAAGCAATGCTGGATGTTTTTAGTCACTCAGGAAGGCTTTTCATGTGACAGAAGCTATTCAGATTGAATACATATAGTTCTCAGAGGAAGAAGAGGAGACCAATGCAAGTTTATCATTGCATTCTAGTAATTCATGAAGAAGGGTCAAGGAAGTCCAGCTCATTAGAAATAAATAACAATCCAGGAGAAGCACAAAAGTCTCAAGAACAATATACTGTAATAATGTAATAATTAATTCAGGTGGAAATTGGTCTAATGACATCTAACCACGCTCAGAAGTCATTTTACTCAGCTCTCTTCCTGGAAGCATGATTATGCATCTTGTTGTGATGAGGTCCGGCCAGCAGTTCTAGTAATGATATCCACAGCAAAAAACAGAAGTGATTATTTAAGATGTTTTGCCCGGTGTTGTTGTCACACGCTTTCCCAGAATCCTCCAGCCTCCTGAACGTTAAGTGTTGATTTATGGCTTTCTGCCGACTTTCAAGCAGCCAATTGTGGAGCAGCAAAGCATCAGATGATATTTCCTGCTCTCCCTCCTCCCCTTTATATTATTTGGAAGAAGATTTTTTATCAGGAAATCGTCCCTTTCCTGATAAGCTCTTATTCAGTTAGGGAATAATTCACAGGTTTCACTTATATATTATGTAGGAAGTGTATTTGACAGACATTTTCAGTCTGCTGTATAGCCCAATATATCTAATAACAACACTTCTTGTATTGTTTAAGTACATAACATCTTCTAGTAAATTGAAAGTTTTGTGCCAGTTTCCACTGAGAAACATTTGCTGCCCACACAAGCAAACAAAACTGCAGAGCTGAATCATCTTCCCTCATTTCTGTTGATATTTCTAGTCTTCTCATTCCTGGAAGATCAGATACACGATACTGGAGGACTGGAGCGTGCCTGGATGATGATAATATACCTTGCTCTTACAGGATTAGTAATGAATAATTCATATGTTCCACTGGGTTGTAACATGTATTTGTAATCACTTTCTGTTTCTGTCTGTGCAAGCTAAAAACCAAAGACCAACTCTCTACATTTGTTGTTCTGAATCTCAATACTTTCAGACTAATTCAGTCATACGTGCTTTCTGAGTAAAAACGGCACACATTCCTGTCACCAGGAACATCCTATATGTATGCAGGAGAGCCTTCTGAAAGCAATTCAATGCAATATGTTTTCCAGAAAGTAACGCACATCACAAAGCAACAAATTATAAAACACAGCCAGCCATTATTGTTTTTTTTCTTCCCAATCTTGCCCTTTACATTCTGGGAAAGGAGCAAAGATTGTTTGGCCAAAAGCAATAAGAGGAATTAATACCAGCCCATGGCTGACTATGAACATGTTGTAAACCAGTTGGATTCAAATGTGCTAATAGATGATTATACAGTATGCAAACACACTATGCAAATATTTTTTTTTGCTACTATGAAATAGAATTACCCAGAGATCAAACACATTGTTCCCATTCAAACATTGAAATTACAATGCACACATCTTTAAAATGTTGGAGTAATGTAGAATATGAACTCAAACTTAACCTGCTTTAATCATAATCTCTGCTGCAAGTGGTGATATTTACATATAAATGGTTGCACAAATTGTATTTTACTGCCATCTACTGGTGAAAAGTTGTTACTAGTTTCAGAGGCGGTTTTTTCATCGTTGTTCAATAGGGGGACACTGGTTAAGAAGTGTGGTTTAAACACAGGCCTCTATTTTCCCAATATTTCTTTTTATCGCTATTCATTAATTTAGGAACATAACTGATACATGTAACAGTATTTTTAGGGCAGTATAGATGTGTTTTTTAGTAAGTAAGGATAAGTAACAGCAACCTACATTAATATAAATCTGTCAAAAATGACAGATGATGAAAATGTTTCCTCTGTGCTGCAGACTACAGATGTGATAAGCGACTGTCTTCTGATAGTTGTGATGTAAACTATGAAAGTGAAAAGTTCAGCTTTGGCCACTATGTTCCTACTATGACCACACAGTATCTATATTTGTTTTACATTATCAGATTTCAGATGTGTGTATGTGCATAGATCCAGTTTGAAATGTAGGAGCTAGAGTAGTATTCTCACATACTTTCCTTTTTCTGCGCTTCTTCCCCTGTCTGACAGTTAATTTATGAGAAATCATCTCATTTTGGGGACCTGCACACTTCTTCGACTCGTCTTTTCACAAGTATTCAATTGTGTCCCAGGTTGATGTCTAGTTTCTGCCCATCATTTCTCGATTTCAAAAATAAATAAAAACAGAAAGCCGGAAATGAAAATAGATGACAGAAGAGGAAGGAAGAGAGGGAGAGGAGTTAAAAAGGTATTTAAATAATTAGACTAATCTTCTAATGTAATTCCTGCTGTTTTCTGCATAGAGAGGGCGTAATACTCGTCAGTGTCAGAAACAGGTGGGCTGCAGGAACAGGTTCCACTGGAGCATGACCGTCCTCACAGAAACACATCAACAGCACATCAATAACACAAATACTCACTCACCATGCTATACTGTCAGGTCTACAGACAGGAAACTGTAATACCACATGCTTCCTCTCCCACGGAAACCTCAGTGCTGCACCAGACCACCCAGTGAGAAACACTGCAAACAAACACTAGTTCTCACAGTATGTTGCTGCTCAGAGGCTTTTCATAAAAGAATCTGGTTTGTACTCCTATGGTATATGTTACAGTGTCCATATCACACATATTTATACTGGAAACGCTGCAGGATACATGCTGTACCTCAACCATTTATTCATTTTGAAAGAGGTGAAGGTTTCAGACATTTTATATCACTGTGATATTTTTGCCATATTTGAGAAATATATATATATATATATATATATATATATATATATATATATTTTAATATATAATAATTACTTTGCAGCCTTGAATACAACTTCCCAGCTACTAAATGATAAGTGAATACAAATGTCGTACAGCCAGGGGTGATCATCACACACAGGCTTGCAAGACACGACTTACAACACAAAAGCAAACAAAATCTACAGGTTAAGTTGTCCCTCATATAGTTTTTTCTGTGGCACTAATGTTACGGTCTGAAGAACTTATGGTTGTTTCTGTTTTGGTATGCACATTTTGGCCACATGAGGGCAGTAGCTGTCAAAGGATAACAAGTTAGTTTAAAACCTTTTCATTGACATCCCACCAAAACAAGGGGAAAAAAAATAAATAAAAAAAACAGGGTGCCAAGGTAAAGTACAACAGAATATCAACAGAAGCCTTTATATAAGCAGTTAATGGGTGGAAAGAAATCAAGCTTTTTTAGAATATTCTTTAGAATTATTAATTAATAGATATCTAAATATGCTGAGCACATATTTATACATATTCTCTCAGTTAATTATGATTTTTGAGATATGACCAGGTTTTCGGCTTGAAGCCAGTTGTAAAATATAAAATGCTGAATGTGAAATCATGCAAAAAAAAATAGTGGGGATAAAAAGTGTTTCCAGATTCTGGTTTGCCATGCAGCTCTCTGTACAGTGTTAAACAACAAACAACTGTTATCTGCACTGACAGGCTGTGTTTGAGTAATGGCACTGCTGAATCCCACACTGAACCACAGAGAGTGGGAGGGGAAAAAAAAAAAGACAGAAAGAGAGAGAGAGAGAGCGAGGTTGTGGGATCTTTAGAGGGAGCACTGGTTTGAGGAAGACACTGTATAAATACGCAGGCAGAGGAGAGAAACACCTTAAGGCTGTGAATGGACATGCACATACATCCATCCATGTCTACTGTATGTGTAGAGTGTATATAATTCTGGCCTGTCAGTCTCTGTCTGGTTATTTCATTCTACCAGTCTTTGATGATGTGGGCCGGGCCAACCTGACAGCCTGAATCTTTACCTGTCACCACACTCAAGGTGCGATGGGTAATCTGTTTAAGACTGACCACTCGCTCTCTCAAAAAACACAACATATACACACTCATGAGCGGAAACACACACTCATACACCAACATAATATTGCTGTCCTGCTTCGAGGAGATGGTTTTGCAATGCCCGAGTGGCTCAGTGACAGTCTGTCAATCAATCAAACTCATCCCACCCCATCTCACCTGTAAATGAGTGTCTGTCCGTCTCCAGGGCCGTGATAGGCTGATTGGCTCTGTCAGTCCCAGTGTCAGGCAAATGTAGATCAATGGGAACCATTCAGTACAGTGCCCTGTAGATTCGAACAGATTTCTCCACAGTCATGCACCGCTGATGGCAGATGTCACCGAAGATGGACCCAGCCTCAGTGAGCTTCTGAGTAACGTGAAGGCACTGGGGGATGACCAGAAATAGTATGTGTGTGTCAGTGAAAATAAATATGCATGTAACAAAAAAAACAAAAATGTACATATGAAAATAAGATTGACTAAAATTACTGTATTAAAGCTCATTTCATGTGATATGTAAACAAATCTGCGCAAAATGTGTTATACTGTTTGGATGGAGTTGTATGATAAATGAATGCACGGCTGCATTAATTTGTGTATACAGATGAATAAATTACATTAATGAATATATTCATCTTATTAAATTCTTTCAGCTGCATTGCTTGCACATACTGTAACCACAGAAATACTGACACATTTCCAAGGGCAAATCATTCTGGTTTCTACGGAAGCGTATTGCATTCACTTGAAAAAAAAAAAAAAACCTCCTGTTTTTTTGAGTAATTTTTTTTCTCCTGTTTTACTGAGTAATTTTTTTCCTGTTTTTCCGAGTTATTTTTTTCCACCTTGTTTTTCGTGCAAATTTTTTCCTAAATTATCGCGATACTTCGCAATCCCGCGAGAACACCCATCCTGTTTTTCGATGTAATTTTTTCCCCTGTTTTTCCGAGTTATTTTTTCCACCCTGTTTTTCGTGCAAATTTTTTTTGTAAATTATCGCGATACTTTTTAAATCCCGCGAGAAAATCCAACCTGCAAGTGACTCCCGTCCATCCATGGTGACTCCTGTCCCGCACGTACATGCCCATGGATACATCATCTTGTATCCATGGAGCATGCCATATATATCCAGCTGATCCTGGAGAAACATTGCTATGTCTATGAGATCTGAATGGGCTTTCCTTCTGAACAACCGCAAAGTCTTCAGGTGCCTGCGTAAAGTCGACAAACTAATACCATATATGACTTAAAGACAGGACTATCTCCCAGTGTCTTAAACCCAGATCAAAGTAAAACCTAATTAAACTAAACAAGCCGGCCATGTTTGCTTCCGTTCTAAGTATCTCAATAGAAAACAAATTACCTCGAAAAACAGGTTAAAAAAAATTACTCAGAAAAACAGGTTAAAAAAAATTACTCAGAAAAACAAGAGGAAAAAAAAATTACTCAGAAAAACAGGAGTTTTTTTTTAAATTTCAAGTGAATGCAATACGCTTCCGTAGGTTTCATCATCTATAAGAACACATTTAATAATGGGTGTGCCATATGTACAGATATATATATATATACACACTATTATATGTATATTTATTTGATGTCTCATGGTAAATGGTAGTGAATACAAACATGTAAAGAAATACGTACAAAAATATAATTCTATTGCATAGAAATCAATAGATGATAGATCAAGGAAAAAAAAACAACCTTGTACGAATCCCTGTAGCTTGGTCTGTTGTGTCAATGTAGTATTGTGGAGTCTATGTGTATCACACTTTAAAAGACTCGTTCCTTCTCAAATCAATCATTGAATCTACTCTTGCTCTGCATTACTAGACCCATAAACAGGAACATTTATGATGAGGTTTATTCAATGTAAACAGTATTATGGATATTAGTCCACAGATAGCTTTGTAGAAAACCAAAGTTACGCCCCCTTTTTAAGGTTGACCTTGTTCCATTAGTTCTGGTAAATATATTTTCTCATAGTAGTGTTGCATTCAACTGTTTTTCTAAAAAAAAAAAAAAGTGGGGATTTCAAATATTATTGTTTTGCTATGCTATTTTTATACGTCACTTTTGTTGTATTTCTCTCTAAATTACTTGCTTGATACTACCAAATAAAATTCGGTGGGGTCTTCAGTCGTCAGCTAGAGCACCGAGGCTCATATCATATTAGTCAACACCTCAAGGTTAAGTTAGGCTACTAAACCCATAGACCCGGGCTTCATGCTGCTTGCAAAGTGATTTTCTCTCTTTTTTCATGCTCTCAGGGTAAAATCAATGAGGCTCAGTCCAGAGAGATATTAGCTGTTTTTCCAATTCATTTATGATTTGAAACACTTGATGCTCTGAGATATTGAGGCGAAAGTTGACACAGCTTCTGTTTTCACTGCATAGATTTTGTCACCTATTCCGTACAATAGCGTTAGCTTGGAGTCCCTGCCTTGTCTGATGTTATTTTTTTTATTAGAGATTTTCTTTAACTGTATTCAGCTTGACTCTGCACAGAAGCTGTTTCAACACAGACAAAATGTGAAGCCCAATTAGACTTGTTACTTTATCGGCTATCTGTATAGAGTTTAAATAGTAAATTAATAGTGTGCTTATAGTTCTCAATTATCAGTTATTCAGATAATATCATCATGGAAGAAATATTGATAGAAAAACTCTAAGTAAAGTCCAAGTGATGTCCAAGTAAAGTTGGACATCACAGATTAACTCCAGTAGTGCTTCATACAAACTACCTGCACGGTTGGAATGAACCTTTGATCAATTAGGTTGCTTGGTTGGAAATACCTTTGTGGAGTTTATACTCGTTCTCCAACTTATTGTGGTTTTATATTTAGTCTATGATTTTAGATCAAGCTACCAGTCTGATCAAGGTTTCCATCATCTATCTTTTAAACCTTGTTGCATTCAAATTGGGCCTTGGGGACATCTACGTCTTCTAGTTTTACATGTAATGATAAAAGTGATTACTGCAAACTGAAAAGTTGCACAAACTGTAAGTGTTGGACTCAACAACTTTATGGAGTGGTTTAGCATCTTTTAGCCTTTTTCTGTGGCTGTTAGATTTACTCTAAACACTCTCATGAACACCATTTCCCCCAAAAAAAACAGCCCGGTACCAAACAGCAGACAGGGGGAACACGGTCAAGAATTTAGCAGCTAAAGAGCCAAATATTCTTCTCAGGATTTGATGGAGACCAAAACACGGCTAGGATGATAATGGATGTACTTACATATGTCAGGCTCTGTGTCTGCTGCATGTGTAAACCAAGGCCCCAGGAAGTGTGGCAGGTTTAGAAGTCAACTTGACATAGTGGCCAAACAGTGGAATTACAACTTACCCAAAAAAAAAAAGGGGGAAAAAAAGCCATTTTTCCCACACACGATCAAGGAGAAAAGGAACAACCCTCTCAAATGATTTGTTTCACTATCAAAATTTGATCCATCCGGTCTGATAACATTTGGAAACTCTAGACATTGGGCACATTGGGCATCATGATGATCTGAAAGTGAAAGCATTATCTAAGACAACAAAGACATCACCTACCACTGAAAATAATTCTAATATATCACACAGTGATTAAAACTAATTCAAAATCAGTTTGCAGAGCTGCTGTTGGTGACTCACCCTGATAAACAACCGACAGGGTCAATGGCCACCGGCTTATATATTGGTAGTTGATAGGATCCTTGTCATAAATATGTCTGAGTTGAGAAGCTGTGTGAGGTCAGCCACCCTGAGGCATTTAGTGGAAGGTTCACACCAGGTGAACAATCTCCCCGAGGAAACTCTTATTTGAATCAATAGTCCAGTGCTTAGGCTGAATGTCTATTCTCCATCTGAACTAATTGCCCTACTTGGCCTAATCATACAAACATAGATGAATACTAAACATTAGACCCCTCTGTCTTTCTCTCTCTCTTGCTCTCTTTCTCTCGCTTAAACATCCAGTCTGTTTCCTGACCAGCACCTTTTATGCACTTACCACTCAACACTCTCACACTCTTACTCCTTTACAGATGCTTTCTCCTTTCTGTCCTTTACTTATACTCCAACTCCTTGCTTGTTTTTTAAGAAGGAGGGGGGAAAGAGACTGACTGACCACTTCAGGGACCAAAGGAATGAGGTAATCCAGGCAGGATTGTGGGCCTCCTTTGTTCCACATCTCAAGACTTCCCACAGCTCCATGTGGGAAAGTAAGACCACCGGTCTGCATTCAGCGGGAAACATTGGACTGAATAATCATGTTGACAGGTGAAGAGGTGCTCCTTTGTATTTGCAGAGGAAAACATGGTATAAAAATGTTTTGTTGTTGAGTACCCTTAAAGGAGCTGCTGTTTGCCAGCCTTGTCACAGCAATATGTGAGTGATGAGAACTTCAGTGGGACATGTTTTTTTAGTTTGGCTATACAGCAATACAAGACAAATGTAATGTGAAAAGGAACAATCTTTAATGAGAACCAGTAACCATTGCCCAGGAGCCTTGTTTATGAGCAATGTCAAAATAAAACAAATTGGGCTCCCAGTTTGAGGAGAGGAGGATATGACTGGATCTGAATGTAGAATTGTTTTCACCTTTCAGGTGTCTTCAGAATACTGTAACCAGAAAGGAATGGGGTTTTATTTTTTATTTTTTTATTTTTTTTGCTCCCACTCAGTGCACCACTTTATTGAATGTTGTAAATTTATTGATGTGCCTCGTGGAAGCTGCACAAAACATTCACATTGCAGGTACTGAGCTGCTGAGTTAAAACTTTTTGGTTTCCTTCTTATTCCCTGAAGTCATTATATGACTCAAATCAAATTAGATCTCCAGAGAGAAGTAAATAAAATGCTGTCGTTCACCCTGTGTGTGTATGCTAATCCCCTCTGTAGCTGCTAAAGAATGTCCTTACATCCTAAAGCATGTTCAGAGGTGCCGCTGACAGCTCTCAGCTGTGCCTCATGCCTGTTGCATCATGTCCATTAAGAGCCGGTTTGATCTTAATAAAAAAGTAAATAAAAATAGCTTCATTCAAACAACGGTTGCAGAGTTGAATTGACTGGAGAGAGTTGAAACACAAGAGCAGCTGCTGAGTCCGACAGATATGTAATATGGATTGCTAAATATTGTGAATTTGAGAAATTAAACGCAGAGGAATAGACTTGGCGGGGTGTGAAAATAGGAACACTTAGGATATATAGGATATCAGATTTAATCTATATATAAATATGTGTGCCATGAGATCACCTACATCTCTCTCCATCTCACTACAACCCTACCAAGAGTCTTAGACAGGGGAGTCACTAAACTCAATTTTCGCTGATTACAATACTCCAAAGAGTCCAATCACTGCCACACATGACACAATATTTTCCATACGTGTAATTATGCTATTGACCAAGCCGCGGAGCTTCTTTTAACAGTCTGCTGGTATTAATCTCATGCAGGACATTTTTGTTGACAGAGCACAACTCTGATAAATTTTGGTCCGTCTCCATCAGAGCCGCGGGACGGGGAGTGGGGCTGGTTCACTGGGCCAAGACAGACAAAGAAAGTGAAGGACACAAAGAAATTGGGTCAATTTAGCATAAGAGAGATGGCAAAAGAACAGAGGACAGAGGATGAGATTCATCACCGAATTATGTGACTTCCCCTGTATGATTTGCAGGGTCTGGCATCACTCCACGGTGTTGTCTTCATAAAACGTCATATCTATGATAAGTTTACTCTTTTAAGGTTTTGCTTCATATTAAGGGGTTGCACACATGCATTTCATCATACACATATATATTCAGTCACTTCTCGTTCCTCTTACATTTTGTGACAGCAGAGCGGGATTCTCCTTGTTGATTATCTTCCACGTACTGTTAATGTGAGAAATATAAAGTTAGACTTCTGGCCTAGACTGACATTTTGAGGGAAGGCCTTAATGGTGTTTCTGCATTAGGCTGATTAAACCAGGTTCTACCTTCATTCTCCACCTAGCCTCAATGGCCTGCCGATAATAAATAGAATATACTATAACCCCAAGTAATCACACATTAAAATACTAGACGCTGCTCCTAAACCAAACGTCTTCATCTTCACCAAGCATGTGAATGTGCGCATCTTGAGTCTTCTCTCTCCTTAATCTCCTGTATATCTCAGAAAGATGGTGTCACCCCCCGTCTCAACTGTTAATCTAGCGCCTTATCGTCATGTTCCAGCTAGAGTGCTGACACACTAAGTTCCACTGAAGGTCACATTAATGTGAGTTTGGGGTCATTTTGCCTGGTATGGTATTTTAGAACTCCTGCTTACCCGGTAGGGGTCCGACTCCCCTCCGTCATGGGCAAATTTACGATCCGAGAAGTAACCGTGTCCCACATGCTACTGAGCCTCTCCCTGTGTTTAGCCTGCTAATCCCCACAGGAGATGGGGAGCAGCAGACCATGGTTATAGAGGAGCTGAAGGAGGGGAGGAGAGGAGAGGAGAGGAGAGGAGAGGAGAGGAGAGGAGAGGAGAGGAGAGGAGAGGAGAGGAGAGGAGAGGAGAGGAGAGGAGAGGAGAGGAGAGGAGAGGAGAGGAGAGGATGAGTGTCAGCAATGAAGGTGGCCCTAACAAATCAGTGACAGTGGGGATGAAAACTCATAGCCACAGCACTTTCCCTGAAGTGTCTGCTATCAGATAAGCTGAGAGATTTAGTTAAGACTTCATATTTAGAGCATGGCTTAAGCTGTGAGACGATGTCTTAACTGTGGTGATGCCAATGTCACATTGTGCCTGCTATGCTCCATTTGTCAAATAGGATTTTATCTGTGTTCTCAAAGCTTTAATACTGCATGCCTCCACCGAATTATTCAAGACCACACACAACACTGCAACATCACTGATTTGACGACCGCTGTGTGTACACGCAGCAAACGCATCTCATATCAAACGTCTCTCATTAAACCTCTGCAATTATCATTAATATTCAACTGGTGACAGAGGCAATGGAAGAGTGCACTGTTCCCCCCACAAGAAGACGAGCACATTCAAATTAAGTCAAGCGCATATCACATCCTTGCAAGACTTCACTTCACTTTTCTCCTATTACACTTCACACCATCATTAACAACAATGGCTGTAAATTGTCATAAAGAGGTTTCAGAGAGAGACATCAAGCGAAGCTTTCATCACTCTCCACATGTCACTTAGTAATAATGCTGCCTATAAAGAGTCACATTATAATTAGCATCATCCACCCCTTAAATGTAGCTTCTGTGGCTCAGGATTGTGAATATTATTAGACAGTGCATAATGCTCTCTCTGAAACAGAGTGAAAGGGTGCCTATGAGGTCACACATGCAGGTGTGTTAAACAGCAAGAAGCAGTGGCTGATAATTTGAGTGTAATGGAACCAATGGACAAACTCCTAGGTAATAATTTACTGTATATCTTGAGTGGATTTTTTTAAGAAACCAAATGCATGATTATTGTGATGACTACTATATTGTGACATTTTAAGTGTTACTGATTACCCTAAACACTGATTTGTTGATGCACAAATAAAAGCTTGTTGTGACAACGTGTGTCCCTCTGTGACGACGTTGATCAGTGCAGTTTATGAATGTCTGATGGCAGAGTAGTACAATAAAGAAAAAATGCTTCAATTGCTTAATTAAGTGATTATGTTGCACATCAAATTGCACTCTTATGATAATAATGGCTCAGGTGAACATTTTTATTTGTCACTTAAAGTGTTGAGTGCCACATAATTTTTTTTTCTTTGTCCTTTCTGCAATTAACTTTAATTATGTGTGTCAACTTATTGCTATAAATCCAAGGTATGCAATTATAAAAGGACTTGCCATGTATACTGTATGTGCTCCAGTGACCTACAAATGCTAATACATATGATGAAGAACCAAATTCCAAAGAGAAACTATTGTGCTTACTTACTTCTCAAAGTGTGTTAGACACCAGGAAATAATAAAAATGTGATCTTGTAACGCAGCCTACTTGTAATAATCTCCTTGAAAGATCTCTTTATGTATGGCGTATTTCAACCTGTAACATTAATAATTCATTCAGCTGTAGCTTTCTCTGGTCATCTTTTCTTAAATTGCTCTTTAACTTGCTGACAATAGTCAACTTCCTCCACACGTTTTAAGGCCAGTCAAAGTCTTCTCTGTAAATGAACAAGCGAGCAAAGGTTTGAAGTGACGGATGTGCAACACGCATCAGAGGTAGACAAATGGATTTTCTCCAGGTGGCTAGTTCTGGTATAGGGGCTGCTTTGGGCAAGAGAGGGAACAAAAGATATGTCAGAAGCACTTGGCTGCATGGAAGCAAGAAACAAGAGGAGATGCTGGTAGTGAATCTTCACTGAGTGAGACCTTAGCTGGAGAAACCTCCGAGTTAGTATTAGTCAGCATGGTCATGGGATGCCCCAAATATATAGCAGCGAGCCTCATAATGTAGAGATAGAGAACTTGTGCTTTCATTAACCTGCATTAATTGATTTTTTTTTTTTTTTGCCACTTGGGGGTAGCACTAGAAGCTGTAAACGCAACATTGAGTTGCTAAAACATTATAACAGTTTATATGTCTATTTACAGCAGACACGTAGCAAGTTGACAAAATTATCATTTATGTCCATCCAATATTTACTCTTCTTTTAATTCTAGTTTGGTCTCAAAACTCACAAACTGCTGAAAATAAATCTGGATTTGCAGTGACTGAATGCTCTGCTGTTTTCAACACGTTGGGTTTGTCAGAGATTGGATCGCAGTGACAGTGAAAAAAACATTAAAGGCTATAAATAAAAAAAATATGGATTTGTGCACCCCTTGAAGAGTATAACTATCAGAAAATGTGGTGCCTATAAGAAGTGCCAGTCTTATAGATTGGGGTGGGCTGTAGTTCGTAAGCTTTGATTAGATGGTTTGTGCACTATTGAAAAGTAACTGTGGAGCCCAGCTACAGCCAATTCCACTATGTCACCCTCCCAACAGGATTACGAGTGGCTGGCAAGTTTAAAGGAGCAGAAAGTGGAGAATTCTAAAACTGCCACTCCAGTGGCGATGCTTGGGTAATTAAAGCTAGCAATTAAAGCTTTTATAATCAGCACTGTCAATGAACTGGTGCACCAAGATTAACGTTTAGAGTTGCACTTTAAATTGCTGGATGCATGCTGTGCCAAGGAATGCTTTTTTTTTTTTTTTTTTAAATTCTGCTTGAATAGAAATGGTGTGACTTATAGTATAGGACAGGAAAGAGTGATGAAGGGTGATGGAGAGGGTGGAGGTGTTTGGCTAGTTGCATCTGTGCACAACCACATGTGTTTTTTTGTGGATGTCCTTTTACTGGTGTCCATGTGCACGCACGATAAGATGTAATTCATCATCACAACGGAAGAGAGAATAGGACATGTCCAAATCAGCCTTCTAAAAACATAACTAATACATCATGGTATTTCCAGGCTTTCATCATATGTCTTTGAGGAGCTGTGATGCATCACGTCATCTCACTAACAGCACTCCAATGTGTGCCCAGATCATGAGAGAGTCTGTAATGGTTAGAGTGATAATGCATAATAAAGATACATAAAAAGGAGATTTAACTTTCTCTATATGGTGCATCCTGGATGAATGTGTCTGCAGACCTTGGCCAAGGGGAGTCCTAGCAGAAAATAATGTTGTGTCTCTGTTTCCAATAAAACAAAACAGTAAATTATTTACAACAGGCCACTGGGTGCGCGTCCACCTCATTTGTATTCCCGTCGCCACGGTGATAGATGTGACATCATGGTGATGAATGAAAGCGCAGGGATTTTAAAATGCGCTTCCTCTGGAAACCAAGGACAGATGGTTATTTTTTATGAGAGCCGCAGAATAATCAAACCAAATGAGCAGGACTATTTTGGTAGACATAAAGGTGGTTGTGTAAATGTGAAAATGAAGATGTCAGTTTCCAGAAAGTCTGCAAAAATAATTTTACTCACAAGGTGTGAACAGTGAAATCAGAAAGACAAAGCAATACACAAACTGAAGTTTCAAACTGTAATTGCATTCGTGTGGTAGGATTGATTAAACATTTTGATTATGTTCTGTATGAGTAGTCACAAATCTTTGAGACCAAGGTGAAGTAAATCTCTTTCTACACCTGTCATGTTCAACACAATTTAAACTGTATCTCTGACCTCTTTCTGACCTCTTTCTTTTAGTCAATTAAATTCCTAGTCTCAGCTTTTTGCACTCACTTCTGTGAAGGAAAAAAAAAAGAAGAAAAAAAATCAACACGTAAACACACACAAAAATGCACAAGAATAAAACCTGCAATGTAATTTTATACAAATTTGTTCTTTCACAACCAAGGTCAGCATATGGGTCTTAAAAAATAAATTGCCTCTGAAAGCTTTCCCAGCATATGGCGGCCATCTTGGCTTATCGGTGCGTAGGTGTGATTTTTTTTGTGCTGGGTTGTGCTCCATCCAGCCTCCCCTGACCGGCTGATTGAACACAGGTGTAACAGCTGAATTACAGTCTCACTGTTGGACATTAACCCCCTATATCTGGACTGAAATAGTCATTACTGATGACACCCAATGTAATTGCTAATTTTACGCTTCAGCTGGCACATTTTCCACTCGTCTTCTCCTCATTCACCTCTTCTTTCTCTTCTATACCAGTCCAGGCTTAAGATATTCACCCCTCTTATCTATCTTTCACTATATCCCGGTCGTAAGAGCAATTTATACCTGTCTCTTCTACTGAGTGTCAGTCAACAACCTCACAGGTAAAATTGTGAGGAAAACATAAACTTCTCACCCCCCCCCCCTCTCTTCTCACATGTAGCTGTAACTATATCTGCTTATAACCATTCATCTACTTTCTGTACAAGCTTATCAGAAAGCATTGTGGGAAAACACTTACATTCAGAGTTTGCACTCACCTGTTTGAAACTCTGAAGACGTGCAAATGTTCACCTGGAGCACCTAGAGGAAACCCACATGAGCCATGCTCCTGAGCTTTATCTGACCTTTGTCTTGTTTCACTTTTCTAATAAATCTTTACATATATCTCACTATTGAAAAGCACGAAGGCAAATGCTTGAGACATCTAAACTTTCAGTTAGTTCAACTTCCATTAACATGTATTTTCCCTCTGTTGCACTTTCAGTAAAAATAAATAAATAAGACCAACTGCATATTGAGCTAGACTGTGGCAGTAGGAAGCATGAAGAGGACAGTGGCTACACTGATTTCCTGAGGCACACTGAAATGACATGAAGAAATATGCAAAGAACCCCAGCTGCTCCAGGATTCCCTAAAATCAAAGTGACTGTTTATTCTGTTGCTTTTTTGGTACTACGGGGCAAAGAAAACATAATTTTCAGAAATAATTTGAAAAGTCTGCCATCAGCTAATATAATTGTAATTTAACAGGGATGCTGCGTTACATTGACATACATTTTTAATGCGAACATGTCTGCAGCTTTATATACAGGAATTGGTTGAAATCGCAGGGAAAGGAATGCATATAATAAAATTATTCATTGCATTACTTCTCACCTATAATCAAACAGGAACTCATGACATTATTAAATGATATGTACATTGTCAGCTCTGGCATCCACCTTCCCAGTCAGCCTCATGTCACTCATAATTGTACATGGGATAATTGGTCCACCTAATCTTTTGTCTAATTCCCAGCAGATTTCACTATCTGCCCCCAATGAGTGACAACGTGACATTAAACCCATCATTATCACACTTTGCCGTGCTGTGAAAGGTTAGTTTGCACAGCAAAAGTATAGGAGGACATGTTAATGTGAGGTGGAAGTAATTGCTCAGAAGATGTGGGGAAATAAATGTAACATGGCCAAATACTGTTGCTGTCATTCCCCCCGATTTGTACATACAGTAACAAACTCATATTGAAAATCTTGCATCCCTCTTACATTGTATTGGAAATATAGCAAGTAACAGAAATCAAAATAATATGTATATAAGCCTTAAATATCCATAGTTTGCATTTATTTAAAAGATTGTATAAAAAGGTCAGTAAAAATGAGGTTTTAAATTCATAATCATGGCTTTTTTTCCCATGTTTTTTACTTGATAACAAAACCTTCTGAATATATTAATTCATATCTCAGTGCAACAACATAAGGACATTGGTATGCAAGCATGGCATAGATGGCAGCTCCTTTTGTCAAGGTCAGCGTGACTTCTGAACTGCATCCATCCTGTGACTGACAGGATGCTGATAGAAGACAGAAGAGAGGCAGAAAACGTATAAACATCTTTTCATCCTGGAAAAAAGGAAAAAAAACAAAAACAACTGTAGGTGCTAAAATAACCCCTCATGTTTGAACCAAAGGGAGCAAAGGTCTTGATCTTGAGCTGGCGTCGGCCACATGCTCATCTGCATTTGCACTGGAGGTCAGATCCACTCACCAGGGGGAATCTACGTTCAAGGAAAAAGCACAAATAAGTGGACTGCCCTTGAACGAGGTGGCACGTGATCATACATAAGATATAAGTCTGTTGAGGATATAAAAAGTATGGTACTACAAAGAGAGCTGTTTACCTGACCAGATAAAAGAGCATACATGTTTGAGTAAGTCTGATAAAAAGAACAAATTCAATTTAGATGTGGAAAAGAAAATCCATCAGTTTAAAAAAAAAAAAAAAACTCTTAAGAGAAAAACAAGGTTAGAAAAATAATAGAAAAAAACATCTTAGGAGATCTTACTTTTCTAGGTATACCATGATTTCCTTACTGTCGATTGCATAGCAGTCATTTTTCTTTAGTTCTACACTGTATTTTGGCCTAATGATAATATACATGTTGACAGGATGAATTGGAAGTAATGAAATTACTTGGTTCACCTTTAACCAAGTGTCAGTCATGCTTACTTATTTTCAGCGAGATGATAAAATTAGCGTAAAAAAAGCAAAGAAAAAAAAAAGCTGTCTGAGCGTGAACGATTAGATGTCATGTTGCTATGATATGAAATGGCAGACAGGATGGTAAGCAAAGCAAATTAACATAAACACTCACCTTATAACAAAAAATATTTCTGGTGCCTGGAAATAATCTTGATTGTATTTTTTCTTGTTTGTTGCACATAATGGGTTTGGATGGTGATACATCGAGTGAGAACATTTGAATGACTTTGAGACATTTGTTTTTCAGTCGTTTCAGTATCTTTTTATCATCATGCTTCCACTTATTGAACAGAAAATTGTGTATTCATATATATATATATATATATTAGACTGTATTTTTATTGAATAATAATGGAACGAGGTTGAAAACAACAAGGTCATATTAGATTGAGGCTGAATGATGCTCATTAAAGCCACTATCTATGAACCTTTGTTGCCCCACATGCAAAATATGAGCATCTCCTGAACATCATTACTGAGAAACAATGCTCACATCATCGAGTGAATGCCCTTCAAAAATAAATGAATTTCTGGAGGGAGGTCTTTATTCCAGTAAACTAATCCAAACTCAGGAGCTCCTTTCTGTGAGGAAACAGTGCTAACCACTATGCCACCATGCTGGTCAAAATTTGGCATTACACAAGTTGTACACTGTCTGAAAGTGGTAATAATCTTACATATTAATTGTCATCGAGCCACAAAATGTTCACTGTGGTGAAATTCCCTTCTTGTTCCTTATTTTCTATAGGGAGCCCCCAGGTAGGAATGAGTGTGGGGGACTTCAGTGTGGCTTTATTGCAACCGGCGGTGAAACATAACTCATTACAAGTGCTGTCATCAATGTAGTTAAGTGGCTTCTTCACACTTTTTTCAGGCGGAAGTGCTTTTTAAAATCAATAACTCTATTTTCTATTTTCACTGAGATTTCTTTTTGAAGCACTGACCTCATTTGGCAGTTGAATTGCAGCTACATATATACAGTGGTGAAAAGTAACTAACTACATGGTAAAATAGTTACTGTCAGGATGCCACATTGACTTTTTTTTTTTTTTAGAGAGACATTATAGAGGTTATATTCAACATACAAGACTTAATAGTCATTACTAAAATACAGGTTTCCCAACAGAAAACAGAATGATATAATTAAGGAATGGTTAGGTACCATATTCCTCGAAGACACTTACAGTGAAGAAAGTAATGGTACATCAATTTGAGGAGGACAAACACAGACTTACATCCAGTTGCTGCTCCATGTCTATTCACTTTGGTTGCACATGCACATTCTTCCACAACTGCCGAAATCCACTGAGATGCATTTTTCCAGCTTTCTGCACTTAATCACTAAATTTTACTGATTGCACCAAGGTGATCGACTGAGGTGATTAACAAGGGAACACGAGCTGAAATGGCAGCAGCTAATGAGGCACACTGGGACTCAGAGGGTAAGGCTCTGTTGTTGCTCCAACAACTCCAGTAAACAACATGCTGACTCATCCGATGACACGGAGAGAGTTCTTACTATACCCTTTTACTTGTTTTTGCACAAACAGGAAAGTACTGAATGCATGCAAGAAGTCAACTGTGGCACGCACATACACACAATTAGACCCGCTAAATCAACAGCTGTACAGTCAGGAGACGTAGCCGGAAAAAAAAAGTTATTTTTCCTCTCTCCCGCTGGTTAAACCCATGTATCTCCCCCTCTCATCATTTCCTTTCACCCCTGGACAGAGGGAGACTGAGGGGACAGCGTTGACAGATGTCCACGCAGCCTGAGGGAGAAGCACTGAATGAATCTTGCAGATGTGTGTGTGTCTCATGGGTTTCCACCTCCTCTGGTGACTACTCACTGGTCCTGGTGTTAACCCTTCTTGTGCTACCAAACAAATGACAACCACCAACACATAGACCATTACAATAAATATCATAAATGCTGCATTTAACATGCACTACCTTCTTTGAGATCCTGAGTCTCTCCACATTTCTTACTCAGTGTCCCTGAGTGACTTCTGGAGGTTTATCTGACAAAGAACACTTCTTGTAATTTGTGACAAACTTGGCCACTTGTTTAATCATACAGGGCTTAGGCTTTGCAATAAGGTGTTAAAATGAGAGGAAGAGCATCTGTATTCACTGCAATACCACGCATGTGTTTGTTGACGGATACCTGGAGTTATCTAAAGCAGCCTATTGATTTGCACATAGGATGGGAACAGATTTATACTTTGATTTCCTTGAGTAAACACAGAGTGTTTGGATAGGGATGTAAACCAAAGCCCAGTCTGTTGACTCCATTTGTCATATATATTCTCTATTCAATAACTCAATAAAGTGTTTGAGACAGCAGCTGCTGAGGGGGGAACTTCAAGGAGAGCATGTCTCAGTTAATGTATTTCTGTCAGCGGGAAGGAGGGACCGAGGAAAGGAAGAGGAGAAGGATGGGTGGATGGAGGTAAGAGGTGAGTGATCTCTCCATTGCTTTTATCTACAACTCTGTCTCTTTCTGTCTATTTTTATGTTGCCTTTTCTTCCGATTTGTCTCCGTCTTTTGTTTTCTCTCCACCCAGTAATTTCTTACATTTTTACTTTTTACTTCCTATGTATATGGACCAATCTCACAGGAACTCTAATATGGCTACACTTAAGGCCATAAATTATAATAAAGTGCCATTCTCCAATTATGTTCTGTTGGTTTCTCATAACTGCATGCATCATTGATTGCGGCAAACTAGGCTATTAATGTTCTTGTTGACACATATACAGTATACATCAAACAAGTTTTCCAAATTGGTTTTGTCCGACTTCCCTTTCTCCTATTACTCAGTTTCAAAGTTTGCACCCGGTTTGGTTTGAGCATCAAACATGAATATTTAGCAGTCCTTTGAAACCTGCAATAGACAAAACACAAATAGTTTTTTGATAAAATTGAGTTGTCGTGAAGTAGAAAATGTGTAGTTCACAACTACAGGCTTGATCAAAGTCTTTGTCAATTGTTTCCAGAGAGTTTATAGAGATATGGCAGACCATCACATCTGTTTATTACATTACCTCACATCTGATCTTCCTAATCTCTCATAGGAAAAAGACGGAGGGAGAGAGTAGTATCAGATATTAATGTACTGACAACCTAGCAGACCTGAGATTCTCTCTCTTGTCCTTATGAATATGGATGAACAAACCCACCAGGAGAGAAAGTATACACAGCTAGTTTTAATGCCTTAATGCGCATTACGGCAATAATAAGAGAGAAACTACTTAGATCACACAATTCTCCCGAGTCTCATCATAAATAACAGTTTGCATGTAGCTTACTTAGATAAATAGATGGATGGATGTGAGGGATGGAGCGCCTGCATTCACTCAAGCTTAGAAAATGTCTCCATGCACATTAATTGCAACTGCTAAAAAAAAATCTGTGTTGTGTGTGTGTGCACGCCACGTGCATGCGCATGTGTATTTGTGTGTGCAGGAAAAATAAAAGCTAGGGCAATCACATCTCCAGAAAATGTCATTGACTCCCATTACACCCACAAAGCCCTCAGTGCCATTACACTACAGGGCAAATTAGTCACTATGAAGATGAATTGTTCCACGAAAACACAATAACTTACCCGGTATGTAGAATTCCCTGTGAATTATTAACAGAGCAACTCATCAGAGAGTTGCATTCCTGGGTAAAAAAGTCTCGGGTATTTGACAAATATCTTTATGGAGTATCCTTTCTCACATACATGACTAACCAAGCATAAAATAAATGCCAACACACATAAGCCCACACAAATGACAGCATATCATCATTGCACACGCAACATATCACTCACCAGTGTGCACATGCACACAGACATACACACTAATGTGTAACACTGGCCATATCCTATTTATCCAACTGTGTGTGGAGCCATATATTATCTGTGGCTTGACACCAGGCCATTAGTTACAGTCTCTCATCCAGCTATCAGATGGTGGGTCCACCCTGAAAATCCTCAAGAAAAGCTATGCTGCCCTACACACACACACACACACACACACACAAACACACAAACACACAATCACATTTCCATAGTCAGTCACTAAACTGAAGCAAAATATGGTGTTAATTATGACAAAAATTAAAATATATATTTTTTTTTATCTTTTATTTATTCATTTATTTATTTATATTGTATAGATAGTTTTTTTTTTTTTTACATTACACCTTACACTAGAGAAATGAATTATAACTAGATAATTTTTTTGTGGAAAACATCTTGTAGGTAAGTAGCAGAACAAGGGCTGGTTAAATCGCAAAGCATAAAGCATATTAAAAGGTCCAAATATATGGTTAAGATATTTATTCTTACAGTTAGTGGGTCTTTTCTAAACAGTGTTGATGTGTAGATATATTATTTACTACAAAGATTTGTTCAATTATATGAAAAGGTATATCACATGTGCATGTGGTGTTTTTGTGCAAAGTGCGGGGAGAGGTGAGGATTTACTGGTCTTAGCCATGTGCTGTACAGAGCATATCAGGTTTATGTGAGCTTGGTTTGCAGTGGTATGACCATTCGACTGCCTTCCTATGCTGCCTGACAATGAAAGATGTGTCCATAACGAGGTGGCGACGGACAAACTACGTAATGGGAACCCAACCTGTGAGACGAGCCATTAATCTTGGTAAGGCAGAGATGACCAGTGAACCTGGTCTGCTCACTGTAACAGGAACAGTAACATTAGGATTTCATGCCTCTCTGATTCCTTCCAGGCGCGTTCTGTGTTCTGGCTTTTTGAACAGAACACTACCTGATTTCCCTAAGGATCCAAGCTACCAGATCATCTCTGGTTTTGTATGAATGCAGCCTCTAAAAATAGGACAATTGATCTAGGTCAGGTCACAGGACCATTAAACAATTTTCTGCGAAGAAATAAATATAGCATATTCAAGTCAAACCAAAGTTTATGTGGGGCACTATGAGGTAAAACTTGTTCATGTGTATTTCACTCGGTGCTCTGGTTTCCTCATGCATTCTCTACATATATAAACATGACCTGTTCATTGTATGTATGCCAAGATAGCCTCCATCACCGCACCATCTGCCATAAGTGAATGAAAACTTGTTCCCACATTTGTTTATGTATTGTTGGTCAGTGATCCAACTGTAGGTAAAATAAAATTATGATGAATAATACTTTATATATCCAAATATTAAATTGATACTATTAATTCTTCAAAATCAAAACCAGAATAATTTAAATAATTATTTTAAAAACTAATAAATTAAACTAATTAGGCTACTTTTCATGACAAATATGCAGCAGTGGAAGAAGTAGTCAGATTTAACTATTGGACACTAGATGTTTCCTACTTCACTGTAAAGTCTATTCTGAGTCTATGTGCACTGGAGGTTTCAAATTTCCACACCAACACTCATGTAAGTTGTAATTGATTGGCTTCCAAACTAGATGCAATTTCACAAATCATGCTTGCAGCCTCACCTCTTAAAATCTGATTTTCAATAAGCACAAACACACTTTTTCAGGAGGTGAATGTGAAAACAGCCTTGTAATGTCAAACTCTGTATACATCATTCTGCACAATAAAGCACAAATATCCAACTGAAGGAACAAGAAGAAAAATAATGAGTGAAAAGTACTATATAGTAGCAGAAAACTTAACTTAAGAGCAGTACCTGAGTGATTGTACTCACTTGCTTTCTACCACTTTAAATATACTACAGGTTCAGGCGGACACCTTCCTGTTACCTCTCATATCTCATCACATGACCTTATCTACTAACAAGGGAGACACCGCGGTTTGTTTAACCTGGCTGTCAACGGCCTTAACAATCTTTAGCTGTTAGCATTGTTAGCTGTTTCTTAACTGCTGTAACTGCAGCGCTTTTTTTTATGTAGCTTGACTAGCTGCCTTTCAAAGCAAGCAAGTGTTTTCACTGTTTCGCACTGTTTCCAGCAGCTGCTGTTGCTAGGATCGTTCCATGTGTCGTCATAATCAGCTGGAATATCAAACGTCACTCAGGGCCAGAAGCAGAGACTTTACCCAGAGGATAAGATGCTGAGTTTCACTGCTTCACTTCTACAAGCTAAGTACTTGTTTCATGTGCTAACTTGCTTTATGCTGTCTTGGCTAACTTATGCTCAGTGGTTTGTTTGTTTGTTTGTTTGTTTGTTTGTTTGTTTGTTTGTTTGTGTGTGTGTATGTATTAGGGTAATGTTAGGACCAGGCTACTTGCTGCTCTTCACTGCTGTAACTTAACTGTTGAGTATTGTAGTGTTGGGCTGAAAGGTTTTTTTGTGGCATATTTCGCTGTTGCTTGCTTGAAAGTGTGTTTCCTCTTGGCTCAGTTAACTGTAGCCATCAATACAGTGTGGGGGCGATATTTGTTTTTAAGGATGTAAACAATACATTTTTATTAATATGTTTCTTGGAATGGCTTTTCACACTTCATATCCAGCTAAGCGTTAAGCATTTCACCCAAATGTGTTAATGTGTGTGAGGGCCATATCATAACTGACTATATCTGAATCATTGTCTTACACTTTATGCTGTTCTTACTCATCACAACTCATATACACTTACTGATTGTCATCTGGTTATCATCATATTTAAGATTTTAGTAAAAGACATTGCCTGCTCAAAGCCTTGGAAAATCACTGAGATATGTGTGTATGTATCTCCGTGTGCTACTGTCTGTTGATACTAATAATAGAAATGAATCTCATATTTATGGACATGTCTTGCATCCTAACATCTGCTTTCTGCTTCTGAGAGTGTGCCTGTTATTGTGCATTTCAATTTAAAATATAGGAAAATGAGCACATCACTTATGTCCCTCACAACCACAAATTAAATGTCCTTCAAAGTTTTGGGTAAAGCGTCTGAGTCTCTCGAGGTTAAACATTCATCTAGAGTGGAGCTTTATGAGTGCTGTATTAGACTGGGCTCTATTTTTGGTATTGAAGGTCTTGTGGGTTGACGTGGCAAACAAAACAAAACGGAACAAAACAATAGCACAGAGCACAGCACCCTGTGCCAGCGGGGTGACAGGGCACTGGCTCCAATGATTGATGATGAGAGAGCGAGGAGTATCCCCACTCTGTTGCGATAAGAGGCTATAAGAGCGAGTAGAGGTGAATATAAGGATTAAATTAAGATGTGATGGTGCCGTAGCGTAGCCGCAAGCTGAGATAGACAATGTTTTATTTACACCTTAGACACGACACATTAAACATACAGCTCATTTCCTCCACCTATGTGAAGGCATGAGGGAGCTAAAGCATAGGTGAGTGTATTTAAATATCTCTGCATGCGTGTATCGAACAGTATGCATGCATGCAATATTGTAAATATGTTCCACTTTGCACCATCTTCGTGTTTGGGGAGTTAGATGACCTTAATTAGGAAAAAAAGGGATTATTTTCCTTCTATACTTGGTGCCCTTAATGGAAAGCGATTCAATTCAATTCAGCTCATCATGTCTTTTAGATTACCAGAAAACACATCTTGCGCACCACAAAGTGTTATTGACGGCCGCATCATATATCACTGAATTTTACTTGTTGACAAACTGTGCAGGAAGACTTTTTTTTTTGTTGTTGTTTTTTCAGGTTCAACATTTATATAAAATGTTAAGGCCTTTTTAATAATTAAATGATACAGAATGTTAATTAACTGCTTCGAAAACACATATTGTAGTTCAAAAAAACATAAATTAACACATTGTGGATACATAGATTCTTCTTTTTGGGAGTAAAAAAAAGAAATGGCAATAATTTTATTTTTTAGAATAATCTAAAAAGTGGTACAACAACACAAATGGTCCAATTGCCTATACCCATGTTTGTTTGTTTTTTCAGACGACAAATAGATGTTTTCTGTATCCCAACGTTTATGACTGCATGTTTTCCTATACGTATTACTGTTTCAGTGGTGTCACCCTCTGTCTGGGCAACACTGTATAATACTCCTGTTGGACCATTTTACTTCATTCGTTACTGCTGTTTTGTCAAATTAGATGAATTTCCCCCCTAAGCGTTTACCACTAATTATAAACACCAGAACAGATGGGATGTAATTCTTTTACGGAAACTCTGCAGCCCGGCCAAAGTGCTGTGGCCACGTCTTGTTCCATGGTTGATCTTCAATGCTCTGAGATAGGAGCTTTATTTGGGCCAGGAGGTAAAATGAAAGTATCGTAAAACTGGTGTTTTTGCATTCTTGTACAGTTCTGAGACCTGAGTATGTTTTTCTTTCATTTCAATATCATTGTATCATCATAGTGAACCAGAACAAGGACGCCATGAGTGGAATTTTCCTTTTCCAAATTTCTATCTGAACAATCTTTGTGGGAAAACAATACTTGCTCTCCATGGTGACTGACTCAATAAACAGACTTGTCAGTTATTCCACAAACAACACATGTTCGACCCAAACAATGGACATGATGATTAGATTTTTCTCAATGATATGATTCAGTCTAAGTTGCCGTTTTCCTTCCTGGTTTTTACATTTGTTCAAGGTGCTTTGTGTCTCCGTCTTTTCGCCGATCTCGCTGAGCGTTGATTCCCGTGTTTTCTCGTGATTTATGCGCGTACAGTGTATGTGTGTTTCACCAGTTATGGCACAGAATCATATAGTTGAGCCCCGATGACCAGCTTTTTGACAGATGGCATGTCCACACTTCTAAACTGGCTGATATTGGCTGGTGGCTGCTACTGGACAGTCATCGTAAACTCGCCATATGTTGCAATATGCTGCACAGATTGAGGCAGGGGGGAAAGTGTGTGTTTAAGGGCATAGAGTGGCAAGATGAAACATTCGTAGAGGAGTTGAGCATATGTTCACATCATGTCATCTTTACCTTACTTTACTTCCTCACAGGCGCGTAAATGTATTCATATAATAAACTGTATATTTTTAGAACTTCAATCCCTTCATTTGATAGTAATTGAATATTGTCTACATGTGAAGGCGCCAATCTGAGTCATGGTTGGGTTTTTAAGGTTTGAAAGGCAATAGTTGACCATTTCTCACCAGAGCAGAGTTTAACCAGGACAGGTTCTTCTGTCCGGACCTGCAACTGGTTCCTTTCCTCACTATGAATGAGATTTTCTCTGTGGCTTGACAGGCAAGGAAAGCATTAGAGAGAGAGAGAGAGAGGTTGAACATGGCTGCAGGTGTCAAGCCTCTTCAAATTGGTTACCTCTAGAGGGAAGATAGTGTGTGTGTGTGTATTTCTAGAGATGTGTAGAAGCACACATTTGCCTAAGCTTTTGTGTGTGTGTGTGTGTGTGTGTGTGTGCGTGTACATGTGTCCATCTGACTAAGGCCAGTAGTGTAATGATTTCTCTTTGGCCTCCCTTGAGTGAATGCTGACTCTCACCTAGCTGACCACAAAAACAACACTTTAAAGGCGATAGGTGAGTAAGATTCAAATGTGAAATTGAGGGAGAATAGCCCTTCTGACACCTCATTGTATGAAACTTGCATCTCTAGCCCAGGGTGTAAAGCTAGTCCTGAAGTGACATTTCAGTTTTGTGGTTTGAAGTTGAACCAAGTGCCTGGGCAGGGATGGATCAGTGGCTTGCACTAGGCCAGATGGACAATCCTTCAAAAGAAGGTTGAACATAGAGAACATGCTGTTATTCCATCCACTACAAACCTCTACACTATGTGCAAAAATATTATAAATCAACTGCTGCTCCAGCAGTGAAGTAATACTTTTAGAGTTTTATGTGAACAGGACACATATTTTCTGACCAGACAGCCGGTCTGGAACAATAAATGTCATTCAGTCACTCAGCGTCTGTGTCTGTGAGTGAGTACGAGGCACAAGATTGAGTGCTGATCACTCAAATTCTGTTTGACCAGTGATCCGTAGTCTTGTTGCTGACTTGTGTACCGCTGAATTGTGACATATTGCACATCTAAAGTTTTGTCACGAGAAATTTTGGAGCAGGGTGCCAAATTACTCTGGAGTAACTCAGATGTTGTGATTTTTCATGCGCACATCTACACTGTCAGGAGGGAAGGTTGAGCCAAAGGTAGACTATAACTGTTTTATCATGTAAAATGGCAGTGGAAGGGAACTAGAGCTACAACTACTGATTATTTTCATAATGTGCTTATAATTTTGATAAATTTTGTTTTTGTTGTTTGGTCTAAAGAACCTCAGAATATAGTGAAAAGTGCCCATTACAGTTCCCCCAGGCCTTGCTTGTTTTGTTTCCCCAACATGCAGTGATATATTCAGTTTAATGTCACATTCAAAATTGTTTTGATTTTCAAAATGATTGCCAATTAATTCTCTGCAAATGATTAATCGCTAATTATCTCAGCACAAAGAGAGATCAAGGCAAAAAGCATTTATTATATCGACAGGGACAGGACTGAAATATGTTGTAGATGAGTACCTTTTTTTTTTCTTTTATTTTTTTTTAATTTTCACAGCTGCCTACCTTCTTCTGCTCACCGTCTAAAACTGTGTGCGTGTTGTGTTGCTAAGGCAAGTCTCTCTCTCCAGTCTAAAGTAGGCTAAATATTATGGCCTTGTTGGAAGGAAATAAATGATGCTGGTTTACCTTACCCAATCACCCACAAAATCGGCACAGGTGATGAGAACAAATCTTATGTAAATCTCCCAACTCCCTAGAGGAAAAGTTTGAAAACCTCAGCAGCAAATATTGCTTCTATTGACCCAGGCAGGCCCTCAGAGTTTCTGGCCACGTGCCATGCATTACTGCCTCTCCATCACTGAACGGAGCACTGCTGGGAGGTACTTGTTGTTCACCCACCCTGGCAACCAATTAAAAAACAGCTGGAGTTTTGCAGAGCCATTGAAGATAAGGGCCATTCTCCAGGGTACAGCATTCGCATAACTGCACCACATTATCCTCGAGGGATAATCAACAGCCAAAGGCAATACCATGCAAATCAGCAAAAGCTTTCCTCAAACTATATGCTTTCAAAGATCAAGTAGTGCTATAGCCGGGCCTTCATTTTTGATGAGGTGGACTATTAATGGGCACAATACTGTATCATATTAGCATGTAATTACAATATTTAATCCCAGAATCAAAACAATGCATAGTTTAGTAATATTTTATTCAAACATAAACAAGTGCAGTACTGTTTGACCTTCTATCCAGGGATATTAGTATCTGAAGCATACTGCACCTACAGACTGGGGATCTAGAGTCATACAGTGTCCTGGTGTACTTTTCTCTGTGAGGCTCACAATCCATTTTGGGCTTTGACTGATGTTTAAAGAGACCCCGCTACACAAGTCATCAGGAAAACTATCATATAACTAGCAGCTGGCTCTGCAGTATGCACTAGTGATTTAATTAGAGCAAGCACATTAATGATGATTGCATCTCTCATGGGTGCATTGTGCTTGTCTGTATCTGTACAGCTTTGTGTGCACAGGCACCTCATAGGTCTTAAAACAAGATCATATATTGGGGGGAAATAGGGTAGTTTATAGTGTTTTATGCCCGCTGCTGTAATGGCATGCTACAGTTCAGGCTAGTTAGATTTAGCTCAGTTCAAACTGTTACAGTATTTAAGGAGGACATTGTTCAGTGTGTCTGTGCAGTAAGATTACTTGTTCATTGATTTCAATACAATAATTTGCATACATTTGATCTGTCTTGACACCGTGAAAAACGAACAGAAACACACTTCTAGCTTCATGGTATATGAAGTATATTTCTTTTCTGTCCTATTTCTGTTCGTTTACATTTCACTCAAATATCGGGGAAAATGTCAGACTATCCTGTTTCATATATGGCAGTACATTATCTACAGAACTCACCTGTTGCATTCTGTTTCTCTGTACATAGAGAACAGGTGTATGCTTTATGAAGCTGTTCAGGGACTTTATCTCCTCTTGGATGTCTTTCCTCCAGCTTGAGACAGATTGGAAAGATTTCAGGCCTCCAGGAGTTCACAACAGAGAGGTCTGTGGCTCAGACAAAATCTCTGATCCCCGATAACATCTCTCCACTCTCTGCTTTGGCGTTCCCTTCATCTTTCCCTTTTCTGTTTTCCTCCTCTTCTTCTTCTTTTCTGGCTTTACCCGAACCTTTTAGTAGCCTAATGTTTCTGATAAATAATGATTTCTGTGGTGCACGGGTGGTGAAGAGGCAAACGGGTCACCAACTAACACAGAAAGCTGGGTCAAATCCCAGGTAGTGCTGCCTCCAGCTTTGTTGTGTCTTCCTGCAAACATAATTGGCAGTAGTTGCAAAAAAAAAAAAAAAAGGGAAACCGGTGAGGGACCATGTCATAACTCTTACTGGTTGGTCAGGGTCAGAGGAGTAAAATCTGGGGGATTGTGGCGTAAATCTTAATTCTAAAGCTCCCTGCTGGCAAGTAACTATAGAGATAAAATGAATAATTGATTTGCAACTGTGGATTATGACTAGGTTTGTATAAGTACTTAGATACCAGTGTGTGTATTTGTGATTGAATGTACATTTTTCTGCGTGTATTTGTGAGGACACACTGTTCCTTTAGGCATTGGTTCATTCATATATATATATATATGTGTGTGTGTGTGTGCGGCGTGTGTGTATGTGTGTAAGTCTAATGGAGTCTCTCTCTAATCCTGGGTTTATCTGCTGGTCACTGAGGTGGGAACAGCACCAAGACGTCAGTCATCTGGCTGGCCAACCAAAACCTCTTTATTTCCACTGTCACTGGAACCCATTTGGAGGGGTAGAGATTTATTTAGGTTCTCTTATCTCTGCAGTCCAGTCAGGAATCAAATAGCCGAACTTGTGTATCTTTTCCACCCTCTGGATAGAGTGAGGGTAAAGGAGACCTAAAGGCTAAAAGTCCTTCATGAATATGTTTCTAAACTCTGCAGCATATGTCGGATAACAAAATAGAATCCACTGACTTATAACTATTATAACTGCCTGTGAGTCGTGTATATGGACTGGGTAAAAGCTGCAAGTGAATTCTTTGGATCAAAATAGTTATTTAAATATACACTCCAAAACCTAAATGCATGAAATAAAAAACATACAATCTGAGGAAAATATGCTTAATTCTGTAAAAAATACATTTATTCCAGTGTAGTGGTCGACTGTACTTCATAGACAGAGTCTGTTTCTTCAGCTACTTCCCACCTGATAGGACACTGATTATTTCCAGAACAAATGCTTTGTTAAGGTTTGTATTCAGTTCATTTTAGTTATGTAAATGAATAAATCCATGCTGACTAATGTCACCAAACAGTCTTTTTCCCTTTCCATCTTTTCCCGTTTGTGCTCAGTCGGGGTATGAGCTGGGGATTATGGACGTTTTTAATAAAGTGAAGTCACTACCATGTTCACAAAAATATGTCCTTTTTAAATTCAACATTGTCTTGCTAAAAACGGTCTGTTTGGCACATACAGAACAGCATATACATTCAGTTTGTTTTACATTATTAGTATTTGTCACATGCACATTCAAAAACAAGGGACAGATTTTCCTGTGGCATTTTAAAAAGAAAAAAAATAAGTTAAATAAATCATAACAATTAACACAACAATTATTTTTCTGAAAGGTTGAGTGAATTAGGTTCATTATTTTAGTAAATAGCTCTTTTCCATCTAGAATAACGGGCAGAAATGGTCGGATTGAAAGGAAATAGAAAGGGAGGGAGCCGAGGGGGGAAAAAAGAGAAACACTGAAGCGGCATGTTTCCATTTTAGCTGGGCAGCTAGAGTGGGTTTGCCACAAGCATGCATCAGGCCAGTTAAGAGGTTAGGCCTGGCAAGTCATTACTGTCAAAGTTAATGTAGAGAGATGAGGAGAGGGACCAGGGAGGTAAGCACTCACTAATGAATGAACACACTGCTAAGTTCAACAATTACACGCCCATGTAAATGTAAGGATAACACACCAACACAAGCAGACGGCTGCTGAACTCCCCAAACCTGACTGTGCTTGAGAACAAAATGGAGGCCTATCCAGATACTTCAGACTTGAACTATTTTTTGTAGGCAATGAATGAATGAAAGAAGATATTTTTCACAGGCTGCAAATTGAATGTATAAAGTGGCTTTTAAGGCAAAAATGAGGCAAGATTTTAGGGAAATGTTTTTCCTTAGGTTGCCCTACTAATTTGAGTGAATTTACAGTGATTTACAACAAACTCTGGGCCTGTGTAGTCCTATACTGTAATAGACAATTATGTTTCTCTGCTTAGACTCTGCTTCCTAATAAATGAAGGCACACTACTTGGCTATATAAAGCCCATGTGTATAATTAATTAATTAAAAGCCCAGCAATAATTAATTTGAGCATTAGAAATTACTGTTTTCAGTTCCATACATCATCTTATGATCTTATTTTCTGTAAAAACATTTACTTCTATTTGTTGTCTTAGCATGTGGAATTCATTATGTATTTTCTTCCACTTTCCTATAAACAGAAAAGCTAACCATCCTTTTAATAGAAACCAACCACAGCTGTGTGATGTAGACTAACTTCGGTGAAAATTATAATAAAACAACGAATATTCAGTCTGTATTGTATGTATCGCACTACTTTTCTCTTGAAGCACATAATCTCACAATTTCTCTGACATCACCATACCACTGTATACAGTATAAAAACACCTCTCTTCTTGGCTTTCTTCCAAAGCACTTTGCTTGTGAAAATGACAACACAGTTATGCTTTACCTTGACTTGTCAAAGAACCCCTTTAAATGTGCTAATGTAGAGTGCTGATACACACACACACACATACAAGCGCACACATCCACAAAGTTAAATTTGAAAAAAAACTAGCAATTGCACAAAACTGAATGTGTTTCATTTCGCAAAACCAAACATTACTTGTCCATGTATTTATAATATAAAATCCAACCCTACAAGACAGGGTTGTCATGCAAAAAGGATTTGGGATGTGAGTTGCCTCTGTTCAAACAAACACAACAAGCCCAAACGCTCTGATCAGTCCAAGCAGTGTAACACGTTCTCGTTCAGCTTCAGCAGAAAGCGAGCTGTACTTATTCGTTTCAGTCGCTGTCGGGCAGGACTCTAGCAAGAGACCGTGGACCACCAACACTGACACCCACTCTCTTGGCAGTCTCGGCTGTCCACCAATCAAGGGTGTTTACCGCCGCTTGCCTCATGATGTCATTCCCTGCTCCCAATGCCAAACTAATAACCACCATAGACCCTGGAATGCACATTTGTGTCTGTGCGGATGTGTGTGAAGAATTCCACATGTCAGAGTAAAACCGTTCATAATGAGTCCTGAGTTGGAACGAGGGATAATAAAGCATGCGGTCTGTGCAGCAAAAAGGTCATAGCCATAAAAGACTCTGATGAGTCTCATTTTTTTTCCCCCCTTTTATTCTTTGTTTTGTTCTTCATCCTTTAAGCTCAGCTGTCACTTATCAAAGCTTAGAAAATAATCAGGTTGTGGGAGGATTGCAGGGAGGAGTGGAGGATCTGTCTGTGACATCTACAGAGAACGAAGGATTGACGGCGAGCAGGCAGGCCGAGATAAAAGTAAAACAAATGAGCAGTGTCACCAAAACTTTTCTCTTATTACTTAATGCTTGAAGAAATGAGACTTCTTTTAAATATAAAGAATATAAATATAGGTATAACTAGTTACATAAACACAAGTATTAACAAGTAGATTTCAATAAGTTCATTGTGGAGCAGGTTAGTGTTGGGTGTGATGTAATACATAAGAACATAAAACAGGGGGGGGATGCAGTGTGGAAAATGTTGGAAGAAAATCTCCCACCATGGCTTTTTAGGGACTCCTGAGAGAGAAGGAGAGCTAAGCCAAAACTGAAATGAAAGGAAGATGCATTAGTAGAAAATGGGAAAAAAAGCCCTATGCTATTATTATGTCAGTTGATATTTTGCTTTTCGGATTACAAACGCAAACTACAATAAGGAAACGGTTATAATGATTATGTTGGTTATCGGGAGCAAATGGGAAAGCAAGACAGTGAGGCCCCTCATCGAGGGCTTTTTAGCAGACTGGCCGTTTTTCGTAATTGTTTTCAATGAGAGTGAAGCGTTTTGTTCGCTGTTTTTGTGTTGCTGAGTGCCTCATGTTTTCCTTCAACTCAGAGAAGAAAAAGCGCTCAACATCATACTTTTTTTTCCGACTGATTCCCGGAGCTATATGACCTTACAAACCATAGTTACCATTTTCTGAACAGAAAACAGCAGGCCTGGAAATGCAGTGCTGAGATTTCGGGTAGGTTTTTGTTGGTTTCAACTGAACTATTAATTAAAATGTCTGTTGCTTCACAGAAAAAATGTGGTTAGACTAAGGACAGATGATTCAATGGTTGCCTAACAACAATAAAAAAAAAAGATGCAACAAGCTGCTCCTTTTTTTATATTTTTATATTGTAGGTGAATTCAACAAAAAAGGCATTGAGGTGCTCAGTCTGTCTGATTTGGGGCCTAAAGATGCCACAGTTTATAGAAAGAGAGGAAATGTGATACAGTGCCAAAGCAGAAAGTTAAGTGACAATCAATAGGAATAAATAGTCCAAATATAAATCGTTTACTCATATCTGGATGAAGCAGAGAGAGGGAAGAAGGGGATGGAGAAGGGATGGAGAGAGAGACCAGCTGGTGCTCCATCCATCATCTGTTTGGAATGGATGCCAGCTTGATACTGGGAACATTCGCTGATTAATATTCAGTGCAGGGTGGAGGGCGCGGAGTGATGTTGGATGAATTAGCCTGCTTTCCTCTGAGATTCTCAGATTTACTACTCCTCTCCAAACAGCCAAATGATTCCGGTGGAGTTTTTAAAAAACCAAAAATCTGGATAACAGAGGTTTTATTGCATCGTGTTTAACAGTGATGTTTTGTCCCAGCTCGCTGGTTGAACATACATGATGAAGTTAATGAATGGTGCCCTGAAAACTTGAGATGTGTGCCTTGAATTTGCAGAGGAACCTGCAGAAATTGAGTTGTCAGCAGAGTGGTGGTTAGATTGACCGACAGGGTCAGCATTTCTGTCACATGTGCGTCGCCAGCGACTGCCATGGGTGACCACTGCTCAGCAGAAATGTCACGCTGCCCCTGAAAATGGCACAGTGGACTGTCTCATTCTCTCCATTTTTTTTCTGCACATTTCTCTCTCAAACACACATACAAGTACGGACACATTTGCACTGTGTCAGGCTTTTGGGTAAAATTCTTAGATGTAGTGTAGAACAGCAGCAGCCGTAGAACAGAGAAGGAAGATCTTGCTTGTCGTCGACAGGCTAGATTTGTATGTTGTGTCGTCCGGGACTATTTCTCCACTAAAAAGTAGCAAACTGTTCATGTTAAGTGTGGATTATCCGGCAAAAACAGGGGGCATTGATTTTTAAAAAATGTTGTTTATTCATTTTTAAATGTCATTTTCTATGCTGTAGGTACCACAAATGAAATTCCATCCGCTTTCATTGTGGTGGAATGCTTGCAGAGATCAGAGAAATATATCTCAAAACCCATAGAAACTAAGTGAACTGACCCTTTTAAGCAACACATCTTTTTAAAGTCGTCAAATTGTTTTCTTTTCTGCGTGAAAACCTGGTTGAGTCAGTCTCACTTCATCTCAACTATGTTTTACGCTGCATAACCGCTAATTAAATGTAACAGGTAACGTCAACGGGTCTCCAGGTGTTCTGCAAAAAAAAAAGTTTGAGTATGTTTATTTGCATTAGAACATTTTCCACCTCATTACAGTCAAAAAGTGTACAGTACTGTAAGAGCATCAGGTAATGAATCATCCTGCTGACTTTGCCAGACGTTCAATGAGACAGGAGGCGCACTGTTTGGCTCAGTATATGGTGGATGGAGGAGACAAATTGGCACACTGTCAGGGGCAAAGCTGGGGGAGTATTTGGGGGGAACTGGTGCTGCCTTCCTCTGCCATACTTTCAAATGCTGGTCTATCTATCAGTTTTCAATTCCCATTCGAGGTAAATACAGAGCGAAGCAGATGGAGATATGAGCGGCTGAATTGGACTCGGCTGTCCAAATATTATATGACCTCACACAGGCTTTTAGGGGTCATTCGAACTTACACTAAATGTTGCTGTAGCTAATAATAATAATAACACACAGACACACACTCAACTTAGTCTCCCATAAGCCATCCCAACCTTGTTTTTTTTAATCTCTGCAATTCATACAGTTCTCTTTAGCTGCAGTGAAATGGTTTTCAGCTGATTTCCAGGTTCATATTTCTGTTACTCTCTGATGAGTGTATAGCATATACTGCCGTCTATAGGAAAAGGTCAGGAGTGCTGGATATCGAAAACACTGTATCTTGGGCCAACAAATTGCTGCTCACCAAAGTCTGGTTACAGTGCCGATAAATAATAACCTCCAAATATTATATTATGCTTCTCCACCTGATGTGACAATGAGTGCTCAGGATGAAAGTGTGTAACTGCAAGAGTTAGCTTTCTAGGGCAGATAAAAGCCTGCTGTTTCAATAAGAGGAGGTTTGAGCACCAATATTGGTGAAAGAACACTTTTGAAAAGAGGAAGACAGATGTTGATAAGGACTGATATTTTTAATAAAGCCAGAATTGCCAAACCTTTATCATAAAGACTTTGGAGGAGCTGCCATTTCCCCCTATGGTTATTTGTGCCAGAAGTTTTAAATGGAGGGAGGGAAGAATGGCAACTCTTGCTGGTTGGGGTGTGTTGAGAAAGTGAGCATATTTTATAATAGAACAGGACTGAAGCATTGTTTTTCTCGTTATGTTTGTCTGGATCCCCTGCAGGTGCAGGTCTTCCTGATCCACCTGTTGGTGCTGTGCACACTGTGCCCCGTTGCTTTATTCCAGTCTCTGGCTTTTTTGTTAGTTGTTTCATTCTTAAAAAAAAGGTAGACAGCCATAAATAAGGTACGATTTACAGGAGGGAAAATCAATAGCAGGACATTAGGCCTTTCATTTGGAGACTTGCAAGGCCATCCTCTCTGTAATGTGCTGAGAAATTAGACATACTGCTGATTCATGGAGTGCCATACTCTGTGTGTGTGTGTGTGTGTGTGTGTTTGCATGTAAATGTAAGTACATATCCTTAATAAAGTATATGTCAGACATCAAATCATAACGAATAAGACATAAACAGTCAAATTTGCACCAGAGCATCAATTCTGGTAAGACTGTCTCATTTTCTTACTTCATATTTTTTCTAGGACTATACTATGCATGTACATGGACACACACATGCATACACACAACCAGACGTGGTCGAGCAGTACTCTGGTGTGTTTCACTCTTTGCTGTTGATAACACATAGCTGTAGGCATCTGGCAGGAGAAACCTGTCAACATTATTTGGTACTAGGTTGCTTTATTTATAGAAGCCAAATTAGCCTTTAATTACAGTAAAAATCACCTACTGTAGCTATAGGTTTTCTCTCTGGTTAGCTACTGGGAAAGGCGTAAAACCTGACCTCTGGGATTGAGAGTAAATGATTTTCCATGTGTCCTCAGTGATTGAAATGTGATCCATTATAAGATTGTTATAAGTTCAAAACAGGTTGTCATTGCCCCCTGACTGGACCATCCCACTTTTGATCCATAAATAATTTTGCTGTTATGACATTCAATGATGACCCCAACATATTTGCAGATATTTTCTGTAATGCGAAAAATGGGATTTGTTATTGTCTTCATGGGACAATCGACTTACCTCATAAGGGGGTAATTTATAAGCACAAATTCAAAAATCACACCCAAAAATGTCCGTCTTTAGACATGGAACATCGGTTGTGCTTTCTATTCTGTCAAGGGCATTACGGAAGGATGCAATCACACAGGCAGGAAATTCAGTTTGAAATGAGTTATAACCTGCAGAGCACTATAAATCATACCCCAGAAACTCCACACTCCCTCTGTTTTCCCCCACACACACACTGCAGCAGCCATCTGTGCACGAGCAGGCACATGGGTCAGCATGTGCATGTGCACACAAACACCGCCGCATTCAGACAATGTGTACACACACTCAGCCATACTGCGGGATGACTGTGTAAAAGTAAGTAAAAGAAGAAGGAAGACTACTGCCAAATTATCCTCAGAATAAAGTAATTACTAACATACGGTGACTTGTGTAATTCACTCGGTTTCCTGTTACCGTTTGCACGCCATTTAAAACTGTGCAGAGAAAGACAATTTGAGAGAAACCACTAAAAGCTTGATCAGTGATTAGAGTCACTAACAAATCTGCATGGCTACTCATTTGAAGTGCTTATTGAACGGCTTATTGGGGAAAAGTTGACAAATTGTACTTTCATTAAAAAAAAAAAGTACCTCTTGCATTACCACCTCCCCTCCTCTGTGCTGAATGTCAGCTGTATAGTAAGTGTTTTGAGGTTTCTCTTTGTAATGATAGAGATTTTTGCAATTACTATTTATGGTAGTGGTGACTGTAATTGCTTTTCCCTAGCTCATATTGTGATCATTATCATTAGTCCTCTGTCATTCATACTGGCTATGAATATATATTAGGTTGCTCTACTCTATGGGCCTAATTGGAAAAGCATCAATGTGGCCAGAACTGAAGAAACAAGAGAGACAGAGGGTGATGGTGATGACAGTGGTTTTTCTGTGGTCCCCTACTTCTTGTTCAGTGTTTATTATTGTTCACGCAGCAGTGAAATGCAAGTCCATTTAGGTAGTGCAATAAAAGCAAAACGGTAGAACATGTGGATATTTCATTATATGGTAGGGGGGCCTACTTAGGCACAGGTGCCCTTTCTTACCATCCAACCCCCTCAACAAGGTACCGATTGGCTGGATGTGTGCGGACTAAGACACCACATTCTGCAATCATGTTGGTTTTTCTGGATTTAATAAATATTCAGTTAAGTTGAATGATTTTCAGTTACTTTTCTTCTTGTTCCCCCCCTTTTTTTTGTCTAATTTCCTTGGATCAGTGAGAATGTAAATTTTCCTGACTATAATGCTATGTTTACTGTCGCCATAATTACAATTAATATTGGATTAGTACTGGGACGTAATCTGGTTAGATATGCTTTATAAGATAATTTCTTTGCTCTCTCTAATTGTCTACAATTAGCTCTAATGGATTGTTATAAACCTGCTGACAGAGGAGTAATGATGTGCTTCTATGAATGCCATGTGATGGGAATTTTAAATTTGATGCTGTGATGCATTCTTGAAAAAGTATGTTGGGTATGAATTTCATATAAAGGACCTAATTAGGTTTTTTTTTTTTTGCACATTTATTACAAATTGCATACATTACATCACTGCTGATGTTCTTCATATGGTTAATATATTACAATAAACACATTTAAGTCAATGTTGATCTAAAACGGTAGGTATGCTTTGAAAGGTTGTTGGCAATAGTGTGCGTGTATGTGTAATTTGTAGTAAATTGGCAAACGCATAAAAAAACCCACAAGTATGGTCCTTAAATTTCACGAGATATTAGAGTAGACATAGATGAACCACCATACCAAAGCTAGAATTTGGACACAGTTTCTGGCATTAGACCTCACCTGGTGCAACAGCACCAATTAAGCTTCCTGCTGGGGGCTTAATATGAACTCCTAATTGAAACAGGGTGCTGTCTGTCCATAGTTAAACAGTGGGTTCTGAAATGTGCATTGTTGGGGAAGATCCTTGGCTTAGAAGGACAAATACATACTTTACAGATTATGCGCAAGGTCACACACGCATACACACGTGTGCATTTGCGCAAAGAGGTCATACATTCAGTGTATTATCAGCAAAACCCACAATGCACATAATCAGCAATAACACCATACCGCTTGGATATAAATCCCTAATCACATGCAGTGCTCTGTTTTATGAGTCATACCCATATCCACTATGCTGCACAACAACCCCCTTTTTTTATTTTTCCAAGAACAAAATATTCAGGCTTTTATTTGGACTTTAACAAGGCATGACAACAAATTAAGTTTTATTACAGAAACAGAACCGAGACAACTTTGGAAAATTCTGCCTTTTGTGTTGCCAACAGGCCCTGGATGCAGGGAGAATCTGGTAATCACAAATGCTGTGCAACTTAGAAAGCTAATTACTGATATTCATGATCCTCAACTCACTGTGCTTAACAAAGTCACAGAAGAAGATGGGAGCTGTGGCAGAAGCAATACTTTGGCTCCCTGCTTTCCTTGCAGCATATGTGTAATTAATATATATATATGCATGCTCATTATGTGGAGTTGAAAGCACTGTCTTTATTTTTTATTTTTTTTCTCATAAGCCAACACTGACAGCATCAACAATCTTGTATTTACTTCAGTCAGTTTTGCCCTTCATCTACAAATTGAATTTGTCAAGAAACCGGCTGCCAACAGAGGTCCTGTGAAATGTACTTGATGAATGTTATCCATTTCATCTGGAGAGAAACATTAACTTTTACTTCACTGTGGAGCTGGCAGACTTGGTGCACAAGATGCCTGTGCTGATGAAAAGACCATTGATTATCACTGTCCTTCCCTTGTGACTCTTTGAGACCATTTCAGAGCACTATCATCCTGCTAATTCTTTTACTTTGTCTTTTTTTTTTTTAACTAAAACCCTTGCTTTGAAAAACAGACATTGTTGAAAATAGGCAGATGTAAATGACTGGGGAATCATCTTGGAAATATAGTAAGGGAAAAGCACAGGAAGAGCCTAGACGGACATAAATAAAGAAAATTTATGTCTAATTTACAAAAAAAAGTTTGCCCGATGCAAACATAAAATTTGATGTTATCTTCTCCAACTTAATGGCTGTAATAAAAATGTATTCATTTTAACGTCTGGGGACATACAGGAGATGAAGAGAAAAACACAAATAGTGCATTCCTCTATTTAAAGTATCTGTCTCAAAGCTCATACATCACCAAACCATGACATGTCAGACATCAGAGGCTGTTTTTCCCCTGATGGAAACGTGGAGGAAGTGAGCAACTTTGGTGGCTTGGCAGTAACACACCAAGCAATAGAGTCTGGTCACGTCCTCATCCAAAACTCAATGCAAAAAGCCCTGATGTCTCTTCCAGATGTAGAGCCATAGCGCAAAGCCTAACACCAGATAAGGGTCAAAGGGGGGTTCTTATCGATCAATTTCAGACAGGAAGCGACTGCCGGGGTTAAGGGAGCATCTCATTATGTGTGATGTAAAACAGCTGAAGACCCTCCATCTCCTCACCTGCAGTACCAACATGGCAGATGACCTATGCATGCCTGTGAACAATAGTGGGGTAACTCTGGGTATAAATAAAACTAAAGGGAAGCATTTTACAGTGTGAGCAGAAGGTTGCTAAAAAATAAGGCATATTATAGGTTTATGGTACATTTGAATTTAGATGAACTTTATTTATTTGACAGTTGAAACTCGTGATGCACATTTTTTAGTATTTTATTTATAATGAACAATTCTTTTCAAAACATAATAATTGACAGTTTAATTGATTTGTGAAAAAAATTAGTTTCTCAATAAAATCAAAAAGACACACACTTATACAGCGTTTTAATAGAATTAAAAGACTCATTACACACACACACAGATGCACATTTCATTATTTCCCAATGGGTACAGTATTACTATGTTTTCGGTATGGCTTACTGTTTCCAATTAAGCTCTGAAAAGTATTATGTAGTGGTCAATCACAATCTATTATTTCATCAAGCACCATTAACTACGGCACACTGGGAAGAAATGTTCAAAGCTTTTAGCATTTAGTGTATTAATAAATGTATTCTACATGCCAGTTTACCAGTAATCGTTATAATGCATCCTTGACATCCATCAGCAGAATATAGAGTTACATTTCTTCGATATCAATCAGACCTTGCAGGATCCATTTGGGTGTTATTCCTAGCGGCTTATACAAACATATAATATCTAATGTCAAACCTGAAACATGTTTTCTGAGGCGATCGAGTTAAGTACTATCAAATTAATTTGAAACGTTTTTCTTTCTGTGGTAGTTTCCCCCCCTCAGTGGAATACTAGAAGTATGTGACCTTCTATTGGCAGCGGGGCGGCAGTGGGTTCTGTGGCATGTTTGTTCAAAGCTCTCTTATCTTCTGTCCAAGATGAAAAAAAACAAAAAAAAAAGAAGCCATTCTAAGATCCAAAGTAATCTTGTGGTCTGTCTTCTCTGATATTTATCAGTGGTAGAAACATGTTTTCAGTTAATTCAGACCAGGAAAAAGGTAGACAGGAGGATGAGAGTTAGGGGCTGGGGGGGTGGGGGGTACAGTTCCCACACAAAAATGCAGTAACATGACCTAAATGCTTATTAATTTCTGCAGGGGAATAACATGCAGGACCAAAAAATGCAGCCTTGTGTTCATTTAACCGTGAAAGTATAGGAAGAGGATACTCATCTCTTTGCAGCCTAATAAAAGCCACCTTACTGAAGTTTAAGAGATGTTATCCTCCTGATCCTTTTTTTTCTTTTTTTTTTCAATTTATCATCGACTAAAAAGCTTAAGTCACGGCGAGTCATTGACTGTAGAGATATGTCTATTCAGAAATTTCATGGCATTACTGTAGCGTGAAAAAGCAGACAAGGCATAAATCATAACCATATGGATTGAATTTAAGAGAGACTTTGACTTCTGCATCATTATAGTCGGAATTCATCTGCGGGGCGTGCTGTGAAATAAACATATATTGAAGAATTAAATTAACCTTTTAACCTAGGCCTATAAAGCCAAATAGACCATGTTCCAAGAAGCTCAACAAAACCTCATACAAAAAATTATGTACATCAAACATAAGGGACGGCCGTCAGCACCGCATGTGGTGTCTGGTTTGGTTTTCGTGATGTGGAATGAAATGGAGGAAAGCTGAAGAGAGACAGAAGGAGATCTTGTGAGTGTAAACCATAGCAAACAATTCTTCTGCCTCATGGGGGAGACAAAATGCGGTCTAAGATCATATCCTCTCTCCTTACAGTATGTAAGCAGCAACAAATTTCTACTATCATTCACTTCGTCTGCACCCACTCACTCCACCCTCCTAAATAGATTCTAATGTCAGCAAAAAGGCGCGACTCTTAACTCAATCCGTCAGAGAACGTGGGATCTGGCAGAGGTCAGTGCCACAGGCTGCCATCCTGCCACCTCAAATGACAATAGATGACGCTAATAGCAGAAGGAACCATAAAGACTTATCAGATTAGAGACACAATGAAACCGTGACATATTACTGCTGGCTAAACACCCCGATGGGGGAAAAGTCAGTGATAATGTTTTGCAAGAGTTTTACTGCCGTTTTATTGCTTGCTCTTGTTTATATTTCGCAAGCTCTCTCTGGGTTTTCAGTACACTTCTCCATATTCTGTGTTTATTTCTTCTCTCCCTTTAGGTAATTTTTGTTTGTGATATTACTTTGAAAAGAACATGCGTACGTGTTCTTCTATTGGTTTGCTTCTATTTTTTCTGTGTGTGTGTGTGTGTGTGTGTGTGTGTGAGTTGCCAATCTAGGGAAAAAAATAAATGGCATCTCCCGAATGTTCATGTGTGTTTGATAAAAATCTTCCTGGTCTCTCTCGATTTGTCTGCAGCCGCTAACTATCTCCAACTCTGGCTTCAGCTGCCTCTCATTTTATCATGCAGGCTCTAATCAAAGCCAGGTTTGCCTGGACACACACACACACATGCATGTGCACACATTCATACATAAAAACGAGAGTGTGCACACTTGCATATGTCTCACGCCCTCTAATATGGTTTCAATTGTATATTAGAGCTTTTAGAAAATGTAAAAGTATTCCATTGTGACCAACAAAATGTTTTGCCCACAGGGACATTTATTTATGTATGTAAAACAGGGTGAACAACATGGTTTTAGCCGTTACCAACTCAGCCAAACAGTGATTGCAGCATTCTTTAACATTCATGTAAAAGCTGCCTACAGGAAAACTGTTAGTGAGTAGCTCGTCCCGTGTGCATTACAAGATTATTTACAAGAACTCTGCCTGGAGTGTCAATGTAATTTTCAGGCTGTGTCAGGTCATATATTACTATATAATTTCAGAATTACTGCAGGGTGGGTCTGAAGTTGGTAGAGATGGTGGGCGGGATGTGTGTTTTCTGTTCAAAGTAACTGATGTGGAGGAATTAAGCATATTAATATCTAGCTGCTTATGATTAAGACATAAGTTAAATGGACATGTCAAGCTCATTCAACTTGTCTTATGTTTTACAGAGGTTTACGATGTGTAAATTAGAATAAGGTGAATTCCAGCATCCTCTCTGTGCCACATATGGCTTTCTGTCTCCCCATGTTTCTTGCTCTGTGAAGGAAGTTTGAGCCATTAAGCACACCAGGCCAGGAGGTTACTGGGGTCAACCTCTCTCCTGTTGGCAGATTGAGAGGCCCAACTAGAGAAGAGGCAGGCAACAGATTTTTATCTTCCCTTCTGGAGAGCACCTGGTGTAGTCGTACACACACACACACACACGCTATCCTGTACCAGAATGAATGAAAAGCCAATTCCAAACTTTGACCTTCCCAAAGGAAGACGGGATTATAAATTAGTGCATGTGTGCACACTGGTGTGCATGCATGCTTGGGTGGGAGTGTTTTTAGATGTATGTTTACATGTGCATAATTAGAGAATAAGGAAATAAGATGGCTAGAGGACGCTTGTACTTTTTCATCAGTATGTTAAGTTTCTCTTAGATTGGCAACATTTAATTTGGCAGCACCGTGTTTTGCATTTTTGCCAATAAAGCATTTGCAAGCAATTGAATGAAGCTGAATGGAGTGCAAGTGATTATAGAGAGAACAGTAAAAGTAGTTCTCACATTTACTGTAGACATAATTTCCACAAGACAGGTCATTTACAGCTCTCCATTCAGTTCAGCCCACAGCAGCTCAGCGGGCTCATTTAGATGCTGTTTTAAATTCTTGTCCATTTGATTCAAATTAAAGGAGAATACCATTAAATCCAAGAACGATGTTGCGGATTTAAGGCATGGACACACTCCTCTTTCTTTATATCAGACACATTTGTGAATTTTTTTATTTTTTTTTCTAATTCAGCGTGTACTTGAAATCTTTCATATTTTGATGTTGAAATTCACAGATATTCAACCTTAAATATTTATGACTGCATAAACTCTTGCAGCCAGAGTGGTTTTGCTTTATTATACGGACTTTACTCCTATGTTTATGTTCAGCAGTAAACTCTCGGGACACTAAGACATATTGCATTGTCCAAATATATTCGGACATGCCGCAAATATGTACATACATTACTAAATAATTAACCGTTTCTGTATTTTTCTTTTAACTTAATTTGTCTACATGTTCAGGAAGTGGCATGTGAATTTTTTTCCACTTTAGTAAATCCAACATCATGTTAAATGTCATGTTTTTTGCATTATACTGCATTATTTTTGCCACCTCAGTTTTCTACGGGTTACGTAAGTGACACAGATTAGCATATCAGAATGTATTTGAAGGAGTTTCTGTTGTCAATTTAGGCCTGGCTCACTTACGCATTAGATTTTAACTCTATCTTTTAATTTTCCCTCTACTGATTCACCTCCATTCAGGGATTGTTTTATTTGTTCAGTTCCTATCTTCTAATTCTTAGATAAAGAGTTGAGAAGAAAAATGCCTCTTGGCTGCAGGGAGGAAAGTGTTCTCTGAATAATAATAACACATTTTTAAGAGGAGGAGCTGGCACTGGGGAGATCTCACTTTGAATGCCATTAAAAAGACATTAATGTTTATTTAATGGGTGATGTAACAAGCAACCCTTTCATTAATAATACAGTGCAAGTGCTATAGTTTAATGTACATTATGTTTATAAGACACTGTATATACCATAGAGCTTGTGTGCATGTTTCTATGTTTGAATATAATTCCATGCAGACACCCCTTAACGTACCTACATCCACACACACACCACACACACGTAAATGGTAAAGCCATAGATCTGGGCCAGGGGTGAGGGAGCTTTAGCTGTTTGCATAAGCCTCGACTTTATTGGGTGGCAGAAGTTACCTCCCCCTTTCACACCATTAATCTTATGGAAGGTTTCTTCCTTCTGAGATCCTGTTCTCACAATTCTGATTTAAATTATTTTCTTAGGAACATTTTTTTGCGGCCGTGATTTGGCAAACAGGAAGGTGTATTGGGAGCTTTCAGAGAAAAATGCTCTCACCACTTTTTTTTTTTTTTTTTTTTTTTTTTTTAACTAAGTCAACAAGGCAGTGAACTATTATACCCTATAATGAGTCATATCATATGCTTGAACAGTTTCTGCCAAATAGGACCCAAGGTCTAACATGCACAGGAAATTTTAAGTAATAATTATTAAAAAAATTGTCTATTTTGCTACTCTAAATCAGGAGCCCTTAGACATGCAGGAAATGATGCATTTTACATTAATGGCACAGGAAACAGTGGCTTGGTTAGAAAAACAGGAGACAAACTGTGTAGTTATTATACATGCAGTGATAAACCAGGGCTGACCATGACAGAACAAAGATCAAATCCTGCAGACATTGTTTTGAAAGTTGTAAATAAATGTGCTTTTTTTTTTTTTTAAATATGCATACAACTACGCTGAAGATGATTTCAATTACTTTAAAGCTGTCTCGCTTACAGTAAATCAAGGTTTTTATGTGTGGCATAAAAGGTTAAGAACAGATGAAGAAGTAACAACGAATGGCACTATCACAGAAAGATTCAGCTCGCATGCTACATGTGATCACTGCACACTGGCTGTAATTTTTTTACCCTGGATACCACAGTATCGATTAAAGTTAGAGCAAATGCTGGGAACTGCAAGCGAAATTACTACAGCTCTCAAAAAAATACAATTTATTTGATCATGACAGATGTTCATAAAACATGAAATCATAACTTGATAGAAAAGCAAGCTCTGCTCTTGAACCATACTCTACATCTATCAGTGGAGACATCAATATGTAAGCATGTGTTCAAATTTTGACAGACAGGCCGTGCTGAGCCAAACGTATATATATCTCTTGTGTATCCCTCAGCGTTCAGTATATTCATTACATGAGTGCCTCATCCGCAGTAAAAACAATGACCCCCATTGTTTACCTTCACCTCCAATTCAAGTTGCAGAAGTTTCTGGCTGACCAACGTGTGTCCAGTTAACTGTGTTTTGTTTGTGTTGGACCATTATTAGCATATATCATAGCAATATTACCATACTTAAAAACTCCGGAGGACACAAGATATACATAAATCTGTTTTAAATAATTGTATTATTCTTGGCATACCGAACCTTTTAACAGACGCTCTTCTATATAGTATAAAGCGCAGATGAATTTTCTCAACAAATAAAGAAATTAGGACCACAGAAATGTATCTTGACCACAAAAGTAGAGTGGTACTGTAGGGCAGCATGAGTGTGAGGGAGGATATCAACAGTCTGGCGCTGACTTTGCTCTAGGCATCACGTCAGGCTGTTTGATAACAGATTAGATCTTGAACTAAAAAAATAGAATTTGATTAAAAAAAATAAAATGCACAGCAGTAGAAATATACAGTTTTCTGCCTTTAAATTGTTAACTGAATTATAAATTTTATTACAAGCATAATTTAAAATAGACAAGATAATAGTTTTAAGCCCAACTGTTTATTATTGTATTCTTGAGGACATACCAGATGAAGAGCGACATTAGAATACACATTTATGACCTGTGGTGCATATTACAGCCTATTGTCTGTACTGTACTGTATTGCCTTGTGTTTTATAGTATGTCAGCTTGTGTTTACTCCACTTTCTTGCTTTCTAAACATTAAATTTTATCAGCTGTAAACAGACTCATCCCTTGTTTGGGCTTCAAGTGAGCGTGATGTTTGTATATGCAAAAGTTTTTATTGTTTAGTCTAACTTGTGTTACTGGTAGTCTTGATTAAAATGCAATGGGATCATAATTATGACCTCATTTTTTTTTTTTTCTGATAAACTTTCACGGTTTGATCTTTTCCCAACAACATTTTGTAGTTAATGACAATCTGCTGCAAGAAAATTCAGTTGTGTCAGTCCAGTTGCAATATGACATGTCAGTTCAGAAAATGTGTTTTCATACTGATGACTGCATAGGTTTATTTATAGGTACAATAAAACATTTTAATTACATGTAAATGTTATTATTGTAGTGTATGCTGTAATAAGAAGCCGTAGCTCCAGAAACTACAGAGAGACTTCTGCGTGGCATTGAGAGTAGGAACTGTCCTCACAAGCTAGACACATCCTATGACTTATGTCATCCCCAAAAGTGATTACACTGGAAGGTTGTTGCCTCCTTGCATTCAGTTGTTTAAACTAATCAGTATGACAAGCCATCAGATGAACACATATCGGTATGTCATGTGTAATATCATCCTCCAATAGTGTGATCGGAAAAGACGTGAAAAAATATGTTCTGGACTTTCCAACTCCAACTTTTTATTCTTACCTCACTTGTGAGGACTGAAGTTGCGGCTGTAGTTTATACAAAGAACGGGGAGAAGGTGAGAGTTGGCGGCTATATTTACGGGAGCAGAACACAAGCCAATGTACCAAGCTTCAAAAGTAATCAGTACCAATGTGTTGTTTGTTCATTTCTATGCGGTACAAGCCTGTTTGATTCCAAGCGCTGTCTGAGGTCTTCTGGGTTAGAGACAAACCTTGATTGGCCTGTATGAGGAGTTCAAACTGGCACAATGAGCATTGTTATTTAAATCACTTGAAATGTTTACGTCCTTTTTTTATACACACACACACACACACACACACACACATGCATCTTTTAGCTACCCTTTTCCAGCTTCAGGCAAAGACTTAAATTAATTACCCCTAATAACTTTTAATGTTGTCAAATTAACTAATTTCATTAACATATTTTTATTACTTATTTTAACAATTTAGAAGCAGGATATTTCATTATATTCTATCCAGCAGTTATTAAATTAACAGTTGCTGCAGTCCATTAACATTGTAATTATCTATTTTATTAACAGTTATCTGATCACAGGTTGTGTCTGCTCATAACTGGCTCACTGACAGCTTTTGTTTTGACCTTCAGAGCATCTCCCCTAAACTGCTGTCTTACTCAAGGCAGCAGCTTTTGAAGGGCACACGAGGCCCTTCCTCAAAATGTGTGCTTCATCTGTCATTTCAAACTGCTCCAGCGTCTTTTTTACGTGATTATGCTTGATTGCTAATGTTCATCAGGATGGTTAGTGCAGTGGAGTCCACCTTCCTACTGGATTGAGCATCCAACGGACCCTTCCTTGTTAACTTTGACCCTCTAGATTTTCTTACTGATTTAATTCAATAATATAGATTTAATGGAGAGGTTCACAATTTGTAAAAAAATGTCCTAAAACTACCATCGGGTGCCCAAATGAACATTGACAAGTGTCTTTCTTGCTGTAATCATTCCTCCTGTTCATACTGGCCATTAAGATATTCCTTCATAATGCACTTTGAGTGTAGGTGATGAAGGACCCATAATCCTCCTGTGCAAAAATGTATTTGGACGTTTATTGCAAGATAATTTGAGGTTTCAGCCATCCGAATGAGTCAAATTAATTTAATAAATTTCAAAGGTACATTAATTTTAGTGCCAACTTCCCTTTATTTGTTACAATCCTTCCACTGCAGCTGAACTGGAAAACACTGTCCACCGAGACACAATAAGGGAGACATCATACTTGTTCAGTCTGTAGCACAATTAGAAAAAAAAAAAAACTACCAAGTATCAGCTTTTTTCTTTTCTCAAAACTTATTTATTATTTACATTTTATGGTCTTTGAATATTACTTGACTGGAGTACATATTTGTGTGACAGTTTTGCTGGATGAATCAAATCTTTGGTGCTTGATAGAAAATTGTTATTTAAAAATAGTAAAATGCTAAACTACTATTAAAATACATAAGAATGTAATCTTCAATGACACGCACTAGTCCTGTGTAAAAAAAAAAAAAAAAAAAATACATACCTTAGTATGGATTGCACACTAACAATCTCCAGTCTTTGCACTGGTTTATTACTATTGACCCTGAGAGCGGAAAACCAGACCCCTCATACAGAATATTGATGCAAGTGAAGCAGTGTACAGGATGATCTTTGCTGCACATGCTGCCTATTGATTGTTTATTACAGCCACACACTATGAAAGAAAGGCTTCATCCATCACCCACCAGTAATGAGTTTTTACATGCAGACTCAATTCGGGGGTCTATGCATCTCAAATGGGCTGTCTCTGAAAAAGACAAAGATTGAGCAGCAATCATATCTTATTATGTGACTGCACTGCAGGACTGGAGAAAAAAAATAGTGTGATGCTGGTTGTAGGACAGGAGAAGGAAGAAGGGGGCAGTGGGTGGAGGGGTGACCATTATTTTGTGCTACTGTGGACCTTTGCCTTAAGCTGCCGTCCATTCGTCCAGCCTCCCTCGTGCTAAAGGGCGAGTCTTGGATCAATGATAGCGCTTTATCACATGGTGGCAAAGACTAATGTGCTTCCGTTAAAATGCAGACAGGAATCCTGGTGTGAGCTATGCATGTACACTAATGAGCTGTGCTGCTGCATGTTGTCGTGGTGATTACCATCTCGTTTGGACATCGATCCCAGCAGGGTAAAAACGAGGAAGGAAGAGGAAGGCGACCAACAGCAGCAGCAGCAGAACAGGGTGGCACTACCCTGGCATCATACCACGATGTTCAAGGTCTTTTTAGAGATGTTCTGCCTCTACACTAGAAGCCAAAGATGGGTTATATCCTGAGAGCTAATGATAACAAAGCAGAGTGTCCCTTGCCCCCATCAGGACCCACCCTACAGCCAGATGTGCTTTTACTGCGCTAATGAAAATTTGTCAGGTAAATCTGATATGTCGGACTTGACAGCTGAACCTGTTAAGGTGTAGGGCTGAATCCATAGAGGCTCCATTAAAGTGGATACACTGCTTCTGCTGATCAATACCCTAACACAAGTGAGAAACAGTATAATTTTTATTGATGGGGAGCTGCTTGGACTTTATAGGAAAGCTCTCAATAGACACTTAGAGAGAAGTTTGTCTTTATCACATTGTGTGTACTTGTGGTTTGATGTGCCTTGGCTTAAATACACGAGCATGACTTCAAGGGATTAGAAGAGTTCCCACATGATATCTGATGCAATTATGGGGAAGCTTTCAAGATAAAATAGGAAAAGATAAAAATTTAATCGTCTCTGTGGGGACATGGTTGTTGGAGCAACAATGAGCAGTAGGATACATTAGTGGAATAATGGTGTATAAATAGTGAAAAAATGAATATCACAGGCATGGAGTCAGTGCAACACAATATCCATACTATAAATTTCCACATACAGTTAATAATAAATGGATTTGGGCAAAATAGGCTTTTTCTATAAATTAAATTGCCTTGCCTTGTATTAGCATAAGACATTTACATACAGGAATTTTCTGTTTGTCTGTATTATTTCCTTTATAACTTAGAATTTAAGCTGTCAACCAAGACACGAATGAAACTGAATTTAGTTGGTGTGCATTGTGTACATTGACACTAACATAGATAGTGGGAAGGCATAGCTACTGAATCAAATGAGCTTTGCATGTTTTGCTGTGGAGACACAACAGGCCTGTTGTACGCAGTGTGTCATTTGCAATCTGGTCGATCTGCAATGAATGGCCTGTTCCGCAGGGCTGCCTCCAGAGAATGGAAGCTCGTACAGCTCTGAAGCCTAAAACAACAGAGAAGAATCTCTCATATTGTATCTCTGGGTATAAATTTACATTTCTAATTTCTCTGGCGTTTAGCAGGCAGCCCTACAGGCCGATACAGATGTCTCTGGCAATGACCTAACTCTTCATTAATATGTATGTTGACAACCGACCAAAAAGAATAATAAAACTGCTCCTCTCCAGTTACAGTTTCTCTGGGCCCTGGGTGCACCAAAGAGAGTGAAAAGCTGTCCAAGTGCACATCATGAATTACCCTCTCCTCACATCTCCTTGCATCTTCTCCCCCATCCATCTGGACCAAGTGGGGTGGTCGGCTCTCATTAAGGGACATTTAAAGAGGATCCTTTACCCACTTCTCCTTTAATGTAATTGTTTAAGTATCGGAGCTCACATCATACCATGTCAGAGAGGAAACCTCTTTTGTTAGAAACCAGGAAACAGTGATGTGATTGTTCAGGTTTTTTGATTTTTTTTTTTTCTTTTTTCTTCGGTCACATCTTAGACAAGTTAACCTCTTTAATTAAGAGTACTTAGCTGTGTGGGCCCGGATGGGGCAGGAAGCGATTGTTGAGACCCTGCCAAGCTGGATCGGGTTTCTCGGCGGCCCATGCTTCCAGCCAAGACTGAATGGGAGGCTGGCTTGTCAGCAGATGCTGTGCTCAGGGATCAGTGTCTCTCTGTTGGGTTACAAGAGCCCTTTTCCTCAAGACAAGAGAGGGGGAAAAAAAAAACAGAGGACGAGTAAAGGGTGTAGTGGAGAAACAAGGATGAGGGGAAACTTACATTGTGAGATATGTGCTCTGATGTTAGAAACTGAATACTTGGCATAGTCTGTCAGCTTGTTTCTGGCCCAGTGAGCATGTCAGCACAGCATTGCCCTCTGTGGGGATATCATCAGTAGCAGTGCATTATATCAAAATCTTCTTAAGAATACAACACAAGCCAGTCACTTAGCATGAGAGAAGGAATGTTGCTGTTATACAAGCAGGAAAACACTGGTGAGAAGCTACTTGTCGTGTATCCTTTCTGGGAAAAAACCAAAGAAAACTCACTCTGTTAGAGAAATTATATGTTTTAATTTAAGACTGCATCAATCTGTGGCTGAGTGTTGTGTTGATTGCACTTACATGGCTGTCAAAACTAAATATGGACGCTCTGCCTCCATAAAAGATGTGTAGAGCTGTTTTGAATTTTTCATCTCTCATACGTCCCATATAATGAATCACAGTTCTAAGTCTTCAGTTCCGGCAATAATAAGATCCAGCCTGCTGTGTTCGCATGGTAATTTCATCCAGCGTCTAACCCTAAATGAATACATACGTCATGTGGTTTACATACTGTATCTGTATTAGTCTCACCAGAGCTCCAAGAAAGACGCCTCTAATTTCAGTTTTTGATATCCTAAGTATGCTTTATGCTTGTGGTGACATGGAATGTTCTAAGGGGACAACCCCATAATCTCCATGTTTATTGGTCTGTTTGCCAGACACGAGAGTGAGACGACTGCACCGTGGAAGTTTCCAGCGTGTATGAGGAGATGCAGCGTAACATGGCTGCTGTAAAGCTAGAGAAACAAAAAGTTCTAATGTTACTGTATCAACATGTATGACAGTGTGATTGATTTGATTAATTTGTATCAAGTGGTGAATTTAACAAATGTATACGTTGTTGGAAGTTGAGAGTCAGAAAGGCTGACTATGAGTAGTAAAACATTCATGGATACATAAAACATTCAGTACACGGACAATTACATTTAATTTTTTACTTTTAATATTTTTTTTTTTTCTTAATATTTTTTATTTATTATTATTTATGTAGTTATGGTTTTACATTTGTTTTATAGGCAAAGCAAGTGCATTTATGTAGCACATTTCAACAAGGCAATTCAAAGTGCTTTACATGAAACATTAAGCCCTAAACCATTCAGTGCTATTTAAACCAACAGCAGGAAGCCAGTGTAAAGATCTGAGAACTGGAGTGATGTGATCCACTTTCTTAGTGAGAAACTAAGAAAGAACTCGATCAGCAGCGTTCTGAATCAACTGCAGCTGTTTGATCAATTTTTTCTAATTTTTTTTTTTTTTTTTTTTTTCAAATCCTGCTGAGACATAAGTCATTTTATATTCTTGATATATTCTTTAGGTGATAGCAGGATGACCTTGTAATTGTCTTGATTGGCTGTTGTAATTCAGGTCTGGGTCCATGGCTACATGACTATGAATGGGTTATGTATAACACCCTCTATCTAGGTTATCTCCAATGCAGTATGTTTTCTGGAAAGTCAGAAACTTTAGATAAAAAACAGACATATGGTGATGAGCAGCAACTAGAGATTAGTCTATTGATTCATTAGTTGATTGATGGATGATTAATAACCAAATTCTTCTGGTAATCATTTTAAATATATATTTATTTATTTATTTTAATAGTAAACTGATTTTGGGTTTGGGTCTTTGGGTTGTGGACTGTTGGTCCGGACAAACTTTCTGTCATTTTAGAGACCAAGCGACTAATTGATTAATCAAGAAAATAATAGAAGATTAATTGCTAATGAATTGTTACTTGCAGCCCTAATATGGACCAACCATATATTAGAGTATAGGAGTATAGCTCTTTTACTGTTTGTATATGTAGTAAAATGTTTTAAAAAAAATAATGAAAAGGAAATAATGAATGGTTACTATTAATGGTTTTTTGTTGCGGACTAAACATTGTGTGTGTGTGTGTGTGTGTGTGTGTGTGTGTGCGCGTGTGTATCCTGACTCCTGGCTGCCCTGCATTAACAATATGCCTCATCCATTATCTCCTTAATGGTGACTTCTTCTTTACCTTAGCACACTGTGAACTGAACCTGGCTACCTCTTAGTGTATCAGTGTAACTGAAACACACACATATAGGGTTTCCCTGTCATGAACTAACATATACACCCTGGGTTCTACAGGAGTTCAAAGTTCTTGGGTGTCCTAAGGGACAAACCGAGTGAAAGGATAGACTTATTTTAGTCCAAATTACTTCAAATGACTTTAAAATTACACCCTTTCGAAGTCTAGACTCTTTAAAAAATGCACTATATTGCCTATACGGTAATAACATCCATTAAAACGAGGCGTATTTCTGCAATGAAACGTCAGTTAGAACCACGTCTTTATCATTTAAAAAAAGTGTGTTACGGGTAACATTTAAAACTTGCACCTGCAGATGTCACCTAAGTGTTTCCTGTACATTTTTCAGTAATCTGAGGGAGATTACAAATGAAATGGGTGACTGTGTCTAATTGGCTATTCTCTTTGATCTGGGATCAATCTCTACCATATGAGCTGTGGGTTTCGTTGAAGGGAAAATTGAGAGGGATGGCAACCTCATTTCCCAAGTTTACCACAAGGTTCAAGCGTCCATAGCCTGTGGTCAGTGCCTTGTATACTCTTGTTATGTCCTCTTTTTCCTCCTCCTCCACTTGTTTCTTGTGTTTCTTGGTACTCTCTCAGGAACATAGTTCTGTTTGGCCACTGAAGTATTCACCTTTGAGACCTCTGAAGCTAAAGGTGGCAGCCTTGCTCATATCTCACAGATTAACAACTAACCACATCCAATGTGATGCACATGTCAGTACTCCCTTATCCCTTACCTGTGCTTGATTTGTATTTTACAACAGTCTGACCTAAGGGTAATGAGCAAAGATAAAACAAAAAGCATGTTCCCGCCACCTACAACAGACCTTCCATTGTTATGCAGTCGGTTTCCCTTATCCAACATGCACACAGATATTTATGCATCTTGAGATGTTTAGTGGCAATGTCAACAGCAGCGGCAGCAGCAGCAGCAGCAGCAACTCAATTGAAATGGAAAAGTATTCTGAAATCAGAAAAGGGGCTTTAGCTTGCTGCCTGTGAAAGCATTCAGGCTCATCTGTGGCTGTGGGCTGCAACACAGGGGAATTCAAACCTCACCTGTAACTCATTATACCAGCGCCCAGCACTATGCACCATCCACATTTTGATCTTTCTCCATTTCATCTGAAATAAGTTCCATGAAAAAGAGCAGCAGATTCAGCGTTGGTTTGTTAGGCTCAGCAGCCGACACAGCTGCCTACATCGACTTCCTTTCCCCCCTATTAGCTCGCCTTGGACTGTGGAAGATTAGAGACAGATTGCAGCTCGGGACTCTGGTCTCACTGTATTGAAAGGACTATTCTAGAGAACTAAGGAACATTCACAATCACTAGTCTGCATATTTTCTACTGATTTAGTGTTTATTTTACAGTTAAAGCGAAAGATTGAAACCATGAAATGGCAGCAGGTTGGTATTTGATGGTTTTTTTTTTTCTTTCCTTTTGCTATGTTCAGAAGGATAGAATAGTTGCATTTGGCTACAGATCCTTACATTGAAATTTCGACAATTTAAAACAAACATGTTGTAGCTCTACAGTGGTTTTTTTTTGGTTTTTTTTGGTACTGAAAATACACAGACATTTCTATTTTGCATAATGCACTTAAAAAGCTTATTTGTGTTATAATCAAGTCAATTGTGTCATTCTATATTCGAAAAAGCGAAGCAACAAGGATGAAGTATCCTTTTTAATTAGCATTTTATATTTTGTTCCAGCATACTTACTAAATCTTTGTGGAACGGTTGCATTTTGCAGATGTATGGAGCCCCCACGGCAGGAGTTTCAGGTTTGGCTTTCCCCTGTCTGAGAACTATAATGCTCAAAACTTGGCGTTGCTGCTGTCTGGGCTGTATTCCAGAAAGCCAAAAAAAAAATGCTCCAAAAAATGTTCAATGTCGATCTTTCATTCTCTAGTTTAGACACAACATTAACAAGCGAGCTGCTTGCCACAGAGTCAGATGGATTGAGTTAAATAAAATGAGCCGTACAAATATGATTATTATATAAAACATTTAATGGGGGTTGCTGATAGTGTTTTGCTGAATATACTATTAAACAGGATTCGAGTTGAGTCAGGTATGTTTAGCATTCAGTATATTCCTTACTGTAAGGCAAATTGCTTTTTGTGTGTCTATGAAAAATTTTGTTCGCCGGAGCAACTGGCTGACAAAGTAGCAATTTGCTGCTAAAATGTTGCTTGTTGGGTGTTTTTGTTTCCCTCATCAGCACAATTAGGACAATTTATTTCTTCCATCTTCTGCTAACCAGCCATTTTCCTTTGGAGAGCCAATTCTGTCTCAGTATGTGTATACCATTTCATCAGATTTAATAAATAAGCAAAGCAAACAAACCAATTTAATAATAGATTTCTATTGCTGGGAAGTAGATTTAGGATTGGAAAATGTAAAGCCACTGATAATATATAATAATATATTTCATCAGACTTATAGAACCACTCCAGTTAATTTCAAAATAACCAAGAAAAAAAAAACAATTTCTTGAACTGTGTGTACCCCATGCACATACACTGTCACAGTTGCATTTGAACTATAACTATATTGTTCAATTTCATAAACCGTTTTCTCAGCCGAAACTTCCATTACAAAAAGATTTTATTGTATTTCAATGATTTTTGAGAAAAGTTTGAAGGGTAAACCATGCAGATATACATACTTTATGTAATAATAATGGCAGCTGGTTGGAGGTAGGAGGATGCTTACTTACAGGATGGATTCCATGTGTCTTTCTGACCTTGGGCTCATTTCCCTGTTGGCATACCTGTGCAAGCATGGAGCCCTCTGTGAAATGACACAGTTGACCCAAACACACACTGGCCATGCATTGCTGAAGAAAACTCTTTTTTTTTGCATACTTTATGAATTACAACATGTTTTTGGCCGTGCAGTTTTACTTGTCTGCTAAGTTTTGTGGAACAGTTTAATTGTGGTCATTGGAGAGCAAAGCTAGAGAGGTTTTAGAGGAATGCGTGTGGTGTTGAATATAAAAATTTTATATAAGGCTTTTGCTTTTTTTGGTGATTTAATCAGCAAAATATTTTAACTAGCCTATGTTAGACATGGATATTAACAAAATGGAGCTGATATAGTAGTTGAACAGAAGTTGCTCCACTTCAGTGTGTATGTACTGCATCTCATTTGTATTAAGCACCTGGTCAGTACAGAATGTGCTGACACTTCTTTGTTGCAGAATATCAAAATCAAACAAACATGCCAGTCTTTCCTCTAGACATCTTGTACGAATGTCTATCCAAGGCAGGACAGAGTCTAAATGAACTCCCTGTGGACCTGCCAGGTGATCTTACCTGCCGACAGATGATAGCTGCGTTGTTCTCTCTGACTCCTCTGTCTGAAAAGTCCTCTGGATTCAATCGTAAATGCCCCCCGCCTTGATATAGTTGCCTGGATACCAAGTCCACCTGGACTAGCATATGGTCACAGCACGCCGCTCTTCACATGAGACAACTATTCAGCCAAAACAGCCTTTTCCTCCATCTCCCTCTCTTTCCCTCCCTCTCTCTTTATCTTTATATTAATAACTTGTGTTTTTGTCCCACAGAAAATGATGTTCCACTTATTACAAATGGGAATAAAATAAAATAAAAAGTACACAAAACTGCCTAAAGTTTGGAGCTGATACACCTCAAACTGTCTCAGAGGTCTTAATTCTGGCACTGACGAGGTTGACCCGTGTGTCTCCAGCTATAATCACTTCTGCAAACAGTCTGAGAATAGACATGTGCAGGCCTCACCCTTCATCTGAACACCGCCTGTGAAAATTTACAGTGACAGGAGGAGAGGTAGCTGTATAGCGTAATTATACACCAAATGATGGATGGGTCATAGCCAGTGACTGACAGGAGGGATATGTGATAATGTTAGATTTCCTAACCCCTTGGAGACTCACATAAAGACGCACAGAACCAGGCAACTGAGATAAAAATCATAAGATGTTCTGCAGACTGTCGGGGATGACATGGAGCAGACAGAGAGCGCGTGGGCCCGGAGGGAGTTTTAGTGTAGAACAATAAGCAGCTAGTCACAGTAGAATGCATATCAATTCCTCCACTGACTTGTGGATGGAGATAACAGCTTGTGTCTGCTGTATGTGACCATGTACTTTATATAACTCTGACATGTTATTTGTTGTTTATGATAAATGTCTGCACTTGGTTAAAAAAAAAAGTAAAATCCAACATTCTTAGCAGAAAAAGAATCAGCCAATTATAGGTTATGATCTCTTGTCAGAGTCTATGAAACTGTAATAAATGTTCAATTCTAACAGTGTGTGTGAGTGAATGGACGAGTACATTTAGTACTGGACATCTATCACAAATGTCTGCGATACAACATGTTTGGTAATTGTGACTTCAAAGACACTTTCATACGCTGACACCGTCGTCTTTGAACTGTCTCATTAAATTTTAGAGCCGCAGTGTTGAGAGTCCAGATCCTCACACAGCTCAGCTCAGCATTTTGGTTATGAATACAAAAACGTAAACAATTTTGGTGTTTTTTGTACATTGTGTGAAGATTACTCTGCATTTTCCTTTGATTTCAAAAAGAAGTCTTTCACTCCCGATTTTTCAAACCATTGAAATGCTGGATAATCACTACAATTCACTACAATTATGACCAGTTCTTTTGAACTTACCTTTTTTATGAGATTTCTATATATGGACACACACACACACACATGCTTGGGCTCAGTACTCTGTTTAGTGTTGAGTAGTGTTGCTGCAGGGAGTGATGATAGATGAGATCAGAGGTCAGGAGTACATATGGTGAAGTCTGTGAAGGGCTCAGGTTAGACAACAGAAGCAAACGCCTGCAGCTTCAACACATTCACCTCTGTCAAGCTGATGTCGGCGCAACCTCTCACCGATCTGATTATAGATGCGCTTGTGGGGGGAAGAAAAAAGTTAATTGGAGGTCTTAATTGTATCTGAGATTATACATAATGTGATTTACAAAAATACCAAACAATTGCTTTGCTTCCAGCTTCGCAAAAGTGAAGATTTGATGGGATTTTTTTTGACATATAGTAAACTGAATGTCTTTTGCACAAAACAAGCAATTTGAAGATGCCACCTTTGGATCTGTTTATTTTCTGATATTTTATAGCTAATCGATAAATGAACAGATTAAATCATAATAAAACTAATAATTATCTGTTGCCATATTATATTAATATATAATGTATGAATACCAGGCGGTTTCTCAGAACCTAAAGCATGTGTTTACCATTAAAGGGCATACATTTAAGTAGACTTAACTGTGTGCTGAATTTTTGCTGAAGCATTGGCCATTGCCTCATAGTTGAGTAAAAAAAACTTTTCCAGTAACACCTCGTCGTGTATAAACTCTAATATTGAATAATGTTGCATAATTATATGGGGAACATTAATAAAGAAATTGGGGTTTTGAGATCACTAAATAAGAGAAAAATATACACTTAATATATTTTAGAACGTGGCATTTATGTTTTTGCTCAGTCAGCAGTCCTAAAATACATCAGTTATGACAAAAAAAAAAGTCACAGGCTTGTTTCTGCCAAGTCTCTGCATAATAAAGTGTTGATACTAGGATTTTATCTTTCTAATAATTATTTGTCGCATGAATACACACATAGATTAGTCTTGGAGAAGATTTTTCTTCACTCACCTTTTGTCAAAATGGCTGTTTTAAGGAGAAATAGTATAAAAACTACTAAATAATTCAATACTAACAATGATTATTTATTAAGAATTCCTACTATTATTTATTTATTTATTTTAAACTGCATTTTTATCTCAGTGTTTCTCCCGCAATTTGTCTTTGGGTTGTTGCAGCACATGAAGCAGCTCGATGAATAAAACATGACGCAGTGCATCGTTTAGCCGATTCTGCATCAAATCTGGTCCATGCTCAGCTTGAATAATGTAGATAGGTCCCATTGAAAAGGTCATTGGATATTACCTTTCATTTTGAGCTTTAATATGTTTTCTCCAAACAGGTGGTATCTATTGCAAACAATGTAAAGTCAGCAGACTGCTGCGGATCCACCCATGCATTACTGAATAAAGAGACTTGGTAGAATCTCAATGTACGAGTGGTGGGTTTAACTTTACTTCACATCACATCTTGTCACGCAGTATAGACCATTCTTTAATCAAGAAATGACTTAATCAACGATAATGGCTGTTGATAGTGTGCTAAAATTATTATATAACGGTGACGTCTAAATAATGCTCGTCACCCTTACTTATTTAAGATAATAGGTCCCAGTGTGGCGCGTCGTCTTCATGAACCTCTTGCACTAAATTAAACAATCATTTCTAAAATCATAACGGGCTGCAATTAGTTAATTACACAAGCAAGAGCAATTAGGAGGTAAAGCAAACAATGCGTCATGACAGCCAAGGGAGTTCTCTTCTTGTCAGCGCTGATTAATTCAGCCGAACACTAAACTTATTTGTTCCACAGAGAACAGCACCTTTGACAGCTCACGTGTCATCTGTAATTTGCGTCACACCCAAGCATAGATGATATGTGATAATCCTGACAGATTCTCTCAGTGGTGAGAAGAAGCGGGGGGTCGTTAAGTAGTGATTTCTGGTCAAGTAGAAATCCCCCTTCTCGTCTTTTTTTTGCCAGCTGTTCTTTTGGTATTAAAAAGGCTCTCAACATCTTTACCAGCAGGTGTTTGACAGGTAATTTGCTGCTAATTTATTTGACCCTTTAAATCATGTGACAGTTTTGGGCAAGCCTGGATCCTGGGTCATAGTTCAACCGAGACATCCTGTAAAAGTGTCACTGAAGCAGATTGCCTTGACGGTCTCTGCAGAGAAGAAGGGTAGACTAGCTGCAGGGAATGAGAGAGAGAGAGAGAGAGAGAAGAGTAGATGTAGTCAAAGGGACAATAAGACGGGCAGATAAGGGCGAGAGATTGCTCATGGATATGACAGCCTGATGCCCGGTTCAGACTGCCCACTGAAGTGCTGGAAAGAGCAGCCAGCTTCCTTTCAATGCCCATGTTATCCGATTGGATCATTCATAAGGGATCGAAATTGGCTCTCGATCAGCAGCAATAGTTTCGGCATGTGGTCTATTTTCTCTGCGTTCTGAAGTCTTCAGTATTAATTTGCTTGATGTAATTGGAATATTAGAGACCGGACCTCTTAAGGAAGTTTGCTCCTCCAGTCACTTAACAGTCTTTCTATTGATTGTTTTTTTGACTAATACTGATCGATCCTACCTCTGGATCTATACTTTCCTCTCTGCTCAAATGGCTGGAGTCTTGTCAGTTGTATGTTTCTCCTCCATTGGGTTATAATGTCAGCGTTTAGCCAACCTCTATTACCAGCATTATCGTTGCCTCTCTCCTTCAATATTCATCTCTTCTTTTCACACTCAATAATACCGGACAGGGTGGCCCTCTGCTGAACGGCCAATACAGTGGCTGTCTCAACCTATTAGAGTTCAATAAAGGTCCTGATAGAGTAGGGAGAGCGCAGTGCAGTTGTAAAATCGAAGATATCATTTGCAGCACTAGGTTGGCTCATAATGAGCTGGTTCCTGCGTACGCATGTACAGTGTTTTTTCTGTTATAACACTGTGAACATATTGTTACAAACAAGAATAGTTCAAACACACGATATGAATGTTAGATCAGATGTTTAGACAACTTTTAAATATATTAAATAAACGAAATAAATATGAAATTTATTTTGTAGTATGCAGTGTTGCATATTCAAAAAAATATGCAAAATGTGTTTACTAGTGTCTTGAAGCCTCATGAATGAATTCCCTGTAGTAATATAAAAGCTAGATCTGAAACAATTAATTGGTTAATGGATTATTGGATGACTCTACCAACAGCAAAACAATTTAGATAACTGATTAATGTTTATTGTCATATTTTATGACATTTTACCGACCAAATGCTCAATGAAGAAACAAATTGGCAGGTTAATTGACATATATGTAGATATATTTAGCCGAGGCCATTAATTCAGTTAATGTGTTGTATTAGACTATACATAATCATATTCATGTGTTGACTTTATTATTATATATTAAATATGTGAGTCAAAGGACCAAATTAAGTAATACAAGTTATTCCATTTAGCATTTAGCACCTCACTAGTTGTAATGCACCTCACTTTCCTATCCTTGCATTCATTCACTGGAATATCATTAGTTCTAGTATCTACACAGATGGAGACCTTGGTTCCATGCAGCCAATCAAATGTCTACATTTCAAACCACATTTGTACCAAATAGTAGCATCACTGTTTTATCACAAACAGTCTCGCTGACTGAGAGTCACGGAGCAACCCTGTTAGACAACATAAGAATTACAGACTCTATCTCACATTAGCTTTCCAGGTAAAGACGCCTTCTTATCAAACAAACACTTACCAGAAAAAAAGTCATTTACTCAACTACTCAACACATTGAACGGCATACAAACTTACCTGCAAAGATAATTTGGTCCATTTGGATGCTGATGTGATCCTTACTCTTCAGTACCACTCCTAACAAGACACTGTCTATGCCTTGTAAGCTACAGCGGTAGCTTGTTTACTTTATCTCTTGTTTCCACACTAGGTCTAAACGGACTCCAACACACCTGTCCGGCCGCTAAGAAGGAACATTTCTGATAGTTCCCCAACAACTTTTTTTCTACCTTTTTATTAAACCTACATATTTATTAAATCACAATAAATAAAAACACTGACATTTGATGATAATTTGAAGATCGTTTCAGCAATTATGCAATTATGACTCTTGCCCATCAGAAGGAAATTGTGTGACGTTGTTGTAGAGACACAGAGGTGATTCAGTCGGGAACTTTGACACAGGAAACTGCTGTTTCAGTTATTTAACATTATTTATATGTATCTTTCTAAATGACAATTGTATAATTTAATTATGAGGACTTGTTGCTCAAAAAGTCCCTGACAGAGAAGACAGAGAAAATGTCCTCATTTTGCAAAAATGTCTCTGATTGGTCCTCACAAAGACAGAAGTAGAGCACACACACACATCCAATTTTATCTCTCTCATCTCCATCTCTCTGTAATGGAAAAATCCTGTTTTCAGTCCATTTGTGCTTTTAATCAGCATGTCTTGATACTGCTAAGGTCTGTACCATTCATTTCATACTGTATTTTGGGATTAGAGTGCTTTACACCTTGGTGAACTGAACTATATTACTCATGAAGTTTCATAATCAGTATTGCATTTGTGCCATGGTTAGGTAGACCCTGTAAATATGGTTATATATGTCGGCTTTATTCAACAAAACCTTGTGCATAGAGGCAAAATGGCTTACGGATGATAAACATACATGCACACTAAACCTACAGGTACAAACATATGAACTGATACATACAGTAAGCCTGCAGTACACCTGCACACACACACACACACACAAAGATGGGAGGTGAATAACCATCTGGCTTCTGTTTCTCTGTGCTGTGTGATTTACACTGGGAGGCAGAGGGCTGAAACATTAGCTTGACGTTGCACAATGTGCTGCCCCAATCAGGGCCTCCATCTTCTGTGTATGGATCGCAGCTACCAGCTGTTAAGCACTTCCACTTGAACTGTAGTCATTTCCTGGCTAAGACGAAGGAGGTCAGCTATGAAAGTTTCACTCCGACCAAAGAGAAGCAAGAAAAGCTTTGAGAAAAGTGTCTTTCAGGTACTTTTGGTGAGCTGAGCAATAAGTTAATTAAATAAGAGATAATATAGTTCAACTAACAAAAGGTATGTCATTACAAATGTTCTTTCCAGAAATATACTGCAGTTACCGTACGTTTAACTTGCTTTTTCTTCTGGTCAAGGGCAAGTAATATTTCACAAGAGAAAGCTGTGATAAAAATTATGTATTTCCAAAATCAAATAGAGGTGTTTGTCCATCGTATTTGATTGCATTATTATTATTGTTAATAAAATAACATTTAAAACAATTTCTAAAAACAAAAACATTTTCCCCCCAATGTTTATAATTGAAATGGACAGAAGTTCCTATTATTCTGTTCACTCAGTTTTAACTTTTTTTCCAATGTTAATATATTGTTTTGGAAAAAATAAATAAATAAAAAAAAATATATATATATATAAAAACTTGAACTAATTTGAAACTTTGTACATTGCCCGTGCATGTTGCTGTACGTACCTAATAAGAATCACCTTCCCCACAATGAAAAGATCCTGTTCTTGATATATGCTGTGTGTCCCAGATCCACTGTTACTAATTTTTATTCCCTCTCATTAAAACCTTCAAACAACAACAAAGTTGCTATTTTTGGGTCCAACAACATCATTGCTAATTTAATTTAACACATTGTGATTATTTACTTTTAGAAGCATGTTTAAAAACCATTTATTTCCCATGATATGCATCTAAGGCTGAATTTCTTTTAGCATGTGAATCTATAATGGACCGTTTAATATGAATGTAACCTTCATTTTCTACCCACTCTTACATAAATGGTTTATTTCTACAGAAATACATATTTTTAAACATGCAAAGGCTTGCATTTATATATTCTCGAGAACTCAGCAATCCAAGATTTTGCTTTCTTTCTTTATGCATGTTAAAAGTCACTTTTGTGTTCAGTGTTGGTTGTTGGTTGCTAGGTAACCAGTCAATGTGTTGGTGTTTCATCACTGACAGAAGCCAATTGGAGCTCTGGTTGGCTGCCTGAGAAGCACAACCACTTACATTCACACTGACTGCATCATATTTCTATTTTGTAAATAATTAGTTTAGAGTAAAATAAAGCCAGAAAGAATAGGGAGAGAGAAAGTAAAAAGCAATGAGTGACAGATCCAGAGAAGATAGAGGAGAAAAAGCTAAATTCAAAATAATAGTGCACAATATCATGCAGTCCATGAAAGGTGCAATGTACTATAAGCATTTTGTTTAAATGTGTTACATCGACAACTGTCATGAATAACCATGTTGAGAAAAATGTGAGAATAATAACATAAAGACGCATCAGGATTTGGAATGTACTATATATTATCTGGCTCCTGTTGAGGTTGGATAAACCACCAACATTATGATTCTGCCCATACTGTCAAATCAATGGCAACTCCTACTTCAACCCAGCCGCTGATCTTAAATTACAATTAGCACTATTCATTTTATGAGAGCTCTGTCTCGCAAGTGTTTCAAGGTTCATGCTGAGATACCGGAAGCACAAGGTCAACAACATGCATCTTCACAGTGTGAACATGAATTACAGCAAGTAGTAGCATTTTTTATGTTCTGCACAACAGAAGGACACAGTTCTTAAACCTGAGATGTGCACATACAAATCAGCTGCAGAACCATCATGCTTTTGATGCTGATTAACATGTAAATGCCCTCAAGGTGTACCAGGGCAGCTAAACAGTCCTGAATTGAAACCTTGTGTTGGTCTGGTCTGTTCTGCAAGGATTGAAGTTTTGTGTTACAAACGGCAATGCCATAATTGTTATAGTCTAGTAACAGTCAAGCATGCAGCGACACAAATTCTAAGCCCACACAGTAATCTTCAGGGAGTAAAGTAATGATTCTGTGATGGATTTGTAAACTAATCAGACTGAAACATCAGCAAATCTATCCTCATTCTGTCAATGACATTCACATGACAGGACTTTGGTTAGCTTTTACTGGCAAACATAAAATACAGAAAAAAACATGGGGAATGTAAATTAGTTAAAGAGAAAAATGAATAGGAAGGCAGAGACAGTCAACATGGCAAAGAGAGAGAGAGAGAGAGAGAGAGGATATAGGCGAGAGAAAGAGAAGGAGGCTAAAAATGAGAAAGCAATGACGGTGTAAATCTCTCTGTGAGCATGTAGTCTCCTCCATAATGGAAATGGGAAAATGCATTTTCATGATTCATGGTGGGCATTTCCACTTATGGTCTGCAAATCATTAGAGTACCAGACGTCATATTTCTGTGGCCTAAATGGCAGCTGAAATGCTCAAATGCTGGAGAAGAAAAAAACACATAGAGAGAGAGAGAGAGAGAGTCTGATTAAGAGTGTAAGGGGAAATGGGCTAGGATGGATGGATGGGTAGATGGCGCACTAAAGGCTGCAGGCGTGGATGCAGGGTTTGGATTTACCCACTGGCTCCTGTCTGGTAACTAGTGAACACAGCATTTTACCACTTAACCTCTGGCAACCACAAACTCCTGTGGCTTACAAAGAAAGAGATAGGTGTACGTAAAACTGAGGATGTGTTTTGGTTTGGTGTAGTGTATCAAGAACAGGCTTTACATTAAGAACCCTGGTGAAAGCATGGATTTACTGTAGTTGGAATAACATTCAGCGCTGACATAGTTTTTGAGCTTGTATTTCCCTTCATGTTGGTAGACTGACACTCCGCTGTGGTTACCTCCTGTGAGCCCGTCTCTCAGGAGTTGCCACATCAGCACCGTATTCGATTCAAATTCCTGGCAAAGTCTTCGTAACATTAGGACGCACAAGTTATAACCACAAGCATATGGATACACACGAAAACACAGACACATCACATACTAACTTAATTCCAACAGATTGGCACATATACAGAGGGAGGGAATCAGACAGAGACAAGAAAAAGGAAAAAGTAACATAACAGTGGGTATTACAGTTGGTATCATAAGTGATTCATGGGTTCCAAAAACATTAAATGGATCCAAAATTGTACTTAGGAGAACTATATAACTACAGGCAGACAGACCGAAAGATACCAGACAAAAGTTTGGACACACTTTCTCATTCAATTCAAGCGTTTTCTTTTTCTTTTTAGCATCTAAACAATTTTGAAATATTAAGATTTATTATAGTGCAAAATTCATTTTCATATTTAATTAAAGCCATTTGATTGTATACTTACATGACACCTGCAAAAAGCTCCCTATTAAAACCGACAGTGGTTACCATTTCTTTGGGACATTTGTATCTTTCTGGCTGAGGTTTAATTGAGCTGTGATTGCTCTCACGGAGTGCAGTGGAAGGCAAGGTCAGAATGCTAATATGTCCACTCATTCGGATAAAAAGGAGAACATAAATCATTTTTCCCAAAAAAAAAAAAAAAGAACTTGAAATTAAGATGTGAATAAAGCAGTGCTGACACTCTTTGTCTATCTCTGGCACTCTCTTTCTCTTATTTGTCCATTCAGCTCTGCACTTTCTCAGCTCTGATTGGTGAAAAACTTGGTGCAGCCTGACATCACCCTGATGTTAGCAGTAGACTCTTTCCACTCCCTAATTGCTCTGACATCTCTTGTGTAAAATCAAAGCCCCAAGACACACCAAAGATAAAAGAAGCAAACTAATGTTGCCGCATAACTGACATAAAAAAATAATGAAGTAAACACTGAAATGGTAGAAAAAGTCTGCACAAACACGACAGACAAAAAATTCAGTGAGGCACTTTTTAAATCTGTTTTTATTTCATAGGTTTATTTTCATACTTTCCTTCGCCATGTGTAAACTTGTTCGATCTGTTCTGTTTAGTGATGTTCAAAATCCCACTTGTGTGACTGCCTTGTCTGTGATGTACAATCTCTCCATCTAAACTGCTATATTAGAGCAGAATCACACACCTGCAGTCCTGGCTTACTGTTTTAGTCTGGCTCACAGTTTGCCCGCCGCAACTCTTGTATATGAAAACTCTCTCTTCTCCGCCTCTTGTCTCGAGAGGCCCTTTCTCTCTACACCTTGGCTGCATGCTCTCCGTGGTTGCTTTATTTGTGCCTTTTGGCGTTGCCCTTCGTATCACATGTTCTCCTGTTTCTGAAGAGTTTTATCACCCACCACACACACCGTGTCCCCGGACAAATACTCATGTGACTGACTTGTTACTGTTTACCTCAGGGTGATTTCTATCATATAGATAGATGGTTCAGAGAAACACACACAAACTCTTGCAGTACACACTCGCATGCAAATGTGGGTTTTCAAAATAGAGGCACTGTCGGTTGTTATCAGTATGTCTCTGTCACATTGAAGCTGGCTGAGATGCAGATAAATCTAAACTGGCCATTTATAGTGGAGAGGAGCTTGTTTAATTCCCTTTTTAATATCTGTCTTAGCTTTTATTGAGCACATCTTAGAGACATCTACTGAGAAACAGTGATCCACTGATAGCTGTATGAGAATGCAGATAATAGAAGTTACAGGATCCCAGAGCAGCATTACAACCGTGCTACTGCTAGAGACCTGCTTTGCATTGGGGTGCTGAAATGACTACTGCAGGAACATCATCACACTTGGAAAAGGAATTCATGCAAAACGGAGATGGTTAGTTGCTCAGAGAGAATGAATGAGGCCTGTCAGAGTTACAGACAGACTCTGAGAAGTGTCCTACAGGACCCGGTTGTGTTTAGAAGTAGATTTGAGGTTGCCTCAGAGTGATGTTAGGTAGTTACTATTGATAGTTACTGGATTGTTGGCTCTTGTAGTGCTGTGATGTACGAAAAAATGTGATGTGATTTACTTACAGCAGTGAAGGTCAGCATTCTGCTAGAAGACCAGACCAATATCCAACAGCCTCGAAAACAACACACACATGAACACAAATGGAAACCAGGCAGCTGTACACTAACTAAGCTCCATGTCAGCATGTCCTCCAAAGCCCAGCTAGAGATATTTGTAACAGCAAATTCTGCTCTTGCATAATGGCTTCATTCAGCATGCATTCAGCCATATATTTAAGGCTTTTAGTATTTTTTTCGGAAGCAAACTCTGCAAAATCAGTGGAGACTTGTGGGAAAGCATCAATATGACCAATGGACAGTGACTGGAATCATCCATCCAAACAATGGTCATCCGTTCCATTTATTTTATTGAAATACCTACAGTTAAATTCAAATATGTCCTCTAATGCAGCCCTATAACTACCAATGGACCATTTCACTCATCCTGACTGCAGTGCGAGGGAGGGGATCAACAGTGACTCCCTTCATCTTCCACCGATTACACAGAGTCATTGGTTTTATTATCGTAAATAGATTGGGAGACATTGTAGAAGTCCGCCCACGAATGAATCTGTATTACATCTTCCAACAGTGCAAGAGTTGTATGAGCTAGGACTTCTACACTAGCGATGTGTCAGTATTAACCCAGGAGTTAACTACAGTCTTTGTAAAGCAAGATGTCTAAGCAGCTGTGCTGTGCTGGAAGCCTGCTGTTGTCATGATACACTTATAAACTGCATATTTCACAGTTTCAATCAGCAGTCAACACTGGTACAGGACTCAGGATGATGAAAAACTTGGATCGGATTATTTCTGCACTGACCTAGATTTCGTCAATGTATTTGCTCCCTACCACATGCCGATCAGCATGTTTATTGACAGTACTGTATCCTTTTATGTGCTGATGAGGCTAAACTCGGCTGCATTGTGTGGTGCTGGTCTGAAACTCAGTGCCGGGTTGGGTTTTGGAGTTGGCTTTATATGGCAGCCTAAATCTTTGGTGCTCTTATTGGATTACCCCGTTTCATGGAAATGAAACATACACTGTCGCTGCTCTCTGCTGTACAGTGTTTGTTTATTTCACGGGCACTAGTGGAAGCTTCCACGGGACCAACAACTCCCATGCAGCGTTCTCAAATCTGGACACAACATGCCAGGAAACATTTGCCGAGCGTCTGACTCTGTGGATTGTCTGATCTGTGTCATAGGACAATTTTACCATTTCTATAAGTTGTCTTTCTGATTTTATAATAGTTAGTGCTAAAATAATCCTCCAGTAAACCATTTAAGCAGAGGTGTCTTAACTGTTCTTTTGCTGCTGATTTCAGGGAATGTGCAATCCAAACTAAAACCCAGATTCTCCTATAAGTTTTAACACTCCAGCAGCTAGACATTTCGTTGTTTAGGAGCGGGTAAGTCACTACAATGAGAATAACTGGTCCACCTTAAATGTCAGACCACCTTAAGTGAGCCTTGTCAGGTTTATACTCACAAGAGGCCAACCCATTGTCACTAATGTCATGCTAACTCCTTTCACTTTAATCAGCAGGTGGAAAGCAAGACACGGCAACTTGGATTGGGTCTTGAGGAGTTGTAGCATTTGACAAATAGTCTAAACTGTACACACACTGCTATGTTTAACTTCAAACTCTCTGCTCCGGTCGCCAGTGTCACACACAAGCTCTCTCTCAACCAACCAACCGACTCGCTACACACACAATCTGCCACTGAAATCTGCGTTGTGATTCAGTCGAGTCACATAGAAACGGTTTTGGTACCGAACACTATTGATAGTACCGCTAGGCCTAATCTTAAATGTCCTGAAAAATCATGTATTTGATCTATTTGATCTTGTCCTAACCAATGTTCCTCATAAATAAACAGCTGCTTCTGTACTTGCAATTATTTTATGGTGGTGTTATTGAAATTGTCGAGGCAGGGGCAAAAGCCAGGAGATCAGATCTTGATAGAGACTGACTGCTTTGCAGGTGACTGCACAATGCATGCACAGTTGCAATTAGAATAGCCAACGCTGATCATTTCCTCACTGAATCATCAAACAATCTAAACAATCCCTTAAAATTTTGGAAGTATTAAATCCTTAGGTGATAATAAAAAGAGCATTAAGGACTCACATAGTTCAAAATGTTTGATTTTTTGAATCAGCATTTCATTGCTTCTGGTTCCTTGATCTACTCTCTCAAAATTACTCATTCCTCTACTGTTTGTTCTGACGGTTATGTTACGGTAAATCAGTCCTTTAGTTTTAATCAAGTTACAGTCTCAGAGGTGCATAAAGCCCTCAAACGTTTAGACACTAGAAGATCAGCAGGTCCTGATTATTTGGAGCTTTACTTTTCAAAGCTAGCAGCAGGTTTTATTGCAGCACCTCAACTTTTTAAATCTGTCCCTGGACACTAACTTGTTGCTAACAATATCTTCTACTACATGTCCCTAAAAACCTACTGAATTAGGAAAAAGGCTGTTTAAGTATGCTGTTCCCTCTGCTTGAAATCAGTTGCAAAATTACCTGATTCTTTGGGACCTCATTTCATTGGCTGCGTTTAAAAGTAATTCAAAATGTTTTGGAGGCAGGCGCATCTGACTGTAGGTGTTTTGACTGACCCATATCAACCCAGTGTTGTTGTTAATTTTGGCATTTTTATGATTCTGTAAATCATTTATCGTCATTGTGTTTTTTATGTCTGCAACCATCATGCAACCCTGTTAATTGTGCTGCTGCTTTCTTGGCCAGGTTGCTCTCGTAAAGGGATTTTTTATCTCAGTGAGACTTAAATAAAGGCTAAATCCAATAAAATAAGCTGCATCAGAAAATGGTATCATCTAATTTTTTTGTGGTTTCTAGTCCAAATTAGTTAAGGGATTCTGAGACTAGTTGAGAATGGGGATTACACCAACTACAACATGTGGATCCAAAATTATGTGCTTGTGTGCGCATGTGTGTGTGCATGCGACTCAAAGGGGGAGAGACGTTTTAATGTGTCTCTATGCTTGTGTGTCTCTTTGTATATATACATAGACACATATACATATATACATATTTGAGCGCATGTGTGTTTGTGAGTGCATGTGATTGATCTGTAACCACACAGCTCTCTCCATCACAGATGGTACAAATATGGATGCCAGCGTGATGATTCTTCCAACCCCAGTGGGGGCCAGAATGATTGTCTGAGATCTTGGAAGAGCTGGAAGACAGAATGAGGCACAAATTAGACTTGTTAACGAAGGACAATGAGTCTGACATGCAGCTGTCTAATATCATATCTTTGAAGCATGTAGAGAGCATTCAGAGGGGAGATACTTCTCAGATAGAGGCCAAGAACACGTTCTGGGTGTAGCAAAAGGCACTTGTTGAGCCATATTTTATCTGAAGATCTGGCATGATATGTCGGATATTACACAACGGGGGAAAAAAGCACTCCATTCATTTACTCATTTCTCCATGTTCAGACCATAAATCAGCCACTGTGTTACTGTGTCTGGTCCCAGAAGTTTCACTTTTGACTGTGAAAGTAAGCACATTCAGATCCCATTCAGAAGTCAGAAATATCATTGGATTAAGAGATGCAATATTTCTTACCGAGCAAGAACAACATCCAGAGTTACAGTGATAAATCAACTGTCTGTGCTGGGATAGACCACCTAACAGCAGTGTTTGTGTGCATTTTATCAGCACATTCCCATGTAGTTATTGTTGTTACTGGCCACTATCATTTAGCATTTATAGCTAGGATATAAACATTGTGAAATATAACCGTATCTTGTATTCCGTATATCAAAAATGTAGAACAATGAGCATTTTCCATAGGTGTCCTTTGGCTCTCTTTCTTTCCCTTTTTTGATTCTTATGTTGCCCGTGAAGCGTCATTATGGTGAACACTCGAACCATAAATGCAGAATCATACATTGCATTTAAGTAGAAAGATGTCACATTTATATACATCTTGTTAAAGCTATCTCATAAAGTTAGCAAATCGAGAATCAGAGTGTGGGATTTGGATTTCACCACACACCTCTTGGCCTGATGATTACTTTCTTTGGCATGAAGGGGGAAGCTGAACTTTGAACCTACCACATTCTCGCCAGTCACGCGAGGTGTGGATGTGAGATGTTTTCAGCACACTGCACATAGCCAAAAGCACTTAACGTTATTTCTTCCCCTCTGTCAGGGATTACACGGAGACAAGTTTAAGAGTTATACTGTTCTCTTACGTGACCTTACAAGACCAAGTTGAATGATTTTAATGTGGCTGATTCATCCTCTCTACCACTTCATAGCTGCTGTGGTTAGACAGACGTTGTCAAAAACGTTCTAGGTCCATGTTATTAATGTCTCATCATCTGAAAACTGAGCAAAGATTGCCATAAAGTATAAATTAGCTGGACTATAATAATGAATGAGGGCGATAATGAGATGCTACAAATTGCCTTTCATTGTGTTCTCCCCTTTGCATCATTAGCCGCAGTCCCACATGACACCGCAGATCAGGAAACTACATGTAGCCATTAGAATACCAGTCAAGCACATTTTAGGGCTCATTTGCGCAGCATTTGAGGAATGTGCAGCTAAGAGCTCGCAAGTCTGGTGATTAACGCCTGACTCCATTTTATTCTTCATGAAAATGGATTACTTCAAAATAATCCCATTTATGGGATCATGAAAATCTTGACTGAATTCATTCATCATCAAATGTTTGTGGCAGGCGAATGTTGTTATTTCACATCTGGAATTACATATTTGCAAGAGGTGCGAATGTAGGCATGCATGCGCGCGCACGTGCACACACACACACACACACAGATGGACATCACGCTGACTGTGCTCAAACAATAGCCATTGTTTTAGTATTTGAATATGAAACTGGGACAGTGTCTCAACTAGCCAGGTCCTTTTTAAAAAGGTGCAAATGGAGGCAGAAGAGGTGTGTGACTCTGGCAAAGCATTCAGCCCCTCTCTAATGAGACTGAACCTAAACCCTTTTCTTTAGACTGGGCTGGTATCAGAGTTGACCCCACTCGCATTTAATTATCACTATGACTCAGTGAGCTAGACAGCCAGCCAATCAGCTTGCCTGTTTGCCTGGTCAAACCTGGAGCCACAGCTGAACACAGCAGACTTAGAGACCAAAGCTTTGACATTTTGAGAGATAGCAGCCGCACGACAGTCTGGGGTTTGCACCAACTGTCTTTCTTGGCCCTGGATAGTGGGACCCGTAATATTCAGCACATTTCCTACACGGCTAATATCTTCTGGACAGGGTCTGAGCCAGTAAAAATACACTAATTTCCAGGCCTCGAAGCTGGGTTACATCCAGGTCTCCTTGACAATTTATGGAAAAATATGAGAGAAAGAAGAGGGGGCTATTTGACTGCCACAAAGAAAAACAGTAGCGGAGAGCTTTTAGTGAATTAAATTATAAGACAGAAGAGTGACCACTTTTAAATCAGTTTTTTCTCAATGGGTATATGCATGAAATTGCAGAGAGCAAATATTAAAATGTGGAATTAACATAACTAGCAAAAAATATTTTCGAAATACATTAAAATAAAATTCCATCATGCATTATGTACATAAATTGACAACCATCATGACTGAGCGCTCCATTTTCCACATTAGAACTGTACTAGAGACTTACATACAGACAGCACATCCAGTGGTCATACTGCACAGTCTGATTTATCTCTATAGGCTGTTGCCTGACTGTAGGCCGGATACACAGACATGCACATATAAGCACATACACTCAAGTAAACACATAAAACACAAATATTATTTTCACAGTTCAATTTCAATGGTTCTCACTGAAAGATGCTTGCTATCGCTAATCTACTGGATTGAACCAATGTGAACTCGCCTCAGCCTGTTTCCCTGCAGCCAAACTTGGCTCCATTTCAAACTGCTGTGGTTTGCATTCTTGTGGAAGATTTTGGACATGATGGTGGACAGCTTGAGTTATACCAACATTCTCTGTATATTTATCCAAATCTATTGGTCATCAGAAAACACTTTCGCTGAATCTGCTCGGTTGTTTTTGGACACACTTGATCATCCCACATGAAAAGGGAAAAGTTGCAATGATCAATATCACCGTGTCTGCCTGTCAGCATGCGATAATCAATTTTGCCTGCTGGAATATCAGTTTATGGACTCAAAAACATTCATTGGCGGTATTCCTGTTACACGCCTGGTGATGTTTTGACATTAGAGTACCGTTAAAGGAAACCAATCTCTTGCCTGCCTCGGGTCAAGATGGATGTGATGAGAGCCACAGCCCAGACCAGATTCCCAATGGTCATTGAGCAACTGGGCTATTCCGGGTTTCGCTCCCCCTCTTCCTGCCTTTTCCTTCCCCTCAGATATCCCCTCCACTTTCCCTCCCAGGGACTATTCCACCTCGAGCCGCTGGAAATCCCCCTGTCTGTTAAAAGGCATCACTGGCACTCAGCAGCCATTGCAGACAGATATGTGACTTGGCCCAGACTGAATACAATAAGTATCTCAATCTTAGAGCCATTGCAACATGAATACTGACTGGTTTACGGGAAGGAAATACTTTGACAGGGAAAATGTTTATGTTTTCACAATTTAGGACGTGTAGGCATGGATCAGGGGCAATATTTCAGGGGTTGAGCAGTCGAACTGTACATGATAATATTTGCCTATCTTGACAAAGTGGACAGGGGTAAAGCAGTATGTTTTCTATCTAATGTTTAGTCACCAAACAACTACATTGTTTTAGGGACAATGATAAATGTACAGTAATGCTGCTTTGGTGGAACAGTGGAGTAAACCATAGAGCCACCAAGGACCATTTAGACATTATGTGAATTAGCTGCCAAACACGTGGCAAGTATTTTGCACATTGCTTTTATGTAATAAACATAGCTAATGGTGGTACAGGGTCCATTTCAAATAATTAAGGCAGTTTTGTCATGGATACATACCACATAGTGCCAGGGCATTTATTTTGTAATAAAATAAGTCAGTTTTATATGTGCATATTTTTTTTTTTTTTTTTTTACTAAATTCAGGGTAATATGGCTCTGGATGCCTATCTCCATCTTCCAGACTTATGGAAGGTTTATGATTCTAGCTGTTGCACCCCAGAGGTATGTTTTGTCTCAGTATCTATCCCCATTTCACTTTTTAACACTTCATGTCAGAAAGGGGATATGTCATTTCCCTCTGTAAATCTGAGTGGAACATTAGCTTCGTTTTGGAAACACATGTTTCACCTTTACAGGCCTGGTGAAGGTTATAGCTTCTCGGTCATCGTAATATCGCTCTCTGTGACATTCAAGCACACAAGAACATAATTTCACATGCACAAGCTCTCACACAGACACACACACGCTTATTATATTCACATACACTCTTAAGATTCGCAACAGCCTTCTGCTTGGCAAGAGTGATATCATGTGACAGTGCTACAGGCCTCAGATGGTACCCCATAGTGAAACTGTGAAATGTTATTATTTAGTTCCTCACCAGTGGTCTGTGATGCTACGAAGGACGGCAGGGCATCCAGACGAGGGCCCTGGGTTAAACACATGGTGATAAACACGGCAAAGCTATACAGAGTCCGACTTAATTCAACTGTTGCTTTGTATTTCAACTAAAAGCTAACCCAAACCTGATTTACATGTTTTTAATATTTAGCTTGCATTAAAATTACACACATACTCGATCATCTCAATTTAGTTGCAACTTAAAACGATTATCAAGTTTTTGTTTTTCCCTAATTACTTTCCCCTTGTCATTTTTTCCCCCCCTCAGACCTCTGTGGTAATTGATCAAATAATATCCCATTATACACAAGTGTTTGCTCGAGTTCAATGGCCTTGACTAACTGTATCTCAAGGTGGAATTTCAGTTTGGATGGATAATGTCTGCGGGAGAGCACACTGACACAATTACTTTAACCATTAAGGTAAGTATATACTTACACTACACCAGTGATTAAATTAATGCTTAGAAGGAGGAGGGAGGGGGGAGATGGCCTAACAGCCAATTACACCAACCCTGAACTGCTGGACCGCATTATCTAATGAGCACTCACAAATTATACAACAAAGGAGGAGATGAGGGAAAGGTGTGGAAGACACCTCAATCCCCTGCTGCTACAATTAGGGTAAAAACAGGAACATTTCTACACTCCCCAACTTTGAAATAGATTTTACATCCACGCTATCATTTACAAGCATGATTGCTTCCTGTGGTGTATGAAGCAACTTCCCCCTACTTTTTAAGCACACACACACACACACACACACACAGACACCATATAGGGGAATGTTTAATTGATAAAATATGGTATTCATTACACCTAATGGGCCCTCTTTTCAACTGCACTCATGATATGGAGAGGCAAAATGGCTTCACCTGTGCCCTGCTCTACACAAGCACATGGCTCAGGGTTCGCCATAATGGAAAGGGGGCGCTAGTTACAGGAGACATTGTAAGTGCACAATTTAAAGGTCTGAAACCGGATACAGTACAAGGAAACAGTTTGTACTCTTCCACAGAGCACAGAGTTTTTTGAAAACAAAAAAAAATCAGGAAAAAAAATATGGATAGATTTGTTCATAAGAGGTTATAGTATAATTCTATTTGAACATCAATTATTTGGATTACCAATTTTGTTGTGTTTCTTTTTTAATGTTAAGCCTATTAATTGGTTTTGTTTATCTATATGTCAGTTTGTTTGTTTGTTTGCTTGTGTGGATATGGTTTATATTTACTGCAAATGCATGTATGTACTTGCACTTAATATAATATAATTTAAGTTTGAGTGATTAAAATCCTCTTCAGGTTGACTTTTCCTCCTCTGGGATGAAGCAGAGCAGAGTTAGCGGACTACCACACTCATTGAGCTAATGATGTGCAAACCAGCTCCGCTCCCTGTTAGTCTGCTAACCTGACCTGGCTCAAGCCACAGCAGCTGTGGACAGAAAATGTGCCAAGGTTGGTGGATGAAACAGAGGGTAGAGGGAATATAAAAAAAAATAATACCAAATTAACACAGCATTCAAATTTGTGACTGTTTTTTTGTTTTCATAATTTTTTTTTTTGTAGTCTTTTGTAATTATGTTTCTGTGACCAAATTATCGCATAGGTTGTGAGATTTCAAGGTTGTTTCCAAAAATAATCCATTACAAAATAGAATAAACTGCCTAGTCTCTATTTCACAGACAAAATCAGAATCATCAAGTAATCATCATTCATTTCATCTCATATTTAGCCATACAATGTTGCATGAAGGCCACTAAACAGCAGCAGTAAAGTATGCTTTCTATAAAGCTATTGGAGGTTTTAATTAATGTTAATGCAAGCCAAGTGAGATAAACGCTGTTCTACCACACCAGCGTTAATCCACCACATACCGCTACTCATTTATTTCACTCAGCACTTCATAGATGTATGATGAATGGAGTTAATTTATTTCTAATCTGTTACAGATCTAGCTGAGGAGGAATAATGAAAAGTGATCATGCAAACTAACGGTCAGCAGCCTTCGTGCCACTGATAAATGTATAATACCTTGTTTGGTTTGTGTTGTTGCACAATTTATTTTTTACTGCATGTACAAATGGAGACATATGATCATGCATGATCAATTTTGATATTTGGAGAAATTCTTTTGGAGAAAGGCAGGCAAAAAAAACCCAAAAAAAACATTGATCATCATTGCAATTGCAGTGATGAAAATATATCACAAAATAAGTCTGTGCGCTCTAAAACATATTTGACACTTTTTTTTTGGATCTGAGTCCTATCAGCAGAGCAGCATCATTTGTTTGTGTCCTAAAACTGTTAAAAAAATGCTGTCTGGTTAGATTTAGGCATGAAAACCAGGTTGGTTTAGGGGAAGATCATGGTTTAGGTTGATTCATTTGTTGAGGTTAGAGAAACATGTGGTGTGAGAAACAAACAGTGGTCTCCTGTGGCAAAGTTTTGTCCTTTTTCTTGGGAAGACAACTGTACTATGACTGAATTTTGTGTATAAATGTATATGTCTGTGTGTGTGTGTGTGTAGGAGGAGGAATGTGTGTGTTGTTATCTATTACCCTACAGCGCAATTAATGATTTTCCAACCATGTGACAGGGATTATACATCAGAGTGCAGACAAACCTTGATAACCATCTTATCTCATACATACCATACCGTAAATGTATTGTCAATAAATTCTATTGGCATATTTTCATTGATCAGTTAAAGGCACAGTATCCCAATAACAAACAGAAAAGTCTCGGTGGGGAAAAAAAAATCCATACACGGGCTATAAAATACTGCTGCAGAGTTCAAGATGAGGAAAAACATGAAGTTGCAACTCATAAATGGGGACAACAACTGTAAGAAAAAGAAGCAAAACGAAAAATCTAGTTCTGAACGGGGGACTCCACACGTATTTCCTTTTTTGGTTTAACAAAAAAAAAAGGATGAATCAGTCAGCATCATGAAGCTGGAAATGACATGTTTTTAACCTGCCATGAACATTTCTTTTAAAGAAATTACTTAAAACAGAGACAGATCCACATGAGGTAAAGCATGACAGTACCGGGAATGAATCTACAACAAAAGCATTGTTGTGTAACCTTTAGATGAACTGCTGGCATTGTCTAAAGCGGATCCGCAGGAGAACGAAGGAAAAAATTATAACAATTAAAGAAAATAAAGGGACGAGATGTCCAGAAGGGGAGGGCAGGCATTCAAATGTTGATGCATGTGAGCGTGTTTGTGTGCCTGTGGAGAGTAGAGGCTGAAAGAGCGATGAAGGGGCTTAAGTGGTACCCCTCTTGGAAAAAAAACAAACTTTAGAACACCTCAATTAGTGGTACTTAGCAGGGCTCCAAGAGAACCAGCCTGAAAGCAGTTGAAGTGGTTCAAGCAAGGAAGAACTAGAGGAAAATCAAAGACATTTTTAAAGAGAAGGTGCCTGTATATGCTTTTTATAGACCGGCCTAGGTTTTTAGTTAGTGGGAGGGCTGTGTAATGCTTGGAGTAAAGCTTGATACGGGCCCTGAAAGCTTTTTACGATGACATGGAAAGTAGATTCTATTGTATGAGTGTGTTCTAATAGGCCCCACATTACTGCCATGGCAACAGAAACACCAAATATATAGTCACAAAACAATACAAGAGGAATGTAATTGAGATCAGTGGAAGGAAAAAATGTTCCCTGGATGAAGTGTATCATCTGAAGTAAAAGAGTAGTTTGTGGTCTACATTGGGAGAGAGTTCTCCCCCAAAGGAGCTTATTATCCACATATAGACACATCACTTTCCTTCTGAATGACATAGAAGGCTGAGGCTAGCTACAGTAGAACACACACACACACACACACACACACACACACACACACACACACACACACGAACACATACACAAGACTGGTTTTAACGCAGACATACAACAGAGAGAGTTTCCACCATGTTTGGCCACCCTGCTAATCTAAGATGATGAAGTGTTGATAGTGCTCTGCTGTGTGTGCGCGTGTTTGTGTGCATATTTTTGGGTGCGTTTGTGCAGCTTCATATGCGTGCGCGTGTGTGTGAGATTCTTAATCTATTTGAATCCTGTTTCCTCACTGTACTGTAAATAATTGCCTGCCAAGAGAGGTTGGTTTTTGGGGTGTTTTTCTTCTTTGTTTTTTGTGGATTTAGTCACAGGGTTTCAGTGGACCTCAAACAGCTTCTGCTGGAATGTTGGATTTAGACATTTATTGCATCTACGGGAATGAATGTTTGGACGGATGACCTTAAAATACAACCTCTGCTTCGAAGAATCAACAGGTACTTTCCCAGTGTATCACTGCTGGGTCATTCTCTGTATGTGGAGCTGAACTGTGACAAGAATTTAACCAGATCATTACCAACAGCTTATTTACTTTTGTACATTTAAACCCAAACAGTCACACCCTCCTCAGCTGAAATCGGATAGAAGGAATATTAATATTTTCATTAATTCAATATGCTTATTAAAGTAACATGGTGTAAACCTAGCTCTCGCATTGCCACGTAATCATCTAAAGCAAAGGGAATCTGATTAGTATCTACAAATCTGATCTTTCAAGCTTGTTTTCCACACTGTTGTGTACAAGTGATCTTGGATTACTGTGGTGTAGTGGTGCAGTTCTTTCCTGTAGTGCAGGGGTGCCCAACCTTTTTTTAACCAAGATCTACTTTTGAAGTTGATGGCATGCCGAGATCTACCAAGTCAAGATCAAGGGCCGGGCAATAATTCAAACATGGAGCCGCAATCGCAGATGACACGTAGTTAAGTTTTTATTTGTACAGAAGGAGAATAGGCAGTATAAATGCACAAAAGATTAGCTGATCAACATGTCACAAATAGGTTGTCCATAACAGAACTTCAGAGGCACATCGTCTCTCTCTCTCTTTCAACCACACACACACACACCTACAGAAAAGAACACTCCAAAAGGAGGAAGGAGGAGAAGAGAAGTCCAATATTTCAAAATGAAAATTTCACTGGAGAGTGGCGATGGGAAACCAGCAGTTGGATTTAAATGAATCTGTAAGACAGATAAAATACTCCTCTAAGTGTATGGATATGATATGAATATGTCATTCAAGATACTACTACTACTACTACTACTAATAATAATAATAATAATAGCCTAATAATAACCATAATAATAATAAACGCTTTTCTACCTTAGTACCTTAGTTTATCAGTCAGTGTGGTTCTGTACTTGGACTTGATTATTTTCATGTGTGAAAAGGCAGACTCACACAAATACGTTGATCCAAAAAGGGAAGTCATATTCAGTGCGCATTGTCTGAGGTTTGGATACTTCTCTTCCAGCAGCAGGTTCCAGAAATCGCCTGTTATCCCAGGTGTTGCTCTGCATTTGATCTCAATGTCATTTTGCAGTGTGAGAATTTCATTCTCGACAGCACTGGAGTCCAGGCTGAAGAGTGTGGCTACTTTGGGCGCAATGCAATCCACATCAACATTTCCACCAAATGGAAAGCACAGAAACTGAGCAACAGGCTCGATGGACGCAAAGTCAGTAAACCGGCGCTCATAACGAGCAAGTTCCACACTGTCTTTGCCGATCAAAGAATGAATTTAAAATTTTAAATACCGTATTTTCCGGACTATAGAGTGCCCCTTAATATAAGGCGCACCAACTAAAATTGGAATGAAATATATATTTTGTCTATTTGTATATTTTTGTGTTTATTCATATACTGAACTAATTGTTTACGAACAGTGCCGCAATAAAAGCAGCATCAAACGCGGCAATAAAAGTGCTGATAAACAAAACAGAAAAGTCATTGATGGTTTTATTTATCTTCCTCCTGCGTACTGAAACCATTATTGTGCAGTGTGCAGGAAAAGGTGACAGCCGCTGTTAAAGCGCAACTGCGCAACTATTAAAGTCGCTTCATTCTCTCATGAAATGAAGCCACACGTCACTACTTAGCTTCCTCCTGAGCATTTAAAACTAATGAACACCAAACCACTGTCACTTCATTTCTTCTGTGTACTGAGTTGAACAGCGTCAGATAATCTTCATCACATATCGTCTCACCGCGGCTGCACGTAAGCTTGCCGTTAATGAATCTATGGCATAGATTTATTAACGGCAAACTTACGTGTCCTTACTGTTTACTTCACGGATAGCCAGATCGATGGCATTCAACTTAAAAGCTGCATCATAGGAATTGCTTCGGTTTTCCATTTTGAGGGAGTGAGGGTGTAATAATATTATATACCTGTGACGGAGCAGCCCCGTCAATGACTGCTGCCTGCGCACGCACACACTAGTCTTTACCGAACTTTTTTTTTTTTTTTTTGTCATTCGCGATCGACTGAAACTCCGCCTGCGATCGACTGGTAGACCGCGATCGACTGGTTGGGCACCCCTGCTGTAGTGTTACCATGTTTATGGCAACATAGCTCAATCAATTATATCACTCGTTTCAGAGCCACACAATTTCATATGATTGTTTATGACAAAGACTTGCTTGTTGAGTGACGGTGTCACGTTACTTTTTAGGCAGCAAGGTGGCTAAATGGTTGTTGCCTCGCAGCAAGGATGCCCCGTGTCCAAATCTCAGAGAAGAGTTTGTATGTTCTACCCTTCTTCACATGGACTTCTTCCAGGTGCTGGGCTGACAATCTGTTCGTGGTATGTTCCAGCCTTTAGCCCGTCGCATGCTGGATCTGCTCCATGCCACCTGTGAACTCCAATAAGCTTGTGTAGAAAATGGATGAATGAAATTAACTTCACTGCTCACCCCTGATTAACCAGCTCCTTTTAGTGAATGGAGTTTGATAATGTATTAGTTGCCCTTTTTTCTATTCTTAAAAGACCTTCGCTGCATCCCTTTTTTTGTCTTTGGATGTCTCTCGTCTGTTCTGCTTAGTTAGGCCATCAATCTCCATCAGGGGACACTCTCCACTTGTTCCATTGGAAATGCAGCATACTTAATGGGCATTATTCGAAGACTAAAGGGTTACTTTGCTCTAAGTGGCCCGAGATAGAAATAAATGAACTGAAAACACCATTATCTGAAGTAGGAGATTAAAATGCTTATAGGCGGTTAGCCCCAAAATAAAACAGGAAAAAGACACTTTATGTGACTTTTTTTCTTTTTTTTTTTTTACTATGCATTCCGTAATGGTGCACATAAACTGATTATTTCTCTGTAATCCTTTCAGGATTAGGACTCTTTTAAGACTTGACTGTTTGTGATTATACCCCACGCAGTTAGATCTGCTCGGCTCAGCCCAGAACATGTGTTTAAACACTTCATTGAGAGTTTCCATGGTCGCTCTGGCTTCCAAGATGAACTGTGATTCTGGCTTTTTTTTTTTTTTTTTTTTTAAAGCCCCCCAATAAAAATTCACAGTAGTCCATTTATCTCAAATGCTGGTGTGTGAGATGTGTGCCACAGCACTGTGGTGAGTGTGTGTGTGTGTGTGTGTGTGTGTGTGTGTGTGTGTGTGTGTGTGTGTTTTTCTCTCTCTTCAGGCTTTGATACAATTTTTTCAATTCTTCCCAGGTGACCTAACAGTCAAAATGTCTTCTCATGCACCGTAATATAAATGACCACACACATACAAACACAATTCTCTTCATTTTATTTTATTTTTTACTGTCTTCTTCTGCCTATGTTCCCTGCAATCACCATATTTGTGTTCTATTGATTTGGCAATATTTACATGATGTCTGTAATAGAAAAATCAAAGCTAGCTAATAAAACCAGTCTAGTGATGTAAGTCAGATCAATACTGTTGAGACAGTCCGATCACAGACAACCCTAAAACTAAAGAGATTTAATGGTGTTTTGGGAGGAATAACATCTGAGGGCACTTCGCCATCAACATATGGGTATTATTCATGGTTATTACGCTGTCATCAAATTACTTTATATCCACTGAATAAACTTTTGGACACACAGCACGTTAGAAATGAGAGTATGGGGAGTTTTCTGTTATGTACTAGTCATTATGAACCTTATATATGATGTATAAATTCTCTCTTTCACAGTCGGTACACGACATATAGTTAAGATTTGTTATGCAAGTAAAATGACACCAAATGTCTATGTTTTATGAATCATGTTTTCAATGAGCATTGTTGTGTGGGAGAGAAATAAAGGAAAATCGATAATACTATTATAATTCAGAGAATCGAGTGTTATTTAGTGGAAGACATGAATATAAGTCATCTACCCTCAGACACCGAAGCCAGATGATATCACTGAGAGGCTGTTGACGTCAGACATCTGCTGCAGCAATATAACAGCAGGATAACGTGAGTTGTTTGAACTGAGCCCATTAGTGTGGTGTATTTCTGTTTCATAATTTAAACAAAGAAGTGAACTTGACAGCATGACAATTCAGATTTCTTTTAATCTATTTTTGCCAGATTAACATTATCATCATGAAACCTGATGTGGCAACATGACTGACTGCTGAATACATTTTTATTATTGAAATGTTGCCTGTACTGAGCTAACCTCAGCCTACAGCCTGGTGAAATTTAACCAAAACCAAGTCATGATGTTTAGTCTCTAATCCACACTACACAGCTCTCAGCACAATGCTCATACAATAACAATAAGCTTGTTCAATTTCAATGTACATGGAGGGTCACACTGTCTCAATTTAACTACGGTGCAACACGCTGGCCATCTGAGGGAGCAGGCGCGCAGGAGAGCGCTTATTGGATCGTTTGGTATCTGGTTTGAGCGACAGAGGTGAGACGAAAATGATTGTTTGAAAATAGGACTTAACATTGTTGCCACGATTTTGATTAACACTATTCGTATATTACTACCATGTGATTCAATGTAGGGCAGGAAGTGGAGTAAATAAGCAGTGGCCTCAGTACAGTAGCTCTGCACAGCTGTTGTCCAAAGATATGAATTCTATAATGAATGCTGTAGGGCAAAAAGGGACAGAGAGGAAAAATGTGAATATACTGAGTTTGTCTGTTGCTCACTTGTAGCACATATCCTTCATTCGTACACAGTGTTACAGAAACCACCACCTAAAACTGACCTCATCCCGTTGCTTTGTAACAGTGCATTTCTCAGGTCCTAGTAATTGCCTAATAATTTGCCTGGAAAGAATTATGTCATTTGTTACTAAAATAGAAACTGTAATTATTACACCTCCAGGTAATTACTTCTAGTTAATTGCTAGTGTAACCTGGAGTCGTTTAGTCAGTGCACAGCAGGTCCGCTGAACATACACGATCCACAGGCAAGCACACACAATTATAAACACGTGTGAAGAATAAAGTTTCTAATAATGTATAGATAATGAATAAACATTTATATGGGGGCAGTTATTTCTTGTAAATTTCTCTGGAAATTAACGCTCACTTATAAACACAACCAAACTTTATCTTCCCTATAATTTGTACTATAAAATTTCGGGAGAACTTCAAAAGAAGGAAATTAAAATAAAAAAATAATTAACCCATGGCTTTATTCTAGCATGTTTTGAACAAGGTGCTATAATCACTGATAAATACAGAGGTACAAACTGTGTTTGTTACTTGCCTAATGATTTAATTTACATAAGACAGTCACAGTTGTACTTTTTGCATACAGCCTATTAATATGATAAATGCAGGATGATATTCTGCAATTCATTCCCTGTATTCTATACGATTTGCGGATGCTATTTTACTGCCTAATGTATCAGCTGTTTCAATCACTTTTTCTAAAAATACGAAGGATAAAAATAGTCTTAAAATGTTTTTGTCTGTGGAAATAGCATTTCTCTGATGTTCGCATTACTGTCATGCACTCTCAGATTCTAGCTTGGGTGTGTGTGGTTTACTCACATTACCACAGTTCACTGTGCTTTTATTTGGAATTAGTAGCTAAGCCTACCTGAGAGTTGCCCACCCGCCTGCTTAAAGCCTATCACACTGTACACCTTTGCTCTGTCATCACTCACCTACCCACCAAACCAACAGCCACCCCAACACATACTCACTCAAGAGCTTAAACACACACAGGCTGTAAGTGCACATCTATGCACACACACACACTTCACTCAACAGCTACATTCCTGCTGGGTTACCTAATTTAATTTTCTGCTTCTAGTGGCTTGGGTCTCAGTTGTCCTTGACCCAGTGCTGCTGGTCACCCCCCCCCCCCCTTCATCCGGACTGCTTGCCTGGCATATTTAGAACTGGACAGGCGGGGGACAATAACACTCTCACATCAAGTGCTAAATAAACACAGACCCCAAATGTGATTATTTGCCAGTCATTGTTGCATTTTGAATAATTACACCAAATCAACACATACATAGCAAAGAAAGCCACTCTATTGGCAGGCTAATGGAGGAGGAGTGCTGCAGGTTAAACAGAATCAAATGCAGCTCCAGCTGAAAAGCACGTTTTATGTTGTTGACACATCCAAACATATAAACTATTCATACCGGGGTTTTAGTCAGATGAGTCATGTCCTTACATGACAATCTGAGAGCTTACAAGTGTCATTACGCAGAACCCCATCACGAACAGCAAATGCATTTCCATAAGAAAATAAGGGAAATACAATTTATCCTGTCATTTGGTTTTATTGTTTTCACACTGCATGTTATTCAGGTTGCAGCGCTCTTGTTGATGTGATCACATTACATCAACATTGTGCAACACTGACATGACTAATCCTCCTACATGCCATCCCAAACTTTTGTATCTGACCATAAGGTCACATTCATGACAGGTACTGAAGTACGCAGCATTAGCTCACACAGTGTATGCAAAATCCCTGTCATATCTGCTGCCCACACACCAAGCTGGGCCTACTGCACCTGTCAGATAACATCTGTTCATCTGTCCTCTGTCTTTCGGTGCTCTCTCTCTCTATCTCTCTCTCTCTCTTTCTTTTTCACAATCTCCGTTACTCTTTTCAGTATATCTGCATTTAAATTTCATCTCCAGAACAGGTCGTTAAAATATTTGTTGATACACACGCTGTTTGCCGCTCGACATGAGTAGGGCTTTCAGTAAACTAAATAATGCAGTGTGATGTGAGACGGTAATTGCTCTGTTTCAACAACTGCGTGGAAGGTTGCAAGAGAGTCCAGACGTAAAGTACTGATAATTAAATCCTCGCAACAGCTGGGCAGGACCCTCTGAAAATGAAATACTTCTTTGCACAATTGCTTTGTCATTTTACACAGCTTTGTACAGAGCTGAATTATTTTTATTCATTATTTACACTGCATTTATTGCATTTGCTGTATTTATTATAGTTGATCTAGAGTACAATTTTAGAAATCCTTAATCTTAACTCTCTCTGCACTTCATGAGAAATTAACAGCAATACATTTAAATGGCTTAAAATACTGCACTAGTAGATGTGTGTTTGATCAGTCCTGCGCAACATTCAGGGAACAGCGTAGCCATTCAGTAATAAAAATATTATTTATTAAGTTATTATTCTGTCTAGCATGAGACTCCATCCCTTCACTCTTACTAATAATAATCTCTACAAACAATATAATTAAAAAGTGAGATTTTATATGTATATTTACCTATCTACATACACCCTTCTAAGTGTATGTGAACATACTTGTACTTATTTGTTGCTATATACTGAATGTCTAAAGCAGTGAGTGACACTGCACTGTAGTTGGATTAACTCATGCATTCAGTAAACACACTTTACTTTGGCAGTTGATGTACAGGCAGATACTAAATGGCCACATTTGAACGTTTGACCTTGTGACATTTAGGATTGACCCCCCTGGGGTAATACAGGAGTGCTTAGACGAAAAAGTCAAGGGGTCAGCACAGGCCTCCGTCATGTAAGGATCTGTCTTCAAGGAGGACGATTGAGCGCCTACACAGCTGAGGAAGCCAGTTTAATATACATGTATATGTTTGTCTTTATTATGACTCACAATATCTAACTACTGCTGTGGTATTATGATAATCAATAACGCAAACTGCCATGTTATGCTGTGCATTTTGTTATTTTACATGTGTTTGTTTCATGTGTTATTCAGTATAATGTGAATTAAGACATGCCATTCTGGAAAATGAAAAATATAGATTTAATAACATCCAGGCTAATATTAGTTAATTTATCACAATAAATCTAATGAGTGTTTACTGTATGTCTGTGAAAGAAAGAGTGTATGTGTGTGTGTGTGTGTGTGTGTGTGTGTGTGTGAAAAAAAAACAAGAGAGAGAACACCAGCAGGGAGGAACAGAGACACACAGAAGTTTGAGGGGTCATTTGCATGATCTTTGGAAATATTGCCGTAGCTTCAGGCTTTCACTAAGAATACTGAGCTTACAGAAAACTGATTTATTTATTTCCCATTCTGTGTGTTCCCTCTCTAAAATATATATATATATATATAAATATAAATATATGCACTTCCACTGTGTATTTTTAACAACTATATAACATAGTACTCTCACAATTAGCTCAGCCTTTTCCCTTAATTAATGTTATTCAGTACCACTTCATAATAATGATATTTAATAAGATCCACTAGTGAAGACCATGATTCCTAATGCATAATTTGACAGTATTACCATAACAGTTTCATTTAAATCTTTATTATAGACCTACTTTTGCCTCTTCAGCGAACCATCAAATTATTAGCTCCACTAATGACGTATAAAGTAATGTTGTATAAATTAAAATATAATCATTTATAATGTATAATTTTAATACTAATGTTGTATGTTGCATTGCAATGTATAATAAAGTGTATGTTTGCTTATTGGTTAAACATATGTAAAACAGATGGAAAAGACTTATTAGCCCTGATAAAATGAATCCGTCTGTAAAGAGTTTAAGTTTATTCACTTGTTAATTTTAATTACTAATCTTATTATGAGGCATTGTGTGCAAAATTTTTAACCACGAAAAAGACTTGTGGTGAAGTTATACGGGGAGATATGGGGAGTGATGAACTTTTCATTTACGTTTTTTGCCAATTTGCTTGTTTTCCCATGTATGCAGCTGAGCTAGTGAATTTCTTTTATGGGCTATAAAGTTAATTCCCTGCAACAGGAGCCTATCAGCTTCTGCTTGCCAGGTCTGTAAAATGGAATTTCTACTCGGTCGAATGTGCTTTTACACATGAATTCTACTTTCTTTACTTCATGTTCATATCCAGAAATTGTGTGCAACGCATAAAAAATGTTCAACCCGAAGGTTCAAATATTCATTATAGCTTAATAAAATGGGATGAAAATTTCATCATCAGTGTAGGAAACCTTGTGCGTACAACAGCAGATCCAAAAAAATATTCAGATAATGCTGTCCTTTGATATTGGATATTTAATACTGTTGATCCAACACAAATACTACAGCATGGACAGTTCAGCCATATGTAAAAATATTAAACCAGTTAGTAAATTAGTTATTGTAGCTATTAACAATTATACACTCTGGGATCTTTTCTGAAATGACTGACTTTTAAAAGTAAAATCAATTTGTAAGTTTTTATGTAATGAAATGCATGAAGATTACTTCAGCTGCAAACAAATGATCTGTACAATCATACTGGCTATCATACACAGTTTATACCTAGAATAATAAAAAAAAAAACTGGAGCACTAAACCAAGCTGTCTGCTAATCAGATCTCAGACATGCTGCTCTCTCATTTGAAATACAATATGATGTTATCAAAAGCAGCAGTGATAATCCACCTGAAGACCCGTTTCTAGAGACGGAGACTTCAAAGAAATAGTGAAAGACTGATGTGAAATATTGCCAGAGAAGGAACGTCTTGAATTAGGAATCCGATTAAAGTTATGGCGAACTTCATGAATAATGCAGCCAGCGTTTACTTCCCAGGAAGTCAACTGTAAAGCACAGTCCTCTCGCCAAGTCTGCCTGCTCTCTGTACTCTCTACATTTCATCTACGCCCGTAATGATGGATGGCATTTTAAAGTAAACTAATTAAATCTGAAAAGGAAAATGAATTGTGACGATATTTCATCCCATCAACATCATAATGGTGCAAGTGTCAGACTATTTCTTGCCATGAAAAAATTAAAAGCATAAATCAAAGGTTATGAAGGCAAAAAAAAAAAAGGAGACTTGGTGAAAGTTATTGTTTTACCACGATGACAAAATCATTAGAATCTAATTTATGACCCCGGGGCAAAGACTTTTCTATGATCTAGTGTGGCATGTCAGTGTAATATCCCTGTCATCGCTTTCGCCTCATTCATTCTATGGGCACTGGCAGGAAATACTCTCATTTCAATGGCACACTTACTCTGAATGGAACGAGCTGCTCACGAGGTGACCGAGGCCTCTCAACCGTCTGGCAAACCTGGTAAATTGGTGTGTTCAAATTCCACAACAGTGCCACACAAATTCTGTGAGGGAGGAAGCAGATAGACGTGCAGGATATGATTCTGACTCTATCTGATTTCCGCATAGTGATAATTAAAAAAACCAGAATTAATCAGCTGTTTTATTTAAAAGCAAAGCACTTTCCACTATTCCTGTGTTCTCTTAGTTTTAATTGTGAGACTTTTGGATTGCATTCTTTTCTTCACAGCTCCCTGTGAAATTAGCTGTCACTGCAAGTCAGGAAATCTTTATTTCTGCATGTGTGAACACTTAGTGTAACACATCAGATGTGGTGTGAAAGACAATGTGAAAACATGCCGATAGCCGCTCATAGCTCTTCATAGCATCTGACTGCCGACTCACAGAAAAAAAGAAAAAAACCCGCCTATCCAGAGAAATAATTCGCTTTTTTTTCTCTTTTACTTAAAAATTTGAAAATGAGACTACAACATCAGACAAGCTTAATCCATAAAATATAAAGACACAAATGCGTCAGTCCTCACCTTCCACCACCATCTCTTTCGATCTCTGTCTCATCTGCCTTGAAGTTGATATTTTTGTAGTGGCATCACATCGAGCCATAATCCTCCTCTGGATTGACTGTAGCCCCTCATCTCTCAGCCCTGAAGGTCAACATGTGAAAGGCATCAGTAAAAGAAAACGACCACGTTGCAGTAACCTCCACCTGAGCACAGTGTAACCTACCTTGGATGTATGGGGAAAAACACCTGGGCAACAAAAGCTTTTCACCTGATTATTTTCAAGATGTCTTCTGATATTTAGACCTCAGACTTTCCAAGGGTTGAGATAATTTATTTGCCTGATGTGCTAAACAAAACTCTGTAACTTCTGAACACAGCTAAGTTTAAGGCTGCAGTACACCTGGTTTGACAGAGTGTTTCAAATAAATATACTTTGTGTTTTTCTTTTAAATCTGCTGTAAAATGATGTGCCAATGGCTTTATTCTAAGGTCTCTTTTTTTTTTTCTAGCCTGCATTTTCAATTTTATTCTCACTTCCTCTCTCTGTAATTATTTATTTTCTTCTAAGCTTGTTCTTGAGACATGTCAAAACTGTCATAAATCATGAATCCTGACCTTGAATTCAATTCCAACTTTATAGCCTAGTAACGCTGCGATATCCACAGAGTGACTGAGACTCTAAAAATGTATTCAGCTTATCAGTTATTTCTGGCGCAAGCAGCCACCCCCCATAACTCCCTCTCAATAAATATGGGGTTGACTAAGTTGATATGCCTCAGAGGCATTTTAAATATTCCCCCCAAAAATATCTATTCATAAAGCAGGGCTGCATAATTGGGTGATTTATGACCTTTTCACACCACTGGAGCGATTAACTGAAGACATCATTCAGAGCTGTCAATCAAACTGATTGTTCACATGGAAACGAAACACCATGCAGCCAATAAGGAAGCCGGCTGACTTGAGAACGATGCCTTCAAAAGCCTTTCACTAAAGTAGCCTCTTCAGGACTGGCAGTAGTGCAGTTAATGTGTTAAGATGAAACTGCAACTATCAGAAAACAGCGCTGGCAAACAGGGAAATGGAATCGAGTGCACACGGTAAATCTGTGTACATTCATGCATGCATGCATTCATGTAGTCATCTCAAGTGTGACATGGTTTCAGTTGAATGCCGTCTCATCCGTGTGCCTGCCTCTCTCTCTCACTGCTGGTCGCAGACCTCAACTATGTTCATAGTTTAATAGTACATCTTGGAGACATTTTCACATAAAGCTATCATTAGATCCCTGATTTAATGATTGGGCGCAGTGATTTGTCGCTATTGGTCTTCATAGACACACACACACACACACACCTGCATCTTCAGAGTAGCAATAACACCAGGAAGAACAACATGACGCTAATTGGCTCATCATGTCAAGTGTGTTCATGCATAAAGCATTTCTTCTGATGTTTAAAAAAGCTACTGGCTTCGGAAAAAGGATGAGATCAGAGTGGATTGCATCCTGGCTGAGATTTCATGTCTTTTGAGAGAACATGTTTTATTCCAGCCTTCAGAGAGAAGTCTGCTTAACATTTACTGTGATGCTGAAAAAGTCTTGTACTGTATTGTACTGACGGCATATCCTCTGAGACTATTTTGTTGTAACTATTTCTATGTACCTCAGTTATGAAGAGTTGTGTTTAGATCCTCTTAAGTCAAATTTCACTAATCATCAAGACATCGCTGGCGTCCAATTGGCTTATCAGGGGGCCTTTTCCCCCCTTTTGGTCCTCAGGGCTTGCTGGCTCTCAGTCTAATTACCAGAGATAATGGAGGGTGAAGCTAAAAGGCGCTGATGGAGTCCAGCAGAAGGTTATTAGGTGTCCTCATTAGTGCCCAACTGAAGTGAAAGGAGGTTTAAGGTCTTATTCTGATCCTGATGGATGGTGTTCCTCTCAGTCTGTTTCCACAGTGTAGACGGCTAGGCACAGGCATGGATAGTGAGATACATAAAGAAGTCAGAGTATGTGTGTCTCTGTGTGTGTGTGTGTGTGCATGCTGATGGAATCCAATTTGGCACATGATATGAGACATGAGTTGAGTTTTGGAGGAGTACATTTTCTGTATTAGTTACTGTAGAAATCTTTACTAGTTAGCATTTGTTTTGCTGCAGTGACTATTTCGCCATGATTGCAGTACCTCTCAGTTATATGTTCACGCCTTTGTAAATGGGTAAAGAAGAGAAAAACAGTAGCACAATCATCAAAGCAATGTATTTCCATTTTATTGTATTACTCATAGTTGCTCAGACACGTGTATATACAAATACAGATCATTTTTGTCAATTTTTTTTTTTTTGTTGTTTATATACTGTAAAAGAGCAGGTTGGAAATTTTCCCCCCACTGATGGCAAAGTGGGAGCGGGGTTCAAAGATTAGGGAATAAGGACAGCAGGTGATGTGGTGGAGGTTATACAAGCACAAGAAGAATGGGACAGGACAGGTGCACAAGTGGCTCATCAGCAAGAGGGAAGCCGATGAAGAGAGGCTTTGCCCTGCGGCACAGAACCTGGATCGATGATAGGCTTTACCCCACTAACAATCCAGTTTAGGATTTGGTGGAGGGGGTGCACTAATCCTTGAGCTGTGCTCAAGACCAACGTCTACCGTAGGGATGAGTGATTCAGGGTTGTTAAAAAGGGAGAGAAAGTGAAGGGCCCTGTTGTAGTCTCTTCGACGCCAGCAGCCGTTCCGTGTAAAAGCACAATGGCAGAAAGCGTCTTGTACACAGACGGGGCTGCCAGGGCAGAGGCTCGAGGGCTAAGGCATGGGAAACACTCTTCGTTGCCAAAGAGGGTTGCCGCTTCCCATTCACTGCGGCAACAGCAAATGAGACACGCACACACACACACACACATACAAAGGTCTCACACATTTTTTTTTTTTTTTCAAACTGAAAAATGTCCACACATTGCTGTATACACTCCCGAACGCCTCTTCTTGGGAGATCAGAAAGAGGATGAATAGTCAGAAAAAAGACAGGTTGCAACTACATGGGATGAATTCAGTAGAATGGGGACAGAGAGAGTCACTCTTAGGAAAGAAAACTAAAAGTTGTCTGGTCTGTGAACTACAACATGATCACCTCCCCCCACCCACCCACCCCATACACACACACGCACACTGTAACTTCACAACAATGGGTTTGTGTTATGTACATTTGTCACTACATAGCTCAAAGACATCGCTCGATGGGGATGCAAAAACACACAACATGAAAATGATCAGAAAATCTAACAAGTTTTAAAAGAAAAAAAGAAAATAAAGAGCAAAAGAAAACTTTCTTTTAAAACTGCTTTTTTTGTTTTTGTTTTTTTTGTTTGTCATGTCATCAAGTTCATGCACATGCCACATAATGAAACTGGCAAGATCCTTCCATTAATAAAAGCCAACAGTCCACCCATGGCAGATCTTTGAGCTGACTAACATGCTTTCAAACACTGAAGGCAAAAAAGTACAAATAAGCCGTCCATTAAGTCCCGAGTGTTTCTTTCCCAGGCAGGATCTTTGCGTGACGAGATGGTGAAGGTTGGTGACTGGTTTGAAACATGTAATAGGTGAGCCACTCGTTGGCTAACGTCCAGCCTTTCTGCCCAACTGGTGTGTGTGCAGCTCCCGCAGGTTTCCCCTTCATACAGTAACAGCTCAAAGTTTCATTAGGCGTTGAGAATTAAAGCACACAATGCATTGTTTTGAGGACAGTACACACTCCGCAAAACCCAGAGATAATACCGTATTCATTTCTTTTTTTTTTTTTTTTTTAGAAAAGACATAAGAACCAAATTAATACTTTAATATCAAACACTATTTACATCAAGAAGTTTTCCTAATAATAATAATAATAATCAATAATCATCATCATCATAACAATAATAATAATTATACAGTTTTAACAATGATGTTTCTCATTTTTTTTCTTTTGTCCTCCAGAAAGGTACAAAACAGATACTAACCTAACACTACATGTTTTATGGTTGACTACCTCAGGATACACAGTATCCAGTTAATAAGTTGATCCTCATTTCCCAGGTTAAGGTGTGTACAGAATAAACCATGGTAATAATAGCAATAATGACAAATAGTAGTATTGGTAATTATAAGAGAGTACAATTGAAGCTGGTTTCTGATAAAAACGTTTAGGGTTAATCTGCTGACAAGCATTTTGAATCTTACGCGGTGCTCATTCCCTGTGGTGTTCTCCTGAAAATTAGTACCTCATTAAATGGCCTCATCTCCTATTACCCCTTCCCCCATAGCTGAGCTGCTATTCCACTGTAATAGCATTGTTACCATAGCGCAAAAAAACAAATGGCAAAAGTCTTTCCGGGTGGAAAACAGAATAAAAAAAAAATAAAAACAAAGCAAAAAAACAAAAAAAAAACAGTGCATGCCTCTTGAGAATGAATGTTTGTCACTTAATCAGATGGGTTTTTTTTGCCAATAGTGTTGCATGGATTTTTTTGCTGTTAGGCACTCTAGTTGCTCTACCTTCGGCTACCTGTCTTTCTATCTCTCCCTGTGTGTGCATCTCTCCCTTTAGTTCGTTCTGTCTCCTTCACTCACCAATTCTCTCAAACTGCAAGGTCATTGGTGCTTTAAAAACCCCCCACAGTGGAAATCTACACCCCCCCTCCCGAGACCCCCCAAGCCTTCCACCATCTATTTTTAATACCAGAAATAACTCCCCTTTGCCACAACATGGGGTCCACATGCCTGTCATTTTGAACCTCATTAAAGAGTCACTTAAACCAGTAACACTAGGAGCTGAAGGTGCACATGCAATTGCTCCTGCGCGCCTTTTACTTCCTTTATTTCTCTCTTTCTGTCTGTCTTACCAAACCAATTGATGCCCTGTTTCTCATATAAAAAAAACCCAACTCTGACAGGAAGTCAGCTTCAGCAGACTTAATTTCCAAAAGGAACAAGTCCCTGTGTTTGGAAAAAAAATAGCTTTCATTATGCTAACTCACCATGTGCATCTCTGGGAGCTGAAGGAAGCTGAATATTATTATAACACAGTGAATTCCTTTGAACGTAAGTGCTAACATAAACCTAGCTAGACTAAAGGGAGTTGTGAATTACCTTGAATTAAATGTACAGTTCTATAAATCTCTCTTTGCACAACTAATTAGAGCTACGCATCAGTTCATCAGTAAATGTTGTTACTAACTGTCCCGTTACAATAAACTAATATTTGATGAGTCAACATTGCTGTTATATTTAAGTGACAACGTATGCTGTGGATCTTTCAAAAAACTCCATGACCAGTTATTGTTCTCATTTAAGTGTATTACAGACAGTACAAAAATACACGTTTCCAGTGTCTGCAGTGTAAAAGACAATGTTGTTTGCAAAATAAAATATTGGTTTAGAAAAAAAAAAAAAAAAAAGTGTCCAATTTAGCTGTGAATCATTTTTAAATAATCACTCTAACAATCAATAGTGAGGGGGGAAGAAGAAAAGCTGTAGATGCAAATGTTTATGGGAGTGTTAATATTGACTAATACTCAAATGGAACAGCGAGAACAATTGCTCCCCAGCTCAGTAAACATTGCATAAAATGACTGTGACTGTTGCCGTGAAATTGTGCGATCAACTTTTAAAAGATATTGATCCTCAATCTTAATAGCAGTCCACAAAGTGTCTGGTGAGAAAGTTTTAATTTTTGTCGTTTTGTTAGTCGGAGTGAACCGAACGCCTTGAGAAGGGTTTTATTGAGCAGGCCGTCATGCTCTTCACAAAGGAGGACAAGGAGAAGTTGCCTCATGCTTCCATTGGTTTTAACACACTCAGCCTCAAAGGAGCTTATCCTCCTATACATAGACTTTATGTTTTAAAGAAAATTGGGCACTGCCTTTTAAACCAGGATACTCAGCGAGCTAAGGTGCCATATATGTATTTCTCAGTGCTGCGGTTTCCAGACTGACCTCTGCTCAAACTTTTTTCTTCTTTTCCTACATCTTCATCCTCACTTTGCCGTGAACTGTACTGCACAGGCAATAGAGAAAATCTGCCACTTACGACCAAGCAAGAAATATTTATGAAAGGCTTCTTGAGAGGTCTCGGGTCCACTACTTATTTTGTATATGTACAGTCATTTCTGAGACCTAGAATCTTTACTTTCCTACTGTTTAATGCTGCTACTGAATACAACTTTGTAAAAATCCTACTGCTATTGACTGTCAGTGTGGTGACATTTTATGTATTGACTATGTAAGCATGTGCTGCATGTATGTATGTGTGTGTGTGTGTAAACGTCAGTGCTGCAATGATATAAATATGATGTAAAGGGGTGTCAAAAGTCAAGGGAAAATAAGAATCACTAAGTGTCAGAAAATGGGATTTGGCATCTTAGTTGAAGGTTAAAGAGGGCAAATTGTCTCTCCCACTTCCAACATCAACTTTTTTTTTTTTTACTCACAGACGGAGAAAGACCACTTAAATATTTTCTGAAAAAAATAGAGGGTTCCTTGAGAAGCCTGCTCTGATGCCCAATCAAGCAAATACGCTCCACCCAAATCCCGCCCCTTCCCTGCAGCCTTGGGCAGATTCAGGCCACGCTAGGTGTGATTTCCCTCCTGGACATAGGGAGGCGCTATAAAGTGAAGAGTGCTGCTAGGCAGACCAGCAATGAAGCCAGAAGTTGACTTGTTTTGTGCAGGTGCGACGCAGCATTTGTCTCATCACTTCGGGAAGGCTCAGCCGGTTCATGGCTGGTGTCGTCTAGAGGATAAAAAAAAGAAACAAGGTGAATTACTATTTTTGATGCAAAATGCAAACACAATACAAAAATCACAGAAAACGTTATGCAATTAATTTAGTCCATGTTTAAGTTTGTAATGTATTATTGTTAGTGTATTTGAGACGTCAGTGCATTATGGAGATGTTTGGGCACATGTTTTTCTCAACATAAAAATAATATTTAAAGCTGTAATAGTGGAGTCTGAGTTGCCATATGAACTTCAGTTGCTATATAATGCTTCTACTCTCATTGTCCGAAAACATTTTGAATTCATCTTCCAGGTGATGGCTATCTGCAAGGAGCTACATGCTTGCAACACCATGGAAAAGTAACTGAACCATGCAAAGGACAGATAGACAGAAGAGAAGGCTAGACAGTTGCATAACTATACCTGTCTGTCTGTGTGTGTGTATGTGTGTGTGTGGTGGGTGGTGGAGGGGCAGGGGAACAGTAGATAATAAATTAATGTTTTAATTTCCTTTCCTTTTGAGAGCTTATTAGGGGAATGAGCAAAAAAGAAGCATGCAAGGTGAGAGGCAGCCATTGTAGATACAGGCATAATAACAAGGCAGACAGGTAGAAAATCAGGCAAGAAGAGGTGGGCATCAAAAATGTCCAAGGAACTGGCCTTGACTATGACTGTTTGTGTCACATTTAAATGGTGGTTTATAATATACCATGTGTGTGTGTATATATATAAAAACTAATAATTGGTTTAAAATGAGTAATGTCCTATATTCACAGTGGGGTTGTCTTTGTGTTGTTTCAGACCGTGGGGTAATGCTGGGAATAAGACAGCAGCATGGGATGTCAAGTGTTTCAGTTCAATGATCGGGTTAGACTCATGTATGAAGACATTAAAAGGCTGTGCGTTGTAAGCACAGAAAATGATCAATGCTGCACTACAGGAACTCAGTGAGGAGTGAAAAAAAAAAGTGCCAGATGTATTGTTTATCCATTAGTGTTTGTGTATACAGTATGTGGGTGTGGACTGGTTGTAATAATTAAGACACTCAAATGACTTAGATTTAGATGTATTAAGGCAGAATTGTAAAGAAAAAAATAGACTGCTGGTGAACGTGACATTTTCTGTTGAATTAATACAAATGTTTGATAACAATGTGACAATGTAAAACTCTATAAGAAACCATCACATATACTGTAGCAACATGTACTGTAGGCCTGTATAATGCATGTAAGTGTATGCAAATTCTTAATAGAATTTCACAAACAGCTTTATATATATATATATATATATATATATATATGCAAGCAGCAATAGTAGCATGACACAACTTTAATAATCTGGCAAAGAATCACAGTTAAGAGATGCATCAGGCAGAGGGACATACAGACAATCAGCATAAAAAAAAGCACAGAACAAGACACACATGTCTACAGATGTATGGAGATCATACTGAAGAGAATCAAAAAAGCAGGAAGCCATACTAACCTCGTGGTTCTAATGTATTGTCTACTTTGTCGTTTACATCAAAAACGCGGTCATGTACGCCTATAGTTTTCACACAGCTGTCTATAACAGAAAATAGGGAGAATGAAAGATCATTAGAGGTATATGCCAAATAGGTTAGTGACATTTGAAGCCCCCCCCCCCCCCCATCTCAGCCCTGAAAATAAACATCTCAAGCAACAAAGCTCATGGCAACATTCAGATGAGGTATGAAGTGACCTGGATTTTTTTCATCTATCATCATTTTTCATGTTTTTAATAAAACATTTTCTTAGCAAGTAAAGCAGTTTTGTGATAAATGACAGTGTATGTTGGACAGTGGGTAAAAAGGTAATTGAGGCGGTTGTGAGGTACCTGGAGTAGTAGACATAAATTGTTTTGATTTTTTTTCAATACAACCATGAACTTCAACAAGCTCTATTACAAAGCTGCATGTTGCACACAAACACTTACTTGATGGTCGGACGAAAACTTTGAGCTTCAGGCATGTTTTCCTCCCGTTCTCAGCAATGGTGGAGGCTGAAAAACAGGATAATAGATACAGATTAGCAGGGTGTAAATATAATACATGTGCTACCACATGTGCTCTAGACAATAACTAAATCATTTCCAACTGTAATTTTCACCATCAAGGTTTGCATAAAATGAATATATTTTCTTTTCTGCAAGTAGTTTGTTTAGAGAGAAAAAAAGGTAGCTTTCAGCTAGTTAATGAAGTCTCTTAAGTGGATTTTGTAGGGTTAGTCATGGTTCTTATGGATTTATATCCAGAAAGTATTTACAGATGTGCTAGGGAAATCTCTGTGTGGAAAGTAGAGTACTTTGCTCAAAGTTCAGTTGTACAATGTTAGATTCTGTAAGTGGCAGTGGATTAATCAGGGTTTATATCATTCTGACTCAAAGCACTCAAAACTGGAGGATATAGTGATGCTGTACTAATTGTTTATATATATATTTTTCTCTATAAAAACTTCAGGAAAACACAAAGTTCAAACAGGATGTATGTGCTGCATGTGTGTATGGTCTGTGGTTGCTGTCAGGAAATGGATCCCTTCCTGTCAATCCCATAGGGTGTGAATCCCTGAACTTCAGCTCTCGTAGTGGTTCTATCACATACTCTAAAAATATCATGCATGGAGAACGTGTGTGTGTGAGTGTGAGTGTGTCTGTGTGTGGTTGACCACTAATGGTGTTGTGGTGAGGCACCAGGTGTTGTCTCCTGTAGACCAGGATAGGGGTCAAACACATGTCAGTTGGAGCATGGCGAGTGTGTAATGTGTGTAATCCGTCATGGCTCGAAACAATACAGCAATTTAAAAAATATACATTGTTGTCTCGTGTCAAGACCATATCATATCCAATGGGGGAACAGGCTTTTCTCACTGTGGTGACACATTAATATTATTTACACCCACCCCACCCCAGCTCCAGAGAGGAAGTATTGTCCACTAAAGCTGTCTTCCGGGCAACATTTTATGTCTTCTGTGGATCATTCCACAGCTGATGCAATGAAGCCAAGCAATTCCAAAGACTACCATTTGGGATCTGTCAACTCCTCTCTAGTGAACCTTTACCTAACCCCTCCCTTCCCTTCCTTCTCTCCCAGCTGTGTCACCCTTTCTTCTCGTCTGTCAACATGACCATATGCATTCATCAAAGCTCCACTGACTTGCTTTATCATGTGTACGGCACAGATACCAATGAATGCATGCTGTGTCTGGTAGTGTTGGTCTACGTCCTCCTAAATAGCAGCTTTTACAATTCTGAGCTTTTTTTCCCTGCAGAATTTTTGTACTCATATTATCATCACTATATTTCATGTAGCCAGAGCATATGTTCGCAAAGATAATTATTGACTAATAACTATGGGAAAGGGTTTAGAAAAAAAATGAAAATCTATTCCTTTCTTGTATTTGTCATGTTCTTGACTCCTGATTTACACCAACATCATTTTTTATCTTGCAATGATCTCTCTAGAGCTCATCAAGCTCCCTCTCTCTCTCTCTTTCTCCCTCTCTGTCTCTCTCTCTCTCTCTCTTTCTCTCTCTCTGTCTCTCTCTCTCTCTTTCTCTGTCTCTCTCTCTCTCTCGATCCCTCCTGCCTCTTGACCTTGCTGTGACCATTTTGAATGATGTTGCTTCATCAGTTGTTATCTGTTTCATAGTCATGTGTCAATGTGCAAAAGCGGTGACATAAAAATCAGATGCTCTTTTTTCACAGCTCAATTCATATTCAGCAAATGCAAGGAAGTTGACAGTGAAGAGAGAGAAAGAGCCTTATTATTTCGGTGTGGAGGCAGCCAATGACACACTAATGAACCTTGGCCACCGTCGCTCACCCACTCAGTCACATACACACACACACACACACACCAGTACCCACACAATTTATGTCACTCTTCTTATTGCTCCACTTCTCTTTTCTACCACTACTTTATGCTCCAATTTTCAAGCGCACATACACAGCCATGTACACACACACACACACACTGTCTCCAGATGTCTTATCTTCATCATTATTGTGGGCAGAGCTGAGTCACAGCCATCGACACCAACCACTTAGCAAAGGCAGCTGATCATGAGAGAAGTATGGCCCTGATGAAAATGGCTAAGAGCATGTGGGAGTCTCTGTCATGATGACGGTTAGTGAAGCTTATGTGATGTTTATAGATTTGGCCGTAACACGCTATTCACTTCCTACACAGGAGAAAATTATGGGCATAAGGTGCAACAGTCAACAGATATGACAATTATGTGTTGATCAAAAGTAGCTTTCACCAGTTATATAGTATGTTTCTGTGGGAATCATTATTTCCACTGAGTAGTGTGCAGCAAGTCCGCAAACTGTTTAACTGAACCTGGATATGGCCACTGTGTTGATGTCAAACATACTGCACACGACAGGTGTGTTGCTGTACATTCTTGAATACAAAGGAAAGATTAAGCTTTGGCACTACATTCCTTTCTTGGTAGCAGCTCTTCATACTTGGTGTTTGATGAGAATCCCTCCACCCGGCCTCAGACTGTCCACACCAGCGGCTGTTTATTTTGGATTACCATGCTGCAGAGAGCCATCTTATTGTTCCTGTAGGCCGTAACATCAACACCTGCTATTCTGGTTCCCAACAGGCCCAGAGCCTCAACCATCAATCCATCCAGCCTGAGCAAGTGGCTGCTTTGAAGGACAGAGGCCCTGAAAAGATGTCCCAGAGATGGGCGGGGGTAGGAAGGGGGGGTGGTGTTAGCGAGGTCGGGTTACTCCTCCAAGCTTTGTCCCCTAGCTGGTAATGGCTGGTCCCCTCAGTACACTGCATTATGCATCAGCATTAAGGCAAATGGAATGAAGCAGAATCCAATTACGGAAGAACAAACAGGTGGGCTCAGTGCGGCTTAGGCGCAGTATTGTTTCAATCACAGACCAAGCCAAGCTTTACTGCGACTGTAATGTTATCTAGTAAACACATTTCCTTTGTCTTTCAATGGAAGATTCAGCAGCACCTTTCAGACATGAGGACATAAAATCACGTGTCTGTGCTGATAGGAAGCTCGTAGAAAAGTTTACATTGGCTAAATACAGTAGATATTATCCTAGTAGGATACTGATTTAATTTCCACAATTTAGGAAGCATAACAAAAATGTTAATAATAAAAAAAATAATACTCCAGGCTGAGTTAATCAAACTGCTAAAGGAGTCTTTGTTTGTTTGTTTTTTTTAACATCCGGTGTCATATGGAGTCTTCTTATTGTCAGTGAAACTTTGCCAAGATTTGGACATTTGGCAGTATCGACACAACCACAAGGCCTAATGCAATATTGCAGATTAGGAAGCAATATGGCACAGATGGCTTAAAACCATTTGTAGAGGGAAAGTTTCAGGTTCCCCCTTTTGATAAGAGTTAAAGATTCCCTTTTCTGCGGTGCCCCACAACAATATTACTAAATAATCCACTGAGACTACTTATCCCACATGTCCAGATTAAACATACTGTGCCTACAAACCATCAACATTTTAAAACAGTATTTTTCATCAAAATGCTGTGTAATGTTGCGTCGGATTTGGGTACAGCAGAGTCCCGGAGTTTACATAAAACAGTGTCAAGGAGAGAGGACAGACACAGACAATGTTATTTTGAAGACCTTTTGTACCTTCTTCATCACACATTTCCATCTAGCCAATTAGACAATTTGCAGCCAGAAAACATTTCTTCTATCCCATGTACAGAAATTACTGCTGGGATTCATTAACACTTGTCCTTCAGTCTCAGGGTATAGAGGGCATAGGCACAGTCAAAAGAGGACAACGCTCAACTAAACACATAAGAAAATCCTGAATTCAAGAGACTCAAGTAAGAGTGTCACACAGAGGGAGACACAGAAAATATTTTCATATCTCCTCCATTAAGTAATATAAACTGCTCCACTGTCCAAGATAATCTCTTTAATGCCTTCAATAGCGTAAATATACAGTATGAACCCATACGCAATAAGGGTTTTTGTATGTGTGCACAGTTTTACACACACAGTTACTCAATGTCCTTCCCAAAATGTCCTTCCCACATTCAACTGGCAACAAAGCAGCATATATATTTATATATATATATATATATATACATTGTACAGAGACAAACAAAGTGAGGAAAAAAGAAAAAACTAGCGAGCAGTAAGTTGAGTGGAGAAAGTGAGTTAGAATCAATAATGCCTAATTATACATTGCGCTAGTTTCCTCACACCCATTGTATATCAATGTTATAGTTCCCTTCGCTATTATGTCAATGTACATCAAGTGTCATAATTTTGTGAAAGACCACATAATGATGCTCTAACTGTTAGAGCATCATTATGTGGCTGGAGCTGTTAGAGTCACAACAAATTACTCTGTCTTCTTGAATAATGAAAAGCGAGTGATTGAAAGTCTGAAAACCCTTGAATTGCATTCAACTTAATAATGTCTTCATTCTCAAATAACAATGCACTTGGCGATTTATATATATATATATATATATGTATGGGGAATTTGGCTTTTTAAAGCAGCCACAGAATAATAAATCACAGTACATAATAATATTGCATTACTGCACTTAGAATCATAATAATGTCGTTATGGCCTTGGTGAAAAACGGTGTGCGTGCGCGTATGCCCACACAAATGTGTATATTGCAAGAGAGGAAGTATGAAAAGGAACAAATAAATGACCAATAACCTATTAAATATAATGACTAATGGACTGGATTAATAATATATGTGTTAATGGTTAATGGCCTAGGATAACATGTCCTTGTCTTTGTGATACTGAATCATAATCAGCTCATGAAGACGGCTGCTAGATGCATGAATCATTATAGGCGGAGGAGAAAGCTCATGCCCTTTGATTCGCAGCCTGCCCTACTTTCATCGGATCTCTTTCTGTTTTTCGCCAAAGCGATGACTACTTTATTGGTGGTCAAACTCAAATAACTTGATTAGAGACTTTTCTCCCTCACCCCACTTTCTGTGGGCTGTCAACAAGTGTGCCATGACTAGCTCATGGTCTATTATTGGCCAAGTGTAGCCAGTGGACTAGCTCGCTTGTTGACTGTTTTCAGTTTACTTTTGAAAAAGGGACCCTTGAAACTCAAATGAGCTTGTCATGGCCAGACCTTAAACAGTGTTTGGTTCTGTAATTGGATCTCCTTAAGAGCCAGTAAACCCAACTGATTGATTTGTTACCATTTTCAATTATATGGGCATTAGCGTGTGTTTGATGTGCGTATACGGATGGTTGACAAATTAAAAGCACAGTGTGTTTTAATAAGGTGTTGAGGTGCCACCATGAGCCTTGAGAACTCTAAGGGACTAATGAAACGTGTTTTCCAACACATATTCCCTCATTTGGTGTTTTAAGGAGTGTTGTCCAACACATGGATTGAGGTTTTGTAGCTATGATATAATTCACATAATGTTCATACTCAACAAACCACTCCACAAACCTCATGATATGCATGTAGGTGTTATTCAGATTTTTTTTTTTTCCTTAATTCATCACCTGTTTTTTACTGTCCTGAACTTCAAAGAGATGAGATGAGATGAAAAGGGGAGACAAGGAATGACGTAGGAAGTAGGGGCGAGGGAGGTGGTGGAATGTCTATCCATCTATCAGGATTACCATAATGCATTCCAGACTGTGTGCATCTGTGTGGCTTTTCTGTATGTCTGTTCATATATATGGTGAGTGTATACCCGCGAGTGTGTGTGTAGTGTTCTGTCACATTACTCTATGTTGTCAGATCAATTCTGAATGCTGATGACAGGGCTGATTTTTCATGTGAATTGATGAAAGGGGCTGAGTTATGACGGTGTCCATATGCAGGTTCCCTCCTTGTACTTCAAATGGACCAGCACCATTTCCATTTTATCATTATTAGCAACCCTCCCATAGCTTCAACAAAAATACAGACTGTATACACCGTCCCCTGCCTCTATTTCATTTGTCCATTAATACCATCTTCCTGATGCTGAGTGCCCCACTATCTCTACTCCTTTCTCCTCATGAGAGCTGTTTGAAGGAGCTCGGCGCACCACATGATTTATGATCAATCACAAGACAGTAAGTCCATGTCAGATGCCCGTAGGCCAATATGCAAAATGCAACACAAGATTGATCATAAATACCTGATCTTTGTGTGCATGTAGCAGTCCAGTAAAGCTGAATAAGACCTCATTATATTGCGAAAAAGCCTTGTGCATTTCAAACGGTTTTCTTGCATGTTAGCTTGGTTTTTATGATCAATCTTGCATTGCATTTTGCATATTGGCCTACAGGCATCTGCAGAGTGATTGAAGTCTCACCAAATGTTTTTCATTTTGTAATCTAACATGGGTCGAATCATTGGCCACCCTCCGGGTTCTGCTGGCAGTTTTAGCAAGTTGTTCATTTGATATCACCTACAGACTCTCTTCAGGACTCGGTGTAACTCTAATATCATCCTTTCCTGTAGTGTCAGACCCAGAAATATCTATAAAAATAACCACGAGTGAGACGCAAAGGTGTTATTGATTGCATTTTCCGTGAGCAGCACTACCAGTCCATATAGGTGAACAAGTCAGATGGTAAGAAAATGCCACCAATCTGCCATTGCATGAACACACCAAGCGCTTTCCTATTTGCCACATATCCTACACGCTTAAAAACACCATAACTCTGTTCACTCATCTCTTGCAGCGAGCTGCCACCGATATTGGATTTCTGCCCCTTTTTCAGATTAAAATCACTCAAATACAACATTGTGTCCATATTAGAAAAACGTGCTCACATCAGCATTCTGCAAGATGGGTTTCACTTAAACCACGAATGAACTGTGATCTCTGACCCGAGCAGTGCTCCCACTGTCCTCACTTATCCCGTCTGTCCATCAAACAGGGAGACACTTCCGAGCTGCAACTTGCTCACTGCTAATACTGCGTTTTACTGAATTGCTTGCATATGTGACCAGCATTAGATTACGCTCTGCATCTCCCTGAATTTACATCTTTAATGTATTCCTCTTTTAATTCGTTCTCTCTTAGCCAGCCCTTGTCAGTCTTTCTCGTGTTGACCTGTAGAGAAAACACAGCTGGGTGTTGCCTGCAAAAAGGATCAGGCTCCTGACTGATTCCAGCTTTCTTCTTGTCTACAATTACCTGCCTCAGTCATAGAGGAGAGGCTGACACTAACAAAACTGAAGAATTATGACCTCCGTTTGAGTAAATTCCCTCTGTCCTGCTGGCGTTGATTAAGCTGTTTCTGTTGTTGGAGCAGATGACAGCAGAACCCTGTCTCCTTGCTCTAATTTGATCAGAGATGCAACAAATCAACTCTCGACCCGCATCGAACTCATAGGGCGAAAACACCATTAACGGCCATTTTCTCTGCAGGAATATGATTTGACATCTTAATTTTCATCTACAAACAAAAAAGATAATCAATCATGTCAGTGAGGGCAGATTTTTCATACTCTATTCCCTCGGGTCATTTGGCTTCAGAAAGTTATTAGAGACAAGGAAAAGATTAAATATTCTGATCGTCTAGATGAGCACTGTTTATATATCAGGTCTCGCTGTTCTGTGTGTAGTTAAACAGCGGTTATTCTAGATGAATCCTGGTGTGATATCTATGAAATATAGATTTTTACAGCAGTGCTATAAAATCAAAGAAAGACTGTATTTCATGAATTCCCTAGATGATATATTGTTATCTCTCTAGGACCCGAGCTTATTTACAGTAACTAGAAGTAGCCTCTGCCTCATGTGAACACTGCTAGTGACCTCTGCCTCGGGACACATTGACATTTTCATTTTCAGCGGGTAATGATGCATATGCTTTCCTCTGTTAACTACACCATACTACGCACTCACACAATGCAGACAAATGGACGACAAGGTGCTGGACTGCAGGTATCATCATACTTTGAATCTGAAAATTTGACTTATTACAGACCTTGTGTCAGTAAAAAATGAATAAGTCACTAAATATTTAAAGAATTATGAAAGTAATCTGTCACTAATTACTGTTTAAAATTCATTATTTAGATATTTGGCCAGGAGTACTTTTACATTGCTGCGAACAGCGAGAGATGATGAGATGAACATTTTATGATCTTCATAGGAAAAACTGGAGACACTCAGGTTCTGCACTAGAAACACTGCACTATTTAGTGTTTTTCAATGTTTGTGTTTGCCTCAACCTAGAAAGAGGCAACTGATACTGAATAGTTTCCCTAAAAATATATCCAGCATGAGCCTAGAGGTAAAAGGTAGTTGATAACTTGAAATTTGACAACAGAATCTGTTATTCTCATTGCAATAGTAATGAGACTGGATATCATCACAATTTAGCTGGAAAACCATTGTCACAATGTTCAATAGACATCCACATATCAGAAATTAACCCATAACGTTATGATTATTATCAAAAAGAGCTAAGGCGTTATAAGACACCGGCAATCTACTGGCACTATACCACTACAACTGTTCCAGCAGGAGGAATTTGAGTCATTTATGGCAGCAAGACTAAGAAATAACACCACTAACGGCTGTTTAAACTGCACACCTGCCCAGCACTGTCTTTGCTACAGAAATAACTTAAGTGCAATTCTGTCACACTTATTGTTCCAGGACACAGACACTGATTTACTATCTTTGTTCTGGCTAAAAACTGTAAAATCTGACTGAGTTTGCCCAGTAGCTGTCACTGAGAAAGGTTATTTGTCTCCATGTATAACACTTCAGTAGGGCAGATTTTTAATGACAAAAAGGGGCTATTTTTCTTCTTTCAACAAAAATGATGGCTTGATTACCAAACTGCTTAATTATAAAAAGTTAATAAATATAAATGTTTTCTGGTGTGGCTTTCCATATTCATTCATGCATTATATGGGATAAGTCGCAATGAAAGAAGAGATCAGTGCTTAAGTAGACAGACCAGTCACTTTACCACATAGTAGGGACAATAGATCACATATACAAAGGAATATTTTCACCATCTGATTGAATGGAGTGATTGGGGTGATTGGAGCGGATGAACACATGAACAAACTGCATGTAAGCTTACAGTACACAGAAAATAGAACTTGAGTCATTTAGTTTTGCTCCGCTTAAAAGATTACAGATAAAAGATTAGAGATAATCAAGTCTGAGCCAATGTTTTCTTTTTAATTTTTTTTTTTCACCATCTTAACCCCTGAATATTTATATTAGTATGTTAAACCAAAATGTAACACCCGAGAGAATTTCAGCAATTAGGATCTACTCTTTCGAAAAATTCCCCGTTATGCTTTAATTTTGTAGTCTGTTTTCTTACTCCTAAATTAGAAAGTTGTATTAATCACCAAATTCGTATTACATACGAATAAGAAATGATGCAAGCTGCTGCAACCCGAAAGGTCTTGAACGTTTCTATTGCTAGAACCATGAGAAGAAATTTCCTGATAGAAACCTATGTTGTATATGAATAGGCAGGTGTAGTAATGTAACTATCTCTTGATCTCTCTCCATAAGCTCTACACATTCTGTCCACTAAAGAGACTGTCCAATCCATCAGCAGCCATCTCCCCTGCTTCTTACAGACATTCATGCTGGACACAATGGCAATGGGAAATCACATGTCAGACGACTTCATGGTAGATGACTTTAATATCCGCCACAGTAGCCAGAGAGGCTATATGCTAGAATCATTCAATAGCCAATGAAGCCGCAGGCCACTAAACCAATATGGCGTGCTACAGTAGAATGGATGTGTTCCATGGAAGCCCTGTCGGTCGCAGCGTAATTTAATCCAGCCCTCAGGACAAGTATCTCTCAACAGAAATGAAAAAAAAAAAAAAGTTAGATATAGAGTCTTGAGGGAGTGGATGAATTGTATAACCCTTCGCTAACCCCCATCTAGCTCCCAACTTCGGAGACCATTTTTTTCCTTATCTCATTTAGTATGACTGTCAATGCAAATTAGCTTTAAAAGCGAAAGGAAAATCTAGTCTTTTTTTTTTTTTTTTGAAACAGACAAATAGACCAACACCTGGTTGTTGAAAGGCCTCAGGATTTCAGATGATTTGTTTTCTGGACAAACTCAAGAAAGAAAAACTCTACTATTTACTATGGAAACAACAGCAGACATTAGGGAGAGGCCCATTTCTGTTTTGTTTTTTTACTCCAGTCCCACACTCTAATGTGTAATGGAGCAGGGGAAAGAGAACGAAACACATGAACTGAATCAAGGACAGACGTCTCGGCTGACTGTGAGGTCAACTGCTTCATAAAAAAGGTGCCAATTTAGAAAACAGATCTCAGGGTGTATAAAGCTCAGAGCTCATGGCTCAGCTGACTCTTTCAACGTCATCTCTTAAAGAGGGAGGAAAAAACACAAAGAAACGGGGGATTGACAGCTATCCAGAACTGCATTAAATGTTAAATGTTACAGATATAGTAAAACTAGAAGCTGGAGTGTTAAATGTCAAAACTAACACCCCCCCACCCGCTGAGAAGGAATTCATTCGTCCAAAAAGTTGACAAACATTTAAACTTTTCCTTTAATAGCTAAAGCAAATAATGCATAATATACCGTGGTATGATAATAATGTCACCCATACGAGAACATAATTGTGCTTCCAAATTTCTAATATCAGCATATCCCTGTGACAAATGTGTTTGGAGGAAGTGGCAGTGACTGCGCCTACTGACAGTGACTCCTCCATCTCCCATGTGCGTATAGGCTGTAGTGGGAGGACAAACTCAACCCAATTCCACTCCATCACCCCGCTTTGATAAAACCTAATTTCCCAGTGGCTTTAACTTCAGATGAACTCAGTTAGGCTCAGTTCCTTAAACCAAGAAGCAGACAACTTAACGTCTAATACGAGCTGAATAGGAGCATAACATGATGCAGAGCGGAGGGCACTCCTCTTTTTGAAGGATACAGTATTGCGTGGCAGGGAAAATAGCTACAACTTTTAAACTGCCTCAATTTAACTCCCCCATGAATTCCATTGCCATTTTAGGGAAAAGTTTTCCACAAGTGATGGGAGTAGTGTGAAAACAGAACATGAAAGTGGTCTACTTAAATCACGGTAATGCCACTCTCAAAGCTCTGTTGTAAAGTTGTGAAAACATGGATGAGGAACAATACACATTTGTGCGTGCGTGTGTGTGTGTGTGTGTGTGTGTGTGTGTGTGTGTCTGGCTCTGTATCAGAAAAATTGTAAGGTAATGGAAATTTGTCTTTGACATGGCTCATAGAGTACATATAAAACATGGGTCAGGAAAAGGCCATCCAAATTAGGCAATGAATTATATAGCTTATTTTTTTCACCACCTTTATCTTTTGATGAAAACTTGGTCATATAAATGGTTTGAGTTTAAATTGAGTATTCTGGCCACCCTGGCATCTTGTGGTGGCCAGAATACAGAACACAATTTCTTGACTTTGCCACCAATATTTATGTATTCCATATACAATATAATCATTATGTAGACTCACAGATGTAGTAATATTCTCTGCCCGGTCTGAACTCAAAGCCCAAGGAGAATGGAGTGAAGAGCTGAAACTTCTCTGAAAACTTGAGTGGCCCGTTCGGGGAGTGCGGCCTGTTGCACTCCCAGCGTTTGAAGCCCTTGGAGGTGTGATCACACGTGCTGTAGCCATCGTAGTTGACCATGTAGAGGACGTAGCGCTCTGTCCGCTCCTCAGGCACTGTGCCTTCGTAGTGGGGACAGTAGACATCCAGGTAGTCATTTATGCACACGTCGATGTGGTAGTCCCCACGATGGAATCTAGTTGGAGAACAGAAGAGAATAAAGAAAGGTCAACTTTTTGGTATTCATATTAAGTATCGCTGGGCGATCAATCAAAGGTTTTGGTCCCTGTTAGAAGCAAACTGAGAACACAATATTCAATCTCCGTCATTTCATGACCTCTCTACTGTCCCCAAAGTCAACAGACCTTCAGCCTTCTTTTGACTGATTTACAATCACTTCCAATTCAAATTTATATATAAACATATAAATACAGCTTATGAATAAACACATGAACATTCATAAAAGTTTGTTTAAATTGTGCACATCCAGCAGAGAATACAGGTTTGATCTCTCAGCACTCTTTCAATGCTGTGTGAAAATTTACAAGCACCAGCGCTCTCATCTTCTGGCCTCAATAAATTTAGGTTGGTTGGTTTATTCATAAATCTGTCATTGCGATACCTATTTACTCACACATACACACATCTGCCTTCAGAATGATAGCAAACTCAAGTATCAAATTCCAAGAAAATATCCTTCCAACAAAACAGATCTGTTTAAAAAACCAAAAAAAAAACCCTTCAACTTGAGGATTTTCCACCTAAATAACATACAGAGAGACAAACCCAGTCTGCAAAGTAGAAATGATACAGGATGGTCCAGACAGTAAATGTCATGATAGGAAAAATACAGAGCCTGTCCGAGGCATCTTTACAACTGCAATGATCTAGAACAGGCTACACAGGGTCAGAGGGCTTCAATACATACAGGCAGATTCATCAAAAGGACACACACTGTCACAATTTCACATCCACACACACACACACACACAATTTCTTCTCTGCTGCCCATAAAATAAGGTCTCTCGCTTGTGAAAATTTCAACGCTTCAAAATTAGAAAGCAATATCTAACTGTGTGTTTAGAGGTTCTCTAGTTTGGTCTAGGATGGTATAACTCTAACTTTAACCTTCACAGAGAAAACACTGAACACCTGTAAATTTCCTGGGAATGCCTTTAATTTAGCACACACATACACACACACACACGTACACACAGCTGGTACCACTGACTCATTTTACCCAGAAAACAGGTGGTGTGAGGTTAGAATTGAGACTCAGTCTTTAATACTGTAAGAGATGTGACAAAACCTTTAATTGAAAACTACCTCTGTTGTCTATAAGAAGGCCTCCTCAAGCTCCAGAACGCACAAGGAACAGAGCGTGTAACAGGCTAAAATCATTTTATCCTGAGGACTCTGGAGTCTCAGGATTAACACGCTAAAGCGGTTCACTTGCATCGTGTTGACCTCTTTCTCTCTTCATGCAAACTTTTCTGTAGCTCTCATTTACAGAATGTCCGTTATGTTTTAAAATAGTTTCTTAAGACTGTATCCTAAAATAAAGTTCTCACAGTTATAAAAAATTTTTTTTCACTTATTGGCACTCTTCAGACGCTGATGAAAATAATATCCTGCACAATGGCATAAAAATGTCAACACTTTTATCTTATTATCATTCTGTCTTTCATTGTCACTCTCTTTCCACTTATTTACTTTCTCTATTCAAGGCTACAGCTCTGCTTGTTATTTCAATGATGTTTGAGTTGTGACTCTAAAGAATAGATTCTGTGAGATCAAGTCAACGTGTATTACGCTGAGAATGCGTATCCTGCTCGGCTTGACTTCAGTCTGCAATACGTCTAGACAAACTACACACGCAGTTACAATCACAATGCAAACCAGACCACTTGTTTTGAAGATCACATAGCAATTTAAGCAATCGAGTTTAGGCGCCTTCACTTGTCACTTAATTTATGTTGGTATAATCAAATGATTAATGTAACAATCAAGTGGCGAATCTAAACAGCCATTTCTCATTACTGTGTTCTTGTTTGTCCGCTGGCTCTGCTCTTCATGTGTGTGTATGTGAGCTCGCATGAAAAATGTTTTTTTTTTTCCTGTGTTTACCCGTGTAAGGTAAATACCAATGTGAGGGTATTTACAACCAAGGCATGGAGCAGCTCATCTGTAACATCTCATTTAAAACATGTCCGAGGAGGTCCAGGATGAGCCATGCATCTCCCTCACTGCTTTAAAATGTCACTGACTTAATGGTCACATCCTCCCATCCGCTTGTCCAAGCTTGTGTGTGTGTGTGTTTGTGTGTGTGTGTGTGTGTGTGTGTGTGAGTGATGTTTCAGCTGCCCTTCTCTCCCTGCCTCAGCAGTAAGAATAGTGGCTCGTGGCTCTGACTACAAATGAAGCAGAGGATGTTTGGGTGAGTGAGCACATAAAAAGGGACAGGACGTGCATTTGTAACATGTAACACACATACACTCACTCACTCACTCACTCACTCGCACACATAAATGCATAAAAACACATGCCCAATACACACTTCCACATGCACACACCCATGCACATACATTAGGTTCGTGTTATCAGTTCAGTGAGCTCCCTGGCACATTGGCAAAGGAACAGCAGTGAGACAGCCAGAAGCTGCTAATGGCACAGAGTGAGAAAGAGAGCGAGGGTGAGAAACAGACAGGGAGGGAGAGAAAGGACCTGGTTCCAAAACAGGGTGAGGGAATACAAAAAAGAGGCCGCAAGACTGAATACTGCAGATAGTGCTGCCAGGCTCCCAGTGAATCCAAGTCTTTGCTGGAGTTATTCAACCATGCATTTATCACTGAAGCTATATGTGCATGACATGATGGTGTGTGTGTGTGTGTGTGCAGCCGAAGCTGTAAATTTTCTCTATTCAGTGTGGGATTGTCATCAAGATGTGTCCCGGAAAATAAATTCTTGTATTTTCTGTTTATTGTCCTTAAAAAACCCGGTTATCAGTGGACTAATGTGGGCGTTTCAGATGCGGCGGGCGTCTTGTTTATAGCGACGGTTGTTTTTAATTGGCTGCTGCTGTTCTATAAACAGTCCCAGAGAGAGAGGAATACCGTTCTTTACCACAAAAAGGACATGTGCTGTTCAAACATACATCAGTGTCTGTGTAGGACGCTCAATCACAGAGAGGTTGCACCAACAGAATGTAAATCAATGCTGTGCTGTGTTAGAATCCCAAAGAGTGAAATCTAGGCAAGAGAGATGGTACAGTAACACTGGGGTCAATAGAAGAGAGTAACTGCAGGGTTAACTAATGCAGCGGGCACAAAAGAAAATGTAAATTAAAATCAACATTAGTTGTTTAGTGCATGTGTGTGTCAGGAATATGGAGTCTAGAGTGTGTCAACAGAATAGTTATAGATTTTCCCAGTGTTTAATTATGATAAGTTAATCAACTTTTAAAAATTTTATTTATTTATTTATTAAATTATAATTTAAATAATGCATAGAAATATTATAAAATTGTCAAACTAATACATTTATATATGTTCAACATTTCAATTATAAAATCACCAGCTGTTGAACTGGAAGCAGCACTGTGACTCACGTAACAACTGGCCAATCAGAGCTCTTGTTGCTGCCCTATGGGTCGGAACTCATTGGATATCGATGTCGTGCACGGTTTATAGGCCTTTTAAATTGAAAGAGAAATTAGATCAAAATTAAAGTGAAATGTAAGTTTGAAGAAGGAGACAAATTAATTGTGAGAGTTGCGGACACATTTGTAAATAGAATAAATGCAAATGTAATTGTTTATTAATATTCAAATGTAGCAATTAAGTGTTTATCGCTCAAACACTGAAGAAGTGTGATTATTCTGGTGGCACGCTCCTATACAGTACATGTTTATATCGATGTTCTTGAGATGAAAGCGAAAAGCTGGAACAAATCACAGCAAATGTGCAGATGGAGTTGTCGCTGAATAACCTCAATGCCACACACACACACTCACACACACACTCCACCAAACCACTACAATCATTCCCCTGTATTTTACGACACACTTCTGGCAACATCATGAGTATCGTTGACTATTCTTGTGAGAAAGTGTAGCTGCACAGACTGGCAGTGGGTTCCTTCTAGCAGTAAAATAAGTAATTAAGGCGCAATGTTGGATGGCAGGGTAATTGTCAAATGGTGATAATTACATGTCTTTGTTATGCCACAGCTGTCACAGTGAGCTATGGGTAATGACACAAAGCCAAGGAAATCAGCTGGACACAACGTGGGTGTAAATATGTATGTATGAATGTATGTGTGTGTGTGTGTGTGTGTGTGTGTTAGCTGGTGAGTATGTGAGTGAGGGAGACAGAGGGAGATACTCTTTATTACTAACTGATTACACTTTCACACTACCTCTTCAGGGCTCATACTAAAGTATTGTCATCACAAACACACACACAGACATAGAGACACTTGCACACACAAACACAGAGTTACAAAAAGAGAGAGTGAGTTTGGGAGAGCTGGAATAGTGAAGTGAATGCAGGGTAAGGTGGCACACTACTGCAGTCGCTGATTGGCTCATTTCCATTTCAATTACACAGCCCAGTGACATTGCTGTGCATACACTTGAGCACAGACACACGCACATCCATCTACACACACACACACACACACACACGCATAGGTCCTGCTCGCACGCACACACTGTACCCAATGAACTCCCATCAGCCACTTCTCTGAGCCGTGCACCGGTGGCTGCAGACGGAAAGCAAGAAAGACAGCGAGAGATAGCTAACCTGAGTGAAATAGAAAGACAGAGAAAAGGAGGAGAGCGAGAGCTCAGTGGTAGGTAGAGGCAGAGAGCAATCAGAGTCATCTAACCAGTTGAATAAGTGAGATTCAATAGAAAGAGGAACTTTTCAATGTGCCGCCGTATAGCAGCACGGTTCCCTAAATACCACTGCTCAAAAGGTGTGACCTAGAAGAAGAGAGGCAGAGTGTAATTACTAACACTGGATATCAGGATTAAAGGGATCCTTTATGAAATGTTTCGCTTGTTAAGTATAAAGAAAGATTGATACTCTGGATTTTTTTTTTTCACACTTGAATGTTCGTCTGCTTCCACCTTATTTCTTTAAGGGCAACACGGTATGAAATCACATCGAGCCAATATGCACTTCTCAAGGCTAAACCTTTAAGGCTTCTCTGGATAAAACAGCCCATGTTGTTGTGAGAGATCGCCATTGCTTCCACTGCACATGTGTTACAACATTTTGACTTCATGGATGGATTATTGATGAATTAACAGTATATATATATATATATATATATATATATATATATAAAAGAAATGCTTCAAACAATCCTATTTTAAGTTCTTTAGCTGTAGAGACTTTGACAAGAACTGTCAAGACTGTAGCGCTCACACACAGCTGACAGCTGCATGCATTACAGAGTCAAAGCCCCTTTTTACCTGAGTATAAAAGATCATCTTTGTTTGCATCTACCTCTTTTTCCCTCTGCTCTCTATATTTTCTTGCCCTCTCCCCTTCTCCGCCTCGTTTTTTTTACCGCCGGCCTGAGTTTAATGCTCGGCCCGGTCCCGCTCTGACCCCAAATCAGATCTATTTACATTATTTCACCTCTCCCTGTTGAAATTCATACATCTGATATATTTTCAATTCAATATCCTCGGGCAATGTTCCGTTTGCCTGATAAATCAAATCACAGTAACCGAGAAACTAGAATTACACTGGGACCTTAAACAGCAAATATGCTATTGTTTTTTCCCCAAAACCTTTTTTTTGGTATATCCTGTTGAGTGTGTGTATACTTATGTGGATCTGTGTGTGTGTGTGTATGTCCTGAAATGAAAGATGTATTTGATTTTGGTCTGAAGGGAAATTTTGTTTAGCCAAGAGGAGGTGAACTCTGACTGAACTCTGACTAGAGTACACACGCAAAGGCCCACTCTGGACCTTTCAACACATATGCCACAGACACACATCGCAAACACTTCTCAATATAGTTTGTGCAGTTGTCTAATTACAGATGATTGGTTTGGACTCAGAGGATGAAAGAGAGGAGGAGTAGGAACAAACTGAAAGAATTGAAAGACAGAGAGAGGCAGTGGGAAAGAGAGAGAGATTAGCAGTCAGAAAAGAACTTGGCCTTCTATCCAAAGAGATATTCATCTTGTTATTACTGATGGCAAAGGAGTGTAATGGAGAGTGAGGAGAAGGGTGAGGAGCAGATAACTATCCAATATTTCCACTTCCACAATCATCTTGACTGTAAAATTAAATTCTTCACCAGCCCACCATTTCAGCAATTCTCTTTTTTCTTCTTCTTTGAGGCCTGGAAATGGAAAACATTTCTTCTTTTTGTCTGAGAGACTGGCAAAAAAATGACAATACCACATTCTGGGATATTCATATTACAGTTAATAATATGCAACATAAATCTAACAATCACGCAAACTGTGCTGCAGCCTTTGCTGTAACTGGGCCCAAGTGCTGCTCAAAATGATTAAATGAGAGAGGATGGCGTTAAAGGGTAATTCTGCTACATGAGAATATAGCGACACTGCTACAGCAACATCCTACAAGGGCAAGAAAACACAAGCACTCAAGTTGGTTGTAAACAAAATGGTAGTTTAGCCAGATTATCTAAACCACTTGAAACACTGATGATAATCCCTCACTGCACAGACCAACTGTGTGTGCACAACCACGGTAAGCACGTTTGGGTCAAAATTGAGCGAGGAAGTCAGCCTGTAAACTGCTACGGATGTTTAGAACAAATTTGTCTTGGTTTTCCCTTCCAAATAAACTAACTGGGGGTTTGTTTGATGCCCATATAATCCTCTGACTGCTTGTGTTTGTTACCGCATCGGTTGCAGTGAAGTCGCTGCATTTCTGTGAATGGTGACTACAGCAGCATAATTACCTCTGGGGATTATGGTCAAAACTACAAAACTAATATACAATGTGCAATAACTTTTTTTTTTCTCTACTTTTATTTGGTTGCGGCACTGCCTTGATGATTTAAAGCTCAAACAACATTAAAACTGCAAAGGAAAAGAAACATCCCAAATACTCATAGACAGCCAGGGAGGATACTGAAGCGAGAGCGGTGAAGTCAGAGGATATGCATGTATGAGAGTGTTGCTTGTTATATGAGTTGACAGCCACATTCTTGGCTGGCTAACTGGCTGATAGGCTTACAGTGCCAGGAGGGGGTTTGAGGAGAAGACACGTAGACATCAGACCTATAGAGTGTCACACATTACTGGTACTGCCTCAGGGACATCGTGGGAGGCTTGGTGGGTGTTTGAATGTAGGCAGATTTTAAATCATGTATATCTGTTGTAATGGACAAACACGCACACATGAGTGAATGGCTGCTGGTCATGGATTGCATTTTACTGTGTCCATCTGTTGTAGCTTTATGGAGGGTGTACTTCAGGTTCAGAGCAGGTGGTCAGGCCAGTATAATATACTGACTGTCAGTGGAGAGGGGTACAGATACATACCCATGCATTCCTTCATTCCTCTTTCTCACATCTAGTTTCATTGACCCTTTCTCCTCTTTTTCTCTCTCTCTCTCTCTGTCTCTCTGTCTACCTCTTCCACATCTCTCCGTCCTTCTCCTCTCACCACCGCCGCCACCCTTGATTGTGATCTTATGATATTCATTTCTGCCATTTATTTCTGTCAGTGCTCATTTTGCCCCAGGGAGACAATGAATTAAGAGCAGTGACAGACACGTTCTTGTTCTGCTCTCGGTGCTGAGTGAAATGGCGAGATTGTAGGGCTCCAGCAAGTGTTTGATGTAGTCTGCATCGGCTTGCTACACTCAAGTCTAAAACAGAGGGAAAAAACAGACAGACGTATGCTTCTTCTGAGCTCATCTACTCTCTACCCTGTCAAACAACCATTTTTAAGGGTGTGTAACATTGATGTGTGTTGGCTATATATATGGGTGAATGAATGAATGAGTGTGTGCGGGTCTCTCTCTCTCTGTCTGTAAAAGGATTTCTTTATGTCTCCGCTTGTCACCAAGGGAGTCAGGAAAAAATGACACATCCCCCAACATCCTGTCAGACCCTGGGGCCATTTTCCAGAATCATTACTGCCCCCAAACCCACTTCAATCCCTTTGTAAACACTGTATGCTCTGACAAGTTTACCGGGACAAGAGTGGGTGTGTGCGTGGCTATAAATGCAAGTGGGTTTATGCACGGTCACACATGGGTAGTTAATGTCAATTAATAGCCATACATCATTGAGTGGGAGAGGTGTTTGCTATTAATCATAAGTCTTGTGTTTTATAGTGACATAGTATTTGGCAGCTGAGACAGAACAGCAGCAGTGAAACAGCTCTGAGCTGTGTAACATGTCTTACGAATGTGAGAGAGTGAGAAGGACATCCTATACGGAGACGAGCTGAAACCTTGGTCTCTTGTTTACTCCATTACCTGAACTGAGCTCTGAATAGCCATCTAGTAGTGAGTAGGTTCTAGGAAGGTTAAATAAACACAAACAACTCACCTGGCCATTAAAGGTTGCTGCAATCAATGCTTACATAACTACGAGTGACGTAACTAAACACTTTGATAGCTACAGTGCACGCATGCATAAACACTAATAAAGGTTAACATTCCTAGGTTGCATTTGTAAACAGTAGGCAACATTGCATGATGTCCCTGATGCAAACCTTAAATAGAACTAAATGGGTCTCTTTAAAGCAGTCACAAAAATATTGGTTGTTGAATTAAAATGCATTTTCCATAATTATTCAGCTATTCAGAGGATCTTTGCATTTACAAAACACTGCTTAGGTGCATTATGGCCCTGGTGTAGACATTAAGTGTAACTGGAAGAGTCTTTTTAAAAGGCGATAAAGCAATCACCAATTTTTTTTTTATTTTTTTTTTTAAACCATACATTATTTTCGATGGCTTTCTCTCTTACATTCGAGAAGATAACTGCACTCGGAAAACAGTGTTTGTGTGCAAGAAGGCCAAAAAGAAAAACAAAAGCCAAGGTTTCTGTCACTAAACCATCATTGGGGTAAAAATTAATAATGTATGTATAACTTGAACAATATACTCCTTAACTTAATCTGTAGATAAACATGGCAGCTTTTGAAAAAGTCCAATCAAACGAGATGACCTTCTGTTAGCTGAGCTGCACAGCTACACTTTGACCTGAAAAGACTGCGAATTACTTAACAATGGTGACCTGGTATTTCTACGGGTGAAGAGAATCTTATGTTGCATTGATGCGTAAACACTATAACATGTTTGTCAATTTGACCAAGAGAAGCGGAGAGAATATGTTGAGTGGACACATCTCTTATATGAAAGAGCTGGCACGCATTATTTTATCCTCGAGCTTCCTTTTTACGTCAGGAGCCTTCCTGTAGCCCACATGTATATGGCACATAATGTCTACCTTCAGTCCTTGTCTCATTCTGTCTCTCAGGACAAATGAACAGCAGATGGATGGAGGAGTAAAATGAGTAGGAAAACTGGCAAAAAGGGCAAAGATGGACAAAAATAAAAAATAAAAAAAATAAAGGAAGCATACCATGTGGGAGAGGCAGGAGAGACTCAGTGGGAGGAGGGAAAGAAGAAAGGCTTGTATGACAGTTTAAAAGCTGCAAAATATGGAGATGGACATAAAGGGAAAGGGTAAACATGTGGGTAGAAGAAAACACAGAAGCAAAGATGAAAAGAGAAAAAGCAGTGATGAAAAGATGAAAGGACACACAAACATGTGCAACGGCAGGACATATCCTGCCGCTGTGATTTCACCCGTTGCACTGATCATTAAGACTTGTATCACAGCCATGTACAGTACCATACACATGCACACGCGCTTACTGACCCACACTGACATCCCCATATACTGTATATCTATACACCAAGTACACACGGGCAGACACACACTGACCTTCAAGGTAGGTTGCCATGGAGCTGTGTCAGGATGTTATAATGTCACCACTTTCATAAAACCCTCGGCCCTTTCACAGTTCACAAACCACTGACAGTATAACCCCGTGTGTGTGAGTGTGTGTTACTATGTGAATGCGTGTATCCGTGGTGTGTGTCAGGCTTTGGTGAGTTAGGTCAGAGTCATGGAAAACCAAATGGCAACTGTGCTTATATGTAGTGTATACGGTAATGGCTTAATGACAGACTTTAGCTAGAGTTGTGCTATATATCTATTTTAACATATTATGACATGCGTTATAGTATTATGTCATAGCATTTCATGAGATGTATTGATCTACTATATAAGCTTATAAAGAGGTGAGCAAGTGCACAGATGTAAACCAGTCTGAGTTTTGTCATTAAATGTGACATTTCTTCAGCGGTTGATTCTCGGCCCTCCCTAAGCTTGTCTCCCCATTCCTAGATTTCAGTCTTGATTAGTCCTGGTTTGTTTTATATGACATGAGCGTGGCCAGATTGGTTTAGATAAAATCATGTTTGGATATGTTTAGTTTGGCATCAAGAACCCATGAGTTAAAAAAACAACAACTACATGACGCTTGTCAGGATTCCTACCGCAAATGTTTGCTCTCGGTTGATTTTCCCACCGTTTTCACTATAGTCTACATCTTTCCTCTTCTAGATCTCCCACACTCATGATCCTTGTAAAAGTTACAGAGTATTTAATATAATGCATTTAGCTTGTTCCCATAATAAGATGAACAAACTTTTTTTTTTTTTTTACACTAATTACCAATCCATGATCTAAACTCTATCCAGCAAATATCAGAATAGTCTAATTCAGTCCAATTCTTTTGATGTTTTATTACAGAACGTGTAATAAAACATGTGACATCATGTGACATCATTGCACGTCTGTCCGTCCTGGGAGAGGGATCCCTCCTTTGTGGCTCTTCCTGAGGTTTCTTCCACCTTTTTTCCTGTTAAAAGGTTTTTTGGTGGGCAAGTTTTTCCTCACTCGAATCGAGGGTCTAAGGACAGAGGGTGTCACTCCCTGTACAGATTGTAAAGCCCTCTGAGACAAATTTGATTTTGGGTTATATAAATAAAATTTGATTTGATTTGATTTGATAACCAAAACAGTCATGCATTCTGTCATTATGGAATTACAGTAAAATATATATATGATTCCCCTTTTTGCTGGTGACCTCCATAATAAAAGTGTATTAATTCACTGTACTACTGGGTTCTTTGAATAAATACTTGGGCCAAAGGATTGTGTCATGTTTTGTTGTATCATGTCATGTTTTGCCATGTTGTGTCATTATCTGCATCAGTCCAGACAGGGTACACTTGTTTTAGTCATAATACATTTACACAATGCAAACATGAGTGTTGACATATCCAACAAATAATGAAATATGCCCTGGCAGCTATCATCCTGGCAGCTATCCACGTTAAGTTTTACATTTAAAATGATGGTTTTCAAAGGGTATACAAATACTTTAATCTTAACACTGAAAACTTATCACAGTAATCACAATCAGATTATGGGTGCCTGTCTTCTCTCCAGGCCAGATAACAACTTTCAAGTTTGGTCATAACTTTTAAAAACAATCCAGATTCACCGACATCCTCGGTGTTATGTCTCCTGCCATTGAACCGGAGATCTGGTAGACAAGAGATGTGGAATCAGAAGAGAAGAGGAGGTAATTTCCAGATCTGACTATAAAAGGCAGAGTGATTTAAGAGCAGATAGTTATTAAGAGCCTTCATAAGCTGCCTCTGCATAAGACACCATCAGCATAGTTCCACAACAAGGGACCGCAGTCTCTAGATGCTATAAATGATTTTTGATTTGATGAGCTGCAAAACAAGCGTGTACTTTGTGTATGTAGGCATGTGCATACATGAAGGATTGCAGTCCAAAACCAGCAGATGTTAAATGTGCGATCATACCAAACAGAAAATCACAAATTTTAACATTTGAGAAACAGAAAATTATTGCTTAACTAAGTAAAATAATGTGTGTGTGTGTTTGTGTTTGTGTGTGTTTACATACATTTGATGAAGGAGATAATAATATAGAGGCAGACAAACATAGCAAGGCTTTTACAAAGACCAAGCAGTAGCTGGGCCTCCAGACAGATCAACAGTGATTTTGTCAGTGGGGGGCTGACACATGGGCCTCTCTGTTAATTCCTCATGCCTGTTTAAAGGCTATATGGCCCTTTAGCTCCTACACTGTACATGTATGTCTGTGCAGGGTGTAAGGCTGTATTAATGCAGCTAGTGTGTGTGTGTGTGCGTATGTGTGTTTGGTATTAACAAAGTGTTTTGCAGGACCTTCAGGGTCAGCCTCCCATGGAGAAGCTGTCAAGGTCCCAGGCAGGGGGTTAAGTGGTGTGTCGGGTATTTGGGCTTCATGTCTTATTGTGGGCAATGCCTGTGTTATATAGGGCAGCAAAGGTCACTTTATAATATAGACACACTCAGGCACACATACACATCTTAATGCATACATGCACATTATATGCATGTGCACATCCCTCAAAAGTTAAACTGCATAGTTCAGGGCCAGTTTGCAGTTATCCTTGAATTACTCTCATTATAAATGGCTTCTATCCCTGAGGCCTTGAGCTGGCTACATGTTTGTGTTTATTGCAGACAGACCTAACTCAGTGTTAACATATAGACAGCTGTATTTCTTGTCTATATGGCAGACACCTCTATTCAACTGGAAACTAGTTAGCAGAAATGATTTGAAAAGTTTTAACCTTGTCTGGTTGATTAAATTGCTGTTATGATCATATTTTGTTGAAGTGTCACTGTATGTTTGATCCCGTGGAGCTATCAATTTAATAATAAATAAATAAATTATAAATAGGAAATACATTTTCTATATCACAAAAAAGTTTAATCTGTGCGTCACTGCAATCTCGTTAGAAAATCTCACTAAGGTGAACGTCCAAGTAAACATGTCTTAAATCGACAAGGTTTCCTCTCTTTCTTCCATGTTTGCGATGGCGCCTGCTTATGAATACTTTGCACGAATGGTGGAACTTCCCTTTTGTGTTCACTGCGAAGAGACTACGCTACTGTTTCTCTTTGGAAAGAGCAGCAAACATGATCAAACCCTGCAAAGTGGGAGCAGTGAGTCCTGTCCTTGCCTTTGATCCCAACTCAGCCCAATTTAAAAGGCCCAGTTTGACAGAGCAGGAACTCTGTCAGTTTAACGGAGCTTTGTGTCACGTCAAGCAAGCTAAAAGATTCTCTGCGTGCCTTTGTTCTGCTGTCTGGGAGAGTGGGCCGCAGGCGATTAGTGTTAGAAGCAAGATGCGTGTGTATCTGGTGGTGGGAGTTCTTATGCACACTTGCACAAACACAGATTTTCCATACCCAATTATCTCCTCTGATAATAGAGATTCTGATTGATTCCTGCTGAACCAAAACTAGTTTTTCCATTCAAACTAATTGACCTGGTTAAGTTTCCCCTATAGAGCGAGCCAGAAGATTTTGGCCCTGAAACAAGGTCTGTAGGTCATGTCTTGGTGGACACAAGCTACATTTTGTTCACACTCCCAATTGAGAGTTCATGAACTTTTGAACTTGCTTGGCAGAGCCGGAAATTTAAACAATAAGCTGCTGGAAAGAAAATGAAATTTCAACACAGCGATAGGATTTGTTGTACTAGCAAATGATTTGGTCCCATTGTGCTGTTTATTTGTGCACCGCAGTTGGTCTGAGCAAACGGAGAAATGCTCCCCCAATATATGCACCCAGAAATGTGCACACACATACGCTCACAAAGGGGGTTTTATGAAAGCAAGTGGTGACACACTGTAGACAGGTTTTGGGAGGTTTACCGACATGTGTGGTCTAAAGTTAGCGCAGTTGGAGAATGCCTTCCATCTTTCCACCCCGTCCATACATCCCTGAACATATACTTCTCACCAGCTGTCTCCTTCATCTCATCCTTATGACCTGCGCTGGGTGTCAGGGCCTCCTGCTTCAACACAGCATACTGTACATTCACCACATGTCACAGCTGGGTATTGCCAGTAAATAAAATAAAATCACCATCAACTTATATTATAAAACCTAATTATCACATAACAACTAAAGCTAAGACCATGTGTTGTCCTGCATAAGGCATATACGGTATCTTAGTTTGAGGATGAATTGATTTTCATATCAGATTGTCGCAACATTAGGACATATAAACTATCTGTCTATTTGCAAGTTTGATAACTTTCTAACAGCTTAATGTTCATGATTATTTTCAGGTACAACAGATTGTTCAAGCTCCCTTCTGTCTGTCCTCCATTTTGTGTTGTCTTTCACTCTACCTGCGGCTCTCGCTCCACGCTCTGATGTTAGTGTGTCGAAAGTCTAAACCGCCTGGTATTGATGTCCCCATCAGGGCACAGCAGGGGCCCCTTCATCACGGACACACAGGCAGACACACAGATGCTTGGGTGAGATGTCCCAGTTGAAGCATTAGTCAAGTGTGTATGTGTGTGTATGCAAGGAGATGGTCCATATCAAGTCAGAAGTGTAGGCTTAGCTGTAGTTGGCTGAAACCTCCCACAGGTGTGAGGGATCCATTCAAACACAAATCATTTCATACTCTAATCCCTATTCATGACTCACCTGCATGTTTTACAGTTTGTAGCTTTAACCAGCTGTTCACAGATTCAGTCGTATCTCTCCCTTGTTATTCCACTGAAAACTCAGCCTTTAAGCTTAAACAAGATTTTAAAAAAAAACAAAAAAACGTGAATTCTCATAAATACTGCTGACCTTTGTTTCTATTACAAAAAATGAAAAAATAAAATAAACACCAGGCAGATTTTTGGGGAGTGAACAAAAAATGGACCAAGATAGGAAAAAGAAGAAATAAATGACATGATCCAAGACAAACTTTTTTTTTTTTCAAGAAAAAGCTTAATATTTCAAAAAAAAAATATAAAAAATCAGGTATGTGAGAAAAACAGATATGATCATAAAAGAGTGAGAATGCCATAAGAAGGAGAAGAAGAAAAGAGTATCACAATGAAAATCATATGTTGCTGTCTAATTGACCATCTCTACAGTTCAGCACATCAGCAGGTAGTATGAGGCATACACAGGGGTTGGTTGAATATCAATTTCAGACTCTGGCTTCATGCTGTTCAATTCAATTAGAATTGTACGAAACACCAACTTATGAGGCTGAGAGAGTGACAGCAAGACAGAAAGAAGAGTCATCTACCGAGAGCACTCACACACACACACACACACACACACACAATGTAAAGACACTTTCATAATTCAGTCCCTCAATTTATTTCCCAATGAATGGTGAATTATTTGAAGTGGGTGTATCATGAATAAACAGCAGAGGAAATGATTGGCTGGAAAAGATTATTTATCAGGAGGATGCAGCATGTTTGGGGAGGGGTTGGGGGAGGTTAGGGAACAGGAAGGTAACCTGGGATTTAGTGAGAGGGATTGTGGGTAATATTCCCACATGTTTCCCAGTCACAGTTGGTTGGACTTGAATTAAACCGGCGCACCGCAGGGCACGTGAACACATTCCTACATGTATTTATGTGCACAAACATGCACACAAGCACAAAACAACTTCCATATACTGTACAAACAAGAATTTTATACGTGCACAGACAAGCAACTGACTGAGCAAATCATTAAAATTAAAATTTCCTCCAACAGAGCTGCTCACATTTACATCATCAGTGCCTTCACTCAATAAATACTAACATTAAAAACAAACACATGGCCAATCACCGACAAACACCAGTGAGTAAAAACAGGCTGAAATGCATACACTTAGAGAACGTTGTAATATAGCAGACATACACTTCGAAAGCTGAGCATGCTCCTGCATAAAACATCAGGCATTGAGCATTTTAAGTGCTTCTATTGTAATCAGGCCAAAGCCATAACAGCCCCCATAAAGGCCCGGTGAGAGTGGCTGAAGGTCCATTTAGGCGTTCAGAACAAAGAGCATCACTTGATCAATAGTCAGCCTCGTTAGTGCTGTATGCTGTGGCGGGCACATTTTGAGACACAGGGGACATGATGGGAGGTGGGCGTGACAGGGGAGTGGGGGTGAACGGAAGACGGTCTCTGTAGTATTCTTCTGTGCTCATGGGTTTTGATTAGAACGGCAACAATGTGCAAAATTAATATACAGATATGATCCAACATGCACGAAAGACTGTCCAACAATTACTAACCAAATGCTTTGCGCTGGTGAAAAACTCTAATGAGGACTGTGTGTTTGTGTGTGTGTGTGTATGATCGAAAGCCACTAAAAGCTCTTTAGGGGCACCTTAGGGAGCTATCCTTCATGACTTATCAACTAGGCAGACAGGCAAAAGTGTGCATACACATACACTCGTATACTTACATGCACTTATACACACAAAGTGGATCCTTAATGAACCCTTGTCAGTTTGAAGGAAACAAAGGTTAGAGAGGAAGAAGAGAGGGAAGACGAGAGGAGTGGAAAACAGAAGAATGAAGTGCAGGTGGGGTGGGCTGTTTGGCCTTGAGATCGATCGCTTATCACTGTCACCTAATCTGTCCATCTCCCCCTCTCTCCCTCTCTCTCTCTCTCTCTGTTTCTTCCTCCCTCCCTCCTTCTATCTCTGGTGCAGAGAGGTATAGAGAAAAAATGAAGGGCAGACAGATATAGGGAGACAGAATGATGGAGTGTGCACCTCATGAATAGAATTAGAAGAGAATGAGAGAGAGGAAGTCAGTGCAGTGATGGAGTAAAAAACAAAGGCAAATAAAGACTAACAGAAAGTAAAGTAGAATGACAGTAAGCACCAAGTGACAGAGAAACACACACACACACACACACACAGACAAAGAGAGAGAGAGAAACAGAGAGAGAGAGAAGAACGATCTGCAACCTAACCATAAATCTACAGCAAATCTTTTCCGAAGCACAGTAGCACACTTGAATATATGAACAAAACAAAAAGGAAAACACTAAATCATCAACAAGGACATACACCTCTCACACCATCCCAAACCACACCCACTACATGTGCTACAAGTGTCACAATCTGTAAGAATGAACTAGAAATAAAATGAAAAGAACAGACCGCATAAACACTATTATATACTTTTATTTTGGGACAATCTGTATTTAATGTGGATTAGTACTCCCAGCATTTCCACTGGTTTCACTATGTAGGGGCATAAGGATAGGATAATATTCAAAAAGGTATTAAAATGTTTCCCTCTGCCTTCCAGACATAATTAATACTATTAATAAAATCTTCATTCTCTCAAGAGAACAGATATAACACATTAATATGTACCTGCTGTACATAAACCTACACACATACAGGTGTATGCATATATAGGCGCAGCACTGTAAAACTCCATCAACCTAAAATAAACACTGATATAAATTATATATCATGTTCATTTTCCACTGTGGTTCAAAATTTAAACACATCTAAAGGTACACCTGAGCTGGCCACAGCACAGCAGGTAAAAAAAACTGTCACTCGCTGTACTTTTCTCAACTCCTCTTTATTGTAAAATTATTACACACTGCTTCCACTTTCCTTTCTTTATCTCCCTCTCCATACTTCCTTCCTTCCTTCCTTCCTTCCTTCCCTCCCTGTTATTACCCCGCTCCCGTTCCCTGCCCCCTGGCTGTCTTTTGGCAGCACAGGAGGGATGACAGATGAGAGGGAGGAAACAAGAGACATCAAGGAGAGAAAGACTGGGCTGTTGCTTGGCGTTGCACCTTGAAACATCTCACAGTATGTTATGAAGATTATATTCAAAGAACTGTAAACATCAGCGATGAAATGGCCCTGTGTCCAATTTTCAGTTTCACATAACTGATATACTATGTCAACATTGAGACAGGTACAGACATATACTGTATGAAGCGTATTTCACTGTATTTCCCAAAGGGTCGCTTTAAAACAATAGAGGACAGGTGCTGGTGTGAGAGAAATATAAAGGACATTAAGGTTGGTGTGAAAATTCCCTCTTTAGCTGCAGTGGGGGTTCCACTTAGGGCTGCAATTAACCTGAACACTTAACCCCCATCAGGGAGAGACAGTCAGAGAGATGGAGGCGTAAAGAGAAAAAGACAGTCAAAAACTGAGAAACCGTTTCTCACACTGGCCAGAATTAACTGCATGCGTTGGGTCATTATAAAAAGGAAGAGAACAGTCATGAATCATTGAATGAAAAAGAAGATATTGAATGAATCGCATGGAAAAAATTACACACACTACATCCACAGCGAGTGAGTACTTTTGTGTTAAAATGTGTTTACATATATGCTATATGAAATATTACTCTGATGCTGTCTATTAGATGTCCTCCTTTCACTTTTCCTCTCTTGCAGATTGGTTGGTGTTCTGATCTGATCTGTTTTGATCCAAGCCAAAATTCTGAGAGTAAGGTCCTCTAGCAGGGTGATAAGCAATGAAGCTATTATATAGAGAAAGAAGTAAAACACAAGAGAGAGCAAGACATTGTGATAGCTCACTGTATGCACACGCACACACACACAGTGGAAACCTCTCTTAGCTGTGGTTGCACAGAGATTTACAAGAAGTAACAAAGGGCAATTGTTATTACATATTGCATACATATAATATTTCTACAAATGCACATTTAGCCTAAAAGCATTGCAGACGTGTGTTTTAGTCTCAGCGTAAACTCAATTTCTGTTCTTGTTTAAGTGCCTGCTAAACATTGGTGTGATAGGACGGACAGACAGACAGACAGACAGACAGACAGACAGACAGACAGACAGACAGACACAGCACTTGTATAATTACCTTCCCAAGCTCCTGACCTTGTCTGGGATAGCCCAATCATTATCAAACAAGCCTGACATTTTCATCAGTGGTCTTGTATTTTCAGAAGCAGAACAGGCTGCTTTATCACCCAGCCAACATCAAGACGGAAATTATGCCAGGTGATGTGATGTGATGTGAGATGTCGACATTATAGTGGATCCCCACATCAAGCAAATGCCATACCTTACTACCGTTAGTGGTCATTTCCATTTTAACCAGAAGCGCAAGTTCAATAAATGTATTCAAATACTGTTTATAGAGAGCAATGATTAGAGGTTATTTCATTTAATTTCATTTAAATTATTACTCATTGTATTAGTTAGTGAGTCTGTTACCCATGGAGTGTAATTAACATGTGAAGGAAAAACAGATCCGTACCTAAAAGTAAATTAATGTTTAGCATATTTAATGAAATGTGATTTAAAAATGATCAAGACAGTAAGATACAAACACGCCAAGATGAACCTAAAAGCTATAACTGTAATGCTGAAGTAACTGCTAAAAACACAAAAATGCCTGGTTAAGAATTCAAAAGCCATCTAAGAGAAATCTAAATAAATGCTTCAAATTGATCTGAATGAATACTGGAGCATTTTCTAATCTGGGATGGATTCATCATGTAATGAGTAAAGAGTAATCTGAGAGATGCTCATCACTGTGATATATTACCAAATACCATCTGGCAGGGAGGACCACAGTTAAATGCTGACAGTAATGACAATTTAGATCACCGGCCTTATTAAATAAAGAGCTCATTTACACCGACATATGGCCAATCAACTCATAGTCTAGTACTTATCATGTGTACACACACACACACACACACACACAGAGAAAACTTACAAAAAAAACAAAATAAAACATATGGTATCTGTATGAACACATAAATATGCAGATGAAACGATATCAAGATTTGCCTTCGGCCTACACCCAAGCCAAGAGCCATTTGATGAACATAATTTACAACTTCCTGTATGTCAGAACAGTATGGCACACTGGAAGCTGAGTTAAAGACATAGAGTTTGGTTGTGGGGACACATGGTTGTTCAAAAAAAAACAAAAAAAAAACATACAAGTTTTGGTTGAGACATCTGCTTCTCTCACCCGACATATAGATCAAGTTTTTGCCCGTTTGCTGCCAAACTGAAGCCAGGGGATTGGAGTATGGATGTGTTTGAAAAGACAAATCAAAATCCTGGAGGAATTCTGCCATGAGGGTTTAAGGGCCAAGAGAATGGATAACACACAGTCACACACACACACATCACTGATGCTTGTATTCTCCCACAGTCTGCGGAGGCAAAAAGAAGAGTTGTGTGATTATTGGTGTGGGGACTTGCAGACAGGGCACACAGACAGCTGAGACTATCTTTATTGGATTCCACATAAACACCCCCAAGTGTTTGTGAGAATGGGTGTCTGTCTGTCAGTCGGTCTGTCTGTCTGTCTGTCTGTCTTCCACATGCCTGTTTTGTGGGGTGTGTGCAGGTGTTGATCTGTGTTAAATGTCCATGACGCAGCTCCCGTTTTCCACACTTACAACTGGCATCCAGCTCTAAGTGCGCACACACACACGCACATGGATGAGCAGAAGAACACGAGGGAGGGAGATAAATGTCCTTTGTGTCATCTCAACACAACCATCTGCATCATTCATCTAATATTTTGCTTTTTTTCTGCCTTTTCTATTCATCCCATGCTCCTCTTTAGCTTTCAACAGCCACCAGGAACACTGTGTGTTGATCCAGTCTATTAGCGTGTTGTGTTTGTGACAAGAGGGAGCAGGTTAGCAGGTTGAAAAACAATGAAAATGAAACTCCAGTTAAGCTCTACATACTCATTTAGATCAGGCTGAAAACACCAATGATGTTGTCCACACTGCAACCTCTGTTTACGATAACATGACTGACTTTTGCATTTGACTTTCACAGCAGCTGAGAAAAATCCCAAATCATAGCATCGTCAAACAAAAGGAAACGTTACACTTAACTGGTTCAAGAAATTGGCAAGAAATGGAAAGAACAGTGTTTACCCAGCGTTCTTCGCTCATCTCGCTCGAAACACTGAAAACTGCATTTTTGTTGTATTCTGTTGATCCACAAGAATAAAAAATAAAAAAAAATGCTCAGATATCATTCTCATGTTTGGCAGCAGCAAGTGACAGCAAGTTTAAATCTGATTCGACTGTAAAGTAGTACAATTCTTCATAATTATAATATTATGTGGCATTATCATAATTAGTGGCCTTGTTAATAACACGCATTATTGTGTGGGAAAATAAAATTATATTTATCTGGTTGTATTTACAAAAATGTCACTCAGCACACTTTAAAATAAAGAGATGACATATTTTTGAATGTACTAATAGTGAAGTAGTATTTTGTATATCAAGACTGCAGTGTTATTTTCCCTGTTTCTTAATGTACAGATACAGCATAGTAACTTCTCCTGTCTGGTTTGATTTGCAAGATGAAAATGTGTGATATAAAGTAGCACCCCTTGAAAGCTTTACTTGTCTCAAAAGACATTTTTTGAAAGTCACAAAATATCTTGGCAAGCATTACATTACATTACTCTCTTGATTCTCATATCTGGTAACATACAGTATGACTATTACCAAGCGTCCAGTTATTCTTGTTAATCTGTCATTTCAATCTCTCCCATCAAATTTTCTCTGTCTCTAATAATCTTCGTTTGTCTCTTTCTTCTTTTCACCCCTTTTACATCTGTAATCCTGCCCTATCCGTATTCGTCATTCAACTCTTTCGCCCGTCTTGCTTGTTTGCACTCATCTCATCTCTCAATCTTTCATTTCCCATAACTTCTCTTATTCCCTCTGTTCTCACCTCTTTCTCCCCTTCGCTTACCGCCCTTTCTTCTCGCCTCTCCTTTGCTCTCAGGTGTAGTTTAGATAAGGCTAGAGGAGGGGATTAGTGAGCGCTCTCTGCCATGTTTGCCTTTGCCACAGAGGACAAAAGGACTGGGACGTTTACACTGCTCCGCCGTCTCCATTCACCTGCCTGTGTTGAAAACAGTCATACAAGGACACACACACACACATACACACACACACCTGTGTAATGACTGTGTCACCATGCCCCAGTTATGAACTGAATCAGCATAATCCCTTCACACTCCATTAATCAAGAAAAGGCGGAGTGCAGTCTCACAAAAATGCACAAACTCACACTCCGAAAGACAGCTGACACATATCCTCACCTTGTGTGGTCTGCCAATTTTAGATGGTGCTATGGCCTGATATTACTGCTCTACTGAACCAAGTCAGACACAATAGCATCCAAAATAGCATGCAGAGTCCACAGGTGCGTGTGTGTGTATGCGTGCATGTGCATGTGTGCGTGTGTAAAAGACTGTATTTTTCCAAAAAACATATGATTGAAGCTACTGAAGACGACACACTGCGCAGGCATATTACAATATGATTGGCCTTGTTTCCAGCACAGGGCCAAACAGAGCTTAGCAGGTGGTTTTCATTATTGTAATATTCAATACCTCTCAACAGCTCTATGATTCTCTTTTCATCTCTTTTCCTGCTGAGACGATTACTCAGTTTGCACTTCAGCTTTTAATGAAGAAATTTCACTTTTGATCATGTGCTGTAAACATCCGATAAACACGGCATTGGCTCTCTCTCATCCATATGACCGCTGCAGGGAAGATTGGTGACAGTTCACTTCACTCATAGTACCTGTCATCAACATCACTCAAATACTGCGATTGCTCAAACCGGTAAGTGTCTCTAAAAAATAAAAAAGTAAACATTTATCTAAAAAAAAAAGTCAACTCTTCAGCAACTAAGAAACGCTGTCCTGACTTCAGCTTTGTGAAAATGCATTATGAATAGTCCAATGGGTTCTTTGTATTAAACACTATAGTAATGTTCAAATGTTAAAGGGAAATTCTGGTTTACATGGACCTGATGTATTTCACCTAAAAAGGGGCAGTTGTGGCTCTATCAGGCTAACTTTGCTCTCTGCACCTCAATTCTTGAGATTCCAGAGATTCAGACTGAGATTTGGACAAACAAAGTTTTGTGTATAATGACATGTTATCAGGGCTTTAGAAATAAACACGATTTTACATGAATCACTGCAGAGGTTTGTTTTTGAGGCTGAACAAAAGCAAACACCGGAAGTAGCACACCTCTAGCAGCCGTTATGGCCAACCGCAAAGGGATCTATATCCGGGGCAGCTTGTACGAGGTTGACTTTTACTACGGTTAGACTGTAAAGAAACAGAAAAAACTTCAATGTCAGATTATCTAGTGGACTGTTATGAGGACGATGAGCCATATTTATTTGAGATCACAGAGAGGAGCTAAAACAACGGGAAGAGGAAAAACGAAGAAAGGCAACAGAGAAAGTGCCGGTGCTCTTGCGGTTACTGCTCTCGTCTTCTGCCGACTGAAGGGGAAAACTTTTTTCTGCAGAGCAGGACCTGTTGCTGCCAGACTCGGAAAATCTAGAAGTGTCCAAGGATGAGAGTAATCCCAGCTGTGTAACTATTACAAATGGATTTACAGCGTTTATCAACACTGTCGTCCCGGAGACTGTTTCACCTCGACAGAATCAACGGGATGAAAAGAGTGAGGCCAGCTGGGCCAAACGTTGAGCTCCACGCGGAAAGAAAAATGCGATTACAATACGTAACTCTAAAAGAAATTACAGTATGTAAGTCTTTAGTGGTAGTCCATGAAAACTGCACAGTATGGATCTTGTCATTTTATCACTGCAACTTGGAAACTTGCAGGCATGAACCATTTTCTCAGAATCTCAATAACGGAGCTCTAGAGACGGAGTTAGCCTGACATATAAAGTTACCACCGCCATATTTATGATAAATACATCAGTTTCAAATGAATGCATTAGCATTAAGGAAAGTAACTAGATTTCCCCACGACTTATATTTTTTTTCTTTTCAGTCCTCATCATCACTGATTCGTCCTTATCATTTATAGCACATTCAGTTTCTATTTCTGTCCAACAAAACAGAACGAGTGCAACGTGATCCTCTAGTGCATGACGATGATGACTAATCCTTCACCAGTGACTAGTGGGAGAACATTTCTGTTTGCAGGTCAAGTGAACGATGAGACGAAACATCAATATCATGCATCGTTCAAATTTATATTGGAGTATCTTTCGAGCCAATAATACGCCTACAGTAACTATCTAGAATTTGTGTCTACCTTTACAACGATCCATCAGTCTGTCAGTCCCAGCTGGGCAGAAGCTCAGAGATGAATTGTTTGGTGGTCCAAAGCAGACTAATCTAGAGCTCATATCTTTGCGGATCCGCTCGCCTGCTTGTGTGATCAGGCAGACAGAGCGCTGAGCATTTTATCAGCCTGATACTGAGCCCAGTGGGCAATGAGCCACCATGGAAAGACAACAATCAGTGAAATCTATACACAATAAGGCCAGAATACATACAGTAAGTACGCATTTACACACACACACACACACACACACACACAAGAAACCATATACATGAAAATAGACTGATCCAGTGAGTGGGCAGAAAAAATATTGAGTTAGTGAGAGAAAAACAAAGACAGAGAAAAAGAAAATAACCAAGGGAGGAGGACGAGTGTGTTTCAGGGAGGTTTGTGTGTGTGTGTGTGTGTGTGTGTATGTATGTATGTGTAAAAATGCAAAAAAAAAAAAAAAGAGAGAGAGCAAGACCTTGTCTTCCTGTTTGCTATTGGTGAGTGTGTGTGTGTTGTTTTTCTAGCACCCACCTATCAGCCAGGGCCTGCAGGCATGTAGCAGAGCAGTGTGGGTAGGAGAGGTGTCAGCTAATCTGCCATGATTGATGTGTGAGACCAAAACTGATGAAACTTTACTGTATTCTGCAAAGAGACCATGTAGCATCACAGACAGTCACGTCTCCACACACATACATAAACAAACAGTGACTTCCCAAGGGCTGCGCAAAAGCATGCATACATGATAACCACATATCCAACCTGATCTACTACACTCGCAGCCCCATCTCTAAGGCTCTGTCTGCATACTCTAAAGCCTGAGATTTCCTGCCATAGCTGAGGTTTCAGCGAGACATGCTCTCCATTTCACCTAATTGGCCATGAAAAATGGATGACAAACATAAACAGCAACTGTCATTATGTCATTATGTGTGTGCAGGACCTGTGCGCGTTGTGCGTGATGGGAGGGTTTGTGCGCGTGTGTGTGAGAGTTAGTATTTATATATGGAGACTGGCAAGCGTAAACCGAAGGTATTATGTTTTATTATATTTGTTTTTTAAGCCTAATTGCCGAAATAACTGTGTACTCTCAAACAGCACCCAGATGTGGTGGGCTGGCATGACTATCAGAACACCCACACAGAACTGTTGGAGAAAGAGGAGTGCAGACACACACATAGAAAAACAGTGGAGGAAAGAGAGAAAGTGAGTCTTCCTCCTTTCTGTCAGGACATCATTTTTCAGAAAATAATCACTGAAAATGGACAAACACAGAAAAGAATCAATCTCTTGCATCCCTTGTTTTATCCTCAAACTCTTATTCTCCATAAAATGTCGTATAAAGCAACAACTTTGCCCTTCACATCCATAAAATAGGACCGACCGAGCAGTGAGGTCATCTGTGCGAAAGAAGCGAGCAACGAGGCAGACAGAGGGTTCTTGTTTTCCTTTGTTTATAATGATTCACCAGGGCTGCTCTCAATCACAGAGTGTTTATAAAAGAAATGGATCATCATGTATTATGCTGAAGGCTTCTGCTTCAATCTGACAGTAAAAAAAATATCTATTTTTAAATATAAGCCTTTAACGATTTACATGATGACTCATTCCAAGTTTTCTAAGGACCATTGAAAATCACCGTTGCAGTCTTTGCAACACTCTATTTCTTGTTAATTTCTCTCTTCCCTGGAGGCTTTGAATCATAACTAAGTACTTTGTGCTGGATTGTGGTACACCACTGTCAGACATATTGTCCTCTATTCAAAGAGCCACAGTATGTACAGTGGTTTCCAGGGTGTACGGGTTGCTATCTAAACACACACTGTGTAGGTCAAAGAGGGATTAAGTGTTCTGTACAAGACTGACAGTCACAGAGGCAATGAGTTATATAGTGCAAGTTTCATTTCTTAAGGTATGACATAAAGATTGGTACCAGTATTTGTGAAACATCCAGGGAAAAAAAATAAATTTTAGTAAAACTAAAACTACTTGGCTAAGGTTAGGGAACGATTGTGGTAATAGTTGAAAGAAACCAACGGTAACTGTTGGTGGGGGACAAAGAAGTACCACAAGCTTTTTGCAAGGTGTGTTGCAAAGACTGCAAAGGGAAACCTGAACATGCGTCATTTTGAGGATTTGAAACAATGCTTATTGTTATTCAGATCTATTCAGATCAAAAGATAAGCTTCATGTTTTCGTGAATCTCTCGTCACTGAAGGAAGATGCAGTAGGCCATGAACCCAAACTTCCTCTAATCTCTCTCTCTAAGTGTGTGTAGATATTTGTGTGTGTGAGAGAGACTGCTGATGTTGAGTGATGATGCTCAGAAGTGAACATTATGCAGGAATGCTTTTGTTTTCAGTTAAACCAAATTCCCACTAGTACACATTAAACAGTCTCACACACGGGGCACATGCATACATGACACATTAACACACGGAAACAACACACATTCTCTCTTTCTTCCTTCCCCTACTGCAATTAAAACTTAGGACACTAGGCAGGCACAAAACAAAGGACCCAAATGCAAAAAGGTCCTACAAATTTCAAAAGGGTCCCAAACAAATCTGTTGTAGGTTCCCAGAGCAAAGATGCTTGAGTTAGGAGTGGAATCAGAATCAGTAGAAAGCGACATTGACATTCTTCACAAGGTTTGGTGATGGGAAGCTTTGGCAGGCTTGATCTGTCGTACCAGGCTGGAATTACTGATGAGTTGATGTATAACTCATCTGAGAGGGTAATTTCATCAATTCAGCTAATTCAAATGGAGTCTGTACGAAGAGCAATCTTCATCCAGACTCTATTTTATGATGTTGCATGAAAAAAAAATGACCTCACTACAAACCACATACCTGAAATGGACAAAGTTTAGTTAACTGTACTTCTACTCCTTGTGAAATGCAGAGAAAGAGCAGTAACGGTGGTCATGCTGAAGGACAGGGAGAGAGAAAGACGAAAGTGTCGCCCTTCAGCAGTGAGTCTCTTGAGGGCCAATTAGTCGGAGAAGTCATGGTTAATGTTACACAGCCAAGAAATAAAGCAGAGAAGACTCTGCTTTATTTCTTTTACCTGCTACTAAAACATGTACAACAAAACGGGGTAGGCAATTATTCAGAAATTGGTATATCGCACCATTTTTTAAAAGGCAATCCTGGCTTTGGATGTTTTCTGGACATCAAACAAATATGTATTATTTTTCTATGTAAAAAAAAAAAAAAAGACTGAACGTACAGTATATTATAAAAATATGTCTTACCATTCCTGCTTTCTACCGTCATTATTTCCTGGTGCAACAAAAGTAATTACCAGAGACCAGCATATGCTTTTACACACACACACACACACAAAATACTGTCCAGTGCGTGTTCCCCATCTCAAGCTCACCAGCCAATGGATGTCAGCCTCGCTAATTACATTCTGATTTACCAATTTAATGAAAAAAGGAATAATTAGCAGCCAGGAGACATTTATTCTGTATGCATTTAGAGTCCGTGTGGTGTGTGTGAGCGTATGTGACCTGGGGAGGAAAGGTTTTTGAAACGGGATGCCTGATTGTGCCACCCATCTAACTGTTTTCTAAATGAAAATTACTGTTCATTAGAAATATGCATGTAGATAGATACAATACATATAGTTTGTGAACAATGTAATTGTTTCCCATCACAAAGCAGCTTCTGCTGTACAAGATGCCTCCTCCTCCTTTATATTATTATTTTATTCTTATTTACATATGGCTTCCTCCTCAGATCGGTGTGCTTTTCTATATCAGATTGTGATTGGACACTAATTGGATTTCTACTTGGGGAATTCATTCAGTCTCAGAATAACTTTTGTAAGAAGTGATTCTGTTGCAGTTTGACATATCTGCTACGTTTGAGGTTTTTGTCATTACATGCTGATTGCTTAAATCCACAGCAGGAATTTGATATTTTTTAAAGTAATTTTCTTTGACAAAATGAGGAACAGTAAGGGAATGATGGATGGGATGAAGCTGCTGTGGATAATATAGTGCACTAGACAACATAAGACACATTACTGTCACAGTTGATGGTTAAATTGCTCATCCTAACTGGATTTTAATTGTTGTGTTTTGTTTTACTAAACTCTAGACCTACATTGAAAGCAGTGGCAAGGCAACTCCTTTAGAGAGGAGGATGGCATAAAAACGCTTTGTGTTGAAGTCCAGATTATATGATTTCATTATGAAATGATAGGTCAGAGGAGTCATCCAATTAACAAAATACATTGGTTACTAGGGGAATTTGGTGTGTTCTTGCTTACAGAAAACTCAACAACATCCAATATTCATCCAATATAAAGTCAGCTGCCAAAAAGCATTACACTTACATGCTATGTTGCCAGAAAATCAATTCTGGGGGAAAAAAAAAAAAACAGCATACATAGATGATGTGAAAAGGATGATCAGAATTTGGTTGCCGCTTGCATATGATGGATTGCTGTTAAGCAGTAGTAGGTAGTAAGTCATAGATGTCGGTTTCCATTTAAGCAAATTGGCCTTTCAACAGTCCCTACTTGCAGCTGCATGCAGAGTTTCTATATTGTATCTTTGACAACAAAGTCAAGCCAATTTAATGTTCAGTGTAATGAGTTACTTATCGGAATTCACACTGGCATTGACTGAAATCAGTGACTGTGTGGAAGTTAAAAAAATCTGTCTAAAATTTACAGAAAGCATTTAAAAATCATTGTCAGGGATGTGAAGTATTCCTGATTTGTATAATGGCCTACAACATGCAAAACCACCCACACAACCCTTTAAAGTGATGGAAACTGTGGACAATGTATGACATGACATTTAAGTAAATACTGTAAGCAAATTAATGCAAAAATGTTAAGCAATGAATTCTGTACGGCGAGGGACTGAGAGGCGCCTGACCCTTGACCTTGAGCACAGTGCTTAAATACTCATAAAAGGCAGCTCCAGGTGAAAGTGTATGTATGTGACTCATTCTTTGCAACTCTTTCCTCTGGCCTTTGTTGTTGCACATACTAATGTGTTCTTAGCACACTCACAAATAAGGGATACGATTTATTAAATTACATTTCAATGAGAAGGTCAAACCTATTTGGGATGTAAAACGGGTCCAAACCTCCTTTTTACCCTTCTGGCTCCAAACTCTCCATATGGTGTAAACAAACACAAAGAAGGACATTTGGTAATGAGGTGGCATTGTAACAATTTCAAGTTGTGGGCGTGAGAAGACTCTCTCTGTTTCAGGTCCACACACAGTAACACAAGATAAAAACCATACGTATATGCAACCAAAAAAAACACATGCATGTACATAAAAAAGATTTCGAGTCACCAGGCTAATTAAACCACAGTGGTTTATCTGCCTGTTATTATTTTTATTATCTCAGCTCAGCATTGTGGGCACAGCAGTACACAGCAGGCAAAAAGAGGAACTCAACTCCATTGTTGACAGTAAAATGCCAAAAAAAAGCTTTGTTCAAAACCTTCCAAAAAGGACCGCTTTCGATGCTGGAAGCTTAAGTTTAAGCTGCTCTTGTGGTAGAAATGCCCGCCCATCCTCAGAGAGTTGATGGAGCATTCACCTTATGCCTCATTGAGCTGACTCACTGTAGCACTGCAGGCAGCATATGGGAAGAAATAAATAAACAAGTGGAAGTGTCCTCTCTCCATCTTGGCTCTATGACGACTCACAGCCGGAGGCTGTGCTGCCCCTCCCCACCCTCCTCCTGTCATTCAGCTCTAGTGAGATCAGCCCCAAGCGGCTACTGGGCCCTGCGTTGATCCATCATGGGTCATCATCACGCTGGATCAACCAACATGCTGGCGCCCGAAGAACAGTGTGCGTATCAGAGAAATCTGTCACACGCGTCTTTTTACTCTCTTTTTTCCTGTCTTATTTTCCATCTGTCTCTCTTACACATCTATACATGCACCTGGTCAAACAATGCATCCCTTTGCCATGCCCTCCAGTGTGTTGGGTTCTACCTGTCAGGTAACAATCTCACACTTCCGAGACACCACCGTAAAACTATACAAATATCCAAAAACCGACAGCAGAACTAGTAGGCCAGCTGGAAGACACAGCGTGACAGTTAAGACGCTTAAGTCCTCAGGGCCACTGATTAGGTGACTAAATAGCAAGCATTGCGGGAAATATGAATCAGCGGCACTTTTTAACATCACAAGTTCATCCTTGTTCCTGCTTTGGTTTTAAAAAACACCTCATCATGACTTGAGAACAAGAAACAGGACATTTATGTGGGAGTAAACAGAATTCTGGGTGTGTTTGTGCATATCCACCTGTTGTTTGTTAAAATGCAGGTGAGACCTGATTTCACGCATCAGTAATATGTTCATGCATGTCAAAGCAAGCTTCAATACAAAGTATGACGCCGGCCCAGGGCAACTCACAGTCACAGAGGGAAAGAGAGAAAAAATGATTGGCATACGAGTGTTTACAGTAAACAAGAAGGGCTGGCAGGAATGCAACCCGGCTTCTCATCTTCATTTTTTTTTTGGTCTGACTCTATCCACCCCCAACACACCAAAACATCTGTACATAAATTTGGCTCTAATGCTGAGAGGAGAAGTCAGAGAGTTGAAGTTTTAGGTTTAAAATTATTTTTTTTTAAAAATCAACATCACATAAATATACATGGAAATCAATGTAGTTTGTATACACCGTTAAATAATTGTGACTTGGGCCTGATTAGAGATTGAGAAAAAAAATCTTGATAGCTCCAAGAATTCCTCCTTCATGTATATTTAAGCACGGTATGCATCTATTTTATAACTCTTCTAGGCATAATTTGGATGACTATTACCAATAAATATCCTACAAAGATGTATATTTTGTCTTTTGGAATCACCATCTCCTCTTCTTTGACAAGCTGCTCTCAATCAATTTCACAGGTACACGCTCAAAGACACACACATCGGTGGTCGTCCTTAGATCTATGTGGTAAGTCGCTTTTTTTCTCCGTCTGAAGGTAGGGATGTTAATTATTTTAAGTCATGGGTGGCACCGCCATGTCAATTTTGAGATATGATCTAATCTCTCCCTCTTTGATCCTCTTCCTTCTCTTCCTGTGTACGTCTGTTTCAAGCCAACTGCACTCACCATCCTCAACATATGACACGCCGTGTTGTTGAAACAATGGGTTGCCATTGATATAAACTGTTATTTATAGTGAGCTGTGTTTGCCATGTAATTTTTGACTCTGTAATTCTTCCAAAAGTCATCCTCTGTGTTTATTAACTGCTGTTTACTGTATATTTCTGATCCCATTATCTATTGTTCTTCTAGGAAAAAAAAGTCCTCCACTTATCTACACTCTTCCCTCATGCTAGAGGAGATGAATACTTAAACAAACAAAGTGATTATACATAAGCTTACTCATATATACAGATGGGTTTCCCTATGATATCCGAGCTCATGGTGTCCCAGATGAGTTCCCTAACTGTCAGTTTGTATTACAGAAACAGCTATTGTAACAAAAGCCAAAAACGTGAAACACCGACTCCTCGTACTCATTGCATACGGTGCAAATACAAAGGCGTGTGACTAAGACAAAACTGTGGACATATGCACATGCCCGCATAGCTATTTATCCTCATTTATTTTCCTGGACACAATGTGGTTTTGTCAACATGGCAAAAACAACAGAAAGACAAAGTAAACTTTCTTTTGGCTGAGAACAGATTTATCATGGCTGATTTTGGAGTGATGCCACGGCAGCACAAAGGCTGCTTTCCACTGTCGTCATTGCGTTTTGCGTACGTGTATGCAACGTAAGTGCGGTTTATATTTGCAGAAATTAAGTGGAAGATGGTACAAGAAAAAGAAAAAAACAGATTTGCCTCCCTACCCCTTCCACTATTCCTAACCGCATACTTCTATTTCCTATGTGACCTCTTCTCGCTTTCCCCCCTAACTCTCCATAACTTAGTTACACATCGACCGCTTTACTTCTTCTCCCTGCGTTAGTGTTATCTGCAACATCACCTGACATCGTCTCGGGAGCTTTGAGCTTGATCGGATCAAACAAAGATCACCGGCTAACATTTCTCGTTCTCCCTCCACCTCTAACGCCTTTCTTCGTTGCACATTTGTTCCACAAAGGTCTATTCAGGTTAACGGTTTGACCTACATTCCTTTGCTCTGCCTCAATCCGTCACATCATCAATACAGGTCCAACGTCTCTGTCATAATAGGGTGTGTCCTCACTCCTTGTTTCGGGCCAACCCTTTTCTTGACCTTTCTAACTTTTTTTTCCTCCCATCATCCCCTAATGCCAGTTTCTCTCTCTATCTCTCGTGGTCCTCTCCCTCTCCTCCTCTTATCCCCATTTCCCCTCTAGCCTACAAGACATATAGTAAATCCCTGGTGTTTTCCCTTTGCTGGTCCATAGAGACTCGTATCCTAATGAAAGTGTGTTTTCCCCTTTCAGTCTTTTAAAGGAAATCAAAGAAAGAGAGAAGAGATGCATAGCTGGTCCCGGTTGCTAGGATAGTCTGTGTCCACACTCCAAGAAGCTATTCACATGTTTTTATTTACTCCTCTCTCTCTCCATCCTTTATTCCTTTTTCTATTTCACTCTGATTCACTGTATCTGTTTACTGACCTATTACTTTATCTCTTACTATCTGGCAAACTGAGGGAAACAGAGGAGAGAGAGCCAAAAAAGAAGAGAGAAGAAATTAGATATAAAAGAGTAAGTGCCAGTAAGAAGAGATAACTCTAAAAAAGGGGTTTTTCCAGCATGTTACAGTAAGATGAAGGGAAACTCGAAAAGGAGGAAAAGAAAGTCAGATTATTGATTTTCCTCTCGTCTCCTCCCATTGCCTGCATTGTGTCACACAATGGGGCACTTGTGAAGTCATGAGTCAATTTTCTTTTTTTTTTACTTTCTCATTTCTTCCCCTTAATCATTTTTCTTAATGCCCCCTCCTACAGACACATACACTCGGTCTGTTTTCTTTCCTTCACTATCCAATATCGCAATCCTTTTGCCAGATTTGTATCCTCATCAGTCTCTACTCCTCTTCCCTCAAATCACCTACAGTCCTTCCTCGGTGTATACTTTTCTGTCTGACAGCAACATCGGTGGGGGGGACTGGGGAAGTTGCCATGCACCTCCATCCTGGCACAGGGTGGGAGGATGAATGAGGAAAAGAAGAGGAGGACAATGTAGTGTGGTTAATTCAAGATAATCTCAGCTGCACGTTTCTTTCTCTGTTCTGTTCAGTTTCGTTTTGTCCTTCCCCTGCATGTTCCTAATGGCTTCCTAATGACAGCTTGCAGGCACCACACACCCAGCCATTTATAACCATCTAGACAGAGAGACTGTGTGTGTGTGTGTGTGTGTGTGTGTGTGTGTGTGTGTGTAGAGTCTTTAGAAGACAGGGGGGACATTAAAAAGCAGATGCACCACATTCGTATTGTGTGCAACACACACATGCTGTAAACCATCAGCCTACGCTGGCATGTGTGAACAGCAGCAGCTTTACATGACCCTGGAGGTGACATACAGAGTTTTGCCGTCTTACTAGGAGTTGTTAGCAAAGGCTAGTTTGTCGAAATACCTGAAGACTATTTTTATATGAAATTCACAATCTGGCTCTATCACTCTCTTTTTTTTTTTTTTTTTTTCTTAGCACATAACTCCCAGAGGTGCAAACAAACCAACAACTTGGCACCACACTGTCAGCTTTTTCACTACTAGTTGTTAAAGTAAATCTTGACCTGTAATTAATAAAGCGGTGTTAAAGGAGAAGTGTGAAACAGCTCCCACTTCTGCTCTCTATGCGTACGAATTGTCGTTTGTATTTGAAGCTCTGCTGGGGTGCAGACTGCATTAATCCAGCAGCATGCTAAAGATTTAACTCACCGCCCAGGGGTAAGAGAAGACAACACAGCAAACGCTTATTATTGACTTATGGATTACATAACTTCGAGAGACAAGCCTTGTCACAGCCAGTATAATGTTTCATTAATGGACTAGAGGAAGCGTCGGTCTTGGAGGCAGTATTCAGCATATCAGCAACAACAGCGGTGTATGTCAAGTCTGAACCTCAAGGATGTATGAAGACATGAGAGATTCAATGGCTTGCCTGATGTGAAATGCTGTGTGAAATTGTCTTTTTGACAATCAACTGGCAAGTGCACACTGTTACACAGTTTCATTGACTGAAAGCAGCTGTGAAATTGTAGTTGAAACTAATTTCGGGAACATCAATATGCATAGACTTCCTGGCCAAATAAGTCTTAATTTTCCACACACACCGTTTGTTTGCTTTTATTTACAGATTTTTTTTTATCCAATACTGCGACAAAGGAACATGTCACCATTTATAAATAAAATTAATTTGAACAAAAACAGTGCCAAAAAAGACACCGAAAGTGAAAAAAAACAGTTCTATATTAACATCTTATCATATAAGAAAAGTGAGAGCCGATCTGTGTCATAAAATCATTAACTACATTCCTCTTGGGCTGAAAGGGAGATCCCTCAGCAGATAAAGAGAGTGTGTGTGTGCGTATCTGTACGATGAGGGGCTCAAATCAACACCTTCTCACAGGCTCTTTCTGATGTCTCAGCATATGATGAAAAGGAACGCCACCCTAGTCAGACAAACTGTGACCACACACACACACAACCAGACACACGAGTAATCTGAGAGCAGGATGAAGTTGTTGGTTATTTTTAATGTAAGATATTTATTAGTTTAAGAAGTCTAAAAGCACAACAGGCAATGTTGTCACACACTATCCTTCTGTATGTCTGTCTATCATCTTGTTCATATTTCTAGCAAATTTATCTCCTGAGCCTTGTAATTCTCCTGAGATTACAAAATAGAGTTAACAATGGAGGCACATCCTCAGCTGTTAGCGGAGCCTGTAGCAGCCATATGATCACAGTGCTGACAGCTCTGCATGACCTCATCCTGCTCAGAGGCAGGAAAGGAAAGAAAGGAGGGAGTGAATAGATGAAATGAAAAAAGATGAAGAAAAATGTATGTATGAGTCTGAGAGACCTAAGGAGAAAGAATATAAAAGAATGCAGAGGGGAAGAGGGGGACAGACAGAGAAGGGAAAAAGAGCACCTGGTAGCCAGTCACAATGCAAATATACTTCAAAGGTGGAATCAGATGGTGCATGCTGAGATAGGGGCTTAAGGAGGTGACTTGGAAATTTAACCTGCATCTTAAAAAACACACACAAACACTCCTGTGCACCTGAACAAGTCAGCTGTGCTCGGAAAGGAAATGGAAAAAAGTACATTCAGAAATTCCATTGTACATAAAAAAAGAGCATGAAAAAGAAAGAGAGCTATTTTGTGCAGTTGTGTGTGCATGACGAAGTTGTAAGGGTTCAAGCAAAGTAATCAAATCGGACACACAGATCAAGTGTGCTATTATTACAGTATTTTGTGGACGTTCAATAAATGTCATCTTAATGCTCTCTTTAAAGTTGTGTCAGCTTCTCACACTGGATGTCTAATCAGCCTCTTCTCTTTCCGTTCTAATTCACTTAACATAGCTGAGATGAGGAAAAAAAAAAGAGCTGATGGATGAGATAATGAAGCTGACTCACAATCTGTCTATATAACAGTGTGTACACAAGGCCCACACATATACACACACAGACAAGACACACTAGCATACACAAAGATGCACATGCACTTATGCATATACCTGGATGCTCACAGACAGATGTGCACGGCCACAAGATGGAGATCAGGATGGAGTGGATAATGAAACTGCTTCTGACCCCGTCCACTTATGATCCTCTGTCCATTACCCAAATGGACACCACTCAGTCCTATTGATCACAGCCCCTTCTCTTTCACTTCTCCGTTGCTCTTGTCGTTTTTCATCTCGTTACCTCTCCGCTCATCTGCATCACTCTGCTGATGGTTTCCGTGACCGTTGATGGGACTATAAATCAGGGGCCACGCCTAGCGATTATCACCACGGAGACCAACTGAGCACACACTCCTCGACCCTGAAAACTCAGAATGTGCTCATTGGGAATGATGCACATCTCAGACGTGTGAAATGGGTGTCCAATGGGTGGGTGTCCTCTAGTTCAAGTCTACCTTTTGTGAAAAGGTGGTATCACTGTGTGTGTGTCTGTGTGTGTGTGTGTGTGTGTGTGTGTGTGTGACTTAAGAGTTACGAGAGCAGTAATGGAATCCCACCTTGATCTGAGGTCCTCGGCCCATTCGAAGTCCCGTCAGCCGTGAAAATGTCACCCATGATCTAAAGGGGCTGGAGCAGGTTTATGACATCATCAGCACGCTGCCACTGCAGAGATATTACACTGATAGCCCTGACAATCTGATCTATCCACAAGGTCTCAAGTTGTGCAAACAGTCACAAAATATTGAAACGGGATGGGTTCCTAAGTGCTTCATTCTTTCCCAAACAGGATGAAACCCTTCAGATAATGAAGCAGCATGGCGAGGGGTTTGAACCACATACATTATGATGTCAAAAATATGCAAGTACGTACATAAGCATGTGCATACATGCACGTAGGGGTACACACAAAGGAACCCACAGATGTACACACTAACCCGAGTCTAGCTCCTGATTTCTGAACTTATGGTTGTCTCCATTGTGAAAGTGGAAATGCAAGAGGCTGAGCTTACGGAAATGATGTTTCACTCATTGTCAGGAGACTAATGTAAATAAATGTTCTCACAACGAGTCCTCACACACCCACAGTGAGCTTGAATTTAACGTGAAGAAAGCGTCGCTTCTCGGTGTGTCTTGGACTGACAAACGATGTTGGTTGCTATTCAAGGCCTCTGCCTTGTTGTTTCCCAAAATTTCTCTCTCCATGCTGTCATTAGTGCAAAAGATCATGATCATACATCTTTTCAACACAGTAAAATGGACACCAAAGTGTCTATTTGTTTGTATGTGTGCATGTGCGTGTGTGTGTGTGCGCGCATATAAGGGTTTCTTCATGCGTGTAGATGTGTTACCTTTCAGGGGAAAAACACTGTGTAACCTACTTGGAAATTAAATTTTTTATAACACCCGGGATCCATACAAGGATGCAACATAATACTAAAGGCCTCAGAAGAACCACAGGTGGAGAAATGGAGAGACATAAATGAGAAAAAATGAGAAAGAGGGCAGACAGAGACTGGGGATGGAAGAGGGAAGAGAGACCACAAGTGAGCAGAACAGAGAGGAGGAGTAAAAAAGCCGCTATGTGGATAGTGGTAAATGATAGGGTGCAACTAAATGAGGGTATGTAATTTGGGGTGTTTAGTAATTACACTGGTTTGACAGAGCCATGTCAAACCATCCCTTTCTTGATCCCCCACTGCTCAGTTGCCTGCTTTTCCTCATGTTTTCCACATTTAGCTCTTCTCACTCTCTCTGTCCCTCGCTCGCTCCCTCCCTCCCACTCCTCAAGGTTTAAATGCTCCATTCCAGGAAGCAAGCATCAGTCAAAAAGTTTTAAGAGCTGTAAGTCCTGTCTACCCCCCTTCATTTGACAAGACTAAAATATAGGGGAAAATGTTAATATATGTTTTCTAGTCTTTGGCCAGGTCTATGAAATTCATTTATATTGGTAGATGGTTTGCCAAGGAGTTGACGGCGTGAGCGTGTGATCTTGTAGTGATTTATGTTACCCCAAAACCATATTATTCTGAAGTGTAAATGTGGTGAGTGTGTGTGTGTGTGTGTGTGTGTCTAAGTGAGAGAGTGAGAGAGAAAGAGAAGCAGTGTTTATGTGTTTATATTTTACAGGACTTAAGTATGTGTGTGTGTGTGTAAGAACATATTCCTAAAGCTGAAGCACCAACTGTGTTTGGTTGAAATTTCTCAAAGAGGGAAACGTTACTTTTCTCTCAAGCATCAATATTCACATGCTGAGCTGATAAAATCCACATTAGTGAGGCAGGAAACCGGCAATAAAACCCAACACATGGAAACAGTCAGGCTCCTGTGATTTTGCAGTAGTATATGGGCTCTCCAATGAATATAAACTATGATATACCAAGGATGAAAGACTAAACAGAGAATAAAGTGGGGTATAGAAGGATAAAGAAATAAAGAAGGCGAAATATTGTGTGAATGTGTGCGTCTGATTATCTTGGATGTAGTCACGGTTGATATCACCGTGAGCTGAGGTCATGAAAATATGAAACTGCTGAAGATTCGATTGAGTCTTTCCAATTCAAAGTTTTCCTTTCTTCGTGAATGGTAAACACATATAAGTTAGCTTGGCTGCTTCCATAATCCCCCCAAAGCAAAGAGTAAATGATAATGAGTCCCTGCAGAAACCTGGAACCCAAGTAACGAAATGCATGAACACACATACAGACACACACACGCACATGTATATAAAAAAAAAGGACTGAAAGGGTGTTGAAAAGAGCATAAAGCCGTGCATTAGTTTAACCACTCTAAAACCCTGGGAGAGCCGTTCTTTTCAACCCACCCCCTTATTACATTACATGACCACAGATTTTAACAACTACACACACAAGCATATAAACACATATACGCATATCCAGACACACACACACACACACACACACAAACATATGCACTATGCTGCTTCCCAGTTCTATTTGACTGCCCCCGGGCCCCTGACAGTGTTTGAACCCTGACCTTGTCACATTCGAGTGAGTCCGAGGGGGGAAGGGGAGATTCTAGGGGGTTCGATTTTACATGGAGGGGGTCACAGAGAGCTCCATCCACAGACAAAAGCCCCGGTTGTGGCGGGTGTCTACGGGTCAGGGTGGGTCACGGGTCAGCCCCACACCCTAACCCTCTTTCTGTCTCTTGCCTTCTTCTCTTCCTCTCTTCCATCCATCTCTCTTTTTTGAATGGAGAGGAAGACCCGAGAGGAACAATGGCCTTCCTTTGCCCCACTATCATCCCAACAGTGGGGATGCATACTGAACAGGGGCCAAGGGCTTCCACTTGCTACTCAGTCTATTTCCCCTCTTCTCCATGCTTTCACCTCCCCTTGTCATTCTCACGTCACCCCGTATTCTGAGCTTGTTGCAATCTGCACTAAACAATGTTGTTTTTCTTTTCTAAAAGCTGCTTTTCATGCGTTGATGATGAAATAAACATTACCCAATCATAGTAAATCTGAGTTGTAAGCTACCTGTATCCACATCATTCCTTACATCCCACCACCACCACCACCTCCATCCTCAGCTTTCATTCATTCATTCTCTTGCCCCCTTTTTTCCTGTCTGCCTATCCAATGGGCCTCACGAGCCTCTCTCCAGCTGGCACTACAAGCTGACCTTTGCCACAACAAAATAGCTAGAACGCCGTCTGCCTCTGCCTACACGCACGCTAACACGCACTCACACAAATACACAAAGACACATAGACATACTACTACAAATGCAGCAGGAATGCCAGCAGGAACACAAATGAGGCCATGCTGGAATACAAAATGACAGCCTTGTTCCTCTTTCAGCTGAGGGTTAAACTAAAGAGTCCCCCCTGTTCTTCCCTCAGCCCTCCATTTTGTGCTTGTCTGACCTCACTAGTCCTTCAAGTTGCACCTTAGCAAGGGGTCTCACACTGGAAAGTGGCAGCCAATCCGGATCCAAATGTGATTAATTTGCTGCATTCACCAGGGTTGTCCTCCACTCACAATAGAAATGGACTGTCTAGGAGTCCATTAAAAACGATTCTCCACAAGCCAGAGGACCCCCATCCCGGGCACTTGGCAACGACCAGGAGGTCATACATTGCAGTCAAGAAGTTTTTAAAGGTCTATGTGTGTGTGAGTGTGTGCTGCAAGTGTGTAAGTCTTTAAAAGTTTCTTTTAACAGGTGAAATAATATTTTGAAAGTCTGGCATCTTAAAATATGTGACAATAATTCAGCATAACAAGAGGTGCTTCTACTGTGTGATGGGATTCCTGAGGTAATCAATCACAAAAGCTGATTAATGCAGCATTAAAATGATCTGCCATATTCACACAACGCAGACAAACTAGTTTTGATATTTTTGTATTGGCCCGGCATGTTATTAGACCTCCTGCTCAGTTGGAGATGAAAGCAGTATGTTTAATGCCAATTTCATCCTACAGAGTAAACTCTATGAGGGAAATTGACATTATAATAGAAGATTCAATGCAAATAATAATAGACACAAGATTTCCTCTGAGACTTACATAACTACACACACACCTTGTTTTTTTTTTATACACTGCACATCTTCACTTGTATGTGTATTTGTGTTCTACTCTGCTTATGAAGCATCTCTGTCTCTGGTTCCCGTGTCTCTCTCTCTCTCGCTCAGCCGCTCTGTCTCGTTTGCGGAAACGTGCTGAGTGCTGTAACAATGTCATAATTAGTCCTGATTGATGTAGCATATTAAGCAGCAAACAATTAGCATAGCAGTATATTGCTACTCTGGCCATCTGAGAATGACTGATGTGACTGACCCACACCAAGCACAAGCTCAATAACACAGTGAGAGAGGCACATAAACACACACACACACACACACGCATACTGAGGGGGAGAGAGAGAGAGAGAGAGAGAGAGAGAGAGAGAGAGAGAGAGAGTGTTGCTTATTAAACAGGGCCACAGATTCACATTCACTTTTTTGATCTGCCATTTCTCTCTCTCAAACTAATCAATTTAGTTTGTAAGGTAAAAAGGTTGAAAGCGAGTAACACTATATTAAATACCAAATAAGAGCACTTTTTTTTTCCTTTCTTCTTTAATTCTTTAAGGTTCAAATAGTGTCTTGAACAGAAAAACTGAGCATTATTTGATTTGATTTTGAGCATGAAAGAAAAAGTTCACAATTCATTATTTTCTCATATTTTACATATAGGGAGAGAATGAACAAAACACCAGGACTTAGCAGACAAAGGATTATGAGCAATAAGGTATATTTCAACTCAAGACAGGTAATATTTCTCATTGTTCTTTCACAGTTAAGCGCAGTCTGTCATTAAGCATTGGGAATGCCTCATTCACACAGAGAAACGGAGAAAGCCTGCCTATTGTAAAGTTGTCCATCACAGCTGAAGGTTTACACCTAGGCTGTATAACAAAGCAGAAAAGATTGCAGGGTGTATATGTTCAGCTACTGAAAGGCGCTCGGCATATCGGGTGAAAATGCACCATGTAGGCAAAGAGACAGAATTGACACACAGCTTACATTCACTCGCTCGCTGTTTTAGTTCAAAGTCAAAGTCAAATGAGCATGGAACAGTGTGAGACATTGTGTTTGCATTTCTGCCTGTTTGAATACCTACATGTGAGCATGATTATGCTTGTCAGTGCATTCATGTGTACAAATATGTGCGCGCACAGGAAGCTGCCCGGCGTCCAACGAGCCACATGAGCCATGCCATTGAAGGGAGTCATTTATCCGGCTTTGTTCTTAGCATGGGACATCATCTTATCCCTGTACAAAGCAGAGGCCGGGACAGGGCCTCTGAAACCACTGCGACCAATTTGTCTCTGTTAGACAAATGAGAGGCAGGGGTTCATATGTAGAAGGGGTTTAAGGGATAAATGTCGGGGGGGGCTTTACCTTTTAATTCCGGCAGTTTGGATTTACAACAAAATACATCAATTTGTGATCCTTAATGTACACAAGAAACCAATTTACTACCTGATTCCTGTCTGTCTAGCTCACTATTTTTGCCCACTCTCGTTCTTCATCTCTCACTGGTGCAACACAAGACTTTGTGCAACTACTACAAAGTCTCTAGAGCTTACAAATCCCTGAGAGGGCTCCCACGGCAGCTACAAGCCCAGCCTGGGGCTCCCTACCTGGGGCTCTGTGCTTTACATGTTTCCTTGGGGACCCAGAGACATGGGGGAGGCAGGCTGGAGGGATAAACACACATTTAATACTACTGGGAGGATTTAAGAGGTGAGAGTAGGGGAGAGAACGTGGGAGGTTATAAAAGTAGATAAAGTCAGAGAATAACTGCGTCAGAAAAGTCGAGAAAAGCAAGGTCTTTTTCCGTGATATCAAACTACTCAAGTTCCCTTGGGCATGGGTAGGTATGACTGGGCAGGTTTCCCAAATGCAAATGAGACAACAGTTAGGAGCAGGTGAATGAGGTGTCTTTCTTTACTAGAACAATAGCTTGCATAGAACACCCAGCGAGTTTGTTTCTGCATTTCTTCTCTCACGCCTTTGAAGTTTACAGAGCTGTTCAGCCTGTTTTTTAGTTTCTGCAATAACAGACAACCTTTTATTATCAGAGCTATTTAAATTAAGCAAATGTGCACCTTTGTATCTATTCATTACATAAATGTATATTTAAAAAAAAAAAAAAAAAAGGTGCTAGACTGACACCTTTCTATTTTTGTATGTGGGTATAGATTAGTGTTTCTGATTGTACATCTGGCATTTGAGAGAAGACATACTTGAGTATATGCACGCATATGTGTGTACGTCTGTGAAGCCCGACAGTGTTGAAAGAATGCTAGCATAAAGCCACAGGGGATGGAGGGCACTCCTCATCTCCCGCCAAGAGAAAAGGTCAAACTCCTCAATATTAACTCTGGCTCAGGTCACCACGCCGATTACGCTACAATAACCATTTTACACACTGCATCTATGGACCCCCTCCACCCCGACATACACACACACTTTTCACTCTGCCCGTCCTCACACACACGTCCATTTGGAATTAAAACCCACCCCAACAGAAAAAGCCCTGTCGGCGCCTCGTCCAGACATACATAAACACATTCTCATACAATCGTCCACGATCACGATCCTTTATGAGGGTCTTAACATAAACCTAGAGCCCTCAGAGACCCCTGCTCTTCATGCTAACGCCACACAGTGGAAATATAAGTTGATATGGTAGAAGTGTGAAAATGGACACGCATTGCATGCACATACGTAGACCGACCGCAGTAGGCACGAATACAACACACCATTTGGTCTTAAAGAATGTAGTGTGTTTACATCAGGGACTTGACCTAACTTCCAGCCATGGCCTGCTCGCAGGATTTCTTAACACAATGGCAGATTGGAGGTAGATTAGGCTAAGACCTAAACCCTATCACCCCTCTGAGTCCTCCCATCACTCTAACCCTCAATTCTCCAACCACAAATTATTTTTTCCTCGCTAAACTTCAACAGAGAGGAGTACATGGTAAGAAAAACTGTGATTTATGTCTTTCTGAGCATTTGGCTCATAGTGACATTTTCCTTTTTTTTTTTTTTTTTTTTTTAATTATGCAAACCTGTTCGTAATACATGTGTTTGCTAAATTGCTCAGCACGCCCTTATCGTCTGACCAGTTTTTAAAATGTGCACACACACACACACACACACAGTATTTGACATTAAGTAGCTGTCAAGAAGATAATAAACCATGTCACAGTTTCTCAGCAAACCTGTTGGCAGAACAAGCTTATGCAGGCTTCAAAGAAACCAGTAATGGCAATATGCAAGTGTTTCAAACACACACCCTCTCCTTATGTCAATAATTACAGAGATGAAATGGACTAATTTTCTTGCAAATTGGTGCTATTCTGATTGCTGCCACATTGGGCAAAAACAAAAGACTGGAATTGAATAAATCCATTAAAACTAAGAGAAACGCAAAAAAAAAGAAAGAAACATGGTGAACAAATGCAACAGGGGTAAATATATAAATAAAGATTATTAAAAGAGCAGAAGTCATCATGATTGAATTAATTTTGGCTCAGCGGTGGAGCTGTATTAAATGACACCTAGTGAAACGTGCGGCTAAGGCTGTCAACTCCGGCGCCGCCTTTCTTCACTGAATCATCCTAATCCTCTCTAATACTGTACTGCTAAATGTCTGTCTTTGCTGCCTGTATTTGTCTTATATTAGCCTTGTGTTGTGTTAAATTATGAGGCTAAGTGTTCCTTTCCATTATGTTATCAGAGGAAATGAATGCAAACAGAACATGATTATATCTAAAACTCCACCACACGGTGCCTTAAGTTGGTATTTGAATTTTCGGTCTCTCTTTTTCAGCCTCACACATATGCACTTCTCAATTGACTTTAAAACAAAAAATATACATAAATAAATTAAACGCACACACGTTCAACCAGAAGCCTGTTCATTATTGTCATGGCTGATTCAGACTTAACAGATAAGCTAGCAGATAAATCAGTTTTAATTGTGAGTCTGGCTGATCCTACAGCCATATTGGCCACCACCATGCAACAGCTTAGTGGATAAATCACATTTACCACTATGAGATGCCAGACACTCGCCTATCCAGGAGCTGAAAAATGATTTCCAGGTACAAAGGGGAGTCATAACGGATCTCCTCCCTGGTCTCATATCTGCTCCTACTGTGATCTGGGCCATCCGTGGGTGAGGAATGAGACTCTGGGAGCACAGTAGAAGCACTCTGTCATCTCTGACGATGAGAAGGAGGAAATGTCAGGTATAATCAGTGGGGTGACAGGGGTGGAAACAGAGAGGGGCAATATTCCAGGATGGATGAACGGAGGCAGACATCCCTCTTGTTAACACAAATTATTAATCCCGCTCTGTTGGCTACAGAGTAAAACAAGAGGAAGAGCAATAATTCACCTGTTGTGATCCATTTTGAGTTTTTTTTTTTTTTTTATAACTTATGTACAATCAGACGTCATGGTTTCCGCAATTCTAGGAGTGATATATGTACCTGTGTATGTGACCTCTACACGATCACATTAAGCGAATACATGGTCCGGATGCATAAAGATCACATTATACAAAATACAACACGAGGAGTTGTCCTTAGTATGTTTAACTACCCATCTTCCTTTTTCATTTCAAATTAATTGCTATGGCATAATTAAATATAGCAAGATGGGAGTAGAGCTTCACAGTGAACACTCAATGCCCTGTAGCTGTATTTTATCAAAACTGCAGTATTTTCATGTTTTTTCTTGCCTTTTTTCTTTCTTTTTTCTTCAGTTCACAGTGACTTGTACATTAGCAAACCTTATCTACTTATTTTATAATATTTCGCTCCCTTTACCAACAAAACAGAACCCATGATTTGGCCTCGAGTTAATTAATAATCTCTACTAATAAACAAGCTTTAGCTACACAGTAAACACAAGGGGTAAAGAATTATTTTAAGCAATCAATTACATCATTTCATTCCCAAGCTACAACAGAGATAATGTGAGCCAGGAAGCAACAACTGAAATGAATGAAAGAAAACACAATAAAAAGGGAACTGGAGGCACTCTTGTACCTGTCCCTCAGTGTCCCGAGTGTGCATACACACACACAAACAGAAACAAATCGGCTCACATAAACAGAAACCTAATGTTGTGACTACAAGGGAAGGAGTGATTAATTACAGTAGAGTGTATAAAATAATTTTAAACAGTTTGAATGCTGTATTTGTGCCTCTAACCGTACAGTATCTGTTCTGAAAAAAGTACACACACACATACGAGCAAGTATACACACACATTTACAGTCTCGCATGCACTCGTTTCTTACCTGCCCTGTTTTGTTGAAGAATGTGTGTGCATTTGCAGAACAGCGTCTGTTGACCCTTTTCATTAAAAGAAGAGCTTTATCCCCACTAACTGAATTTGCAAAGCAATTTCAAGCCGGATCTTATTTTGCTCTAGCAAAGCACATTTCTTAATTTCTATTGATTGAGGAAGATTGACGAGAAGAGCAGAGTTGCAGAACAAAGTTGTTACCTTTCTGTCAGGCTTAAGGCATTAAAAAAAAATATTGTCCGAGTTTAATATGTGGAAGGAGATACTGAGAGATATCTTTTTTATCTCTTTTCCACTCTCTGACCTCCAGATGGAATCGGGGTTGTCGCGAAGCACAGTGCCTAGAGAGGGCAGAGATTCCTGGGCTACCTTTTCACCGCAAGGACCCTACGACCAGAGTCGCTTCGTGGGAATGAAAGAGGAGAGACAGATGAAAGCAGCAAAGAGGGGATGACTCCCGTGATCCCGTCCTGTCTTCTCCATCACCCACCCGGAGGAAAATTTAATAAAGTCCACATACCAAGAGCCACACAAGGCAGAGATGAGAATACATGAAAGGGAAGATGGAGAGATGGAGAAAGGAAGAGATGGAGGGGTGGCAGTGATGACTGACCCCTCTCCCACAGTGTCATCTCTGACCTTCAGCATAGCCAGAGAGCACTGAACCCCAGGAGGCAGGATGAAACACAGAGATGCCACACACGTACCTGCAAACACATATACAGGCAAACACAAACAATGCTGAAATAAAAGTTTGTGCATTGACTCGCTTACAAAAATACACACACGCACGGCAGACACAAGCACACTCCCTCAACACAGAAGTATGCACATTTATTTAAGTTCAGCATTAATTCCTGTGAAATTGGTCTGCAGATAATATGCCAATTTTAAAAATAGGATTTGAAATTTGATTCAGCGGAGAATGAGCCCTATTCATAAAGGTACAAGAAAGCAAGAGTCATGGGATCAGCAACAGACTGAGACCCACACACACACACACACACACACACGAGTCTGGTCCAAGTGACCTTGAGGGAGGATTTTGGTGAGTGTGTGAGGAGGGAGCACTGGGTGAAACAAAGTGGGCAATGTTGGCATCATTGACCACTCAGACAGCAACACACAGACATATGCACAGAGCCAACAGTGTTAGCTGTGGTAACATTAATGTGTCCTCTTTCATAGATGATTACTCCCAGCAGGAGAGGGGGCATCTCTTTAATGACAGTCTTTCACACCCAAACACCCCCACCAGACAGCAGAGATAAAGAGAATGAGGGATGTATTTAAGGAGGAAGGAAAGCAGGAGTTGAGGATAAAGGACACATAGAGAGAGAGGGAAGATATGAGAAAGAAATGCAAAGAAAAAGGGGAGAGGAATGGCAGGGATAAACCGTGGCGAGAGGGAGGAATAAAAGTACGAGAAGATCAAAAACATTGTCAGAAAAAAAAATGAAAGAAAAGGAACATAAATAGACAGGTGATGGTGGGATGACTCCTAGATAAAAGCAAGGGATAAATACTATATAGTGCAACAAATATGTAAGTTGTGTGTGAAGTTGCGTATTTGTGTGTGTGTGTGTGTGTGACTTTGCATGTGCATGCGTGGGAGGGCAGTGCCAGCCAACAGATGGTGTCTAATCGATGGAGGGCAACCCCCCCGTCCTCAGGGCACAGCAGGAGCTAAGGACCACTAATCAACCACAAATGGACAAAAGAACAACACACACAAATAAACATGTGACGCGTGCATTCAAACAGTATACTGTATGATTGCATTGACACACAAATTACAAGGTCAAATAAAAAATCATTGAAAAACATTTTGTCATGAAATGACTCATATCCAGCCTATAAATAAGGTGTATAGCTGATGCTTTTATCCAGAGCAAATTACAACGAATAAGCAGGAGAGTGTTCAATGCTAAACACTGGCTGCCAAACCTCCTCATTTACAGGACCATCTCCCTAACCACAAAGCCACCATGTCTGCCCTTGTAAAATAACATTTACAGTATGCATTTTGTTTAAATACAGCAAAACTGATTTAACCAGAACCACTAATACATACTCAAACACACATGCACAAAAACACACACACACACACACATACAGTAACTACGTGGCTGTGCATGGTGTCTGTCTGGCAAAGTCCCCAGTGTTGATGCTGCTGTGACAACTGTCTGAATCAGCAAGATCCAACATTGACTGACTGACTGACTGATGAAGGTTCAGCCAAGCAGGAGCCGAGGGTAAAGGTGCGTGTTTGTGTATGCATGTAAATGTGTATCATTGTCAGTGTTTTTACATGTTCATTGCTGCGGGTGTGTGCAGGTATAATCTGCAACATGTGTGCATGAATTTGATAATGAATGAAAAAAAAAAAATGGGGGAGAAAGTGAGAGAAGGAATAGGGAACCATGTGGGATGAATTAGGCATTTCTGTTTAAATGAACGTCTTGAAGGCCTGATGAAAACCTTGGGTTGAACAAAGAAGAACTGTTAGTCACACTGCCCCCCCCCACCCCCCTCGGGCTGCCCCATCCTGTGACAAGCAGTGAATCACAGCCCATTTACACAGTAATACACAGAAATAATAGCGTCTCCAATCAGCAGCTATTATAATAGGCCCAAATTACTCAGCAACACCATCTTGTCAATTTTGAAGTTATTTTTCGTTGAGCCGATTGTCTAACGGGAACACATTGTACTCTTTGTCATGAATATCCAAAAGACTCTGTCGAAATTGCAATACTGGTAGTACATTCAGGCTACTGTGAATGTTCTCCAAGTATTGTGCTGTGATGAGCCACATTGTGTTCAATAGGTCTGTGGTTGCGTGTACTGTACACCGTTTATCCATCTGGAGGTATCACTTGATAAAAATTTGCATAATTCTCTGTTCAACTGACATTAAAGTTGATGTAACAGCATCGTTCATCATAAAAAATATACATATTGTATTCAGTAACACAAAGTAAAGGTGACTCATTGAACAGGAAGGTGAATGGGGTCCTTGTCACTTCAAAGGGTCCATTTCTCTCTGTATCTTTCCTCTACTGCCTTTCACTTCTACCGTTTTTGAAATTCAGTTCATATAACTGGGCACTTTACACTATTAAACCCTCCCTCACCCCGCCTGCACGGCAGCTCCCAGTGTCTGATCTAGAGACACAGGTCATTTGTCATCAGAGAGGGGAGCTCGAGGAAACAGCAAGCCCAGCAGGAGCTCCACGCTGGGCCTGACAGCTCTCAGTGCTGCTCTACAGAATCGCTGAATATAGTCAAGTAGTCAAATAGCAGTCAGAGAGGAAGAGAGACGGGGATGGAGAAACGTCTCCCCGACTGCTTGTCTGTGAAGCGTGTGTGTGTGTTTGGGCCTACATGTGTTTGCGTGCTTCTTCAGCTCGACTAGGGACAAAGAGACGGTTAAAGTGTCGAGGTTGCAGTGAGAGTCCTGCTCTTTTGTGTGTGTTCGGTCCTGCAGACACCATAAAAACTAAACTCTTTACTTACACACACACACACACACACAATCAGAGTGGATGGTAGATACCGAAAATAGGTGAAAGGATGAAAGAAGAGGACACCGGCTCAAGAATAGCCGACCCCCCACTGTGACACGGTTATAGTGTGCGCTTGTATTTTATCCCAGTGTACATGCAGATACTATATTGATTTGAGCAGTGAGGGGGTAGGCGATGGCAGAGGGGTATTAAATAAAAGAAAGGGGGGTGGGGTGAGAAAATCAATTTTCTCTCCTTTAATGGCAGACAGCAGAAAAAGAAACGGATGAGAGAAAGGAGAAGATGGGAAGAAATAAAATAGAGGAGTGTTGGTCAGCAAGCCAAGCCGGTTCATTTGAGCCAGGCTGTTTATAGTACATCTACTTTCTCTGCACCCTTCCCTCAGCCCACGCTCCTCGCCTTTTGTCGCCGGATGCTCTGGTCAGCATATTCTGCCTCTTTGTCTGCAGCACCTTCACCTTTCTTTCTGTTGTCAATAACTGTATTGCTACCAAAGGTGGGTGGAGAGGCACAAAGCCACACTTGGATGCACACACACATACACAGGTACAAAACACGTACACAAACACACACTAATAGACATGGATACTGGCAGGTGCACAAAATGCACAACACGGCTCGGCAGTCTTTGGAAGCCGGTAAAATATTGGTTTTCTGTGTCACCAAATGTCAAATGTGTATGTGTGTGTGTGTGTGTGTAAAGGGGGACTGTGAATATACAGTCTACAAGCTTTGTGTGTGTGTGTGTGTGTGTGTGTGTGTAGAGTTCACAAGATTGCGTGCCAAGAATCATTCAGGGAGATCTTTTTGTGGGCCCACCACGTGACCCAGCCTACCCCAGGCCTACATCGACAGCATAAGCCAGACATCGACCACTTATCTACCAGACCCCCCCTCCACCTCCACCACACACACCCTCCTCACTCCACCCTCCACCCAAACCCCATCAACGACACGGAACTAGGCAAGCGTGAGAGAAGGGCTAGTGATAGACACGAAATGTGGCACGAAATGCAGAAACGGAGCCCCTCAGACACACATAGAGTCAAAGCACACAGACGTCTCAGCCTTCCAGCCGAGCCTACAGTGTGGTTAACTCCTGGCATGCCACGCAGGACCAGAGGCAGCTGTTCTTAAGAGAGACACCATGACTGGATGGAAAAAAAAAATCAAAAAAAAAAAATCTAGCAAGCAAGAGGACTATTTCACTGTTTATTTTTTAACAGCAAAATATACAGTGTGAACTGATTTAATACAGATCATGGGATGAAATGAGTGTTTTTCTATGTTTTTTTCTATCTAGCCTATGGAATTTTTAACTTTTTTCCGATAGGAGTAATTTTTTTTTATATGATATTTAAACAACACTTAAATGCAAGATTAAATTTTTAAATTAGTTTGTCATACAATATTCTATACAGATAGCTAATATAATAACAGGACAATTACATCTTTATGTCTGCGGGTGGGTTTGGATAACCTTTAAATCTGCAGTGTGTGGGTGATCTCCTGCTACTCTGAAACACGTCCCCCTGACCTTCTAATTAGAGCTCACTACCCAACAGCGGCAACACACTAAATCTTCCCCAAGCTGCAGGTTTGGACACCGGTATAAAACAGCCTGCTATAAAATCATTACTAGGCTGTAAAACACTGGAGAATTTCACAATTAAAAGACCAGCAGAGACACCGAAAAAAACAAAGCCAGAAGGAGAGGAATTATTCTGTGTCCAGATACGTGGAAGTAAAACATTTGCACGACAAACACAATTCCACCGGAACATCGGTTTGTTCCGAAGTAACGTTTTCTCTATGGGTTTCAAGGGCTTGAAAAGTAAAACATGAAATTGCCAATATAAGATAAAAAAACAATTCATATTATGTGTTTAACATTAATCCATACAATAAGCCATGACAAGCAAAGCTACACCACATCTATCATAAATCAATTGTGTTTTCTCAAATTCTCATATATTACAATACGCCTTGTGAGCATATGGCTAATATAAGATAAGCAATGGCATATAATTAATTGGCTGTTTATGTAAAAAAAAAATCACACATAAATAACATTTCAGACAGAAAAAAAAACACAGTGGTTCATCCTCCATCAGCCATGTAGGTATTAAAACTAAATGCCATCTGTGAGTTTTAGCAGTGGCATTTCCTGATTATATGTTTTCTTGAAAATGTATTAATTAAGTAAAAAAAAAAAGAAAAAAAAGTGAGGGTTAATTACAGCGTAGGAAGAGGACAAATTAATTTGTATTGCATAGCTTCTGTATGTAAATCTAGAATAATTGTACAGTTACATGTGACTATAGCAAAAGCAAAATATTAGCGGAGTAATTAATAGTAGAGTGTGATGATAACACATCTAACTGCTGTACAATCTAATTAGTGACGCCGTAATAAGCCATTATATCATATTAATGACATCACATTACTGGCGAATGGGGGAGCCGGTGAGAAGGGCTTGTTTCAGATGCCGCGTGTAAAAGGTCAGAGAAATGATTTATCAGATGCAGGCTCATCAGATCGGAGAAATCGTCGACTCAAATTAAAGGTGAAAACAGTAACACTTTGTGAGCCGAGTCTCCATGCAGATCTGAGACAGTCCCTTTAAAACTGTGGGAGGAGGCTTCACTCAATTAACTTCACAGTGAGACAGAAAAGAGTCTAATCCATACCTGCTAACGCCAATACCATCCCACCATTGGCACACTGAGCCAAGCTGTAAATAAATAAGCATATGAGCTCAACAAGCCATACTGGCTTATTCATATATCCTATTGCTAAGAACGTATTTCACAGGTGGCTGCCTCTATTGTTTATTGGCACCAGAGCAGCAATGATGTTTACTTAACATTGAAGTGTTGATTATTGAAGTTTCCATTAATTAAAATTCTTTTCTCATGTGGGATATCTAATAATTAATTGTTCACATACAAAAACTAATAATTGCAATAAAGAGCACTGTGGTCCAAGCAATTCCTCTGTTAATAAGATTAAGGCGAGTATCTTAAGAATTTAAACACTACAAAAGATTTTTTTTTTTTTTTTTAAATCCATCCAGGAGGACTAATACAAAAACAGCTCGATGCAGCATGTAGCCTGTAGGAAGAAAACAATAAAACTAATCAATGGTAAACTTGTAAAGGCTGCAGTTTTAGTTTGAAAAAGTGTCTAAATTGGAAATAACTGGGTAAATCTGAGATTAACGGGCCCTCTATCACTTATCGATCCGCATTTATTACTTTTAAATGCGGGTAATTGGGGAGAGTTTGGTGCAATCTCTGTCTGCATCTTTATAGAACGGCTCCAGTAAGTGTATGGGCCTTAAGTGCACTCGTAAATTGGTTTTATGAGTTTCTGAGACATATCACTGCTAATGTTTCTACTTGACGGCTTTATGGCCACATTGTAGCGACTCTGGTGAAAGATACTTTCAAATATATTCCAAAAGTGATGTTGACACACACAAAAAAAAAATATAGCATTGATGTAGTGCTGTCATTTATATGATAACAGCATGTTCGGCACTGCAAATAAAGATGTATCCGTTTAAGTTTTTTTTTTTTTTTTTAGAAATAAAACAGGATCACAGGAAGCATTTTCACAGTGAAAATGAACAGACAACTGTATATTAATTTCTCTGTGACCAGACATGGTGAATATACTATATCTGCATGCATTTAAAAAAAACCGAGGTAATTGAGCAATTCATTTACTTTTCTCGTGATTAGAGGGGGGAAAATGCTGAATTAATCAGCAAAATCAAGAAATGATTGTGAAGAGATGATCGTGTGATACTAATAGTGTGTGTCTGTGTGCGTGTGTGTGAGTGCATGCAATGTACAACTCCCTGTATTATTCTCCAGATGTTCTCTTTCACATCTTTCACAAGACTACCGACATTCAGCCGCTTTTCAATTTTTTTTCCATCATCCTCATTCCTCCATAGTCACACCATCCGATCCCTCCATCAAAGCAGGCCACTTTGCCAAACATGATCCCAGCCTGTTGTGTGTTGGTTTGGTTTTGAGAAGAGGATTAAACAGTTCCCACCAACTCTCTGATGTGGACCTTATCTCAGGTTTCTCTTGACACTGGCAGTGCTCTGGTGTTATTAGAAGCTAAAGGGCTTTGTTATGGAACACAAAAGGCAGAGCTAGGCAGCAGTTAGTACGGCTTTGTTAAGGGTCAGAGAGGTGTTCAATAGACTACACCTGGGGCTGTGTTAAAACCTTCACCTGAGACATTCAAACTTTCATTGAAGGGTGTTATATTCAGATTGAGGAAACTCATGGACAAGACTGGAAATGAGGCAAAGGAATTCTGACAGAAATTTAAAATAATTGAAAAACATTGATAAATAATATCAATAGAAAAATATATAAGAAAATAATGAAGGAATACATTTAAAAAAAAGCAAGAAATGCAATGGAAGGTTAATGAAATTAAATGTTTTTCTATTTCCAAGATTGGGGTATTGTGGTCTTGAAACACTTTCAAGAGGTTGTCTCACTTAGTTTCTTGATAGATAAGCCTCTCACTACTATTGGAACGGGGCCAATCCCTACTCTTTCCTGAGGATGCTGTTTATTGATCATTGTATCGCATGGTTGTAATGTGCTGTCAATGTCTCTTACCTGCCTGAGCTAGCAGGTAGTGAAAAGACATGCTGGATTAGGTCCAAATGAACACTAAAGTGTTCCTAAGTACAAATCTACTGCGCAGGTAACAGAACATGCTATTGTAAAAGACAAAAATAACCTTTTTTTTTTTTCATTCAATGATCAAGTTCAATTCTGTTTCAAAAATGTTTTTTGCCCACAGTGGAGCCCCAGAGTAAATTTGGGAGAGAAACAGACCACATTCTGGGCCGGCTCAGCGTCAAGCCTTGTTACTCTGGATCCCCATCTCCTCTCCCTCCTACCTCCTTTCATCCCCCTCTTATCCCCCTTTTATCCCCCCCCTCTCCCCCCTCCAGACTTGTCTGGCTGGCCTACACACGCGATCCTCACGCTAGCTGGGCCTAAGCCCTGTAAAGGCTAACACAAGCTCAGTGTAAAAAACTCCTATAGGGACCCACCTCCATCCCTCTATCCCACTCACTACCCCACCAATCCCCCTTTTCCCTCCTTGTGCTGCCTGACTACACTTTCGCTTCGCATTACTTCTGCTATTCTAACTTTTCCACTTCTGAGCACTATCAATTATGCACTAGAATAACAGTGGGGCCAGGCTTGGCAGGAGGACATAAAGGCCGATTATGAGTGTGAATAATTCAGCCATCTTCGTGCCATGTTCCTCTTACCAGTGATACAGGCAGGAAGGCTTTGCTGCTAATGTACGAAGGCAGACGCAATCTGACCTGGCCTTAATGTGAGGACATCTCTCTACGTCCCAGAGAAAGGAAAGGCTGGAGAGCTGAGGAGGACATAAAAAGTGAGGCTATACTGCATTATTCAAGTAGCTGATGTCACTCATAGATTGACAAGTCTGACATATCACAACCCCGGCTGTTGACACCTGTCAACCTGTTAACAAGAAAACTATGTGAATCCAGAGACAATCTTCAATCTACTTCAATTTTTTTTTTCTATACATGTTATTCATCTATTAAAACAACTTACAGGAACATTTGTAAATGTTTTACAATTGTTTACAAAAAAAAGTTGTAAACTTTATACATAAAATAATAGAAAACGAAGCAGACAAGGGAAACAAATTCCCAGAAAATGTGTTGTATCAAAACCAGCCATTAAAAATGGCATCATTCTTGAGTAAGGTGATATGAACTAGACACACAGACAAACCTCCATCACCTGCAAAACATGTCTACCTTAACTTTATTTTTCATGAATTGCGTGCAAAGGTTTGAAATATGCTACTCTTCTTAGAGATCACAAACAGTATGAATATTTCATCAGTCCACCCAAAGCCAAGCATACACACTAATCCAATACAAGAAATATGATGCACCTCTTTTCCCACAGGCTAATAATGTATTGACTCGTAAAAAATAATACCTCAACTATATTGGTAAAAAAGGAAAGTTCACATTTTGTTTTGTTTTCTGTGACTAAATCTGAAAAGTAAACATTTAAAATGCACTGAATTTCACTGGGGGAATATATAGGAATGAATAAATAAATTTATTTGAAAATAAAAAAAACGAGTAATTATTTAATTTAAGAAATGCACGAGGCAGACAAAGAAAACAGGAAGTGGTCAAATATTTAAAAAGCACAATTTTTGAGTGCTTTTGTATTGGGTTGCATTTTACTGTAATATATTCTTCTGTCAACTACTTTATATATATATATATATATATATATATATATATATATATATATAAAAGAGAATTCTCTACACATAATTATTTAACTTGATAATAAATACTTTTTGTAATCAAAAATTATCCTATTTAGTTGTTCAATTGCAAATTAATGTAACAAATATATTTTTAAGATCAACTTATTTAATTGTGTTTTTATTAGAGAAATATATCCAACAACAAATTATAAAATTGAATTTCACAAAAAAAATGCCAAAGATTTATAAACCAACGAAGCAGCCGGGCCAAATACGCTCGTTTTTATAAAAACAATAAAACGAGCCCCAGCAAACCCTCTTATTTGTGCTTCCGTTTGCCATGCACGGTCTAATCCTGGCTGGAATGTCTCCGGTCGTGGAGTCCTTCGGCCCCGAGGAGCAGAACAGGAGGTGAAACTGGACTCTCTGTCGCACCCGCAGCTACTCCAGTTGTTCTACTGTATAGTTCAACCGGACCCTCTGTTAAACAAAGTCCACAAGGGCAGAAAATACTATTCTTTTACATTTTTTGCTTAACCAAGAATATTTTATATGGCACAAGAGCAAAAAGAAAAAAAATTCTACTCTAAATTAAAAACATAAAAGTTTTACAGTATAAAATGTCTTCATTGCTGACCCCTGACATGGTGAATATTGGTATATATTTATTTATTTATTTATTTATTTGCCTAAAAAGGTTTGCTGAGTATGTTTAATTACTCTCTCCTAATTATTTGCAATGTTTAAATGTCTGAACATTTACGTAAAATTAAAAGCTGATTCAGACATGGCTGCTATTACCACCTCTTTGTGTCTGGCTGGTGCCACATTTGAATTGTTCTTGGTTGTTTCATCATACATCATACGCAGTAGATCTGTCCCTGTGTCTTGGAGTTGGGCGTTTAAGTAGAAATGAGCAGGGAAGTGCATGTTTTTATTAAAAAAAAAAAAAAAAAAGATGAGATAAAAACAGAGGAGGAAGAGTGAGTAGGCAACTGTCGGTTAAGTGCTGCAGCCACAACACTGAGCCTAATGCTGACAGTGGGCATGCTGGCTCACCTCAGCAGGACCCCCAGAGCCAAAGACAAGGCCAGTACAGTTAAAGATCGGGTAATCCTCAAGACAGGAGAGAGGAAGGGAGGACAATATGGTACGGAGAGAAAAAGAGCGGGAGAAAACTGACTGGCCTATATTCCAGGGATACATGGCGGGATAAGGAACAGAGGGCATGAGTTGGGCGGGAGGATTAGGACAAAGGAGGGAGTTACTGAGAAAAAGACCCTATTTCATCACCACCTCGCCATTTAGGAGGCAAAATGATGACTGTCTGTTAAGTAAATGTATTTTAGGATTGTTTTGGTTTGTAACTTGCAACTGTGAGATTAAGGACATTAAAAATGTTTGTGTGCATAACAATGCTGGGGAAAAACACACACTTCTGAGGATGTAGCCATAGGCAGCGCTCATCACCTCTGTTTATCCGGAGGGCTTAGGCCACTTTGGGGACTCCCCTTAAGTCTCACTTATCTCATTAGACCCTTAAAACTGATTAATATGAATGCCAGAAGAGGCCACCTCAAGGCATTCTTAAGAAAGGAGGGAAGGAGGAAAAGAGAGGGGAAGGATGGGGGGGATTTTGGAGGAAGGGGTTTTTTGTGTCTCCGGACAATGAGCTGATGGCTTTTTAAGCCTCTCAGTGGCTCTGGGTTAATACCCAGTGCTGCAGTCATGGGATAGGCTGTGGTTCAAAGGCTGCTGCACTCCGAGGCTTGCTGCTCTCCGATTTAGAGGAAGAAAATAAACAAGCAGAAAAAATACCACATCTCCTGCAACTTGAACCTCACTAAAGAAATAATGAAGTGCCCTTCCAAACCAGAGCTGTGCGAGCGTGTGTATATGTGTGTGTTTGTCGGCCAATGTTCTTTGGGGTGTCACATTTGGTTATGTGGGATAATGTTTGGAAAAGCCAGACCAGTTAAAGCTGGGTTCAGATGAGAGGATGAGGGTGAAGATGGGATTCATCAGACATTCTGGGGATCAATCGTTTTCCCTTCAGGGGAAAAAAAACAAAACATGCTCAGTACAGTTTTACACAGCAACACAAACCACAGCACATAGACAATGAGTGACATGCACATACACACACACAATGCAGCTTCACAAAATAGGAAAACTATCAAGCAGCCCTCAGAGGAGCAGGCTCATAGAATTGGGTCAAGAATAGTGCTGTGCTCTGCTATAGTAAAGGGTGTGTGTGTTTGTGCTGCTTCATTAAAGCGGGTCTAGTAGAAGCAGAGGTCGGCTCAGGATAACCATGCATAACCAAGCACAATGCAACACACACACACTTACACATGCACACAGATAACCACACACACACACACACACACATGTATCTGAACAAGTTACCAGCAAACACATGGACATGCCCACATGTAGACCACGCGCTGATTTTAACATCAAACCCGGTGCAGAATCAACTGTAGTCTTCAGATTCACTTCTGTGTTAGACATTTCTAAACATGATTTATTGTCTCCTAGATTTCAGATCAGACAACCATCTGTTGCCTAATAAGAGGCTTGAAGAGCTGAAACATAACTTTTCATATCAAAGTTGTTACTGACTAAATTTTACATTTTGATACTTTTTTTTAAACCTCAAGCATGTAACTAAGGAGACAAGCTGAGGCAAAGACAAATATGAGGAGATTTGTTTTTAAATGAGATATGGGAATTACAATCATACATTATTATCCATGTTATTCATCATGATGAAAGGAAGGCATCATTTTATGACCTTTGCTTGCAAAGTACAATAACAGCTCATTCTTATTGTACCGATTGGTCTCCACAGCAGATATATGTAACATTTTGGAATGAAGCCCTCCATTAAGCCACTACATTACACACGCCCCGGCATCCCGACTATGATACATGCGTGTCGGTGGAAAATGCACTTTCAAGGGCACAAAGACCAAGATGTAACTTACCACAGCCACCAACCCCCAAGTAAACACAGCCCTCTGTGTGGGAGTCTTCAGTGTCAGGGGAAACAAAGCAGGGATCTAAACCTGAGCAGGCTTAATCCTGTCTCTGTAGAAAATAGCCCCTCTGTCACTAAACCCGGACCGCAAAGACGACACCTCCACTGGGTGAGGACCCGGAGTCTATCCCCTCGAGAACCTACCAACCACCGTCAACACTAGGGACACAGACAGACGACCATATGCATCTTTAAACCTTGGCAAGGACAGACAAGGAGGGAAGGAAGAGGGGTGGGGGGGTTGTGATGAGCTGGACAGTGTGGAGAGAGGAAGATGAGAGAGGATGGATATGGCTGGTTGGAAAGGAGGGGGAATTGCCACCTCTTCTTTTCCACACACTGTGTCACCCCTGGCTACTACATGCATCTCCCCTCGTGTCTGGCGCTCACATTATACTCCTCCTCTCCTCCCTTTTTCTGTCCAAAAGCGTACTACAACTTCAGCTGCGCACTCTCCCTTTCCCTCGCCATTCACACCATTCACCCTCACTCCTCTCCTTTGCCCTCCCTTTTTTTTTTTTTCCTCCCTCCGTTTAAAGCGCATGCATTACTTTCAGCCCAGGCTATGTAGAGTGGACAGAGGAAGCAGAACAATGGCTGCCTTTCAGTCCCACGGCCCTGCATTTGGGGGTGGTGGGTGGGGGGGACACATTGGCTGCTAGTATTTTTCTCTACTGTCAATTCAAACGGGCTAATTCAGCTATCTTATTATTGGCACGCCTCGCCACAACGGTAGACTGAACAAAGTGAAAGCAACATTGTTTGATCGGTTGTTTATTCATATTTTTATGTTCAGCGGAAAATTGTTGCAGCAGAGGGAACTTTACAAAGAGGTGTTCATACCAAAAACAAGGCCAGGGAATTAATTAGTCCTTTAACCCAAACTCATATTCATGACTGTGCCAGTGCAGACAAAGAAACGCCTAATGAAAACATAAGATGTCCTGTAAACCATCCAAGGATCCTCATCACTTCACAGGTGAGAAGATGATAACGGCATCTGTGGCTAAAAGCAGCACTTTATTGCTCCTAAAATCTCTATTTGGTCATATAAAAGTTTGGAAACAAACCAATTCCAATGTGTGTTTCTCTTGTCTGTCCGTGAAGACGAATTACCTCATGAGTCATTTACAACTGGCTTCAACTCGTCAATTAGGTCTTTATTCACAACCTGGAGATGTGTTCTCTTCTGGGATCTATTCTCCACACTGCTGCCCAGCTAGAAAAACATCCAGTCACTCCCCCGCAGACCCCAAGTTAAATAAGGAAAAAACGCCAGAGTAAGGTAAGAAGCCAGCCTACCATGAAAGGAATTATCTGTGGAAAATGTATCTGGCAAAAAAACAAGCAATCTCAATCATTCCCATCACATTTTCCAGTTAAAACAGTGAACGGTGACAGAAAGAGAAAGAATTAAATTGAAACCCATCGGCCGATTTGGCCCTTTACATGGCGGTGTAGTTGCTGTAAATACAATATGACAGTAAATGAGTTTAACAAGGTCAAATCAAGCAAGGCAGAACGAGCTGGTTTGAACCAAGCAAACAAATGTAGTTTTCACTTTAAGTGTACACTTGAAACGCTTTCGGCTGAGAGCAGAGGACACGAGAGGCTATCAGACCTCTCTCAGTAGCGCCCCTCTCTGGTCAGGGGTGACAGATCAACCAAGTGTTACTACAGTAACAGCTGCTTCGAAATGCCTCCATCTTACAGAGGAGAGGAAGGATATGGTAGCGCCATTTTCAGTCACGAACAAGGACTTATAATACATGATAGCAAGATTCCTGGACTAGCGGCTGTTATTGGGCCTGCATCAGACCTATTTTCCAGTTAATTACTCCTTTCTGGACTCTTGAAATAGAACATATTCAGTCATGTGTGATCTACGTTAAAAAAAAAACCAATAGAAAGAAAGTTTTTCCTGTCTTTATCTGCTATGTTCACATTATTTAAGATCAACTCAGGTATTAAAATAAACAGTAAAAATACAACCTCGGACTTCTATTCCCCACAGCAGCTCTGGGCTCCGGGAAAAATAAAGAGAGTTTTTTTTTTGTTTTTTTTTCCCCAACAACATTGAGATTTGAGAAAATGAGACAGTGAGGGAGATAGAGAAAAATTTGAATCCAAACAGAAAAACACATGCATCAAATAGACAGGAACCAGCAAAAAAAAAAAAAAAAAAAAGGGAAACTATTTTATCATTGTCATGGCAAAATATAAGTCTTGCATACAGCTTTACACATGTGGGTGTTGCATAAGCTGGTTAATACTTTATTGTTTCCAAGTAGAGCCATGCAGAGCATTCCTCTGAAAGCCATGGGTTGAATGTGGACTAAAAGACAGATCGGGCTGCTGATAGCAGTGGTTCAGCACTCCGCCTGACCTTGGAGTGATTATTCTGAAAACAAAAACCTGGACATTAAAATCTGCTCCCCCAGGCAGGGAAGGGCAACATGTGCAAGTGAAATGAAGCTGCCATTCAATATCGTCCATGTCTGGAACGACGTTTAATACAAGATCACATCCGGCTTTAGTTAGATAACCTAACATTTAAATTGACAGCAGTAAGAGAAGAAAAGAGTTTTGTTTTTTTTTTCTTACCAATTTAACACTTAAATTAATATTGATCAGACTGTATAATATTTACCTTATCATTAATAAACACACGTTTTCTTATGTTGTATTCACCAGAAGGAAAGTCAAGTAGCGTAAAAATTAAATGTTAATAAATAAATAAATATATATACACAAAATAATATAACATACAATTTTTAAAGAGCATGCATACAAAATCAGATATTTAATGTTGGTTGTTTCCATCTAGCTGTAAGATGCTTTTACTTGGGTTGGATTTGGATATCCAAGACTACAACCTGACCACCAGGCACCCCCAGCGACAGGGCTGCTTCTGTCACCTCCACAAGGGTCATGGCCAAGAGTCCTCCCTCCCTTCCACATGCTGAAGAACAGCTGCTCTGCCAAGCACATTGACTAAACATTGACTACTGCCTGCTGGACTCATTTTCTAGTTAATAGAAGAAAAAAAAAAAGATCTAATTTAAATGGACATTGCATTTACACGTCTGGTGAGGAAACAGGGAGTGTCATTTAAACCTAATAAAAGTTTTACTCAGTTTCATCGCATAAAACTGGTTGCTGTTTTTTTTCCCCGTGTTTATTTTTCTGTATCCTCTGTTTCACTTTTTTTTTTTGTGTCAGTGCCTACAGCTCAGTCGGTGCTTGTGCCTGCCAATGCCACAGGCATAAAAGAATGACAGAACAAGGGGACATTAGTGAGAACATATCAACCCTCAGACAGAGAGATACAGGGAGAGAACGAGAGACAGAGCAGTGGAGAGAGTAGAAACACGGCTCCGAGCGAGTCAGTAAAAAAAATAAAATAAATAAAAATCATAAGGAGGACAGGAGAGGACAGTATGTGATCAGAAACTACCCTCTATAGCAACCAAAGGCAATATAAACATGATTTGTAAAACTACTGGTTTTCAGATTTGTACTTATAAATAAAAGCTAATATCATAATACATCATTTTCACACCTCTGTGTGTGTGTGTACGACCCTACGTTAGTGTAAAGTCGGCATTTGCACGCACATATACGTAACATGCGAGCACAGATTGACAAGACGTTTATTCATGTCCCTGTGACAGATAATCAGAAGTCCATGGGAGAAAAAGGTTTAATTATTATGGTATCTTTGCGTGTGGGAAAGGAAACCAGTCCTATATGGCCTCATGGGTCATTTGGCACACACTGAAACACAAAAACATGCACAGACAAAGACGAGCGAGACACGGCTACAACAATGGAAAGTTGTCTTTGATATCTGTGACACAACCACTGCATGTAGGCCTCCAGTCACACTGTAAAAAAATACATTTTTAAGACTACGAACAATGCTTCTCTGGCTGTTTGTTGAGCTACAAATAATGCAGCAAAATACAAATCAGCTTTTTGCATTTGCATGACCACAACAACATCAGACTTAATGTTAATAACACCCTCCATTTCAAGGAGAGTTCGTGTTACTAGCTTATCATTCGTGGGCCAACTTTCTTGCTTCGTTATTCCCCGCCATATGTGTGTGACCTCTCCCTGCGCGCCTCACAGAGTCTGCCTGACCTCTGAGCGTCTTTCTCCACCATCAACCGTGGAGGGACTCCCAAAATATCTAATTGTATTCATTCATTTTCTGTGCCGGGAGAGGAGAGACAGAGAAAGCGAGAGGGAGGGAGAGTACAAGGGAGAGGCAGAGCGCTGAGAGGCAACGAGGGAGAAAGGCGAAGGGGGATATGGGGGAGAAGAAAGGGCAAAAGGGGGAGAGAAGAAGGGAAAGTGCCGTCTCTTCAGCATTACAGCTGAGACATCATTAGAGCCACTGTCTGTCCCTTCATTAGAATAAATACTCACAAGCAAAGACAGTCAGCCAGATAGCAGAGGGCATAATCCACGGAGAGAAAGTTTAAGTTATTTCAAAATGAAGGAATAAAGCTTCTCAAAACTGGCCCTCAACATAACTTTTTGATAGACAAAATGTTAAACATATAAATTAAGGTATTACGGAGGGGAAAACTCCAGGGACATCTAAACCATGAACAAAAAAAACTAAAAGATAAAGAGAAGAAAGAAAGATATAGAAATAGGTAAAAGGTATAAAAGAGATAAAGATAAAGGTGTTATTCAGAATAATAAAGCAGTTGGCAAGTTTCTGGGCTCATACTGAAGTTATGAGACACAACAATGGACTGAAGCCAGCAGCAAGGAAATCCCCTCAGCCCCTACCCCAATGCCCAAACAACACAAAACTCTGCAGAAACCACCGTGGAGCCGCTAACACACATTACAATACACTCCACATAAATAATATTTCATATCAATCTACCAGTTGCTTATAATTCTGACCGCTGGAAAACTATATACTCTATAAAACAGCAAAAGTGACTCGCTGAGTTTTCAACTCTTTTGCTAGAAACGGCTTAATATATTTTATTTCAATATTTACTTGCTATTTTGCATATGAAAATATTAACTTTTAAGATTTCTTTCATTTCTGTCTTTGCATTTCAGGTGATTAAGTAGAAGATAAAGTATTGCACACAACGATGTGAATCAGCCGTATGAGGCGCAATGAATAAAAAAAACAAAAAAAACAGATTTTAAGACAAAACCAACCCAACCTGCGGCTTTATAGTGATAGATTATCTAGCTTGGGTCATTTTCAAACCTGTGCAAGTTGCAGTTTCATACGGTGACAAAATGGCTTTTAAGGGAAGTAAGACAAGTCCTGAACGACTGTGTTTAAACACCAGCAGGAAAGAATATAAAGGAGAGTCTCAACCTACAGGGGGAAAAAAAAAAATAAAAACAGGAAACGATCCTTGAAGTTATCTGAAATCATTATTTATGACAACTGACATTATTAGTTAGTTAACTGTTTGTTATTATTAAACTTTTACTGTGTTTGTTTGTGTGCGTTTGGGCGTTCACACATTAAATTATGGAGCTGTCACACTTTCGGTGTGACTGTAAAGCAGTCAGAAGAGACGCAGCCAAGTTTCGTTACAGTGCCACACCAGCTTTCCACAGTAATGCATAAAGAAAGGGACTCAATATTTATTAACTCAGTCATCAATAAGACAAGTGTGCTATCTCTCCCTTTCACTGCCTCCTGTCTGCTGTTATGTTACCTTTCTTGGCTTCCTGCCTTAGCGCTGCAGGGGTGAGAGTCAAACAAACTCTATTTAGAGTAAGTAGAACAGAGTGACTGGTGTTAGCAGCATTACAGCCTCTATGAAAACCTGTTTCCTTTCCTTGGGAAATAAAACGAGAGCTTTAGAAACAGATGAGGCTCAGGAAACTATCTATTTCTCAGATTATACACAAAGAGAGTAAAAAAAAAACACAGCATGCACGCAGCCAAGTGGATCACAAAGTCTTGTTTTGTCTCTCTTCGATTGTTAGTGTGTCAGATCTGAGATTAACAGTAGATTTACCTAAATTTCCCTTTTTTTGTAATTAGACTTTTTTTTTTTCCTACAGTGAAACTGAGAAAACCTGTCAGCACATCTGGGAAATATCAAGTTAACCGAGTGGCCGGTCAAGTCAAAACTTTATGGTTTAAAAAAGAAAAATGTACAGTCTAATGATAGTATGACTATCAGCAGCAAGAAAATCAAGATTTAACTCGAAATTGTGTTTGCCTCTATTGAAGAAAGCATTCCATAAATAAACAGCCGAGGTAAGTCGGAGTAGAGACGTAGACCACAACAGTCATGGTCTACAATATATCAGTCCGAGAATCTACACACCCCGCTAGACTGGCCCCGACTTCAGGAGGGCGCTTACAGTCAAGCCCTCCGTTTGTACCCCTGACCACTAATTGCTTCAAGCAATAAATCTTGTTTTCCCAAACTTCAAGCTGAATATAAATAGTTGTGCAACAAATTCAGCATGTGCTATTAATGGGTTGGTGCACACTTGGAGGGTAAGCTTAAGGATTGTATTCAACAAATACTAAGTGCCGTTGGCAGTTGAGTGAAAGATCTCTGTAAACTCCAGCAGCAGTGTTTAGACTTAATAAGTCCAGGACAAGGCTGTACAGTCTAACTCCACAAGGGACTTTTAGTGGGAAAATGCTGTCTCGACAAACATGTACACTGTACACTGAGGTTGACTCAAGGCTGTCCAAAACTAAAAAACTTTTAACTTTACAAAAGTCCTGTAGTGTCTCCCACCTGAGACAACCAGCACATTAAAAAAAAATCTAATTTCACTACTAAAGATTTTTGCTGCCACTTTTCTTTTTAATAATACAAATCTATATTTCTTCTTTTTTTTTTATTTCATTATTTTTAGTCATTAGGTCAGAGTATAATCTGTGGCTCTAAACTTATAAAACTAGTAAACATTCATGATTTAACAATACGCAAAAACAAAAAAAACAGCTTGTAGTTTTAATTCAGGGAAACTTGGTCCTTTTTTAAAAAAAAAAAGTTTAAAGCTGTTATACAATGTAAAAGTTTTCAGAAGTTTTGAATGAGGAAGTTCAGGGTTTCTTATTGTACGGCTATTAGAAATAGGTTCAGTCCAGTAACAATCTTAAATTAAGTTTAATTTAGCAAATTCATTGGTTATTTTCTCTCTAAAACTTGACCAAATTTCAATGGATTTTCACCTCTTTACAAAGGGTCAAAATATACATTATAATGCTGCACATTTTTACACAATAAGATACAAATTATATAGAAGCTTTTTTTTTTAAAGTTCTATTATGTAAAGTTGTTAAACAACTATTTTAAAGAGAATATAATATATGTAAAATGAATATAATATAATAAACACTCAACAAACTCTAAAAAAAAAAAATCACCATAATATTTACAGTGTGTCTGTGTTAATGTCTTCGCTATGGGGCCTTTATAATATTGATAAAGCACTCCTTTGGGTGCTATTAGATGTGCTGAGGCCGTTGTATGGACATAGATTGTATTATAGTGTCCGTGGTGTTTGTTTCTCTCGTTTAGGTGCGTTTAGTTTCGGTTGTTTCTTGTGATGAAGACAAACTTCTTCTCACTGAACACGTCTGAGACTCTGGGCCTGTATGTGATGCCTAACAAGTTAAGTTTCCCAAATCAAGGCAATGGACCTTAAGTGAGTAAATTAATGGTTACATTCAGCAGGTAAGTGAACTTGGAGGATTTGTGCTGACCTGTTTAGTGTTTTTTGTTTAACTTGGTTGAGGCTAGTTAGATACTGGTTAATGGGTCCAGTGGGGTCGTGTAAATACCCAGCCTGAGAGAAACAACACAAGATACTGCTCCAGGTATTACAGTCTGTTACAGTCTCTGTCCCTGTGCTTAAATTCACAATGAAACTGAGAATTAATAAATAAAATGACTGTGCACGATACAAAAGCAGACGACGAAGTATGTCCAGGCCTAATACGCACGATTTAAATATATAGTTTCCTCTGGGGATGCGCCGTTTATGAGCAGCTACGTGCTGGAAATACGACACAGTAGGCTTTTTTTTACACTCCTGTCTTTATTCTCAGCTATAGCCTGTACCTACAGCTACTGGCATTATGCCCTCAATGCGGAGAATAAAACTCCGATGTGCTCCAGCAAACCTGCGAAAGCCGCGTTTCATGCAGATCCCGGAGGAGACGGAACACCGCCGACTCTCCGCGGTAAACCTGCCCGCTGTGAAGACACTTACTTGGCGTTGGTCCGGTTCCAGAAGACGGCGTAGCGGTCGGCCACCACTTTGGAGCTGGGCTCCTGGCTAAATACACACATCCACAGCACCAGGCAGACGAACAGGACCATTTCCACTTGCAGCATCACTACAGCATAAACTTCGGCACGTATTCCTCTTCAGTGTCGGTCAGTCAGAGTCGAGTTGTACGGGCTGCTTCAACCGGGACAGGTGACGAAAGTCTCATTCACATGTGTCCGTGTGTTTCTGGCGCAGGTTGTGAACGCTAAACACACACAAATGCGCAAAAGCATAGAAAGCGCGAAGGGACTCGGCAGATGGTGACCATGTAAGAGACAACTTGAGATGACACTTGTTCACGTCGACACACAGATGTGTATGAGTGACAAAAAAAAAAACAAACGCGGCCACTGTGTGTGTGTGTTTTCTCTCAGATGAATTTACCGGCTTTAATTTTAATGCAGCTCTGACAGATCCGAGGTAGGCTGACAAAAAAAAAAATATTTCTCCCGCTATAATGCACAAAACAGTGAGATCAACACATACAACAGGCAGTGTCTTCTGGAGAGTGTGTGTGTGATATGTCCCTCTTCTGCAGAGAAATAGGAGATGTAGCCTGTGTCAGGATGAATGTCAACTGCTGGATACTTCTTCTTACTCCAAACCCTGAGCGCAGGGGGGGATTACTCAGTCCAAGATGTGATGGAGAAAAGATAGAGAGAGAGAGAGAGAGAGATAGAAGCTCAATGTGTCCAATGACGCCGTGTGGCGCACGTCAGATGTCCATGTTCTCCAGGCAACTTTTTAAAGCCATACACTCGAGTCGCTGGCAGATGAATGGTAACGTCAGGCTATTTGAAGACTCGGGTCTTTTCTTTAATACCTTCTCAGCGATTTACCGGAGGTGTCACGGCAGAGGTGGGGAGGAGTCCTTCTCGGTGTCGGAGAGAGGACGGACAGCGTGGTGTTTTCTCATGCGCTTCTCTCAGTGGAGACGCTTGTTTATGTCCGCATCCCAGAGTGTCCTCCTCATATATGAGCCATCGTGCGACGCGCAGGGAGGGAAACAAATCGTACGTTTTCCCATGTGCTGTGTTGTGTAGTCTTCCTCGCTTTCTTGTGTATATATATTTGGGTTTAAAACGCCGGGACCCACAGGAAGGTGAGAGCAAAGGCAGGCAGCTCCAGACGCCGACTGAGAGAGTGGGTTTGGTTACGGGGGAGCGGGGGATAGTCCCATTGGTTTGAAATGATTTGAATGGGCGTCGCTCGAACAAAGCCAGGCCCCTCCCCCGCCTAAAACCAAGCTAATTCAATTACCGAGAGGTAAAGCTGGAAGGGGACAGGGGGGTGGAAGAGGTGCACAGGACAGGGACCGCTTTTAGATACTCTACTGTCAGATCCGACCGATAAGTGCGCACAGGCGCTATTTAATTACATGCAAACGGACGCAGCGGAGCAAAGACCATGGACTCCAGTTACTCCTTCTCCATTCAATTTAATTCAAATGTGGCTTTTTTCTTCTTCTAATAACAGCAAAGTAGCCAGTGTTGAGGTAATATAAACTGATATTAATATAATCATTTAAAACGATTAAAAATACCTAACTGGTATTAACTCGAACATGTATATTAAAGAAAACTGTTGCAACTGGGCGTTTCCACTTAATTGATAATATTGTTAATTCATGTTTATCTGTATTCCTAATTCAAAAATATGGTATAATTTTAAAGAACCACTAGAAAGGTGAGATCCAGCCCACGGGTTTATGGAGACGGTAAAGGCGGAGGATGGTGATGCCTCACAGCTCCTCTGTGTGATGGAGCATTGTTGAGAGATGGTGGCCATGCAGGCTCCGGGTAGATGTGACACGGCAGCCTGTTGCGGGGCAGCAGACTGACTGAAGGGGTTCAAGGCGCCCCTCCAGCACCCAGACGCCCCGCAGTGGCGGATAGCTGACTCAGCCGGGGACAAGTCCAAGTTCGAGTGCGCCAGAGGAAGCGCTTCTGTCGTCGCCTTAAATCCGATGTGCGCACAAGGAGGATTTCTGAAACTTTAGAAAATGAGCAGCAGGCCTAGATACAGGTGGGATATTCCATTTGAAGCGTATCTGTAAGTGTTCAGTGGTGATATAGGCCTGTCAGGTGGATTTGTGTAGTATTATTTTACAGGTAATTGACTAGATTTGCTTTACAAAAGAGGTCTATGAACTTATATATATATATATATATATAAATAATTGCATGTGATATTCTGTCGAGCAACAGTATAAATTAGAGGTAGAAAAGGAAAAGGTAGCCTAGCTGAAAAGAAAATGTATTTATTTATTATTAGGCATGCAAAATTAAAAGTTGATAATTTTATTTTAAGGAGGTTAAGGCTTTTAATGAGCATCTGCATCACCTCTCATTTCCTGTCTAATGTTTGTTAGCAAATAAATGGAAGACTAATTAAGGTAAGAATTACTTTGTTTGTTACATCAATAATTTTATCTTTGCAAAGTCAAGAAAATCAGATGCTGTTAGTCCTGAACGCGAAACTGTGTGTGTGCAACAGGTGAAGACGCCTCCAGGGATACAAGAGCAAGAGAAGGGAGCAGGAAGAGGGAGGGCGGGAGGAAGGATGCGTGAGAGGGCAACTCATATTTTAAGATAATCTTCTTGACCCTCTCCCCTTGACTAATGTAAACTCAGGGCCATTCACTTACATCCATCACCCCACACACACACACTTGCTCGAGCATTTTTTGCAATACACACCCAGACACACAAAGGAAACTACCAACTACTAGGGGAGGAGGGGTGGGGAGGTCAGCCTGGAGGTTAGTGAACATGGCTGTTTTCACACCCACTTTACAGCCCTGACTGCATTCCTCTCCTGCTGCGCTCCCTCTCTCTCACACACACACACACACACACATATACAAAAACACACTTGATAACAAGCACATTTGACTGACCAGTGCGCACAGCGTATACCTCCAGCTGCTTTCATTTTCTCTGGCACAGAAACAGAGCTTCCCTCCCCATCCCCTTCTTAACCCGCTGTCACTATCATAGTGGGCTCTGTTGATTACTTCTCATGCAGGCCTATTTTCCCCTTCACCTCCATCCACATCTTCCAGCAGAGTGATGGAAAGATGGCTTGAACTCTATTTTCCAAAAAAAAAAAAAAAAGAAAAAAAGGTGGGTTTATTTTTCTATTTGATTGATTAGCAAGGGGGAAAACAATACTAACATGGACTATCAGTTATCAAGTGATGCATTTTTCAGAGAGTTTCAGAGAATTTGACACACACAAGTCATCCTGGTCAAAATGTCAAGTGTCTGGCTTCAAGCCTGAGATTTTCCTTCTATCACACACAGTAATGCGTACACTCATGCAGACAGGGTCACAGTGGGGTGATATGGGAAGGCTGACTGACTGACTAAATGACAGAATGGTAGCTCATACCTTTTTTAATGTTATTGTTATTTTGCCAACAGGACAATTATAACAGAGACTCATTAAAAAGATGTGAGAGTGTGGCTCAGTATGTCTGGTGTCAACGTGGCAGGTCAGGCATGCCAACAGGCAATTATGGATATGAAAATTAAAAAAAGATCCTTTGAACAAATCAGAAGTGTGTGACAGTAATTGTAATACGGTTTGCTAAAGTGTTAATTTATACTATGTGTACGATCTAATCATGTTTTCTGATCTAATTATATATATATATATATATATATATATATATATATACATACACATATCCCCATCCATCCATTAGATGTGAATTCCATTAATCAGTTATGAAATCCCCTTACACCACAAGAGATATAAAACTAAATCACTGAATGGATACAGACAAAGCGGCCCCTTACAGGTATAATGACTTGCATTTAATACTATAAACCATAAAAAGGAAACATTAAATCTGCTCTCAAGACACCTTTAAAATCATCCTCCCTCATCATCAAATTTCTCTAAAAGTCGCCTTACAGGCTTTACAATACATTACCATCATTATTATATTGCAAGCTATAGCATTTCCTTAATGTTATGTCTGTTTACTGAGATACAGAACAGCAGTGGGATACAGTACATTGAGCAGTGTGCTGAGAATCTGTGTAATCTATTCTATTGTATCTATTCAAACAGCGTATTTCCAAATCTCATTAATATACAGCTCACACATTAACAAATATAATACTCTTACAAGTCTGGGCAATGGCATCAGGTACAATTACTGAGAGCACTGTGCATGTATTGTACCCTCTAACCCACAGACAAGGCTGGGTTACATACAAGTAGAAACCTCTTTCGAGCATTTTTTTATGGCCATTACAGAGGATAATAATCATAATTGTCCCTTTACACACATAAGTTCCACGAACAGTTTAAAAAATAAGCAATTCTGTACCTGTGTGTATTCATCTGTTGATAACTAAGATTGTTTGACAACCCATTTAATACCACATCATACACATAAAATCATGCTATTGGTCAAGAGCAAAAAGCAAGACTAGCATTCAAAACATACGCGTCTGTATCCTGTATATCCATAAACTTATTATATCATTAACTTACTTATTAACTATTGACACAAACCTCCCTCATTACATCTGAGCTCATCAAGAACATTATACCTCCCCTCTCGCTGTTGATCCCTCACTCTCTCTTTATTCTCCACCACCACCCTTGTTAGGATGCATATTAGATTAAAGATTTTATTGTCACACTCAATGCACTTAGAGCATTGTGCAAACTAAATCACAGGGAGACAGCATGTCATAGAAGAGACACCTTGGGTTGACTAAGTCATGGCGAGCCAGCACAAATCGATGAGCGGGACTAATCGGATGTATCTGCTGGGACGGGCCCTGCCCTGAATCCAAATGATGGACACCAGATGGGGACTGATGTTGCCATTAGTACACCATCAGCGCAGTAGACAGAGGGATGTAAGGACAAGGGCCTCCTATTCACCGAGGAATCAGGTTTTCAATAGGGACAGCTAAGGTCCTTCTATTCAAAGACGGAAAGCAAGGATGTACACTGGTGATGGCTTGACTGTGTTTGTGCAGGTGCAAAAGAAGAAAATGGAGAAATGAAGAAAGAGTTTGTGTGTGTGTGTGTGTGTGTGTGTGTGTGCATTTGCCTTTGTATGCCTCACTAGGACAGAAAGATGAGGAAAATTCTGCTAATTCCCAAGGACTATGTTATAAAATAAAATAAAAAATTGTCTGAACAAATATCACTTATCAAAATAATTCAGATTTTCTGGTCTACCTCATCCGGGACTAAATGCTGATCAAGTTGGAGCAAATTAAACTACTTAGACTACTAAGATAAAATCCAGGAAAGACCGTGGTCATAGTTAAAAGAAACTAACACTGACTGCTTGTAGGAGACAGGTTGCAACCAGCAGTCACAAACAGCCAAAACTGTCATTTTTCCGGTGAAGAAAGTCTCACTTGGGTTTAAGTAGTGTAGTGTCCACTGAAATATCCAATTTGCAAAATACAAATTATGCAAAATACTAGTGAACAAAAAACTAAAGGCCCTACTTACATTGAGACACAATGACCAGTGCAAGCAGTGCTTCAACTGTTGCTCGTCTGTGTGGTATTATGGTGACCAAAGAGAGCTTTAAACTAGTATGATGTACTTCAAGGTACAGCATTTCCCTAATGTTATATATATATGTTTATTCAGATACAGAGCAGCAGTGGGATACAGTAGATTGAGCAGTGGGTCTGTGTAATGATCTATTCAGACAGTGTAGCTCCAAAATCTCATTAATATACAGCTCACACGTTAATAAATATGATGCTCTCTCACAAGCGTGAGCAATGGCATCAGTCACAATTACTGAGAGCACTGTGCATGCATTGTGCCCTCTAACCCCACTCACACTTTTTGTAAGCTTCAAACTGCACACACAGATAAGGCTGGGTTACATGCAAGTAGAAAATAGGATTTTATTTAGACGTGAAATTTGCATGGCCATTACAGAGGAGAATAATCATAATTGCCCCCTTATGCACAGACATTTCACAAAGATAAACAAAAAAGAAGCAATTGTGTACCTGTATGTATTCATCTGTTGATAACTAAGATTGTTTGACAACCTTTTGAATGCTTACCGCTTTGCCGAGGGGCAAACAGGTGGGAGGTTCATTCAAATAAAACACAAAGCGCAAGCTGTTGTATTTTGGTGGAAATTAGGACCTTGACATCGAGCTAAAAAAAAAAATAGACGTCTCAGAAATACGTCAGTTTCTGGAAGTAACGTTAATCGGCAAATAATGTTTAATGGGGTTAAAGCAGGAAAATCAGCAAATCAGTCTGTATTGATTTATGAATGAATACGGGTGATTCTTGCAGTATCTGTTGCCCACTGATGCTCTATACTGTATGTTAAGCTTCTCCTTCAGTTCATTAAATCCCTACAGCATCTGAAGTCAGCAGGTCAGATACGTTGATAAAATCTGATGAGTCTCCAAATTTCTTTTTAAACAAAAGTACCGTCTCATATTTTAGTTTTGAAACATTAATTACCAAATTATATGACCATTTACGAGGTGCGGTCATTACAATGATCAAATTATGAATTATGAAATAGTGTCGTATTCTTGTTCTTATAGTAACTGCTATTTTAATTATAACTAACTGATTAAAAAAACCCTACTCCACCCGTCTTTTGCTGCAGATTTGTGGTGATGTGTGTCCATGTCGTGGTGCTCTAAACCAGCCATATATAATCAAACAGTTAATAAAGCACCTACATTAAGGTTAGTGTAATTGTTAAGGTGCTTTCAGACAGTAAACGCTTTAAGGTTAGATTCCTTCACTTCACCTTCACTAAAGGAACTTCTATAAGAGGTCCTCACAAGTATAAAGAGCAAGAGTTCTTGTGTGTTAACTATGTGAGAGCCTCTATGTACATGCATAGCACATCTGCGTATTTAATTTCAAGCACAGAGAAAGTTTTGCTTTAAAAGTTGATGCTTATCTTGTATCACAAAGTAAATATTCTAAAAAGCAGTTTTTCCTTGGATACATAATAATGTCCACACGGACGTGTTTCTCCGGGGAATTGGGACATACCATCAGCTGATAAAGAATTAATAAGAACGTTCTTCATTCTTCAGCTGGACGTTATCAGCCAATGCTGGTGTGAAAACAGCTGTTTTATGTCTGACCTACACCCAGTTTTTCAGCAGCCTTACAGTTATGCTTTCTTGTTTTTCTCCCTCCCATTCTGTCACAGTTAAATGAACGAAGGTTCACACGCACACACACACGCATGCACGCACGCACACACGCACACACAAAAACCACAAACAAGCCTCTTCCCCAGTAGTATAAATGTTTATTTGGCCTGCAACAAAGTGGTTTGTTTCTTTGTCTATGTTTGATGCATTATGTTGTGTGGTGTTTTATCACACCACAAACTAATGACATCAGCTCCAGCTGTGTACTGTGTGCGCTTCCAGCTTCACTTAGAAACAAAGTGTATGAACTCTGCACAGGCATGCAGCGTATACACAACGTATGTGTACGCGCCTGTGTGTGTGTGTGCTTAAATTATATTAGCCACAACTCTATTCTACTTTTGCTGTTTTAAACCAAACTTTTTCCATTTATTCCCCCTTAAGTGCAATACCTTCCAACGGGCAAATATAGGGTTAATGATAACGAATACGCTGCATGGTGGCATTTTATCCTTATATCTAATTCGGAAAAGTCCAACTTATCCTCATTACGGGGACCTGTGGAGGAGCAAATGACGAATCACAGAATGCGATAATAAAGGTGACACTGTGAAAATCCCTTGGCTGGTATCCATCTTATCATTATGAGAGCATTATGAATGGATGTAATAAAAGTGAATTAAGGTAGGACACCACTGATATAGATATTATGAGCCCATTGTCCCTTCCCTAATGTGAATGGTGCTTCAGTCGGCTTCAGCAATAAGGGCCTCAATTTGGAGAGGCTATCCTCAACTCTGAGTAATACCTACATACAATCATGACCAAAAAGCTGGGAGGAGAGAGGGTGGGCAACTATCAAGACCTCTTTTGTACTCTCTCTGCTCTTTCATTAAAGCAATGAATGTAAAAAAAAAAAAAAAAAAAAAAAAAAAAAAAAGACCTTTGATATCCCTGGCTACAGTGTGCAACGCAGCAGTCATTCGGTTCTATGGGCCTCACGTCTCTCTTTGAAGTCCCAGGAAGAAATTGATGTTGCACTGTCCCTTTATGACTCTTCTGTCAAAAGGAAACGCAGATTCATAGGCCCAGGACAAAGCTAATAGCCAGACTTGTTCAAAGCAAAGGAGCAGAATAATAGTGCCACGTGTCAGTTCAAGCCAAAGAACATTAATCTCTTATTAATACCAGTTGATTCTCTTTTCAAACTGTACTTTCTCAGCCTCTGTCTCTCTTTTTCCTCTCTCTCTCATTCTCTGGTGGATGTTGCTCTATGGAAAAGGACATGGTTTAGGAGGCTCAGCTATACATCATTGATGAGGGTACAATAGCATTATATTCTTAGCCTGCTAATTCTCACTGCCATTATGGAAAGTTTTCTAATCGGGCCATTTGTAATTCCGCACATAAAAAGGATAAGCCGAGATCCAAGCTTGCAAGAGGGCTTATGACGCCGATCAAATTAAGATAATTTTCTCCCAACAGGGATACCTGATAATGAGAAATACAATTGCTATGGAGAGTATTGCTGACAGGCTATTGACAAAGAGATTTGCCCTGCGGTATTTATGAGTAGGCATTTGTTATGCACATTGCATATGCAAGAACGTTCCCAGCTACCGTCCATCCATTTTCATATACAGTGCATTTTCTGTGTTATTCCAAACTTCAACAAAATAATGACATTTAATGTGTATTTATTAGTGAATCCTGCCCCCATTGTGTCATACATTCCTGACTGTCTGTATAAATGTGAAAATGTTTCATATCCTCCTGACAGCAATCCTCCTCCTTCACATATCACTCAGTCACCGAGATACATCATCATACACCAGTTCCTTCTCATGTTCTTAATTTGTCTTTTTTTTTTTAAGTTCAGGTACACGCTCAGGTAAATTTGCATCCGATTTCCTGACAGTTATGCGCACGTGCATCGGAACACAGCTGGGAGGAAACGCACACAAAATTATTACGGTGGCATGCCACACCGATTCAAGTTTGAATGCTTGAGCACACCTAACAACACATAAAAGTAGAGAGGCTCACATTCTCACACGCATAATTATAGACACAGAGACATGAAAATAAAGCCTCTGGAAATTATGGGACGGAAATCTTCGGGGTGCGTTTTTCCTCCAGGAAAATGATTAGTGTAATCACATCTGATAGGAAAGTAAGAGAGCACATTTGGTGTTGGCACGCTGTTTGGAATAATGAAGATACAGAATTACGACTCCATTTAGCTTGCATATTGTATATACATTTACACACACACACACACACACACACACACACACAGTTCTGGCCTCTTGCTGTGACTTTGGGAGTGATGCCCATCACACTTGTGTTGTGATGTCATCACTTTTCCTCCCTTCCTCCCGATTTATTTATAAAAATATGATATCATAATTCAACACCCCGGCCACTGATATGTTCCACATAAATGTGAGGTCACTCCACTTTTCCGAAAAAACACAACATCAATCAACAATGACTCAAAGACAACTGAAATGCACACCGAGGCAGGGCTGTGTTCAGCACCTCCTTAACACATGGATCAGAAAAGCTAATGTCACAGCCATTTTGATTTAATCAACCCAGAGGATTTATATCACTGCTGCCTGACGTTTTAATTACAATGATTAGTACCAGTGGAACATAGGTAATTGTTGTCTTCAAGCTTGTATTTCAACTGTGTATGGTGAGATGAAGGATAGCTGTTAAGAGTGTGTGTTTGTATTTAAAAAACCATTGAAGAATTAGTGTGCGACAATGTAACCCAGAATAACATAGTGGGAAACAGTGTGCAGTGTTAGAAAGGTCACGGACAGACATCCCTTTGTGTTAAATAAGACATGAGCTGTGCCGAGCACAACATGTGCTCATAACCTTGATTAAACATTTTATTCCACTGAGCGCATGAACTCGGTCTGATGGCAACTGTATCATCATGTTTAAGCAAAGATCGTCAGGGACATGTGACATCTTGAAACTTGGCCACACACACAATATCCTTGAATATTTCAGAACTTGTTGTCTATGTGATGAACCTTGAATAACCTACATTTATGTGATCATCTCTTTGTATAAATATGTGTCAGAAACCTTCCTCAGTGCCTCACTGTCGAGGAGCACTGTGGCCCATACATGTACTCCTGCGTGAACTCAATAAAGACAGTTTGACTGGAAGGACTGTGTCTCTGGTATTTAACTACCTGTTTTGCCTAACTTCTAGACAAGCTCATCTTTCAACTGCTACAATATAATATTTCTATCATACTTAATCAAAGTCCGAGTTACCTAGTTTGCTAGCACTGATAATGCACTATTAATTCATGGCCAACATAGCATAATGTAACAGTGATACGCTGCCCCGATTGATTTTGAGTGTAGCGTATGAATTTGGCAATTCTTACATATTGCACCTTAAAAACTAATTGTTTCACTTAAATCTCACATGACTAAAAATGTATACATTTCCCTTTTACCCTTTTGATTCCCTTAAGAGTAGTTAAAAAGAGGTGATTTAAGTGTGGCTGCAACTCTGGCGACAGTCATCAACAGTTACAGAGCCTGCTAATTACCAACCTCTGGGGAAACCAGAATGATAGCACAACCTTGCTCCTTTCAGTTTTGAATCTTTACATTTCTCCCCTGCCTCATCAAACACTACAATCTCCATGGGTGAAAAAGCTAGAGAGTGGTGTGTAAGAGTTCGGTAGTGTGACCGATAATGCATTAATAAGTCTGTTGGTATTGTTAGCCTTGTGTGTCTCTGCATGAGATCTATTCACACCACCACCAAGGGAGAGAGGGATGAGAGTGGAAGGATGGTACAGAAAAAGGAAAAGGGAAACATTTATACTTTTCTTTTATGTATCACAGTTTGCTGCAAATGATGCATGCACATAAAAATTAACATGGCTCCATAAAAACACATCTGGAGTCTGTCTGATTTTTTTTCTCGGGTCAGAGGCCACAGGATATACAACACAACATCATCAAAGAATCTAGATGATCTTATGATGATGATCCTATTGATCAAACAGAATACAATAGAATATAATATAGGAACATTGTTCACGGAGAGAGTTGTTGTTTTGTTGTTTTATGTCAATGCAGTGATCTGTCCGTTCCACCACCTTAAATGGTAATCTGAGAGACATTTTAAAAGTAAAAGTAATCTTAAAAGTATCTCCATGGTTCATCATTTTGGGTGACTAAGCCTTTAGGGAGTACTTTCAACATTGTTTTTATTCAAACTATTTTATCTTTTATTTTTCTGACAATTTCAAAATGCATAAAAGATTCATTCCCAAAGGATGAGAAAAGCACATTGAGATACTCAAAATATTGCAAAACTCTGACTATCTCTGTGTGATAAGTATCAGTATTACACATCCCCACAGACTCCCACACCTGCTGGCCCGAACACAGAGCCGCCCTCTGAATTACAATGTTTGACTAATACCACCTTGTCAGCACTATGTATCACTGCAGCTCAGGATATTGGAACAATTACCTTCATACAGCACCCCCTAAGAGCACAGGGGTCGTTGGGGCCCAATTCATCTGTAGGACCCAGTCAAACAGACCCAACAGCGCCAGTGTTGACTTGTTAAGGAACAAGGAGCCCGTCATAATTAGCAGTGACATTTGCTGACAGAGAGGCCAAGCAGACCTGGCCTCCACTGAGATGTTTTAGCATAGAGAGCGAGACAGATCTATCAGATACAGAGAGGTCTCTCACTCGCCTCTCAAATGGGCGCTGTTGCCTAAAGGGGCCATTGTGCCAATCAGCAGCTTTCCGACAAAATGATTTGCATCATAAACAGTCTCTTATGATGCGCTTCAAATTTGTTGTACAGTTAAAAAGGTGCAATATGTAAGATTTATGGAAGATTTTTTTTGTTTAAAACATCCAAATGTTAACTAAAATTATCAACAGAATGTGAAGAAATAACAGTTCTGACGTTATGTGAAAGACTTCTATGTATTGTGTTGCAGAGATCTACTATCTACTGAAGTTAGCATGCTAACCAGCTAGCCCTGGCACGTCCTGTCTCATAATACCACTTGTACCTCAAGAGGCAACGTTGAGTCACTGTAGTGTCCAATCTGCCCTCAGTCCAAAATGAGAGGATGAAGAAGTAGCACTTACTCTTCTAGGTTAGATTTATTTTAATGTCTTGGACTGAGAAGCAGGCTCATTAAATTACTTTTTTTTTATTATTACTCTTGTCTCTTGTGATCCAGAAGAAAAATGACAGTAATAATTTTTAAGACCACGAAGCATAACATTGTCACAGTCCAGATGATACATGTCCTCACACAGGTTTTTTTTTTGGTGTAGTTTACAAGTTCATGCACGACAAAATAGCCCCTTTCTTTCTGCCTGTCTCTCTCTCTCTCTGACTTCATTGCCTCAGGCGGGACATGGGACCGACTGCCATTGGTGAGGCAGGAACACAGGCAGCAATGACAGCTCACCAATGGATTTGCACAACCACTGCAGGCCTTCAGGTTTTGTGACGAGGGAGAGAAGGGGAGAGGGACAGCAGCAAGAAACAGAGGAAGGAGGTTAGAGAGAGAGAGAGAGAGAGAGAGAGAGAGAGAGAGATCAAGGAAATGAGCCAATTAATTATGCAAATCACACACTGACTTTTTAACATTTGTGGCAGAGGTAGTACATGCTTTGTAATTGGTATTATAATTTGCTGCAACATACAGTATAGGACAGACTAATGGGGTCACTATTCACTTCAGTTCTGTTATGTACAGTACTGATGTACATTATTGGCTGCAATTATTAAAAACAAACCGTTTTGTTTGTTTTTTTTTCCTCTCAGATATAAAGCTGCTGCTGCCATGATGGATTTGAGTCTGTCCTCATCATGAGGATGAGAGTATTGGATATTCGATCAAACAAGTGACCTCTGTCTATGTTTTCTTGATAAGTGACTACTTGTAGCTGTGTGAGCAATGACTGTTGTCTCAATGATAAAGAAGAAAGAGGTCGTCTGGGATTATTGTTGGCATCCTGTTTCTCTAACCTAAACCAAGTATTTTAATGCTATTTTTCAATGGGTGCAGTTTATCGCACTTAAATCCTATCGTACGTGTGTCATGGCAAGAATACATTTGATGACTTGTTTTACAGACACAGACCCTTTTTTTCTCCCCCCACAGTCTAAATTTGCTCCCATGACGCATGTTATTAAAAAACATATATTTTCATTATTGCTGAGCACTAATCCCCAGCTCCAATATTACCGTTATTTATTACAACCGGTTATCTGTTGTTTTACACATTGTCAGCTCTTCTCTCTCTTTATCCCCCATGGCTGGGCCCATATAGACCAAACGCAGGCTGACAAACCTGGGAGAGATTTATCGCCTGTTCCCTTGCAGACTTGACATAGGATATATTTCAGATAGGCTCTCCGTGCCTGTGAAACAATGGCACATCTGAGATGTCACATCTAATGTTGTTTTTCTGGTATTAACTGGAATCAGCTTGGGATTTTCCTCCTGGTGCTCTGAGACTTCTGCAATACTTGTGCGACTGTTCAGTTCACAAGTGCTTTGTACTGCACACAAGAATGTTTGTGTGTGTGTGTGTGTGTGTGTGTGCACACCTCATCCTGATGAGGGTCTACTGTGTAGGCATGACAGCACCAGCAAGATATAGGAGATAAGAAAATAGAGACAGAGAATGAGGAAATATATATGGAAGATATGGACAAAGCTTGATTCTTAGACAACAGATCCCCTTTGAACGTCTCCAATCATAAATTAAACATACGCATCTTAATAATGCTGCATGGGAAAAGGAACACGACCCTGAATGGCATCTCCGGTGCTTTCTGCGGCGATGGTGAATCAGATGACTGCCTTCTATAAGAGCAGAATGTATGAATAGCCCAAAAAGGGGCTGCATCCGCATTGTAAGGCTATGGATGAATAGGAGATGACAGATTGAGAGAGTTTGACGGTGATGGGGGAGTGAAAGGGTGGAGTGGTCATTGTTTTGGAGGCCAATAAATAATGGAAAAACACAAGGAAGGATGTGATCCAAGTCCTTAAAAATGCCATTAAGTTCAGATTTGCTGCAAACTTATTTTGCAATGGCACCATGTTGAGTTTTTCTTTTTGTTTGTTTCTGCAACTACCAAAAACAGACAAATTAACTTATTTTTATGGATTCTTTTCTGTTGTAGCATGTAATCCTATAACAGAGAGGATTTCTGTTGCCATTTGTTGTCTTATTCTTAAAGTTTATGTGCACCTGTTGAAATATATGTGTGTGTGTGTGTGTCGTAGGAATTGTTTGTGTATGCACAGTGTAGGTAGTGCAAAAGCTGCAGGAGCAGACAGATTGGAGATCCCTGCACAGTGTTGCCAAAGGCAAACCATTAATTAGGCAAAGAGATAGAAATTGACCCAGCTGGTGGTACACCTTATACACATGAGCACAAACAGCCTGCACGTACACATGCACATGTATTTACATGTGTCTAACCCTCCATACATACACACTCAAAAAACGCACAAATGTAGACATGAGCAAAAGGCAAATGTATGTACACACACACACACTCTCACGTCTGCATACACATACACAGACAAAATCTACACTGATGAGTCTGTCTGCAGGCAAGAAACAATTAGTCAGCGAGCAAGGAAACACTTTCACTTAACGATTTTCCCTTCATCGTCTCACTGTCTCTTTTTTTGCATGTGTGGATGGTTTAGCTGCACGTAGTCAACTTTATAATGGCCCCTCCCCCGTTCTGTTACAGAACCGAACCCATGTATGTGATTGCATAGACAGGCCTGCATGTACGGTGCTAACAATTAGTTGTGAAAAGAGAGTGGACTTTTATGGCTCAGCTGTAGGGCTCCCAGAGAGCCACTGGGGCTTTGGTTTATCTCTGACTTTACATCTTTGGCCCCTTCATCATGTGAAAGACTGATAGTGAAAAAGCTTTAGTCACATACACATAGGCTGCTCTGTCACAGTTTCTACATCCACCTACCTACATCTACCTCTCTCTGTCTCTTTTTCCTGCACACACAGTCGCACTGAGGAAAAGAAGTTAAATCTGGTTGTTTAGATTGGCTGTCTCAGAGTAAATCCTTAGTGCTGGACCCTATGGAGTGAGGTCATGGAAGAGCAGTCAATATGGATTAAGGCAAATTGCTGGGTTGTCTATGGGAGAGGAGAGGAGACTAGAGGAGACTAGAGGAGAGATACCTGCAGCATAAAAACAGCTTTCACCGCTAAACATCATCTACTTGTATTATTACAATGAATAACAGAAGCAGAGGAGCAAACACACATAACAGACATCACACACACAGACCTTCACACATAACCCTGTACCTCCACATATATAAAGCGCACATATCTTCACTACAAACAAGCTTACACACACACACACGCACATGCACGCACACACACACACACAATTAACAAGGCCCTCTCTCTCTCTGTCTCTCTACCTCTGTTTCTGATTATCTGGGCATCGTGAGACATATTTCGGGTGACATTTCCAAAGATCTGTCACTCTTAACTATTTCAGCGGCCCCTCTGGAATGTGGAGCTTTTATAAAAAAAATAAAAAAATAAAAAAATAAATGGTGCCCCTGCTGTCTTTCCTTCACACATTCACAAAGCTCCATAATGGTAATTACTCTCCAAATCATGATTAGGACATATGCAGGCAGTGAATGGCCAACAGATGTGGCCTGATAATCCTGCGATTTGGGGATGAAGATAATTCTAACCTAGCTTTGAATACACAATCACCCTCCTTTTGAGATTTTCGGCAGCTCTGTTTTCGGTGTTCCCTTTGTGGCGCTTGCAGAAGTGATGAATGAGTTTAGTTAGCCTACATCTTGTACTAAGGGGGAATATGTAGTCAGGAGTTTATTTGCTCTTTCGATTAAAAGATTCAGGTGGTCTGATGTCACTTATGCTTACTTAAGATACTGATGCGATTTTCTCACACAAACTTCATTGGCATTTCAAGAGGCAGTGAGAATAAAATCTGCCTGACCTTATCTTGTCCACATCAGTCTACTCATTTTGCCCATTTATCCAAGTATCTTGGAGTGCTGATCTTGCTTGTTTGTCTTGGCCACTGTTGCCATGTACAGTTATTTCCTTATGTTTCCTGTTATTGTCGCAGTTTTCCCCATCTCTCTTACCCAGATTGAACCCTCAGAACATTCAAATTGCATTTACACAGGGCTGGAAAATCAGAGGTTTACCCAGTGTGACCCATGTGTTTTCCAGGTTTAGTCAATGACCAGAAATAAATTACACATTGTCATACATAAATAGATAAGTATTCAAATAAACAGATAAACAAAGAATTAAATACAGTGAAAAATATGCTTTTGTAGTTTACATGCAACTCCAGTCCCAGGTTGTCCAGTGCAGGTGGGCAGGTTGCCTCCCTTAGACACAGAAGGAGGATTAAATTACTTTCACTGAATCCTAACCTGGACAATTAAAGGATCACATGCTAAACTGGTCCTCTATCAGCATGTGACTGACATCGTGCCACAATCCTCAGGAAGGGCCTTGGGCTCCATGGAGTAATATCCATTACCCATCAAGCACCATGGCAGCCCTGGGCTGCCCATCACAAATGAAACCATCTGCCTCTTCCATCTGCACTCATTTTGTTCATTATTCTTGGGCCAAAAACAATCCTTCCCTGCATCTTCCCCCTTACGCTCCACAACTCTGCATGCCCTTACTTTGGTAGTTTCTCTTATCTTCGTGCTTGTTTATAGACATGTCTACATGTTTATGCACATCATTTTGTCTGTGTTATGTTTATTATGTCACAGGCCTTAAATCTAAACACCCTGTGTCGTTTTGGTATTTGTGTGTGTTCACACAGCAGATTGCCTATCATGCCCTACTGTACAGTATGTGTGAGTAAGAGCGTGTGTGGCTTTGTGTCTTGTGTCTTTCAACATCTTAATAAAGATGGAGATTGCATCACATCCCAACTTATTAGTTAGCCAAGCCTGCCACATCACTCAGCACGTCTGCATGTGAACGTGTGTGTCTCCATATATTAAACCTTATAAAGCTCAGTTTCTTATCTGATTAAGTGATTAACATCTGTTTAAGCTGTAAGTAGCCTTAGGTGGTTCACATTTATTAATACTGGCATGTTGGGAATACTTCAGTGTTTTGCCCTTTCTCTAATAATACCACCCATCTTTTCTTTTCTTTTTTTATTATTCAGTATAATTTTGGCAAAATTCAAGTATTAAAAGTTGTATAAAGCCACATATTAGTCGCATCCTATGTCAAACATCAGCCAATCAAATGCAGCCTTAATGTCCATAGAAGTATGATTTAGATTAACTAGCACTGTGTCCTCCTGACAGGCTCAAGATTAATGTCTTAAGTCTCATTAGATTAAGAAAGTACATGTTTTATTTCAGGTTCATCAATGCAGATGTTCATGAATGTCATAATATTAAACAAATCATTCCTTTCACACCTTTCCATTTCTTTCCATATCTCCTAATTTCCTTCTCCACCTTTCGTTCTTTCCCCAACTCAATTTTTTTTAAACCAAATACCTTTCCCTCCCTCTACCCTCCTTTCCTTTCACGACTCTTCAATTATACTGACTCTTTCCCTTCGATCTTTCATTATTTCTTTCTCTGTCTCTTACTGTCCTTCTCTACCACCTTTGCCTCTTCGTTTCATTGTCTACCTCACATTGCCCATCACCTCCACCTTTCCTTAAGTCCTCATTTTGTTGTTTCCCACCTCAGCCTACCAGACTCACTCCAAATGTCCGCAGAATATCTGATCTGTGCTGATGATGTCACAGAGGTCGTAGCTTTTTTTTTTTTCCTCTTACACATACATACAACATGTTCAAATTCAGGAAGCAACTGTCGAGGGGTGGAAAAAAAGGGTGTGTTTCTGTGTGTGTCTGGAGGAAATGTTTGGAGATATACAGTAGGAGTCAAGCTGGCGAGTGTTAGATGCAGGAGTTTTACTGCCTGGGGCATTGACTGGAGGAGTGTTTTATTAAAGTTAACGAGAGAAGGCCGCGCCCCTTCCATTGCCCATACCTGAACTTAAGTGCTTGTTACTCTGTTACTCTGCAGATGTGTAAATCTACCTCCCTCCCTTTCTCACTCTCTCGTCACTTCTCCCTCGGATGAGAAATGGACAGTAAAATCTTGTGCTGAGTGGGGTGTACTGGGATCCACAGGGCATTTGTGTCTGTTATTTTTATGACAGTAGCATGTTCAGCTGTAAGCACCTCACACACCACTTCACATTCACATGCATGCACGCACACACACACACACACACACACACACCATATTGCTGTGTTTGACTCCTGTGACCTCTTTCTGTCAAAGTCAACATGTAAAAGTTGCCATCCCAATTTGTGAGCCTGTGAAGAGACAAAATAAAGACAAGGAGTAAAAGGGCAAAGATTGTATAAACCGGTCGTAAAAATGACCCTATATATGTCAAAATGAGATGTGCTTTCAGCCTCTTTCTCTGGGTTTACAAGTTGTCTAAAAGTCTGTGCCTCTGTGTGGTATTAGCAGGAGGAAGAGCGTGAGACAGACTGTAAGAGAGGGAGCGAGATGAGAAATCAATAAGGCAGAAAATGAGATAATAAAAAATGATAAGGGACAAAGAGTAATGTGTCTCTTACCATTGATGCATATTGCTCTTTCACACTAATACCAGCATATTAACTCGTTGATGAATTATGACAGTCAGCAATGGGAACTGAGGAGATGTTTGATATAAGACAATTGAGGCTATTCAGCTGCCATCTTATCCACATTTCAGGGTTAAGAAACATCCATCCATCCTATAATGTGAGGGTGGACCGCGGCTAAGAGCCCTGATATGGAAAATACAATAACACCTGAAGTATTATAGACAAAAAGTAACAAAGGCATGAGCAGATTTCTATTTTCTCTAGCTGTATCACATCAGTCCTAAAGCAGCACTTTGGTTTTTTCCAGGTGGTTTTATTGCCACTTTCAAGCCAGTAGTTAAGCACATACCAGAAGGAATTAGTTAAACTAGTAAGACTTGTTTTTTTTGTAACACAGAATAATGATGCAGGTTATTAAAACAAAATTGTGTTGTATTCACTGCAATCATGAAAGCACCTTACCCCATCTTGGATGCCAATTATTTCTTAGAGTAGACTGTGGAGGTGAATACTGAGGCATACTAGTGCTAATATATTTTAAGTGGTTTGATGGAAAGACAATGTGGGCCATTTAAACAAACAAACAGAACCAGAGTTTGTCCCTGTGTTTTTATTATGTTGAGAGATAATTCAGTGCAACTCAGAGAGACTCTGGTTAGGTTTTATGCTTAAGTTCAATATTTTATGTATTAGTATATGATGGGTAAAGGTTATACATTAAGACAGCACCTACTGACTTCTGAAATCCAGTAAATGATAGGTTTGGACTGATAATTCTGAGTATATTGAGACAGACTTGGGGAAAAAAAAAATCTGAGCCAACATGTCTCTTTGTCATTGATTTTAAAGGTACACGCGAGCTAAGCCCGGGGTACACTGTGCCTCAGCACGTCAGTTCAGAAGCTTTGATTTATACTTTCGGCTTGTCTCCTGAGACCGGTCCAGAGTGGAGCAACATCAAGCCTGGCAACACTAAAGCGGGCAGAGTACTATAATATTTTCACAGGGATGTCTGCAAAGTTTTTTCTTTTTTCGAAGAAAAAAAAAAAGGAAACCAGTATTCGGGCACTGGTTCCTTTTTGGCATATTATGGTGTCTTTTAATTTGATATTTTCTTTTGAAGTTGGCACTCCTTTTTTCTTCCTTATCCCTAAAAGTTTTGGGACCCCCTGAAGAGAAATTGACACATACTAGTCTGAGAAGAGACCTCTGTTCACCTCCACAGTCAGCACCCATACACTCCAGCTGATGCTGCTTGCCATGTTTCATACAAGTTTGCTTTTTCTCTCTTCTTCCATTTGTGTGTTAATCAGTGCTACTAAGTGTTGCATGTATGCATACAAACTGTTTGAATGTCTCGTAAGTATTAGTAAAAAAAAATGAAGAAAAAAAAACAACACAGTGGGAGGCAGAACAGGGTCAGGTGGAAAAGTCATCTTGTGTTTAGTGAGAAACCTACCAGAGAGAGAAAGGAAAGAGGTCAGGCGTTATATCTCTGCTCTCTGCCTCCCTCAAAAAAAAAAAAAAAAAAAAAAAAAGAGGATGGAATAAAACCAACAACGAGAACCGCAGGAAGAAAGTAAAAGAGAAAAAGGAGATGAGGAAAGTCCTGATGGAAAAAACAGAGATTGTAAGATACAATATTAGTAATAATAAAGCTGATAAAATCAGATATCTGTATATAGGAGATGGGTAAAGAGAATTCATAAAGAAATGGAGAGAAAAAAAAAGGGTGGGGATAGAAAAGAGAAGTGCAGAAGTGAGTAGGGTGGAGTATAAATACAGCAGGGATTATAAAGTCACCCTGTTCTGCTTTCTCCTGTGACAGAACACAGAAAGGGGCTTACTATTGAGTTATGCATTGCAAAAAGGGTGTGTACGTGTATGTGTGTGTGCGCCCATGGCCATTAATAACGTCTTTAAGGGATCCAGTCGGGCTTTGTCTCTGCCCTGTCCCAAGCTGCATACTGACCTGATGCAGGCTCTTGGTCTGTTTATCCATAATGTCGTCTTTTTTGTACAGACGTATAAACACAAACCTGCGAGTGTACTTGCTCATATCGGCCTACTCTAGCTCACTGGGTAACAGCAGCCTGGCTAACATCCCAAATTTGATTTCACTTATCAAAATAAATGATAAAAACGCCTTCACAGTTGATAACAAGCTATTGAGACACTATTTCATATCAGCGAGTTAGTGGCTGTCTAAAATGGCTAAATGAATGACTCTCTATCAGACCTTTTAAATACTCACACGTCCAACTGAGCAAACGCCATAACAAACTGCCGTCTGAGTTGAAACACCACTCAGGTTTATTTAGAAGATATTGATTTTATGCCACCGCAGAAGAAATATCACTGCCTTACAGTAAATATCATAAGCACGTATTCAGATGTGAACTAAACAACAATAAATATTTTTTAATTCAACCAAGCTGATGTAGCAATCGAGCTGTCGAGCGCCGCCGGCCGAGCCCCGCCGTATCCAGATAATCTATTGATTTAAAAGCATGTTGTTAAATGCCAGTCAGCTATAACAAAGCAGATGCACGTTTATGTAATTCATAATGAAGATTGGTTTCAATCTGTAAAATGACAAAGCGGACAGAAAGAAAGAAAGAAAGAAAGAAAGAAAGAAAGAAAGAAAATCATTGATGACTGTTGGGATCATTGACAGAATCAAAAATCTGTTTCTAATCAAATCCAAGCACACATCATCAACCCAATGGGGGCTTCCTTGTGAGCTAAGAGTTAAAGTATGTCATGAAGTGGACTCCAGTCAAGCTTGGATAGACACCAGTTAAATTAGGAGCCTATGGTAACTTCTTATTTCAGCCAAACTTGATTAGGGGCTGCTTTATGTCCAAGTCTGGCTTCCTTTTTTTTTTGTTCCTTTTACATTAAAGCATCCATTTAAAGAAATTCAATGCAATCATTTTAAGACTGAAGACTTCGCTTCCCCTCTGATGCAATTGCAAGTGCATTTCCATGCCACACCCCTGATTTTTCGTGGTGCATGCTTGTCATCCATATGAAACTACATTATCAGCTCTTGTTCTGTGCCGTCAGTGTGGAGAAGACAGCTTGTACTTTATGCCATTAATGATTTTAAGCTCCATGCATTCTTGCATTCCTGCATTTGTTCTACTTTTCTAAATTGAAGGAAAGCACATCATTGCAGAAATCATGTTATTTTTTATGAAACAACACTTTTATTACTAAGTCTCGCATTTTTTTAAAACTTGAAATAGCCTACTCTGGAGTAAGTGACATCGATTACAACAAAACACGTTTTTCATACATACAGGATTGAGGAGTTCCCATAGCAGACAACTGATTTTGTTCTTGAATGTGCTTTTGTGGGCTCTCTGCCTTGAGGTTGACCACTTGGTAAAATTGCTAGACAAAATAATTTGTTATTGTGGGGAAAAATAGCAGGTTTTCAATTGTTTAAGTTACTTTGAATTCCTGCTAATTTTTGCCCAAAGACCTCTCTTGCCCAAAAAGTTCTTTAAGACATAGCTGACAGAGTGACATTACTGCATTTACAGAAGAAAAAAACTCCAGGAAAACTGTGAAAAGCACTGCTTTATGATTGTCTAAAGACGTAATCACATATGATAGAGGCTAGACTATCCATACAGCAGACAAGGTCAGGCCTGAAGCTTTCTCTCTTCTGATACCAAGATTTTAAAACTAACTATCCCTGCATTAGGCTCTGTGGAGTGTGTGTAGGATTTTATATTTCTGTTGGTAACAGCACCCCAGAGCCCAAGGGACAGGGATCAATGTACCAGAGACACCTTTTATCTTCATTTATGGTCCTTATGATGAGCACACTGATACTCTCAGTCAATAGCCCATACTATCAATGATGAGGTTAGCTAATCAGAGAGAGTGCATTGACAAGGCTATTTTCTCTGGTCAATAAAGATACCATTGATTGACATAAGTAGCATTACTTCCTGTCCCATCCATTCTGTCTTGGACAAATGCTGTGTGTCAAAGAGTGATGGATCCATTGAGCAGCAGTGCTTGGACTCAGGGTTGTTCGGTTGTGCTGTTTACCACTGCAGATGCTTCACCATGTTGATTTGTATCAAAACCTAATTGACCTCCCCTCTTATGAGTACAATACAATGAGTGGATGAATTGCTGATTTTAACCCACTGACCTCTTAAACTTAACCTCATCTGTAACTTCTGACCCTAAATCCAATTCAAACAGATTGTGTATACTTACTTATTAGCATTCATAACACTGACATACCCTTTCCCCCCATAACCTTTTAGTTACTGACCTACAGGCCTCTGGGGTAGTGTGTGGCTACAGGACCCCATGAGGCAATTCAAGGAACAGTTCATCACAAAATTAAAATTCAGCCATTGTAGTCCCCGTGTATGATTGGTATACACTTCTACGCTACCATCAGTCTGATGGTCCATCAATATGGTCCTCATTCCATATGCATCATATGTATACACAGGAAACCAGTTTTAACTATTTTGACTTTGTGCAGTGTGTGGAAGTTTGTGACAGAAAACCAGCTGTGAACCAACTGGAATTGGAACTTTGACCAGTATATAATCCAATTTCTTCTCACTACACTTTGCGACACTAGAAGTAAGCCAATCTTTTTTTTTTTTTAATAAAATAAATCAATTGCCCCAGCTGCTCATGCAACATAATCAAATTGCTAAGCTCTGTGGCAACAGAGAAATTAACAGTGTGTTCCAGCATCCCAATACCATCCTCCTCTTTACAGAATATTGTAGATTTGCAACACATGCAACACGTTGTAAACACTCCCGTACAAGTGTTTTTGCCTCACAGGTCTGAAATAGAGGCTTACAGGCCTGTAACTGAATATACACATTTGCAAATAGAGTTTGCAGACAGACACTGAACTCTTCAGCCTGCAAGTATCTATATGCAGGCTTACAGCACAGAATTTACAGATACAAACATAAATGTACAAGTTTACAAAACTATGGTTACACATACAAAAACCCTGATACAACCACCCCACCCAAAAAAAAAAAAAATAAATAAAACAAAAAGCCCTCCAAAGTGAGCTATGTATTTACTTCTGTCTATCACCACAACATCAGCTACTACTCACAAAACAACAAACCAACAGTCTTCATCACTTTAACTTAGCTTCCAACAAAGCATACACTTTATCTATATGATTACCAGCTAACAATATGCTGGCTAACATCAGCCAGCTAACACCATGTTAAGCTAACCGGCATCTTGCCTCCTTAGCTAGCCTTCCTTATAAACCAAAAATGGCAAGCAACAAAGTATACACCAGTCAACAACAAGCAACAAACAATATGTTAAGGTAACTAGCATGCTGCCTGAGCCACCAGTCTTCCTAGTTTACCTCGTTTTAGCAAGCAACAAAGCAAACACAACCAGATACAATAAAACAGGTAAAAAACAGTTGAAGCTAAGTTACCTGTTGTCATCACTGGAAGCAACCCACCAAACAAACTAACCAAGACTCTTCAGCTCTCAGCTTCTGTCAATAACATAATGAGATAACATTTTCAAGATTCAGCCAGACTTACCAGTCTTTTCCTCCAGTGACTTTTCTTCATATCCACATCTATTTACTAGAACTGGCTCCAGTGTCGGCCATGTTTTCACTGGCAGTTTTAGGCTCCACCTTCTAATGCCCGGCTCAGTCAACAGGGACAAAAGTGACAGCCAACATCCACTGCCAACTTTGTATATTTAATATTTCCCTCTTTTTTGGTTTCTATCACATCTTCCCATTGTACTGTGAGCTCCACAAAATACACAACATGTGTTTCTGACCACAACAAGATTACATCTTGGATGTAATAAATGGGAATTTAGCTGCCCTACCTCAGGCCTGTTTAAAATTGCTTGCTGCTTCGCCTGTTTCCTTTTTTTGCACCCAGTGAGTTTACTTGCTTGCTCTTTGTTGTGTCTCCAGGTGTATCACCCCTGAGAAAGACATGTTTTACACCCTGTAAATTTGGAGCATGCAGTTTTCCAAATTAATATTATAGGACGCATCCTGTGGAACAATGCAGTTAGATTAAACAACAGGGGTTGATTTGCTCCATACTTGTTTTGGGTTTTTTTTTTGGATGAACTTCAACATTCGGGGCGAGTACTCAACAACTAAGTTATCAATTGAGGGGTTACACATTGTTTTGAGTCTGAAATCAATGGGATGTGAACATGTAAGGCCTCACAAAAAAAAGTAAGCCAACCATTTGGGACTTGAATTCATCCCTATCACTGCCATCCTCTCAGACAGATTCATAAAAATATGACACGTCCATAATAGAACTGTCTCCGAATCAACTGTATGTAACCCACTTAGGTATCTTGGCGGTTGATCCACCCACACTATCCCAAACTAACCCAGAGGGATAACACTTGCCAATCAGAGACAAGAGATTGGTCACAGCTCTTCAAAAATGTTTCTTTAACTACTTTTCTTGCTCTCTTCCCTGAGGGTAGGCGACAACACATTATAAGTGTAAGATTTTACTTTACAGGAGTCTTTTCAAGTGATAGCTGTTAGATGTCTGCCTCAATGATGGTCTCCTTCACAACTCAGTGTCACAATGCAATATTGTCATTTTGACGCCCTGGAATGAACTGTTTCGTGTCCTTGTCAGTCACATCTATTGTCTGTTCTCAATACACGGTGTTTTATTTAGAATAATGCATAACCTAAAGTATTGTTTCCTTCAAAGGAGAATAATTTATAAAGATTTTTTTTTTCTCCCAGTTTATCTCGGTAATTATCATTCACAGCATTTTATTCACAAGGTTTTCTGTTAATGTTTCTGTCTGTTTGTCAGAACTGAAGCTATTAAAGTATTAAATACGTCGATCTGATCATGACTCTGAAAGTATAAAAATATGACAATCACGCTCATACACACTCAGACCATACTACATTCACAAACTACTCACATTGCGTCATCTTAGGGGACTGCTGTAGCTAGGCATCATGCACATATCCAGTATTCCTGCCACAACACTGATGTTTGTTCCCCTTCTTTTTTTTTTCTGTTGCTTCAGTGAAGAAAGAGAACATGCGTGAGTGGAATTTGACAGTGAAGAGATTTGTGTGTGTGTGTGTGTGTGTGTGTTTGGTGGGGGGTGGGCACTATGTATTCTGCACTGTGTATTCTGGTCAGGACTTCAGGACTTAATGCTGGTAGAGGTGAACTTAGGGAAAATTCATCTTTCTGAGATGCAAAAACACCATCACTCCTTCCGGTGCTCGATCTCTGACCGTGTGTGTGTGTGTGTGTGTGTGTGTCCTAAGCGTGCACACTCATTCATGCTACATTTGTTCACATTGGAAGTATACACAATACATACAGGCGCATGCGTGTCTGATCATTTGTTTGTGTTTTGTAGTGGTTGCTTGCAGGATTGTAAGTGCATGTTCACTGTCTGTGTGTGTATCCATGTGTGCTCAGGTGCTCAGCATCCCAGGCCTACATCCATAGGGAAATCTCTTCCACTTCTCAATGTCTGCTTGGACACAATATATCTGTGTTCGGACTGTCACTCCCAGTTGGGGCTCTGTGCTCCGATGTACTCGTCATGCAGCTTTAGTTTACCTCTCTTCTCCTCCCCTACTGCTTTCTCTTTCTTTATTTCTATCTCTCTTTCTCTTTCATTGTCTGTTCCTCTCTAAGTCCCACAGCAGACAGACACACAAATACTCACAGAGGTATACAAGCACCAGTGCATTCATGCACATATTCGCATTCAAGTACATGCACATGCATTACTCATCCAGTTGCACTCTGGGATATATGACTGACAATATATCAGACAACTAGTATCTGACAGAGGTGGTGCAAAGTCATGAGTCAGTTTCAAGTCTCAAATACCAAACCAAGTTCACAGCGCCAAGTCATAATGCATTTTTTTACTTTTTTAAATGGCATGCAAATTTTGACAGTTATTGCTTTCATGTCTGATGCCTGTATGTGTAAATGTTTGCCTTTAGAGATGCTGTTACCTCAATAACATAACTGTCAAATACACTCAAGACTGGATTACCAGTTCCACTAATGTATGGATCTGTTTTTATTCATACAACAGGGATCAAACCACAAAAAAAAGTATGTTATATTGCATATTGCTGGCACTTGTGTAGGTGATATTGGGATTTGGGATCTTCCTTTTGGTTCTTGGCAAGCTTGGTGTATGTATGTATTTGACAATTGTATTATTGAACCTGGGACAGCACTGTTTCCAGTCAGATGTTTAGGAGATATTTATCAATGTGGTAATATGCTCTGAGGCATAAATACATGAAGAGATGTCTAGTATAGCACAGACTCTCCTAGTAGTATAATGTTGTAAATTCTAAGTCACCGCTGCTTGTCATATACATGAAACTTTCTCTTCTACGTTTTGTTTGAAGTACCATGGCATCAGCAGAGGTAAAATATTTTGGTTTTGTTTGACTGTTTTTTGCTCTAAAGCCTGCTTTTAAAACTAAAACATCTTAGCACTCCTCCAGTGGTTAGTTTTCCAACGTAGTCTTGTATTTCATGAATGATGCCACGTCTTGTGTCGTCATGTCCCAAATTAATTTTGTGCTGTGAAAAGTGGTGTAAATAGAAAAATGAATGGAATGCTTCACAACAGCAGGTTATATAAAAGTCCAGCTTGTGAAAAGCATGATAGCGTGGCGCTGAAAAAAAATAAAAAATTGGATGAATATATTCAGCCCCCTCACATCACATTTTATCAGTTTGAGCTTCATGGGAAAATAAGTTATTATTGCTGTGCTATGATGTGACCAAAAAAGGCAAACTAGTGAGAGTCAGTATAACTAAATGTATCTCACTCTAAGGTTGCAGTTGCCATAAAAAGGAAACTGATTTTTATATATATACCTGACTATTAAGAACACAGTGGGGTTTATGTCTGTAAATGCCTGCCATTAAAGTGGGTTTTTTTTACATATCAGGTTTTTAAATCCATCTTCATGAACTACTTTTTCACGAGTTCTTTGTAGATATTAGATAGTACATGTATCCTTGTCATTTCCCATCCTGCCACTACCCTTTTCCTGAAAAAAGACAGAGAAATATGAGCGAGACAGATTGAGAAGTTGCATCCATCTCTCTCGCTCTTATTTCCCTCATTTGCAGCCTTCAAAAACACCAAGTTAACACAGAAATGGAACCAAAGTAGCGTTTCATTCCAGCCGTTCCTTTCCTTTAGGTAGTGATTGAATTTTCCTGTTGCCTGCACAAAGCCAGTCCCCTCAGGACCATTGGCATAAATGCTGGTGGAAACTTGCCTGTTAATCCACTAAGGAGAAGCATGTGATGAGATGTATCATGTTCGTCATGCCCGTCGCATCAGACACACACACAGGCACCCACATGTCTGTCTGTCCAGCGGTGGAGGGCTGAGTATGGAGAATGCCCCGTGTTAGTGTAGAGAAAACTTCAGCTGACCTGTGGGAAATAAAGATCCCTCTCTGGTTAGTCAGCCCTCCATTTGGAAGACTGGCTTGAATGGCTTCTCTCTCAGTATCTACTATATGTGGGAAAGCAGAAAGAGAGGAGACAGATGGATGCAGGATACAGAGATAGAAAGGGAGGATGGGTTGTGGTGCAGGGAGAAAGACAGCACGACTTTCACCTCCAGATACAGACAGACAGCGGCAGTTAAAAGTTATCCTCCTGCATCGTTTCTCAGTCAATACACCGAGTCTGTATTTAGTCATGGAGAACGTTTGGTAGTCTAGAGATACTGCTGACAAACGTAGGGTCTCCATTAGATGTTTCACATTCCTCTGAAAAGGGCTAGATAAGTTCCTCTCAAGATCAGGATGCTGATCAAACTATAAAGGTTTATGAGAGCGTGCGCCAGTGCATGTACGTGTGTGTGTGTGTGTGTGTGTGCATGCGTGCGTGCATCATATGCGCCATTCCTCACGTTACACAGCAGGTCTTTGATCTGATTGATGCGATTGGACTTGATCTACTCTTTCATCAACATCAAATAAAAGGGTAAAAAAAATAAATTGTGTTTTCCCTCTCGGGCAATGGCACAAAGGGATTAAGATAGATAGTGTTTACCGAGTGTGTGTAAGTGTGCTCACAGGCAGTATTTATCACTATACTGTGTAAGCACACAGCTTAGTGTCCTGCAATGCCACTATAGCTTCGGATATACAGTAAGAGGCTATGAAAATACAACACTGTGCAACCGTGTTCCCTCAAAATTCACTTCTTGATCCCGGGATCATCAAGTTATGCCTCAGTTCCTGGCAATCCTTGTGTAGTGACTATATCATTGTTCTGCACAATAAGTATTAAATGATGACCAGTGACCCCTAAGAGGATTAACATAGCTACATTGCATGACAGTCACAGTCCACTGTTTACCAAATGTCTCGAGTCTTACCTCACACTTTCTCATTCCGGTAGTTTACCACGAAAAAAATTGCCATCTGGGGGGAAGATATGTGCATGTGAACAGTTTTCACACCATTTGAATCGTTACTTCCATACAAGGTCTTATATCTTCTGCTATGCAAGATGAACATGAGCCTGTTCACATTTCACTGAGGGCCTTACAGTAGCTTTTAGGTCTTCTTGTATATGTGTTGGAGGAAATATCCTCTGCCAGTGTTATTAGGCAGCCTGTGTGTTTGTTCCTAGTAGAATAAACACTATGGCTGTTTTGATAAACCATGAAGCCTTCATTTCACTTTGTATATCTAGGCTGCAGCTGAAACTCATCCGCAAGAAATTTGCTGTGCCATTCTCAAGAAAATTGGTTTGGCTGTGTTGCTTTTTGAAAGGACTGGAGCTAAACACTGGGTCTGCATGTTAAATGCCAGCGCTCTTTCCTCCAGGGAGGTCTCTTAGCTCTTAATAGGCATTTTGTTTCGAATTTCAATTTACTAGGAGAAAACGGTTTATTCTTTTGAATAATATGAACTGAGACAGAGTGAGGTCCCTCCTGGCCCCGGGCACTCTCGCAGCACACCGCTGGCCCTGGGGTCAAAACGCATGCCGTGTTTGTGAAACACGTGCTGTATGTGAGTGCATGTGCGTGTCTGTGAGCTCTCCGTCGGTCTGAGTGTACTGTACGTTCCCAGCATTAAACAAAAATGAGAAGCGCTCCACTCTTCTGTTCTGTGCGCTCAGACATATGGTTTAATGACTCACAGCGAGCGTTGGGGTGACAGCAATGTAATCTCTCTATTAATTTATTTTAATTAAAAACATGAGTGAAATAACAACATATGAATTCATATGAATGCACATGTCTGGTGTCTGGTGAGTGTTTTAACATTTTTGTGTATGAATGAGTGTGTGTGTGCATGTGTGTGTGTGTGTGTTTATTAACCTTTTGCCCCTGTCTCTGCCTTATGTCTCTCAGGTCCCAGGAGCCTGACACTGGGCCACTTAACACATGCATACACTGACACATCACAGGACATGACACACAAAAGCAGAAAAGTAGCATTAAACTGAACCCTGCATAAAAGAGAAAGTGACAGGGGAAAGAAGGAAATTATAAATGGTAAATCCTGCCTGAAGATTGAGCAACCCATGCAGTTAAGGAGTTAAGAAAATGTCCCATCATCCACAAATCTTCAGCAGTTTGGTGAAAAGACAAAGACACTTTTGAACAATAACAATCACTTGTCTTACATAGATTTATTATTTATGTTCTATTTCCCAATTACACATCTGGTCATGTACTGTAGTGACTAGGATATGTCACTCAGTTCTCATTGTGTGTCGGTGTGTGTGTGTGTGTGTATGTGTGCACATGCATACACACGCAACCTCGCTGTGTGTATGCATGCATGCATGCGTGGGAGTGTGTTCCAAAGTAAAACAGTCCCAGAATACAAGTTTACTGGAAGCAGTGCAATCAAGGAGAGAAACAATACAAACAGATGGAGTCATCTCTCCCAACAACACACACACACACACACACACACACACACACACCACACACAGATGTCCATAGTTTCAAAGATTGCTATCAAAACATCTATGAGCACCACGTTCCCCCATTAACAAGGCAGATGATCTTAAACGGTTTTGTTTGTTGGAGTGACAAACACCCACAGACAAACTGTAACACATCTGAACACCCACACACACTTGTACCAGGTACTGTAGCTTAGTATCCATATGTCGTGCTTCCTCTCCAGTGAAAGAGAGCAGGTCACCTCTCTAGAAAGAGACTGTTTTTCTAATTAAAGGGAGAGCCTGTTTCCACCTAACTGTAACAAAAGCCCTGATGAAAACTATCTGTCACACCAAGTCAACTTCTAGGAAGCGACTGAAGAGCAAAGTTTAGGATAGCGATACACACATCATAAACCTCGACTTGTTTTCCTTGTTTGAGCAGTTTAGTTTAGTGAGAACGTTGTGTTGACAAATAATTATTTTTTCCAGGGATGCTTAAATATCTGGCAGGGGAAAAAACGTGAGGATGAGTACTTTTTAAGAGAGACACTAAGCAATTGACAAAATATAGTGACTCATAAAATGGATTGATCTAATATTTCCTAAAATCACCAGCCAGTCTCTTCTTTTTCATCATTCTACTATCCATGCCTGAGGAGTCCCATCCATGTAGAGACAGGCAAGCAGGCATATCAGACATTAATCAAAGCAAGCATAACGTGATTTGAACTGTAAAATATAATACCAGATTGGGTTTTGCGTTTCACATATGGTGTCATTTTAACTCTCATACTAGTTTAACAGAGGTCAAAATAAATATAACAGCACCGGTTGAGCTGATTCTAGGATCTAAACATTGTAAAGGGGCTGCAGCACTGGCTTCTCATTTAATCCCGCAGACCTCTATCTTGACTGAATTAAGCTAAGCAGGAAGACGAATGTCAGCCCATTTCGTTATCACACTGAACTCCATCTCTCAGCTATTATGCAATTATTTCACCCAATTCTGTGCACAGGCTTTCCTATCATCCAATGATCATCTTAGCTGAAGAATGTTTAAACTGCCTTACTTGTTTTGCCTCTCTCCACTGCCATTGCAGTTTATGCTACTTTGCCACTACCCCACTGATACGAGTGCCATGACCCCGTCTGCAGCCCCCAAGGGATTCATAATATGGATGTACACTACTGCTATACTGTATATTCATATTATGAAAGGTGTTAATGCCAAAGTCAATTAAATACCTATCTCTCACAAGCTGATCTCTGCATCCATGCTGCTTCACTGCTGCCTGCTTTCATAAATATAACTCCCTCCACCTGTCCAGCATTCTCCCGTATGTACTTTTAGTTCTATTCAAATTCTCGAAGCTTTTTTTGTTTTTTTTTAAAATTCGTGTTCGGTAAATATTGTGTATCTCAGGCTGTACCACGGGGAGTTTGTGAGCTCATAGACAGTCTGTGTCAAGCTTTCTCAGCTAAAAACTAAAATCGCCTATCCCTGCAATAAGTGGGTCAAACCTTAACATGAGTGTCTTGTCTGAACTGGAAAGATTTACATAACTGCATTAACAAAGGTTGGAATACAGTCAAGTTCTCTTGAGAACCAGAAACAAAACCAAACAGAACAAATCAGCAGCAGGTTAAAAGGATACACTGATACATTTCAGGTATAAAGGGTGTGAATCCAGTGTGTCTAAAATGTCCTGCAAGTGTATTTCAGTAACAACATAATTATTGTAGGTGACAGGAGCACAATGCCATTATGAGTGTAGGTATAATGTCCTCTATTATGACCCCTCTGCCATCATAGGTCTAAAAACTCTCAGTGGGATTGTGATGGCACGCCACTCTAGGTCCTTATTGATATTCTGTGCCACACACTTAAGAGGTGAAGAGAAACTTTGGAGCTGCAGTTTGTCAAAGAGCACGTGAACTCCAGGCCATAAGGTCAGGTCAATGTGTGCCAAACTCTCCAGCAGACGGGTTTGTTTGTGTGCTCGAGAGAGTCAAGCCCCACTTGCATTTTGATCGAGAGCTCGCCTACTATATTTCTCTCTCGTGCTCAGTGGCTCTCTATACCTCCTTATGCGTCCCTGTGGAAGTCAGGTGGAGTTGAGGTAGGGGAAAGGCAGGGCGGGAGTGGGGTAGGGGGAAGAAGAATATCGGGAGGCAGAGCTGGCTGAGGGGAGGTTTCAATCAGTGAGCTTGGCAGTTGCTCTTCCGCAGTGGAATGCCAGGTCACCGCTCCATTCTTTGTTCTGGGAAGTTTCTCTTCTAGTGGGGCTCTGCTGAACTCACAGGAGTACTATCAGATGGCAGAGTCAGCCCTGGTGAGCATAAAGGGAGAGAGACATACACAGAGACTGGCAACTATTCAACAGAAGGGCCAAGCAGGTCTTGCCAAATCCAAGGCTCAGCTCAGACTGAAAAAAAAAAACACTGATTTACTGGAATCCCACGCCAGGCCTGACAAGTCAATTCTGTTGGAAACATGGATCAAAAAAACAAAAACTCACAGAAACACAGCTAACTTTGGATGAGCTGAATGTGGCGGCAGTGACATAGCCATATCGACATCTGCTTACGCTGCCCCGAGAAATATTTTCTTATTTGTCTTCAGTATCTTCTCCTGACAGCTACAGTATGATTAACAGTGTCATAGTAGTCTTCCATTGCCAGACCTCTCTACCCGCTGTGCCAGTGCTGGAGGATGGTCTGGTTACACTCGTATATCATTCTGCTATAGGGAGAAAAATGCTGTGGCTTGTTTTGTATTTCTTTAAACCAATGACAATTGTAACAGTAAAATGCAGAGGAGGAGAATTCAGTAGCAGGCATACACCCACAGTCTACAGCCGGGGAGCCAGACTAATGTCATAGTAATGTTTAAGAAAATCAAAGCACAAAATAATGAAAAATGTACAAAGGAGCTGAAGCACAAAATCGGGTGCATTGCCTATTTAACATTTAACCATAATACCAATAACAAGAAATCCACAATCTCTCCCTTCAGGATCCTGAAACCTAACAAAACACAGGACGCAGGACCCGTCTCTTGTATCAACGCTTTCTGCTTTACATGCCCTACTGTTCCCCCTGACCTTGTATCTGTGACTTCTGTGTTAAGGATATCACACTTCCTGTAATGGAAAACAAAACTAAACCAGCAAACGGGATCCAGGCAACAATTATACTTTCTTCCAAAAATCTGTAGAATCACTAAAATATAAAATATTTTAAAAGCACCCTAGATGTGATCTATTTCACTTCGTAAAAAAATGGTTCGGGGCTTTACAAAAGCACAAAAATAGCATCATAAAAAGCTTTACCTGTAAGTGATATCAGAGAAATACAGTACATTGGGAATATGAACCTTACAGTGTGACACAGTGACAAAAGAATACACAGAAAGTGATTCTGCAACATAACTCGGCTTTAAAAGCATCATTAAGATGTCGCAGCCTTAAGTTTAGAGAAGACAGAAATCAGTGAAGACTGGCAGCTACCTATGAGTTCACTTTTACAAGCCTGCAAACCACAGAGCTAAAATTCCTCTCACATGCTAAAAAAAAAAAAAGGTATAAAGGCGGAATAAGTTATGCATTTTAATGAGTTAGTCATGTCATTGTCCAGTTTAAATAACTTCATTCTGTGTGTGTCTGTGTCTGTGAGTGTGTGCATGCGAAGGTGACCGCTGGCTGTGACAAATAATGAGGACATCTTGAGCTGGACCAGACGAGTCAGGAAGGACTTGAGGTAGCCCTGTTAAAGCACAGTGAACTCCATAACCCAACAGACTAAGAGCCAACTAAGGATGTCAAGTAAAACCACGATTCAAGAGGCAGAAGAAGAGATACAATGAGAGTCAGACAGAGGGAGGGAAAGGGATGAAGAAGGTAAGAGCAGGTAGAGAGTTTGAGAAGACAAAAAACAAAAAAGATAGATTCAGAGAAATCTGTAGTGAATCCACAGATGAAAGAGAAACAGAAAAGAAGATGGCAGAAGAAAGACAAATGAGAGAAGAAAAGTAAAGGAAATAGGGAGTGTAAGACAGGATAGGAGTGAATAAGAAAGTGATAAGAGAGACAGAAGGGACTAGAAACACAATATACACAGACACACACACACACACCCACATATCCTGGGTGCCAAACCATCTAAATTGAGCGCAAATAAAGAACTGCAGCAGCGTTTGGCAACCTTCCAATTGCCATGCAGGAAGTTTAAAGACGGGATGATTGAGTAGTTTTTGGACTAACAACATTCTGCCTCCATATGAGCCGAACCCTCATCCTTCATCCCCCCGAAGACAGTCAGTTATTGGAGCTGTTATGAGCGATGATGTTAATTATGTATCTGACTATTTTTACACCAAGAAACAAGGGCAGATCGGATCATTACCGCGGCTCTGGTTGCAGACAGGTTGGCAGGTAGATGGTGTGATTTGAAAGTAGAGCAGACAGATGGGCGAGTGAGACCATGATTACCAGAGGATGAGAGATGATTGCAGCGGCGATAGCCACCGTCATTAATCAAACAATGGTCGATATGTTGCAGTGTGGTAGTGGCAATGGCAATGTTTTGAGGCACTGCAGATACACGATTTAACAACAATCGCCAAAAAAAATGCTAAGAAAAGATATAGTAGTAAATCTGAAGTGGTCTGTCAGGCTGTGTGTGATTGCAACTTGACAGAAATATGGTTATCACATTTTAATATAAATTGTTTATAATTTGTAACTTAATGTCTTTAATTGTCAATGTGCTGTAGATGTGTAGCGGTGAATTGTGTGTTGCCAGGTTGAGAGAAATCCATTCGGCCTGTGTATCCTCCTCCTGCATAACCTGCTGTGTCTTTTGAGCTAGTGCTTTAATTAATCAGGAGTACCTTTTCAATGGACAATTTGGTCACATCTGGAGAAGAGCTACAGACCAAAATCAATTCATTAACAACTTCTTAAGATCTACCAAAGCAGACTTAAGGGCTTGTTAGAAAGTGAGAAACCTGCAACTCCTAGTTTAGTAACATATGTACAATGATGAGACTGTCTCCCCTCGCAGATGACAGAATCAGATGTTTCTGCAGGTGATGTTTAAGTTCAAGTGACAACACATTCTCCAGCATGGTAATTATGACCATTTTATCCATCGGGGGGCAAAGGAATAAATTATGTGATATTGTTACAGAGCGACAAAATCTGCAGAGGGAGACGGTGGGATGGTTAAATGGGTCAGACATTATAGCAATATTGATATACAAGTGTATATCAATATTGCTTTCTGTTCCTTGACCTGAGCTGTGTAATTATTATTATTATAACTATAAGAACAAATGCCATATAAAAAAACACTTTAATGTATGTGCTGTTCTAATAGGGCAGTTACACATGATGTACTTCGCCAGTTAATTTGGAGGAACTACTTGACAATGAAATGATAGCTGAAAAATATAGACATTTTCAAGATCAGTACCAGGTTTCTGAAGGGATGTTTTGAAGTCTGGGTTTCAGTTTACTGCCTGCCACCGTCTTCCAGGTGAAAGGAATTATGTTTCCTTTTCCATTGTCCATATACGGTAGCTTTTTTTTTTTTTTTCTTTCACATGGGTTTTGCCTTTCAACGGGACTTTTACAGAGTGACCATTTATCTTTGCAGAATTCAACTCTTGACTTATATGTTGTGGTAGTGGTAGTTTTTACAGTAGAAACATAGTTGAACCGTTTTGCAGATACTTTCATCAATCGTCCAAGCAGAAGGTTTTGGTCATTGATTTGTTGATTGTGGTTAAAGATTAGAAATGATGAACGATTTCCCTGCGCTGTAACGGATGAAGTTGTTTCTGTGTGTTCATGTTGCTGTGTATCCTGCCTGGAAAACAAACCACAGCTTGTTCATACTGGAAATAAAAACACTCTCTCTTTTTGTCACACAAGTGCACATGAGGATGTGTGCACTCGCATGTACACATACACATACACAGGCAGAGGCCGCAGACTGTCTGCAAGGTCAAACCAGTGGATCAGCAGCATCCCCTACTGCCCCCATCCTTCTCTCTCTCTCTGTCTGAGCGTGTCACCTTTCTGCCCTCACCCTCTCCTCCCTCCCTTCCCCTTTTCTCTCCCATCTCCATGTGTCAGTGCTCCAGGTCCCTTTCTCCCATATCACTTTCCCCTTCTCCTTCCTTCCCCTTCCCTTCGTCCTCTCCTGGTGGGTCAACTCCTGACCTCGTGGTCTGACCCTCTGATCCTACTCTCCTTCCCTTCCCAGTAACACCAGCTGCCAATTTAGTTTGCCCATAGTTGTACTGCTGGAAAGTCCATAGCTGTAATCCAAATATAGAAGAAACTGAGCCTGAGCAACAGAAAATGGACACTTGGAATATCAACAATTTGTATTTAATTTGAACACAAAACATCTGTTATATTTAGGGTCCAAAAAAAATACAGCCTTTTCTTTGTACTCTCAAACCTCTTACCTGAAAGTGTACATCAGGTCTGCTATAAATAAAATAAGGTCTGAGCTGCTATGTTTCCTTTTCTTTTAAACCTTTGGGTAAGTACTGAATTCAAAGTTCAACTTCTACAGCGTCAATTCTGCTCACACACAAATTGTTTTATAGTTTCAAATATTGGGCTTTTATGTCTCAAATGTTATCACTCAACCTCCCTCGCAGCTGGGACTCATTCACTACCAGAAAACAACAACAACAACAACAACCCCTGTATCCAGGGGTCAAGGCAACTGACTATGCCTGCCATTCAACTGGCAATGCACAGCACCCTTACACCTATCACTGTGAGAGGTGGGCCCACATGGCAGCTGCATTGTTTTATATGGGCTGTGGCTGAGTGTGACCCCATGTGACCTGGCTTGCGGTGACAAACTTAAGACTTGACTTGGAATTGTATCAAATACTTTAAGTCCCAACTTGAACTTTCCCCCAAAGACTCCATAAATAAGGTGACTGCTTTTTATTGCTGAAATGTCACGTCTTTCTCTGTTAACTCCACCTTTCTTTCCATGCTACACCACATATTTGTCTATCTGAATGTTTTTCACACAGACCTCAGAACCACTCTTATCCTCCCAGCCCAGTGTGGTGGTGTAGACCTGGCCAACTTATCAACCAAGCTAACCCATCTTCTCTCCATTACACCACAAACAAATTGGTCTGTTACACCTCTGTCTGGGCCCAGATTGCATTTCTCTTCTCATCCCTCACCGCCTAAACATTCTTTCTTCTTCACTGTGACATTTTCAGCTACCTCCGTCCACACTTTCACATTGCCCTCGCCGGTCAGACATCTCCTCTCTCTTCATGTGTGCCCCCCGCCCCGCTTAACTGCCTTTACTTGTCAAGATTGAATCACCATCGCTCTGTTACTCACTTACACACATACACAGCACATCTCCAGAGTGTGTGTGTGAAATATCTACCTACACAAAACACGGTTATTGCTCTTACATACTCATGCCTGGGCTACCAGAGACATAACGCACCCAAGGATAAAAGCCAAAAGCTTTGTGTGTGACCACATTGAATTACTCAACAAATTATCTTCTTCTCAAGGTGTCAGTATATTCCAACAGAAGTGAATGGCATCTGAAAGCCCCTTCTCTTACATCTTCTGATGCCAGAATTGAAGACTGCATCTGACAGTCTGCAATTCTGACAAAGCGTATGGAGGTGACAAAGCATGCAGGCTTGAACCGGTGGCATTTTGTAATGTTCTACCCCAGAGCACAGACTTTAATCCTAGGTATTAAATTTAGATCTTGGTATCTCTGATTGAAACACAGTTGAAGTTCCTGAGTTTTATAAACAGTTCCAGGAAAAGTTCCCCCCCGGCTGAAAAGAGCTATTAGTGTGTAAGTGTATACTGTATGTATGTATGCACTTTCTGATGTTTGCATGATCGAGCCAGCCACTTGAGCTTTTGGTTTACACTGCATCCTGGAAACTTTTCCCACTTGTGTTTTTGACCAATCTCGGGTCACATGTGGGGTCTTGGCAGTGAGTTAAAGTCTTAACTATAGCTTTGGTGTTTCTTCCAATACTCTCCACTGAGTAAAATGATTTAACCACAGGACACTATCGGCTTTCGCTGCAGGCGGAGATGCAGTACGTCAGAAAATACTCCACCACTTACCTACATATATATCAAACCACACACTCGTGATGTACTCATGTACCTACGAACAGACGCTTTCCGAGTTTGATGACCATTATGTCGAGCCAGGCAATAGAGATATGTTCCTGTTGACTCAAATCTGTCAATACAGCCTTTTAATCAAACAGTCTTTCTCACCCTTTCACTCTCCCGGCCTCCCACATATCCTCCCAAAACAAACATATTGACTGGGATTTCAAGGAAGGATAAGAGCGGGAGAACAACTACAAACTTTGGGCACAGCGGCAGGTGATGAAAGTCTGACAGACATGTACAGTCAATTTTAGGTGTGTGCTAAGCATTGGATCTGGCCTGGTACTGTGAGGCTGCATTAATGATCTGACCTGGTCTATGCTCCATGTCGCTGAATTTCTGTGTACCCGCATGTATGTACATGTGTAGCACATGAGATGAATGTTCAATCATAGGTGTTTTTTTTTTTGTGCTCTCCTCACCTCTCAGAGGAGAGGCAGAAAGCCTGAAGCACAGATGAGAGTCCTGCAACACGAGCAGACACATAGCAGGTTACGTGGGTTAATACAATGTGGGACTGAGAGTTGTAGGATGGATGGTATGGGAGGAATGCAAATGTTTAATGTCCAAATGTCCTTGAGATATAGCTGATCAAAAAAACCCCACCAAACTCACATTGTATGTTCTGAGCTCTTACTTCTTCGAAGTCACAATGTCAGAATAAAGTAATACCTGCAATGAAGAGATTGCGATTTTTCACAGTTTGCCATAGAAATTGGCATAAAAATCAGTCTGGGTCACAAGACATAAACCCCCACCCTCTTTAAAAAAAAAAAAAAATGTGGTTCCCAAGAGCAAAGCCTAAAAAGAACAGTGGGGCCTGAAGTGATCTCCATTTTTCATCAGTGCACCATTCAAGCTGACCATAGAAAGCTCACAGTGGAAGTCCACAGGCTGTGCCAGGATCCTGCCTGCCTCGCAACGGCACACAAAAAAGAGACACAGCGATGTTTCCGTATGGAGCGTGGCCATGGAGCTGCAAGATAATCAACCCCATGGCTGCCTGTGCAAGCTTGTGACTCTCTTCCGTAGCCAAAAAAAGCAAGACGTCACCACTTATCTGCGTGTACCATCATCATGAGATCATTTATTTATATAACTCAAAATCACAAGTTTGTCCAAGATGGATTTCTAATCAGTACAGCATATGACAACATTCTATCCCTGAACCCTGATAAAATAAAATAAAATCTCCATAAAACATTTTTTTTTTATTATTTGGGAATGGGAAAAACATTGGATCATAGTGGACAAGAGCAACAGTAGAACAATGTCTTTAACAAAGAGAGGTAGAGAATACAAAATACAGTCCAACAAAAACTACAACGCATGCCTAAAATGAGCCAGATGTACCAAAAATAAATAAAATACTTAAATATTTGTAATGTACACACACACTGCTCACATGGCTTATTTTCCCTTAAATGCATTACATACAATACTGCTCTCAAGGATTTTCTTCCTGTTTTGCATACATGATACATTCATTACATGTCCAATATATATATTTATCAGATTGACAATAAGAGATTATTCACCAAGCACCCTCCATGTATGAGGAATGTGACTTGGTATATATTAAGATACTCTATGGGGGGGTGCTCAGGTCAAGGAAAAATTATTGCTCTTTATTCATGATTTTCATGTTTTCAGGACAGTGAAATGTAATCATTACACTTGATTTAGAAAGTCTGAAATGACTGAAAACACAGCTAGCAGATAGCTAACCTGCCTTCGTCTGAACTGCTTGTACAAAAACAAAAAAGTGTAAAAACAACATGTTTGTTCTCAGGGAGGTGCAGGACTATTTCTTGGCCCGGAGCTGTAACCTCCTGTTATCAGTGTGAGGTTGCCGGGCCAACAGCAGGCCAAGAAATAGACACACATTAAATATAACAAGATAATTAGTGAAGCTTTGGAAGTGCTGGTAGGCAGATTTTGTCACCTTTCTGGCTCTCAGCGAAGGGGAAAAAAAAAACGCTAGCAGCACTAAAATTTCCCAAAATGATGAGAACAATTCCCTTAAAATATGTAATAATGAGATTTGTTTGAATCATGGAATTAATAGCTACATAACACCCCCCGGTTTAAATCAAAGGTCACTGTGAGGTTATTATGGTGTAATACACTGTGTGTTTTATCTCTGTGTGAGCCACATACCGTAGTGGAGCCCGTATATACCAGCATGGCCACAGCACGAAACCACATTCTTCCATTCAGACCACAAAACTGTCTCTCCCCATGCAGGGAAAAACACTTCTGATGATGGGAGGAAAGACGTGAGGTGAGGGCATTTCCACTGCATCAACTTAGTTTAGCTTCGTTGTGATGTTGCTGACCACTCTGAAGTTATTACAGATTTTTCTATTGCCTTGCCATGATTCAGATTTTACTAAACCTGCTTACATGTTATAATATATTAGTATTTGAGACTACAGATGACAGGTTTTTGTTTTTTTTCATTTATTTGGCAGGCAATAATGTGGATTGTTTGTACCTATATAACCCTAGTTGTTGACTTTATTGGTATTTCTCTTGAGCTGAAATAAACACCCACAAGATGAAAGAAAGCCAGCTGTTGGAAACTAACTGATAATTGGTGTCCAGTGTTAAAACACTTTTATAATCCATTCTGCAATCAATGCAAAATAATCACTGTGTTATCACCTGCACAGAGTTTTCAGGGGGAGACAATACTCACTCCACCTACTACCGCCACATCTTTCTGGATGGATGCCATACCACAGCAGACCTAAATAATAAGCAGTGTGTCAAGTTGGGAACACTCAAACTCCTACACGTAAATCTCTGAGGAGCTCCAGTGCAAACAAAACTTTTAGATTAGAATTAGTTAGAATTAGATGAGTCCATATCCGGCACAGTTAATTGCCTCATCATGATGTCCCACTGGATTCGAGCACTAATGTGACATCTTTATGCATGACAATGAACAAAAATAAAGACAGGATTCATCTGCCTACACTTTTGTTTTTTTTATTTATTACTTTACATACAGTGTTGCCGGTCCTTTTCAGAATTTATTTCCTCCATACCGGTATGAAAGCGCACTTGAGCATGGTGAGAGTGCTACTCAACACACTGTATCTTCAGTCTTTATATTTCATTGCTGATTAGAGTCTTGTGTGTGTTGTGTCATTGTGCAAGCTGCATATTTGAGCACTGCATATGCAATGCAAGCTGTATTCTCCAGCCTGCAGTTTGTTTGGTAGTGCATTTCTGCATTTCTGCAAGACTTGTTTGTTGCCCTTAGATGTGGGACCAAAGGATATTCATGATATCGTGAAACATGGTTATACATAATTTCCCATGCATGCTTTCCTGCACCACAATATTTTTTAAAAGACATAAATAACATTATCTATGTGTCTCTGTGGAGTCAGAAAGCAAAACTCGCAGGCTGTGGCCACCTGGAGAGAGAGAAACCCTCCACTTTCACATTTCCAGGCCTCATTCTTACAGCAATACCTACTCACTGCCCCCTATAAGATGATGGTGAGTAAAGATGAACATGATGATAGTAAGCATGATGGCGGCACTGGTGGTGGTGATGAGCGTGATGATGATCATGATCTGCTATTGCTGCCAATGATGGTGTTGAGACTTTCACAGGTGTAGAGAAGCGGCGCAGATACGCCGGCTATATCAGGTTGACAGTAGGGGTCCTCGCCAGCAGCAGCAGGATAGGTGAAATCACATTAAGTGGAATGAATGTGATTGGGCCCCAGGCTTGTCATCAACACACAGGCCTCCAACTGTTTCTGGATCACATTGTGAAGGGCAGCGAAGAAAGGATATAAAAATTGCATGCAATTTACTGGAGGGTGTTTGGCGGTATGTGTGAATGTGTATATTTGAATGTCAGAATGAGAGTTTGTCTAGTGTGAAGCCTGAGCAATGAAACAGACACGCATCGGGCCTCTTACAGAAGAAACAGGACAGAAAAGCATCACTTTCAAATCGGAAAAGCGTCTGCTTTTCACCACCAGCAAAGAACGCTTTGAGCCCGAGCTCTACTACTTACACTGTCAAACAGCCTCTTAAGTGTCACCCTGTCTTGTAACGACACATGCACTCTGCCAGATGTCTCTATCTCTCTGTATCACTACGGTTCTGACAGCTTCTCTTTAGACTCTTATTTTGTGGATGGAACCATTTTTCTGATCCATCAATCCTCAAGAAGATGAGGGGAGAGGACAGGAAAGGAGACAGCAGTAAAGGAGAAAAGAAGATAGAGAGGATGAATGTAGTAGACGTAGACGAGAGCAGACTTATCAGACATATAGAGTGTCTCTCTCTGATTAAAATAGCAAGTTTTGGAATGACGCCCTGTGCTGGTTGTGAAGCGGCATGGCTATGTGAAGGTCCAGGTCGATAGCACTCCACCGCAGCAGAATATGAAAAGTATTGATCTGCTTTTTACCTCGGACAGCTTTGAGCACAAAGCCTGTGATGTTTCTGTAGCCAACCTTCAAAGTCAATACGCTTTTTTCTACATCACTCTAACTTGTAAAGAGAAGGAAAAGAGAGAAAAACAAATTCCTGTCATATCAGACAGAGGGATGCTTTATCTTCTGAGCTTCATGTTGGAGAGGTCAGACTGGTTGTTGTTGTTTATTACCTCACGGATCTCATGTAGTGGAAGGGGAGGGATAAGGGTGATGAGGGTCCGGGTCAGATGATGCAAGGTTAGAGCCGTAGAGAGGCAGTTTGTGGCAGGGAGAGACAAGGACTGGAGCTCGAAGGATGAGGGCTCGCCAAGGCCACAACCCCATGTCTGTCACACATGTACACATGGGTGGTGGCCTGGTGGAAGAGGCTGACTTCTCATGTTTGTGAATTAGCCAGACAAGATAAAAACACAATCTTTTTTTCCTCTCTTTCTCTCTGACAAAAGCAAGAAAAAAAAGACTGTTCCACAAAAGCAACTTTAGGCCGTCAGACTGTGGAAAATCGATGGAATCAAGAAAAACTGACAGAAGCACTTAAGTGTACGAATCCCCATGTAAGAGATTCTCCGATCTCGGAGCATCCTTTGAGATCACACAGAGCTGCTCAACACAGGAAAAAAAAAACCCAGACAGACACACAGAGGGAAATCAAAGTCAAAATTCATTTCACTGTTTTGTATTTTTTCGTGGAAATTTGCATTGCTCTCATCCACCGCCATAATGCTCTAATAGAATATGAGAATACACGTATGACGCCGCAATCACAACCTTTATTATAAAGTCTCTCTGCCTGATTATCTCTCCCGGTCACCTCCATCAGGTCTATTCAACAGTCTGGGCGAGGAAATGGAAAACAGAAAGAGTCTGTGATTAGAATCGAGTGAGTAAACGCACCGGGGTGGCTGAGAATTGGACACATCTGCTGTGATCAGAGGAGAGGTGTGGCTCTGCGGACCTCTAAGTAGCTGGATTAACCACTGGCCACGGGGCTATTGATGTTATTGAACTGACAGGCTGATGAATGGAGTCCTTCCGCAAGGTGTATGAGTCTGCTGCCGTGGCTGGTTAGTGTGTTCACAGGCCAGGTTCACGGTGTTTGAGAATACAGAGCTGCCCGCAATTAATCTTGAAAGCAAAAGATTTCTGTGAGGCGGGCTTTGATTATTTGAGGGAGAGTCAAAATTTGCATGATTAACAGGAAATGTGCCCCAAGGCCACATACCTCAACTACCCTTCGGTTAACAGCAATTAATCCATGTTATAAAGGTTAACCTGCCGTCTGTTGCCAGATGTGTGTCTGTCAATATGGGATCCCCATCAGTTTTGAATGATTCATTGCTTAAGGTGTAGAGCATATAGTCTACAGGGACAATGCAGTTGTTGGTTCTAATATTTTTCATTAGAAGTCATTTCAAAGCTATTATTTCATGCGAGGCAGCTGTCTCACTCTTCGTGCAGCATCTCATCGATTCTGTGAAGCACGTGTTTATGTTTGAATGATATGGCTAGTGATGTTCTATGTTTTTCTTACTGTAAATAATTTTAATATGAAGTCAAAGTGTGAGAAATTGATATTTCTTTCTAATTATTCTATATGTAAACAAAAAACTTTTTTGACATTCATATTTGTGATGTTTTTCTAGCTGTCTTTCACTTGTTGCAAGCGCTTTCACACACACACACACACACACACATGCAACACCTTCATAAAAAAAAACACACAGAAACATACTCTCTCACTGTCAAATCACACACAATCAAACAGGCAACATGTTTCATTTTTTAATTTCTTAAATTTCGATGACTGCAGAGGTTCCTGAGGGTGTTGTTAAGTTAATCCAATGATAAGGTCAGAAAGATTAGTCATATTGGTCTCCACATTCCTCCTCATTATCAGCTGAGCTCTTGAACTGCAAATCACTTCCTGTTCAGACAAGCAGTCATCATGACCAGAGTTGACCTGGATCCTCCCGGTTACAGAAAGCAAATTTTGGTTTTGGATGACACTGCTTTAAACAGATCACACCTGCCTCCTCCTTCATATACAGCCTAAAAGACGAATGAAAACCAAACACAGATTTTGGAAACATCAGACATACAAAGACAAGCCAGGAAGATAAATAGTGGGGAAAAAAGGACGTGGTGAACAGCAGCCGGACGAGTTAAGTTCATCTTTTATGGAAACAATCTGTTATTGTTCATCAAGAGAGCATAAGAACAACATTCTGGAGAATCATGAACAAAGACATCTGGTGATATTTCAATAAATATGTTGTCCCGGCTCCTATTTCATCTTTACCTTGTGCTGACCCAAAGCTCAACATCTTATCTAAGTTGGCTGGAACATGTTTGTAAAGGGATGTTGTTTTTTTTAATTTATGATTTATTTAATTTATTAAACATTTAGTACTGTTTGTGGTTCAGATGAAACATTTAATCATTACCCACTGTGGATAAAAAAAAAGTGACATGTCTATATACAATTATATATTTAGAGGTTATGAAAGTATTAGATTTAGCTGAGAAAGTTGTTATTATTGCAAAAAAAGTAATTGTAATATTACAATGTTTGGTTAAAATGTATAATTTTATCTCCTTGTATATAGTTCTGTTGTGATCATCGTTGTTAATTTTGTGTAAGTACACTGAGAGCCATTAAAACTGAGTCAACTTCTTTATGTTTTTCTAAAAAAAAACACCATAAATTCTAAAAACAAGAATGACAAAGAACAAAAGAGAGCAGCACAACCATTCACATAACAGGAAAACAGTTCCCAGAGTCTGTCCCTTCCTCTTTTTTCTTTTTATCTCTCATTTCACTACAAACAGCCGGATCTTTAAAAAAAAAAAAAAAAAAAAAAGAGAGAGAGAGAATAGCTGTGAGGAGACAAGTTGTCAGCATTTTAACCACAGAAATTAATTTCCTGCATGGTGGCATTTATGGCATTACAATTGTGGGAGTTGGACAGGCAGACATGTCTCCTAGCAGTTGGTCACGTACATCTACAGTGGTACACCTATAGGCACAGAGACTGGCATGCACACTTATATAGTCATAGTCTGGCATTGGAGCTGGTGCCAACGTATTGTTCAGCATGTTTAGTCTTGAGATAAGAATCCGGCCTTCTTTTGATTAAGTCATTTCTGGATATAATTGAACTACATCACACATGAGCAAATAGTTTGAGAGACGTGCTCGATTGTCACGTAGCTGAATGTAGCCTCAGCATAGACACCAAAAGAAAAATACAATGAGCTATGAGTCTGCAGTTAGCATTATGACATTCCTATTGAGCAATATTCAGAGAGTGCTAGAAAAAAAAACAACCTGAAGCTCACTTGAAAAGCTTTTCTCTGTCCACCTATTTCTGCACCATCCACGAGGCTAGTTTCAGAGAATTAGGCTTTTGACTGGAAGGCTGTTTCTTCAAATCCCTTAGCTGGGAACATGAGGGCAGAGCAAAAGAAAAAGCAAGCACATTCCCAAATAACTTTTGTGGAAGTGACCCTGAGAAAGGCAATTAACACCCGGCTGGTCAAGTAGAAACGCTCTGTGAACAACAGTGGGGGAAACGTTGGCTCCCAGAGGTGCGAATGTGTGTAACTGAATGTGGATGAAGTGGGGCGTTTCTGAAAAAAAAAAAAAAAAAGCAGCATAGCATGCTCAGTCAAACTAGCCTGAGTAAATAGAGGTAAATAAATAAATAAAGCCTGTTTTTCAGAGCTCAGTCAAGGAAGCACTGTCATGCTGGTTTGAAAAAGATCCCCGAACACTGTCTAAAGAGCACAGCGGGGAACGTCGCCTTGGCCCACATCCTGTGTAAATTCACCCCATTTCGGTTTATTCAAAACACAATATTCTCATTACGTTCAGTTGGCTCGCTGCAATGTCATTTCATCTGGCTTTCCGCACACCAGCACATTAGGCCCTTTGGTCTAGTAATGTTCAGAACATAACCCATAAAGAGCCATTGTAATGTGTCTCTGCCTCATTATTGCCCAGGTCAGTGTATGGAGCAACACAGGAGAATAGGGTGCCTCGTATGGCTTGTTAATTCAACACCTCTCTCATTCAGAGCAGCATTTGTACAGCTGGCCTTTTGAAAGGGAGTTCAAACTATGTACTCCTTCACATGCAGACACATAGATATGCAATGACACCACACATACACACACACACACACACACACACACACATTCACACAAATCCTAGTCCCGGCTCTGACATCACTCCACACCACTGGTTCCTGCCCAACCTTCAGCCCCCACCTTGGGAAATCACCCAGAGCCTGTCCAGCCACCAGGGCGTGAAATACACACCCCTGGAAAGCAACCGAGATGGGTGGAGGGAGTGGGCGGATGGGGTAGTGAGGGGCCAAGAGGTGGTGAGTAGCAAGTGTGTGAGGTTTGGAGATGGAAAATGAGGGATGAATTCAGGAAGGAAAATGCAAAGGGGAATGTCTGTCTGTGTGTGTGATTGTTCTGGAGGGAGTGGAGGAGACTACTGATTGGAGGGTTTAGGTGGCGAGAGATGGAATTGAAGGGGAATTAAATGGACACTAGGTATCAGGAGTAGGAGGGGAGAAAGGAGGGGGCGATTTGAAAGGAGGTCTAGGGGTGCACTCTTGGCCTTCAGACTGGGGCTCCGTCACGCCTCACATCTCTGTGAGCCACTTGGGCTTGGCGCTCCAGAGGGGAGTCGGCCCGACCTTTGTTACAGTGGAGGAGTGGGGAGTGACAAGGCATACCAGCATGTCTGACATGTCAGAGCAGTTGGCTGGGAGACCCTGAATCTGGTCGGGTCTGATGCCGGCCATCTGTAGCTTTAAAACAGGGCTAGACTTTTTTTTTAATTGATGAAAACCGCCCTGGAGAGAATGTGAGATTATGCTTCAAGGAGAAAACAAAGAGCGGTCAGTGAATAACGTGTTGATTAAATGTACGCCAAGTTATTTCAGCAAGAAAACAAGAGCAGCGTATCCTTGGAGGAACCCTAATGGTAGCCAAATCAAAGGAAGTGAGTTTTTTTTTTTTCTCAGCTGAAAGACAAATAGAAATATGCATGATCAGATTTGAGCATTGCTCAAGTCCCCAGTTGGATGTATTCATCCTTGTTCCATTTTCTCAAAGAGCTCTTTTTAATGTCACCCAGCGAAGGGAAGTGATGAAATGGAGCAATTATGTATCCATTTGTGCTATTCAGGTGAAACCAGGTGTAAAATTTCCAATCTGTGCACCTGCTGTATCTTCAATCCATTGTGCTTTCTCACAAGTGTTGCCTGTTAGATGGTAATATCTAAAATATGGACGAAATATAACATGCAATGAATCTATTTAGCATCATCATCCTGCATCCAGAGAAAAGGATTGTTGTTCCCGTATAGGTTTACCTCTAAAATTGCAGTAGCTAAGTAATGATAGCCAAACCCAAGCTAATCTTATAGGGGAAATATTACAGAATATGTTGTGTTGCAATAAGACGAATGTATTGCAATAAAACAAAAAAAAATTGTCTCTCAACAAGATGGAACATGCTTAATTTGATATCCAGACATTCATCCAGGAATATGAGACGAAAACAATGGACCATACGTGAAAACAGTCGAGTCATCTCCCGTCGGGCTGCAGATTAATTTTCATTTTCCAAACAGTTTGTGCATATAAATATTCATGAACCACCTTGAAAAACGATGGGCGACTTTACACAGCGGTCAGCGGAGAAACCAACTTACTCCACCCCGCCACCCCCACTCTCTCTGCAGCTGTGCAGAGAAGGCGGATGGTGGAGGGGGGGGGGGTTAGTTCATGATGAAAGACTCTCACTATCCACGACCTTTCCAGTCTAAAACAAAGATTTGCACAATTAACTACTTTTAAATGTCATCCAACTGCCAAATCTGCATATCAACACCAAGGTTTGCATAGAAATGAGGATGTTTGTAGAGGAATCGTTTTTCTCCCTGTCCCATCCCGATGCCACCAAATGGGATTTTTTTTTTTTCTCGTTTTAGCCAGGAAGGAAATGTAAATGTCAACATATCTTGTGTGGAGATTCTTCTGTTGCTAATTAACCTTTGCAGTTTAGAAGCTAGACTGAGCTCTGCCTAAACACTGCAATTAACTCCAGCTTGAGAGACAGAGAGACAACATCTGCATGGAGCCTTGCAACGCGGGGTATCACAGCGACTTCATTATCCCTGCCGACACACATTCTCTGAACACCTCACTTTTTTTTTTTAGGGCACTCAACGGTTGATATTTCCCCCAGGCAGCAGGAATTAGCCTGTTGGGAGGATATCAAAATTCTGTGGATTAACAAATCTCATTTCTTTTTTATCTTTATGAAGCTGGACAGGAAAACTGGTTTAGTCGTAGCCTCTGGTGAGAGGCAAAACCATTATATGAGAATTCATACTCATAAATCTTCATACATACCTCCAGGGTCAAGTTTGATTTCCAGATGCAGTGACTGGGAGAAAAATCCTTCCTCCACTAACCAACCTCAACTGTCCAAAACAAGTAAACGAGCCAGCGTAATTCAAACAATCTCCTCTGGTGTCTTTGTGAGGCCTCCCTGGAGCCTGAACTGCACAGGCTCCTCTGGAGTCATGAATACTTACACTGAGCCCGCTCCTGCAGCTCAAAGCCAGTGTCAGTTACAAAATCAACCCATTAACATCTTCACTATTCAACACTATGCTCTTTCCCCAACTGTAGAATCAACACAAGTCAATAGACAGGCAGGATACCACAGGTAGCTAGGCAAGCGAAATACCTCCTGGCTCCCTCGGGAGTGGGGTGAGAACACTATATGATGATGGACAGGAACTATTTTTCTTTTATATGCTGATAAATGTTGAAGTCCTTGGACTACTCAAGGCAGACACAGACAAATGATTGACATAATTTCCACGAGAAAGGAAATCTGGTTTGGAGAGGGCAGAGGTGAAGCTGGGAGGTGCCAGAGTAAAGTTGATTCGGTGTATGATGAATTGGATGACTGTATGACTGGAAGCTTTAGCGGAGTAGACCCTCCACAGTCAGTCAGTGAGAGAAAAAGTGAGAAAGAGGCCATTTTAACCACTAAAAAAAAGAAAAACATTGGATAAGAAGAAAAGACAATCAACAGGTTATACAAAATACTTAAAGACAAGACATGACTTGTTAAAGTCGAAGACATGCTGTCCACTGTAAATATCTTTCGGCATAAAGTTAAGAAATAAATTCCCAGAAAAAGAGATAGGGGCTGCACTGTATCACACGGCTACTACAGCAGATACTATCAAGTACTGTCAAATCTCATCATAAGCACTACCATTGGCTGGATCAACAAGTTACTGCAGGTAGTATTCTCTCACAAGCATCAAGATCTTCCTCTGATACATTATAAACAGGCTCTGACATACTTGGTATGCGACCATACTCACAAGATTGTGGAGGGAGGTTTCCAAAACACAGCCTTCATTGTGACTAGATGCTCTGCGTCAATTCTTGTGAAAAAAAAAAAAAAGTTCAAAGGCTCCTACTCTTTCGGTCAAAGACATCCGTCAATGTCAACTGTGATTAGTTCTGAAAAATACTAATTTATTGCGAAGACTAGACTAACGTCCTTGCAGGTCTGACATGACAAATGTCCTGTATGGTCAGCGTCAGTTCTTATCAGCACCTCATTAAAAATGTAGTGACCACATGAATATTTACCTAGTTTAATTACTGCACTCTATTGCTATTCTGTGTGCAGTGCACAAGCCTTTTCCTTTTACCCACGTGTCAGCCAAACCTCTGCTTCCACCTTGATGAATTTTGCACAAGTCTGAGGATTGTGAACTAGTGATGGAATCCACCTCAATCATCAATGGTATATACTCACATTTGCAAAGGCACTAATTGGTGGCAGTAAAATTCAGCAAGCTGCGTAATTTACCCAAGAGAGAAATACGAGCGAGGAGCAGGGAGATCAGCTCATTTGTAGCCAAGTGTTAAAAAAAAAAAACCCAGTCGTTCTAAAATGAAAAGGGCCTTCAACAGATAGAGAGGGGACCAAGCCAAAGGCCAAAATATGAATGTCTCTGCTCGCCATGGCTGATGGAGTACAAACCATTGAAAGATTGTACACTTGAGTAAGAAGCAACATTGAAAACCTTTTCAATGAAGGACAGAGACGTCTGACCCTCACTGGCAATACTTACAATGTTACAATGACATTCGGTATTAGCTAATGTAATGTGTAAGAAAAAAAGAAAAATTACACCATTCAGTGAATATTTCTCTCTTTTATATCTGATGGACAGGCGATGAAAGCAGTCATGGAGAACACAGCCTCAAGAAACAATATTTACTCTTTTCTCTCACCTTGTTTATTTGATAAGAGGATACAGAAGAGGTGAGCCTGGAAGCAGGCGCAGAGGAAAAGGAGGAGCGAGACAGTAAGCGTGGCTGATACCACATACAAACCTGCAGGTTTCTGAGGAAATCACCCTCCATGTCCCTCGTGAGCTTCCAGGTCAAACCTACTTTGGCCAGACATCAGCTGGGAAGAGAGAGACAAGTCACAGGAAAGCATCAGCAGCAGGACAGGTGAAAGTCTTCATGAACAGGTGAACATGTTCCAGAGCATAATGGTGGCCACGTGCTCGTAAAACACACGACGGCATTCTTGGTGTTTAGTTCTGGTTGAATATGTAACCACAATCACAATAAAAAGTTATTCTATTTTTTTTAACAGTTCTTCAATTGCTCTTATTTTTCCTGTGCAAACCCCACATTTTAGTCACATAAAAAGCACTTTGAGCGATACACAACTTTTCAATCATTATCTTGTATTTACAATCTATTCGGTTTCGAGCAGCTGTAGTGTTTTCTATCTCCCTGTTGTGAGGGAGAGCTTTACAAACAGTTACAGAGAACACAATATAATGAACACCTATGTAATTTGCTGCAATTCAACACAATAAGCCCATTACTCAAACGCTGTGCTGTGACACTAAATATAGGACTGCGGCTGAGAGGTATTAGGAAAATTACAACTGAAACTTTTCAATAGAATGCGATCTGGTGCAAAACCAGATTATAGCCTAAAACACGCCAAAATATTGGAGAAAAAACAAAACACATTTCTGACAAATTCTGGGGAAAAACTTTAAAATTAAGATCTTCACAAGGAGTTGTTGCACGATGACTGTAACTGGACATAAGAAGTATAGGTATATAAGAGAACACACTTCTGCTGATAAACACAGAGCTCCCTATGCTTATTAAGATTAGGAAATAATTCTTTAGCTGTGACTCAAGTGAATTGCACTTCACATTGGCACAAATTGGGTTGACGATACAAAGAATCTATTTGGGAAGAACGAAGCTTCGCGTCCTGTTTGATGTTATCTGCCGTGTTTGATCGGCAGACATGAAACAACACAAACACATCGAACAGTAAAAAAGGCACTTTAAAGGGACAATTTTGTCAAAGATTGGGGACATATTGAGTGACAGCTTTTTTAGCTCTTTGAGGCTTCGTTGTGAAGCTGGGCAGCAAGCTGATGCCTCCACATTTCAGATGTGGAGCTCCTGTGATTGTGACAATGGTTCTGACCTTGAAATAACAAGTGTAGCTTAAAGACTTACTTACTGCCAGTAATGTGCCAGTAAGTTGGTAATATAGTCAAGTTGCATTTTCAAACTATTTATACAACTTTTTCTCATATTGTATGCAGGTCGTCAAGACCTCAGATGTGAAAAACCAGTGAGGTGAGGTAGAAATGCAGGTTGATTGTTGTGTCATGTTGCTCAACAGAAGAAACAATCAATGCATGGGTATCTGTGGAAAATATCTTTATTTCTAATAATACAAAGGACTTTGGTTGTGATGGAAACATGCTGGTGTCCTTATTTGCTTTTTACCTGAGAAATCCAAATTGTACCATTATATGCATTATAGTCTCTATAGTTGATGCAATAAAAAAATCTAGAAAAACCTGCAGGGAAAAAAAAAAAAAAGTTTAAGCAGTCCATAGATGATGTAAAATGAGCGGAAAAGTGTTTCACTGTCACTCTGAATATTCATCTCTTGCCTCAACTGCGCGCATACAAAAGGAAAAGAGAAAAAGCTTGAAGTAGTAGTGTTTTATTCATCTTTATGTAAATCCAGTCATTTACGGTTGCCTTAACAAATCAAGAATCAAGTGTGTCAACATCTAGCAGAGGAGAAAGTGCGTAATGGGGGTTTCAAAAGAACAGAAACAGAACAAAAACAGGCTGAAGGAGAAACTCTCCATCCATTAAGTCTACAAATCCTGACAAGGGTAAAATGAACGTGTTTTTTTTAATTGTTTGAAATCTGCTGTAGAAAGTTTACAGTTATACTCAAACCCTAAGCTCAGTAAGATATTGTTTATATCTGAGTGACAGTTTGTGTAGAAGCTGAGCCCAGAGCTGGTCCACACCATAGAAAAATACCCTGGTTATTTGCATTTTCAACTGTACACTACTGAGTTTCTACAGAATACATGAAACATGATCAACTCTCACCTACCCGACTTCTACTGGCCCCCCATCATATACCTGGGCCAGTGTTTTTTGTTTTTTTTCTTTACATCCTACACCACTAAGAAAGATAAATCCCTCGTTGCATTGCTACATAGCTAAAGTTACAAATATATGTTCAAAACCAAGTATAGGCTAAGTATATCCCACATCAGTATCAGATCAAATAATGGGAATATGGTATCTGATAAATTGAGAGAAGATAAACATTTCTTTAGTAAAACTGGATGGATCTACCTACTAATCACTTAAGGCTATGTGTGTCCTCTTACCTGTCATCATGGTGGCTGTGGTTAATATTCTTTTAATATGGTAAAAGGCAATTTCTTTTCATTCTGTAATGACTCAAGGAGACGCTCAGCAATCCCCAAATCAATATATGGCACCAAAAAAATTGCATTGTTCCCAAGTCAAACTGATCATGAGCTTCAACCTCCAATCATATACAGACAGTAACTTATTAGCTGAAAAAAATAAGATGAGGATCTCAATTTAAATATACATATCTGCCATATATGTTTCAGGGGAGTTGACTGATTTTTGGCCTGAATGGTTCGTCTGTATGACAATGTGCTTATTAAGTCACAGCAAAAAGCTCAATCCTTCAAATGGAGCCTTGTCAACAATCTCAACACATATAACACAAATTCCTTTAACACTGTACTGGACATCCAAGAAAGTAAAAATGTTCTAGATAGACAAAAAAAAATAAACATCACAGATCTCTCAAAATGCCTCACGCGAAGTTCAGTTTGAAGCGGTGTGATGTCGTCTCCCCACGTCCGGATCTTTTTGCTCAGTGTTGTGCGATTTCACTGCAGCAGCTGAGTTCAGTTTGGAGGAGGTAAACACCTCAATGGGCTGACATGGGTGCAGTGCTCTGGAAGATTTGTTCCAGTTATAGAGGGAAAGAACCCCTTTTATTTTCATTCATTCTGACTGAAAGTCTTTTTATTTAGATCTTTTTCACATGTTCTAGACCAGACGCCTCCTTCCCCGTTCATATTTTCCTCTACTCCATCCAAGAAGAGGTGGAGGACTTTGAACGAATAAGGTTTAATACTCTTACTACTAAACTGAGTAACACTCACAGTTGTTAGCAAATTACCGTTCTTAAAGCGCGGCTTTTTACTGGAACAACTCTGTTTAAAAAACAAAAAAACAAAAAAACCAAAAAAACAGTATATTGACAGATGTTGACTTATAGCCGATGATGATGAGGGTGATTCAGTCAAGATGTTGTATCTTATAGCTGGTAGGTGTATCAAATCTCACTTAATGAGGCCCATATTCTACCTAAATTATTGAATTGGGAAATTTGCTTCAAATGAAACAGTTGACAGACAGGACCTCGTGTGTGTGTGTGTGTGTGTGTGTGTGTAGCTACATGTTCACATGCATGTTTGAACTGTGAATGAGAAGCAAACATGACTGTGCTGCAAATATTGTGTATGTGTCTATGTACACAAAAAGGGCCTCTGTGTGTGGCTATGTGTTTGTGCGTATGTACATATGTAGATGTGTGTGTGTGTGTATGTGTGTGTGATCCAGCAGTAGCTACGAAGTGTTTGATGTGTTGGGGCTCCAGCCCATTTGATAAGCTCTCTCCAGGGTTCTCTTGCAGTCCTGCATCACCGTGCTGAACACAATGTGAGGATACTGGACCACCAGCCTCTCCACGGTCTCCTCATTCACCTGCAAACACGCACATACATAAAAGATAGTGTGTCAACGTGATGATCAGATTCACATCAATGATGATCAGATTCACATCAATGACAATAAATCTAACAATAATTATGTTTTCTAACATTAGTGGAAAAATCTCAATTCTTGGTCCACGTAGTTTTGATGCAGCAAATGCTCATAAACTTATAATATTCAGACTTCAAGCCAACATGGATGAGAAGACCCAACAGAATAGTTTGAACAACCTCAAGTCTACACCAGCTGAGCAAACTCAGAGATGAAGATTGTGTGATATGATCAAAAGCTCTAAAAGTAGCGTGGAAGTGGTTTGTTTACTGCTGTTTCCAAGGAATCAGATTATTTTATTCTTTCATTTTCTCATGACCTTTTTTTTATTACAGTACGACAAATAAAAGGCAGATTAATAGTTTGAACTCCTGGTTGGGTGTCATTGGCGGTGGCGATATTTGTAAATTTCGGCTAGACGAAGATTAATAATGTTGGTAATTCATTGTCCAGCGCTGAGATATCAAGATTTGTGTAAGTCAACTAAGAAAAACACTTTTTTATTTTTATTTTACAAGACTTTGTATCAGTGCTGATTTCCAAGAACTCCTGGGAAGATGTATCAAAAGAGGCAATCAACTTAATATTATATGAAATGACTTCATTTAAAAATCTGTCTACCGTCTCTGCCTCACCCCACGATGCCTTATTAAGATAATCAGAAACATAGATTGAGCTGTTAGTGTTCCTGTGAACAAATCCACTGTCAAAATGTCAAAACGAACTGAGTGATACGCAATTTCTTAAGAACATACCGTACACGTACATGCACACATACACACATGACTGTGTATGTGTGCATGACTGTTGCAAAGGGAAGGGTTTAGCACCAGAGGACAGCTGAGCTCACTGAGCTAATGAGGCCTTCGTGTTCTCAGATGAGAAAGACAAGCGGCTAATAGCCACTCCAGCACTTTTGTGCCAGTCTAACACTGTGTCAGACCTTCACTGATAGCCAAGAGTGAGAAAGCCTGAAAGTCTGACAAAGAGCAGAAGCAGAGTAACCCTGGAGACCTCGAGGGGTTAACCGCAACCCACCCAGAAGCTTCCCCCGCCCACCCGTGAGCATGACACTTTCCAGGGGAAATGATGTATAAACACTCACACATATGTTGAGCACACAGTCATTCGTTGTTACCAAAGCAGTGACAAAGTGTTTCACAGTTTTCCCCAAATCACTGCTCAAAAGTAGGTTTCTATGTGTTCTGGAAGAAAAGTCTTGCATGGTAAGAGGCCTCTGGCTCAGGGATGATCATTTTCCATCTTATACCTTTCTCTTCCTTGTACACAATTTCTTTAATTGGCAGGTATCAGCAATTCCTTGTCAAGTACACGAACTGAGAAGACAAATGGAAAGTGTTGGGAAAACCCAGCAGAATTAGAGAGAGAAATAATTGTGCTTGATCAAACCGACCAGCCTCTTGGGTCTCAGAGAGAAGGTGGAAACTCTGCACTGCACAAGTGAATCCAATAAGACTAAAAGGCAGCAACAGTCTGTTAGCTTTCCTTTTGATTGCCAAAGAAGAAATAGCAAGCTGGAGTTGGGGTGCTTGATGCCAACACAGGCTTAACAGACTCTATCAGGATTCCATTCAATACGGGAAATAAAGACAAACATCAAAAATCAAGACCACAGGGTCAAAAGCTGTTCTCATTTCCATATGTTTTTTGTTTTTCTAATCAGACACTAACATTTTGAGAATACAGTAAATGCTAAAAAAAATAAAATAAATAGTCCTGCCTTAGTTCTCTCAGCGTTGAAGGTAAGACAATACAGCTGGGCACAAGTCTGACTTTTAAAATTTGAAATATTATTCTGACACAATGAATGATGGGGAACAGTGAAAATGAGAAAATTCGTGATCAATTATTCATTAGTAAAGCTGATGCATTAATAACAACATGTTTCACGATATTGCTTTAAAGAATAATGGATTACAGAACTATTTTTATTATAATTATATGATGTGATATGATGTGTATCCCAACTGCCAGACAGCTTAACAAGACAAACCACCACATTCCCTCCTGTACGGAGAAGATCAGACCCAACAAGTGAAGCAGGAAGCAGTTAACTGTACTTCAATTCAGACTCTTTCAGTCAGACAAAGGGGCGTGAAAGAGAACATCAAAGCTGTGAATTCTCTGCACTTTTATAAATTATAATAATTCTCAGAATAAAGTGTTTATACGGGCCTCTTCTTTCCATCTTTTTGGATATGACCCAGGTCAATGGTAGTAGAGAGATGACAGGAAGCGAGGGAGAGAAAGAGAGAAAGAGAGTTAAGAAAGGTTTCAAACCCTTTAGATTCGAACCAGGGATGCTGTGGTTCATGGTCAGCACCTCAACCCTTTAAGGCACAGGGGTAACCCCAGATGGCCACATGTTGCCTTTACGGAGGACCGAAGCAGAAGCAGAAGAGCAGCTGAAGCGAGACCACCGAGTGTCTGCGACTACCAGAGAGTTCAGTTTGTTATGACATGGCTGAGCCTCATTAGTAGATAAAATGACAAAACCCCCTGACTGCCTTCATAACATATTATGCTATATTCTTGAAAAGAGAATGAAACATCCCCAAGCTCGTTAATCAGGGCTTAATTACAATTAAAACTGATCTAAAGAATAGACCTGTCACACTGATGGGAAGGCCATAACATTCATTAATGCTAATTTAGTGCAGCTCCGGTTGATGAGCAAACACGGCGCACACAAAATGGCTCCCAATCAAAACGGTGAATCATTTTCTTAATTGCTGGTTACAGAAACACTAAATGTTTCAGTTGCAACAAGATCCCTTTGATGGAAATCATACAAAAAAAAAGACTAACAATAGTACTGACCTCGGCTGCACTTGTTGATATCGCTGCACATGAGTCTTTCCAAGTTGTTTAAGTTTTTAAAATGTAATTACTGTCACATACAACTTCATGATTGCAATTCTTCTCCTCACCCTAACCCCTATTATGTCAGAAGAAAAAGCCAACTGAGATTTAACAAAATGATTTGACTATCAATCAATCGAGCCCGAGCTCTGTACACATTTTAAATGGTTACAACACAGCGATAGAAACTTACTGTACCTGGTTTGAGATTTATTTAAATCAATGATCTCAGAGTGACATATGGCTGTGTGTTCATTTTTTAAAACAATTTATTGCTGTTGCCAGAAGCACTTCATACCTCATAGCGTCCATTAACTCTCTTTGCCTGACTGCTAGCCTGACAGTGAGAGTTACTGTCTTTTCAGGGCCTAAAAATATAACCTCAACCAACTCCTGTAAAATAAACCCTCTTCTAGTGAGTCCGCAGCTCAAGTCCCTCTCTTTCCAGAACAAGGCTGTGCCCTTTTGCATGGCTCTGTGGTATGTTGAATGAGATGGGATGGGATGACATCACCACACCTGCTTGGTATTTGCAGCTCAGAGCTGATGTTACACATGGAGAACAGACCAAATGCTGTGGGTAAAGGCGCTGGCAGAGGGAGAAGTCCTCTGGTTACAACAGTTTTGCCACTGACTTCTTCAAACTAATGATTCAGCTGGGGTGTTTTTTTTTGTTTGTTTTTTTACTGGGGAAAACTGTGCTTAACAACATCTCGTTGCCAGGCAACATGAGCTTGAAAATGCTATTGGAAAGCACTGGAGCCTCTGTTGACTGGAATGGTGATTTAGATGTATGTATCTGGCAGTGATTTTTTTTTTCTTCTTTTCTTTTACCCCATACAGCCCTGATCCAGTGTACTGTACTATACTAAAATGCGCCTCCTCCAAACCTGCTGCCAAGTCTGTAGGAGAGCCATATGATTGCTACTCACTGATGATTCTAATCTTTGAGAAGCATCTGGGAGCGAAGCCACAGCTATCTGGAGCGAGGCCTATACTTATGATATTTTCCCCCATTTTAACTTCAAAGATGCTCCCTTGCAGATCTAAGTGCAGCGTAATGCATGCTGACGGGTAATGTGCTGTTGTCGGGGTTTACAAGAAGGCGAGAGGGATGAGGGGAAAACAAAAAGATGTATGTCTGATATGCTGTTCATCAAAAAAAAAAGTACCTTTTATTTGAACATGATGTACAGTAAATGTGGTTTTATAAGTCTGCGTGAGCACATGTTGACAACTGCTCGTCTACCTTAACATGTGATGAGTGAAGATAACTGACAAGTTCCCCCAGCTGACCTTTCCTCTGTAAGCTGTTCGTTAAGACCGGTCCGTCTGATGCGAATGCTTTCACTCTATCACCATGTAAAATATACATTTACCACAAGCGCCGGCCTTCCCCTAGTAAAGCAGCACAGTAAAACATGTTGTAAAGATGACTAATGCAGCAGCGGTTCACATTCTCAGAGGGAAAAAGAAGAAAAAGAAGAAGAGGGTCGTAAATCGATAATCGGATACACAAACACAAAGATGCATATTATATTAGACCGGTATAGTGAGAACACCCTCTGAGAGCTTCTAGCAATCAAGGGAGGGAAATGGAATAAAGAGAGGAGGAGAGAGTTTAGGAAATAGAAAGCTAAAAAAAAAATACAGCCAGTTTTTCTGAATATATCAAAGTTGTGACACACCCTGAAAAAAGATATCAGGAAAAACAATATTGGTCAGCTGAACAGAACCACTGATTATGTTTTTTTTGTTTGTTTTTTTCAAACACAAATGTTCATATTTGTCCTTATTCATTTGTGTTTTCATTAAATTCAGTAAAGGTCTGCAGAATGACTTTTTTCTATTTCACCCCATTTTCTTCAGGCCATGTGGCAGCTATTGCTAGTCCCAGGCCCATAAAGAGAGACAAATGCCCCCCGTTCCCCTGTCTACTCCCATGAGTGTATCAGTCAACCAGTAAATACATTTGGGGGTAAATGTCTAAAAAGCCTGTTTAGGCGGTAGAAGAATGCAGTGCATCAGGTCAGAAAAGGCAGCTTAAACAAGTCTGGATTTAAACAGGACAGATTTATAGCCTCCTTCAAATTGCTCAGAGGAAAAACCCCAGTTGTAAAGTTTCTAAACGAGTGACTGGACAACTAAAAGATAGCTCTCCATCTCCGATAAGAAGGAGAGGAAGTAGAGAGGGGGGAGTGGATAGAAGAGAGGGTTCAGATTGAGTCAACGAGATTCAATATTTCTAAATGAGCTATTGATGCATTGGCTGGGAAGCTTAAGGAATAGACTACTCTTTACTGAGGAAAGCCTGAGCTCAAACATTTTGACTTTGCCTTTAGAAAGCTAAGAGACCCTCACAGAAACCATGAAATGCATGGCTCTGAATGTACTTTTAAAAAAAAAACAGGTCAGGCACTGCTTGCAACAACTAAGGTCTGGTACCGCTCACACACCCTTACCCCTGCACAATATCAGACAGCAGCAGAACTGAAAAGCAGCAGTGTCAGAAACTAACGCACATGCACACGCACGCAGACACACTCGCACACAGGAATGGGGGGGCTCAACTGAACAGGGTCAGAGAAAGAAGTTCTGGAGGCCAGGTTTGTAAACCCTACACTCCATCACGCGTGACAAAGGTAACTGAAGGAATGTGGTCCAGGCTCAGCCCAATCCCTCTTTCCATGCTGACCTTCTTATCTCTGGAGGAAAACATTCCATAACTCATGAGGCTTTCCGCAATTTATTTGTTAGTCTCAGACTAGAAAACACGGCGATACACTACTACAGATATATTCATTATCTGAAACCAAAAATTAAGCTAAATTAAATAAGAAGTGTTGTGGTGACACAGAGAACTAACAAACCAGTTGATAGATTTGATGTTTTGGCTGCAATCATACTCATAACCTTTCCTTTTGCAAATCATACTTCACTTTAAGTGGTATAACATTAAACATGATTTCTACGTTATGATTGCATAAAATATTACTTTAATTTAGGACCGCGACTAACAATTGTTTTCACTGTCGATTCATCTGCTGACTATTTCCTCAGTTCATCATTTGGTCGAGAACTTGTTAGAAAATGGTGAACAATTAATGATGTCTTCAAATTGTTTGTTGTTGTCTGACCAACAGTTTCAGTTTGTCATGTAAGACAAACAGAAAATGCAAATCCCCACAACTGAGCGCATTTCTTTATTTTATAATGATGGTCTAATAGATTAACTGATAAAGTTTAATAGGGTCCAAGTAGGGTCCTGTTCTAACGGCACATTTCACTTGTACGTATTTAGACATGTTGGGTTCAGTGGGTCTGTTTCTGATTGGTCCATAATTTTGGACCAATAAGGACCTCCATTTTTGCTCTATGACCTTATTAATGAATATGCATCTTAAATTGTATTTAAGAAATAATTGTAAGAGAGTGAACCAGACGTTGTGACAGCAATGGTGCGTTCATGTTTTTACCACAAGGACTATTTGGGGTCATATATTGTTGTCAGAGGGAGTACAATGAGATAATAACCAACCTGTTGAATGCTCTGTAAACTAAGACCACCTCTTTATTATTAAATGGCAAGTAGCACAATATAGTGTGCTTAGTGCACACACACACACACACACCTCCAGAAACTGTAGGAACAAATTCCAGAGCGGCTTACTGAGGTCAGACAGAAGCAGAATTCCTTAAAGATAATCACAACAGAGCTACTGTGTTTAATTTTTGCCTCGCATGACTCCCCTGTTCTTCAGAATAAATAAAGAACAAGGACATCTTGACCCTGTCCTCACAAAGAACACCATGATGCAAAATTCATAGCGACTCTTCAGAGCGGATTCGTGAACCGCTCAAAGTTATAACAAAGCATTGAGCCATACTCAGTGATCTCATTTTGTAAATCAAATATGTGGACACCGACTAAAATGATTATTCTGAATTATGGGTTAATTCTGAATAATCAAATGAGAGCACTTCAATTTTAAGTCAAGCTCCTCTGAATTAAAAAGCTAAATGAAAATCAGTATGAACACAAAGTTACATGTTGACAACACGATAAATGAATTTTAGCTTTTTGGTAAAAAATGTTTTTTCTCAAATGTTAATAGAAACACTTTCTGCTAGGCTTTCCAGATACTCTTTTGATCTACAAAAACATATTCAAAGTTTTTAAATCTATTGGCTGTTTTGTTTATAATCAATTTTAATGGTGGACACCAAACAAAGACTTAATTGATCCTCTCCAAAAATTTTCCCAAGTTCCACTGGTGGTATTAAGCTTGACATAAGCATTCATCGTGGGGAGATAAATTGTTTTTAGCATTTAATATCTAATTAATCACCGACACAGTCATACACTGCGCCTATAGACTAAAAATTGGCTATTACCACCTGATGTCTCCTCCTCTCCAATGTCTATGAGAAGGAAAAACATATTGAGCCAAATGTTATTTATGTTATTGCCCAAAAACATATAAGATTGGTAAGTGTGAGTATGTAGGCCACACCAAGTCTTGTCTACTGTATGCCCATGACACCATGAGATTATGTTGACCTCCGTTGTGATGAGTAAACAGCACTGGATGAGGGAGGAAGAAGACTAGCAGGAGGAAGGGAGGGGGTGCTGAAAGACTAGAGACAAGAGAGCGGGGCAACCTGGATGAACTAATTGAATGAACAAAGGATGTGAGCAGAATCTAAAATATGATAAAACAACCTTGGGTGTCCTTGCTTAGAGGAGGCTGGGGAAGAGAGAAACGGACAGACAAAAAGACAGAAGATGAATAAAATACACGCGTGTGTATGTGAGTCAGATGAGGTCAGGTTTACGTGTGGTCAGTCTGTTTTTGATTTTTTTTTTTTTTTTTTGGAAGGACAATTCTGAGATTCCCTTCAGACACCCGGTGAACTCTCTGTCAGTGTCTCACTTTTCTTTCACCGTATCTCCTTTACTGTCCCTCGCTCCTGCCCTTTAGAAACGAGATGAAGGGATGATCAGGAGGTGGCTTCAGTTAAGACCGCCAATCAATACAGCTCTTCTGTGCGGGATGAGACTCCAAGATTACGCTGAAAAATCACAAATGGCAAATGACTCTTTCTCAACTTTGAACATTTAAGTCTGACCAAAGCCTGGAAAATAGGAACCAGAGAACCCTGCCTATCTCCTACTTGATGCTGCGCATGCACTACTTTTTCCTCCTAATCCTGCCGTGGAAGCCTTACAACTAAGGATCCCTGCCGACGACAATAACAACACTCATCAAAGAAAGTTTTGTTGAACTCCCAAACTCTCATTTCCTAAACGAGAGTTAAAATGGCTCCTAACTCTTCATAATACCTCATCTTTGTTTTTCCTCACTCCAAACCTCCAGGCCCTGAACAATTAGGCCCTTGTTTATGTCTGCAAATTGCTGTGCCGTGCCTATCTGTGTATAGTCCTCGGCAGCTGGATGCACCAGTGGAACGGCCATATATTAATTGGGATGTCTGTTCTTTTAACAAGGTCTGTCTGGTTGCTCTATCTGGGGGTGCAGCAGCGCTCATACCTGTTCCCCAAACACAGCCTCCACCTCACTTCAGGTAATGGGATCTCACTTCAAAACTGCTTACACAAAACACTTTTTGGGGCCATTTATGAAAGGAACAAGCAAGGTCCCATTCTATTGTTTCTTTTTATCTAATTTTACTTTTATTTTCTTTTGATTTCTGTCATTTGTTGAATCTTTTTTTTCATTTTTCTCCCATAAGGCCCCTCATTTTATTTTCTATTCTCCTCCCTCAATTATTATTATGATAACTTATTTTCCCCACCAGCTGTCCCTGAAGGAGCTGGTAGTAGTCAGTGTCATTATTTTCCTAGTCTGGCTTCGTGCTGACTGTGTGAGTTTGCTTCCCTCTCTGTTTCACAACTTGGACTGCCCATTTATTTTCACTCTAATGAAGTAGTGGAAAAGAAGTGAGGAGGAGAGGAGGAAAAGGACAAGGGGAGAGGGAAGGAGGGAGGGGTGGACAGGAGAAGAAAGAGGATGAAAGGAAAAGAGGGGGTACATACTGTGTGTGCAAGCTGTTTCTAAAAAAAAAACATAAAATCAAAATCCCCAAAGTGATACATCAACAGAGAATGAAGGCTCTAAATGTGGGCAGGGTAGCCAGAAGGGCCCATTACAGAAAACAACAACTTAACACATATATAGAAGAAATATGAAAACAGTGTCAAGATAAGAAGCACAATGTACAGCACCGGAGCGGTATAGTAAGATTCTACACAAATCAATAAAGCTCTCTACTGGATTCCTGCTGCTGTAATTGGACACTTGTCTTAATTTTGTGGTTAGCCAAAAAGAGCTTTTAATGTTACATTAACATTTGGTGAATTTGTGCGAGTTTGGCGTGTTTATGTGTGTTTGTGTTTCTGAGTCTGCCCAGTCCAATGAGCAGAATGTTGTAACTACATGTCTATCACACTGAAACTCACTACTCAGAGGCATAGCCTTGATTAATACACAATGTTCATTGTGTTTGTGGAAGTGTAGAGAGATGAATTCGTCCCACAGCGAAAAAACCAAACATTAAACTGTAGACTCAATGGGGATGCAGGCTTTTTCGGGAGACATACGCGCTGACATATGTAGCACTGCCGAGCAAAAAAAAAAGATCCGTTTTTTCAGAAGATTAAGGCAATTTTTCTTGCATCTTTTAGCTGAATACTTCAAAAGATTTGGCACAGAGTTAGAGCTGAAAGAGGATGAAATGAATTGATTTGATTATTTTTGGGTGAGTCTGGATCAATCGCATTCTTTCCCCTCGTCAGAACAGGGTCGTTTGGCCCTGAGGGCAGGGGTGTAATCATTTGAAGCAGGCGGAGCATGCCATTTGCCCGGGCCTGGAGGGGTTCTGATTTCAATGCTCCATTATGAGCTGTGTTAACAGCAAATAACATAAATTCCTCTCAGAGAACACACACTGTTCACACACACAGACATGTTGCATTTGGACACGTATAAACACACTGGGGCACAAAGGAAATCCTTCAGACAGACGTGTTAGAAGGAAAAGAGAAGAAAGAAAAAACGTCAGAGGGGGGAAACGCGCACATTCAATACTAAAACTGTATACGGCTCAGCTACGGAAAGGCTAAATAAGAAAATATTCTGACAATCAAACAGACTTCACATAGATATGTGCTTGTACTAGGTCTGTTTGTATAGATTATTTTTTTAAATCTACAATTCTTCATATTAGTCCAAATGGCAGCGGACACACAATTCTGGCTCCCTGGCAGTAAAATGTATACAGTACGGAAGCACGTTTGTATAAACTGTGACGGAGGAAATCGATCCTTCACACTACTCCACATGAGGAGAGCCAGCTGGATCCTGTTAACAGTTCTTAAATGAATTCTACACTTTCTAAGTCCTGTGACATTCAGGGAAGCTGTTACATTAAAATTCCCTGCGTTTTGACAATTCCAAACAAATTTACACACGGCTGAGCCGCACGGCTGAGGCAGAGAGCTGACTGGGTTGTCCGCACTGTGTGTCAAGGTTATCACAAGGCTGTATTTGTCTAAGACTGACAGGACCCACTCTGAAACCCAACTCCACATCAGTTAGTGTGGGAGGAAGCCTTGTGGAGAGAAAAGGAAAAAAAAGCAAGGGAGGGAGAGACGAAGAAAGAAAGAGAGAGAGAGAGAGAGAGAGAGAGAGAGAGAGAGAGAGAGAGAGAGAGAGACTGAAACCGTGATTTGTTTTAAATAGCCAAATGTTGGCTGCAGAAGTCACCCGAACATCTGTAAGACAGACAGACTCAAGCTATTCAGGATAAAGATTAGGTTATAAACGGCTAGGTTAGTTTGTTAATGTGATATTGTCACTTCTAATCCATAAAGGGTTTTTTTTTGTATGTTGTAATGATTTGTACTAAATTATTGCAGCATACACATCCTGAATGGAAACCAAGCAAAGTCCTTGTAACGGAAAATGTTAACTTTGAGATATTTTCAAAACACTGTCAACATAGCTCTTACCAGAAATAACTATATGCCAAAGCAAAACGCTGTGTAAGTGTATACAACAATTTAAAAATGTATATGTATATATAAATTTATAAGCCAATTTATAAACAAGTGCAGCTTCTGGGGAGCTGGCCAATCAGAACAGAGTGGGGCCAGAAAGAGACAGGAACTAAAATGTTTCAGACAGAGGCTGACCTGAGGGGCTGCAGGGCCAGCAGAAGATAAATATGGAGATTTTGAACTGTAAATCATGCAAATACACTCCAGTAGAGTCCTTGAATATACATATAGACCTAGAAATGTGTCAATGTGTGCATAAACCGCTCTCCACATGAGTGTTGGACTAAATAAAATCTATCAAGCTCAATCATATCAGCATACCCAGTGTTTTTTTCTCCTATATTCAGCGCTGCTGCTGAGTTATGAGCGCCGCTGCCAAATTTCACAGGGTCATTAATATCAATGGGCTACTAATGATTTTCACACTGTGAAAGCACGTTAACATAGGGTGTTATCGAATTGTTTTGGGTCCCCGACTAGTGCATCGAATCCCAGAATCCTCTCTCTCCTCATTCTTCAAAGGTCATCTATGTGAGAGGTACTGTTATAAACCTTGCAAAGCGCCTTTAAGGAATAATGCAGCGAACGGAGAAATGTCTGCCTACTAAGTTTCTCCTGTGTTTTGCTCTGGCCCCTCCTGTTTGTCATTAATCTTTTATTGTAGAATGTAACCTTCAATACATTTCCTGAGCAACATAGAGAATATGTATAGTTCACTGAAGAAGTACTGCTGACCTTTTATGCTGATCATTAATGCTTTCAACACTTGGCTGAAGAGAAAAAGGAAAAGACAAACTGATGGATACATGGGGCTATGTTTTACGTCTTATTTTAAGCAATGGAGGATTAAATAAAATGAGGCATGAGGGAAAAAATAGAGATGTTTGTCAACATAAAAAGAGACGCTGCGGTTTAGAGAGAAGTAAGTAATTTGTACAACTTTCATTATGTGCGAACCTTGTTGAATTGAGAGTTATCCCACATACAGCGTCTGTGTTTTCCCAGAAGTGCATTAAGTGCGGAGATGAGATTAGTTTGCCCTGAGATTGAACTGGACATGCCTCTGGATTTTACTGCTGTGATGCACAAATAAAGCACGATACAACGTTGCTCAAGGCTTAAATGTCAAATGCAAATCAGAAATATTCACAACCACACAAAATTGAATGCACTGCCTATAGAAAAGATGTTATGCATAAATATTGATTTAATTACTTTAAGTGTATAAACATCATGGGAAACATAGTGTATATTACCAGTGTATTACCTGCAGAAATGTGTCATGAAGCAGGGGTCAAAGCGGTTATAATTGCTTCTCAGAATGACGGATCTCGTTTAGCAAATATACACAATATAATATTCTGACAGATTTTTTCTCAAACAAATTTACATTAAGCAGCAGTGTTGCCAAGTGGTTGAAATGCCTCCAGTACAAAACAAAAGCCAATAATCACTCTGACAAGTGACCTTGATAAAGATATTGACTTGTTATGGAGAAGACTGTCAGCTACAGTAAATGATTTCACGTAAAATGCATAAATACACTGACAGGAAAATATAAGCAGTAGTCTCCAGTTGAGGCGATTGAAGAACAGAGAGAGAAGAACGATGATGGTAGGAGGTGAGGCGAAGGCAGAGCATGGTCACTGCTGCCCCTGGGCTGACTTGTAGATAGCTACAAATCCCCTGGTCTGACTCTGACTCTCACCTTTTTACCTCTTTAACTCACTCTGTAGCTCTCATTTTCGCTGTGACCTCGGTAATAACAACCTATTTGTGTTTATTTCTTTCCCTCCGAGCGCACTTTGGATTACCCCGATTCATCTGTCTCACTCTCTGTCTCCTCCTGAAACCTGACCATATCTACTGCAACTCCCTAACATGTCCTTCTCCCTAAACATAATAAACAACAACAAAGTAAGAAAACGGCTGCCACGGGCTGGTCCTTTTCCCCCACACAGGACACATGCACCAATCCTTAGCAGTACTCCCGGCTCATTTGCAATGCTAAACACAATATTAGGACGTGAAAGCGTGAAGACAGAGAAATGGGTGAAGAGGGCAAGCATGATTTAGTTCTGTGATTCAGCCGGTAATGTACCTGACCTTGGAAACTGTCAAACTCTTCTCTCTGCTCAATTCACACTCCATTACAACTCTAATAGCACTAATTACTGCTTTATTTAGCTGTGTCGTCGCCGAATTCCCCCTTCAGAGCAGTGGGAGAATAATTATTTATCTTTCCATCCTCCGGGCTAAATTATAAGAATGAATATCACATCAGTAAATAAATAAATATGGGAAGAGAGATGGGTAAATTTATTAGTTGGGAGGGAAGGGGCATGAAAGCACACGGTGGAAAGAAACTAAGAAAATGTTATTCCGGTAAAGATGTAGGTCATTCCCGAACAGAGTTTTATTAGCATGGCTGTAGATATCGATTGTTGGGTCACTGAGTCGGCGAGGCAAAAGGGAACTAAATGAAAATGGGATCTAAGTGATCACCTGCTATGTAATGCAGTTACTCTTTATTACTCTGAGATAAATATGATAGATACACATTCATGTCTGCAATAATGTGAATTAAGCACACCGCTTACATATGGGGGTCACTGTCAGACCCCTCGTATGTTTTAATTTTATTACAGTATAAATAGATAAATATGATACACCGACGTTCTTGTCACACTTAACGATCTTCCGGGTAGGCACTTTTATCAGAGAAATCCATAGGGTCAACCAAAAGGCCATGCCATGCAGATATCACTGATCTTATAATGAAGAAATAAAAATGATGAGTTCCCAACCTGGTGAAAGGCCTTGACTATAAGTCAACTTCCCTCCTCCCTCTATGTCTTCCCTGCCAACTTCCACTTTCACTTTTTACTGCACATCAGGGGCAAATTTGTTCAGCCCAAAACCCAAATGTAAAATTTAGCCTCAACCTAAAAATGAAATGCTCATTAAAACATACTGTTACACCTACCATATGAAGGCCCGCCAGCAGCAGGATAATAGCCTATGTTGTGTACCAGTACAGTATAACACACATAGGGCAGTACGATATCTGTACAGGCTAAAGCTTCTAGGTTAAGACAGCTGTTCACTTTCCCTTCCTCGTCTGCCCTCATCCCACTCATGTCAGACTGAATGATCCCACACTAAGTGGATGCATCTGTCTGGTAGGAGGCCCTCTGAACCAATTGGAGAAGTAGGTGGGGTTGTTACCATGGCACTACAACTACATGTGCTGTCATCGTGTTGGCGATTGGATGGGTAAGAGGCCAGATGAGAGTTTAAGGGTGACTTTGGAAAAAGTGTCCCATAGAACCAGAGGCATCAAAGTAGGTTTGAGAGGGGTCATTATGTCACTTTACTTCTGTTATCACCCAGCCAGCTGACTCAAACATGCATCACAGACATACTGGGCACAGGCGGTAGTGGCTTAGGTACTCAACACGCTCTCCTCTGGACACTTTTTAATTGGCCAGTTGCCCTAACCTGGGACTTTTGAGAGTTCTTGTGTGTGTGGGTCTATAGGTTTATGTGTGTGCATTATGTGTTGAGCAGTATATATAAACCATAGGATGATAGAAATGTGTAATTATCCTCTTAAAATATTGTAGAGTGTATTGGCCAGTGTGGGTAATGCTGGACATCATTGAGCAGGACTGTTTTTATGGCAATATTTGAGTTTTGTGTGTATATACACACACCCACATACACATATTAAGCACATTCAGTGTTGGTATTGTGTTAAAGAAAGCTGTGTCACAACTAATGATAATTATCATTAATCAGATTTTTGGATATTGGATGATTTAAGTATATCAATGTCAGAAAATAGTGAAAAGTGATGTTGTCAAATTGCTTTTTTTGTGTGCCAAAACACAATCAGATTTACTTTAGTAACAACAAAAGTAACAAATTCTCACATTGCAAAAGATTAAATCAGCAAATATTTGGAATTTATTTCGAAAAAATAATAACTCATTATTAGAATTGTTGCATATTAATCTTCTGTTAATCAAAAAATAATAATAATTGACCAACTCTTTCAGCTCTTAAAAAAGAGATTTTTTGTGTAGCTACAAAAACTCATAATTCAAATTTCCCCAAATACTGACAGGAGATCTTATGGGCTGAGCCTCGTTACCTTGTCACATCTCATGAGGCCCAGGTAGCGGAGGGACTTGCTGCTCTGAGCGATCTGTGTGGCTCCCTGGTCTGTGATGTCCTTACACCAGCCGGCATCCACAGTCTCTATGGTATTGCTGTACTGGCCTATGGCTATGAGAGCTGTGGACATAAGAAAGGCAGAGAGGGGGGGAAGGAGATGGAGGTGTGGAAGATGGGAGGGAGAGAAATAGGAAAAGGTGTTAGTCTGACAACCTTTTTTTCATGCAAATGTGGCAGCATCGTTCTCCCACAGAGACGCACAGAAATTCAAGACGAAAACCGAGGGGTATGTCATCTGGAAAACTGTGACACATAATTCCAGTGTTTACACAACACCTTGAAAATATGCACACGTACACACAAGGTAGCCAACACGTTTGAAGCACACAAACATGTATCTCACACAGACACAAATCTCAAATCTTGGCATGAGTCATAGCACTGAAAGGCAATGACATTGTGCCAGGCTAGAGTGTGACTCCATGCCAATGTATAATTTAATTCTGAATGTGTTTGTGTACCGCTGCCAGACATAGTGTCAGGATAAAGAGTATACACCGAAACAAATATCTGTCAGTCTGGGGGCTTTGTTATATCTTGGACCATGTGTGCATACATACAGTAGATACCTTTACACACACATACACACACAACATACTGTGCGCTTCCCTTTTCATACCGACTTCATTCATTTTTGAGAATAGTACAAATTAAAACATCATACTGACAAACAAGATGAGATTAAATCTTCTGTAATCTATCTCGAATAAAGACACACTCTTGCATTAACACACAAACACGCACAGACAAAGCAACAATCTTCCTCATCAATCTTTGACCCGTCAATTGTTGAGCAGATGGAGGAGACCTGTGCTTCACCAGTCGATTGATAGTGCCGCTCAGTGATCGATTGGCAGGGCCTGGGCTTTGTTCTCCACTCTCTCACAACCATCACTAATGAGAATGGGAAGGGAGGAGGAGGAGTGAGGGATGAGAGAAAGATGAAAGGAGGAGGGTAAAGACAGAGAAAGCCTTTGACAGTACCTTCAAATAGTTACTTAGCCCTGATGTTATTTTCTCATTCACAGAAATCCATTCCACTTCAAACTTTTTTTTTTACAAAAAAAGCTTGAGACTCAAACGCCTCAACTTCAATGAGGAGGGAGGAAAAAAAAAAAATCTTTACAAGCTTGTTTTTATGTTGAACCTTTTCCTCTTCCATTTCCTACTCTCTCTCCCTTTCTCACTTCGATCCCCAGTCCTTTTTAAAAAAAAAAAAAACCCACACGTATAACAGTATTAAATAACACGCAATCAGCAGATTGATGTTGTTACTGCATACCCGCGTAAGACTTGCGGTCCAACAGAGTGCGTGTACACATGTGTACAAGTGTAGCAGGAGCTTGGTCCCACAGGAGAGGGGAAATGAATAATCTTATGCTTTTTTAATCAACTGCATGTATTTACCTCTCTTTCCTCTTGTCCAGCTGGAGCAATGTAATGTAGAGTCTTTTGCACGTGCGCACACACACACACGCACACTGACACAAATGATCTTGTGTACATTATGTTAACATACAGTATATAATATATAGCTTTGGGCACTTGGAGGGCTCCACATGTGGTTCCTTTTGTGCTCCGGCATGCACTTGGATGCCATGCATAATGGCACATTATAGCTAAACAGGCAGTAACACGGCTTTGAAGCTACAGTGTGCTTCATGTAAAACGGCACTGTGGGGAAAAGGCTCCATCAGGCCAGATGGTCGAACAGCACATAGAGCGGCCATGTTGTTTTTTGACGAGTGTTTTTTGACCTGGCAAAGTACGCGCTCAAGTGTGTATGAGGCTGGAAAGACGTCAAGCGGTATGGCTCCCCATGCGGTATGGCTCCCCATGCGGTTCCCCTTTGTCATGTCCAATCACATGATCCCAAATTCAATTACCCGGGCTCAGACCTCTCATCTGATGTTAAGACACACATATTGCTGGTGTTAAAATCCCCTTTGCAGGGCGATTGGGAGTCTTCAGGGGAAATCAAATAAAAGAAGAGAAGGGCTTCATAGCTAACTGAACCAAACAACTGAAGTCTACTCGCTAACCCTACGTCCTTGTTTCTCCCCCTTCAACCTTATTTCCCTCAACCTGACAAAGGAGAGAGGATAGAAGCAGACAGGTGCCTCGAACGGTGAATGTATAAGAAGTGAGAGTGAATATATTGACCACGCATCTCCTGATTACTGTGCTGCATTCATGTAAACCAGGACCTCCACCCTAATCTGAATTACGTATGGCAGGTTGAGATAGCAGTAAATAAAACAGGAGGAAGCAAATAATAAATAAACATCATTTTGTTATACTCAAGTAAACCGAAAGAGTCAGATAACACTTGTTGTCAGAACAAGCCAAATGTTAGGCTATTAGACTTGTTTAGTACTCTATCAGCAAGTTCATCTGGTCGACATTACAGTCTAATATCCCTGTGTGTGCTCTCCTTCTCTCACTGTTCCTTTGATCCTCTATCAGGAGACTGTAAACCCCAGACACTCCCGGTGGCAAATGGAAATCGTTGGCTTCTTTTGCAAAGGAGAAGAGCTTTCTGTAAAACGTTTTTTTTTTTTTTACCACAGTTGTGCACTTTAGTCCATCTTGTCGGAGGAGCTTAGTGTCTTTGTTGTGTAAGATAGTGGTGGAGTGGTACACGTATAAAAATGTTCATGAAGAAATGTGCAAAGAGATGATTTTATTTCTGCTGGGCATACTATAATTATTCTATAATTTTGTTTATGTGAATAGAATAGAAATTAAATACAGTTCTGCAGAATTCAGATTTTTTTTAAATTTTTATCTTTACATACATTAAATCTAAAGCAACATATAAGCACAAATAGTTAAGTAACTCTGAACTGAGGAATGTTTCTTTGTTGGTGTTTTGAGAATTGTTTAAATCTTGTACAGTCATTCATTATCCCCAGAGGATGAATCCTAATGATCTTGGTGATCCCTTACCACCAACTAGAGGTTGACATTTGTGGTTTTGAGTAAAATATTAATAGTAATAATATAACAGCTGTTGAAAAGATTGCCATGGCATTTGGTACATGCATTAATGTCAACTGTAATAACTTAGGTGATCCTTTAAATGTTCATGATCACACAGTGACTACATAATGTACGGTATGTTACACTCAGATAGTGCTAGCTTCAGTTGTAACTGATGTACAGCATATCGGTGGCTACAGGTACCAATTAAAATTGATTATGATTTAAGTCCTATTCCATTATATCTGCACAATTTCCAATAAAGGCATGTATTCTTAATTTTCTTTTTAACGTGATCGCAATTAAATGACAATTTCCTGATATTTAACCAAATTGTTAAAATATAGGATTTTTAAAAACTTTTGATTGGCAGTGCATAAGGGACCATAGGAGCAGGAAATTGTCTTTCCTGACTGATAATGATTTTCTGTCGAAAAAAAGAGATGAAGCGATATGCAAGAGAAGTTAAGGTGAAGAGAAAAGAAGGGAAAATCCCACTCTGGCAGCAGGAGCTGTGACTGAGTAGTGACTACACACTCACAGACGGTAATGAGGACACACTCCGCTGCCCTGACTAAAATGGCTTAAGGATCTGTGTGTGTGTGTGTGTATGTGTGTGCATGTTGTACCAGGTATTCCTCATGTTATGGCGACAAAAAGATGTAATTTTAGAGTGAAGACTGGAAATGAATGTAAATCAATGTAATGTTCTCTGAAGTGATGGAAACATGACTCGTGTGTGTGTGTGTGTGTGTATGTCTGACTCATTTCCCTTTAGTGTGGAAAAAAAGCAGAGAGAGACAGATTTGCCTTAAATCCTGGATATCATTCATTCTGAGCATGGCACATTTCACCTCTTTTACAAAGTCTGTCATTGGGGAATTAAAAAAAAAAACCTGCAACATTAAACAATAAAACAGGTGAGGATCAAATATAAAACCATTTTCTTCACTTTATTTAAGGATCTTATATGATTTGAGCCAACATATCTTCTTGTCAATCAATCAGTAAACAAATCAATAAACAGATCACTTCAAACTGTGTCATCTCTAGTTATCCCCATGTCAAAAGAAGAGCTTTCAGTTGATTAAAGCATACAAGACATTCCTGCATGTTAGAAGTTAGGAGCCAACAAAGTCAAGCAAAGGGTGAATAGCACCATAAAACCCTCAATCTTTGGTGTTCCATTAACTCTCACATTATCTCCAAACCAGAGATTCATAACCAATTCATTTCCCATATCAGCCACAAGCTGTTATCAAACACCATAAATAGTGGATTTATACAAACACAGGAGTGGTTCTAAGCTAAGGTAACCACACTCCCCATCAGTAGGGTCACGAGTTGGTCAATCCTGTGATGACCGCAACGTGAGAAGAAACATTCCTTAATCAGCTTATTCTCCTATCTCTGTACCTGACCTCAGAGCTTCAGGGGTTAAGCATCTTTTACAGGCTTATTAGATATTCACTTATTACATTCTCCTAAATGATGGTGTGCCATTACTGCTATCTTATTGCTCCGAAGCCATCCCCGTGCCTGTCTACTGTAACCCTATACGCCATATTTTTTGCCGCTGATGAAGACAGAACGCTTACAAAAAGACGTGATGGTATATGGTATAAGGTTTACTGTGATGCAGTGCGTGTGCATGTGTGCAGATTGTGCGTGTATGGATATGGCAGTAGGGACAACAGAAAAAAAGAGGAAAAAAACTTATTATAGCTGATGTATTCCAGAGAGCACAACTGTCATGTTTAATGTGAGAGACATTCAGTTGGTTCTTTGTGCTGCGTTTAAAAACTTGGCCTCAACATTGCCCTCTCTACTGTGCTGCCTAATGCCCAAAACCAAAAGAAAAAAAAACAACATTTCACTTCTCATAAGCTGTGAAAGTTACAAAAGATACAAAAGCAATATTTCTACAAAATCTCTATTTTTTTTCATCCACTTTGGCCGATACTGAAATGCGTTTTTTACAATTCTGCTGTATTATTTGACATTCCTTAAAAGAAAGGTTACATGAATGCCACAGTGGTGCAAGACTTAAAAGTTACACATTTCATAACTATGGCTGAATAATGGGTTAATACATTGTTCACCATATAAACATATGTCAATACATGATATTTTACCATACTGTTTACATCATGAAAATTATCCCTTAAATATATTATTATAATAAATGATTTATTATTATAAATATATTATATTCTGGCATGGTGGCCAGTGTCACAAATCAAATACATTCATTTTTTAATGAACTGTTTCTTAATTGTCATATACTATGATATCATCCATTCCTAATCATAACTTTATTTATATTTATTACATGTCTACATGTGCATGTTTCCTTTTCATGTGTTCAACACGATAATGATGTGTATCTATCAGCAAAAAAGTGGAAAAAAAAAATCTGTCAGGAAAGTTTACATGCTTGTAAATATAGCTTACTGTACATGCATGGAAACATATATCACGCAAACATGTAAAAGCTGTGTAAAGTGACCTCAACGAGTACCATGTGGATGTCACTTAACTTCTTTGATGCCTGTCTGACCTGGCCAAAAGCTGGTCTCACTGTCTGATTGATTAACACACCGTGCTCATCTTCAAAGTAGACAAACAGACTGGGGTCACACAGAGTGCCAACACTAATGTAGTAAACAACATACCAAATAAAGTACTTGAAATACACACGCACAGGAGGAGGAGGAGGCTGAAGACTAGATAGGGACTGTTTTTGGCCTGTGGTGAGCTAAGAATTAACTAATTAAAAGCTGTTAGTCTGAGTTGCAGACGTCCACATGAACTTGATGTGACAAAAAACGAGTTGTATCTTTCAAGTCAGATAAAAATATGCAGATATACAAAGAGGAAAAAAAAGAGATAAGCAGAGTGGGAACGGGAAGAAAGAAAATGAGCGAGGCAGTGGTTCTATGAGGTGACGTTCTTTGCCCTGACATTTTGAGCAAACGCAATCAAAGGCCACGGGGAACTGAAATGAGCCAGGCTCGCTGGAGAGACACGGGAGAAAGTAGGAACAGATTGAGTGTGACACAAGAAGGAGGGAGAGCACTTTATGGTGGGACATGCTCGATCTGGGAAATTAATTAGCCAGAGGGCAGGGAGGAGGCACTGTGCTGCCTTGTGTGTGTGTGTGTGTGTGTGTGTGAGTACTGAAGGCATGGGCATTTTCCAATCAGTCTGTGATCTGATGTAAACCAGCTGACATACCACTTTGTGACTGTGTGTGTGCTCGTATGAGGGAGAGAGAGAGAGGGAGAGAGAGAGGTGAGGTAGAGACAAAGCAACAAAAAGAGACGACTTTGATGTGTTATGGTGGTCTAGCATCTGAAAATAATACGCTTAAACGCAAACACACAGGCTGTTTTGGTAGTTGATGTGTGATAACCTTGTGGAAGGAATGTGAAGTTTAAAGTGGAGGGAAGATTGGAAAGGTGAGTGACTGACAGCGAGAGCAAGGGGGAGATAGAGAGGACGAGTGATAGGCAAGGACAGATAGACTGAGTAAAGGGGTGATAAGGAGAGATGGAGCTATCACAGAGGTGACCTACAACGGGCTTTCCTTCACCGCCGAGAACGAGCACTCGTCACCAATTCTTTCGTTGACATTATTCGTCGGGACTCAATTAGGCTGAACACACTATGGTCTCGAATAAGAGCAGTAAATTCTGTCCAGTCAAGAGTATTTAATGAATGAGTTTCAACAGGATGCACTCAACCCAACATCCTGACTGGCTGAAATTTCAGCTACTCCAAAAATTTTTGTCGGGGTTGCACAATTTTGGCAGCCCAGCATCCCTATAGGAATTATGTCCATATTTCATGATTCTGCACCTCGCAATCTATATCCAATGTCAACGTTCATTGAAAACGCAGGAAGGAAACCATATGTAAGTGAGGCAAAAAAAAAAAAAAAGTAAGGTGAAGGATGGTCCCGTAGCAAGTCTGATTTTAATGCCTTTCGTCACAGCAATTAAACAGCGATTAACGTTAGCATTTTTTTTAATCATAATTATTAATCATAACCGGGATCTTTCCCAACCATTAGCACATGTTTTCTTTGCCTAACCCTACCTAAACGATATTTTATTTGCCATAACCACAATCAAACCACAACCATCAATCACAATCCCTTACCTCAACCATACGGTAGCTGCATGGCAAGGTGCAAAATATTATGTTTGATAAATGTTGGCACTGGATGTAGAACTGTCACTGAGCATAATCTATGATGAAATGGTAAATGGACTGCACTTACATAGCACCTTTCTAGTCAATTCACCAATAATTCACCCATTCATAAACTGATGACAGAGGCTGCCATGTAAGGTACCAACCTGTTCATCATGAGCTAATGCCTTAATACCCAATTACCATTTACACACACACACACACGCTGATGGCGTAACTCGAACACCTCGACACGCAGACTGGAGGGAGATCGAACCACGAACCTTCGGATTAGCGGATGACTTATCCTACCACGTGAGCCACGGCTGCCCCAGGGTGTTGCATCATCAATATGGACGTTCTTGTCTGGTGATAGGGTTGATACTGGATAAATAATTTACTCACTAACAAGTGTGTGCAAGGGTTTGAGAAGCTGGCTTGCAGCTGCCAGTTGTCCTTAAACCAGCAGGATAAATCCAGGTGGGGGAAGTGAACTGACTCATTATCACCACTGATGTGCCTTTGAGCACATCAGGAGAAAACAGAGGAAAAAAAACAAAAACAAACCAATAACAAACATACAAAAAAGAAAAGTAATAATATTTGAAAAATTGTCTGGTGATGCACATACAACTCCAGGTTAAATTTATGCGTCAGGGATTTTTGATATTTTTTTAAAATGATGTGTTATGGTGACATTTTAGGGAGTTATTGCCTTTGAATCAAAAGATGTTCTACACAACAAAAAGGGACCCTCTTTCAGTAAAAGCACATTTTTGTCACAACTCAAGTTAGATAAATCAATCTATCACCGACGGGGGTCTCATTTTGTTCTTGTTTTGTAATATTTTGCTTTCAAAGTAATACATCGCTCCCACTCGTGCGTTACACGCTGATCAAACAAATCTCCCTGCTAATGAAAATGCAGCAGAATTGTTGTCACGCAAGAATGAGATTTCATAGATTTATAGCTATACTTTAATATAATCAATAATACAGCCCTGATATAAATGTATATAAAAAGGCCCATTAAATACTGATAATAACATACTAACAGGCCTGTGGTATTGTCTGTTTTTGTTTGGGCATATTGTGTGTATAATCCCTGTGGAAGTTGTGTGTGTGTGTTGTAGCTGCTTCAAAGACAACATCCAGAAGTAGTAAACACACAACACACACACACAAATACACACACAAGCATACGCTGAGCTTCCCATTGCCATCAGCAGTAAAAGCAGGATATTAAGCTCTATTTCAAACCAACAGCACCTCTGCTCCTATGCACCTCTCCTTTGAGGATATTAATCCTCCCCACCTTCGCTCGCTCCCTCTCTGTCTGTCTCTTTTTCCATCACTCTCTCTTTCTCTCTCTCTCTGTTTTGGATTGCGTACAACAGGAAAACTGCTCTCCAATTCTGACATCACAGACAGAGGGGCATAAAGCTCAACAACTTCCATTTGAAATGAGACGATGGAGGAGGAGAGGAGCAGAGGATAAAAAATGAAGACATAAGGCATCCGAGTCGCTGAACTGTGTGTGTTGCATGTGTGTCACCGGGATTAACGTAGCGTAGCAATAGTTATGGCTTTGGTTATGGATTATGGCTAATCCTTTAGCATAGGGAGCAGGTTTTAAAGGTAATTACACGCTACTATTGGATCCAGAGCCCAGAAACGGGTCTCTCTTACATCACGCTTATTAAGATCCATAAGAAAACTAGCTGCTCTTACACACTGCGTACAGGTTAACACAGCGTGGCATTCTCTGCCAATCCTAATTCTACTTAAACTTGTCTGGAAGGTATAAGAGCATTGTAGCTGAGATCTCAGCTGGTCTTTTAGTTTGGTGATGGAAAAGAGGAAAGGGTGGGCGTATCTTAGATTGTGTGTGTTTGAGAAAGAGACAAAAAAATGTATTTGTTTGTATCTGTAATCACTGTGATTAAAACGTCAATCAAAATATTCTACAAAAATAGCAACTGTTCAGTTCCCAGTTTTTTTTCCTTTTCTTTTTCTTGCTATGTCCCCTTTTCTTTTTTTTTCCTCAAAACACTCCCTGTCTCTGTCTAATACACTCCCAAGTGCCGCCGAGTCTGTTCCTGTGCCTTATCTCAAATGTTTAACTGTCCGCTTTAACCCAGCAGGAATCATTAACCAGATACACAACTTCCCCTACCCCTGAGAGAAACCTCCAATAACCTCTGTGTGTGTGTGTGTGCATGCGTGTGTGTGTGTGTGTGTGTGTTTAAAGTAGGGGTCTACTTAGCTCCTGAAAGAGCCCTACAACAAATGACCCAATACCAATTACTTTTGCAACAATTATGTCAGTAGACCGTTGACAGGCAGACCCACCCAAAGAAATATGCCCATTCCTCCTCTTTACCCAAAACCAATGAGAATAGCAGCAGACAATGTTGTCAATGCTGCACTGAAGACCGGGACTGGTTAAAATGTTGTCATGTCCAAGAAGAAGAAATGACAACAATAGACTCAAAATCCCAGGTGGAGTAACTACTACATTCTGGAAAACTGGTGGCATGTCAGACAATTGAATTAAACACTTTGAGGTTAAAACATTGAGGTCAACTGCAAGTATAATTATAGGATCTAAAGTGTGTATGGTTAACAAAAAAAAAAAGAAAAAAAGAGAAAGAAAAAAAAGATCTCAACATATAAAAGTTAAATATCTTAGTAGTACTATGGAGTACTGTATGAGAACATAAAACAATATGTTAACAGGAGACTATTAATATTAAAGCTTTCACTATGTTAAATATTGAACAGGTTTTACAGACATCTTGAAACAAAAAAACAGTTGCATTCACAATGTTCAGAAAGATGGGAAAAAGCTCGTCTCACGCTGGTCTCTTTTATACAAACTCGTAATGGCTCATGAGTCTGTAACTGCACTTAGTCAGGTCTCACCAAAAGCTCTTTAGCAAAGTTTAAAACTAGCGTGATGTTTTCTGATCGATACCTGGCCATAATTCAAATCACACGTCAAGTGCTATACAGCCCACACTCTCAACCTAAGTGCACACACACACACACACACACACACACACACACACACACACATACACACATGTACATTTTCATGAGCTTAGACAGTGTTTTTGATCAATATCTGGCTATAGATCAAACACCTTTTTTCAGTTTACGGCTAACCTTTCCCAAGGCTCATTTTAGACACACAGAGAATAACTCATGTCTTACTTGAGATTGCTGCTTTGACTGCGTCTATGAAATTGATAAGTGCTCTTAAATGCAAAATGACAGTTTAAGAACCTTGTTTTTGTACCGCGGCATAGTCAGAATGTCTCATAAAAACACAAAGCACTTTTCTCCAGGAGGTAACTTTACAGTCAGCGCCAGACAGAGTAACACGCAACAGACCAAATGTGCAGCGAAAGACTTGAAACTGAGTGAGAATCCTTCTTGAAAAGGATAATTTGTCACATTGGAAATGGTGAGCTGGGACAATTTCCCCCCTTATATTTTTCAGAATATGTCAAATTCATTGAATAGATGAGTTCTTTCACCAAAAATATATTTCATCTACCATATTACCAATTCACAACTGTAACAAGAGTATTTTTGCTTTAACTGAGAATCACATTTAGGAAAAGTTTTCTTAGTCTGCAATAAAGCAATTACTTTATTGTCTTTTATCATAATGCAAAAGTATGCCTCAGCAAAAAGAAACATTGCTTATCGCTTTCTGTGGATTTGTCTTTTTGGCTAAAAAATACACTCCATCTTACAGACTGCTTCAATATCAAGCCTCTCATCTACCCTGTACTTAACCTGAGTAACACTGCAACCTTTTGCTCTGCACGCAAGTCTTCCTTTCTCCCGGTGGTTTATGTGTAAATGTCTCTTGGGTCCTTTCCCATCACCTATCCCTTTCCCACTTTTTTCTTTTTGCTTTGCTTATCACCTCATCTCTTATGTTCTTCTCTTCTCTGATCCTGTCATCCTTCTCTTGCCTCTGCCCCCTTTTTCTTCTCTCCTCCTTCCTCCCTCTAATGTTCGCTTTACCCTCATCCTCTCTCCCTTCCCCCCTCTCCCGCTGTCTTCTCCTCCTCCTGATCCTCTCTAAAGGATGTTTCCTTGTTCAGGGTCACTGTCACCCCCTCAGTAGATCAGTTGACCTTTGACCTGTCTACGACTAGGGTCAGTGCCTGTCGTCATGGTGTTTAACATCCTTGTGGGAGGCCATCCATGTAGATGGGTATAGTGTACAGTTCAAACATGTACATTATTTGTAAAGTCTGAGGCATGCAATGTTGACCTTTTACATTCACTTTAATCTTCCACTCAGGTTACCAGCCAAGACAGACAATAGTCAGAGTAACCCCCACCGACAACTCGCTCTTTTATCCAACCTCACTGAACCCTTTTTTGCGTTCACTGTAATTTCTGTCCTTCCCCCTCTGCTGCCCTCTCTCCCTGTCTCCCTGTGGTCTAAACAGGTCTCTTTCGATGTTCGCCTCTCTGTGACTTTCAACTGCAGGCTATTGAGTTACACAACCACAATAGAAAGACATCCCACAATGACAATTATCCTGTGTAACGACGGCTATAACCTGTGCCTGGGAACCAAAGAAGAACACTTATGAAAACCGCTCTTTCATGCTGAAATGAAGAAATCAGTGGTGGCATAAAGCAAAGTTATCAGCCTTAATTTTCTCTTTTGCTTGCCAAGGGCAATGTTTAGATGCATTTCCATTTTCTATTATATGCACATGTGGGATCTAATAAAATAATTACTGATAGGTGGCAATGCTGTGCAAGTCTGACTCTATAATAACTTTTTTTGGATATGCTTCAATTTTAAGCAATTTTAACTCATTTACTTTCAGTACATAACTGCAACCCACATTTTTATAGCATTGGACTGCATCTTTCTTCTTTTCACCATTGGATGTAAGCACATGATTGTATTCTGGGCTGTTGGAGCACACTAGTGCTGAATGGATTCAGTGTGTGCACTCGCAGGACTCACAGCTGTTGCGCTGCTGCGTAGCCAGTGTAGACAAGGTGTTCCTTTCCTGAGTCATTATGTGCACATACTGCATGTGTGTGAGCAGTTATGTCCCTATTCTCTTTTGGGGGCTGAGATGGAGTCTCTGTGTGTGTGTGTGTGTGTGTGGTGCGTGCATGTGTGTACTTGGCTGAGTGTGTATGCATGTGTTTCCAGAGGGAGTGGGTGAGCCTAAGGGAGGCCAAACACTCAATGGGCGAATGATACAAGTCCTGCACTCCTCCTCCATAAATTACCAGCTCATTACAGTAATGTAGCCCATTTAGCATAGGAGGAGGGGGTAGGTGTAAGAAAGGACTGCAGGAAAACAGTGTTTGTGGGTAGCAGAATGAATATGGGGTGCAGCAGATGAAGCATAAATGTCAAGGAAGAAAATGGGGTGAGAACAGAGGAATGCAATAGGGGCTGTAAGAAAGGGAAAAAAGGAGGGAGGGCAAAGGAAGAGGAGAGAGTAAGGGAGGAAAACAGGGAGGGAGGTGCAGGAAAAGAGGAAGGCTTTGATGTGATGTGTTTAAGGAGCTTTTCAATCTCAACAGAAGTGCTTTTCATTAGGTTAAAATCTATCATCTATGCTGCTGCAGGGGAAAAAAAACAATGGGGAAATATTAATATAGATAGTGGCTACAGTAGGAGACAGCGATATAGACCCAGACAGAGCAAGAACATGGTAGAGAGAGAGAGAGAGAGAGAGAGAGAGAGAGAGAGAGAATGGGATGAGATGTAACAGTTGTAATTGAATAGTGAACTAGAGAGGGCCTGAGTGCAAGCACTGATTAATATAATTCAAATTGATTGTCTCCTAGTAGCTGAGAACATCTCATTCTGACTTTCATATTTGAATGTTCAGCATGTTCTCCATGTGTGTGTGTTTGTGACACAGAGAAAGAGAGAGAGAGTGTGTGTGTGTGTGTGTAACAGAAAGCAGTTATGAGGGGTATGGAGAATGAGACTGCCCTCTAGTGCTTTTGCTTCTTTTACCCCATTGACATGATGCCACTGGCTTTCTTTTTAAGGTTTGTCTGTTTTTTTTTTACATTATTCTCATTATGCTCAGTGGTATCCATACACAATATTGGATAAATCATCATTCTGGAGAAGCCATCTGCTGCTTTTTATTCTTGTATTCAAAAAGTTTCTCCACAGACTTGGAAAAAAAAAAAAACAATATTCCATAAACATGAAGTCTTAATTAGGTTTTGTTTGTCACTACATTGTACATGAGCTGTTTTCTTATATCAGTATATGCTGTGTTGCAGGTCCATCTCAATGCCTGCAGACATCTACAAAAGAAATACATATCTTAAAATTTTTATTGTCAGATCCTATTCTTATATAGCATTTGACACTTCAATCTAATAACATACAATATTTAAATCGGCTGGGACATATGTACAGTAGATGTAGACAGTGATGAATGTGTTTTTCATTTACAAAATGTTCCTTCAAACTATATCTCTCTCTGTCTTTTTCTCTATACAAATGACAAAAACAGAGCAGGGTGGAGATGAGAGTGAAGATGGCTGAGGGGGAAAATTCACGTTCCTTTTGCATCTCAGGAGTAACGGAGAATGATTTATAGTTGGGGTGTGAAACAATCATTTATGTTAGCGAGTCAGACCCTGCGTTCAATTAGCAAGAGCTCGTGTCTCACACTGATTCCCTGCTTGGGAGACAGAAAATCTCGTCAGCATTGTGAACACAGAAAGCTCACACAATTTATTGCTGTTCTACCTGTTTGCCAAAGTATTTTGACATCTGCCTGTGCCAGTTTTTTTTTTTTTTTTCAGAAACTGTACTGTAATGTTTGACTGGTATTTTATAAAAAATACCCCAGTTAAGAGGGAAGGTAAGAAGAGTGATTTAAGACGAAGGCAACGAGATTGAGAAAGAGAAGCTTTGTCACTAAGATATTAAGTTTCCACATTAGTCTTATTTTTACATTCATGATATAATAAAATAAATACAAATCAAGTGATGAGATATTAAATAATAAAAGATATATTTTTTTAAATGGCTCAATCCCTGCCCCTTGTATGTGTTTCATTACTTAAAAAAAACCAACCAAATAATTTAAAATAAGACGTGACACGATTTGTGAAAATTTTAAAGTGCTGTGATCTTGGCCAGCTGACCAGGGCAGTACTTTCTATTTAATCATATTTCAGTTTCTCCTGGGTCTTTGAACGCCCCATCATTCCAAAGCAACGTTTGTGTTCAGATTATCTGGTAGTGCAACAAGCAATATACTGTATGTGGTCATCAACCACATGCATCATTTGATTTGACGGTCTAACTCTGAAACATTTTGTAAATTATAAAATAGATACAAATTTCAAGTTTAATAAAAATTTCAATTTCTCCTAGGCCTTTTAAACCCTGGGTTAGAGCTGAGATATCTATGTCGAGGCACTGGCGGCAGTAAGTATATTGCAGCAACTAATGAAAGTCATAGTGTGTTCTGGTGTAAAGATTATCTGAGCCTTAGAGGGAGAGATGAAATAATTATCTATTCACTTACGAAAGTCTGGTAAATCTGTGTCTTCCAGCGAGAGATCAGACTACACGGTGTACAGCTACTCTTTTTTTAATGTTTACTGATCAATCCATGGATTTAAATGTGAAAAGAAAGCGGTAATTTAGCATTTCATTGCTTTCTATTTTCTTCTCACTTTAGTTCTTTGTCTCACATGCACAAAAACACACTCTCACTTTCCTTACTCGCGTTCATAAGAGGCATTATTTTGTGAGAAAAGATGCAATTATTCTCTTATTTATAAACCCAGGGAGGGTCAGGCGGATGAAATAGGACAAAGAGGCCAAGGGAAATTACTATATTTTACAGCCACTTCAGACAAGAGGTGGGGGACAACACATGTTGTGCTGGACAATAGAATAAGCCCACAGCACTTCAGAGTGTAGGATGTACTTTAAAGTACTTCCTGCCTCTGATTTAAAAGGTGCAATAAAAAAAAAATATTGTTATTATATAAATTATATTCCAAAATCTCAGCTCTGTGCCTGTAAAATAAAAAACAAAGAGAAAAAAAATAGCAACCTAAATAACTGTAGTAACTCACTGCCAAACTCTGACAACGTATGAAAAAAGAAAGTATGCAGACATGGTGTAGACACCCACACATGCACACCCCTCCTAAAATCAAATGCAACTTTCCATTCAGTCTTTTATCCCTTTCATGCTGAATACTGCCCTATTATGCCAAAGCATCTTATGTGTTCAGATTACCTGGTAATGCAACAAACAATATACTGTATATGGTCACCAACTACATGCACCATTGGATGTGTCAGTCTAACCCTGAAACATTTTGCTAATTTTAAAACGGATAAATCTACTGTTTAATAATTACAACCTTGCGCACAGAGTTTAAGTCCCTAAATCCTCATAACTCTCACCCTCCAATTAACTACTCTTAACTAAAAAAAAAAGTTTAGCTGATGTAACGCGTGCTCTGGACCAGTCTGCAATGTTGAATGGACTGCTGCTCAATAGAACATAATGGCCAATTATCCTGCGCGTACACTAATGGCCAACATTAACTGCCTGGAATATGGGAGTTATTTAGTAGGGGATTATGGGGGATTATTAGTGGGATTTATTTAGTAAACCACTGTTTTCTACTCATCTGGAGTTGTAGATATATAAGAGACACAAGGTCTGTTTGTATTTTGCAGTGTCATTCCTCAGAGCCGCAACATGCAGGAGAAATGATTTACTGTCATGTTCTCCAACATGCTAAAATCTTGCACAATTCAATGCAATAGCACAAAGCAGACTGTAGTACCACAGATAGCCGCTAGGGTGCACTCAATTCTACATTAGTGCATCATCTTAACGCGATAGCTTCTCCTTTAGCTTCATGCAATACATCTCTTCAGCCTTTTAGTGGTGAAAATTGTTAAATAGTGTAAAAGAGGTGATTCATTCGCAGGAAGAGAACAAGGACAAGGAATAAACCAATGGGTCTGGGTGTGTGGAGTTAAGAGAAAAGTGAGGTTTCTTATAGACTTCTGTAGCCCGCTCCACATGTCTGCTTGATGCTAGCGGCTTAAAGCTAGGTTAGCCGATACTAGCATAAAACACCATAAGGTCTGACCGCCCTGTTGGCGGTTGAGTTGCATTCTGGATACAAAACCATTACAAAGACATTACATTAGCGTACATTAAAGTAAATCCTTTGACTTTAATTGTTTTATTTTTGTTTGTTTTGAAAATGAAAAAAGAAATCTTGATCCTTCATCATTTTCCGCCCTTTGTTGAAAATTGTTGTTGAAAAATGTTGTCAGAAGCAGAATATAGCTTTTATTTTTATTTTATTATTCTTGTTGATTATGCTTCCCTCCCACATATTGTTTGGTACACTCTCACAGCAGATACCGTCAAATGTGTAAACAAAAACACAAGCGTGCCAACAGCCAATACCACCTACACATACACACACCTACGGTAGAACCTGTTCACCCTCGGCATCTCCCTTCACAATCACCTCCACTGCAATTAATCAAAGCTTGTTCTTTTTCTTCCACGAGTTAAGCCTGTCACACTAACCTCTCACTCTTTCATCATCCCTTCTTAAAGATCCACGTGGCGGACAATATGAGCCCTGCGGGGGCGGCGATATGACACAACGTCGACAGAAAGTAGCGGCCGTGGTTTAAATCATACTGACGTGCAGATTTATCACTGTTTAACTTGTCCAAAGTGTCTCCTCTAGTTGGTGCAGATCTGACTGTGTGAGCTGGTTGGCTTTCCTCGGGGAGGGCCTAAAGTGCCAGCCAAGCTCAGCTCTGTTCAGCTCAGTGCGGCATACAGTCACTGCTACGACACACCAACAACAATCCCGACAACGTACACAAGCAACGAGCAATTTCACTTCACACAGTCATGTCCTCCAAAAAACAAATCCTTTGAAGGCCAGCTTGAGCCCAACTGTGTCACAATCATGATCATATTTTTAAGATTAAGGGCAGTCTTGATGCAACAATTTAATGCGAGACATACGAGTTAATATGAGAAAAGTAAGTATGTATGGAAAATCCAATGAGCTGCCATTTCCTCCTCTCACTGCAACAAAATACAGGTATATATACTGTACATCCACTAAGGGCATTCTGCGAAATTTCAAGAATCACTAAGTTAAACACAAGTAGACAAGTAATTTGGGTAAAAAGTAAAAACAACAAAATAGTAAATTCCAACACTTTATCATAAAAACTGTTGGAATGAACTCATCATCTCAGATTCATGATATAGAACAGTACAAGAGAACCGAAGAATAACATTTTCCTTTACAGTCATCTTGTCAGCTGTAATTTGAGAAAATATTCATCTGTATTATGTTAACATTAAAAAAAAGAAAAAAGAAAAAAAATTCCACGCTTATGCGGAGCACCTCTTCCACACACATAATACATGCAAACCTTAACGTACCTTAACTTTAAGCTCACATGCACACATGTACTGTATAAGAGCCGCCACCACCTTATGGTGTGACTGTGCCTGATGGATATGATGCTAAACTAGACCACACAGAAACAAACCTAGGAGACTTGTGGAACCAATAGTGGTAGAAAAGAAAGCAGGAAAAAGAAGAATGAAATCAAAGTGAGTAAATATGGCTGTGATGAGGGACAAAACGCTGCTGCGAGTCATGATGCATATAGTTTATGGTAGGACTAAGTGGTACACATTAAAGTAAGGCCAGGGTGGCTTTGATTAATACGTTTGACAAAATTTATTTTGAATTGTACATCATGTTTTTACTGGTCAACTGATTTTTAACCTCAATCTTTCCTCTTTCAATCCATGTAATTTTGAAAATGTTACAATGAACTGTTAAAAAGCAGAAATTCCCACAACTTTGTCAAAGTTGGATAAGTTGTATCTAAGATGCTGCTTGTGACCCAGAGACAAAACAGTAATGCCTAGCCCACGAAATCCCTTTAGATAATCGATGCAATTGTGAATCTGCCAGATCAAAGCGGAGATGTGCATCAATCTATCATATTTAATCAAAATCAAGTGAGCGGTGTCTGAGATAATGCATGTGATGGATGGATAAACAAACAACCGGAGGGAGCCCAATTCACGGGCCGAGACAGAAAGGGCCATTTGCCTACAGAGAGAAATGTGTATAGGCAGAGTGATTCTTATAACAGCGAGTGAGCATTACAGAGATGGAAGGCAGCACTGAGGGGAGGGAGAAGGTGAAACAGCCCTGTTGCGCAAGGCGACATGGGGTCTGCCTTGAGATGGATGGGTCCCAGCTATTGATAAGGTCAGACCTCATTTGCGCCAGACCTTTTACATTTGGCGAAATGTTGGCCTAGCCATAGGACTGTCAGAAGCGATTCGTTCCTGTGAAAAATGGACTGGCTCACTGAAAACGGTGACTCCATCGTAAAAGCATGAGGCCCTGGCGCAGTGCTGCTACTGTAACTTGTCATATAAAAGCCTCCCAGACCAGCCTCTACCTATTTCAAATCTCCACTGTACTTCTGTCAACAGGCTAGATTCTGTCTCTCTCTCCCTCCACATCATAGCAACTGCAAACCATTTTCTTGGTGTCGGGATTTTTCAGACCCTATTTTCCCCAATATCAGAGGTTGTCATACTGGCATTATTCTTCTCAGGTGCATCCCACCAGTTCTTCTTGCAACCCAATTACCTCTTTTTATTGCTCTATCCCTGTTCTCTGATTACAGCAGAAGGAGCATGCAGTTGGTGACCACATACAGTATATTTCTTATTGTATTACCAGTAACTGAGTAACTGAGATATTAGATATTAGAAGATATGTAAAAATCTCATATGACAGTACAACGCAACAAAAAGTAATATGAAATTTTTCAAAAAGGAAAATAATCTATAGGAGTAATTTAATTAACGTGACAGTCAGGCTCTCACAGTGAGCATAAGTCAAGATGCCCATGGACTGTGTCACGGTCAAGGTTGAATAAGGTAGAGTATAATGTGTGTGTGTGTGTGTGTGTGTGTGTGTGCACATGTGAGCACACATATTGATGTGTGTGACACAGTGGCTTGTCTGTGAGATTGGTCTCATAATGTAAGTAGAGGGAGCATATTAACCTAGCACAGGCAAAAAAACAAAACAAAAAACAAACAAACAAGGAGATTTTAAAAAATGACCTTAGTGCAATCAGAGAAATGGGATGCATGGTCATAGATGTCATCAGCCGACTTGTTATTCAACCTTTATTGACCCAAAAAGTGTCATCATTCCCGCCTTAAAGGTCAGTTCCCAACATTGATAAATGCTCTAACATTGTTTTGTTGCTGCATGTATTTCACAGAATACACAAACGTATTTCACACATTCAGTAAGACTAACATCACTAATTATTCTTGCAGGTTCTCCAATATGCAACATGCTGCAACTATGAAAATAAGGCTTTACATTAACGCAAATTTTCCACTCTATTTTTTTCCACAGACCTTGTGTGGCCCGTATGACAAAGCTACGCCTAAGTGGTAAGTCATTTACTTGCGGAAGGAAACATTCAAGGCCCATTAATTTATGCAGTAGATGCTTACACTAGCGTAAAGCACATTTCCTAGACTGTCCAGCACACATTTCAGATGAGCCCGGCATCTAATTTGTTTAAAAACCAGCCGATCCGTGTCAGCTTTTAATGTAAAATACAACCACTTTTGATTAAATTGGACTTTGCGCATTACAAACAACCCTATACATCAAAGAGTATAGGAATCCACTTTATATCACTTTTTTTTCATCCGTTCATCATTAAAGTACATAAAAAGCTGACCCCTCCTACTCCATTGAACAAGGACATAACTTCAGTCCAGAGGACTGTAACTCCCTACACTAAGACACCAATCTGGCAAAGCTCCAACGCACAATAAAAACCGCTTCCATAAAATACACCACCATCAGTGTTTCAGATACGCAATCCAATTGCATCTCATCAGCCCAGTGGTCATTTCCATAAAATAGTGCTGTCTGCAGTTCAAGGTTTATTCAACATCATTTCTGAGGGGTTTAAGACACAACAGATCAACTAGCTTTACATAAGGAAATCAACCAGAGATGCTGTACACCAAGCATCCACTCACTAACAAGATGAGTAAGGTTTTGAGTGGATTACATTTCAACCGTATACACTTTAATCAAAAATACAGATTACAAATTTCAGCTCTAATATGCCTGTTTAAAAAAAAAAATGCACAGAGCAGTAACGGTACACATTGTCACAGATCAAAGGAGTGGCGACCAACTAAAGGTAATGAGAGGGTTGCATGTTAAAAAAACACAAGGTACTTTAATGAGTTCTACAAAACAGATGAAAATAGGCACCAGTGCTGTGTAGAGCTAGGTGTCTTGCCAGGTAGAGGAAAGTAAGTCCTGTAATCCCATCCACCGTAGGCTGCAGACAGCTAGCGTGACTAAGTCTGATACAGACCTCAGACTAATTGATGTAACAGGCCAGATTGGTGTGTCTGTACTGTCTGGCCTCCCCATATTTACTTTGGAACTCATTCACCATTAATCATTAAGAGTGCAAGGAAGAACCAAATCGAGCGAGACGGCATTGTCATGGATCCATGCAAACATCATATATACATATATAAATATTATATATTAGATATAAATATATAAATATTTTAAAATACGTTGTCAAAATTTTATTGCTGACAAGCACCAAAACACGAAATAAAGCCTTAGTGTTTGTCATACTGGGTTTTGCTACACATTGGTGTAGGCATAGGTTTACACCCTATTAAACAGACCACTGCATGTTTGTTGAATCTAGCTGAGGAAACATTTTATCGTCATGCTGAGGTAGTAACTGTAGGCTAAATAAAGTACCTGGTTGGCCAAGGAAAAAGAAAGAGGCCTTATCATACGGGGGGCCAGCTAACCCCTCTGGTTTTAACACTCTGCCTCAGCTCTAGAAAGAAAAGTTAAATTATACGCAGAACAAACTACTGCCCTCTAGTTAACAACATGCAGTTGTTCTTCCTGGCACCGTGTGAGGTTAATCATGCAAGAAAATAGGGGAGACAGTCATTGACAAAATTCCAGCACTAAGCTTTCCATGTCAAATCACATTATTGTGACCTCTTTTCCACCAATATTAATGTGAAATTATAAATCTTTTATTGTGATGATTTGGCAGCAGCTGAAACAAAAGTCAAGCAACACAATTAAGTTTCCATTGAGAGTTCAGAATGCAGACAAAGGCTCTTCTGTCTTCTGTACTGTTTAATGTAGGCATGATATCATAAACCTGCACTGCACGTATCATATCCCTTCTGACTGGCCATGACGATAATATTGTCTTCTCTCTTACATCTCCCTTTCCAGGATAACAGCCTGCTAGCTCTAGCTTAGGTGGCTGTCCGACCCTGACTGCTGCCATATCAGGCAGAGACCTCTGAGCTGAAATCAATAACCAGTGCTGAGGATAGAGCTTGTTTGTCACCCTGTCCCTGGTCTGTCAGTCACCATCCTCCATGCCCTCCGTCTAGTGCAGGTACATAACCTGGCTGATGGGCTGTCCATGAAAGAGCCCTTGAAAAGAGAAAATGTCAGTAAATGCTCTATTTGGATGCTGATAATTGCAAAATCCAATAGTTCAGATGTTATTGAGATTTATTAATTTTTTATCCAGCATGGAAGAGTGTAAAATTTCTTGTCCAAGTCCGATCTAGAACGGACACATGTATTGTGCATTTACTGTATTTTTACATTAATACATGTATTAGTTATTATCCTTAAGATTTCAGTCCTGGTTCATTTGGCAACACCCGTGGCTTCTGTGGTAAAAGAATAAGATAAGCAGTCAATTCTGAAAGATGATCTAAGGCTCATATTTGCTGAGGTACAGTAATACATCTTAAAATCAGGAGCCACGTGTAGGCAGGGAATCTTAAAATATCACAACTTTTTATAATTAAGGAATACGACTCCTGTTCCTCTGTAATTATCAACAGCCTGTAAAGTCCATTCATAATTTATCGTTGAAAGGTGATGGTTATGCACTGTATCACACCAACGTGGCAGATCTCTACCACAACACACTTCTCACACCCACAGAAAAGGGTGCTTATAAGTGCCAAGTAAAATGCAATGCAATGTCTAGCCTGTTGGGAAAAATATGCAAATATAAAAACCTACTGTATACAAGCAAAAAGTTACCAGGTAAATTCAATAGCCGGACAATGTGCTTAGACAAAGGAGTCTCTCTTTTTTTTTTTGTCTTTTCTAAAACTCCCCACTCTCTACTGGAATTGGTCAGTTCATGAAAAGTAAGTAAAGTTAATTTATATAAAGAAAGGGAAGCTGACAAGTGTAGCACCTCCCTGTAAAGCTGACTTTAACCTGAAGTGTCATGAGGTGATTGCAAAAGAAAGACAGCAGGCTCTTAACAGAAGTGCTCACAGGTATTTGGAGGTGGCTGCAGCACTTTTCAAAGAATTTATAAAAGCCAAAGAAAAAAGGAGACAGCGCCCAACAGCTTTAACAGCTCGCTTGAAAGGGTGTCAAGAACCACCAGCAACTCCACTTATCACTGGATGCTGGCACCTAACTCCCTGTAGGAAATGTTGCAGCTGAGGCTGCTTGAAAACCAATCTCTTCTCGAAATCCCACATTACAACAGATTTCTGGCATATGACAATTGATAATAGAAAGTGACAGACTCTTCTTTAATAAAAGCAGCACCGAAGAGATCAGAGATCCAATGAAGCCTTCTCTACTTCTGGAACCAGTGCGCTTCCTTTGGGTTAACTCAGTGGATCCTTAATGCATCCGTTAGTCCCTCTCAGGGTCTTAGCCTTGAGGAGCTTCTCCAGGTTAGGCACAGCAACGGTAACACTGTTCACCTGAGAAAATCTCCTTAATATTTGAGGCTTGGTGGAAGGAGCCAGTAGTAGCCGAGACCACTGTGGCAAAGGCTAAGGCTAAGGGTAAGGGTAAGGGTAAGGGTAAATGGTGGTCTAACTGTTAGAATGTGTTCATTTTATGACTTCTGAAGATCAACCAAGCTATAAGAACACAGTCTGTAGACTTAGAAATGCTCATTTTTTATCTTATATCATGTGGACCACTGGGTGCTTGTGCAGTGTGTACTGATTTGTGTGTGTGTGTGTGTGTGTTTATGTGGCAGCTCAGGCTTTGACAGATCTCAGAACTTACGAGGAACAGTCATTTCCTTCAGTTTCTTCCCTCTTCTATGTACATTTATGAAACAGATTCATAAAACCCTGCAATAAGCATGACACTATTTACTGTTACTAGTGTTTCAACTTGTACAGTTGCGTCTTCCTGTCAATTCATGCAAATCCCAGGCAAATCGCACTCACTTGCAATTTTTTTTTGTTGACTTACATCATTGCAATCACACAGCCTCTAAAATTTGCCTCATGTTCTGTGTCTGAACACACCTTCAGGAGTCGCCCGTAATGAGCTACAAAGGTCTAAGATGATTTCTTGAGTATATGATTAAAAAAGTTCATTATGGTGATTTTCTGTGACATCAACAGGGATGTTCATTTAGTTGGTAATTTAACAAGCGAGAGTCTGGCTCTAACAGAACAGAGACTTCACTTGATAATCACACGCATAGCTACAAACAACGTAAGTCCGTCAAACATACATTTTATGAAGTTGTACAAAAGTCTTATGGAACGTTGCTCTGAAGACAGATAAAACTGTGAGAACTGTACATTAACTCCCAACACTGAATCACCTGAGTCATTTTCAGTGTTCATGTTTTTATTTCACAGCATATGTGCAAACACCCAAGCGGCATGCACATACATTCACACACACACAAACACATAACCTGTCACACTTGGAGCATATGGTGTATATTTAATATATTTTCCGAATGTCAGTGAAGCCTGTTCACAAGTGTCACAACCAAATCCCTGTTGGGATTTAAAGAAAAAAAAAAAAAGCAGTCAAATGAAACCAAATGCAGATCTCACACACTTTTGACCTTAACATTTGGAGGAGACTATTAAGGAAAACAAGTGTGGAAGAGGTGGGGAAAAAAAAAAAAAACATATGAGGAAATCAAGTAGAGCCTTCAAGGGTTTTTTCTCATATCTAGACACTTTACTGCACGTGCACACATACACACACACAGACAACTCCCTGCATGCATATAACATGCAAACCCTTATTAAGTCTGCAATTTCTCCAGCCACAAGAAACATTTCAATAAAATCTCTTAATTAACATGCACACCAATTAGAATGTCATGTTTCAAAATGGGCAGCAATCTGTCACACAGACACACACACACACACACACCTCCCAGCCAGTGACTTAATGGCTTTTTTCACCTGCACTTAGCAATGGACTATGGTCTGTGAATAATAAGTGTGAAAGAAGAGTAAAAACAGGAGAGGGGGAGACAGAGTAGGAGAGAGAGAAAGGTGTATTTCATGGTTTGACTGTCAATGTAAATGCCATATTCTATCCAGCATGTCATATTTCTGCCCCTATTTCCACTAATTCTACTTTATTGATGCATGTACTGGGAGTATTTCTCTGGAAACACACGGGACTGATATTAATGGACGGCCTACTTTATAATTGACTGAATAGCAGACAAAAAAAAAAGGAAGACAGACACAGAAAACTCCATTACAACCTTTTTGACATGACAATAGAGATGCAAACACAACCCACTTTCAATGTATTCGGTATTTTTCTGCGTATACACTGTGTGTCTACATTCATTGTATTAGCCAGAAGCCAAGGCCACTCAGAAACCTCTGACTGTACTCAGAGGAGTGGAGAAATAGGTGTCGATAAAACGTATCTCATGCCACAATGAAGACGCGTATGCTGCATTCTAATGGGGCTGCTTTTGTTGAACACCTGCGGCACAGCGCAGACAAACGTGGAGTGGAGAGACACTCAAAATAATCCATAGGCCCCTGGGTCTCACAAATATAATCTTTAGAGATATAGAAGGACAATACACATGCACAATTACAGCTAAGAAATGGAGTTTCATTCTCATTAGCGCTAGAAATACACTGGCAACGTGTGTGCTTGTGTGAGGTTGAGTGAGCGCATGTGAACATATCCAATGTGTGCCTTTCAAATGCTAAACTCGTGTGTTGCCAAAAACATAGGAGAGTGCTCTCATATGAAAGCAATAATTTCCATACCATAAACTGTGTTGGGACTACAGATGGAAAAAAAAAATCATCTATGTCATAGCCTATGACCAAACAATAAACAGAAAAATACCACTATTTACCTGAGATCCCCAGGGCATGTCTATTGGCGTGAGGCAGGATCCCAACTGCCATTTGGGTGTGCTTATAGCTCTCTCAGTCTGTGTGGGTGTGTGTTTACGTAAAATCTCCCGTGAGGTCTAATGTAGACTAATAAGAAGTAATAAAGGTAACGTTGACCTTGTAATAGCTGGTTTCCTGCCAAGCCGAAGGGCCTGAAAGGATGTCTTTGTGCAACACAGGGTGCTTTCTTACAAAAGGGTTAACTAAACCAAGACCAAAAACACCTTTCATTCCAGCATATGAATCAGTTTGGGTCAGATATTTAGACCAAATATGACGTTGACTATTAGTTTATAACCTGTGCATTACACATTACAGTATTTTTGTACCACAAGGTTTAAAGTTTCATTCTACCGTATCATCTTCTGCTTGCAATTTAGGATCTGAGGATGAAGAATGTTGGATGACCAACTCTTTTAGCGCTTTAGGAAATATTGCAAAAAGTAAAAAAAAAGATCTACAATCTCAAGGCTGCTGACAGTAGTCATATTGGAACACTATTGTGTCACAAAAACACCATCTGACACTTGTGTTATTGGCTTTGACCATACCTAACCACTTTATTTAACCACCGATGGTTAAGTATGGCCAAAAGGCAGATAATGATTCATTTGTTTGTACTAAAGGCTGCATGATAACAAAGCAGAAAAGCAAGGTTGAGTTGCGCTGATTTTTCGCCAAAGGTATACGCGCCTCTACGGTAAAAAATAGAGCAGATGAATATTATATCTGCAGAGGTAGGCAGCTTTGAAGCATCCACCTCCAGCGGCAGAAATGTTAATTCACGATTCATTGTTTGTTTTCACAAGCTCACCTTTTCATGCTTTATCTGATTCCAACCTCTGTGTCTTTGTGGGCCTAACGCCATACAGCCTAACCATAAGCTTTGAATGACCTTGAAAGTGGAATGGGAAAGGGATGGATCTACAAAGCCCCCTTTATGCCTTCCACATTGCACTCGTGTTTCAAGGTTCAAACGAAGGTTTTAATAGAATTCCAACCTTAAAACGCTTACCATCATAACATATATCACTATATATATCTTAAATATGTGATGTTCAATAAATTAGAGCACTAATTAAACATATCTTACACCTGCCTCGTTTACTTTGTAACTTCCCACATTTTCCAGAATACCTGGATGCATTTAAGAGAACAGCCCTGAACTTGTTGTATTTCACCTGAAAGTGGAATTATCACCTTTCTGACAATGTCAACAAAAAACTGAAAATGTATTCAGTTCACTCAGTTCATTTTTTTTTTTTTACACACAAACAGAAACACAAGGACAAGATGGACCGAACAACTGTTTACTGCATCTTCGAATAAAGGAGCTGCCATCAGCTTTCTATTAATCACAGATTCTTTCCAAAATGCAAAATACTTATAATACCCAAACAAACAAAATACTCATATATGACAGATATTGATGCGTCTTGCAAAGAAGCTATACTCGCCAAAGAGTAAAAGGGGATGAGTCAAGTACAGGAAAACAATCAGGTAGTTGTCTCATTGTCATTTAAATGCAGCTTCAAAAACTTTTTAGAAGTATGAAGTCACTTACTCCTCATTGTCCTGGTGCTCTATAGACAGTTTTTCTCTATGCCTGCCCTTCTTTCACTCCACAATAGTAAACACTACGAATAAGCGCAAAAAAAACATGCACACACAACCAAACACACTTCAGGCACACACAAACATGCCTCCTTAGTGTCTCTTTCCTGCGTCTGGGTGTCAGGCATATAATTGAGGGCTTACAATGTACTCCGCTTCAGCTAAGCCGTCCTATCTATCAGGCCACACACTGCTCTCACAAACTGCCCTCCACTGGTACACATCTGATTAGGTCTGCTCTGTAAATTAAGCTTTACAGGACAGACGGATAACAGGGGAAGAGGATAGGAAGAGAGAAGGGGAAAAGAAAGATTACAATATTTAAAGAGGAGCTGAGGCGTGGACAGACTTGAGTGGCGAAACAAGAACACCAAGGTGGGGATAAGAGGAACACGACGGTGATACGTGAGGCAGGGAGGTAAAGTGAGGTCATGTCATGCAAAGACACCTCTCCTTTCACTTTTGTTCAGTAACCCTTCTCCGACTATGTAAGCGCTCGTGATTTTTTGAGCGTGACAGGATTGACATTACTTTCTTTAAGAATTTTATAATTGAACTACATATGTTTTGCAGTCATTTTTATTTCAGTATAAAATGGCCTTGTCTTGTTCCAATATATGGACAGCTTGTTAACACGTATCCTTTTAAGCAATCTTATTATAGAACATTTCAAATTTCCATTAGTTTATAAATTATATTATATTACATAATTAATCATCAATTTAGTCAATCACCACCCAGGAATTTAATTTAACCCTTAAATTAATCTAAGCTCATAAAGCAAGGTTACCCAACTGCCCTAGATCCTTTCAGATAGTCCCTATAACTTGTTTTCAAGCAAATAATTCAAAACAATATTAATAAAATATAATAAAAATGTGCCTTGACATAGATGTTCCAACTCATCCTGCTTCGTCAATGCTAAAGTGATTGAGAATTTGCAATTTACTGGCAGCTATTTTCCAGTAAAACTCATCCTTGTTTCCAGAAAGTCATTCTCTTCTATAAAAAACACAATTCAGTATTTCAGTGATGATTCAGTGAACAGGAGCATTTATCTGTTGATACAAAGCATGTGTATTATTTTGTGTAGCTCAAAACAACTTTACTCAAACTATGACACTGCTTTTTTTTGGGAGTCAGAAGTCATAATTTGTTGTTAATTTTATGATCAAAATCAAAATACCAAATGCAGCTGTTTTAAACTGGTAATGATAAAGTAATGAGGTTGTTAAGATATGATTTTTAAGAATAATTATAACTTCAAGTTGGGAGCAATAACCTCACTGGCAGTTGAACAACTCAATGCAAATCTTAAATGTTATACAAAACAGACACACGTTGTATTACAGTAAGCACATATGCTGTGTTGCAGTAAATCAAGGGTGTGCCAACACTGCTTCCTTTCATGTTTAAAGAGCAGTTATTTACACATGCCTTTTATCACATAATCACACACATACATACACACACACAATACATGCACCAAGTATAATGGCAGAGGTTTAGCCCAGTTATCAGTTGCCATTGATCAAACAATGAGGGGGAATAGCCAGCACCCTGTTTGACACCGTGGCTATTTGCCAGAGCTGCTGCTGAAAAACGCTTAAGAGTTGAGCTAAGTCATTTATACATGGCCAATGCATTATGTATTATGGCCATTCCCTATGAACCAAATGATGTACAGCACTTTTGTCAAACAACTGGGTGACAGCAGTAAAGGACATTATATGGACAGGGAGGAGAAAATAGCAATGCGAATGAAAAAGTCATAGCAGCTGATGAAGAAAAGTGAGGAGTGAGAAAAGAGGATGAAAGATGATATTAGGAATCCAAATGAAAAGTGACCTTTAAATACAAATAGATTTTGCATTTAGATACTACAGTAACCTTCTTGTAAGCAGAGGAATCCTACAGAGATAAAGACAGGGATGTTGTCTTGGACAGCGGCCACCAAGGTAGAGTGAATCGTGGCAAAGATAGGAGGCAAATGACAGGTCAAAGGTCAAAGCCAGCAGGATGAAAATGACATCAGCAGGAAGTATGAATAAACAGTGGGGGGATAATCACCCAATACAAGCGCTGACCTTGCAAAGGATTAGTAGCAGCATTATCTCTCAAATATACAGATGTAGAAAAATGAGAAAGGGGGTGACCTTCCAAAAAGAAAGTTTGTTAATTTTAACCCGATGTGTAACTGTGAGGTAGATATATTATCTAAAAAACAGTATGTTGCGTGTAACTTTGCTTTTCATTGCTAATTCTAAACACAACAGCCAGGCATATACAAATGATGAGAACTGGAAGGAAGAGGTATGATTTCAGTGGCCGTCTCTCTCTAAAGGACTCAGCAAAACATTATCAGACAGAGCCAGAGCTAACTATAGAATTCACAGCAGGGTGCTTTAACTATTAAACACTCCCAAATCTGGTCACCAACACACATCAACACCCACATAACCTAGAGGACAGTTCTATTCACACCTGAGAGGGATGAGAAGGAGGAAAATGAGGAGCAAGGGACAGAGCTAGAGTGCAAGACAGTGGGGAAGAGAAAAGGAAGCAGGGCAGCAATGTACAAGAAGATAAAATGAGATTACCACAGAGACAAAGAGAAACCTCTAAGTCATTATAGCAATACTGAGCATTTTACACCTGTCCACAGACTGTTATCAATGCTACTTGGAGGCAAAGGCCCAATGGAAAAAAACAGACACGTGCATGTACAGGAATTATAAGAAAAAAAAAAAGAAAATGCAATGTCTCACTTTACTTCTATAAACAAAAACCTTATAGCCAGCAATAACAGGGACATCTTCTGCACACTTACACAGTTTGCTGTTATTGAGTCCCACGGGCACACTTAAAGCATGCTGTTATTAGGAATTACAGAGCTGAGAGATTGAGAAAGAGGGTGAGATAGAGCAAGAAGACAGGGGAGGGGAGAAAACAAATAGACCATTTATATCAAAGCTTCATAGAAACACACAGGACCTATGGTTGCTAAAGCCACCTCTATCAGAAATACTATTGTCATCCAGGAGATATAAGACATGATTACATCCTCTGGCAGCATGTTCACACCTCCGCACACAGGGACACTGTATACACAAACAAACATTTACATACAAATGCATACTGTATATATAAACACACATACAGCCAAGTCATTCCAATCTTTCTCCTCCATAGACTTGAGCCTGAAATAGCATAGATTTGTTTTCTTTTTCAAAAGTTAAGACAAAGGGTGTGTGCTTAAATTTGATTGTGTGAGTGAAGGAAGATATTAACATGAGCTCAAAAGTGCATCTATAAAATGTGTGCATACTCCCTGTGTGGACTGTGTTTGCGTCTGTGTGTGCAAACGCAAACTGATCTTGCTTAGCTGTAATCCACGCAGCAAGGGTGTGTGAGTTAGTGGCTGTGTGTGTGTGTGTGTGTGTGTGTGTTTGTATGTGTGTGACCAGTAACACTGTAGACAGCATAAGCCTCAGCCTTCTCAGCTTAAGCCTCCCTCACTTTTCTCCCCCATAAGGCAAACAGTGGATAGACCACAGGGCTTAGCTGGAGAAAGAGGAGGACAATATATGGAAACTAATTCAATTTCAGCCTCTTTGCACTGCTCCACAATCTGCAAATACCACCAGAGTCTGATGTAAGGAAATGGAAATCTTGACTTATATATATACTCAGCTACGCACTATGCAGAACCTGTAGACTGGAACCCTATGGAAGTGTATTTATGCACTTGAGCAGGGGTCATCCAGCCAAATGCCTCCCTTCTGCAGAGGTTCAAGTCCAGCCTTTCAAGCGGTTTCTGCTCTCTCCTTAACCGTCACCATCTCAGTTTTCCCAATATATGACCTAATGAACTTTCCAGACTTGCAAATGGTGGGGGAAATGGTCATTTTTCATATTCTCTACAGACAGGCAGTTTAAGGGGGGGGGGTAACTAAGTAAAGTAGCACAAGTGTGTACCACTCTGTTTTCGAGGTAGCAGGGTGTATTTCCGGAGTGTGAAAAGGAAACTCCCCGAACTCCTTATTCGGAAGATCCTGACTCCAAATGGAAAAGATGACACCAACCATAAGCAGCAACTCTGGTTTACATTAAGAGTCGGCTTCAAACCGGCTCCAATGCAAACCAACGGATGACGTCACACTTCGCCACATCTATCTTTCTATATAGTTGATGCAATGTTGGTTGGACGAAACAAAACATCATCAGACAGACATCATCTTGGGCTCTTTCAAATTATGATTAGATTTTTATTACTATCTCTAGGCATTTCATTAATTAACTGAGAAGATAGCTTGCATATTAATTGGTGATGAAAATAATTGTACCCTTTGCTGCAAGCATCCAGGTGGTCTTAGCAGTAGTAGTAGTAGCAGTGGATGGACTCCACTACTTTGAGCTAAGTGTTCTGCTGGTTATTTTCCCCGCAGCTCAAGCACTCTCATTGATTTGCAGAGATAATAACCCACTTTATGAGACTTTGCCCTCACCATGTCCAGTATCGCTCTACAACATATGTTACACTCCTCCTCCTCTCTGTCCTACCATGTCTTCCCCCTCGAGGAACAAACACGCAGCTTATGAATTTTCCTGTAAGGTGTTATTTCTGTGTACTACTGCTCCATTGGTTTTTAGGGTCACGGTGTGGTATGGAAAAGGGTCATCGGATTTCGCTTGGCTACCTCCGGTTCCATTATTTTACACTTAATGGAATTGTTGTCAGAAGGATCACACCTGCGCTGTTCTCCTGTCAGGTTGATTGTGGTTACACTCTTCAACATTTATATGCTGATATGCTGTGATGATGCTCATATTCATTGACAATACAGTTATTGTAATGTCAGCGATAAATGAATCTAAAATGACTCAATTATGCTTCTCCACAGCTCATGTATATTATCAGTTGATGTTTGATTGTTCAGTTAATTGTTTCCAGCATATTTATGGGTATATCTTTTAGTTTCCAAACAAAATTATTATATATAATTGTTGGCCATTTTGTAAGTCCTCACATCATCATGAAATGAAGAGCAGCATTATTTTTTGGTGGTCAATAATCTATGGATTCAAATCTGCCAGTCCACTACTTACACAAAAAGTATAAAAATAACTTTCTTAACTGTATATTAAAGGCCATGAACTTTAACGGACACACTCATACTAAACTGCAAAACAGGAAACCATAACTTTTTTTCCTAGTCATCACACACACATGCATACACACACAGCAATGCTCACAGTGGTGATATAGACAAACAAAGATTGTCTATTGACTTGCTCCCCTAAGCAGCTAACATAAATCTGCTGTACTGCTCTGCGCATTTTAATCGACTGCTTTTAGAGTTACATTATTTACCTACTGAACGCCAGATAGAGAGGAGCAAACAAGCTATTACACTATCTAGGTTTACATCACATTATGTTCGCAGCACTTAGACTGTATGGGGGTGAATAACTGCTTAGTAAACAGACAAGATGGAGGGGAAACACACAAATGCTTTAAGAGAAATAGATAAGTGACAGAGTGAGATGAGAGAAACAAGCAGAAGTTGATGTATGAGAACAGACAGTGCAACGAAGCTACAGCTTTCCACATTGTTACCATATCACCATGAGGTTTGATCATGTCACATGTAAATACAATAACTGATCCTTTAATTAAAGTGCTCCTCACATTTCTTCACTGCAGTGCACATTGTGTGACATTTTTCAAAATGGCTCTGTGCAAAAACAACCATATCCTGCAAGAAACTGATATCCTGGTGAAAGGTTTGACATGAACATCAGTCGCACAAATAGCGCAGAATACTGAAACGCTGGTTTAAGGTTAAAAGAAAGCACAGTAACTCCTAATGGCCTCATCATGCTGAATATGGGAACATAACAATCACATGCCATTTCCATTGTCAGTAAAATAGTTACAGTGCTGTTTCAGCTGCTTTTTTTTTATGCTAAACCAGCTTACCTTGTACAAAGCACTATGATACTCTTGGGAGTGTGTGTATCAAAATTTCCCCAGTGACAAAAAAACCTGTTAAAGTACACGTAAGCTCACATGAAGGCATGAAAACAATCACACGAACACACACACAAAGAGACAAAGACTTACATATACAGCCATACTTCATTCTTGAGGCTGTGCTCAAGAAGAGGAGCTAAGAAGCCCCATCTATCAACGTTCAGGGCATTTAGAATAAACCGCCTCGGATGAAAGGGAGAGCTGAAAGATGAATGGAAAGAGGGATGAGAGGTGAAAAGAGAGGAGGAAAGAGGTTTGTTCTTAGAACAGGGTTCATAGCAGCGGAAATGGAGAAAAATGCAGATACATATTAACTGTGTGAGAGCTGTGGAGCCCCGGAGGTGGTCAAGTAGGAGAATAAGACGAATTAAAACTGAATGACGACAAAAATCTCACAAGCTGACAGATGGGTAAATACAGATGGACAAAAGGAAATCTCAGAAGCTCAGTCACTCTTACACAACACAACACAACACAATCACAACACAATCACAACAGTCTGGAAGATGGGCTGTCACTGTCATGATTTCTAATTAGGGGCAAAATAGATCAATTGGGAGGAGTAGCTTGTGTTTCACCGCTTAATATTACCATTTAAAAAATTTTTTATTGATGTCTTTAGTGTTACACAACACATAAGAGTCTCCCGGATGATTAAACTACACTACACTATACTATTTTTGTTTTATGTTTAGTATGACAGATGGCTCTAAATACTATAATATATGAGCCTCAGCCACTGTTTCTATGGAGAAAATGCCAGCCAGAGAAGCAAATCAGAGCTCTGCCAACTCAAAACGCTTAACAGTGGCAATTGTGAACTAACTCTGCTACAGATGCAGAATTTATCTGAAATTGACTCTCATATTAAACTGCTGTATATACTGTACATCAGGTTTCTATGAGATGTTATGTGTAGCCTCCGTTTGCTGCCGGAAGTGCAACAGACAAAGCTTGATGTCTGTTTATTTTTAAAGTGCTCATATTTTGCACATTTTACAATTGAACCAAGAAAACCTCATGCCAGCCCTAAGCATTTTAAGTGCTCCACCTGACATTGTCTAAGCAAATAATGAATAGGAATTAGACTTCCATCAATCTGCAAGCCTGAAATAATATCTCCCACCTTGCAACTATATAGCCGCACTGCTTAAAATCCTCTAAAAGTTGACCAAAGCTTCTCCGTTTTTCCCCCCTCACTCATATACATTCTCCCACAGGTGTCTCACTCTATCTCATATTCACGCTGATGTACACAGGGGGCCATGACTGACAAGGTAAGAGATCAGGCGGGTGAAGGGAGGAGAATTACCATATGTAAAGAACAGAGGTGCCAAGGTCTCTCTTTTTGTCTCCCGTATAAGGCAGATGGGCTACCAGGGACAAGATAAGCACAAGTAGATGTGCAGTGTGGACACACAAATGGATGCATGTGAATACAAAACACACACACGGAACAAAAGATGCACACAGACGATGAGCGCGAGAGTGAGAGGAGACAAGAAGGTATCGCTATCTATCCAGGTATGTTGATGTAGTATGGCCCACTGCTTGTGTAAGGGTTGGTCAATGAGGGTGACAGTGTTAGAGTAGAGATCTGATTAGCACTGGGAGAAAGGCTGAGTAGGTTTTCTCATCAGGATCAGCTTTCAAACCAATTATAGTAGTACTTTTATTTCTGCTGGGGAGATGGGCAAACTGAGACCTAACTGTCCATATGTCTTTTGTAATGGCATCCGAACTATATTGATTGACCCCTCTATGCAACAACACAATAAGCTTCTACCAGGACATGTAAATATATAATTACTGTGTAATGTGTTGGGAAGTCAACCAATGCCTTTGCTTCTCCAGGAGTGTACAAGTGTGATGAATCGGTACTTTTTAGATTAGGAGTTCTTAAACAAATGATCAGGACTCAAATTAGTTCAAAGGCCTTCAGCTGGACGGTTTCCGTATGAAAAGATGTTGTATTATCAAAACAACCTTGGGTTCTAGGATTATACTAAATACAGAATAATATATGCCATATGGGTTCCCTGTTTTTTGGAGTCTAAGAACTACAGAGTACCCTTGATGCCTTATTAGATGAAAACACAGAGGGAGTTTTAATATATTTTTTTTATTAAATAAGCCACACTTAATAAGCTAAATTTGTTGTTTAAGATATTTATTTCTTCAAAAAATAGTTTTTTTTTCTTTTCTTTTTAAATGTTCTGCCTTGTCAGTTGAGTTTGGTTTCATTTCAGAATAATCTCAGTTAGACAAAAAGAAAAAGAAAAATACTTGGACAGTGTACAAAGCTTAAGTGGCATACAGAAAATAAAAGTGTAGAGTGAAAGACGGGAAATCTGGAGAGAAGTCTTATTTGAAGCGGTTTAACAAAATCCTTCAGCAGGGTGACCATAATAATAATAATAATTCATTAGCAATCATTAGTTACAGGTATGTAAAATGCATAAATCTCATGTAATACTTGAATCACAGAATCCAGGTGTGTAACAAGACTCTATACTGCCTTGATTACAACCAAAATATTAGTTAAGATAATTAGTTTGCATGTTCTTGATGAATGAGAGCGTGATCTAGGAAGTGTTTTTATCACTGCACCAACGGGGCTTTTAGCAAGATGATTATACCCCAAAAAAACAACTCTATCCTCGCCTTTTCCATTTGTTTCCTCTTGCTCACAAAATAATCTCTAAAACCATCAGCACTGGGAGTAAAATTACATGTTGCCTAGCTCTTGCTGTCATCTAAAACTGTCTTTATGTCTCTGTCTGTCTGTCTTTAATACTCCTGTAAAAATCACACAGGAAGCGAAAGCTGGGCGGAAAAAACAGAACACTCAAACGTAAGAGGCTTGTGGACATCTCAAATGCACTCAGAGAGGCCATTAATAAAAATAATTAGCACAGGAGATGGGGGGAAAAATGGGGGCTGGCTTGGCAGATGTAAAATCTCATTTCTGTTATTAAATTTATCAGAGACTGAAGCAGGAAATACACCAATCATTTTGTTAGAGCACAGTGCTCCTACAACAGGCATCTCTATTCTGCAAGGACATACACACACACACACACATAAATACACAAAGACCCCATCATCAGCCAAAGAGGGCCAGAGGGGTCGTTAGTAAAGGAAGAAGATCAGATATCACCAATTCATCTTGGTCAAAATGATTAGAGAGACAGGGATATATAGAGGGTGGTTGTGTGCATTGCTTGGTTTAATGTACTATTGTGATCTTGGAGTCATTAATCAAACACCAGCGGACACACGCCCACATAACTGTTCACACACAGTTAGAGCTCAGGTTCAGAGAGGTCAAGGTGATTATTGTCACAATAACTCACAGAAGTCAGCAGCAAACTGCAACTTGTGTTGGCGAGTAATCATTTAACGCTGCACTCAATGGCAACACGTATCACATAGTCACCACTTCCTTCTGCTAATTAGAGCCTGGCGTTAATACTTTCCGTTGTCAGTACTTGGTGTTTGCTGGTAAAACCGGGAACAAAATCAGCTAAATAGAGGTAGTGTACAGATGGGACAAAGATGAAGAGTATTCTTTATAGTTTATAGCAGTAAGATACATCAGAAAAGTAGCCAAAGCTGGAGCTGTAAATTGAGGACTATGCTGTCTCACACAGTGCAAAATGAAACCGTTCAATCCAACAAGAGTTGCTCACTGAGCACATACACTGAACAAAAAAAAAGTTCAGACTTCTGTGGGTTTGTATGTTTTAGGATGACATTTTAAGAGCATGAGCACTAGAACCTTTCTTTCTTTCTTTTGGGCCAAGCTGATTGAGAGCATGTGCATTAGAGACTTCTGGCTGAGATGGCTGACTTCCTGTTGGCTCCACGCACGGATCGGATGAAATACAGAGCTGTGTAACCAGAACTTCCAGGTTCTGTTCCAGAAGTAAGAAAACCTACTTCAAAATCCCACTGACATGTGTAAGTACACTGATAACTACAAATACAGCCTTGGAACAGAGCTTTTCTAAAGAGTATACTGTGTAGCCTGCTTCTTAGGTTTAGATACGGATGGTAGTTACAACAATCTAACTATTTCTTTGTTTAATATTTATGATTTTAGCAGCCTTTAACCATTTCGTATAGGCCCTAGGCTTATGAGATGCGTGTCCATGAGTTGGAGTGAATGCAGATTTGTCTTAGAGTATAGAAAGCAAATCCAATTTTTCCAGAGAGACTGATTAAAGAAACACTGAACCAGAGATTGCATTGAGTCACAGAAGCTTGCCCGGTTCCTGACAGCATGATTTCGGCACTCTGTAATTTACTGATAAAGACCACATTGTATTTATAAGTCATTTGAGGGTGTTTGTGATGCTAATGAAAATGTACTTAATGTTTAAGAACCAAATTGTGTAACAATTGTGCGTGGGGAAAAAGTATTTTATTTGCCAGTGTTTGTCACATGACTGCAATACTGAGTGTGGCTAAAATCACCTCACAGCCCAACGCTGCTCCTGAGGGTGTGGATTTAATGGACCTGGTATAAAACTGTTTCCTTAACTGATTCGAATTTTGCTTCATTTTGCAGACAGAAAAGACTCATCATGCATCAGTCGCCTATATGGAAAAAGCACGAAACACCAGACAAGTTCACCTGTACCTCGATATCACATACACTGTCTGAATGGGCTTTACGGGCACCAAAACAAAAAAGCAGTCTAAGCTCTTTAAGCTCCCGAACAAACACCTTGGGACTAACAAGCAGAAGGCTTGTTAGGCTCTTATCTCAGTAGTCCCTTTGTGAAATTTTCAATGAGCTAATCATTCAGACAACAGTAAGTTAAAACAACTGAGGCAATATTATTCAACACAGGTAAAAAAGGCGTACAGTCTCAAGCTATAGGCTACTGTCTTTAGCTAAAAATCAATATTTGACTCACTTTAAGGAGCCACCTCAAGAAAACTCCATGAGGGTAACAAGCAGAAAGCCCTTTCGTTTATCATCACTGTTATCCTTAGTTCCTTTATGCAATTAAAATAGGCAGTTTTGAAAAAGGTGAACCAGATAGCTATTTGAAGTACTGAGGACATCTTAAACTTACCTTGATGATCAAAGTTATGCAAACATGTCTTTACAGTTAGATCAAAGTTTTGAGCCCATTGCAGATTGTGAGGTATTTTGGTTAGAAAAGTGGATTTAAAAAAAAAGAAAAGACAAAAAAATTACAACAGGCGATAACAAAGTCTTATGATATTCGATTGAGTATCTCTTGAAAAGAGTGCGCACCCAAAAACCGCAGTTGGCACCAAGTTGGAAGCTGTCATTTGTCTGTTTGTAAACTCCCAGGGTACAAAAAACACATTCATACACACACACAACACCATTACAACACCTAAACAGACAAACGTACTGCCTGACAAGGATTTAAATAATTAATGCAAGCAGTGTGAGTCAGTATTGCACTCCTGATGCTTCGGTATTGAAGTACTCCAACTGTGTATTGTACAGTATATGTTGCTGGACATTATTAAGCAGAGAAGCGAGGTACTATGAACAGCTGATTGTTGCACTCCCTTCCCGCTCGCTCCCCATATATTTTTTTTTTAGAAGTTATTGTTGTTGTTGTCTTTAACTTCACAGTTTCGTCTGCATTGTTTGTGAGTCTTGGATTCTCATGTAGTGTTTTTGTTAACTGTTCTCAATAGATTTTACCTGGTAAAATAAAGTTTAAATTAAAAAAATAATAAATAAATAAAATAAAGATAATTAAAAAAAAAGGGGAGAGACAGTGCCAGAAGGATAAAATATCTAACTGTCTGCCAGCATCCTGTGAAGGAAAACGTTATGTACGTCTCCTGTCAGACAACATAAATAACTACAATAACATAGAAATCCTGCCAGGAGCAGTCATCACAAATGTCACATACTGTGCTCGGAGACAATACACCGCCCGCAATATTTAACTTCTCGCAAAAAGTCAGCTGTCGAGCATCCTTTAGGAAAATTTCTACTCGAGGTTAGACCTCTAACGACAGTATGGACATCTATGAAGTGCACCGAGGAAATCTAACTGAGATTACTTCATTCTGTGTGAAACTTTTCAATAATATTTTTACTGTTTGAAAGTCTCATATGGGACGAGCTATAAAAATCAGTTGAGTACTGTATCATGGTAGTGACTGTGTGTAATAATGGTTATGATAATAATGTTGGAGGTTGACTGCAACAAAGGGACAGTGATGAAAAGTATCCTACCGTGGTCTGTGATTTTACAAGACACAAGGTAGAGCTCCTTCAGACTTCTCCCCTCCTTGGCGATGATTTCCACACACCTGCAGAGAGACGGAGAGAAGAAACAAACGTTTTAAGTGTCACCCGAGGCATCTGTGTTCTGTATATTGCGCTTCACTTTTGCTTAAAGGCAATTTTGACCTCGCTCAAAAAACAATGCGCACACATACACATACACAGCAGCTCTCTTTCTATTAAAAAACCCACCATTACACACACGGGATTACTTGACGATAAAGGTTAAACAGTACAGCTGCAGGGTCATAACTGCTCACATATTCTGTCTCTGCTTCTTTTTACATACACATTAATAATTAAACACCTGATCTGATTAAAGAAGCATGCACTACCACAGCAGGAGTATATGTGTGTATTTGTGCATGTGAGCGCATGCACAGACATAGACATATATATATATATATATATACACTAAGCTTGCTCACTTCAAAGAGGAGATATCTGCATTCAGCCCAGTGCCTGAGCCCAAAGGACACACAGAGAGTGTGTGAGAGACAGAAAGAAAAAGAGAGAGAGAGAGAGGGTATACACTAGGGAATGCCAAGGGGAAGATCAGAGTATCTGTATCAAATGATTCTCTTTAAATGCCTCTAATGAGAGGAGTGTGTGCTACAACTAGATTTTGATCAACGCATTTGACCTATTAACCTTCAGGATAAAATGTTTTGATCTTTATGCTGGTGTTCCATTATGAATATTTATGGAACAAAAAAAAAACACACGCACGCACATACACACAAACACACATTGAGCAGCTCTCATGTTAATGTGAAAGCGGAGGTTGGGCTGAGCTGCCATCCATCGTCGAGCCTTATGTCAAAGTGATACAGGAAGCAATATTGAGGTATTTATTCTTGTGCTTTCGAAGAATATTCGCTGTGCTCATGCGCTTTTAAACAATATGACTGATGACTGAGCTTGCTCTGAAATGCATTATTCACATTCACTCACTATCTACTGACGTATCTCACTATAAGCCAGGTGTGATGTGTGACGACTTGACGAGAGAAATTAAGCTGCTTTCCTTTTCATGTTGTCCTCACTCACTATTATATAATGCAGATCAACGTGGAATTCAGCACAGCGACATTTCCCCCTGAACAAAGTGTGATTCGTAAGCTTGTTTTTTTGTTTTTTTTTTCTCCTCATGCACTGCTGCTTCAGGATTTCATGTGAGGTGACACTATTCATAGATTTCACTTGATGTGTGACATATCACACTGTAGGATCAAGGAGGGGAAAGAAAGTTAAGATGTGTGTTATATTTATAAAATCCTTTATTTCTGAGTGAAGCCAGAGAGAGTTAAAATGCGCACTAGCCTATCTGCTTTAGTTCACTGGGCTGCATCTTCATATTTCACTTTATCTATTAAATTTCAGTTGCAGTGGTCCTGCAAGCCTCCACGTGTTATCAGGATGTCTTTTCTCTACTTTTTCAATCCGTATTCCAACCTCTCCCTGTTTATGTTTCTGTCTTTCTCTTACACCATCCTGTCCTTCTTCCTTTTTCTAACTCAATTCTTCAACAAACCCACGCTTAAAAACAAAAACAAAAAAGACCTGTTGCAATTGATCATTCCTGGCCCAACCCTGTGCTGTGGCCAGACTGAGATTAGATTCAGCTAAGCCAGAAGGACCACAGTATCATGCTGTGTGTTTTGGGGCTATGGCATTAGAGCTGCTAATAAATGATTGCACAGGGAAGAAATGGCGAGAAAAGTGATAAAAAAAAGAAAGTAGCGATTCAGGAATGCAGCGACGAGGGCCGAGGCAGAGTGCATCCTCTGGGAGCTTGTTACACTGTGCCCGGGTCTCAGGGGTCTGAGCAAAAGCAATTAGATCAGACATCAATGAATGAGGGAGGGAGTGAGGAGAGATGGGACACAAGTACAGAAGGAAACAAGAGTGAGTGGAAATCTCTATACAGTAGCTGGAGGTTGAACAGAGACAGAAGAGGGAGCAACGTAGGAGATAAGGGAGGAAAAAGAAGAAAGAACATGTGGCCATTAATACTGGTGGCGTGAGATTAAATGAACGAATGGAAGGAGAAGAGAGGAGGTAGCAGAGGTGTGGGATGTAATGGCTAAGGCATGGTCCGTGTCAAATGAAAGGCCTTCGAGAGGGAACAAGCTCCCACCCACCTCCAACTCAAACCCCACAAGGCTCAGCTGACATGAATTAGTGATCTGCTCACTTTCAATAATGTACAGAGCCTGTGACAAAAGCCCCGGTTGGGCATGGTTTGCATACTGAACGTTAAGGGAGAGGCGATGCTACAGGAGATAACGGTGAGAGGAGCATTAGGATGCAGAGCAGAGAGCAAGACAACAGCGTGGCAACAAGGTGGGGAAGCTTCTGGTGCTGTTGAAAAGGGGCCAATGATAGCAAGTGAAAGGTGGGATGAAGAGAAGGAAGGCTTTGTAGAAATAAAAAAAAAACATTAAACAGAAGATGAGGAGAGAGCAGAAAATGGATGGAAGTTGCAGAAAGTTGAAGACAAGTTGTCTCTGCAACCACGAGGAAGGAATCTACTTTTAAGAATGTTACATAAAACAGTCCAGTTGTTATAGTTATGTAGCAAGTTAATATACATCACAAGGCCACTTTTTACAGTAAGACAATAAAACCGTTTCTATGACAACTGCATGACGATTAGTGTAACCAGGAGAGAAAGTACCGAGCCTGATCAGGGGTCAGTGTGTGTTTGGCTAACTGTCACCGCGCACCGTGCTGTCGGCACGGCAGCTAGAGGTAAACAATAAAACTGTCACTTAGCTCTCTATCTCATTCTTACAGTCATACAAAAACACTTGGTATGGTTCTTGGCATACCTGGGATTTGGTGCAATTTCTCATCCTTGAGCACAGATTAATACACACATTTCTGTATAAATTAAATCGCTGAACAGATACAACTGGAGCTTGAGGAATTTGCTCAGCCTAAACCGTCTTTTTTCATGTAATTTAATTATTTTGCCAGCCAACTGAAGGTGACTGCCAAATAATTAAGCTTTTTTAACTACACACTGAGGGATAAGAGGCTGAATCATAGTAAAAGGTCCTGACTGATGTAACTGCTACTATACTTAATTGCTCTTTCCTTGGTGTTTTCAAGAAAGAAACTCAATCATGTTACTTTGAAACCATAGTAACCATTATATTTTTACTGATTAACGATCAGTAGCAAAGCGTTTTCCACAGAATTAACATGTAAGGCACAAGGGTGTGAGATAAGCTAAATAGTGTAGATTAAAGTAAAATGTCTTTTTTTTATTTTATTTTTTTTATCCTCAAATTAAATTTGCTCTTCGACCATAATTGCCGAGCCTTTGCTTACTGATATTACAGAGCTACATACAGTTTTTTTTTTATTATTTCAGTTTTTAAAAACAAAAACAAACACTGGCCTCATTAGAAAACTCAGAAAAAGGTGGACCAGTATTTATCAGAGGGATTAAATCATACCTGTACTGTACTAAAGGTTAATAAAATGGACTTCTAAAGTTACTGCAACAGTAGTGAAGTAAGATCACCTCATCACCTTCATCCTCACAGCTTCTATCTGCGCTCTGTACAGCATTCATAGCTTTTCTACTGTGTACTGTAGTTTTTGTTTTTTTTTACATACTGTTATTTAAGATTTATATAGTGTGTACTTTAGGCCAATTTGTATTATTTTCAATTTTTCATGTAGCATTTTTGCCCGGAGTACTGTTAATTAAAAATGTTATTAATTAATCAAAACTCAAGAATAATATTTTGTGTTTTTAGCAACACATTCATCCATATAAATGGATCCAGGAATAATGCAACTACCTTAATACCTTATTTATATATTATAATAGAGCAATGACTGTTTTCACTGAATCCAACACACACTCACTGGTCTATGAAACATTGTGGACACCTTACTGTACCATGTCCATACATGGTAAACTGGCGCAACTCTACAGTGAGGATCAACAAGGAGATGTAGGGCAAGAAAGGAGGGACAAAGGGAGTAAAGGGCAACTAAGTGTTTGTGTGTCATTATGCAGTGTGTGTTGTTTGCGTAAATGTGTCTCTCAGAGGTGAAACTAATCTTCTATTTTGAAGCACAGCCAGAGGTATCCCAACAGACAGGCAGCAAGAGGGAAAAAAAAGTAACAATACTTGAGAGAAACAGAGGTCCATATTTATCATAAAGACTGCAGACAGTCTTCAAGCCAAACAACATGTGTAGTGCTTTTCTTCAGCTAGCTGCTCACAATGGAGCAGGAACAAAGACGATGCTGGGAGAATGGCTGTAGGTAGGTACACTAGCACTGCGCCGACCAACACAAGGCCCCGTCTCATTTCTGCTCCTCACACGGCCCACAATTACACGGCTGTCTAGCCACACAAAGGGAGCAGGGAAATAGAAATGGATGATTTCTGAGAGAAGAGGGTGAAAAAGAAAGAAAGTAAGCATGAAATGTATAAAGAAAAGCGGTTGAAGGTCTTGGGAGAGGTTGAAAACATAAAAGGACGAGGAGGAGGCGGAGGAGGAGGAGGAGGCAGCAGCAGCAGCAGTGACAGACGAGACTTCAAACTTCCATGGCTGTCTTTAGACTTAATGAAATGGAAGGGCGGAGCAGCACAGAGGAGGAGAGCAAGGCACGACGAGGGTTTATACTTCTGAGGAGAACGCTCTTGCAAAATGATTCTTGCTGTAAATTTGCTTTATATTACTCGTAAATCTATACACAAGTGTAAAGAAGCGAGGTTCTGCTTCATCAGACAATGTGCAACGTTGAGTTTCTGGAATCCTCAGGACAACAAAAACTTTTAAGACTTCTTTCATTGGGCTAATATAAATGGATATAAAAAATATCCAATGCCTCAACAGAGCCCTCCAGTAAGCAAACTGATGAAAAGCAACAATCTTAAAATGAAGCAATACAGGTTTTATTGAACGAGAGGAAACGCGTTCATTGCTTTTGAAATTGCTGACCCTCTGATAATGTGTAGACATGAACTATTGTTCTGTTGCTTATATGGGGTATAATCAAAATTTTTTTTTACTGTCAGATCTTGTTTTCCTTTCATCCGAACAAAGTATTTCCTGCTACAAATTGTTGAACATTACATAAAGTAGAAAGTAAAACAACTAACAGATTTAAGGTTTCGCCATCATTTCCTATGGATTTTATGGATGTCATAATAACGAAAAAGTACAAAAAAAAATATCTCTCCAAAACGTGTTACTTTATGAACGCAATATTTCAACGTCCATATCTTTTACTTTGTACCTCACAACAAGGTTCATACACTGACACAGTTAATAGAGAGATCCCATACTTGTTCATTGTTATGATAAGATTACAAAATTATAAATCCAGAAGCCATATGACTGTAAGATACAGTTTTTTTTTCTCTGTATGTTCGAGTGTGCATATGTGCATGTGTGAGCATCTGTGTGTATAAATTCCAGCCGTCTGAATCGGGGTCTGCTTTGGCAATTAGGGCCTGGATGATTTCCCAGGCTAGCCTGTCGTACCCACCGCTCAAATGAGAATCACATTCCTATTGTGTTCCACCACCGTTAATCATGTTTTGAAATGGCAGGGCAATCCAGCAGCTTGTCATCGGCTTGCTCAAAAAAAAAAAAAAAAAGAAATGTGCCGATGGGGTCATAACTGGAGCCATAAATGCTCATCATCCGCAGCTTTCCTGTCTAACCTATGCTTTTTGTTTGTCTGGCAAAGAAGAGGTGAGCATTAGTACAGTTTGCAGGCCAAAAGAAACACCAAGGGCCTTATATATGTGTGTCTTATCTAATCCTCAGTGAAGGTTGATTATTGGGGGTTTTTTTTAAGTATACAGTAATTGCAGGGTAAACACTTCTACTAGTCTACTTAGCTTTAATATAGAGACAGGAGAAGTCTTGTTCTGAGCAAATGGTCAAAAGTTCAAGGGGTAACATGTCCCTCCATGTCTGTTCAAAATCCCGTTTGTGCTCCCCTGCCACTCCAAAATTTTATTTTTTTTATTGGTTTTTTGTTTTTGTCTTGTTTTTTAAACCAATAAGCTACTGTTTGGCCATTGTTTGTGTCTCTGCCTCCGGTGGCTGTCGTGGCTGGATGGAGGCGGGAGGCTGAGCCAACTGATGCTGGCGGGGACGTACCAGAGAAGCTGGAAACACACAAACGGAGCTGCGCTGACACACACACACTTGTTTCACAGGGTTTTAACTGCTGCAGCTTGGTGTCACCCTGAAGAGTGACTCCAGTTATTTTAAACCTGTACGCGGCTTTGTTTAAAGCTTTCTGCGATGGTTTTGGTAACAAACTTTATTTCTGCGACCAGTTCAGCTGGTAATAGAAACTTCCTGTGTGTTATTCCCATATTACATAAAATACAGTAGTGACATTTCGTATATGCGTGTTGTGATTGAAGTTGCGAGTAAAACATTATCTATCAGTAGTGGCACAGTAATGTACCGTAGATCAGTCAGTCCTAAGAATGAGGTTCAATAAAATTATGCCTAAAAATTATGGGTCAAACAATACAGAAAGTAAGACAGCTTTTTCTTATCCATATTAGTATTATTCTGGCAGAATTTTGCATGACAAACAATGTAATTATTTTCCGCATTTTGTAATGGTTACCGTGTTCAACTAAGTGTAGAAATGCAGGAAATCGGATTAATATATTTCTAGAATTAGATTTTATTGTGTCCCTTCGCTTCTTAAACTAAAAAGTTACACACTTGCTTATTACATACATCAGCCAAAGATTTCACCATCTCCAAAAAAAGTGTCACTCACAAACCAGTCACTTTGTCCATCAAAAGCCAGAGGGAAGCACTTTGTGAGGTTAAGTGGCAGTTATTTACTTGAAGCTCAACCAAATACGCAGCCTGTTCCCTTGCCAATACTGACTGGCCTCTGTGATGCTCATGCACAAACAGCATTTTAAAGCAGCTTCGTGGTTGCCAGAGAAAACCAAACTGATCTGACACCGCTGACACTATGTGGATCTCTGATAGCTCTTCACTCTGCCACTACAGTTCCTTCCACTGTTGCACCTAAGCAGCTCCTCCCCCCCGAGGACATGCAAGTGAGATACTCACCTATAAATGAAGAACCTGGTTCTGTAAAGCAATGCCATGCCCCTGTCTGTCTCTACAGTCAGGCCACTGCAGCCATAACACAATAAATAACTCAGGAGAAGATGAGCAATGCCCCATGGCAGATGGCGATAGCATTTACACACTCACACATGTGTGTGTACGAGTGCAAAAGAGAAAGTTAGTGGAGCTCTGCCCCTTTGAAACAGTTAGGTTAGAGGTGGTTGCCCATGATAGATATAGACACGTTTATTTGATTTAGCAGGAAACTATTTACACAACAGATATTAAATGTTTTTTTGTATATATTTGTATTTGTAATTTATTTTTGGGAGGGAATTTCGCTTTTATTATATAGTAAAAATGCAGAAACAGACAGGAAACACTGGGAACAAGAGAATGGTGTGACTGGGACTGAACTGAAAATGTTCCTGTTATGCATCTTTTTCCATTTCCTAAAATATTGTATTCTTTCAAGAATTTCTTTCAGCTCTTTATAGGGGTTGATTTCTACCAGAAACAGTTCACTTTAATACATCACTGACAGATTGTTTCACTTTTAGGAAAATGTGGTTTTTATAACTCGGTCAGAGACAGATATTAATTGATGAGGAAAATATGTTGCTTTGATTTATTTATAGGAAACAAGCCACTAGTTTACTGAAATGCTGTCAGAAAATATACAATCGCATTTTGCTATGATTAAATGTGATTTCTGCAGAGAAGATAATAAAAACCAATGACTACCAGCTAATAACAGAATCTTGTTTCAGGCACTAAAGGAAACAGCCAGTCTAACTGTGATAAATTGAGGTGAGCATGCCCCTCAGGGCTGCATATCGTAACTCTTCTGCTCCGCGTCCGCATGCGAGAGTTGAACTATCATGATGTTTACCAACAGGCCTGACACAGTGGCACACGGTAACACACAGTGTACACCCTCCGCCTACTCAGCCATGGCTAATTGCTCTGCACTTTGATTACCGCCATCTATTTTAATGAGAGCTTACCAAAGCATTCTCTCTTGCCCACTTTCTCTGTCAAACACACATAGGCAAACACGAGACACTTAGACACATATATACACACAGAAGAGAAGAGGAGAGAACAATACTGTGTGCCATGTTTGTCCCGGTGGCAGGAAATTGGAGAGTGTTCATTAGGCTAATGGATATGAAGAGGAAGAGGGACGTGGGATGAACAGAGAAGGAACGACACAAGAAAAAGGGGGGGAGGGGCCCATTGAATTATACCACAACAAATTTTGTACAATGGCCCAACAAGTCATATTGCAGCATGTAATTTTCTTGCTGCTATGATAGAGAGAGTTGAGAGATATTTCAATTACACAGACTGGCTTTAATTACGCAGAATTTGCCTCATAAGTTTGGTCCTGTTGACAAAGAATGAGCTGATGTATTTATGGTGCTACTGCTCACTGCTACTGCTGGATGGACCCAGCCTCATTAGGATCACTGGTTTACCAGCACACACAACAGGATGACAAAGTCTAATCAATGGAGTCACACTGTTAAAAAGACTCAGGGAGAACAGAGACAGTTCATACAGAACTGGACAAGGTTGCTGATCGATGGTGAAAATGTGTGCTCTTCTCTAGTGCAGCTTCACCTTCTCTTCCACTTTATTTTTCTTTTGTGCACATTGTGGTTTCTGTCACTGAGGTTGTTACTCTTCTCAAAAAGTTACAGTGCTTTATATTTTTTTCTCTTGAGAGTGAAAGGACATGCTATGATAGCCCTTGACGAAAAGTATGAAGTATAAAAAATCTCACAAGCAGAATTTATGTACATAAAGAGCTAAAGAAAGCACAGGAGACCTGGACAAGGAGAACACAGGAAAAAGAGGAGGAGTGGTAAAGTAAAGAGTACATAAGAGGGACCGGGCGAGACAACCGCATTAAAACCACAGCTATGCCGGATCACAGCGTCACACTCCGTCTCATCATTTTACGAGACGTTAGGTCGTCCATGAAACTAGTTCAACATGTCCAGTAGTAACAGTCATCAGTGCCACACACACAAACCAACACACATACAGCACACATAAAGTTTGAAAATGATGTTTCAGGATAATAGCAAGATGAGGTCACGGCACTGTGCTGGTAAGTCAACATAAAAAAGGTGAAAAGAAGTACAACGTATGGACAAAATGTGTGTGTGTGTGTGTGTGTGTGTGTGTGTGTGTAAGATCTCAAAATGCAATTTAAAACAGAATAAATAAAAACTAAAATCTTAACAGCCTAAAGTGATCTGGAGCTATGCCTCATTCTGGCATCTATGACTCTTGATTGTTGACCTCTGACCCATGTCTGGACACCCATCATTGACCTGTCCATAACCCCTGTCTGCCACTATCTCCATAGCAACATGTGCAAGGGTAGCACTTAAAGACTGTGTTGCTCTATCAGCAGCCTAAAAGACTTTTAAAAATGTTAGAAAGATGTCATTATAGAAAAAACTAGACGATGAGTTTTTGCTTATATCGTTTCAAACGACCAGGTTTAATGATCCTATCCTAACTCCTACTCCTATTGGATATTATCACTGAATGGTCCTGTTTGATTTATAATGCCTTTCCGTTCCCTTGGTAGCGTTATCATAATATTGAAGTATCACACCTTACCAATAAAACCCATACATAAAAAAACAAAATAATCTGTAGACAGGATCCATATACTGCATAAACTAGCTGCTAATCCAATTGTTCCCTCCATGGGGACATTAGAAGGAAAGACCCTAAATGAGAAACTGGTGTTTAAATTACCATGATGGTAATAACAGTGGGAGCGTCTCTCAGAGCAGGCATTTGACTCTTGTGACACACAACCATAAGGTATTCATGAAAACAGATGTTGCTTGGCTCACCAGCTCATTGGCCAAAAACACCCCTCGAAAATCCTAAATGAATTTCCCAACAGACATGCTGTTTGATCCCATGCCAAGAAAAAGCGAGGAGATTTTCATGCTATAGGAGAAGGACGAGGAGGAGGAGGAGGAAGGAGGAAGGAGGGAGGAGGAAGGAGGAAGGAGGAAGGAGGGAGGGAGGACGAGACAGGAAAGAAAGGCAGAGGAGAGTATGGTTTATCCCTCTGCTCGAAGTTACTGTCTTCTGTGCTTCACAATGCCTCTTCATCACACAGCCTCATCTCTTTCTCCTCATGTCCAAAGATGCCATCTTTACCATGGGCTGAAGAAACAAAATCCTATTAGCTTGATAGCAAAGTGAATTTGTTAAAGCAGCCTCAACCAGGCGACGCTCCAGTGGCTTATCACTGGCTAAGCAGACAGAGCTTAGACGGAAGGAGGACAGATGAGGGGGGGGTGAGGAGACACAGAGAGAGATGGGGGGGGGCTGCTTTATACTGTAAAGTACTGTATAAGTAGCACTCATTATGGTCATTTTTATCCCTTCAGGTCACCACACAAATCAGGAAATGTAATAGTTTATTTTGAACAAATAATACATATAATCTTTTTTTTCCCATTTTGAATGTATTCTCTTAAATTATGTGCAATGTATATTATTGCTTAGGGTATTTATATTGTCAGTATTGTTGTTATGTGCCGTTCGTGTATGTTTTAATGCGCTGCCAGGGGGGCCAAAGACTATTTTCCACATTGGTTGACAATAAAGTTGTAATCTATTATATTATTATATGCATATAGAAAATGACTAACTTAAGTAACTGTCTTTTATCCTGCTTTAAAGAGAGCCAAAAACTTCATCACACTCGTTTTTGTCTCTTGTTTTGTCTGCGACCATCTTCGTCATTGTACAGGAGTCAATAAGGAGTACTGTTACATTGTGTTATGTTAAAACATGAGGGAGAGGATAAGGGTGTTGTCCAAGACGATAGGGAACCAGATGTATTGCCTTTGTTCTTTTCCCTTCACATAATAATTGATATTACAGTCATCATCCTTACAAAGATCTTGTCTTTAGTGAGCTGGCAAATTGATCAGGGCTGATGGTTTTGAGAGAGACAGAGGGAGGAAGACAAAAGTAGAAGGCTTTAATGGACAGTGTTGTTGATGGATGTGATTATATCCTCTCTTCATGTTCCCCCTCTATTCTCTATAGATTCCAGATGATAATAGTCCTTGCACCCCTTCTTTCTTCTTCTACCAATGTTTTTCTCTAATCCTGTGCTTTTCACCCCTTTATTTCAACATCTTGTCTTTTGCTTGTCTCATTCATCTTTCTGTTTCTGTTTATCCCCCTTTCTCTCTCTTTGGCCTTGTTCTTTTTACTCTGTTCTTTACTCTCTAAACCCTGTGCACTTTCTTTGAATCCATCCTCCCCATAATACCGTCATCTTCTCACAATCACTTCCCCTCTACCCTCCTCATGTGCTTCACAGGGAGCCAAACCACATATCTAAAACTCCCCACTCTCGCCTCCCTAACAACCCCTCTTCACTCCTTACTATCGTTTTCTCTTTACCACTGCCTCTCATCCTTTCATGGCCATCATCCCAGTGCGCCTCCTTACAGTTTATGACAGTGTTCACATTTTCTAAGAAAAAAACACCCCCTGATGGGTGGTACGTGTTTGCCTCGAAACACATTAGCAGTGTCAAGTAAAACACTATGACAAATGACAAGAGACAAACAGTGGGGATCCTGCTGGTCATTCAGCCAGCCAGCAGAAGCACTCCACCACAACACTGTGGCTCAAAGTGTAACCAATCCTCCAGCACTATACAATATCTGCCTTAATCTTACTCAAGCTCTGCTCATTACACACTCAGCATGGGCCGGAGACAGGCAACACGGGGAGCTATGTGGCTGGGATTTGTTCCCCAACTGTGTGTGAGTTTTGGTGTGTGTGTGTGTGTGTGTAGACATAATGATGTGGTATCACTATCACTGCAAGACGAAGCCAAAGTAAAAGAGTGTGTAATACGCCATGACACTCTACGCAGATCAAGTAGATTTACAGTCCATATCATCCCCTCCCATAAGAGACAAAACCATAGAGAATGCTAATTTCCACCGCCATAAACAACCATAACAAGCATCACACTGACATGTGAGCATGTTTGCATGCCTGTGTAACAATCAGCATGCTGATGTATGCTACATAAAGTCAGCATACATGACATACGTATATGTGTGTGCCCGTGTGTTTTAATATATGCAGGTGCGTATGCATGAGTAAGCAGTTGTGCACATGTCTCCTTTTCACCCCATTACCACAATAAAAAATAAAAAAACCCTGACCACGCCTTGTTCGCTAACTCCTTTATGTGCGGTGATGTCATCTAGAGTAGACATACTAACATATATCAACCCGCAATAATAGTCTTTGTAATCCAACAACTTTTCAGCACCTTCTAGTATCCACATTATATTCAAGGACGGGGGGGACTCTGCCAAAAGCTAGAGAGCTGATCTTAAAAACAGAAGCAAAAATCTGAAGTTTTGTGCAGATAGACACACACACTAGTAAGCAAGCGAAAATCACTTCCCTTTTCGAACATTATTTTCTCGCATGCTTAAACAACTATGCACACGCACGTTTACACAGAAACTCGTCAAAAGCAGCAGACTGGAGGGTTGGAGTGGTACAGCTCCCAGTCTGCCAGTTCAGTTTTATGTCTCGGCTTTGATACAAATCCACCCAGCATGGGAGCCCACTCTACCACCTGAGGTGTGTCTGTGTGTGTGTGTGTCTATATGAGTATAAATGTCCAACCCACCACCTGTTTGTTAATGTAGAAAGCCAAACTACATCCACTTCCAGGGTGTGTGTGTGTGTGTGTAAGTAATTTCATGTGTGTGTTTATGTGCACAAGTCAGGCATGTGGGTGTGTGTCAGTGGTGTGTGATCCATTCTGTTTTTCCACACGAAGCCGGTCCTCATTTATCAATTTATGGAGGGACAGCTATATGAGTGGAGGCACTCCACTCCTTTAACAATAAAACCTGACTGGGCTCCTTTCCTCCAGCTCACATAACCCACCTTCTGGATAGATCAGGTCATACACAGTAACAAGAAAACCACAATGACAATCACTGGAATGAGACAAACACATGCTATGATTACTCAATTTCAAGCTGAGTCCCTGTGTGTATATGTATATACATACATATACACACTGTACATTGCTGACAAATTCATTAATCTCTGGTAACGTTTTCTAAAATTCTGGATTATTAGGTTATGTTAACATTGTTGAATCCTGGCATTGCTGTGGTATAATTACTATGAAGTGTGTAACAAAGACAGATGCTCAAAAATAAGAAAAGTCAAGAAGAAAACGTGTTGAAGAGATAATGCAGTGGGACACCTCTGACAGCCGTGGGCCAATCTGTTCCACCACATGTCCTATAACTTAAACTTTTCTCATTTCTTATGAACCCCGCAGAGAGAACACGACAAATGCAGCACAACAATGTTTTATCTCATCTGACATCCAGACAACAAGGAAATAAACATAAGATGACAGCCAATCATATCCCCCATCTGCTCGTCTGCCTTGCAGTGGTTGGTTCACGTGGCAAGTGGTGAAGGAATCATTTCTGTGAGGGACACAACCCCAGAGATTGTAAGTGTGGGGGGGGTCTGGGGGTTGGAGGTAAAGACAGAAAATAAGCAAGATAAGCGGAATTTGGAGTGGAGTGGGCAGCCACATGGCAACTCCAGGCTATTTGATTGGTTGAGGCATGCAGGCAGCCAGGCAAGGAAGACCAGGAAATGTAATTCAGGGAGGCTGTCTGGATATGACATCTTTGGGAGCTATTCAATCTGCAGCCAAACCCTCAAGTGGCGCCTTGCATGGCATGGTGGCAGGGAGGTTACAACTGTGAGCTCACTGCCTGTCAACCCCACTACACCCCTCTGTGGAGGAGAAGATATGATGGAGAGAGGAGAGGAGAGGAGAGGAGAGGAGAGGAGAGGAGAGGAGAGGAGAGGAGAGGAGAGGAGAGGAGAGGAGAGGAGAGGAGAGGAGAGGAGAGGAGAGGAAAAATACTACAATAAATGAAATATAATTATATAATGACAATGTAACTAAAAAGGTGCAGCCAAGAATAAACAAGATTTAAATGGAGTCGGTGAAAGTCTGAAAGGAAGGAGGTGGAGAGCATGCCAAGAGACGGAGGCACAATGGAACCAGCTGAAGCTCCGGAGAGTGAATGGAAGAAAGACTGAGGAAGGAAAGGCGGAGTGAGAAAGTGATCCAGGCGCCGGCTGTGATTCTTCTCTGTCAAGCATGGCTCATAGAGAGCAGTGATAATTGACAACAATGGCTGACGTTCTTCCCCGGACCACTCTATTCATTACAGAATCAAAACAATCTACCCCCACCCCCCCATCACCATGACTTAAGAAGTACATTAAGCAATGGTACTTCATAGCTTCATATTATTGTAATACTTTACAACTGAGAGTAATGTGGAGGGAATATGATAGGCAGTGGCTTTTGGGTCAAAGGTGGAAATATTCACACAGACAAAACACATGTTCAAAAATGTTTGGAATATCTGACATGACCCACATATTTACTTTAATTTGTAAAAAAGGTGAAAAGCATTTTCCTTTTTCTGTATTTTCAAATCAGATACAACGTAGATTGTGAGTGAAATTTACTTTAAATTCAGACATGGAGCTCAAGCAGGATCCCTATTTAATGCTTACATGGTTTTTATTTGCTCATATTTCTCTCTCCAATGATTCAATGCAGATACTCCACCACCACAACAAACATTTAAATAAGCAAACGGACAAAATAAATCAGCACTTTGTGTAATGTAAATGGAAAACCTCAGAATAAAAAGGCTCTCTTCATTTTTTAATATATTGTTGTTTGTCCTGTGTGCTTCGTCACCTAATAATGTCATATTGGTGTGAATTAAAAACATCTCTGTTGCTCAAAGAACATATTGAGGCTTAAATAAGCGTGCATATTACTCTAGTTATGTTACCCTCATTGCAACCCAGGCATAACCCGATTGAAAATTTGAGTTTCTCACTCCAGTGACAGCAACTCAAGCTTTCAAAAAGCCCCTTTATAAACATACAGTTGACCTCACAGGCTCTGTGCATGTATTGCCTACAGTTTATGGTAATATACTGCAATACCAACCCCTTTTTACAACATTTTATGGAAGAAAACCACCTTTTTAACATACTAATACTCCCTCATACCGAGTTTCAACAGAACACACCTGGATCATAGAGGAATATCAAGGGACGAAATAGGAGCTAATCGTTCAGATGTTGCCATTCACATCCTTTTAGCTTCCCTGCTGGTTTCTGGGTCTGATAGCAGTTTCTGAAGAATCATATCAGTTAAGTTATGACTTCACTGTCTAGTACTCACCAGTCAGCATTCAGCCTCAAAGGTAGACGATGACAGCTCACTACTGGATACAGCTCCAAAAATCTTTTATCAAGCCCATTCATTCATACTTGCATACAGATAGAGAAATTCAGAGACGCACAAAAGACACACAAACAGAATCACTCACCCACCATCCCTCCCACACAGACACACATCTACCATTTCATCCCAAAGAGACTGTACACATTCAAACAAACAGAGGAGACGGTTATTGTACAAATGCAATTATCTTGTACTGTCCATCTCCTTGACTGCTGTGGGACAAAGGGCTCTCTGTTGATGAGGCTAGCAGCGTGTGAATAGGAGGTTAGACATCCTTGGCCTTTTCCATGGCTGTGGACATTCAATCTGCCATCCACACATCCCAGTGAATCTGATAACACTAAACAAACCCCAGAGAGAGGGGGGGAGAAAAAGCCAGACGCTAATGGCTTCAGTATTGTGTGTAAATCCTCTCTTATCTGCCTGTTCTCTGTGTTAAGAGACTGGTCAAGGGCAGTGGGATAGAAGAACTGCAATGTTGTCTGCCAGCGCTCACCTTAACGTAAACAGTTTAGAAGAGGGCATGACCATGCCAAAGCAGGGTTGAAGAAACACACCATTACATTACATAAATGAAACACAGATAACATATACACAAAGCTTCCTATCCAGACTGATGGCAGAAAAGGCTGACCTGGCATTAGACTGAAGCTAATTATTCTCAGCTTCTCCCATCGGAGTTGTCTCTCTCTCTCTCTCTCTCTGATACACACATGCACACTAATTGTCGTGCTGATTCTCTCTTTAGCGCTGTCTTGTCTGCGTCTCATGGCGACAGAACAGTAAGAGGGAGAAAGCGAGAAGAAAGGTAAAAAGGAGCCAGGATGGGAGGAAAAGGAATGACATGGTGGATTATCCCCCTAATCCCCTCGTCCCATATTGGAGGGGGGGGGGGCTAATACATCAGGAGTACTATAGGAACCTGCTTCTCCTCTCACACTCCCCTCCAAATATTAACAAAAAGCAAGAAAAAAAAAAAAAAGTCTCTTTTGATCATTTTATTTACGCACATATAGATCGACAAATATAGTGATGTGTTTCAGCATGAATCTTAACCAGAGTATACATAGTGTATACTGTATGTGATGCCACTGAGATATAAAATGAAACAGGACATAACTGTAATGCAGGACAACAACACCAAAAAAAGAAGAAAATGTTTATGAAGGACACTCTACCTGTTCATCATTACAAATAAATTAGAGATAAATTTAGTAAAAATTTAGCAATTCATTTGTTTCCGCAGAGCAGTCAATTGCCTGGTTTACAAGAACAGAACAGATCTTAAGACAGAGCTTCTCTCAGTCATGTGTGAGTCATTGTGAAGTATGGCTCTCGCTATTTTATCTTCAACACAAACATACAGAATCAGAATTGTTGGTACTAGTATTACACTGTTGTGTCTTCCTTTCATAGAATAACTTTTAGATTGAGCCATTGTTGGATAAGAATCGACTAAATGAAGAGATGAGCACTGGTTAGTGCGTTTATGTTAGCGTCTGATCTATTTTAATGTTCCATCCCCTTGATTGCACTTGTCCACACTGACGTACTTGCACAGTAACAATAATAACTGTAATTTTATAAATGGTAAATATGCTAAACGACTTACAATAGTAATTTAATCTGTAGTCACCTGCATTACAGTTAAGAGTGGCGCAATAGCATACTCATTTATCACAGCAATCACTCCCACAATGTGTATTAATCAATTTTAAATGTCAGGCTGCAGATTTCCAGTAATTTGTGAATAACCTCCAACTCTGAGTGTGCAGCAGTCTCAAGAACTCAAAGAGAAGACTGTCTTCACATATTCTGTGTATCCTTCATTACAGTGACACAATGCTTCATCGGAGAGGTTTCTCTAAATGAACTAAGTCAACTTTTAGAAATGTTCCAAGGCTGTGGGGCTGTCAGTGACTGGCAGTCAGGCTGACAACAAATACAAAGTCTGGGTCTTTTAGGTGAACTCCCCTGGGAAAAAGACTATCACTTATGGACCTGCTGCTCCTTACTTGTGACTCAGATATTCAGTGAAAATGCAAAACAGAAAAGATGTTTGTCACTCATTCAGAAAAACTTAATGGTTCCAACATCAAGAATCTTTCAAGTGCACACAGAAAAATTACACCTTATATCCAAAACCTGAATATTGACGACTGCAGATGAATCACGGCATATTTCACAAACTTGACTTTCATGCATGATTCCCAGCACAGACACAGACACACACACACACACACTAACACACTCCCAGTGTATGTGATGGGAGCAGGTGCTGGATGTAATGAGTTTGTCTACAAGCTGTTATAAAATGACAACTGGGAATGTGGACCTGATCATTGGCAGATAGATACACCCCTTTTTTGTATGCTGAATACAAGCACACACAAACAACACTGCTGCTGCCTCCCAAACTGTGTACTTCTGTCAATACCATTTGTCTTTGAGGGATTGAGTCAACTGGAGTAGAAGAGAGCAGTGTGATGGAGGTGGGTAGTGCGCTCCCTCACTCACCATTCTTATCAGAATCACCATCAGATTCAGAGATGCTTTTAATTGACAAGTACAAGAAAAAAAAAAAATCTTGTTAATGACTGATGCACGAATGTTCAGTAAGAGGGATATACTATGTGCATATCACCATATTAAATGCACATGAGATGCACCAAATCATTTCCTTTCTATCCTGCAGTCTCTCCATCTGTAATCCCCTTTTTTTATTCTGAATGATAATCAGATACAAATGTCAGGCTAAAGGCATAGAAAGGTGACTGCACAGCCACTAAGCTCTTTGTTATTCACCTGTTAGTGCTGTGAGGGAGAGGTTTATTAGATGGAGAAAGAGAAGAGAACCAATAAGCACTCATTGAGGACTAGACAAGGTGCTCCTGCTCCCGACATCCCTTTCTTTCTTTTAATTTTTCTACCTTTAACAATGTCTTTCCTCACTTCACTGCTGAGTGTGGTCTATATGGTATCTCAAAGCTTTTTTAGAAACATATTAATTTGCATTCTTTTATCCTGCCATGCATCCATCTGTCTGTCTGTCTATCCATCTAAAAAGAAGCTCATCCTCATCCCTCCATCTGTCCATCACTGCTCATTACTCTCCCCAATTTCCATTCCTTCCTCTGTCATTTTTGTGACCATCCATCCGTCTTCTTCAATAAACACAACAGGAGCTGCAGGGTGTAAGAATATATGAATTCTCTAGTGTTGACAAAAAGTTTTGTTTTTTTTTGACATACATCATGTGAATCCATGAACACTTAATATTGAAGGTGTTTCTGTGAATCCACAGGCAAAACCATGAAAGATGTTACCACAGTTTCTGCAGTTATTCAAGAAGGTGCATGCATGAATGCATTTTTGGGACTAGTTTAGTTATATGAAAGTGATAAATAGAGTGAGATTACTACAAATAAACGAGTCATAAATATTAAGGACAATCTCACAGATTGATTAAAAACCCAGAAAACTAAACTCAGTATGTACATGCTGTTTTACCGATAAGTAGTGGTTTCAGGAGAAAAATGAACTAAAGTATGTTGTATATATAAAGAAATGCTAGTTTAACCTTGTTTATCAGACACAAATATACTTCCAAGCTTCTATAGTGAAGAGAATTAGTCTGAACAAACAAAAGGCTGTGGATTCTCAGCTTTATCTGTAAACTAATCCCAAAACAACAAAAAAGTGCCTATAACATCACACTACCCGTGGTGACTTGATCTGATAAAAGTCCCCGCCAAAAAAAAAAAATTCCCCTTTGTGCAAAACCAACTCATCATCTCCAAATGTGAACAATGTATCTTTCCCTGAAAACTAATTTCCCTGTGAAAATGGGGTTTTAAGTCTTTTGAGGCTCCTTTTAGACTCTAATAAACTAATTCGAAGGCCGATGCAGGGAGAGGCTTATTTCAATTTCACAAGGCTTTGTTCGAATTTGTTTTACATTACGATGCATGGAGGGAGGAGGGAGGAGGGAGGAGGGAGGAGGGAGAAGGGAGGAGGGAGGAGGGAGAAAGGAGGAGGGAGGGGGGAGGAGGGGAGAGGGTATCTGTTTTGTTGTTTGTGCTCCTCGCACCAAAAAAGACAAAGAAAAATGATATGTTCAAACTTATTCTAGTTCATTCTCTCCCTCTCTATCTATTCGGCCTCTGCTGATCTTTTATACATACAAATACCGGGATACTTCCTCGAGTTCCAAAAATAAATAGTGTATTTAAAAAATAATAATAAAAAAATACTTTAAGCAGTGCTTATTTACACCCCTGGGAAGAAGCCTGAGTCCCTGCCCATATGTACCACTGTAAGACTGTCTTTCCAAAAATAATATTTTCTCTGCACATTACAGCAAAGTAAATCTCCATAAATCCAGTGACTATTCTCACTATTTTCCAGTCAGTCTGAATAACGCAAATAAAAAACAAACAAACACACAAACAAACACACAAACAACAACTTTGTGTAAAGTGACAATCTGAAAGGTTGATTCTTTTTCTGTTTGTTGTGAGTTGACAATAACTGCTTTAGAGATTTAGATTTCCTCACATAAAAACAACAAATAAACAACATGAATGAGTTAAGTCACAGGCACAACAACAACAACAAGCTCCTGAGGGTAAAGCAGCGCATGCAAAACTGGTTACAAGATACAAGGTACAGAGCAGTAAAATAGTAATTGCAGCCACTAATGACTATAATAACATACTTTAAGACTGGGCTGCTCAACTCTGTTGATTGCAATCATTGTTAATTGCACGTGTTTGAGCCAATTAAGACCAGTAGTAATTTCTGATGCTGCTCTCACTAAGTGTAGAATATCTACGCATAAATATATTTCATCATAAAACTTTTTGGGGAAAATATAATTACAGAGATAGTATTCCAAATAAATAAATAATCAATAACTTTAACAAAATCAGCATCATCACAGCAGTTAGTACTTAAGAGATAGTCCCCTAAACATAAAGATTCACTGTGTGTGTGTTCAGATTAATAACACTGCCTGTGGCTAAGTAAGGCTGTGGCCGTTGGTCTCCTGGTTTCCTCCATGGGCAGAATAATATGTCCATGTGGAGAGCATGTACATCCTTATATGGATAATCATGCATACTAACAAAAACACACACATACAGTACATACCCGAGTCAGACAAATGGATACGTTCCCTACGCAATAATTACTGTATATGCATGATGGGGGTCAGCCAATATGAGTAGAAAGTAAAAGCAATATAGGAACATATATTCTAATATATATTGACAGATTCTACTCTCAACAATAATGTGGCATTGTGCTAAACTGAGATCATGAAGGTGATCAGATCCCACACTTAAATAGCTTCTGTTTAATGTTTCTGTAATTTATAAAGTTTCTGTGGAGTTTAGGTGATGCCTGTGTTCCTGCTCTTGTTTTAATTCAATGCCAACCTCCCCGTTTTCTGTCTGACCTGTTCGCCAGCTTCCCTACAGCTATATCAGAGCTGTAATGGCTATTAAGACACTACTAATGCAAACGAACAAATCCTGCTGCTTCACATTAAAAACTTTCCACCACAAATCACTGGAAATGTTTTGTTGTGAGACATCTACAGGAAATGCAGCGCTATTTGTCGCAGATGTTAGTAAGTTACTGCTGACTCTTCGTCTACAAAGCAGGGTATAGATTTTCTCGTTGTTTTTGTCAGCAGAAGAGCGGTATAGGGAGGAATGGTGAAAGAAAAAGCAGCCACGGTGAACTGTTTCAATGAAGAGCTGAAGGAGACAGGTGTTGCGGTTTGGGTACAGCCTCATAGCCTCAAGCTGCCAAACACATTGTTAAGATGAGCAGCACCTAACCATACCATCCTGTCAAATGGAAAAAACCACTTGTGCCATTCCCACTTCACAGGATCTACTCACAGCAATATGCCAAGACACAGTTGTCCCAAACGTATGGAAAAGCAGAAACACTTTTCACACTTTTTTTTTTTCTGTAAGCCACAATAGCTGCAGTGGGCACTGTGAGAGCATGGTTAGACAGGCAGAACAGAGACATGCCTATAAAATATCACCGCTTGCCAACTACTGGCATGATGGAACCAGCTGAGCTAGCTAGACGCTGAGGTAATTGGTCATTGTGCGGAAACTGAAGCTGTTGACATGCTCCCAACTGGCGTGTACTACTGTGAAATATGACCCCTAAAGTTACACAGGCATATTTGAATCGTGATACTATGGCTTTCGTGGACTTTTACTACTGCTTTTTTTTGTTGTTACATTTGAGATTTAAATGCTCCATTAAGTTTCCTCTTTACCAGCCTTGAAACTCTTTTGCGTGTATAGTACCAGTCAAACTTTCCCATTCACTTGGATGAGAAAGTGTGTCCGAACATTTAACTGGCACTTTCTATTGTACCTCAATGCTGCTAATGTGACTGATGCTCCAAACACCAATTCATCTGCCAAAAAACATTTAAATTCATAAATTCATCATTCAATATCTACATGTCAAAAAATCATTCAAACTTTTCCACTTTTACTTCTAAACTGGTATAAGAGCTTTCATACAGGTTAGTGCTCAACAGATTACACAGGTTGATAATAAGACAGAACCATGTAAACAATCAAAATAAATTGATACTAATGCACACAATATAGATACAAATAAAACTACAAAGATAAAAAACAAACCATTTAAAAAACAATACTATTATATAGTAAACTATTCTAATAAAAAGTCAGACTAAAGAAGTTTTAAATTTATATTTAAAGATGCCAAAACTTTTAGCTGCTCTCAGTTTCACAGGCAGATTTTTACTTTTTTTAAACAACTCAGTAACTATGACAACAAGACTTTCCAATTAGCCAAATACTTCACTAACTCTGGCGTGTTTTCAGTAATTACCATTGTTTTACAAAAGCACTGAAACATCACTATTAAAACCAGGGATGTGTTTGTCTTATTATTCCCATTTTGATAGAATTATAACAATTTTTTTCTTATACTGTAAGTTAACAATTAGTGAGATTTAGGTGGTAATTAACACTCAGAGTCTCTTTCAGTATCCACAATGAGCCTAATTCATTATTGAGGGGAAACAGACTTAGTCAATCAATGACCATCATATGTGTGTATGTGCATGTTCACGATTGAAATCAGTTTGCACGCACACATACACATACACACACAGACACACACTGCCAGCAGCTATTTTACAATGCTGCTGACTACCATTAATTCCTGTGCCACATCTCCTTAGGCAAGAAAATTGTGACAGAAGCATCCTCAGTCAGAGAAACATCCTCTCTCTCTATCTTTCTCTCTTTCTGCCTCATTGTCCTTCTCTCCTCTTTCCATCACTTCACCTCCATCCATATTCAGCAGATCCCGCCGTGTGGAATAAGGAGAGAGAAGGAGGCAGATTGGGAGTAGAAGGTGGAGAAGAGGAGGAGGAGGAGGGAGGGGTGGTGTGGGTGATTGTAAATTCAGCACCAGCGCTTCTTGTTGCACGGGAATGACCCATCATTTCACACTGGGCCAAATGGCATGAATTCATAAATATAAATAACAGCAGCAAATTTGTCTTTTCAGGATGCTGTACGGAGGCACAGGCAGGGCTACATTAGAATAAAGATGCCTTCTCTCACACTATCTTTCTAAACCTCTATCATGACCCACCGCACATACCTTTTTTTTTTTTATCAACATCCACATTTTTTCCTCCTTCTTCATCCTCATTTCCCTTTCTCCCTATCGCTATTTGCTTTTCTTTTGTTCTTTTGCAACCTTCACCTATCTAGTCCTGCCTTCTATTATGATCCAGAGTTATACAGTATGTGGGAAGAGTAGGAGAGCACGACGGCTGTTTCACTTCTCTTCATTCTAAAAGAAATTTATTTATTCCTTCCCATGACATTTTTTTCCTTCTGCTGCTGTTTTTTTTTTTTTGTGCTAATCTGGTGCAGTTATCTGGGTAAAAAAAGGGGCGCTGCTCGAGACCACCCCAGTGACTTTTTGAGTTAAACTGTGAGGTAATGCAAAGCAGCAAAAGAGTGGGCACAGATTGGTCTGAGTTGCTAACTGTTTGACTGATTAGCAGCTTGGCTGTACTACTGCAAAAACCAACCCACCCCTTTGCCATTTGGGTAGTTCTTCAGTCCTTTTTGCTGTAAATTTCCATATTTTTTTTTTTTTCTACCAACTTTGATTGCTCAATTCCCTTTTCATTCCTCTTGGCAACACAGAGAGACACATATAGCATTAGAGCAAGAGCAGATACAACTGATAGTCAAACTGCCACCTCTCCACACCACCAACGCTAATGGTTGCCACGGTAGTCAGAGATAAATATGGCCAATCAGAGAAAATCACCGAGCGGGCTGAAGAGGCAGGTGAACTAATGACAAGGATGGAACAAAATGATGAAATTCTCTCTCAGAGGCTGACAGTCATTTGGCAGACGTGAAAACAAGTGTTTTTCTCACGCATCAGGTGGGAGTAAATGACACCCACAGCCCCTCTCTTGTTCACTCCTTTATCAGGCTCCCAACCTCACCGTTTCTCATTCTCTCTCCAACTCCATTTACCACTTTTCTGTAATAGAAATTCAAACTGACGAGGAAAGGGATCAAATAAATGTAAATACAAGTAAAGCAGAGACAAGAATAGCACTCCACTCCTTTGCTCTTTCGCGTATAATGTTATATTCAGACAATTATTCAAGCTAGTGATATACTATGTTACTGAAAAAGAAACTGTCTGTACGGGGCCTTATGACCATCAATTCAGCAGAATTATTTACTGTAAATGATTAACTGAATTACTAAAACTACAAATAAACTCAACTGATCTGCTCCATCAGGACCGTGTGTGTGTGTGTGTGTGTGTGTCATCATCGCATTTTCATGTGTTGCTAAACCCTTATTGGTGCACACAAGTATATGACATCATTGTTTTCCAACCTCACTTTAAACCAGTGAGGAGAGCACAGAGAAAAATCTAATGAAGTGAAATAACCAAAAACTGTGTAGGATGTAGGATATCATTGATCATAGTTAAACTGCTTGAGAGGAAAAAAAAAGGTTTTCAGGGTGTTAAAGTTCAAATGTATATCAAAATAGATATCAGCCAATAATGACAGTCTGCCAATGCCTCCATCCGCCCACTGTGAAATCAGTCCGGCCCGAGCACAGCATATGATCCATCCAAGAGGTCTTTCTCAGTCCGAGCACTACCTCATTACTCAGGCCAACACATGCGGCAGTGTGTTGAGAGCAAAGAGGCATGGAGCCATTTATGATGAATCACATACAGTTATTATTCTTCCAGATTTAGAACTTCAACAGTTCTTCAAAAAAATAATAGTTGTGAAAAGCCTACAGAAAAAGGTCTTACCTGCATGAGAGACCTGGGCTGACTTAGTGTATGCAGTAAGTCTTCAGCCAGGGGCAGTGACATAGATCTTAACTCTCTGAGCCACATATGACCTTTCTCTTATATGCGTTTTTTTTCACCTTCTCCTTTCTTTCTTTCTTTCTTCCTTTCTTTCTTTTTTTTTTCCTAAATTCATGCACACTCTTGTTCCAGACTGTTGCTGCTACAGACTTTCATGGAAAATGAGCACACTGTTACATATCAAACAAAGGTCAGTATATGTTTGTGCATGGAAAATGGAGTCATGTCAGATTACCAAGAAAGGTCAGCGTGACGTGCTTGAGTGATCAGGTATGACTTCCAGCGAGCGACTGATGCCTTCAGAATGAACTAATACGTGACTGTATCTTCTATAAGGGCTTATTCACGGGATCAATACTGTCAATCATTGAAGCACAAACAACACTGTTGAATAGTCCCCCATTCACACCGCTAAAAATAATTTCAGGGTTTTTGTAATTAAGATACAGGATTCGGTTTAAACGTCTGTACGTCCCTGTTCGTTAGAGAAAATGCAGATTTTCGGTGCTAAAGAAATATCACTACACAAATTATGCTGCATTCAAGATATTCAGTATTATTATGAGAATCATTGATTGACAGCGACAGCAATAAAAACCATGAAACCCACGTATTTACTCAGAGTTATTCTGAATTCTGAGACACAGAATATGTATTTTCATCATTTGATTAATCAAATCATAAATTAATCAGATAATTACATGTTTTTTTTGGGTTTTTTTTTAGTTTTAGTTAATCAAGATTCGGTAATTTTGTACGGCCACACGCTGTAAATTTACATGTGTGTGGTAGCAGCTTTCCAACTTCAATGTGCGACCTCATATGTCCCCCTCTTTCAAAAGGAAGGCAACGCGCTGGCAACAAAGCAATAAGGCTACCTTGAAAAGAAAGCTTTAGTTTGAAAGTCAAGTATCCACTGCTGACACCTGAGTTCCTTTTGATGGAGCCAAGACAAACTGCTTCTAGTGAAACATCAAAAAAAGGGGCTGAGCAGGAAATAACCTTCACATATATGAACTGAAGCAGCACTCATGATTACTGGCCAAAATCAGCTTAGCCAGGTGTTTATTTCCTGACGAACAATGAAGAAAATCTCAACCTCTACCCTCTACCAAGACCTGCGGGAGGAAGTAGCTGAATCAAAGAAAGGCGCAGAGAGGTTGGTCAAGGTCTTCAACCCCATCATAATCCAATCATAATCATAATTTCTTCAAAAACAGGATGACAAAGACGGTTGTTTCTGTTTGAGTGGCAGACAATAAGAAAGACAGAAACGGTGCATGGGCACGAGATATGGATGAAGCACTCTGACCCATTTACACAGAGTACAACATGAACACACACAAAGTGAGGAAAGTAAAGGGACATCTCAAGGGCCTACTTGCTACTCTACTCCAGTTATAGCTAAAAAGCGTGAAACTAGATTCACATTTTTATCTACACATTACAAGACTGAAAACAAATTAAAGTCGTCTGCTGCGCTCTGGCCACTGCTGTCATCTCCAGTCTACTGTGAATGCCGCTGCTCCTCTCTGGCTTAGGCACTAGTGTCATTAGGCTCTCCAGAATTATTCAATATTGGATATTTCTACACCTGTAGGCTCTTATTAGCCTTTATCACATACCATGCCTCTAGTTTCCCCATGTGAGGCAAGTAGAAAAAAAAGAACTGTGAGAATGATAATTGATAATCCCCTGGGCAGGGCTGATAGAGCAGGTGGCTGACAAATAAGGTTTCATCACCCTCACTGCAAATCTTAAAATACCAAAAACAGCATGTTGACGTATTTGATCGTAGGCTGGTGACATGTAGTAGCTTACGGTTGAGGTTGCTTAAAGAAATGTTGATACAAAGGGGACATTTTCTGGTATTGTGCATGTGCATTGGTACTGATTGCACAAGATCAAATTCAAATTGTTTCAAATATGGAGGAACTTTATGGTTCAGCTGTTTATTGGTTATGGTCGGGTTAGGTTTTGGTTTGAGATCATGGTTTGAGTCAAAGGTCCAAAACCTGAAGTGAAGGTATGTAGAAATCCTCCTGGGAAGTCAGCCTGTTCTGAACACTCTGTTGGCAAAGTTATCTCTACTTCCTAGTGATCACCTGAGATTGTTTGCACATCCCTGCAAACGGCCCTCCATTCGGTATCCTTTGCTGCTAAAGCTGTTATTAAGGTTGTTCCACTCAAATATTTCAGATCGGATTCTGGCTCGAACGTGTACTGATGTATTTCAAAAGCTTCCATTTCGAGTAAAGAACAAGAAAAATAAGTGAAATTCTACATTTCTGTTTACACGGCCCTTTCAAACTGCCAGCAGTCTGCTGAAGGGCAGCTTCCAGGAGCTGGCCCATCAGAACAGAGTGGGCTCATCATAAGAGGAAGCAAAAACAGCCTGTTTCATAGATGGGCTGAACTGAGGGGTAAATCATGTAAAGATATACCAGTAAAGTTATGGTTATAGTTATTTCTACACTTGTTGCACTTCTTTTAACGCTGTATTTCTATTGAATGTAGTTATGTAGCTAGATATGCAGAAGGATGACATCACCATTTTAGACTCTGATTGGTCGCTTGCCTCTCTAACTGGCAGAAACAACCGCCAGTGAGCACAATATTGACAAACTAATATGAGATGTGGTCTGGAACCGGGTTTGGGATTAATTCAATGTTATAATTATTATTTTTTTCTGTAGATAAAGATCCCTTTCATTCCTTTAAACATTAATTTGATTATTTTATGAGATTATTCATACATGTTTTCTATATATATATTTTGATTTGTATCAGCATGAAAAAAATACCACTATGAATATTGCGATATTGATTTCAACTATATTGTCCAGCCCCATATCAAACTGTCTCTCATCCTGCCCATCCTACTTTTACTCTCCACTTTCTTTTGCCACTTCACTCTATGGCAGCATGATGGAGTAGGGATGTCTATGGAGAGGTATGACAGTTGGATCGTTGGCTGTCACATAGACTGATGTCCATCTCAACTCGCTCAGACAATTCTGACAGCTTAACAATGAACATCTTAATGTCCAAACACAAAGCGCATGCGTGTATACCAGAACAAATAACACATACACAACACAGTGATTCGCAGCAATAAGATAAGACAAACAACCAGTCTCGCATGGCTAAACACAAACATAAATACTGTGCTACACATTCAGATTGGTCCTTTGAATCTATACCGTAATAAACGTGATGAGTGCACACATTAGACTGCTACATCATATGAAAAATAACTCTTCTCTAAACACTAAACATTCCTGGTTTTTCAAGGTCAGTACAAAAGGAAACACTGTTTTCAACACTTAGACATTTAGCTGAGTATTGTATTTTAAGAAAAGCCAAGCTAAACACCCTCAGCTGCCAAAAGACCTCAAACAATTTCCTGAAGTCGAGTTAAAAATTCACAGACAAAACTAAAAAATGCCCTGTCTTGCTTATTTTGGTGTGTCGTGAAAAGCTGAACTTTACAAATAACCTACTGTCTCGAAAACCTCTGGTGTTTCCACACAAAGAACATCGTCTTTACACAAACACATTGACACAAAGCCCAGGTTGTTGTTTTTTTTTTCCCTTTCCACAGACGCAATGATCTTACTCTAATCCCATCCCATCTACCGTCTCATTGATCTCTGTTTAACTATTTATGCTTCATTTTGACACTTAAAAGTTACATACTTGACCTTGAAAAAAGCACTACTACACACCACGAGAGCGACATTTAGTAGTATGACATGGCATACGATCAAAAGTTTGGCATATCAGAATTTAAATGGTCCAGTCACTGTAAAGCAGTGAGGTTTTTTTTTATTTGTTTTTTTGTTTTTTTTGCAAACTGCTGTTTCCAAGGCCAAGAATGACCTTTCAAATTCAACCTTTAAGCCACCGTGGGCAAAAACCTCAAGAAATTCGAACGTCTAAAATCCCACGATGACTGAGGGAACTCAATTTGCTCAGGAAGGTCAAGTGATATGATCAAAAGCCAAACCAAATGGGCCTTATGGTTGAGACTGTTTTGTAAAAGATCCCAATTTGGCTTTTGGAGTTTTGCATATGTCAATATGTGAAAGTTTATCTTTTGAAACCACACTACAGAACAAAAAGAAATACCCCAAACAATCGTTAAAAATAATAGAATAGTGAATATAAAGGGAAAACAAATTCATGTCCACTATAAATGTATGCTGTTGTTGAAATCTTGTATTCTTTTATTGGAACGGGTATCTGCAGAGGTGTTTTTTTATTTATTTTTTTTATTCCCAGTGTTAACAGTTGGACAGGGGTTTGGCAGCCTTCCTACCAGCTCAGCTTCTTCAATAATAGATGCCTGATACTGTTCTATCTCCAGCTAGGGGGCTGTGAGCCAGTGGTTGAGATGGCTTGTGGACGGTTATTCATAGACACACACACACACACACACACACACACACACACACACACACACACACTTCCCATTTCACCCATGCAATCCTGCTTGCTCTTCTCCCAGCTGCCCTATTAAACTGAAGAATCTCGGGAAGTGAAATGAAACTAGTAAATCTCGACTGCTTTTATGATTGACTTGATATGATTTGTATTATAATTTGGACCCAGTGCTCCTTTTCTCTCTCTCTCTCTCTCTCTCTCTATCTCTCTCTGCCTCCCACCAATGCAATCTGTATCCCCTTCTCACTCCTTTCATTACTTAGATTGGCTCTTGTGAAATAGACCATAGGGTCTTCACAACGCACCTTATGTCCATATGCACATAAGCGCACAAAGGACCTTTGGTGCACAGATATAAACACAATCTATAACCTCACTGTCCCTTGCTGGGCAGGTCTACAAGCAAGCTGAAGGCGAAAGAAGGTGAACGTCTCTTAACCGTTAACAGTCTCCAACTTTCACCTCAGTTTGAGGACCAGGGGAGGAAGCAATGAGTGAAAAGTAGAGATGAGATCAACACTTATAGAATAAAACTCAGATCTGACAATCCAATTAGACCCCTCCCTGGACAGAGTGGGCTGACTCATAAATTAATGTATGAGAAAGCCTGGAGAGATAACCAATGGGCATGAGGGCCTCAGAGATATGGACAGAATCATTATATTGACTAAGTGATGGACTAACTGACAGACTGACGGACAGACTGATGGAGTGACTGTCTGAATGGACCCTTTGAAATGCAGGTAGTTTGAAGTTTGAAGTCTCAAGGTTTTTGACCATTGGATTCTGACAAGAGGCAGGAGAGAGCAGCTTATGCAACTACAGGCCCTTTAGCCTTCTGTGGCCTCATCAAAAGAAATGATAACCACATCTCGGTCTTCCTTTCTGCTTGGCCGATGTGCCCTTGGGCGACACTTTCCTCACTGTTCTGTTTGTGTATGCGTCTGTTGAAAAAGAAGGCCAAGTTGTAAGTGCTGGCCAGGCCTTTCTACCTCGCAGTCAGATCAGGGACCTGAACACCTGCAATATTCTCTCTTTGAAATGACTTTCTTCCTTTGACACTTTGCCAATGAGAACTCAGAAAACAGGTCTTATCTGTAAAACAGCAGAGTGCAGGCTTCTCCCTCAGTAGCCTTTTGAACCTTGCCTTGAAGATAGCATTAATGTACAACTGTACTCCGAGTGTGACTATGAGTTTGAAGACTGCATGCGAGTGGGACTGAGTACTTTGTTCTCTTTTATGGTCATCATGAGTTTGGCTGCAGCTCTTTCAGCCGTCCTCGTCAGTTCTTTTTGCCATCTTCTCATCTCCAGTCTCCATTCTAGGTTCTCCGGTATAGCAAAAACTAATCTTAAAAAGCGTCTTTGCAGCGAGGAACCAACTCTGGCCAAGCTTCTGACACAGCCACAGAAGGGCCTGAAGCCACACATCTGTTTCCAAAGCCAGATGACTCACAGAAGCCTGGGCCCAGTTACCTGCTGTGGCCCCATGTCAGTCCCAGTCACTGACCACAGAAACACACATGTACATACTTTTACACAGGGGTGCACAGGCAAAATGACAAATACATACCTGCAACCCCGCACACACACTCTCTCACTTCTTTTCCAGTCTCCTGTAAATGGCAGACCTTGAGAGAATGACTTCTTTCAACATCCTTTCATGCCAATATCAGCTGTTTTTAACAGAGTAGGAGCATTCATCATTCAGTCTATATTCTGTTGTGGAAGGCCAAGACAAATTTGGCCTGTGGAGGCAATGGGAGGAGAGGGGAGGAGAGGAGAGGAGAGGAGAGGAGAGGAGAGGAGAGGAGAGGAGAGGAGAGGAGAGGAGAGGAGAGGAGAGGAGAGGAGAGGAGAGGAGAGGAGAGGAGAGGAGAGGAGAGGAGAGGAGAGGAGAGGAGAGGAGAGGAGAGGAGAGGAGAGGAGGGTGTGGCGCAGGGAGAACATTAACTCTATCTGTATGGTAATGCTATATTTACCTCCCATCTGATCAGCATGGTCCCCTCCTCACTCACTGGCTACCTCCTAGCTTTCATTAGCAACATGAATTATGGATCTGCCTTCACATCTAAATGCTAAGCATTATACCATTTGTGATGCAGTTTTCCACATTCTTCTCTCTCTTTATTTCCCTTCTCTCCTCCTCTCCTTCCCTTCCTCCACTTCACTCTCCCAGTCTTTTCCAAAGCTGCCACAGACTACGATTACTGCAGGACTATTAGGGTGTGCTGAAACAAATTTCCATATCATCATATGCCCCTTGAGATACTGATAGTGAAGAATTTGCTGACTTTGTATCCATTCACACATACACTCACACACTGCGAGATGTCAAAGCACCACACACTGTAAGGATGAAGCTAAAAATCTGGGATGAATGAACAAAAAAAGGAATTTATATAGACAGAAATAATGAAAAAGAAGCAAGTAAAGGAAATGATATAGACCAAGAGAAAAAAGGTGCACGTGGATAAGAGAAGGGGGATGAGAGGAAAGACAAACTGAACTTGCCTGTTTAATGCACTGGGCCTATTGAAGCCACATCAATAGGCCCAGTGCGGTGCAGGTTTTTAGAGGATACATCAACGGAGCAACTGAAACAAGACACTGTGTAATAACAGCTCACTAAAAACATTACAGCCAGTCATAAAGAGCCCTAACTCGTTTTAATAGCTGCCGTGATGTTTCCTTTGGAAAGGGGACACATCAGAACCGACAGGAAAAGAGCAGATTTGTAAGTGCTCTAATATAGGTCAACGGATCTGTCTTCAGCTAGATGATCCGTAGGACTTTTCTGTAAAACCCCAAACCGAGTTCATCTGTCTGTCCAGCCGTTCTTGCATCCCAAATAGCACAGCTGTGGTTAGATGAATGACATCAACCTCTCATTGGTTGTTTTATGAGCTCCTCTGACCAGCGTGAGAAACCATGGTTCTCTAACCTCATGGAGGTACAGCCCAAAGGCCTGGCTGACTGTGCACATGCAAACACACACACACACACTTCACCGGGGCGATACACTGAATGCACATATTCGTGTGTACACATACACAACACTAAGGAACAGCACTGGCCAAGACCGCACATACTTTCCCATGCTGATGGTGGAGTTACTGGAGTTTACAAGTTAAGTTTCTTCTTGTTGCCACATTTCTGGTTAAAAAAATCTTTTTTGGAAACACACACAAAAGCCGCCTTTTAACTGATGATTCAGATTGTTATGTTTGGAATGTGAACTGAGAGCTAACACACATCACAGAGAACATTAGCTCTCACCCACTGTGTCTTTTTTCCCCTCGTAAGCTCATAAAACATCATCACTTTACAAGAGCAGGAGAAAGGTCAATTACAAGTCAAAAAATAGATACAGGAGCAAATTGCAAAACAGGCGTACTAAAGGTGTGTTCAGACTAAATGTGAATCAGATGTGAATCATCTTTTTCTGTCTGACTCGTTAACATATAGACACAAAAGTCAAATGAGTCAAATAACAGAAAGAACTGGAGCTCCTGGTAAGTTTTGCAGACATACACAGCTACACTCCAATACACTAGTATGCTAACTCCAGTCAACTGGTGGTTTTGGCACAGGGGCCACAAAAACACAAAAATATTTTCATGCAAATAAATCTGAAAATCTGCAGAAATTTGAATTTGTTGTTTCTGTTTCAATGTCTGAACTACTGTCCGTCTTCTTTTGATGGAGACTGTAATACGTGTGTGAAACACAGACTCAACTTAGATGCAGGATGACAAACTACAAAGAAAAATTCATTTTCATCAAATTATCCAGACTGAGAATTATGATCAAAAATAATAAAAACAAGTTATAATGTTTTATTCTAGTCAAAATTTCGCAGTGCATGTGTACACCATGTTGTCACCTTGTGACAACACACTGAACTGAAGATCCTGCCAGCCTATGTATGACAGTTACATCTACAACAGTCAAAGTAAATAGAGCCGATGTTGAACTCCCTGAACTTTCTTAGCTGCAAATCATACCGAAAGAAAGAAAGAAAGAAAGAAAGAAAGAAAGAAAGAAAGAAAGAAAGAAAGAGACCTTGCACTTGGCCTCTGCGTCATCGCCCCCCCTCTCCCCTCTACTCCCAGTGGAGCTGGGACAACAGACAGGGATATGGGCTCTTTTTTCCCCTTCATCTTTTGATAATCCCGTCTTTTTGTGTTTGATGTTCCTCTCTATGCTCTCTGAACAAATCCCCTGTCCCTGCCCCCTAATCGCATTACCACCTAAGGTGTAGTGTACTCTGGGTAACTGGACCTCACCAGTGCCAACGCTCAACTCCACCATGAGCCAGTACTGACTTGCCAGTATTACGCAGCGTACGTGCACATAGTCACACACCTAACTCCCCCTAAGACGCATGCAAACAAACACTGGCAGAGAAACACAGAACTGAACAGAAACCCTGACAAATACTCCTATATAGCAATACAACATGGCAACAGGAGCAACATCCCACCTGATTACAACAGCATATGACCTCACTAACTTTGACTGAGTCCAGGTCTGGGTGAAGAAACACGAGGGATGAGAGGATGAAAGTAAGTAAATAAAAGAGGCAGAGGGAGAGAAAGAGTTATTATGCCAAAAGTGGGAGAGAATGGGATGGCGTCCAAAAGCTATTAAAACTGTTCTTCATGTGGAGCCAATAAACATAAGTGAGGTATTAAATATGGATCCTATCAGACCAGGGCCAGAGAAAAAAGGACCAAATGAAAGAAAAAGGAGAAAGGAAGAAATGTGAATGTGAAATATGAAGAAAAATGACGGGAGAGAGAAAAGGTGATACAGTAATAAGTGTACAGTGTCAAAAAGCAGAGCAGAAATGACCGGCTTTCTTACCTGGATTCAGCAACCGCAGCAACCAGTGACATGGAAATAGAGAGAGAAAAAAAAAAGATATTGGTCAAATATTCATACAGTCGAGTTTGGAGCTCAATATCGAGAGTAGAAAAGGCTGATTAAAGCCATAGTGAACAACCTAAAAATGTGCATTAAAAAGACACATATGAAGCCTGTTTCCTGACAGATGTCAAAACACAATTTTCTGACAAACTGCTATAATAAAAGCTGCTACTTTGATGTACTCACAAACATTGAGACAACTTTGCATTATGTTACGTTTTTTTGTAAAGTAATTTCACTGTGTCATCATAAATAATTTCACAAGAACATATTAATTAGAAAATTTTACCAGGTACATTGAAATGTTGGGAGATAAACAACTAATTAGAAGAGGTTCAGAGTGTCACCCTAATTGCGGTTTGGTTAAGATGAAGTCACCTCTCTACTTTTCAAAACATTTTAAAACCAGCACATGTTCGCAGTCAACATGACCCTTGTTGCCTGGCTGCGAGGAAGACAGAAAATAGACGAGGCAGAGCCATGAATGTGACCAGACTGAAACAAAAACTTCTCACAAGCGCAGAGAGGGGTTGACGAACAATGGGGACAAGGTGCAAGATGTCATAACTATAAACAACCATCATGCTGGTGACAGCGAAAGAGGGTACGAGGCATGGAAGCTAGTGATGCACACAAACAGGCTGAAACACACTCGCACAGCCATGAAGAGGCAAACACATGCTCGCTGACACATGGAGGCAAACACACGCATACACACACACACACAAACGCAAACACTCACACAGATGTAGACACGCAGCAATCCTCTGCTGGCTTTCAAAACAAAGGTATTAATCATCATTACACACAAACACACAAACGCAGAACACGGGTGGGCCGGGGGTTGGTGTACCTGCGGGACTTGTCAAAGAGACACACTGACACCTCAGTGCAGCCTTTACTGCTGCTGTCATAGCAACCAAGGTCAAGTGGTCTAAAGCTGTGTGTGTGCGTGTGCCTGTGCGTGTATGAGAAGGAATTGTAACATACTCCCAGCTGAACTGATAGGAAATAATGAGCTAGTTGCTGTCAGGATGGAGTACGGAGACAACACAAATGCCTCAGCTGTGCAGCGCGGCACTACCTGGCCAGACCTACAAGCAGTCACACACACCGAAATATTTCACCCGCAAGATCATGCGGAGCAACAATTAAAATGAAGCCCACAGACGATGTTCAATGAACTAAGGCCTACTGTGGGAAACTCTGTAAGGGGTAACAATACTAATATAAGTAATAAATAATAATAAGTTTACCCAGATGGCTTGATGCCTTTTTATTGTCTTTTGAATTTTGAACCACAGGACTAAATGATCTACATATATCTGAAACAATTTCAAAGTTTCCAAAATCCTACTATGACTGCAAATGTTATATCACACATTCAAATCTTAAAGTACCTGATCCGTTTCTGTCTGAAACCAGCTGGTTTGCAGGTTTTACTTGCTGACCTTCATGTGTTTTAGTTTTCACCTCAAAAGGTACAAAGGAGACAAGCCAAAATCACATATCTTGTTAAAAAAAAAGAAATCTGATTAAAAGCCAAGCTAACCTTCCAGTCAAGAACAAAACCTTGACAGAGAGAAACCAATTTGGACATTCTTCATGCACAGACTAAACTCAATGTCAATGATGACTTTGTGTGAAGGGGCTATAGTGGAAGCTTTTGAAGTGCATCTCAGAGGTTTAAAGTTCAGCACTCTTTTCCATCTAGTCCAATTTATTCTTGTTTCAGTCACTCAAACATCAGTATGGTGAATCCAAACACTGTGCCTGTCAAAGCTGTTGTAATCTTCAGTGGTGTGGTGTCACTCCTAACACAATCTGTCACAATCCACTGAAGAGGCGCCAGAGTACAAAACAATATTTCTTTACTCCCATACATGATTAAAAACATAAGCCAGAGACAATTATTAGAAGCACAGTCTGTCTAAAAATCATTTGGTGACAGGGACGTGCTGTTTGAATAAATAATGACTTTAAAAAACATAATGCACATACAGTTATTGGTGCAATAATACGTAATAAACTGCACACCTATACTGTATATATAGTACTTACAAGCACAATATGAAAACAAACTGTGTGTCTGAGAGATAACTCGTAGATCCAGGCGAGTAGATTCACCCCCTCTGGCTAAAGATCAGCATCATTTTGAGATTCAATAAATCTTTAAGGCCGTTATAATTATATTAAATGACTTAACCGATATTCCACAAAAAATTTAAGTACAGTGACTTGGACCTAAGCAAGGACATAAGCACATACAGTACAGAATATGGACTGACATGAAGTGTCTTAACAGTGCCAGGATTATACCCAGTTTCCTGTTTTCTTCTTCTACACTCATTTGCTACTTAAAATACAAATGATTTAAAATACAATATTTCTTTTCACTGTTTTGCTGATGGCATCCAGCTTTACTCCAAATTTAGATTTATTACAAGCTGTGAACCTCAAAGAAAGTTTGTTAATTTTGTTTTTAATGACTGAACTGATTAACACAGCTCATGCCGTCTCCTTGACGTACCAAAATCATTACTACAAAACAAAGCTGGCCTACGTTTTCAGCATTGGGGCCCATTTGCTTTCAAACTGTGTATGTCTTATTCATTTGTACTCTTTTTTTGATATTATCATTATTTTAATTTTCCATTCACTGGATCTTTTTTTTGTCTGCAAGAAATTTATTATCTCATCAAAAAGTGCTACAAAGATTATTTTTGTAATACATTCTTCACATACATTAATATATCTGGGTACACTTCAGCATTATTTCAACATTTCAGGCATGCTGAGAATATTATGGTACAATATACTATAGTGCTTTAATCTCCTATGAATATGAAGACTAAAAGCTGAAATGACTTTTGGCATAAACATGGTTTTTAACAGACGCTAATCATTCCTTAATGCTAATGGTGATGTTTGTCAATGATGAGCATCTCCTGTTTCTGTCTTCCACCTCCCACATGTCTGCGTTACTGTCCACATTCTCAGCTCTACTTCTTTTTCTCCCACTCTTCCACTTATCCATTGCCCCTGTCTCTCCTTCTCTGCAATGTTAATTGTGGGAACCGGAGACAAATTTGACCTTTTCAGTGTAATCATCCCTTTGGCTCCATTAAAACGATAACCTGAGCCCAATCACCTGCACACACACACACACACACACACACACACACATTTACACTTCAACACACTCTAATAAAACACCTCACACCTGAGGTTAATCATAGAGTGAAAGTAACTATATGCTGAGATGTGATAATCGTTTCCTTCCCTCTGGACATTAACTGCATCCTCAGTGCCCTGCAAAGGCCTGTAGTGCTTTCCAAAGCAGTTGAGGAGAAAGTGTAGAAATGTCCTATCAGTGGTCATACTGTAGTACAGTGGTTTGGTATTGTACATGGGTCATGAAGCAAATACAGCACATGACGTCTATAAATTACAATGACAGGGTTTGTTACTGGTTGTGTTCGATTTCAGATGATAAAACCAGTTAGTAAGGATTACATCTGCACTCATATTGTGTGTGTTGGCAGATATCTACCTTAAAGCTAGACTGTGAAGCAGAGGTGGGAAACGCCAATATATTGCCATCTTCAAACAAAAACCTGAAAGGGTTTGCAAATGAATTATCCGCTAAAAGAAGATGGATGTTGTGTTCAAAAATTATTCGGTTAAAGACGAAGAAACGATGCTTCCTGTGCAGCGAGAGCACAAACTGATAGAAGATACATCAGTCAATATCTATAATATTAATAATATAATATATTGGTATTGGCTTAGATGTTATCCAAGTTATATAGACATCATTTTATGTATATTGAATCCTTTTTCTTATTTCAAGTTAAGAGACAGACAGAGAGAGAAAGAGAGAGAGAGAGAGAGATCAGCTGATATATGAATTTCTGATATCAGAATTTTCTTTACTCTCCAATATCGGTATTGGCATCTCCCCAAAAATCCAGTATCGGTCAGGCTCTACAAACAGAAGGACAGGCAGAGCTTAGAGGAAAAAGGACAAGACAGGTTGTCCTCATGACATGCTCGGGGAAGACTGGTGAAAATGGGCTATATCAGCCTTCCACTCACACTAACTCACACTAACAGTGATTAGATTTACAGCTCATTTACACACACACACACGCACACACACACACAAATGTCTGTTTGCAGTTTAGCTGTGTGTGTGTGTGTGTGTGTGTGCATGTGCACGCACACAGCTGAACTGCAAACAGACATTCACAAATGCCAAGGAAACACACACTGACCAACATACTCACACATAGACATGTCACATCAATTAGCAAAGAGCCATCCAGTGAGTTACAAATTGTGGCTGCTCTCTAATAACTAATCCTCACTTTTTTTTTCATTCAGTCTTTTTTAAGAGGGGACAGACTAATTAATAACTGGTATCATTCCAATAAAGCCATTAGCAGACACTAAGTTTGCTCTCTCTCTCTCTCTCTCTCTCTCTCTCTCTCTCTCTTTCTCTCTCTCTCTCCTCCTGTTTCTTTTTCTCCATGCTTCCTGCTGTCTCTCTCATTTTATGTGATAGATGAACATGCTTAAAAGCAGCCATAATGCAGGATAGCTTTTAGGCAACCACACACACACACACACACACACAGTAAACAACTCCACAATGAAAATAAAAACAGGCCTGCCTCAACAAAGTAGACAAGGGTTATGAAAAATGACAACAGCACGACATCACCACCAGAGTCCTTCTGTGTCCTCTCTCTCTCTCTGCCCGTGGAAGTAATCAACCATCCCTATTTTGAATTTCCTGTTTCCCTGTTGGGCCATGACACTGACAGATATACTAGAGAAAATGTTCAAGTAGTTATGAGGACAAAACATGGCACCTACAGCATCACCACATGGAACAAACTGTTTGTAAAGCTACAGTGTTTTAATCCACCATTAAACATTATTATTAGATAAAAAAACACATAATTGATCTTTTTGCTCCAATGAAGCACACAAAACTGTTGGGTTAACTGTTTCAATTATATCCGTTGGTTTCTCCTACTTGAACATATTGATTTTGTTGACTGAAAGTATTAATATCAAGGACACAGCTATATAATATGTACAGGGCAGAGGCCTGATCAATTAAGTCCTCATTTATTATTTATAGCATGTTAATTTCGCCAGCTATAGAAGAGAAGGTGTGTTATGAAGTTACATGATGAAACGTGTGTTAAAAAAGATGATAAGAGAGAACAGTAAATGACCAAAAAAAAAAAAAGAGTATGAAACCATGTTATTATAAAATATTCTGAATTGTTCCTGTTGTGCATTATGATATAACCACTGCATCTGTGTACTGTAAAGTGGGGGGAAACAAAGCTACATCTACATGCTGATTCTTCATTTTGTCTTTGTTCTCTCTCTCCCTGAGGACGCTGTGTGATGGCGTAGACTCTGTAATGACACGGCGCAGTGCAACTTTTAGGTGTAAATTGATGTCAATGACATCGTTGTAAGTTTGCATAAAACCGTGGGAAGAAGAGCAGAAGAAAAAGGTTTTGCTGGCGGGTTTGAGAGCAAATTGACAGCAGCCAGCACTATCCGACGCTTTCTAGATTCTTAAACCTATGCTAACCTTTCTAAAAGCACAAGTCCAGCATGCTGGATATAGATGTGAAGCAGCCCACACTACTAGCTCCAGGCTCTTAACACACCACATCATGTGCTCATACGTCTGCCAAAGTTCTTAGCATATTAGGGGTAATTTATAGACATCTATCAATTTCTGAGATTACTGAATATATACAATGTCCAATTTCTTCCCAAGACATTTTAAAATTTATTTAAACCATTAAAGTTAGATATCATAAGTTTTCATACATTACTGATGATTAGTTAAACACATACAATTATGCAAATGGTCAGTGTCACTGCATGGATCAAATGCTCTCTCCCTTTTTTTTTTTAAAACTCGCAGGATTAAAAGTAATAAGAAAAAAGTGACATACAGCCAACCAAATTAATGAAGCACCTGGACTCATTGCATAAACGCATGGTTTCATAACTTCAGAGTCAGCCAAACCACTTATAGCACAATAGGGGGAACCATCAAATTTTGATGCAACATCTGTCAAATTTCAGATTCTGGAGCAGATGGTCGGTTGGCTATAGTCACAGCAACATGTTATGCTGCTTAGCGACTATGTAGAGGAATATGGTATTAGGTAGAAATCTACAATTCAGTGAAAACCATGGATGTGAAAGACGTTTATTTTACACTCAGAGCCAGGGTGAACAATCCTAATCTGAAGCAGATTTAACGATGTATTAAGTGATTTTAATGTGGATTAATTCAAGTTTTCAAGTCCATGTTTTATGAGGTTACAACCCGATATTTCACCTGTGACCACACCAGACAGAAAGACAGCAAGGGATATGATGCAGCAGGATTTAGTTCTGAAATTGATCAAGCTCAGACGTTGCCCAGGTGGCAACATCTTGACTTTGTTAGCACACATCCAAACTGTTGGAACTGGGAGATGACTCCTCACTCAGTTTTGTAGTTCAACCCAGATACATTTGTCAAAGTTTGGACACAGAGCGATCTTTTCATTAAGAGAAGATCTGTGCCCTGACATTTACAACACCCGTTAAAATGAAGATGTATTACATATTTCACAAGGTGGCAAAAAAGGCATCCATCTCTCCGCCTTGCAATCTCTCTCTCACTCTCTCTCTCTTTCATGAAATGTTGTACAGTTAGTGTCTTATTAATTAATAAAGTGTATCGCATCAGCCAATCCCGGGGGAATATGCTAATCAACATTTTTGAGGCCTGATGAAGTATTTTACGAGAGGCTGTAAAAAGTATTTGGGGGAAATTCACTGTCAGGTTCAATTGCTCAAAGTGACTATCCAAGGAGAACCACGTCTCAACCAGTGTAATAAAGAGCAAGTAGGTTGATGCAAAAACTGATTAAGACTTAAATGGCATTTAGTTATCAGTGACAGGTTGTTTTTAATCAAATGTAGATCATGCATATTACATAGAACTACAAAATTATTATATTGAGCCTATTCTCACTGTCAATTTTTGAGTACATTTTACTATCAGTATGGGAAGAGCTAAGTATATGACTATATATGGTTTACAGTGCATATTTAATTTATTGTGAAACCATAAGCCTCGATTTGGAAGATTCGTAGATCTTGTCTATAAATTCTTGATGTTTTATGTGCACTCAAATTGACTGCATCACTGTTTTTGTCAAATTCTGAACAGTGGAAACTGTCAAAAAGAGACAACGTCAACTGGATGGAGGTCAGGTGTTTTAAACAAATATCTGAGTTGATGGACCACACTGGAATTTAGCCTGACATGTGTTAGTGGGAAGAGCCAAACAGGTTGAAACATTACTTTCAAGTCAAATCCAATGGTTTTTTTTTACTCAGTAACTTCACATCACACCACTTGTGAGGTGCTGCCATCTAATTATAAGCATAATAATAACAGGCTCTTTTAAGTCACTGCTTATTAGAAGGTAATCACACATTACAGTCATATATAATATACTAGTCTTTGGCTGTGTTAAAATACCAAAACTAATGTATGATAATACTGCAGAAGGCTTAAGATGAGAGGCAAAGAGCAGAGAAACAGAGCACCTACACCAAGCTCCGCTCCACATGTCTGTCCCGATGCCGTGACATGTCACCCACAACCTCTGACATTTTTAAATTAAACACACGAGGCGCTGATAAACGACAAAAACTGATATGAGATTGGAGAGATGAGGGAGAAGAGAGAATAGTGCACCTGTCTTTCTGTCTCTCTCCATTTAAGACTTATCCTCTGCCCACCTCATTCTTAACACTCCCTCCTCACCACGCCGTCAGCATTTATTCCTCTATGAAAGGCTCTGATCGAAGAGTGATTTGCATGATTGCATTTTCCATACCTTGCATTAATGGTGCAGCAGGGATGAATAGCTAATGGCCTATCACATTTAAGTAGTCATCTCAACCAGCCATCACATTACAGCTCCCTCAATCTGCTAATGAAACAGGTCTCTCTCTCTCTCTCTCTGTATCTCTGTATCTCCCTCTCACTTTCTATCTCTCTAAACAGACACCTGGTCTAGTCTGGTCAGGAAGGTACAGTCTAAAATAAAAAAGAATATGTGAATCAGTAATTCATTTCTCATTCTGCAACACAGTATCATTATTGACAGGCTTCCCTTTTTAAAGCAATATAAGTGTGTTTGATTATACTGTAAATAGATACACCAGTTGCTCCGTTTTGTTTTATTTCTTATTTCTAATATTACTCCACATTTCCTGACACCACCTGTCGACCTAACGTTTAATGTTATCACTAGTGCTTCAGCTTTTTGTCACATAATTAAGATTTTGTTTGCTCAGACAGAAAGGTAGAAGCAGGTTGTTTGAAAGTGTATTGCATTTGTATAAACACAATTGTATGTGTGTGAATTTGGGTGTATGCGCATGTGTGTGTTGAAATTGTTTTCCCATTTGGCTATACAGAGCAGGCAAGGGACCCAAAACCTCATACCACAAGGTTATTGACGCCACACTCTATTCATATTTTTACTCTCTCTGGGTTATAGCAAGCTCTTCCAAACCCCGCCCCCCTCCCCCGACCACAACCACCTTTTTACTGCCTCCCGCAAGGTTGAATTTCCGTAATCTTCTGAATCTGTTGCCAATAGATTTCCCACCAGAGTTCATGCTGAAGATTCAAAGGATCAAAAAAAGGAGATACCCTCCACAACAATGTGGATACATACACATATTACCACACAGTTGTGGCTTCACACAGAAATAAGTCTGCAAAATTTATACTTACTGTACATACATGCACACACCACACATATACACACTGGCTAAGCTCTAGAGACCTCTTTTAATAGTGTTTGGCTTCTAGGGAATCTGACAGGACCTTGGAGCCGAAGAGAGCTTAAATAGTGATTGCTTTGACGAAAGGAAAGATGACGCCAGAGAGGGATGAAGAAGGGAAGAAGAAAGTGAGAGAGGAAAGAAAAAATATGGATCCAGTAAACTGAGAAGGATGAATGGAGGGAGAGAAGAAAACAGAAAAAAAAAAAAAATGTAAGTCACGGGGTGAAAATGTATAAGCCTGAGCAAATAGTTATTACCAGTCTCTGAAGGGTGGCGGCGTGAGCTGAATAGACTGAAACTTGGAAACCACCGTTACCAGTGGTGATAGGGGACCGCTTCACAGCCCTGCAATCTGACAAAGGCTTAGTAGGTAATGGAAGCAGACCTCCGACAGCAAAAAATATAAAATAAAATAAAAATAACACAAGAGTTTTAGCATGCTATAAGAGCCGAACGTCAGATAAGTCCAAACCCGTCCGACAAAGTAAATGTTTAAACGTCTGACATGATGTTTATCGCTCATGATTTGTCAAATGTGAACTATTATTAATTCAAAGTGCAGGGCAGCAAACTTTTTTGAGAGTGTTTAGAACATTTATAGTTCAAGCTCCTTAGTGTCCTCCTCCACCTTTGGCGGGACACTAAATCTTTACCAGCAGCTGGGATGCACAATTACACATATTTATCCTGCTGTCAGTGAATTAGCTCCTGTTAACCTAAACAAGAAATATAAATGTTTAATCTTAAAACAAACTGCACAGGCTAAATGCAATGTTTACTGACTAGAAAGCAGATGTGCTGGCCTCGAGCGAAGGAACCCTTAAAAAACTTGACAGGCACTCAAGATCACAAATGCACATTCACAAAATAACGCATGCAGGCACCCACGCCACACATATACAGGACACAGTTTTCATCCTATGTTTTCATGTCAGAAGAAGGAGGTGATGTCTGAGTTTCAAATGACTCCTGACTTCAATAAAATTAGGAAGTTATACTTTCCAGGAGGAAAGGCAGATTTCCCAGATTTCCTGGAGGTGCCTGGAGAGTGTTTATGCATCATTCTGCTGCAGCTGAACATTAAATTTGAGGTTTAGAAGTTCACGATCTGATCAAAACAGACAAGCCATATGTCACGTATTGGGATGTAGATGTGTTTGTGTAGATACCTCCCTGTGTTCACAAAGTTCTTAGCCGGTGACATTGTGTGCTGAGTATTAACTAAATAGCATTGGTTTGGTTAGCATAATCACTAGTCTTTACTTGCCAAGATATTTAAGTTTCAATGGTCAATTTGGTTAATCATAGTTTGAAACTAGTTAGTAGTTCAAAAAGATTTTTACATCCAAACCTAACAATGGATGTACGAATAGCTGTAACCCAATCCACGTTTTTCAGTCCGCTGCTGTGTTCCTAACCAGAGAGGTTGCAAGCAAGCGGCTGGCATGTGCAAACTTTCCAGAGTCTGCACGAACACACACACAAGCACATGCATAACAGAACAAAGAGCAGGATTAATAATCAACAGAGTATTTGTCCCTGGGAGCCTCTAATGCAAACCAGGTGAGCAACAATAGCAGTTAATAACTTCAATTTACTTTGTAATTCAACCTCCATCACAGACCACTGTTTAAAATACCAATTTGAAATAGTAAATCAGCCACGCAGCAAAAATGTTCTCTACGTTTATCCCTGGAGACTAGTACATAAATATCCCACCAAACAAATCCGAGCAGACACGCTGGCCCCTCCATCCATTTAGCACACTGCAATTCCTGTAATTTCCTTTCTCCTTCACTAGTAGAAAATGGCCCTTCCTCTATTTCTCCCGCACTCAACACCCTAGGTAATTTTCTTAATCTAGGCCTGGTTCTGTACATTTGCATAAAAATGTTCACTTTTGAGGCTCCCATAACAGAACACGGCTCTAATACACAATTACTCTCCTCAATAGCGGTGGCTAATTACAGAAGTGTCAGACAAACAGGTAGCAGAACAGAGAGGGGGCCTCCAACACAATGGCTGAGGTGCTAGTCCGCCACATGGGACGGAGCAGCTCAATGGAAAGCAGTAAATTCATTTAGGCTGGCTTCATTAAACCCTGCTTCTTTGGGCCCTGCATCATACTTTCCCCTTTGCTCTCCCTGCTCTCATTTGTGGGGCAGCGGATGTGCTGTGGGTGTGAAGAAGGCGATCACATAAATGAGTGCAACGCAGAGGGAATGGGGAACGCCGTAGGGAGGAAAAGTGGGAAGAGAGGGAGAGATGAAGGGAAATATAGAGAGCATAGCAATGAGAGGAAGGGAATGAAAAAAAGGGAAGCAAGGGAAGGAAGGAAGATAAGAATGAAGGAACGGGATGGTATCAATAAAGCAGCACTAATACACAAAAGAACAGAGCAAAATTACACAAAGTGCTGGTGGGATGGAACAAGGGCATGAGCACATGTGCTCATTTGATGATAAAGAAATAAAGGCATAAAAGGATGAGCATATAAAGGAATAATTTTGAATATGGGTTTTGTTTTATTCATTTGACCCAGTCTCCCAAAAGCCACAGAGAACAGAGGAAGACAGAGAAAATTACAGCTTTGCTCCTCAAACAGAGGCCAAATGCCAGGTCTCCAGCATGGTGAAACAAGGGCAGCTGAGCCCCGTGGTCTCTTTACCATTTAGATTATACTGGCAACTTTGTGACCCCACAGTATGGATAACCATAATAAGCCACACTCCCCTGCTGTGTGCCACCTGTAAGCCGAACATATTCACAAACACAAACCTCAACAGAAATCCTGACAACAAAAAGTATCCACAAGCTCAAAGCCAACGCTAAAAGGGAACCACTCTTGAACTTTCCACTTTTGCATAGCTTTGTCAGACACAATCCCACACCATTGCCTTTCATTTGAGCCAATTTGTGCCCGATAATTACATGTTCTGGGAGGACAATGTTGTAAAATGGACATCGAGAAGAAAGTATGCCATCACATGAAACGAAATAATTCAGAGCTCTGAGTGTAATTTAAAAATTTTTGCAGGATTAGGTGGAAAAACGTCTGCTCCTTTTAGTGAGGGAACATGGAGCGCTCCACAGAGGAGGTGTCTCCATCCACAGTCCACTGTGTTGGTTCCTGGCCAGCGGAGCACTTCATGTGAACATTTCGGTGTGATTACATTATCTACTCGCTCAGTTCACATGCTGATTCTGAGTGACTCAAATCACTTTCACACATGACCCACACAGAACCATCTGCAGGGTGAACACATGCAGCCTGCTGTATGGGCCTCTTTCTGGAGTGACAGTCAAATACGGAACAGAGCCTTGCATCCATATGCTCTCAAGCACCCATTCACAGGCAAGCATCTTCAAATATGCATACAGAGATGCCCACTATGGTTTGGCTACAGACCAAATATTCATGCATATGCACAAAGATACACACATAGAAAGACATGCACTGCTATTTTCACATTAAAATAAATAAATAATAATTGTGTTGGTGCAAGCAAGAAAAGTTAGAAAAATGTCAGAAAGTCGAAAGAAAAATGCCCTCTCCCTCTCTGACAGTCGAACTGAGATTGATTTGTATTAGGAAAAACCATGTTGTGAATAGTTTTGAATTTCCTTTTCTTCTTATAAAGCAGATAAATCAAAGATGAAAATGACACACACAAAAAAGCAACTGTGAGAAAAAGATTTATCAGCAGAAATTTAACCTTCAGAGTGGAATATTTAAAAAAAAAAAAGAAAAGAAAAAAGAAAACAAACCATCAAACCACAAGAACTGGGATAAATTGGATAAAAGCATTAAAAGAAAACTCTCTAAACAAAGGCATAAAATAAGATCAGAGAGAAAATCAGATGAGAGAAGATCACTCAAAGCAGCAACCTACTGCTGGAAGAGGTGCAATCTACATACATTTTGCATCATTAAGCAAAATCAAATGCCATGTTTTTAAACCATGCTCTCTAGTGGCTTCTTCTCTTATATCTATAGTCTAGTAATAGACTAAAGCAACAATAATTCCCCCAGGCCTGACAGAACAGAGACCTATACGCGGAAAAAATTCAATTACAGGAAAAATGTATTTGGTCAAAATGGAACCAATAATTTAGCTGCCATGGGTCCACAATTTGGTTAACATGGATTTTAGCGAAATTTCAGTGTCAGGCACATGACTCATTTTGTGAGATAATAGCTCTTTAAAAGGCCTGTGTCTAATGTAGTTCCACAGCTGTGAGATGCAGCATTTCCAATATAATGATCACATTTGAACGGTTCACAAGGTATTGTAAATTAGGATTTAGTGTGATAATGTAAGCAGTGGGACATTACATCGGTGCAGCTTACAAACCCTAAAGATTAATCTAATCTACTATCAGACCCTAAACACTGCATAGCTCAAATATTACTGTATCCAAAAAAAAAAAGCTCTATATTTGAAACGGTGAAATATTACCTTCCCATTAGAAACTTCTGCTGAGCTTCTGCTCTTATTAGCGACCATACAAATCTCTAAATGGGAGAATCTGACTTTTTCGTAACACATTACATGCCGCCGTGACCTGAACAGCCAGATGGGCATCGCTGCAATTCCTCAGTCACTGAAAGAGGGTTATAAAAGTCAAAGATTACTTAAAGCCATTTAAATTCAGCAGCTGTTTAGCCGTCACTGACGGCGCATCACAAATCAAATCTTATGACTTCCAGAAATGAGAGCACTCCAATCAAACTAAAGACCCTGGAGTAGCGGGGTGGTGTGGCGATCATGCTTCATCTGAAGAGGTTAGGTTAAAACCCATGTTTACTATACCAACACCACATGTATCTGATTATTAATTACACATTTTACTTATTAGTTAAAGTTTTGACTCTTCATAAGATACAATATACATAGAGGTGGAGGATGCCTCTGCTCCTGGGTCTGTGCCTTAACTTAAAAACAGCTCTCATGCCGTTGCCTATAAGCTCCAGCTGCTTGCCTTCATCGTGTCTCTCTGTGCTGCGCCACAAATGTTCCTACATCTCTGATACTTATCAAGGCACTGGAGTCTGACGCTGCCATTACTCAAAATTAATAACCACGGCAGCATGTTTATCATAGCACACTTTCACACCCAACCTGCCAGAAATAATCACCTCAGTGTTTGTGTGCGTGACAGAGAGGGAGAGTGAGAGAGAAAGTACGATAGAGACGGAGGAAGAAAGACAGAAAGACAACTGGAGGAGGGATGAAGTGTGGAGAAAAAAAAAAAAGACAGAACAGAGAAAGTTAGAGCCTGAGATGAACGACATAACAGAGATAAATGAAGAAAAAAAAAATATGCTACTTGCATATGTGTGCATCTGCCGTGCCTAATCACTCTGCTTCTATTACACCTCGTTGATTTTTCCCGCACCTTTTCTTCCCATCATGTCTGACAACAGGGCAACACTACCTCTCCTTGTGTATTCACTCTGCCAACCAGGACTCTAATCTCTGCTGACAGCCAATCTGCTCCAACAAGGCCAGCCTGAGTAAATAAAAAGAGTCCTGGGTTTTTCAATTTAGAAATCATGTGAGTACAGTGCAGGGTATTTCCATGACTTCCCCACTGGTAGCAAAGGAACGAAGCATGACATTCTTGGCAGTGGTAGCATTGCTCAAATCATAGGTCCTTGTGATGTGTGTGTGTGTGTGTGTGTGTGTGAAAATACGAGAGCACAAGAGAAGTGACAAGGACAGAGGAAGGCCCCTCAGCACCTCCACTCAAATCTGGAGAGACAGGTGGTGGAGAAACAAGACAAGGACAAATGTCTGTCAGCCCCTGGATCAGGATTTGCTGACATTTTCCATGGCATTTAAAAAGCATCCAAAAAAAAAAAAAATCCAAAAGAAACTAAAAATAGCGTGCGGTAGGAAGCTGCGGTTATACAATAGATGTAGACATTTCGTGTGACCTCTTATCTGATGAATTGGCTCACTTTCACATAGCCCAGCTGCTTTCTTTAACAGAAATGAACCTTCATGGCTGAACTCAGAGGCTCGTGAGGAGGTCAGACACAGAATTTGTACCTGACAGAAACCACAAGTTTGTACTTTTCTTCTTTTTTTTTTTAACTAGAAACACTCAGCTGATGCCTCCACTTATGTTGAGTGAGTAAAACCAGAAAAGGAAAAAGAAGTGTCTTCCATTATCACAGGCTGCAATCCAGAGCACATATTTATAAATCTGTGGCAGTGACAGATAAAAGTAAAAAATCCTTCACTTTTTTTTTTCTTACTTGCAAAGTTAACAAAGAAACCTTTTTGTCATATTTCCTTGGACACAAAATGTTTTAAAATCGAAGCCTCTAAAGTCTGTTAAGAGCAGCGAGTTGGGGTCCTAGATGAAAATGAAATGCGATATCCTTAAAAGGTAGACTAATGGTGATATAAAAATATATTTGTGCTGTAACAAAGAAACTGGAATCATCAAAGTATAGACTATCATATTAGTTATTTATATATATATTCTTCATGCCAGGAGGAAATCACCAAAGAAATATCAACATTAAGCTCCAGAAGGATGTACATTATGGTACATGATTGTTATTAATCTACTAAGCATACACTAAAGTGCCTCTGATTGGCTTAACCTAACCCTGACCAATCTCACTCCTCATGCCTAAACCTAATAAATCCAACTAATGAGAGCAATGAATAGTAGCCAATCAGAGGCAGAGTAGGGCGGCTCTTGACAAAGCGAAAAGCGTAACACATAATAATTGTGTTAAATTGAACTGTAGAACTGTGACAGTTGGGGTTTACTAAGGTGCAAAGAATAACGTCATTAAGTGTGTTTACACGCACATGAAAACACTTATCCTGGTTTCGATATTTTTGATACCTGGTTATTAATATATGTGTTCACATGATTTAGTTTCCAGATTTCTGATCCGTATGTTTATTAAAGACCCCAGCCCGGATTATTAAAGACCCCAGACACCCAAACCATGGATTGTTTCAGCTGCTACTGTCTGGCAAGCGATACCACAACCTCAAGGTCCAGACCAGCAGCCTTCCAGACAGTTTTTTTCCACCACGCCATCAGGCTTATGAACAATAGACGGCCTGCAGTCTGCCTGATGTCACACACACACACATTCATACGGCTTTTAGCAGCAGTGAGTCATTTGATAAATATGTTCTGATTTTTCACTTTAGCAAATAACTTTTTTTACTCCTAAATTGCCTCTTTTAATATTCTTAAGTTTAATTCTCAGACCTTTGACAAACATGGGCCTGAGTCACCTTCACTGTGACCAAGCAAAGCGGAGCATCCAGCTCTCACTTGACACGTCGTTGATCACATCACTGACGTATCATATAATCATTTCGGTTTGGGGTTTAACACTTCTCCAGGCCCTGTGAGATCTGCCAGCTGGCTACAACAGAGGCCTTTTGGAAAAAAGTGCTTCCATTGCAAATGGCTCCAGTTTTAGAGAAGGTGTGTTTCTGGGAGAATGCTTCTCCAATTATTTTCTGCTTTATAAGCTCCTGAAAGTCAGATAGGGCCTCCGGTCATCCCTCATCTAGTCTGATTTCTGTGAAAGGGGACAAAATGTAGAGCAGCCTATTTGGGCTGTGATTTGTGATGCTCATAAGTGATGGAGATATGCAGAGATGATGGCCTGAAGAAAAAAGCAAAGAAGAAAAAAGTGGTCGAGCATCTGAATATTGATTCCTCTTTTTAAATGAAGCTGTTGGAAAGACAGAGATTTAAAAAAAAAGAGAAAGAGATGGAAAGAATGCCAACTTCCAACAATACAGATCTCATAAAAGAAATGACTCACTTACTCCATGCATGTACTTTCACCACGACTTCATGCCAGTTGACCAGGGCTCGCTTACAAACTCACTGGAGGACAAACATAAATCTGCATGTCCAGTAGTAGACTTAATGTTAGCAGAATAGCTGCTGACTCATTGCTTTGACCAAAACCAGTAAGAAAAATTTGCTGCAACACATTCACACATTGAATTCACATTAAATCCACGTTGAACCTATTTACATCTGCCACAAAAAGTACTAATTGTGGTACAAACTTTACAATCCACACATCTTCCCTAGGAGAAACACAGGTCTCGCAAATACAACAATAACAGACATACAATGGTAATAAAAAATCACACAAATACACCATGTGCACAAAACAAAAGCTCCACGGAGTTTCTGCAAGATGAAAACAGACACCGAGCATCAAAAAAAAGGAAAGAAAACCGTTTAACTTTGACACTGTGTTCTCAACTTGGTTTAAAAAAAAAAAAAAAAAAAGTGAGCTCTGCTATTTGCTCTGCCGTTCCACTTTGATCATGACTCGCTCCCCATTTTCAAACGATGTGACATTTGAAAAACACAATCCCACTTTGGTCTACTATCATCACTGGAGAGGATACAGAGAAATAACGGGACTAACGCTGCCCACCTGCAGCACATCACATCCTCTCTCCCCAAGAAATGACTGTGACCACAAAATCGGTGTCGTACTGCCAAAATCTGCCCATCGGACTGCAACAATGGGAAGTCCACGTTTGTTCATTTTTTCTCACCGAGATGCTGTTTTCAGCTATTACCCAGAAATATGGTGGGATCAAGAGGACACAGTGTTTGGGGTTTTTTTTTATGTTCTCAAAGATAAGAGATAGAAGAAAGAGAAGAAGAGAGGTGGGGAAGGAAAAATGACTCAAGTAGTTTACATCCTACAGGGCTCTATCTCTCTGATGGCCCCTTGTTGGGGGGACAAATTGATCCTGGAAATAAGGGGTCATTTCCTCTGCCTGTTTACCTGTTCACAGCACACTGTCATCAGTCTGAAACACATACACACACTTCTGACCCAGCTGTACCCTCAGAGAGCTAATATGAGGGAGGGTTGAGTCATTTTGATCTTCACTGTGACAAGAAAGCAGTCTCTGTGTGTGCGTGTGTGTCGCTGCAGCTTCCCTAACAGCAGAGACCCAGATGACCTTTGACTCTTTGAACCTTGAGCCAAATAAGCCATTTCAGCTCGTCTCTTTCTTACTGTCAGTGGCGACACACTAACAAGTCTGCCCACCATAGCGGAAAACCATCGATAAAAATCTCACTTTTCAACAGTTCCTTTAGAAAACTTCTGTATATGTCGGTGTATATGATGCAGGGGTTTATGTAAGAGCGTGTTTATGTAAGTTGACAACAGGCACTGTAGGTATTACTGTATTTACTTAAATTTGATGCATTCTGAATAAGATTCTCCTCATCAAGTCTAGCTCTTATTATCCAATCAAGGTCACAATTATTGTGATATTATTATAGTACAAAAAGAAAATATGTTAACAGCAAAAAAAAAAAAACCTGCACCAGAACCACAATCCTGTAAACAGTACCAGTAATTAAATATGGATTGTTTTGTCAATTCTTTTCAGGTCTAATACTGACCTTGTGAATTTGCAGCTAAATAGGTGTTATTAATGTTTACTGCCTTGCTGTCACGTCTTAGAAAATGCCATCTATTGCTGTAAGTTACTTGTATTTTATTTAATCATTAGTCCTTGTTCAAATACTGGGTGTTAAGAACCTTTCGCTCAGTTTTGTCACAGCGAAACAAGGGTCCAAATATGAAACACTGCTCCACCTGGTCATCTCCTTTGATAGTCATTAGTCTCACTAGTGCTGGGTGACTATGGACTAACACACCATAAAAGTGAAGCTTATTCCAAGTAAGAAAGAGAACGGCAGAAATCCCACAACCTCCAGAAATTGTGAACTCACCCTTTAACTTGTCTTTCTCTCTCTTACCTACACATACACAGTAGTAGAAAGTTGCTTTAGACCACTTTAGACTTGATGCTGCTCTGTTGTATTTCATTTCTCTTCTCTTATTTCTGTTTTACTTTCATAATTGTTGTAATCATAATGCAATACTATGTATTAAGACATACTAAAACTTTTTCTGGCATACTAAAAAGCTATGATAGTATGGGTATTATAAAGTGTTTAATAGTTGTAGTACAATGTAACCGAATTCACATCTAGTCTTCTGAATCCAGTTTCCTTATTAATGTCGCAGTTCATTTTTACAATGCATCTGTTCAATTTGGACAAGATGTTGTTAGTATAGCTGTGCACCGACATGCACAGAGAGGGCAGAAGAACTACACTTTGATTTTGCACTGATGTATTTTTTGGTCCAAATTCACCACAGAGAAGTCGGTGGAATATCAAAAAATGTTTAACAAATTCAGTTTCAACCCCAACTGAGAGATGGACTTTTATTTTTTTTTCCTTCAGTTTTTTCTCCTAAAAAATAACACTGAAACTCCAAATGCACTGCACATACCCAGACCCCTGCATCATACTTCAACTACGTCACCTTCCCCTTGTTACCTGAGTCTGTCTTTAATTTAAATAACGCCCTCTTTACTATATCGTACACTACATGTATTGTTATACACTATTTCCACTTCCACACTATTGTTGTGGAATGAAAACAGCAGTGTGCATGGCGTGAATACTACTTTCTGTCAATCACAATATGCAACGATTACTGGTGGGAGTCTACGCATGTCAGTGATGAAGCAATAATGATGATTAGTAAGTGTTCGGAAATTTCAGTTTACTGCTCAATGTGGATTAAACTGTGTTTATTATATAGGGAGTAGTGAATAAGTGAATGAGGGGGTGATTTCAGACACACAGCCTCAACATATACACCCCCACATCTTCACTTTGCAACAACCACCCAGCCAGTTCTTTTAAGTAAGACCCCCTTCCCTCCTCTCCTCTTAAAGCTCTGTGACTGTTAAGTGTAACAATAAAGCAGCTTACGACTGGAGGCTTTTATTTGCTCTGGGTCTTTAAGCAGCAGTCAGCACATACACACACACACACACACACAGACACAGACACACAGGTCTGCAGGGTCAGAAGGCTGAGCAGAGCAAATGGCCATTTCGGTTACTTCTGCTGGATTTTCAAAAATCTCAAAACTCCTCCTTGAGGGTTGCAGCATTAGTGCAGCAAGTGTGTAACTCTCATCAGCTACAATTGTGCACCTAGACCTTTCACTCTCTCCTGCTTTTGCTTCATTCATAAGCCAACAACACATTTACTGTATACACACATACACAACATCCTTGCTTTATGTTAGACAGAAATGGCCACACACACACATCATTTTAAATTCTGATATTCCCACAGGTGATCCAGACAAATCATACACATACACCATCAGCTGCAGTAAATGTCATTATGGAATCATTGCAGCCTAAAGGTTGCTTGTGTGTGTTTGATAAAGGGAAGAAGTTGATAACACCATATGCTCCTGTGAGAATTTCACCAAAGTCCATGTTTTTTGATTGAAAGGAGACGGGTAAAGTATTACCATAACCTTCCCACCACATGTCTGCTGTAAACTCAATAATGCAAGAGTGATTTCACACAGGCGAACACAAATACACACACACACGCACACACACACACACGCACACACACACACAGCTTCCCTACACCTATTGTTGCTATGCACCATGGTAAATTCAATATTGCGTTCACGCTCCTAAACCAGAATGGGAGTATGGTCGGCAGAGAAGTCACAGCCTTAGCTGTAAATCAATAGATTAAATAGAAATGTATGAATAAAATACAAGATAATAAATAAAAGAGATGGTTTACTCTTGCTGTCATATACTGTACAGGCCTACTCCCATTACAGAAAGTAAGGGGGGTGAGAGGAAAAAAAAAAAGAAGAAGAGGGCAAACAACTTGAAAGATAAGCGCAGAGAGGCAGACAGAGTGAAAAAGAAACAAAAAGTTGTGCTTTATACTATGTTTTTATTAATTCTTAGGGCTCCAGTCCAATTGTTCCCTCTCATGTCTATCAGGTCTATGCCAGTGTAGGTGTGCTTGCATAAGAAGTCTATATGTTTTAGTGCAGTGTTTTCATTTCCAGTATTGTGTGTATATGTGCATGATGCACAAACACGTGTTGTACCGAAAATGTCCGGACTGAAATGTCTGACATTTGTAAAGTGTGCGCATTATCTTACATATGCTTTATCTCCAAATGTGCGTAGCGCTAATCAATTCTTAACTGACAAGTAGTCAAATAACAACAGATGGCAACTAATCAATCAACAGATTTAAATGAAAAACATTTGTTTCCTCATTTATTATATACAAAGGTTTTTTTATTATTATTTTTAATGAATTATATTTCATTAACTAACAGTTTATTGCCCATAAAAAGATCATTAAAAAAACTAAAATCAACCAAGACCCCAATGAGTCATTAGTCAAACAATTAATTGAGAAGGGACAGCCTCTATATGTACTGAACGTCTTCTATTTGATTTATTATATGGGTATTAGTATACAACAGTGTTGGATTATAAACTTTTTTTAAATGTACCATAAATTAGAACTTTCTGTTGATGTTTATTACTGTTTCTTTGCCACCTACTATATGGCTACTATTGCAAACCTGCCATCCTGTCATTGTCTACTCTTACAAAGAGATTCTGGGCCAGACTGACTGGCCCAGAATCTCTGTTAATATGTCACATATATATATATAAATGAAACAACTGCAAATGAATAAGGTACATAACATAAATAAACATAGTCTCGCTTGATGTGCTTGAAGTACTTGTTCTCTTTCTTTTATGACGGTTAACAACCAGTGTTACGGCGCCCCCTACTATGTCAGAGTGTGAAGCGCTTGAAGTCGGCTTTGCTATAGGACCAGAGGCATGTACAGTTACTTAATGACTTGGCTCTATCGCTCGTGGAAAAACAAGCCGGTTTTTAAGAGGTTCTTTAGGTGAACCAACTGTGAACTGGCACCAGCACCAGCCCAACATCAGCACTAGCTTCCAGTCAGTGGAAAGAACTTGACTTGACTGAACATACCTGTCGTTAATGCTCCAGTTGAGGCAGAGGTTGAGGGAGCTGAGGTTGCGACATTTCCTCACCACCTCCATCACCGTCTCGTTGTTGAGCTCAGAGATGTGCCGCAGGTCCAGGACACTCAAGTTGCGTAGCTGCAAGAGGCATTAAACATTTATTTAATTATGTAATCATATAAAACCCAGATAGATATCTAAGAGTCAACCTAAACATAAAGATCTCTTTTAACAATATAAACACTAGGCTCTAACATTTTAACTTTATTTGTTTTATTTTATTGTTTTAAACAGGAATACACGCACACAATTTCCTGTCAGTTCTCAGAGGGATCGGTTATTGATTATTGCAAAAACTGAAATATACAACAAGCCTGCTGAATTACATGGATGAGTTTGAGACACAAACATGATGATTTAAAGAATGTAAAAAATGTTTTCTCTATACACGGATTACGCTTGTATACAACCACATGTATTCAAATTAAATAAAACCTAACAAGGCACATAAATGATAGAAAATTGCTTGCTGTTACAGTTTATCATCCTGCACCTGCATGCCTGGTGTGAGCGGTTATGAGCCAATATGAGCATTCACTTTCCCTCTTCCTTTCGTCGCACCTACTTTCAATAATCCCTCTTTCTTATCTGAATACCTTATAACAGGGGTTTAGATTAATCCTCCAGTCAAAATCTCTACTTCCTGACACACTCATGGAAACACACACTCACATCGACTAAAACTGTTCAACAAGTGTCTCCTTGCTTTCGGAAATCACTAAAATGTTTTTCAAGTCACGGCACAGGTGAGATTTTTTTTTTTTTGATACATACTAAAAACTATTAAAGGCACAGGCGCAATAATACACATACGAACACCAGGGATGCAAGATAATAGAGGTATGATATTCCAGCCAGCCACCAGGGAGGCATGGTGGTAAATGTCATGGCCAAGGCTAAAGAGAAAACAAGCTTACAGTTGGTGTTAAGATCACTGAGCACTATTGTCGGCTCCATAGGCATGACATATACCTACCAGCATGAAGACACATGGGGGGAATGGATAAGGACCACGGTTCGCTGTGTGAAGTAAGCACACATGTAAACACTCTCCCCTGTCCTCACATACTGAGAATCGAAACACAGAGACGCACACACCAACTGCAAACAAACACAGTGCGTGTTTTTTTTTTTTTTTTTTTTAACTTTACCTCTGTCTAGCTGCTCGATTTGTCTCTTTGTTCTTATGCAGCCTGTGGCTTTTTTGTCAACCTTTAAGAGAAAATTGGCTCCACACTTCTTGTGATAAAGGGTCTGCTTAGGCATGAAATAAACATGGAAACATGTTTTGTTGTGGCGTATCTGTATCTACAGTTTACTGTGATGACAAACCTGGATATACTGATGAAATAAACATTAAATAGCTCTTATGTGCGCAGAAATGGGTCAAGAATACAGCCATGATTGTATTTAATTAAAAGGGGAAAAAATCCTTAACTGCATGCACTACCATAGACATGTGCACACATGCACACACACACAAATTGTTATGTACCCCTGTGGCCAGTGTTTGATCGACGTAAATTATTAATGCAGAATAAGGCTGGTGTGTGAGTGTGTGTGTGTGTGTGTGTGTGTGCGTGCGTGCGTGTCAAAATGAAAGCTTTGCAAAAATCAAATCTGGAAGAAGGCTAAGGCTAAGTGACCACTACCACAAATACTATATTCACAGCAACAGACTAACAACACCCAGACTATCATAAAATTACACACACACACACACACACACACACACACACACAAGCACGCTTATTTGCATTTTGTATTTATGGTTATTAAGCCCCGAGCAAAATTTAAAAGCCCCAACATCAAAAGTTGTATTTGTTCTCCAAATCTTCAAGACTGCTTATGTCTGCTAAAAAGAATTTGTACTACAACCAATGATAACTGTCTCATTGATGTGGATAACCAATGAGAAACCAGGCCAACCGGAGTAAGTTTTGATTGGCTGAGAGTGTAGCTAGGTTGAAACAAATTTGGAAATTTTAGCAGATGTCTGCATGAAAGGGAAGAGGCAGAGTCATGACTGAGACTGTAACTTTGTTAATCCATCTGTGAACAACCGCTGCAAGAAAATAAATTCCACCATTTAGCAGACATCTGCCGAAAGAAAACTCCTCCAAATCCCTGAAATTAAAAGTCCCAGAAACAACCTCTCAGTAATTAGTCACACCTACAGAATGTGACAGGCCACAGTGCCAGTGTTTGTTTTCTCTTCGTAGACAGATTGTCGTAATTTGACTCATAGGTGAAAGGTTTTAATGCTTCCAATCTTATTTAATCATTTCCATTCATAATATAGTTTATTTTCTGCTCGTGTAATGTCTGTGATCCAAAAACAAACGGGCATGAAAAGAAAGAAAAATAAATGGGAGAAAAATGGGGAGGGGAGGAGCGGCGAAAGCTTTAAGACGGAAAAGAAGACAAAGCCAGTGATTCACAGAACAGTGAGAAAGGGATGGAAATACAAAAAAAAAAAAAAAAAAAAGACGGAGTGAGAGCAAGTGAGGAAGAAACAGAATAGAGAACAGGGGATTTGGTGAGGGTTCGGTCGGTTTTCCTTCTCGTTGGCTACGGTCTGTAACCAGGCAGAGTTCGTCTCGTCTCCTCTGAGTTGGCAGCTACACCTGGATAATTATTCATGCTGTTCATAAAAACATTGAAACCTGCAAAATCCAGCTGCTCTGAGACCAGCATGTCGTCCCTGCCCCGTTAACACACATGCATGCCACAGAAATTAATGCGCACACTGATTATATTAATATTCTAACACTACGTGCACATATTCTAACATGCCTGAGAAGACTTCTTTTTTTTTTTTTAAACACATGATTATTAACACAATTAGTGATTCTGTTAATAGCAGTAGTAGTGAAATTAACAATTTATGATAATAACCAGTAAATTAAATGACCCATCCTAAAAGATATTTTGCCAATGTCTAAATCAATTTTAATTTCTGTTCATGTTAATTTAGTACAAAAACAGATCTTCACACAATCATGGATGAGCACGTTTGTGTTTGAAACACGGGCGTAGCACCACATTTCTGCATAGAGTTTTATTTAATGCAGTCCACATGATCCGGGGAGGTTTATGAGGTTGGCAGCTTTGCTACCACCTTCTTCAATTAGACGCCTCTCTCAAACAGGAGAAATGAGAGCCTGAGTCAGAGGTCAAACGCAAAACGCCACATTGAATGAAAAACAAAAAAAATAACTAGCTCTTTTAAAACGTACGCTCTCCCTCAGCCAAGAATAGGCTGGATTTCAATATTTGGAGAGGTTGATTTGACACTTTATTACATTAGTGTATGTCACAGTCTGGCACACAGAGGGTGTGTGTGTGTGTGTGTGTGTGTGTAGCATACCTGTGTATCTATGCAGAGCTATAACTACCTGTTCTATTACTACATTTATTTACACAACGTCAAGCATCACGATGCCAAGCAGGAAGTGGAGGCCTGGTGGACCCCATGCAGAGGATATGATGTCATGGTTTGAACACTGGCACAAAGCTGCATGAGTTCATAGCTGTTACTGTCCATCAACCTCAGTGTCCCGCATGACAAGCGGCTAGATGACATTTAAAAAAGTCTGGACAGAGAAAGCATTGTTTTAGTCATAAATAGCATACATGTTGGATTTTGGAAAATATGAGCTGCTATTTCATTGCTGTAGTTAATTTACAACCACCACAGGATTTACTATGTGAGTTTAGTCAATGAAAAATAGGTCCTACTGGGGAAAAAGCATATCCTTAAAAGCAGAAAAAAAAACACTCATGCAAGCAAGTACTGTTTATGAAATAAGAAAAAAAAGGTTGCTTTACTAACAGTGGAAACTAAATTCCCAGGCCAGCGAAGATGAGAGGAAACAGACAAACCTAACTTTATATCTTCTAAACAATGCAGGTAGAAGTTTAGAGAGTCACTTTGAAGTATATTCAAGTAATATTCAAAGTCCCGAGCAAGAAGTCAAAGTTACAGGGGTGTTGTGGAGGTGGCATTGTGGCCCTGACACATTTTTGCATGGCTGTCCGCATGTGTTGGTGATTGTGTGAGACAGGATGAGGTAGGGAACGAAAAGGTGAGACGAATGGCAGCAGTGTCACTAGGTGAATACAAGCGCTCACTCATGCATGCACTGATTTTTTTTTTTTTTCCATATCGAAGAATCCCAGACAGTTCAGTCAGACAGGAGAAAGCTGTGTCGAGACAATCCTTCTGCGGCAAGCCTAAATCACCCACATACGCCCTCACTAGATTTACATTCAGAAAAAAAAACATGTATAAATACACAGAAACCTGTGCAGACAGAGTAATATGAATATTTGGAAAAGGACTGAGGCAAAAACTGGAAAGGCCATGGGTCTGGTATCACAAATACAATGTCTGCATCAGTCATGGACCAGTGAGCTGATCCGTGTGTGTGTGTGTATGTGTGGTTAACTTCTCTCTTTATCTGTCTTGTGCCCATCTACTGTCTATCACTTATTTTCCCTCCCTCTCGTTCTCTCTTTCAGTCGCTAATCCTGCATGTGTTGCTGTCGATAACAAACTCAGTGGCGAGGAAAGGCTCGAGGAGATAGAGAGCGTTGGTTTCTCTTCAGCACACTAAGCCAAATGACCGCATAGGCACTCACATACGCAGACACGCGTCCATGCACGACCCGATGTGGCAGCACTGGATGACAGTCACAGCAACACTCGTTGAGCCAATAATGAGCCATGATACTCCTCCCTCCAGAGGTCAAAAACCTCTCTATTTCTGTCTGTCTTTGGGTTAAAAGTCTCAGAGCCAAATGAATTATTCTTCAATTACTCTTGCAACAGACACACATCATCCTTAGGCTCTTCTCTGTTCATTATATTCATAAATCCCCCAATCTCCTACATACAGCAGTGAAGAAAATTATTATTATTACCATTTTGACTCATTTTGCGACCCCCCCCCAACTCCATTACCTTTCTTCCTCCAAATCCCCTCTGCTCCTTCGTTTCCCCTTTATCCTCTCTGCCACCCCTGAGACACAATACACATGTACATGTACACAGTCACACACATTTGTACATAGGAAAAGGTACACACACACGCACACACACACACATACTTCACTGGTTTGTGTTGGGGGTTATCAGTTTGACACAGGGCACTGTGATTATGTATTTTCTGTGCTCCAGTCAGGGGGAGGAGATAAGAGTCCAGCAGACTACAGCAAAGCCAGACTCGACTCATCCAGTGTTGGGGGGGAGAGTGGTGGAGTGGTGGGTGTGAAGGTGACAGTGGATGAAGACCTATATCTTAACCTTTTTGTGTTTCACCGCTTTTAAAAACCTCTTTTTCATCTTCTGCTTGTGGTGATTTGGAAAACTGAGAAAAATAAAAATAAAAAAATAGCCGTCTTTTCCTTTTGAATGGGTCGTGAGCCAAATTTGAACTCAGGATGTTGCAAGTACATACTTCTCGCCTGAGCCTGTTAAGCCACCGGGATGGATAGAACATATGATTCTGGTTAGGAAATTAAATACCTTCCCTGTCATAAACCAGACTGTTTTATTTGCTCATAAACACACAGAGGGAATGAAGTATTGCCCACAGTCCAATTCTGTCAAATTTAGAGAGCATTTATCAAAGGTTCTAAGTTTCTGTGGAGAAGAACAACAAAACCACTGGAGCATGGCTGAATTAATCTACAAGGCCCCAAATTAAGACCAGAAACATCCAAGTTCTGCACATCAGAGAGACAACACAGAGCTATTACAGTCTCCAAATATACCTCTTTTCATCTCTGACACATTATTCAACAGCCTCTCCATTTCTTATGTCTTTGGCCGTCACTCTTTTCCCGAGGGTGGGAACTTTCACACACACACACATTTTGAGGCCTACACTGTGTTAGGGCAGTGATAGGCTGATGTATGAGGAGGGACATTGTGGGGAGGCATGACAGGCAAAAAGGGATGCCATCAGTGGGACATCTAAGGCCGAGGGAATGAAGGCTCTCTGGCACCCAGAGCTGCTCTCAAACTCTCTGATAGAGCTGACCTTGGACTTAATCACTACCAGAAGAAAAGAGCACCGCTTGACAGGAAGATGGAGAGATGGAGAGAGAGAGAGTATGTGTGTCTGTGTGTGTGTGTGTGTGTGTGTGAGAGAAAGAGAAAGACAGAGACAGAGAAAGATAGAAAGACAAAGAAAGACTAGGTGCTGGATGCTTATTTGTACGTTGCCTGGTTACCATCAGACATGGACCTCACCAGCATTTTATTGTTTTTATGTAAGTTTAAGTTTATTTATTGGTATAGTGATTTTCATACGGTAGTTGTAAAAGTGCCGTACACATCAGAAAAACATGCAAAATACTTAAATTAAACTCACCAGATTAATCACTAATCTTAATTACTTAATAAGTTGTTCCTTTTTCAGAAAACAGAAAAGTGCAACTATGAACCAGAGGGAAAGCACAGAAAATACTGTATTTTAACCACTGTATCCACACAAGCACACACACACAAACACACAAACACACACACACACACACACACACACACACATCTGAAGAAGGATTCACTCAAGCTGGCTGAGTGAATCCTTCCACCCTTATAATAATACACAATAGCTCACTAGACACACACACACACACACAAACAGACAAACAAACACACAAAATCCAGTGTGCTTTCAGCTCTGTGGATCATCGCAAGTTTGACTAATATGAGAATATCATACATAGTAGGCACACACATACAGTATACAGTATTCATATACTGCATAAAGGTCTCAAATTAGCAGCTAAGGGAGAGCGCCAAATCACTAAAAGCTCCGGGACACGAGAAGCCTCTAACCCAAGATGTTTTATATCCATTACACAGCCCTGGTGTGTGACAAGCCTCATCAATAAAGATAATATTACTGTCAAGAGCTTGTAGCCAACTTAAAGCATCAATCTGGAAACCAACTATAAATAAAAATTTATAGTATATCCCTGGCACAGCAACATGAGAGACCACATCAGACACGTGTCTGTTCTTAAAATCACCACAGATTTTGTAATTGCGTCTGAAGCCGTACGTAGAGTCTGAGTATCCTAACAGTCAGGAAAACTGGAGGCTTTAATCTCTAAGCCAGCAGAAATCTTAGTTTTAGTCTCTAAAAACATGATGCTTTATCAAACGGTGCCTTGCTATGAATATTGAATTGTGTTCACAGAATGAACCTCCCTGTAGGACTTAGAGGAGCATAAATGCCACAGCTGTACAGTTACTCTATAGAGTATAGACCATCTGTATCGAACTCAGCACCATGGGTGGCCCATTTCAACCATCAGCTAACTTGATTAAGAAAATACGATTCAATTGATTCTCTCATACTGTAATTTGTGAGAAGTCAATCAATCTGAAATGAGTGTGTCATATAAGAGAAGTTAATAAAAGTAATAGATTTTCTTCCCATTTCTTTTCTTCTCCCTGCTGATGGCTAGGTGGCAAGTAAGGGAGTTGGGAAGATTATCAGAGAGCGAGAGAGAGAGAGAGAGAGAGAGAGAGAGAGAGAGAGAGAGAGAGAGAGAGAGCAATCGAGGAAGAAAAGAAGGAGGAGGGAGTTTGATAATGCAACACGAGAGAAGAGCCGCAGTCCTGGAATCGCATGTAGGTCCATGGAGTCATCAGAAATGCAACGATTCTAAACACAAGAATATGATTTTCAACTTGACACTGGATGGGACCAATTGGGAATGAATGAGAGGAGGAATCAACTGCTAAATGAGATAATTACTGTCAGAGATTACAGGGACAGAGAGAGGAAGAGTTAGAGAGTGAAAGTGCAAGTGAGTAGGGCCGGAAAGAGGTGGATCACAGAAATGATGGTTGAAAGAACAGAAACAAAGAGAGATGTGATTTGATTGTGAATCTATACAGACAGAATGTGGTTGAACATTTCAGGGTCATCACAAATCCTTCATCATAAACATACTTGGGCCAAAAGCTTAAACTACCTTCAAAAATATATCAATGATCATTTTGATTGGAGAGAATTTAGTTATTAACCTTTTAGTGTATTTTAGATGAATCATAATGCAAAACTAATTTTAGTTAATTTAGTTCTGACTGAATTTTCACGGCCAATACCAATATCGAGAACTTCAAAAGTCAGATGATAAAATATGTGCAATTTTGTACAGTTTATTTTACATAAATGCATAATCTTTGATTTTATTTTATTTTTTTAAAGAATATTTACTAAACAGGTCTTTTATACACGAATAAACTTGTACTAAAGTATGTAAGGATGAAAATGCTTCTACTTTACACATACAGTATCTTTGGCATTTCTGTACAACAATTTCTTATTATTGACAATAAACTGTATAAGGAGGTATTCAAAATTTGGCCTAAACTTTACACAATATCAAGGAATTCCTCACATTATGACAACCAGTCACTTATTTTTTTTGTGTTCTCGTGTTGTGGAAGTTGTACTTCTGATATCTGTCTTGTTAAAGCTCAGATATTAAAAGCCAGAATTTTTTATTTATTTATTTTTTTTCTTTTGAGACAAACCTGTGGATATATGAACTTGCCCATCTGAACTCCTAAAACTTCACCTTGGTTAATACTGTAATAAATAATAATGAGGTGTGCTAGACTGTGTGTGTGTGTGTGTGTGCGTGTGGGCTGATGCGTGTGCGTCCACCTCCACGTATGCTAATGCTGTTATGACTGGCTGGCTTCATTACTGTATGTCTACAACACCGTGGCCAAGGTCAGTGGAGGCTGCAGGGATGATAGGGGGTCAAAACCATGAGCACAAATTAATCTGCTGTTTAATCTAATAATGCAGCATGGCATCGAGTGTCTCAGTCCTATTAACACAACTGTAATTGCATTTGAGGAGGAATGGGCACGTGCAGGCTCACAGGGGTATATTCACACTCACATGTACACCCAGGTACGTCAAACACAAATCTAATTGTATTACACAAGCATACGTGGGTCGAACATACTATACACAGGTGCACAAGTGCATTCTAGATGGATGTTATGTTGGGAAAAAGAAATAAACTAGACGGAAAACACGGTACAGCATTTCCTGGTGGATTCAATCTGAGTAAGCACTGTGTGTGTGTGTGTGTGTGTGTGTGTGTCTGTGTGTGTGTTTGTCCGTGTTTATATGGCATGGTGCATCTTTAACCACGGAGCCCCTACTCATTAACATGGTAATATCCAAACAGCAGGGTGCAGTCAGATCCACAGCGTATTATTAGGATTCATCTCATTAAGCTTTCATGAGATTGGAAAGTTAACACAAAATAACTTCAAAACTAAGTCTGAGATAAAACACACAGCGAGGTCCTGAGTTTACTCCCTAAAAGTTAAATTTCCCCCCTGGAGACGATGCTTGGCATCACAGAGAGCTGGCCTACGGTAACAGGATTAGACAAAACTCTTGTTGACATTTACTAATACAAGTAATTACCACGAAAAGTGAAACTGTTGAGTGAAATTAACCTCCTTTGAACTTTTTCACTATATCTTCACTTTTACTGAAAGTGAACACGTGACGTGATGTTCTTCCAATAGGTGCACAACTCATAAAAACTTTTGAGTGGAGTTGTTTGACACTTACCGCTGTGAGATGGATAACTCCCTGGGACGTCACAGGGCATCCCATGAAGCCGACGAACTGCAGCTCGGGACAATGCTCTGCAACTGCTCGCATGGACCGATCAGTCACCTGGAGAATCGAAAAAGTAGGGAAAAGAGAAAATTAGTGCGGAGAAGTGAAGAGAGAGTTCAAATCAATATCTTCAGGGTATTATTTCTGAAGTGGTATGTCTTCTTCTCCAAGAGTCAATTCAATGGCACTCAGTCATTCTATAGAGGTTGATAATGTTTCATCCATTCACAGTTTCCGGGGTCAACATGTGACATTCACGGTGTTTTCTTTTTTAACACTCTTGACTTTGCAGTGAGAAAACACAAAGACGAGTGAGATGAAGTTGAACTTTGCAGTCATTTTAGCAAATATTATTTCTATTAAGAGAATCTTTCAAAACAAGTGGGTGCAGACAGGTGTTTGTGCCTAAATGTCTCCATCTGTGCTGCGGTCGGGTGTGTGTTGTGTTTGATGAGCGGCAGCTGATATAAAGGAGTGAGAAAGGGAGGATCACAGAAGGAGAGGAGGAGGAGGATAACGGACAAAACAACTAGAGGAGTGTGTCTGCCAAGCAGCGTGGGCGTCGACTTATGATGGATGGGCCGCTCCCCATCCTTCACCCGGTCCTCTACTAACAGCTCATAATGGATCAGAGATCAATAGGGAAGCAGAACATTTCCAACAGATTTCACTGTAGTCATCAATAGGGGTATTGATAGCTACTTCACCTCTCTCACCACACTCAACACGCCCCAACAAAATGTGGGAGATTGTTTGTGCTCTTTGTAGGCGTGCTCAGTGCTTCTTCAAACTCTTTTCATCAATCACAAAGACAAAATAAGATGAGAAGAGGAGAATTTGACTTTAAACTGTGATTTAAGAAAAAAAAAAAGACTAAGATACACAATCATCAAAGAACATTAGAGGACAAAAAGCTCTCCTTGAATCAAATGTTCCCTTCTGAAATTTCCAAACACAAAAAGTGCATCAACTAGTGATGGACAATTCAACATTTTTGGGAAAAGTATGAGAAAGTCAGCTTCTGATGCTCAACAATGCTGACTGAAATGCAAGTATGAGATGTTTTTAAAATTAAATATCACTTTGCGTGTAGTAATAAAATACACACACACACACACACACAAATTGCAGCAAAATCTGTGAGAAGTACATAAAGAAAGAAGAAATGGCTCAAGAAGACCGAATATGAGAATGTTAATAAAAAACCTAGCAATATAAAAAAAAACTACTATATATCAACACTGCTGGTGGCCTTACTATGAACTTCTAGAAATATAATTATCAGATGAGCCACGGAGAAATTATTTTAATCTTCTTCTTCCAGTGCAAAATGATTGTCAACGGTGTGACCGATCTGAGTCATACAGCAGGAGGGTTTCCAAATAGCGTAACCGCCACTGCTTCTCCAGAGTCTTTGTCTTCACTGCATGAATGACAAGATAATTAATTAGCTCGTTAGACCGGCGACTTGCTGATGAAGTTGTAGTGTTAAGCTGTGGAAAACAGGAATGTTTTACCGTTACAGATCACTGCAAAACACATCTCTAAAAACTGCACAGCTGTGTTCAGACAGTGATTAACCCTGCAATGGAAAGAAAAAAAAATGCAGCCCTCTAATCTACTTGAGTTGTAGCAATGGTGTCTACACAAAGAGATCCAGGGAAAAAAAAAATCAATGTTATCAGTTCTCCTCAGGTTTTGCTAGAATACAAAGCAACTTCATCTTTAAAACTTTACAGAGCAGTAAAATCCCTCCTTATAAATGATAAACCACTGTGTCTTGATTTGACATCTGATAGCCACTCAAACTTATTTTCGGTATGGGTGATATGAGCACCTCAGTTGTGTTGTTTTTAGTTTTCTTTGCATTGGCCTAATCCATTTTTATTTTCTAAGTTAAACTATTTACAACTTTTTGCTGCTCATCAATGGCCAAACTGGCCTGTTTTCCCTGCCTCAGTCCGGTTCTGCCATAGACAGATCCATTAGACCTCACCTCTCTTAACATGGATTAAACTACTAATCACTTGCTCATGTACCCTTCCATTCTCTAGATGCTACAGTACATACACATTTTCAGACTTAATCAATACTCTGTCCCTGAATTGTGGCCTTTCCCTTTCTTTCCTTGTCCCCGTTTCACTGCCCCCACCCCCCCCAGGTCTACCTTAAAGGTTACTGAGTCGAAGCAGACAGACAGCAAGGAGAAAGAGAAGTCAGAACAAGAGAGAACAAGGTGTCCATTTATCTTTTCCTGCAGAATGGCTTTTCTGGGTTAAAACACCTCCTAAAACTCTAAACTTATCAGTGTGGAACCAAAGTGTTTGTGAAGTGTTAAATGGTTAATAATGGAAGGCGACTACAAAGATGTTCCTGTCACAGATGAGCCAGTGGAAATAAGTCCTGAGGTTATAATATAGCAACGGCCCGGTTATTTAAGAGGATTTCTGTAAACATATAACTCAAATTTCATTGTACTTCCAAGTACGATGACAATAAAGATGATTCTGATTCTGATTCTTCCACCATGTATGAAATTTTGCGCTAAAAGAATGTATTTAGTGTTATTCAATCTTGCTCTGACAGCAAACAGAACTTAATTCTGGAGACACAGCACCAGTCGAAAGGTTTGTACGCACTTTCTCATTCAAGTGAATGGGAAATCATGTCTAAAATCAACAACATCATAGTTCGTTCAGGATGATCAGAATTTAAAATTGATTGCTGAAGTGGGCGAAAATGGAAGGATGTTGAGAAAATGGCTGGTTGCGAGGGGATGCGAAGTATCCCTCCTCTGCCCGCTGTTTGTAATAGACATTTTCTAAAGCCACTGACAAAAAGGAATAAAATTTACAACAGAAAACAGAATTGTTCATCTTGGGATCGTGTACAAGTTGTAGTAGTTCACTGTACTTGCTGGCTTTGCACAGGACAGAGCGAAAGATAACTGGATGCATCTTAAATTCTCAGGTTTGGACACACCACACCACCCATCACATCTCATTCACAGTCAGGAAAGATTAGCTGAAGGTGAGTCAGCACACTCTCTCTCTCTCTCTCTCTCTCTCTCTCTCTGAGACACTGATGCATATGGAACCTGATCTGCAAGGCCTGGTGGAGATAAGGGGAGAGTGGAGCGGATACGTCTTCTCGAGTATGAAACTTAAAAGAAAATGGCTCGAGAAGGACCAGCCTGAGCTGAGCAGCTGGCAGGTGAAAGTGAGCTGGCTGGAGCTCCCCGAACATGGCCTCTGCCAAAAAAAACCATCAAACAAAACATTTTCAGGTTGACTAGAGAAGCAGAATCAAAAAGCTACACACCACTGTGATCCTTAAATCAGAATCACTGCAAGTCAACGAATCACAGAAGAGGTCATCTCCAGACTGCCTTTCATACCAGCGTTTGTGCTGCAGAAGAGTGGTGGTGTGTGTGTGTGTGTGTATACCTGTGTGTAAAAGCAGACACAGAGACAAAAAGAAAGAGAACAGGTTACACGTCTACAGTAACTCTTAGCAGGTGAGAAAGGAGACAGGGGGAGAAAAAAAATAAAATCCCACCAGAGCAGAACAGGCCAGGAGGGCATGTACCGTATCAGATTAAGCCTGCGTATATGTGTGTGTGTGTATCTGTGTGTGAGTGAGACCATATGGGTTTGTAACTAAGATTTGCCTCCAACCCGCAAACACAGAAACCCATCCCAAATTTCTATTTGCTCCCCCTCCATCGCCTCCCCCTCAACCTTCAACGGACTTTGATTTTAAAACATGAAAAGAGCCACGGCAGGGCTTCGGAGAAGAAGTGGCCAGCCAAGAGAGGCCTTAGAGCCTTTTAGAAGGGATCTGGTTTAATGGTCTCTCAGTGAACGAGGTAAGGAAACCAGAAAAAAAATAAAAAAAACGAGGGCTGGAATGGTGGAAATGCTGCAGTCATAAAGATAGCCTTCGTGTGTGTTTGTGTGTGTGTGTGTGTGTGTGTTTTAAAGAGCTTGAAGGTAATTGTTGAGAGTGCTGTGCTAGCAAAAAAGGGGTAATGCTGTATGTGAGTGTGTGTGGTTTTTGTCTGGAGGTCTGTTCTTACAAAACGCTGGGGCAGCACCCAGGGGCCACTTCTCATCCAATAAGGGCATTTAAGCTTGTCAATATCGTCTATCATACGACTCGTTTGACTCCATCAAAAACTCAGACAAGAGATGGAAACGGAGGCCAGACCGCCGTCTGTCTGTTTCATCCCTTGATCAATCGTTTCCTCCCTCCCTTCACCTGAAGTTCTACATCCTTCCTTCCAACATCACCAAGACGAAAAACAGACCTCATGTCATTAATTGTACCTTAACTTTTACTCTTTTATTTCCTTTGTGTGTATTTCAAACTCACGTGCACACATTCAGGTGAAGCCAATTTCATCAGTGAGAGAAATGGCAGGGAATATGTGGTGAAAAGGGATAATGATAAAATATATACACATCCACATTCAGACCTTACATGGGTAGGACCAAAAAAAACCTTCTTTCCTGGAAAAAAGTAAAACACTGCAGAACTTTTTTTCTGCCGACTACAATTACTCAGTTTTAATCTGACCTCCATCTCCATCCTCCAGCTGTGTCTGCTGTATTCCTGGCCAGAAACCTCAGAAAGAGAGAGAGAGAGAGAGCTAAGAAACGTAGCTCATTCTGAACAAACAGTACGAGGGTTTAGGTTCAAGAAATCGTAGCACATGCACAACACAAGTGGAGATAAACACACAACCAATCTAAGGACAACAAAGCAGAACAAAGAGAAGAAGAACGTGAACATATGACTGTTATACTATTATTATTACAAGCACTGATGCAAAAAATTTATACATATGGAGCCAACAAGTGGATAACAAACAATGCCTACATAAATATACAGAATCATAAACATTTACAAACTTTCATCTGTGCAATTTCACAGATTTTCAATATTACCCATAAACAAGGACGCCAACTGCAGGCCTGCAAGGTGCATAATTGAAGTGGAGCTATTTTCATCAAAGTTCTGTTCTTTCCAGGGTAATCATTTTCTCAATAAATACTCTCTTAGGGGTGATACTGCAGTGGGCTCATCACAGCCTTGGTATACACACACACACACATAAACTCAGGTACACAATCATAAACTGACGCTCACACACGTTGTCTCTTTTTTTTAAAGAGCTCAGTTGGGCTGTATTGACATGAAGGACTGGTGATCTGGCAAAAATTTAAATGAATACTTATCATCCACTGCAATATCTGTTGCCTGGAGACAAAAGCAACACAGAAAGTCGTAAAGTTTTACTACAGCGAGGGAGAGTCTCTTTGCTGTGCTGTCTCCATGCTGATGAGCAGGCACTCTGCACAAAGTGCAGGGTGGCCGGCTTGGAGCTGTGCACCGATATTTATCAGAAAAGCATCACTGAACAACTGAAGCTTTAGTAAAGCTAATTCACATATAGGTGTGCAGGGAAACAAAGATATTTGATATATAGACATGAACCAAGTACAGGCCAAGTACACTGTTGAGTTTGGACAGATGTGAGGTTCCCGGTCTGCAGCTATTCAGTCTCATGTTTTACTTGGCTAAACAGAGGGACAAGTTATATTTATGAGACGTGATGAGACATCAACACAGGATGGATCACAGTGAGAAACAGGGGAGAAGAAGAAGAGGAGGAGGATGAAGAGAGGGGAAAGAGAGGTATGGGGGGGAGATGAGAGATTTGCAATTTTTTTTATGTTAACATAATATAGCTTCTAGTCTTCAGTGTATTGGTTTTGCAAGCGTGGCTGCTTCCTTCATGCTTATAAATCCTGTATGAATACATATGTGACAGACAGGCGGTGAGAAAAATAGAGGTGCTATGACAGGCTAAACAACTTGTGGGTGTGTGTGTGTGTGAGTGTGTGTGCAGGGGGGAGTACATGAATATGAGAGCAATCTGATCTTATTAGAGGCCTGACGGGATGAGGAGCTGTGATGAGAGCTCGGAATCACCATCTAATCAATCAGTCTAATTAAGCAAGCTTTATGAACACTGGGCCGAGAAAGAATCCGCCGACACACAGATTAATAATGATTACTGAATACACTGCAACACATTCTATTAACAATCAATCTCCATGCCGATCCAGCAGCTTTGCATAAGAAGTCATTTTCATTGCAGGAAATCCTCTGAAACACATTACAAGATGAGCTTCTTCTGTCCCCATCAAGTTTTCAAAGTAAATGAAAATAATAGTTTTAAGATTAATTTTCATTTTTATTAACTGATGCTCTGAAAATGACTCATTGTGATGTTATAATATAATAATCTTGTGTGTGTGTGTGTGTGTGTGTTGTCAAGTCCTCACAACTAGCAAACCTTTAACCACCAGCAGGAGTTTGTGTGTGTTATGGTGACCTGCTGCTGGGCAACACAGGGCAGCAATAACGATGACATAACCACACCCTGTCCAATTAACTACCCACGATGCCACACTGTGGGCAGTAGGCATTTTATAAACAAAAAAAGACATCAGTGACTCTCTCGTTCTCTCTCTGAAGGTTTTAATGTAAGCAACCAACATGTCTTCTACTCTCTTGCCATCGTTATGCCTTTCTTAACCTCAGTTCATTAGTTTGAGCTTGAAATTGTAGGAGAAAACACAGCATGATCAGAGGGCCAGAGTGTAAAGAGAAATGCCAGGTTCTCACACTATGAGCACAGTAGCAGCTAACCGGGGGCAGACCAAAGTCAAACCAAATAAAAAGCATTAAGTGATGGTTTAAGTGTTATCATAGTTTCGTACAGTGTTTGGAGAATATTGTCACTAGAGGTGCAACAATAAGTTGATTAATCTGTTAGTACTAGGGATGAGACTTTAACACGTTAATTTGGATTCATTAATTAGAAAGAAATTAACGAGTTCAATTGTTTAAAACTAATTAATCGCATATTACAATTTTAGGATAATATCAGAAGTTTCCGAGTCAGAACCTTTGTATTCGCTTGTTTCTGGTACCCGTAAACCAGATGCACACGTGACATCCGGTAAAACAAAGATGGACGACGAAAGTGCTTCACTTGGCTCACTGAAGGTTTTGACTTATAAAAACGTCTTAAAGGAAGGCTGGATAAGAGCGTTGTTACTTGCAAGGTGTGCAAAAAGGAGTTTAGCTTCTCAAATTTGAGTGTTTGCTGTCTTTATCTGTTTAATGATCAATAAAGTCATCGTCAAGTTAAGTAATGAGCTCAAGTTAGATTGAAGAGGTCACCATCTACCACAAGACGCATCACTTCACTCTACACTACAACAAAAAAAGACCATAAAATTATCTGAAAAGCAAACTGTATGATGAAAGATTGAAACTGGCTCTGAAAGATGACTGTGTTTGAAAAATGGAACTCCCAAGATCAATACTTCCACTTTTCTCCAGCTGTGGTCATCTTGGACACACTTGGGGGGAAGAAAAAAAATCCATGCCAAACTTGCCCTATACTTTTCACATATCTTACAAAAAAGTAACTGCTACCTACTTAGCAGGAATAATTCCATAGCCTGGACAAAGGCGGCATTTTTAACGCCAATCGATTAAAGCGCCATCTCCACATATACACGGCACCCACTTTCTCGCTCTCTCACACACTTGTCAAGCAATCTTGTCTCGCTCTATCGATGTCATCAGCCTTGATGATGTCAGGAGGACCGAAATCTGCATGGGTGATCGCCAAAGTGATTGATCGCCTGACTTGTCTGCATCCTCCACTGTCAACTGAAAATTACCTGTCATTTATTCAGTGGCTTCAGCCCTCAGTTCTCTCGAGAGTTTCACATGCTGTCTTTTATCATAATGTGGCTTTGTGCATGTAATTGTACACACATTGGAATGGGCATGTGGTGAGCGTTGGCTTCTGGAGACCCCTAAATGGCAGTTTCCTAAAAGATGAAAAGGTTTTTCCCTGGCGGATCAATAGTGCTTTGTTACATGTCAGATGGAAATCAAAAGCTACTGTGGAAGAAGCCAAAATACATATTTGACTCTTTTAAATTCAAAGTCATTACATCACATTGCCAAAACTCTTCAATAGTTCTCTTGAGGTTTCGAAACCCAATGTGTACTGATCCCAAGCACACATCAATAGTTCTTTGTTACATGTCAGAGAGGAAATCAAATGCTACTGTGGAGAAAGCCAAACAACACATTTAACTACGGTAAATGCAAAAGTGGTAGCTGTCATTACACCGCATTGTCAAAGCCCTCGAACACAACTCTTGAGTTTTCAAATCCCAGCGTGTTCTTTAGCCAAGCACATATTCACTGAAGAGCTCATTCTCAATGTTAACATATCAGTTATGTGGCTGTATGCTTTACAGTGAGAGGCCTCAGGCTGTTGTGTGGCTGCAGAGCAATGAACGTGTAGGTTTAGTTGTGTTGCTGCGAGGATCAGAGTTACAACGAAAGAGGTCCTGCAGTACACGCACTATATGACTTCTGCATTTACAAAAGGCACACTCAAGCTGAACTCGATAACCATTTTGTAAAACAAAACAAAACAGAAATAAGTCCCTTTTCTTTTTACCGTCTTTCAGGGAAAAGCTGGAGAAAATGCATTATTGGAAATGCTAGTTCTGAATCCATTCACTCTGCCTATAGCAAGTCATTGATTTCCCAGCTTGCACCTGCAGCTTGTGTTGCTTAACAGTACAACACACACAAACATTATGTTTACATCTCATAACTGTTAAAAGCCGGCTCAGACTTTTGAAGATGTTATATTCAGTTTTTTTTATCTAACCTGCAACTATGTGCTGACAGTTACTGTAGTTTCTCATTGAGCATTTCAATGAGTATGTTTACGTGTATATTAGTATCCCGATTTTCCACATACATCTGATGGTTTTTGTCTGCCTCCATTTCTCATCACTTCAGTGGATGCTAAAAATCACATGGTTCATGTCACGTCATGACTGATGGCAATAGAGTATATCGTATCATATCGTATCGTATTTCCATTGCACTAGATTTCATATAAACACATGTATACTACCGACTGTAATGTAGCACTAGCAGTCAGCTGCACTATGACACGCGGTCTTACTGGTGCTCTTTCACTTTCACAAAGATCTGGAAGCCACCAAGAGAGACTTTGGTCTGCACTACTCTGAACCTCTTAACCCTTCGTTCCCAGTTCCCATGGTAACTGTCCAGGACAATGTATCAGGGTGGAATCTGAAATTGACTTTTAACACTTTAAGCTTTACTTAGAGATCAGTTTTATGTCTCAAGCTAATGATGAAAAATGGGACTTAGAGCGGCCAAGTTGGCTGTGGACCTGGACCAGAATGACAGGCTGCTGTGGTGACATGCCCATTGATGCTTGGCGTTACAGCTATGGCCCATATTGGATTGTTCTGTTCAGCAGTCTATAGAGAGAACCGCCGCCTCTTCTTCTTATCGACAGAGTACTAAAGGTATGAAGTGGGAGCTGGCAACAGCTGAGAGAATCACAGGACTGGTAACAAGCGGCTTCAGTTCTTTCTTTCTCTTTCTCTTTCTCTCTCTCTCGCTCTCAGGGAATCAGCAGCTTTCAGATCCTTCATGTTTCTTTGAGATGACATTGATCTTGTATGCAGATCTTTGACTGTAATCCTCGCTAAATAAGCTATTCAGCAAATATGATAAAGCCCAAAGTTTGTCTGGTGTATGTTAATGTTGTGAAAGAGTTTGTAAAAAGAAAATATGCACCTATGCAAATAATTAGAAGACCAAACTTTGAGCCTTTGTGAACTAAATACGTTTTTATCTCAAGTACAAATCTACATCTGATGGGTTTTTTTTGGACTCTTGTAACCGTTTTTTATTAATTATTTTTTCATTGTTACTTATCTGGCTTCAGTTGTGTTGTTTCTGTCTTTTTATCAATATCAATATCAATATCAATATCAATATCAATATCAATGAGAGATGACCTGATGAAGGTCTGACGGGTGCAGACACGTTTTTTCAACAAACTGTTAGTAGAGTATATATTAAGGTGAGAGTGACAGAGAGTAGCACAAATCTACTTATGTTACATGGGTTTCTCTTATCGTTTTTCCACAATGTGTGAAACCAGGTCTCTTGTTACCATTTAGTCAGGAAATTAAAAAGCAGAACATATAAAAAAAAAAAAAAAAAGAAAGAGACAACTAAGTGCCTCCCTAAAGATAATTACCTCTGCTAGAAGAAGCTCTGTAAATTGTAGAGTAATTACCAGAGAAACAAAGTCGGTACTGACAAACTTGGAAATGAAAATATGTGTAGCGGAGGACTTTTATTGATTCCAGAGATCCATCTTTCAGCACTATTTCAAAGGAATGCTTCATTTTAGACACTTTACAGCACAGGCAAAACCTCCTGCATGTCTTTATATTTCTGGGTTTTTTTTGTTTTGTTTTGTTTGTGTTTTTTTGAGTGAGCCATCTGCTTGTCCCTCTTCTTGTATTCTCACCATGTACAAAACCTGTTCTCAGTGTCTACACTTCAGTCCACTTTGATAAGTCCTCTCCGCTCATTCTGCTGCACCAAGATGCAGACTAAACAGGCCTCCTGTCACACCTTTCTGCAAGCCACACTCCCCTGAAAAAGCATGAAGGATGGGCACAGGTGCAATGTGGTCTGTAGAGCTCTTGGTCACAAAGGAAAGCTTCCAGATTAACAGTATGATCAAAACAGATCAGACACTGCAAGACAGCTGGAGCAGAGACCAAAAGAAAACATGTTTTCTGAACAAAGAAGGCTTTTCTGTGAAATAGACAGCTAACCAGTATGTCTAGTACTGGTAGAGGAGAGTCGCTCCTTCATTTTTTTTTATTTGTATTTATCATAATTCTTTATATACATTATATCAGGTTTTTTTAGAGATTTTTATTAGACTTGAATATTTGAATAAATTCTACATTAAAATAAACGTCTTAGTTGCAGATTTATTATATTATATATTAATTAGCAGATTCATTTTGTTCTTCTGTGAGGGCACAGACATATTTCAGGGTTGCATTTTTTTAAACGTACCCTGACCTCATTTGAACCATTTCCAGGACTAAACCAAGTAGGTTCTCAGTGAAGACTGTTTTAGTTACAGACTTTATAAAAAAAATTTCCTGCACCTTATCAGTGTCATGGTAGGCCAGAGAGACCCGGGGCTGGCCCGGGGGGTAGCAGCCTGCTCTGCCCTCATGACCTCCGGGTGTGCACCCTGTGCCTGTAAGGGCTTTATGATTAGAGTTGGAGGAGCGTTGTGGAGACAGTTGACGTCCTAAATACTTAGGAGGGTGCTCTTTTATGCAGATGATGGCCAGGTGAGGTGACAGCACCCAGGGCAGGGATATCGGAAGGTTGTTACATGTTACCGGTCGGTGCCGAGCTCATTCACACGGCATTATTCAGACTGATGGTATGAGTAGTGACAGGGACAGATATCTGCTGTCAGAGAGATAGAGCTTGCTCTTCAAATAAAGAGTAAAGTGAGAACATACATTTCATAAGTAAGGTGGCCTCTCTCAAAGTGTCCTCCATAGAAGCTGTTTGTAAAGAAATCTTCATGTCCTGAAGGCTATTTATTCTCAGAGAGGTCTTACTAGAAACAGGCACTTTTGTGTGTTAAAACTCAATATTTTGACATACAATAGCTGCCGGAAAAAAAAGGTTCATTTATGATTTATCTGTCAGGGAATAATATTATATTTAACGTGTGGAAAAACTCCAGGATTTCTATCAATTATGAGATTTAAAACTGTGTGAACTGAGTGAATCATAAAGAAACAGAAAGGAAAAGCGAAGGTAGAGTGACGGATTGCAGGAGCAAGAGAGAAAAAAAAAAAAGAAATGATGAGTTGTGCTATACAATGACAACAGCAATTTCTAATTTCCTGAAAGGTTAGGACAGGCAGCACAGTGACTCTAAATGTGTTTCCACCAAAAAGCTCAATAGCCAAGCACTCCGTTTATTTTCTACATAATAAGCTGTGGACAAGTAGACCACTATATTTCCTATTACTTTCAACTTGACATTGAAAGACCAGGAATTTAACAGGGACTAATAGCTGAGTCCATTGTGTGTTTGTGCAGGTATACATGTGAGAGTGACTGACACAGAGAGAGAGAGAGAGAGAGAGAGAGAGAGAGAGAGAGAGAGAGACAGAGAGAGAGAGAGAGAGAGAGAGAGAGAGAGAGAGAGAGAGCGAGAGAGCGAGAGAGAGAGAGACATCAGTAGTAAGTTAATTAGCTCAACACTATGACAGATGGCTACGAGGTCACTGTTAAACCTTTGAAACCTTTGTTCACTGCCATATTACCCACGTCAATGCTAATACTACAGGAGCCAGGTCATATATAGCATGCCTAATTGCATAATAAATGCACCTATAACAAGGACTGGGGTGTTGGCAAACCTGAGCCTGGCCAGCAGAAAATGGAAAACTGACCTTTTGTGTTGTGTTTTCCTACTAACACTGCTCAATCATCAGGTCCACAGGCTTTCTGTAAAGGTTGTTAGAGAATCACTGTTTCCCAGGGTGCCACGAGTGGCAACAAAAGATACGAATGGAAGGGAAACACAAGGGAGCAAAAGGGAATTAAATGGAAGAAAATTTTTAAAAAGTGAAATAGAGAAATAAAAGCAACGAGGACAGCGATAACAAAAAAAAAAAAAAAAAAAAAAAAAGCTGGAGTGGAGCTAGACAGTTGAAAAGAGGCCTTACTGACCTGAGTCAAGTGTTGCTTGTACAACTAGGCACAAACACTTGCATAGATACTTCATTAAAACAAGAGAACTTATACCCTATCTGTATGTATGAGAGATTGAGAGTTTTTGCTAGTAGTTGTACGCTTTATTACAGAGCCTTTACTGCATGACAAAACACATCAAGTAAAGGTTAGTCTATCTCACCTACCCACACAAAAAAAACCCCAAAAAAAACAGATTTCCAGTGACTCAATGTACAAAATGTGAATATTTGAGCTGAGAAAACCAAAACAACCTCTCATATGTTGTTCAGAGGCCAGCATGGATATACCAGTGTGACTCCTCAGGGTTTTGTTATAAATCCAAGAAATAAAAGTCAAGAAGTCTCCGCTGGGGACAGCACTCTGTTTTGACACACACACACACACACACACACACACACACACACACACACACTGGCTCACAACCAGCTTGTGGGGACTGAAGTAATGGACAGGCAAACAAAAATGAGAATGTTGTGAGAAGAAATAGAAATAAAATCGCACTAGTGCGAGTGTTGACATAAGCGTTTGGTGGTTGTTTTTTGAGGTGACTGCAGTCATTTAAAGAATGTATAATTCCACTTCGCTGTATAACAGACGAAAGAAGTGCAGTCCTAAATGAAAGCCTGAAAACTCAATCATGTATGCAGAAACATTTCACAGATCGCTTGTTTCCATCTATAAATTGTATCATACTAAAGAAAAATTAGCAAGGATAGTTCTTCATATACTTGGAGGACTAGTTATATACCATACCAATAAATAGCAAGCAGGTAATTAACTTGGCGTGAAGACTGGAATCAGGGCAAACAGCAGCTAATGCTCAGCAAGAAAGTGTCGAACAACTTCTTTAATAATAATAGATTACTCTGTCGTTACTGCAGATGCACTATTTAAATCAAGACCTCTAATCTAAGCCAACTAAACGTAACCCCAATCCAAACACCAACAGAGGCTGACAGTCATACTCCATCCTCCATCCTATGAACTCATCCTTGACTGGCAACTGTCTCCTCTGTCAGAATTTATTTGTCGCATCGACTCGGTTGCTAAGGATTTGCATGGATGCAGGGTCACTCTGGTGTTTTGATCAATTAGTGTGCTTAGATTTGGATCTGAAGACACCTGACAGATGATCTGAGCTGTGTAGTCAGGATTTAAAAATGAACAAACTCTCGTTTTAACCAGTTAGTAATGATGGATTGTAATCCTTTCCTCAGTCTTGGCTCACCAGGCTCACAACATATCAGTGCGCATAGCTGGAAACAACGTCTTTAATTTAACGGTGTCCAAGTTAATTCATAAATGAATCAATCACTACAGCAATAGGAGAAACAAAGTTTAAACACATTACTGCCTTTTTTGTTACTTTTTTTTTTTTTTTAATTAGTTCAAGAACTATAAAAGACCCGAGTAAAAAGCAGCTCATTTAAAGACCATATTGTGTTGAAAGAACAAAAAAAAAGTGTAGCACCAGAGATTTACATTAGCATTTCTGCTCTGTGTGCGTGTGTGCATGTGCATGGATGCATGCGACTGTGTCAGTGCGAGTATCACACGGACACAAGAGCAAACACACAAAATAACACCCCTTCCAACTTGCTTCTAAGGCTTCCCCCCGTTAGGGACCTCTAATGATAAAAGACTGCGGAGGGGAGGATAAAATAGTGGCACATTTACAGGCAGCATTAGAGGGATGCATAAAAATGTGATATTATAGGACAGCGTGCTGCAGAGTCAGCTCAGCAGGGGTTGACACAGAGATCTGCTATCTTCGGCAATCTTTGTGATATAGCAGGAGGAAAGAAGACACAGTGAGTCCATGGTACAGTAGCAGCAGTGCACTCAAAGACACACCACATCAAACGCACATAAATGCAGTATAACATAATCCAATACATACACACACAACCACACACACACTGAGTCACCCATGGCCAGCAGTTATAACTAAACACTGTTTACTTCTGTTTATCTACAACACAAACTCAGTTGGTGCTGAAGCACTTAGTCGTTTTATCAACTGACAGAACATTGATTGGAGACAATTTTGATCGTTTTGAAACTTTCAGTAATTTATCAAACATTGGGTGATTATAATTCCTTGAGTGTGTAGACATTATTTGTTTACACTGTTTTGTATCATTGTAAATTTAATATATGCAGTTTTGGACTGTTTGCAGGACAAAATGTGCAATCTGAAGGCCTTATTTTAGAGATTCTTTTCATTTGATTTAATAGATTTTTCTTATGATAGTAAAATAATTGAGTTTTGGATTATATGTCAGACAAAACAGCGGTAGGGACGGGGGGTATTTAAGATATTGTTTGTTAATTGTTACCGAGGGAAATGTGACAATTAACCGTGATATTGATTTTAGTTGATATCACTCAGACGTATCTTGTAAACTAAATGTTCAACTGAGAAAATAATTGTTAGATTATTCAATAATTAATATACTCATTAGTTGGAGTCTCAAACAAAACACCAACAGAAGCATGATTGCAAAGCTGTGCTAACTGCAACAGTTACAACCACTACCAAGCAAAACAGAAGAGGGAGCATGGAGGGAGGGAAGAATGAGGGAGGGAGGCAGGGAGGGAGGTTAGAGACCAAGAGAGAAACAAAAAAAGAGAAGCATTCAAGGCCAGAGAGAACAGAGGAGCAAGAGACCACAGATAGAAAGCTGTAAATGTATTATTAACAAGCATTCCCTGCTGATCATGGTATCAACATGTGCACAACCTCACACAGAAAGAGGCAGCGTTGGAGACCCTGCAGGCTTCGGATTATAAACAGGTTATGATTAATGCAGTGGGGTTAAGACTTTGATATCCACACCATTCTCTTGGCCAATTTGCTACGAACATCCACAAAAAAGTCCACACTAGCAGAAGCACAACAAAAAAACAGTGCAAATGTCCACACACAATGTCACAGACAAATGACAGATGATAAAGCCTGGCTTGTGTTTTGCATGTGCTGAAAGTGACACAAATAGTTCTGAAACATCAAACGATCACATGAACGTGGACTTGCTTCTCCCATCTCCTTCATCAACTCTTTTTCCGAGGTAATCCCTTTGTGAGCAAAAGCGCCGGGGCATGCTGGGGAAAGACAGGCATCCAGGAACTGAACAAATGAATCGGCGCAACCAGTGATGAGCAAGTAGACAGCCGAGGTCAGCCTCCTCCAGTGGCCACTGATTCACAATCCCATACCTGTCCAATAGCATTAGGGCCATCACAGACGGACAACATCTAAGGGCTATAGATGGACAACTCTGACAGATATCCTCCCAGTGATAGTTTTTGATCATCAGTCATTCAGATTTTTAAAATGGTTTTATGCTGGCCGATATCTACGTTGTTTTTTGTTTTTTTTGTTTGCACAATGTGTAAAACATCTAAATTACGAGATGATGAAGGTTTGAATAATGTAACCACACACAGATTTTAATAAAAATCTATTTTCTTTACTTTTATATATATATATATTGCTGGATTCAAGTTAAGCACATTATCGCATCATCTATTTTTCTTGTTCTCAATATAATGTAATAAGAACGATGACATACATTAAATATGCACCAACAATATGAGTAAAAAAAGAGCAGTGACACTGATACAGAAGTTTACATTCAGTCTGCCTCCGAAAAGATTATGTCATTGACTCAAAACACTATAATGAACCTAAATCAAAACAAAATTTAAAACTTTTTTTTAGCATACTTGAGATTATTGAGAAATACAGTAAATTATGAAAAATGTTCAAATTTGATCAACCTAAAGGCAACTACTGTATAAACCACCTGCTGTTTGTTTTCCTTTTTTTCCTATCAATTTACATTAAACTACCATCTTCACACATAGCCTTGCTTAAAAACAGATGCTATATTTGTTATACAGTCTTAATTTCACACCCTGTTTCCTCCTTATTAAGCGCTCTTCTGGGGCTCCTAACCTCCTAATCACCATGGTAACAGGAGAGCCACCGATATAGCCTCGGTCCCTCACCAGGTGTTTAGCTGATCAGAGGCAGGAGGAGAGGAGAGGTGAAGTGTAGAGAAAATATGAATTATTATGTGCTGTTATTTTATGGTGATTGTCTGAAGTCTGATTCTGAATTGTAATAATAAATTATTAATTGTCTGAATGAGATGAATATTTGATGAATGAAATGGAAACTGTGTTTGAGGTGATTCGACAGAGGGGATTATGGAGGAAGGTCACCGGTCAGTCTGAGTCAGAAACATCCACATACGTACAAGAAATCCAGTTGAAGAACAGATAATTGAAAATATTTACTTTGCCAAGGGCTATTTGTTTTGCACAAAATTAACATAAACTGAATAATGTTTAGACACTGGCAGTCATTATAAAGAGAATATAGACTTCATTCAGACATCCGAACATAAGAATTATTGGGGCAGAAAGACTCTAAGTTTAGCAGACCAAATGAATAACCTTGAAAAGCAGCCCAGGCCATATCACTTGGGTTTTTACTGCTAATTACAGACATTGCTGAGAGCAAAGCATAACTCAAAATGCCTCTGTGACACAGACACACACACAGAAAAAACATATACAGGAACACAATGCACCCCTCGCACAATACTCTCATGTGCTTTTCACCAAAAAAAAAAAATAATAATCTCAAGGCATTGTTCCCTGATAATGGATGTTCAATTTACATCTACAAAGTAAAGTTCAAATGAGAAAGGGAGGATTTTCTAAAGATTAAAAGCCTTTTAGTGTTACTTCGACTCGAGTTGCTGTAACAACCACATCTCTGCTGAGCAGATTGCCTGGTAACAGGCTGTGAGACGGGGGAAAGAAAGAGCGTCAGGAGGGTTGAGGGTTGTGAGGTAGGCGACGCATCAACAAGCCAATACCTCACTCATGTTTTCATCTGTCTTTATTGCTAATAAAGCAAATTGAGGAGCGCTATATTGTTATTGAGAACAGAGGGGGAAACAGACGGGTTAGAGAAGATAAAGGGAGACAGAGAGAGAAAGAAAGGCTGAGAAAGGATGAGTGAGAGGAGGAGAGAGAGAATAAAAGGACAAAGACAAGGACAATGAGAGTGAAGAGAGGTCTCCAGACCAGTGACTTGGGAAATATGTGGGCCACTTCAGGGTCAAGCCCCGGATAAAATCGACCCCACGAAAGTAACTCTGGGATCAAGATCAGTGTTTAAATCAGGGAGTGTGAAAAGATTCAAAGATTATTCAGGCCACAGGGATTATTAGCCACAAATCTCATTAATGAGATATCTATCTCCTAATGAGATTTTAGTATGTTGTTGTATGTTTTTTAAAAGCTGTTGCAACATGAGATACATTTTAAGCGTTAAAACGTGTTACAATAAAGTCCAACACACAGCTGCCACGGTGCATAATTTGACAGCTTTAGCACACATCGGAGTGTGACATGTCGACAGGATCGAACAGCATATTAAAAGTATCATAAAGCAACATGATTTCGGAGAGCTCGTGTGTTCTCTCCTCGGTTAAAGAGCTAATATCTCAAGCTATGGTTCCCTAGGAAGTATCTTCTTTAATGTTATTCTTTATCAAGCTGGGACTATGGGTCGAAGAGGTCCGGTATTTTAGAAACAAGTCTATCCATGTCCACAGTGGCCGTCACACAAACCACAGAGGAAGATGTGCAATTACCTGATGGAAGAAGAAGTCAACGTGCAGTAGACGGGACATGCTAATCCAGGACATGAGTCTGAAAAAATTCCTGCTGGCCAGCGCTGGAAAACAGGACACTGGCATCATTTTTGAGTTTACAAAGAAAATAATAGTGGATGCTGTTTTGTGTCATGTGTCATACGCTGCCTGTGTTTTTTTGAAAATGGGTACACGGGACGAGTTTAATCTAATTGTAACAATTAAGACTATTTTTTGTCCTGCTGAGAGACACATTTCACCTTGTAGAAAATATAGGTAAAATGTAGGACATCATTGAGGTCCCCCTCTAGCTACAGGTTACCCAAAAATTAAATAAAAATATATAGTGATTTCATAAGGGAGCCTCGGTACTCTGGGAAATGGACTTAACTTCCACTATGTTTGAAATTATCCCCATATCCCATGACGCTCCATGTGTGGAGCCACATTATGTCCACCAACACTGAATGTTTCTGGCTGCCTTTTGTAGTGCGGACACGGATCAGCACATTGTAATATTTATTGATCATTTTCAAATGGATAAAAATGGGCAGCAAGACAAAACTGACTAAGGACAGTAAGAGAGAGAGAGAGAGAGAGAGAGAGAGAGAGAGAGAGAGAGAGAGAGAGAGAGAGAGAAAGAAAGAAAGAAAGAAAGAAAGAAAGAAAGAAAGAAAGAAAGAAAGAAAGAAAGAACAGAGAGAGGGAGCGAAAAGGACAGAAAATAGAGTAGTGGGGGGATGAGAGACGGCAGGAGAAAACAAAAATGAAATGAAAGAAAGACGTTAAACAGAAAGAGGAACCAAACAAGGAGAAATTACTCTGTAGGAGTAATCAGTGGCTAAAAGCTTTCCCCCTGCTGACTCGAAGTGCTTTTGGGAAGAGGCCGAAAAGCAAAAATAAAGGGATGTGAAAAATTAGTGTAGCAACACTGGGTCCATATGACAGCCAAGGCTGAGAAAGCAGAGTGATGCTGATGAAGAGAAAAACGGAAAGGGGGAGGGAGGAGGGGGAGGAGGGGGGAGTTGAGTGATTGAAACAGAATGAGAGGGTAAAAGTGAGGGAGAGAGAAAATTAGCTACAAGAACTCCAAAGGGGCTTTCTGTCCATTTCTGCATCATTCTGTCCTATTAGTACTACTCTTCCGGCTGTCCAAACACCACTGAAGCCTAATAAAGCCTGAAGTCAGTCACTTACACACACACGAACAAACATATACACACAGTGATGGCCTGAGATGGTTGGAAGGGGGTATTTCCACAGGGCTTTTAAAAATGACCTCCAAACACAGTGGCCTCACTCTGCCAAGAGCCCGGAAACTTTAATGGAGACCATTTGGGCGGGTGGGGGGGGGGGGTTCGGTGATTTGGCAAACGGCCTATTTGACGCCAGCACCTCCATTTTCCACCCATTTTGAGGGGAATGGGCAAGTAGAACTTGAAACAGCCTTTGTGGTAGCGTGTTTGTGTGTATATGTGTGTATGTGTTGTGGGAAGTGGGTTGCTGTGTAGGTGCATTTTAGCGTCCGGACAATTTTAGCATAAAGCTGGAAATGTGGTTAAGTGTGTACTTCTGCTTGGATGCAGATAGCTAAAACACCACTTTATAAAAAAAGAAAAAAGAAAAAGAGGCTGCTTTAAAGTGTTGGATCTAGCTGAAGTATGAGAGACAATCGTGCATTATCTCTGAAAAGTAAACCGAGGAAGCAGGAGATTAAAAATGTAAAATATGACTGTGAGGGAGTATAAAACAATATAAATAAAAACAATGACTATGCACATGTAATAAATGTTCTCCGCAACCTAGTATTGCTCTATTAAAGACTGAGGCAACTTGCTGCATATGTGGCCACGGGTGACATTAAAGTTTGAGTGCAGCACCTCCCTCACTCTCAAAATACACAACAGCGTTAATGCTGACACAAGAGGATGAATGCTGGTGGAGCCAGAAGCAGTAGTGAAAGTTTGAGGGAGGAGGATGTTCTACTCCTCAGTTTTTACATATATCCCATTTTACATTTGATATTTTTACAAGCAAGAACAAAGCGGCGAACAAAAAAAAAAAAAAGACAGAAGAAAGACAACCATGAAGGAGTAAGGAGCATGTAAAAGAAGAAAAAACAAAACAAAAGGTGCAGTGGGACATTTTTGCTGCGTTCCACAAACCTTGCACCTGCAGCTCTAGTACAAACGCAAAGACAATATGCAGAGACACAAACGTTTTTAAGTCTCCCACTTATGCAAAGAGAAACTTCAGACGCCTCTGTGGATTTTGAGATCTTTTTTCTTTGCAACATCAACTAAATTATAGACATGAAAATGAAGAGAAATGGGGCTGAGATTAAAAGCGTGAGACCAGAAGATGTGTTATTCCCCCATGCAAAACTCTCAACCCAAATCAATTACTGGTGGTGGATGGAGAAGCACTTAAAAAGGAGAAGGAAAGAATCGCATATGGCCATAGTTTCAAGAATGATATAAGAGGGGCTGCCAAAGTTTCACATTTCTGTGTTTGCGCATGTGGTGCTGATATGGTCTTTGAGAGCAGTTAGAGTGAACCATTAAGTTGTGGGTCAAAAGCTACAACCATCAAGTTAAAGTATTATCTAAAAAAATGACAAAAAAAAGTTGTGAAAAATGCCCTTTATAGTCTTAGAGTTCATGATGACATCTTCAAGTTTTTGTCATAGCCACAAAATAAAATTCTGACTGAACAACACTTTGAAGTGGTGAAAAGTTACAGTAAAGCTTTCTTGTTAAGCTTACACCAGTGCCGGCGGTATCCAGGTTGAAGAGGATCCGATCTGAGATTTACAAAAAAAAAATCTGCTCTGGCTTCCACACAACAGCCCCAAATTGAAACTCTGCAGAGGACACCGCAGAGACCGCGCAAGTCCCACGATCCAAAATGTCATCACAAAGGGTCAGGAAGATGATCCCGGAAATGATGTGAAACTATAAATACACAAACCCTGCAGTCGCAGCGTGGACACCGAAAATACCGTGGATGCCACTGAGACCGTGAGAAGTATAATTGAGCCTTAAGGGTGCATAGCATGTGGCTTAAGTGTACTGCATATTGGTGTTTTTTTTTTTTTTTTTTTTTTTTTTTTAGATGTGCGACACACATACTGAGTAATGTGTGAATATAAATGAAGACCACAAGTGTGGATACTGGAACACAGCATGTTTTACAAGTTAAGTGGGATTGACCCAAAATGTTGCAATAGATGAACGGAAACTTCGCAGGTCACTTCCACATGTCTTATGGCTCATTTATTCGCCTTGTGTAGGCCTTTAAAGTAACTGCACTGCTTGCTTCTCGTGAAGGAAGCAGACTAGACTGAAATGTGCCATTGTTTATTTATCTTGGTCAAATATAACCTGGTGCAATGCAGGTATTTTTCTTTCTTCTACTTTCTGTTGTTTTTTTTTTTTTATGTTTAAATGAATGTGCACTTCAGGATATTTTTTCAACAAATAATACTTGAACACAGTCAGGTAAGAAAAAGGGCAGCGTGAAACAAATAAATGCAGAGAAGCACTGGACCAAGAAAACAGGGAGGTAGAGATGGTATAGTATAGTAGAGATGTAAAAGGAGCCACAGAAGAAGAAGAGATGTGGAGAAAGAGGGAGCAGAATTATAGAAAATGTAGCAGGAGAAATCCTGTTGTGGTATAGCGTAGCGTTTACAGGCCTCGCTCCTTTTATAAAACCATTCTGAGCGCCATTAAAATGTACCGAGTGTGCCGACACCAGCATCTGACCACACTGTGGAAAAAAGCCACTGTGTATAGACTTGTTTTGAGCCAGCCTGTGTTATGATTTTTAACATTTCACACATGCTAAACAGCTAACAGCACCCAAATAACACGATTTAATCAATCTAATGATTTTTTTTTTTAAAAATCTTCTTAAAAACTTCTCCAATGTGAATATATTCTGCTTTATTTAGTCTTTGGGTTGTGGACTGATGGTCGGGACAAAAGAAGATATTCAAGGCCTTCACCGTTGACATTTTTTCCTAACAATTTATCGATTAATCACGAAAACAATCAACAGATTAATCAATAATGAAAATAATCGTTAGCTGCGGCCATGTCCTGAAGGGAGCAGATAAATGTGGCTGCCAGGTGAGAAACAGAGACAACGTTACAACAAATGACTGACGGTCTAAATTTAAAGCATGTATTAAAAGTTTGACAGGATATTAATTTTTTTTTTCTAGCTTCCTGACCTTTTAAGAAGTAGTCACTTGAGGATAATTAAAGTAGCTCGTTAACAACAAAGACACTGAAGTATCTCAGCAAACAAAACTGAAGAACCACGGGGGAAGTCAATACTTAAGTTTAAATAAATGAGAAATTGGTGTGCGTGTGTGTGTGTGTGTGTGTGTTCGCTCAGGTCATCTGTGTGCAGGCAGTAGGGGCATTGCTTGCGGCCATCATGAAAGCTCAATCACTGAAGAGAGAAGTTAATGAGACAGACCTGGAGCTCGGTCAGAGATGAAGAAACTTCATTTAGCTTTTAGTCTGGGCCTCTTGCAGGAGACATAATATTTCCCTCTCTTGAAAATAAAAGCTCCTTTAAAAAAAGCAAAATGATGTTTTCCTTTTCTTTGGCAGACAGCAGGCCTTTCTGCTTCTGTCAATTAACTTGTCTAAATGGCTATTTATTTCCAGCCGCTCTGCATGCAAAGGGACCCGGGTGCCAAACAAGCCTCAATCAATTAAAGCCATGTAAAGCTTTAAGGTTCAAAACAACAAAAGCTGGTATCGGGGCGACACGTGGAATACAACAATGCATAGGAAACAGTCGACAAAGCGGCAATATTAAAGTAATCTTAATGTTGAGAGCTGGAAAATAGAGACAATAAAGAGACGTGAAGAAAGGAAGGCATTACTGTAGTGTGTGTGTGTGTGTGTCGTTCTTTGGGAAATATTTACATAAATGAGCTAGATAAGGTATTTTCAGGGTTTACTGCTCCATTTACAATACTATCTAAATGGTAAGCCTTTAAACTGATAATACAAGAATGCTTTTTCAACAGTTCTGTCAGGAAACATCCGCTGTTTAAAAACTATTGACGGTGCCTGTACTTCACGGGACCAAACGGTCTCAACTGTTTCATGAAACCAAGCTGGCACTGAAAGACGTTGCAGCCATACATTCCTCTCACCTCTGTTCTGTTTGGCATTTTGAGTGGGGATTTTCCCATCATTATAACTCTGGCTCTAAGTTTATTCAATGCCAAGTGTGTCCGCTCGACTTTAATCTAATACTTAAATGTACCTAAATAACACTCTATGAAGACCAGATTTAAACCACTAACAGACAGTAACGCCACCTCAGGATTGTCAAACACTTTTCCAACCAGACGTTTTAAAAAACTTTCCACAATTGACAATATACGCAGCAATTGGCCAGGTGTGCAGATATGAGAAAGTAAGCAGGTTTGAACTTCTCTAAAGCTCTCTTTAGTTTTGAGAGGGAACTGGTCAAAACTACGTACTGATATACTTCATTTTCTGTCCATTGACTAATCAATTAATCGACTAATCTGGAGTTTACAAGCATTTGCACGAGCACTTGAAGGCAGCTTGTAATCTCTCCTCCAACCACAATGTGAGTTGCAATAGCAGAGTGGCACTGTCTGTATCTCTGCTCATTGACTCCACAGGAAAAGAAAAAGCAATTCAAAGTTTATGACGAATCAAAACCTTTAAAAAAAATTAGATATTCATGTCTTGTTATGTTTGTCTGCTGGCCTTCAGTAAGTTTGTTCCTGACATTTCAGTTTGTTTCTTTGCTGTGGTACCCAGACAGTAGGACAGTAGGGACTCTCGAGCAACTCAGTTTTGTTTTTGTTTTTTTTTGTAACACAAATACCATTATATATCATATACCCTAGTGAAATGTCAGGAAAGTATGGGAAAAAAATAGATACCACCTCAAGACTTGAATCACAGTCACTTGTCTATATGAATGTATTGTGAGACTCATTCCTACGAACACACCAATATTCTTGCAAACACTAAGAAAATTAAACACTGAAAAGAAGATTTCATATGTAGTGTGAGACATTATAACAAAACCATCAGCCTGCAGCAACAACATCGATAGCAGAGCATTTGGCTTAAATGACCTCATCCACCACAAATGCACAAAACATAATTCCACAATGAATTCTTGGAGCTCGGAGGGATGTAAACCTAATCAACAATATTAGAACAATCAGGCTGATCTCTGAAAAAGACATTTTTGCTTCTCTGCACTGATGTGCCCCCAGCGATGAAAGCATGAAATAAATGTGTTTTTGATGTAATAGTGTAACGTGCTAAGAAGACCAAGTGTAACCTCCTACACAGCATGAAACGTACATTAGAAAGTAGACCGTGGCTTCATCAATACAGTTTGTCCCTTCTGGGAGAGAGCAAGAGCCAAAGCTATCTGGCATCGCACAACAGTTGGCAGCCGAGCAGATGAAGAGAACTTTTAGAAAAATTTCAAAGAATTATTCAATGCGACATTTTATTTGTTTACGCTTGCTCTATAATGATCTGCTGGGGCCAGAAAAGCCTGTTATTAAAGAGATTTTCTACAGCGTTCACAGGTTTGGCAACACTAAAAGAAGATATATCACACACAGTCTGCATTAGAAACTTCAATACAAATTAGCAGGTCATTGTCTCAAAATGTCTACAGGAGCAGACACGCAGAAAATTTATGTCTGGACAAAAACCAAATACAACTGATGAAAATGTTCTCTAATGTTGCTCAGACTTGCTCAGACAGAATAAAGTAAAACATAAAACTCCATTAATTATAAAAACCTTCACTGACACGCCACAGTTCAGTTGGATCGATAGTTTTTGCCAAAATGTAATCAAGTCAAATTTTGCAAATGACACACACACAAAGAAAAAAAAAAAAATCTCCAGCAGGACATAATTTCTATTAGACGTGGACTAAATAGTTTAATGGAAAGGCATTTTGGGTAAAAGCAAACGTAAGACCAATCACAAGCTTTTAATCCACTCCAATAGTGAAGAAAGCCTTTGTATTTTCACAAGGGTCTGTGAGTGCTAAAATGCATTAGTGCAGCGACTGTAAGACTGAACCACCTGGGCTTCCATACACAGAGAGAAGGATTCAGAGGGAGACTGACGGGCGAAAGAAAGAGCACCAGATGCAGGTGTTTTTCTAACACCTTTAAGGAATGCATGACTACATTATACAGGGAACAGTCTAGACATCTGGGTCTCTTCTTGGACTTTCACACTGGGCTCTCTAGACCGGCGGATCTAAACCTCAAGAGACAGCAGCCATCTTTGTAATAACACACTGTGCAGTGAAAAGCTATGATGAAAGACAAAAATAAAGAGACAGACAGAGGGGAAAGCGAAGGGAGAAAGGAACGGAAAGTACGGGGGAGAGAAAGCTCTCAGGACTGAACTCTCCATTATTATTATTATATTTTCACATCCGTCTGTCTTCTGCTTGTCAATGCCGTCTTCTTATTACTTCAAAAACTCATGATAAACTCATTTTCACATCACTCCAACTTAAGTTAAACCATATGCGAGCAGCACACTTGAACAAAATGGGCAAATAGAATCGGTTTAAAACTCTGGATGAACTCTGAAGTGAATTTTAAGAGCTAACTGTATAAAAAAATGTTAACTACTGAATGTAACACTTTACGCAGCTATAGCCTTGAATCTGTCACTGGAGTCCACACATCCTTGTGCCTCTGCTAATGCTGTTCCAGCGCTGCCCGAGACTCGCGTTGAGGGTTTAATTTCAGTTTTACTGCGTTGCTGGCCACAGACCTGGGTCCCACAGTATTAATGAACTTAGCCAATATAGACGCAATCATGCCTGAGGAGCAATTACAAATCTAATTGAGCATCCAAACAGAATATTAAATCGGCGTTAAACCAGGCCTCTAATTTAGAAGACACTTAAAAAGTCAAATCCTTACCCATAAAATAAACACTATATTACCAGGGGGACTCTTTGAAAAAGGGACGCGATGAGCTGGATAGTTTTCTCGGTGTTTTTGTTGGGGTTGTTTGTTTTTTTTTTTTTTTTCAGAAGCACATAAACAATCAACTCCAACAAGCTCTAAAGACACAGTGACAACTTGCAGACCAACAAACATCATTTGTTTGTCTTTGTCCTCTGAAGCAGGAGTGCTAGGATAGTGCTACAAGTTACAAATTTACAAGAGGGATTGAAATCAAATCCTTCACATTTGATTGGACCTCTAAAAAAAGTGGACGGGCCCTTAACAGCATGATGACATCACTTATAAGTACTTTCCAAAACAGTTTCAAATCACAGTTGCAAAAATTTCTGATCTCGCACTACTCTGGTTAAGGTTTAGGAAGAACATATATTTTCAGTTAAAATAACATTGTAAAGCATTGTTTAGCATTTAACGTGAACCTGCATTAACAGATTTTTTTTTTTTTTTTGCCACTTTGGGAGAACAATTGTGGTTGTGGTTTAAAAGAAATAAATACATAAAAAATCAATGATGGCTGTTGGTAGGAAACAGGATACTAACAGAGGTCCAACAGGTTCTCTCAACCCATTTATCCACCCAAACCTCTTCCCACTACCAGACTATTGTTGTTGGGCATTTGCTAAAACAATTGATGCTGTCATTTTTCTTGGCAGCGGCGTAAAACTTTGGTCATAACAGAAGGTTTACACGAACTCTATTAAAAAATAAAAAAAAGACGTAATGTGTTTTGAATTGGAGCGTTCAGCCAAGAACTGGTCAAGTTTGTTGATGCCTCTTAGCTACGTCGCACCCCCCGACGAGCAATGTGGACACCAGCTGCCACCGTGTGTACTCACAGTAGGCGTAAAGTTCGAGCCAAATGATGCCGGAGCCAAAGACAATTAGCTTGCCTGGCTAGCAGTTTGGCAGCCTAGACATTATTAAAAGGCTGCACAAAGTTATACAATGTAATTGCAGTCCCGAATCACCTTTCTTTGAACAAAATCCGCCAAATGCCTAAAGGTAAATCTTCATTAAAAGTTCGCAACAATGGAAAACTTCCATTTGACAGAATGACAAGGCAAAACAAACACGTTTGTCCTCTAACGCGCCGCCTCCAGTCGTATATCTTATTGTCGATAAACAAAGAAAAGGTGAGAGATGAGATGAAAGAAAGAGTAAAGCTCCCAGAATTCAAAGAGGTTTATGTACCGGTGGCTACTGTCTCAACAGTGAGAGCCGCTCTTTGACAAGGACAGCTCGGCTTCCTGTCTTAGGGCAATAGCGAGAGAAGAAGGGCAGGGGAGAGCAAAGGGGAGCAGAGGAGCTGAAGAGAGCGACACACAGCATCAACCCCTAAGAGAGCCCTGGAGGAAGGTTAGCCCTCCTCTCCGTCTTCCTTTTCTTACCTTCTCTGAATATTAACAGAAAGGATTGTTACCAACTGTTATATACAGATATATCTCACTCACTAAAAAATCCCTAAAATTGATCTTTAACTTTGACGTGGACGAACATCTTTCAAAGCAAAGAAAAGGGAATTTGAAGCAAAGAAAATTCATAAACATGAGCATAAAGAGGCTGGGAGGATGCCTGATCCAGCAGGGTTGAGAAGCGACACTAAGTAGGTTGCCTAGGTGTGAGGAGCCGAGCTGGCCTGAAGGTAAGCACTGATTTACCGCCTCTTGCAAAGAACAAATACATCAACCATCACACTGAGCCAGACACAGACCTCAAGAGATGCCTCAATACTGCTGTTCATCGATCTCAGCGTATGTGTACGTGTGTTTGTGCGCGTGTGTGTTTGCGCGCGTGTGTGAGAGGCAATGAGCAAGAAAGAGTGTTATTCATTTTGCCATTTATTCATTTGTTGGCAAGAGGTACTTTATCAAACCTGTGTTTGGAAAAAGTTAATGTGCTTACTTTTAAATTAAAGTCCCACTTAGCTGGGGTTGGAGGGCAAACAAGTGTGGTAGAAGAGGAAGAGCGGAGAAGGAAGAGGAGGAGGATGAGTTGAGAAGGCCAGCAACCCTTGCTGACGAGAAGGATATTGAATTTCAATTAGCACATACATGCATTTACATACAGTCTACATGGCAATGCTTGGGTAAGCACTTTAACACACCAGTTCAAACACCTGCTCTGCATCATTTACATAAATTAATAGAACAAATTTAAATTCTATTAAAGTTTTTTTTTTTTGCATGCCTGCATGTATTTTCTCTCTCTTCCTTTAAAAGAAAAGTAGAAATATCAGCACAGAGTTAGGGCAACAAGTTGGCCTAATTTGTGACTCCCAGGAGAAATTAGGGCTCCACCTGTTTTGACTAAATGTAAACAGCAGGTAGGTAACACTTCCACTCACTGTGTTACCGTGCTAACCCTACCAGGGATGCATATGATTCATCCAAGCAGCAGCAAGCAATCAATATCTTTCAAAGTCTGAGTCTAAAACCAAATCTCCATCATGTTCAATTATCTACAGCCTCACTGTGAGCCTGTGAGGAGTCTTAAGAAAAACACACAAAAAAAAACCCAAAACAAACTGGCACCCAAAAGGGACCGGTGATGGGCCAGCTCCCAGGTCCTCACATTTAGATCTGAGCATGAAGGTGTATCATTACTGATACTTTAATGATATGCACTGGGTTGTGGTAAAACATTTCTCCAGCAGGAGGAAAATGAGTCTGTCTGGCATTTTGAGGTCAGTAACACAGTAACTGTCAGCCGTGCCAAGCCAAGGCAACGCAACAATGAATAAAGCCAGCTGGAGAAAGCTGAAACACAACTGGAAAGAAAAATATTCTCACTCAAAAATAACAACAGAATATTTTAAGTGAAAGGAAAAAAAAAACTGTGAACTTTATTTCCACCAAACATGGGGTACCTTTATTTGCCACGAATTACATTTACTAATAATAGTTCTACTTTAATTTAATAGGAAGTGTGGGAATATTCCACTCAACACACACACACACACGCACGCACGCACACACAATTTTACCCCTCCCTCTGTCTTTTTAATACCTGTATGCTAATGACCTGCCACACTACCACACACAGGAAATGTAAGACTAATTTAAAAGAGTCAAGTGTCATTTTAATGTCTCTAAAGAAAAAGAGCTGACGTCTCCGGATATTTAAAATAAAAATCAGTGAAAACACACACACACACACTATATATTATATATATATATATATATATATATATATATATATATATATATATATTTCATGGCAGAATGCCTATCTTCTGGTCTAGGAAATGAAGCAAATGCCAATATTGTGTTTCAGTCTCTATGTAGTCAGTTATTTAACTCTGTGGTCAATTACTCTTTGTAGAAGAGTCTGAATTTCATTGAGCTTTAAATAACTTGGCAATATATAGCTGTTGCAGATTTTAAATGTTTACCAAAAAGAGAAAACATTAACATGTGAAAGTGGCATGTGCCAAGCTGTCCAAGAAGTCCAGATGAGGAGAAGGGAGAACAGCAAGAAGAAAGTGAAGACGTTTTCTACTTAGCAGAAGGATTGATGTCATTCCTGAAGTCAGTGTACCCTGGTGGGTACAGCTACGTTAAACTGATGATATCTACAGCTGCAGAGCCACTTCTTGGCCAGAGCCACTTCTTGGCCAGAGCAGCCTGCCTGCCTGAGCGCCTCCCCATGTCTGTCTGTCTAACGGCTGAAATATACCAGCCAACGCGACACATCAGCTGTAGCATGGCCGCAGCACAGCGTATCCATAATAATCGACAGAAGACCACAGAAGCTGTGCGCACACACAGGCATCACGCTGCTCATCTCTATTTTTTCAATGTCTGTCTTTTTTATTTTTTTTTATTATTATTATTTTACATTGCATATTAAAATACTCAAACCAATGTGTATGAATGATCTTGTATTTAATCTAATTATTTAATTCAGTGCAAATTAATACAACTTTGCATCCAAACCCTGCATAACCAACTGCATTATCACTTGGCAAAATCTCTTCAGGAGAGTCTGAAGTAAAAAATAAAATAAAAAATAAAAACACTGCTCCACCCTGCTTACATGACATGTCGCAGTGTATTTTAGCCATAAGAAGAATACAGTGGGGAGCTTGTTATACACAATAGTTTCAGCTCTTGTCTAATTTGTCCCTTTGCCATTCCCCATGCCACCACATCTCTGGTTCCCTCCTTCACTGTCCCTCCTTCCTGAGCTCCCTTTCCCTTCCTCCGTCTATTAGAAGCAGTACTGAACTGTGACTGAGTCATTTCAATATCGCCTCAGGATGCAACACACAGTGCTTAATTAGCTGGTTAAAAAGGAGAGGAAATCATAGAAATTAATTTCCCTTCTCTCCACCACCGCCACAGTGTAACCAGGTGTGGGCCTACACGGTGGCACAGAGGTGTTGTGTTGTAATCTCAGGAGGAAGAGAGGCCAAGTTATGGGTGGACGCGCCCATTGCAGGCATCTGCTTGACATCATTTCGACGCTGGTTTGTGTTAACAAACACACACTGGCACACATAAACACATGCACACCCTACTCAATCACATAAAGAGGTAGTCCAATGGGGACAGCTCCATTCTTCAGAGGCAACGTTAACCACGGTCATTAGTCTTGCTTTGCTGCCTAATTGGTCTGGCGGAGGCACGGGGCCCGTTGTCCACTCTGGCTGAGTACTCAGCCCTTGAACACTGGGCACTCTGCAGAGTGTGCTACACTGCTACACAAGAGTACATTTCTTAAATGAGTACACAGGTGTGCGTTTCCCAGCCTACAACTACAATTACTAAAAAAAAAAGGAAGGTATAAGCATGTAGGTAGGTTCTAGTGCACATAAGCATAACTAACAAATAAATAAGAGTGCAATCAACCTCACCTGCTATTTGTTCAGCATACTTTCTGTGAGATCTACTGCTCTATGGTGAATGACAATTTTTCATAATCATCAATCCAATAATCATGAAAAATAATCAATAGATTAATCAATAATGAAAATAATCATTAGTTACATCCCTAAATTCTATTCATCTTTCAAACAGGTGACACAAAGATGAGGTTTATTGGGTTGCTTCTGAACAATTTTTAAAAGTTTTCATGATTATTCTCTTTTGTTTGACCTTGATTTTTTTTTAACTGACTAATTAGATGTTTTCATTGCACATAGCACAGATTCTAATTTCTTCTCATTGCTATCAGGTGACAATAAGCATGGAGTGATATAATGCTCATACTTAATAGAAAATACTTGGGCAACAATGTGGGAAACCAAAAAAAATAAAAAAATTAAAGCTCCATATTTGCTGTGACAGATTACCTAGCTAAAGCAATTTTTGTGTCTGTGTAAATTGTTTCATACTGTACACGACTGAATGGCAGTGAATGGGTTCTTCTGATGGAAGAAAATAAGTCATTGATGAGAACAGCAGCAGTCTCAAGTGTAGATGAGAGTACGTTTCCAAACACTAGACCAGAAGATGGGGAAAGTAAAAAGTCAGGGAAGTAGCACCCTGAAGAAAATGCTACATTTCCGGTGCATTATGGTTATCAGAACCTTGTTATATTTTTATGCCACTGATTTGAGCAGCATCATAGCAACAAAACAAAACAAAACAAAACAACCAACCTAACAGAAATTACCACTCATCTAATCATTAGTTTTTCTGCAATGAAAGGCTAGAATCAGCTTAACACTACTTCAAATCTTCCAAGAGTCAGAATCCGTCCGTATGCAACATCACTGACAACAACTCCATGTGCCAACACCGTAGATTTAGATGTTAAAATATAAAGTTTGACTCATGTAAGTAAATCCATAGATACATTTGCTGATAACGGTGCCACAGTGGTGACTGGAGTTATGTATAACACATAAGCAGATAGCAGATAGTGGGCACATTCAACAATAGCCATCCATCTCTAAACTGCCACTCACGCAGCATGTGAGCCAAGTCTCCAAGAATCTCAGCTCATCTATTACATGGCACTACATATTAGGAGCCAGAGTAAAGACCCTTAGAGACAGAGCTATCAGCTGTAAGTGGAGTCAAGTCTCCGTTCTAAGCACCACATTGATATTGCGCAGGTAATTGGAACTCCAATGTCACAACTTCATCTGAGGGACTTACATAAACAAGTACAGAGGAGATACTCCATTTATCTTACCTTGTGCCGAAGCAGGACACATCGTTATACACAGAACAGTAAGTGTGGTGGTCTAACTAAGCTTGTATATTTGTGAAAAGGACAGAGCTGTAGCATGCCCGTGCTTTCCCCACAAAGGATCGCAGTTCTTGTGAAAGTTGTAAGAGGAAGGAGGGAAAGAAGAAGAAAAAAAAACTTTAAAACCAGTCGAGTCTTTTGATGCTGAATAAGAGTGTTTGCAGCATTTCCTGTGGGACCAGAGATCTCTAAATTCTTCCTGCAAACCATTTAGATTTCCTCACATATCTAACAACCGTCAGAGCCCTCTTTTAAATCCTAATTCAGTGGAGCAAACTTGCTACCGGTTAGAAAAGCCACTTGAATTTCAAGTTTTCGGTGCGGCACAGCTTCCACAGAAAGCGCTGTTTGACAATGAAATTCAGACAAAGGTGAGAGGATAACAATAGTGTCTGAGTTAGGTTATAGAGCAACAATGGTGCCAAAATGAATGTACAGTATATACTGCATGATAATTGCATTGTTATGGCCAGTCTGCACACTAGAGGGTGTGTTTTCTCTGGACATCTGAAGGTTGTCACAGTCCAGTAAATGTCCCCCCCAGAGGGACACAGCGGGGGGTTCAAAAGTGTCCAGATGCAGCTGGTTGCAGACTGGGCCATCCAGAAAATCCAATCCAAATCTTGCCTGTGGACTGGAAGAGGTCACTCCTTTCATGTGTGTCGCCATTTTCAAACATTTCAAGGGCAAAAAGCTAGATAGAAAATGATGGACACAGTAAGCGTTGCACTGTACTACCAGATAATGTTCTATAGGCTGTGCCACAATGGTAATATATAGTGCATTTGTCTCATGCTGTGCTTTTATATTTATACAGATACAACCCAGGCCTTTTTTTGTCACTACAACCTGTGCCAGATATTGCTTTAGCTGTGCACCCCAACTGGCTGTATGTGTAATGGTTTGCATTTTCCTCTAGGGCTGCAACAAAGAGTTTACTTTCGTTATCTATTAGTCTGCCAATGAATTGATTAGTCATTTGGTCTATAAAATATCTTAAAGATACTAAAAGAATATCACTGTTTCCCAAAGGCCAAGGTGTGCAACCTCAAATGTCTTGTTTTGTCCCAGTCCATAACCAAAAAATGTTTGTTATAACATACAAGACTAAAAATAAACTGAATTTTAGAATTTTTTCTTTAAATTACTAAAACCGAAATTGATTATCAAAATAGCTGGCCACTGATTTTCTGTTGCACACACTAATCGTTGCAGCTCTGTTTTCCTTCAGACCTTCTCTTTTTTCCCTTGTGTCTCTTTATATTTAGTCTGAACCCACATTAAATACCTATAACAGGACTACAAGTGCATAAAGTATTAAAGAATGATATGATAACTTAAATCGTTCCAGTATTGTACTCTGTCATTTTTCATATAGAATTTGTTTGATAGGGTCTTTCTTACATTTTCAGCTATGGGCACATTTTGCTTTTAGCCCTCAAACCCAATAGCATCAGGCACAACTATGAACTCTGCCCATTCAGTACACTTCCTGAGCCAGCAATTTTCAGGCAATTTCATCAGAAACCTTTCTTCTATAGTATAAACAGTAGAGCTTTGCTGATCTGTTCTTTTTTTGAGATGGAAGTCCCTCCTCAGAGACCCCCGCCCCACTTTGTCTGCCTTCCTTTCCCGCTTTCTCACACGTACATTTACACAACACAAACAAAAGAAAGCCTCTGTCTGTCCTACTGGTCTGGGAAAGGGTCACGCAGGTCAGATATCCTGGGCCAGACTGCTCCCAGACACTACGGTGGAGCTCAGTGTCACTCCACCTCACACCGTGTCAGCATGAAGTGACAGAGCAGACAAGACGGCCCCCTCCTCGTCCCCCGACTCACGCTTGTTCTTACAGTAACTCCCTATTGGTGCAGCGTGGGATGCTGAGTGGGAGTTGGGATGAAAAGGGGAGCAGGGGTCTGCCGGATGACAATGGATGGGGCAGGAGGCCAAGGAAACGGGGAGACGCACCCGCTGGCCCAAGTTCCTGTCTGCTCTGATCAGAGACATTTTAGATCTGTTACTACTGCCTGCAACCAACCTAAAGTGTCAGAGATCGCTGTCAGGGTTAAAGGTCATTCCCTCTGCATGCTCCTATTGACCGACATTCATATATGAATATAAAAGTAACACACACACAGGTTCACCAGGTTCACAAGAACGGCAGAAGGAAAAAAAATTGCTTTCATGCATATTAAAGCATAATTGTATGTTTGCAAACTCTCTACAAGCATACCGAATAAAAGCCAGACCATTATTAAAAAGAACTAATCCCTTCCTGCACCTCGTCTTTGTCTCCGCTGACCCAGAGAGCTGTCAGAAGAGCAGAAAGGCCGTCAAACACGCCCACTGAGAAAGCTGACATGGACCAATAACCATGACCCGGGCTTCAGGACAATGAACTGGTCAAAGGGGAGGATGGAGGAGGGAGGCAGGAGGGGGAATGGGGGAGCAGAGATGCCATGGATGCCAAGATGAAACATACTCATGGAGAAAACCAAAAGTGACCCAGTTTTTCTCTAGCGTCAGGCAGGACGAAAAGAGACAAAAAACAGGAATCAAAAATAAATAGCATTAATGGATTGTGTCTACCTGTCCATGGTCGATGTTAGTGCACTGGCCATTTGCAAAATACAATCAGTGTCATAGCCATGAATAACACAGCATTCCTTCTTCTAATTACGACTTCCTACCTACAAGAATGAAGGAAGGAAGAAGGCCATCTCTTCAAGGAAGGAGAAATGGGGGAAAACAAAGAAGGTTGCATTAAAGAGAGGAAGGGAGGTAATGCTGGATGGACAGCAGGAAGACAGAAAGGGCAAAAGACAGAACAGAGAGCGGATTAGAGGAGTGTCACAGCCCTTAGAGTTCACCATGCATCTCAACCTAATATCCTCTGCTCTCACCAAAGATAATAGAACGAAAGCAAGGGAAACCACGGGAGGGAAAGGGAAGACACGAACACAACAAGCAGATGTGTCGTCTGGCCTGCGCTTAAATTAATCCTCCTCCCTCACCCTGCTTTCCTCCTTTTATCAGTCAGAACAAAGGGACCTGCTTGTGCTTCAGGTCCAGACAAGAGGGGTGGATGGACGGTGGATTCAAGTCCTTGCTGAGAGAGGAGACTGGAGAGTGGGGAGTACTGGGGGAAATAGGGGATTTTGGGGGGTGGTAGACGTGGGTGAGTATGTGCCTACGTGCCAGGTCAGCCAGGGTCTTATGGCAGAGGGAAGATGGGAGATGAGAAAGATAGTGAAGGTTGGGGGTTTGGGGAAGCTGGCTGGGCTCTGGGAACACAGAGAGAACAGAATCAAACATTGGCTCTCACCGAGCTCAGACACACTCACAGGCTTAGCAGCGTGTCTGAGCTGGAAGGAGAGGGAGGGAGGGAGGGAGAGATGGAAAGAGACAAGAGGAGGGAGAGATATGAACAGACAAGCATCCTAAACAGGTGACAGCAAATGGTAAATTGTCAGCTGAGTTTTAAACTTTCTCACTTTGTCTAACAAATTCCAAACTGATTTACGACACGATTCTTGACATTTTTCAACAGTTCAAAAATCATTCAAAGACATTAAAGAAAAGTGTGAAGAGCTAATACTGAGGACACTTGGGCTCAAATTCAATTACCATCATGTGTGGCCAATTAAAAGATGAAAAGGACCGACAGTAGCAGCAATGACTTGTTAGGTTATAGTTAGATCATTTAGAGAGTGGTCTCAATCCACATTAGGAGGACATTTTTGTTGGTGGATTAGTTTTAAAAGTTGAACTGTTTCTGTTTTGAAAAGACTTCTGTTTTATGTTACAATCTAATGTTATTTTAACATAATCAAGAGAACAAGAACATTGCCAAAGATAAAGTAAAATAACATTTTGAAATAGAATAAAAACTGAATTAGTAAATGTCTGATAAAAGATTATATACACAAGATCTGGCAAAGCAATCAGTGCAAGATTGATGTTTTGGTTTAGCATTATAAACGTATTAAGTTCAATCTCTGAATCCCATAAAGAGTTGCATGTGTATCGAATTAAACCTCCAAAAAATCCAGAGTCAAGGTGAGTAACCCCTGTTCCCATGCCGTTGCTACGGTAATTAAAGAAGGATGTGTGAACGATGTCGTACAAGCACTGGAAACGAAGAAGAAGAAGTGGAAGACAAAGACAAGCAAGCTAACACAAAACTCTTCAGATGAACATGTCTTTGATATCAGATATAAAAGGACCAGGTAAAACAAGGTTAGAAATAATGACAGATTATGAATGAAAAAGTTAATATGTGTGTTTCTTTCATCCATGTTGGACATCTTCTCAATCGGCTTTTAATGGACATCATGAAACCTTCCAACATGAAACATTTTGCCTCCGACTGATGTCTGAACAATTGACACAGGAACCTAGTTATAGATCGGCAAGTCTTGATTGGTCGCTGTGAGACGAGGATGATAAACCCCTTCCTTGAGGCAACTGGCCCCTAAACCCCTCACAGGATTAGGATGTGACCTGTAGAAAGGCAGCAGATGAGCAGGGATGGACACACACTGAGCTGGAAAGCCACAGGAGTCTTGGCTACAGAACATCTAAGCCTCGAAAGAGGCCACAACCCAAGCCAACATGTCTGTGTGTTTGTGCATGTGTCCAATTACTAAGCTCTGTTTGTTAGAAGGTGGCCTTGTATGCCACCTGTTTTATTTCAACATTTTTTTAAATAGTCTTTGCATGTCTTGATTACATAGTTGAAAGTCTAAATTATTCCAGGTTTTGGCATTCGTTTAAGTCCATGAAATCACAAATCCCAATAGTTTAATATTATTTGAGTGAATGTTTGTTTGGTAGCTTGTTCAACATGTGGCCATGTGTTCATGTTTGTAAGTTAGATAAGAAGGAGACTTTAGCATGAATGTGTGTTGTTGCTAAGAGTCGGTGGCTCTTGTGTTGTGCAACATAGTCGGCTGCTATCAGGTTAAGTGTGACCATCTGCTCTGCTTAAGGGCTGCAACTAACGATTATTTTCATTTAGTTTTCATTAATTAATTGTTCAGTCTATAAAACAATAGTGAAAAACGTTGATCACAGTTTCCTTTTGTCCCAACCAACAGTCACCAACTCAAAGATATTCACTTGACAATGATAGAAACCAGAGAATTTGAAAAAGTTTTTCCTCAGAATGACTCCAAACGATGAATCGGTTATTAAAATAATTGTCAACTAATCGATTAATCGTTGCAGCTCTACTCTGCATATGATGAAACTTCCAGTTATCAATTCATTTAAGACTTTTTTGTTGTATTGATCTAAGTTGTCTGATTTTTTTTTTTTTTTTTTTTTTTTGAAGGAGAGCAGGATAGAGCTGATTTTTTATGCTGTAGTAGACAAAAAAGCACTTTTATTTTATTTATGTTATTCCTGGAAGAAACACATCATGATGAACATGTCCACTGTGATTAATAAAGAGTTATGTTTTTGTTTTTTTTATTTAACATTCAACATTGCATATATATTTCCCTCATTCCTTTCATTTATTGTTGCCAGTAAGTGTATTGGTAGCAGTTAGATGGAAACTACTACAAAAAAACAACACAATTAAAAAAAAGGTACTTAAAAAATGTTATGGATCCTTCATCTGTTTATAATATCTAGAGTTACTGGTCTTTGAATAAAACACAAATATCTCATCTGTCAGTGAGGCAGATTATTTGTGTATTCATTTGGGACTGTGGATGTAGTGTACTCTACAGTAAATGTACCACAATTAGCCAAAAGGATCATTTCTATCTGTAGCCTATGACCACATAGGCACCCTAACAAATCAGCAGAGAGCAACTGGCTTTTATGTTGATCTGAATCTGTACAGTAAGTGACAGCTAAAATAATATCACTGTGTGTTCTGCTACAGTATGTGTTGCGATGCTTGTGTGGGATGATGCCATCCTCTCTGTTATGATCTTATAATCTGTTGGCAAAATGTTAACGTAACAATGGCATGTTCTTGTTCACAGGTATAAACTATGTGCATGCTGCGTAATGCACAACTGTACAAATATAAGAGAAGCAGACAGACTCTGTTGCTTCCCTCTGGAAAATAAAGTCAGGCCACTGCCAGATATCAACAGGGACTAAGAGGGAGCTCTCGTCTGTTGTTAGAGCAAAACTTTGATCAAAGTTATTTCTCCTCATCCATCTCTGACTCTCCTGGCCAGTCATAAATCATCTTCACTGTGCCAACTGTCGGGCTCAGTCCCAGAGCCGTGAAGAGCTAATTCACCAGCATAACGCTCTGAGCAGATTTCTGCTCAGCTGCCTTAACATGGGGGAAAAAAGCACCATTATTGTCCTGCACAGTGAATAGAGAAGAAACATGATAGTGTCTGTCCAACTTCAGATAGATGCATAGAAGCAGATTAGTGATTGTGGCGACTGTAAGTCCAAAGTATTTAAAATTAAAAGGGGTTTGAAGTCAAAATTTAATCTCTTCGTAAACTGGCATGCAAGCACACAAAGACAGCCTAAGTTGACGTCTAGCTGACACGAACGAGACAAACCTTTCTAACCTTTAACTCCCTCATGGACTTGAGTCATAAAATTATTTGCTTGGCTGCACTGAGTTCTGCCAGATCGCATCTGCAATGCTAATAAACTTCATCGGCGCTGGCAGGTAATAGCATGCTACTGTAACTTTTCTACCTCAGCTCAGCACAGCTCAATCAGTCCTCACCAGAGGCCTCTCCTCTACGAGTCCCCGCGGCTCAGAATCAGCAACTTTCAATCTCGGTGTGTTAGCACGCAAGAAGACGGAACTGTACGTTTGGGATGGGTGATGAGACAAGCAGACAGCACAGCGTGAGAGTGAGAGAAATGTAGCACCCACACACACACACACACTGTCGCATGCACAAACACACATACCGTCTAATATCAGCTCGGTCCCCGACTCCCTTTAAGAGACCTTAGAGCCAAAGAGGGGGAAATAAATACTCTGCTTTATTACTAGGAGAGAGAGAGACAGAGAGGAGAGAGGAGTAGAGAAGGAAAAAGTAAAATAGAGAGGCATGATGAGACTGTACACACATACACTTCCATGACTGGCTCTACCTGAGCTTGCTGAATCCAACATAGCAGTGGAGAACTCTTTAATTCCCCAAGTCAGCAAACCTGCCTTGCTCCAGTCCTCTCATTTACTGTCAGCTGACATAGTAAAAAAACAGAGCCTCTGCAACACAGAATACTATATATACTAATATAACATTAGCCTACTAAAGACACTGTATTTAGCACCGTGAACTACACTACACTTCCCGCAAGTCAGATCTGTAGTTTGTACTGCAAAATTGAAGTTGCACAATTTCTAAAAATAAACAATTTTGTTAGAAACTGTTTCCAATGACCACCTTTTTGTTTGCTGATTTTTGGTTAGAAATGCATTATGAAGGTAATTAAACTAAACTATAGTGCTGTCAATTGACAATATATTCAACCCTGACTTGAGTTAATCTGTGACATGAACGTAGCAAAGTCCATGAGAACCTTTCCCATCATGGGAAGATAGTAGAAACATCTGCATATTACCCAGTGAAGCTCAGGTAAATATAATCATAGGCCAACGTCATGTGTAATAGAGTAGGCAGATGACTACTGCAGGTGTTTGGATATCGATGACTGATTAGACAAAACATGAATGTTTTCACTTGTTTTCTAATAATTTCTGAGCCAGCATTTGTAAAACCACCTGACCAGGTGATAAATAATGTCTCATGTCAATCAAAGTACTCCCAAAACTTTAAAATTTCAACTAAAAGGAACTTTTAATGAAAGAAGAACAACTGCTTTCCATCTTTCCTCTACATCCTCCTCCTTCTGCTGTTTTTGTTTTCCCACAGATTTCTCTCTCTATATAATCAAACTGATTCTCCTGCTTCTTCAACAATCCCTCTTGTTCTCCCACATAAGCTGCCAGACTCTAAAATAAGAGTGTGAGAAAGTGACTAAGAAGGCCGGGAACTTCACTAAATCATCTTCCCTTGATACAACCCTGTATTAGGAGGCAGGAAGGTTTCCCTGACCCAGTGCCATACAGACGGTTCCCTTGAGTCCAGATAGGCCTTCTACAGACATCATGGATGTCCCCTGGCACATTCCTGAGGTGCCCCACATAGTAAAGAGAGGCATTTGCAAATGTGTATAGATACGCTGTGTATTTCTCTGTGTGTGTGTGGTGTTTCCAGCAGCAGTAATCCCACACTACTCTGGCACTACTCCAACAGACATGGGAACACCACAAAGGAAGGAGAGGGACACAAAGAGATCAATGGAGGAAGAAGGTACAATAAAAGAGGAGGTAGAGCAAAGAGTTTCCTGAATACCATTAGCCAACATCTCCACAGAAAGGAGCAATTAGTTTAAGATTACATTTTCTATCAATACAGTTCAGATAAAGCAACATGAAAAAGGACAGGAGAAAAAAGGGAGCTTCGCAATGTTGCACTTATAGCTGCTGGAATAAAAAGGTTGCTGAAAATTGGCAGTATTTATCATATTATACAGATGTATTTAAGAGTTATTTTAAGAGATGGCATACTACAAAATCACCACTTTCTGCTAATTATGAGAAAGTTGCATAATCTAGAAAGATTTGAAGATCATAAAATAACAGTCGCTTAACATTTGAGCTCTAAATGATCAAAATGCAACATATTTTCAGGAAAAAAAATGAAATCACACGTTTGTCGTTTTGCATCTTTAAAACGAATAATTGATTAAAGAAAGAATTTCCCAATATTCAATGTTTTGCTCTGGTTCTTCTTGCACACATCTGATCCCATTAAGCCAAAAAGAACAAAAAGTTCTGCTCTACCAGTGTTTAAGCAGAAATTTGCAACAGATACAAGACCAGGCCAAAGCAACATCAAATGCTGCCACACACAGACACACACACACACACACAAACACACACACACACACACACACACCTCTTACTAGGCTGAGCTGTCTCTACCTCCCACCACACTGACCTTCACTTGTCACGCAGGTTTCATATTTACAGTCGCTACAGCCCATCTGCCCAACCTCAGCCTTGACTGTCAATCAGCAGCAAGCCGCCTCCCCCTCTACCAATCCATCAACGGGCCGAAAGCACCAAACTACCCTGCACGAATACAGACATCAACAAGTGATCCACCACTCTATGTTTCATTTTTTTCCCCATCTGAAAAAACGTGTTTGTAACAACTTAATCTTATGTAAAATGTTTTGTTTTTTTTACTCAAAAATGTGACACTAATCAGTTAAAAGTGCAGCCTCTTAGTATAGAACTGGTCTTCATGGATTACCGCATCCTGTAAGAAGAAAAAGGAAATACATTTTACATGAACGCCCTGCAGACTAGATACATTAAAGGTGAGAATGGCCCGGGAAAGGGGAATAAGGGGGAGGGGGGTTTCTATATAATCAAAAGGATCTAATGGAAACTGTCAGCTTCTGGACACTGCTTACTGCACATTGCTTAATATTTCATAACATGGAGCAAAGAGTGTCTTTTTTTTTTTACATCTTGAGTGATGGACAGATGCAAAAATTGAACATTTACGCCTTCAGCAGCTCTACGTCGACTATACGTCCAATAGGATGCAATGGCTGCCTGGTGTGCAGTCAGTTCTTGTTAATCATAATTTTACAGTTGTACAGATATATATAAAAAAAAGGTCAGCTACACATCTATTTTGTGCAGGCACACATGTGAACATATACCTATGTAATGTGCTCATATTTCCATCCCTTCAACGCTGTCTCGAAAATTGGGGCAAATGCTCCAGGTAGTACAGCATGCTAAGAGCTCTTACACACATACACACACACACACACACACACACACACACCCCTGCAGGTAGTGGTGTCTGGGTAGGGGGCCACCAGATTCAGCTCCCTGCATCTCAATGACAACCACACATCCACAGGGATTTATCTAAATGCAAATCTGCTGCCTTCACTCAACAACACACACATAATTTACTTTGCATGCACCAAAATACACGATGTAGCCGGGTAAAGCCAGCCAGACAGCTAGTGTGTCAGCCAGGCAGACCTTCGGCACTGCTTTTCTCTTTCATCTGTGCCCTCTGGAGCATGTTCATTTTCACCAAATTCACTTTTTAATTGAAAGCTAATTTAGCCAAGCCAAATTCACACTGGAGGTAGACTGGAGCTGAGGAGGGGAGGAAAGGGAGAAGACAGGGAGAGAAGGAGGAAGATTCAAAGGATTGAAGAGCGAGAGAGGGGTTTGGAGTGGCAGCTGACAATAAAATCTGCTGTTCATGCCGTTCTCATGCTCAAAGGAGAGAAACAGTTTGAATGTGAGGAACGAAAGAGATAGAGGAGAGAAAATTAGGAGGAAAAACAAGGAGGAAATTAACAAAATATCTTACAAAGTAGGCTTTAACTCATTTAATCCAAAACCAACTTGTCCTAGACTGACACAGGCAAAATGTGTTTCTATAGCAGTAACAACGTCTGTTCACCCCAGTGACCTGTGCTTTTCTGCCCAGTGATAAAGTTGACCCGGAGCAGTGTGCACGGTGTCTTATGGAGCAGCTGTGCTCTGAGACCTGTGATATAAACCATGCTGTAAAGTGATCTGTGCTTCAAAAGGTTATCTGGGGTCTTAGCAGTGAAGAAACAACCTCCTTGATGCTTCCTGATGCTTTTTCCACTTCTACATAGCTGTTAATTAGTGCAGCTAAGTGCACCATTAATCGATTGCTTGTCTCTATGCTATATCTCATAACGACATTGCACTCCGGCAACGCCAAGCGAAGAAATGTGAGGTTGAGGAAGTCACACTTTTCCCCACTAGTGAAACGCTGGTGCTCGAGGAAGAGGAACTACAGCGTAATGGCTGCTTCTTAGTGATGGGAGTTCAACATTAGTGAATGTTATTGAATGAATATTAACACTCTGGACGAGTGGAAGAATATGTGAACAAGTGACATGATTTTGCAATATGTTTGAAATTGTCCAAAAAGCTTAAAAAGTATCTGTATCAGTTGAAAAAAAATTACTTTTCTTTATTTTTACTCCCATCACAGTCAGATATGATTGATTGAAATGATCGTACATATACAACGAACTCTTTATGAACCTATCGACTCTAAAACAGACAAGCTAAGAAAATCAGTGGAGGAAATGGAAGAAAATCGTGGCAAAGAGAAGGAAATAAACCCGTTTGGTCCCTTTGGTGAAATAAAACATGACCTGAAGTGATGAGGAGACAACATAATGCCTGTTGTTGTGTTTGTACCGCTCTCAAACACATAAATGATGTACAGAGAAAGAAAACAGAGCTCACAAACAAATCAGCTGCTGTCAACAGGTAGCAGTAGTGTCAATATCGTCACTGACTGAGCTGTTCAACTAGCTAATAAACATCAAACCGAGCCAGCGATGCTATATAGTTGCTACATGTTGCTGTAAAGGTTATCGTCTTGTTGGTAAGGTGGAGGAACAACAATGCACAGGTTTACTGGAGGTGTGATGAGCAGATGCCACAATGCGTATTTGTATTTTTATTTTTATTTGTTTCACCAAGCTAATTGTTTGTATTGAGAAATAAAATAAAAAATGAGTGGGCAAGGCAAGTGTGGAGATGAAAAACAAAAACAAAAAAAGAAAAACATATGTTGTTTTCCATCTTTTTCTTATAAACATTGCCTTGTTTCTGTTGTCGTTACATTATATATTCAAATTATAAATCCAAACTGTATAACCGTATATCAGTAATTATAAAGTATAGGAGGGTTTAGATATTTAAATGTGCTTTTTAAATATGTCCATATCCCTAAACAGGAAAACAACTGAAACAATGCAAATTAGTTAAATAGTCAATAACAAACAAACAAACAAGGTAATTGTCTTAGTTGTGCAGCAAGTAAATTAATCCAATTAAACATTTGTTATTACAGAAATGCTACAATTGTCTTCATTTTCTCCATTTGTATAATTATGACATTAAAATGTTTTTGCTTTTATCTCAGCTGCTGATTACACTGAGTAAAAATGTTGGGGTTTTTTGGGCCGTATTTGTTAGTTTTAACGTTTTTAATAACTGATGTATGTTCCTATGCTGTGGTGAATCTACTGAAGGAAAATCTACTTCCTCTGAAGTTCATCTATTCACTGTAGGAAACTAACCAACGCTTTTATTCTACTCCACTAGTGTGCAGAAAAATACAACACCATGCTACGCTGGACAGACTCAAAGAACAGCAATCTTTTATTCACTCCCAGTCAAACCAAGTCCATCAGCAGAGCAAACCCACCAGGATGAGACAAAGTTTAAAAAAAAATGTTACATCTGTAATAAAAAAATATAACTATTCTCAGAGCAAAGCAAAAGCATGCCAAGCAGCAGCTCTCTGTGCTGTAGGCATTAACATCTGTAGCATACTGAGAAGGGAAAAAAAATTAATCCGTTTTGAGTTGTAGGCCACAATTGTGACTATACTATAAAAACATCTGAATAGTACTAAATCAAGCCAAATCCTGAATTAAATTGCATATATATATATATATACTATATTCAAATTCTCACCAGGCTGTGGGCTCATCTTACACTAGTAAATGAATGAAAGAGAGTGTATTTAGAGAAGTGTTCACACAGATTTTGTGGGTTTGTGAAGTTTTTCATTAGCTGTAGTGTTTCAACTTTTATTGCCGCTATACTTTCTATGCATTTCTGTAAGTATAAAATGGTAATGTACATTCAATCCTAACATTCCCTGAACAACCTACGGCTCTGAAAGTCCCCATGTTTTAAATCTAATGTTGGTTAATACTTCTGTTCATTTGCAAACACTTCAAGTTCTGACAAAACACTTCAATCTGCAATAGTGAAAATCATATACTGTACAACAAAGCTGTGCAGTTACCTCTAAAGAAAAATATGTAAATATTCAAACTTCAATGACAGGCAAGTTTAGAAGTGGGGCTACTTGAAGTGCAGCTGCCAGTCTCTGCAACAGAGAGGTTTTTCTGATCTCAGTACCAGCTACAATAAAAGCTCCAAGCCTCCAGAAATAGCCAGCAGGCCTCTTAGAAACCCGCTCACACTACTCCACAGCATTTCAGCCAGCATTCCTAAGCCAGGCTGCTTTGAGAAGATGGACAAGCTGCAAAGAGATGGAAACTAAAAGGCAGGAGTGTGTGTGAGAGATGGACAGAAAATAAAGCAACAGAAGAAATAATGAGAAGACAAAAGGAGGCCCCCTGTAGAGGTAGCAAACAGAGATGAAGAGCAAGAAATGAAGGTGAAGGAAAACATAACCAAGACAAGAGATAAATCAGTAGACAGACGAACAACTGTACTGTACCAAACAGGAGCAGAGGGAACACAGAGGCTGGGCGTGCGAGCTGGACAGAGAGAAACTGAACAGGTGAGGGAATCCCGATTATAGCCCGACCTTGTTAACCCCAGCGGCTCGTTAGTCTCGTTACAGAAGCATTCTCCAAGCCCATCCTCTGTCACACCTTCATTAAGCCCATCGACCCACTGTGCTTATTAAACACATTCATTACCCCGAGTATTGAACCGCTGCTATCACCGGCCCCAAATGCATCATGGGGTGGTGGTGGTGGTGGTGGTGGTGGTGAGGGGGGGTTCAAATAGAGGTTCAAATAATAGATGAAGGAAATGTTACTGAGGGGAAGGTTCACGCACACAAAAATCTCACACATACACAACAAACAAACAGACACACACATCTTTCTGCCTTTTATCAATCATCACTAATGAAGTCAGTGATTAGAGCGAGTTGGGCCTCTCAATCACAGAGAGACAGATGCAGAGGGGGGGAGAGGAGGGCGACAGAGGTAGAGAGAAGAAGATAAAAAGAGGAAGAAAGGTAGACCTTCTCGCTGATGTGTTTTACACTTTCTGTCTTGTCTCCCTAGCACGAGTAAATCCCCAAAGAAGGGTTATTCATCACAGTACATACAAACTAGTCCACCGGGCTAAAGACGAGGCCTCCATCTTTAAATGATGACATCATTTCTGCCCTTTCAAACAAAAGGAAAACTCATCATCAGAGAGAGCGAGATGAAGAGAGAGAGAGAGAGAAAAAAAAAAGAAGGAGAAGGAAAGAGCGCAAAGAGATTAAGAAGAGTAAAGGCGTGAGCGAGGTGTCGGAAAGAGCCATGAATCATAGTGACATCCCTGGCTGGCTGTCAGATGCTGCTTCTGCTGTCTGGAGTTGGATAAACAGAAGGCCTCTAAAGCAATGCTCTTTAAACACCGGCCAGGTCAGAGCACAGGCACTGGCCCACGGGGGGATTGAAATGGGTGCCAAATTTATTTCGTCTAAATTGATTCTCAAAAAGTTCCTGGCTGTTGTGTTGCCAAAACCTTCCCGAGCTGCTGCTGGCCAGCAGACGTGGAACAACTGTGAGTGAACGTAGAATTACTGGTTTTAAAAAAAAAAAAAATGTACACAAGGTCACAGAAGGCACAGAAGACGGAAAACACTAACAAGCGCATTATGTCTAGGGCTGCAAGTAGCTGTTATTTCTATTAGCATTTCATTTCCTGATTATTATCTCAATTTAACCAATTCATCTATAATATCAGAAAATAGTGAAAACCCAGAATTCATTTCTTCTGACAAACAAAGAAAAGCATCAAATCTTTACATTTGAGAAGCTGGAATTAGTAATACTTACAAAAGTGCCTAACAAAATGAAAAAATGTCTTTCAATAGACTCAAGGATTAATCGATTTTTTTGTCTCAGCTCTACTTATCTCCTTCATATTACTCATATTAACTTCTTTAAACATAGGTATTGCTTTTGCAGATTTACAACAAATCGTCAACTTACAAAAATCAAATAACAGCAAGTTATGAGCCTGAAGGAAGTTTTACACAGGCTTCACACCAGCCATCCAGTTTAATATATATATATATATATATTTTTTTTTTTTTTTTTAAAAGGGTGAAAGAAATAATATTAATAATAATAAATGTGTTTCATTTCAGCTTCATCCCCGGTCTCAGGCTGCAGTCCGTCCATGTGCTCAGCCAGAGTATGCAATGAACAGAGAGGCAATATGAAAGTCAAGTTCACATTAACATTCGTCAGTGCTTTTCCTGATACTCTGGTAGCTGCAGGCGAACGCTTGATAACGTCACGGTGATGAGTGCTGCTACAAAATCTCATGTACTGAGAGATTATGCATTACCACTGCAAAGGCCATTCAGAAGTACTGACTACAGGTGAGAAAATGGGAAATTTAGCTTCAATAGACTTAGAATTATTCAAAATATTATTATTATTATAAATTATACGCCATTCAAACAACATGAAAGATGCAACCACCTATGTTACTCTATGGTGTGAGCAGGGGAAAAAAATCATCAACAGGTTATAAGACTTTAAATAAAAACTAACTTTAAAAAAGGGACAACTTATAAATATTGCTTCTTCCTGTATTTACATGATGTAAAGCAAAAAAAAATAACAATAATGTGAGTCACTCAAATATTTAGTAACGTCTGCATGTTTTTAAAAGCAGTAAGGGATGTTTTTATGAGGAGTCTGAAGGAACACTGAGAGGCTTTCGGCTGCCTGTTGGCTCTCTAGTCGCTTACTCTTGCATTACTACTCTTAGCCAGTCCTACTACGCCCTCTGCAGGTGAGAGCCGAACACGGCATCTGAACCGATATATCTAAAGCCGTACACATTTCTGGATGTATTTGGCATTTCAGAGGAGCGCCCGGTATTAGCCTCGGTGGCAACCTAAGTCACTGTTAAGGTCATAATGGTAATTTGACTTTATCTGTGATCCTGAGCCGTGAGTCTTTTGACTAAAGACACTCTGCACTGAGAATGTCAAAGTGCCATTAAAACAACACATCAGTACCTACTTTAAAAAGGATGGGTTCATCATTTTTCAAATCAAGTCGATATCTTTAGTAGTATTTTTTTAGTAATATCCTCTTTTTTTTTATTGATGATCCTTCCACTGTAGCTGTTGTTTATTATATAAGAGTGTCTTGTAATTATATGAATAATGGGGCAAATGTTTCACAGAAAAACAAAACCTAAATAACTTAACTGTATCTAGCTAAAAGGGGCAAATAGACATTACAGCTGAAGTTTTTTAACACTTCAGCAACTCTCCAGCACGACGCTGCCAAACAGAGATTTTCAATCCTGGCATACCATTTTCATTGTTGGCATTGTGTCACTGTTCAACTACTGTTGGCTGCCCCACTTCTCAATTATTGCGTCTGTCATTCACTTGACTTTGCTTCTTTCCGTAAGTTTAATAATTTACTTCTCTAATATTTCTATGAGCCACTCAAGAGGATCCAAAGGAGCATCTTTACCACAAGAAAAAGTCTTAGTTTTAAAAAAGTAATTTCACCCGTGTTATTGATAGAGTCAGGAAAGAAAACGTCTAATGTTGACAGTGACTATTTTCCCGGGGTAACTAATGCTGAAAAAAACAAAACAAAAAAAACCATTGTACCAAGGTGAAATATTGCTTTGGAGACACGCTTCACAGACTCGCATTTCCAAAAGTGTTTTCACTTCTTTCTTTTCTTCCTCTCCCCTTTTAAACTTGTTTTGTTCTTGGGCAGAGAGCAGAGGGAACATATCGATGATGTCTGCGTCTGAGTGCAGCCGGCTGTCCAAGTTAAAGTCAGTGCTCATTAATGCATCTGATTACTCTTCAGGCAAAGGCCAATCTAGCACAAACACACACACATGAACACACACACATGAACACAAACACACACAGCAGCTTTTTGGGGACACAGATCGATACAGAGGCACTTCTAAAGAGCAACGACGAGGAGGATAGAGGCATGTGCTGTTAGCTCAGAATACATACTGAAAAGTTTTAAAATATATAAATGCACAGACTTTATTATGATTACAAATTATCTCCGTGTCCTTATCTGAATGATTGAAATACAGTTAGGCTGGCAACTACCGATCATTTTCATCATCAATTAATCTGCTGGTTATATTTAAATTTGGACCTGTTGGCTACATTAGACCAACAAAATTTTTTATTATTCATTCTTGTGGGAACATGAATGTCTGCACCAAATGTCATGGAAATATGTCAAACCGTTATTATAGAGACGTCTTACTCCCACAAAACCACAAATGTCAACTTCATGGTAGCGCTAAAGGAGAAGTCAAGGAATCGTCAAAGTCGTTAAGGTCCATCCTCTGGGCATCGTGACTTCTTTGCTAAATTTTATGCCAATCTGAATGTCATCTGACAGACCAATCATTATGCTAAACAAGCAGTTGACGACGAAAACGAATTCAGAAATGGACATTGACACACAAAAAGTAGAGAATCTGTAGTCATTTTTTTTTAAGGAAAAATGCAAAAATCTGTGGTTAAAGCATCTCAAAATGTGAATATTTTTTGGCTTCTTTAGTCTTCTTGGATTGAAAACTAAATATCTTTGGGTTGTGGACTGTTGGTTGCTACAAATTGTCGTCAGTTCTATTTATCTGTAATTACAGTCAAACACGGAAACAAAGTTTCCAGAGGAGACTCCAGTGCAGCTGGCAGCGATTCAATTCATCAGCTCCCATGTGTGTGTGTGTCACTTCCAGTTTTTTTGAACTAGTGAGTGTGTGTTGGTGTATGTCAAAAGGTCTATCCCATAATAACTGACGGATATCATCATCACTTCCTTTGTCTTTGCTCTGCCTCTAATCCGGCTGATTTTAATTTGCTAATGTCAATATACAATTTAATCTGCGTTTATGCTTGATTGGACTGGCGGGTCCTCGCTGTCCTTCCACTACTGACAGGCTACACAGACAGCCAATCAGGTCAGGAGATGGGGCTTTCTTTACTGACTGACGGCCAAAAAAACACCATTCCAGTTTTCCAGTTTCTCATCAGGCAAACACATTCCCTCCATCGCAAACGCTCAAGTGTAAGAGAATAACGGAAAACGTGAAAGGATAGGGAGGCTCTGATTGTACATGCAGTGGTAATTACACCTAAATTGAGGGCACATGGTAATCTATGTTAGGTCATCTCCAATTCCACTTACATTTCCACATTTTGGATTAATTAAAACTGTAAATAATTAGGGCATGTGTGTGTGTGTGTGTGTGTGTGTGTCTTTGAGAGGAGCCAATGGAAGATACTTCCCATCACACTCTTTGATTTTAACAAGACTGGAGAGCAGATAAAGTTTTTTGTGAGAGAGGAAAAAGGGAGAAGAAGTGCTTCCCCAGCAGAAATTGCAGATTGCGATGCGTGTTTAATTGAAACATTCAAGCAAAGTTACCTACATAGAGAGAGATGGTTTTTGCAGCCTATCGTAAGTCCACCAGTTGGTATATGAAACTGACTGAACTCCGAGTTAAACTTTCAAGGCTGCCTCTTCCCCCTACGGCAAATTGAAGTGAAATGAGGAAAGGGGGAATTTGCTATTCTCAGAGCCTTTGCCCTTCGAGATGGTGGAAGAGAACAGAATATGAATGGGGAGGGAGGAGGGGGAAAAAAAAACACTTCAGAAGATAAAAACAAGCCTTGAAAGGCAACTGCAATATGACCAACTCTGGCATAAATAGTGGATGAACACGAATAAAGAATGCAGGGTAGATGTCAAAAAGAGTGAGGCACGAGAGTCACCCGTCTTTCACACTCTTAAACCAGGGTTATCTGTAGCCTTGGGCTGATTTAGCAGCGGGATAACGAGCATTGAAAGAGCATAACTGTAAACAAAGTTTGGCGACACTAGTCACCGCCGGAGACATCTTTAGCATCGCATTAGTAAGCTTCAACAACTTTCTGTCACAAAAATAAGAGGCGTGCCCTTCAAAATAATAATAATAATTACAAGAAATTAAGCATTATATTTTAAATCTGTCTTTCACAAATAAAAAGGAACCATGAGAAGCTTCACAATTTCAAACCACACATGTCTGCTTAAAGTCTCAAAAACCTTCCTCGACGCTGCTTCTGTTGACTGACGACGAAAATATTTAGAATTTGGTGAGTTTACTTTTTTATGATACTGACAGTTCTTTAAAAATAGAAACACTTTAGCATAATTACTACCAATATTGTTAGTGCTAGTAGTGGTTTGAGCATTTCCTTAAGGATACACAAGCTTATTCAAAAAAGTGCTGCTCCCATCCCTTAAAAAAAAAGCTATTTAACCATTTACAGAGCTTGATATGGTCTTAACGCAAAGAAAAGACCCTCCAGCATGGAACCAAAACCACAAACACGACAAGAAGAAGGGAAGGAAAGTGCAAAAAAAATGCATGTGGGTGTGCTCATGACAAAGAAAAAGGGAGACGGCAAGTGAAAGACCACACAGAAACATCCTACAGCGATTCAATTATTCAATTAGTTTGGAGGAGCAGGAGAAAGAGGAGGCAGATCACAGTGAGTAAAAGCCTCATCATCTTCTGTGATTGATTAGGAGAGACAGAGACAGGATCATTCCTACCACTAGAGTAGAGTAGAGTAGAGTAGAGGAGAGGAGAGGAGAGGAGAGGAGAGGAGAGGAGAGGAGAGGAGAGGAGAGGAGAGGAGAGGAGAGGAGAGGAGAGGAGAGATTTAGAGCGCACTAAAAAACAAAAATCTCATTTCAGTGCCATTTCCTGGATCATATCACATGGAGAACGAGGGCTCCCAGAAGTGTTCAGCCTTTCAGTTTTTTGCATAAACCTTTCATAAAAGACTTTTTCCACATTGCTTTAAAACCTTTTAGTTGGTCTATAAACAGCTGATCTCTTGTCTCAGTAAAAAAGATTCCTAAAGTACAAAAAGGTCGAACCCAACAGCCCGTATAATCTAATATCCTAGTCTTCATGAGTACAAACGCAAAATACCAAAAGAAGTCTTCTGACATGCATGTTTTTGGATTTCACAGTACAGGCCAACATCCGAACAAACAGACTGTTAGCAACAAACTCTTCTTCCCGAGGAGCTGGAGGAGAGAACCTTAGGTAGTCTTTCAAGCTGACAGAGAGAATAAATGGCCTCTGTGGAGACATGGCAGGTAATGCTGAAGTTTCTGGGTCATCTTAATTCCTGGCAAACTTAATGACAATTTTAGGCCAAGCAACCAGAGCACCTAGACATAACAATTCCCATATAAGCTCAGCGCATACCTCTTCACACTAATGACAAGAAGCTAAAATAAGTATGACGATCTCACGGCTAAAAAATGATCTGAAATTGATACTGCTGCACTTAAATGTTATCAGAAGCAATATTAATCTCTCACCTAGAGGTAATCACTAATTTCATATACTATTAAGTTGATGGATGGGGTTTTAACAAACTGAGCTTTTGTTAATGACTAAAAGCAGACTCATTTATCAAGGTCATGATTACTCGTGGACTGGAAAAAAAAATATTAGCAGGAAAAAAGGGGAAAGCATCAGTGAAAAAATAAAGAGCTAACTGAAAAGAGTTAGACACACACACGTCATATGATTATGTTTGTTCTCATTGTTTGTCAGAATCCAGAGAAGATGCTAAATGACAAATAAAATAAAAGATGTGGTTGTGATTTGGTAAAGAAATGCACAACTCACCATTACTATCAACAAGCTGTGTGGCCTCCACGAAGAAAGCTGGCAGGCAGAAACTGGGAAACAGCAACATCTAGTGGTACTTTAAAGAACTCAGTCACTTTCTTTTTTAGGTTGCTGTGTTGATTAAAATAATATAAAGAGTGTCTCTGCGTATATGAAAAATTTGCAATATTGATAGGGGAAAAAACAGCCCTTTATGTCAATTATCAATTAATCTAGCAATTATTTTCTTGATTAATTGATTCATTGTTTGGTAAATAAAATGTCAGGAAAATGTTTAATAAAAACTGTAAACAGATGAATTGGCCTTTTGTTTCTTAAAAAAATTACTCAAAGCAATTACTTGATTATCAAAATAGTTAGTGATTAATTTAATAATTGACAACTAATCGATTCATCGACTAACCGTCATGCAGCTTTAACGAGGAGTATGATTAATGAGAAAGAGGAAGACCAGAAAAGAACAGAATCTGATCTGTTCCACAAAACAGGTGTAAATGGTACCTGGCAACCTGGTGGTGCACTTATTGGAAGAAGGTGTACCTGGTGTAGCTTTGTGCTGTACTCATGCTCCAAAATCTCAGCAACCATCAGTAAGTAATAAGACAGGGATAAACTGCTCTGACAATATTCTCATAACAAAGTGGCTGCAGTCAGGCAGGCAAATGTCTATTCCATCTATAAACGCTCTCAAGGACAAGACAAGGGCTGCAATCAAGACAGCTGCTGATTTGATTAAATCAATTTAGTCAAATTCTATATGTAAAACGTATCTGAAAGATGTACAGCTTCAATCGGTGTATAGATTGTCACCTCTCAGGTTTTTTAAATTTGCAAAGCGGAAACAGTGAACGGTGTAACATGAATCAAAAATAATGATTCTACAACCAGATGCCCTGAGGAAACCAAGGAAACAATCACAATGACGTATGGGACTGACCAATTTGTTCTCTTGCAAGTAGAGTCTCTGCAGTTTAGGACATCCTCTAGCCAAGGCCACCATGCCTTCATCAGTGATGCTGTAGCACTGACCCAAGTGGACGTCCTTCAGCTCACTGCAGTGCTCTCCCAGCTGATTAAAAAAAAGGAGTAATTAATGAGTCTATGCCAGATGAAAATCTTGTTTTTAGAGTATTACTACATAATGCAATAAAAAGAACACATGAACCAAGTGAACCACAGCATACCTTTTTTAGTGCTTCATCTGTTAGTTTGTCCTGGTTTCCAACATGCACCTTCACCAGCAGAGGGCAGTGTGTGGCCAAAGCAGAGAGGGACGTGTCACCCAGCTGCTTACAGCGGTAAGCTGTATACTTCTGCAGGCCAGGACAGTGTGAGGCCAGGGCAGAAACACCATGGTCATGGACCCCTCTGCAGTCTGAGATGTTTAACTCTGTCACATTCTGCCTCCGAGAGGCTATTTTCACCAGGAGGTCATCATTTACCTGAGAAACAGGAGTAAGAACCCAAAATAAAACTTACTAAATAGTCTTAGATTTGATCCCAGAAGCAGTTAAAGCATCAACTATATCTCTGAAGTGTATGTTTGACACCCTATGTGGTGACTTACTTGTTGTAGGCCACTAAGGTCGATTTGCTTCCAAAACTGGAAGTCCAAGCAGAGGTCCCTCCAGTACTTACAAACCAGAGAGGCACACAGGCAGCGCTCCTTCACTGTCAAGTGTGACAGCACCTGTGGGGAGGCAAAAGAAGACATTGTACACAAAGACAAATCAATTTACTGTGTACCTTTTAAATCTGGTAACAAGCAACTTAGCAACAATGATGCAGATACAGATTTGTTTAAATGAAAAAAAAAAGATGAGTACAAGTATTGTACAAAGATTTGTCTTAGTATTTAAGCGTCTTTCATTTATTTAAACCCACAGAAATGCATCATTATATATAACCGTTAAGTCTATTTAAGTCTGACCTTAAGAAGGATGGAGGAAGGCAGGTGGTTGATACTTAAGTGATCAGCAGCATCAGAGCCTCTCGCCTGGCAGTCGTCATAGTGATGCAGACAGCAAGGGGGCAAGTCTGAATTATGGGAGAAATCAGCATGCAGACCCAACCCACAGCAGCCATCAGCCGGTGAGGAGGAAGAGGATGATGAAGAGGATGAAGAAGAGGAGGAGGAAGAGGGAAGTGGACAGAGGGGAAGATGGCAGTCGCCAGTTTCAGAGTTTGACGAGGCCTCCCCCCCGCCTCCTCCCACTCCTCCATTCTCCAGCCCTCCATCCGGGGCAGCAAAGGCACAGCGCGGCTGCTTACAGGGGGTGCACCTCTGCACTTCTGAACACTTCCTCTTGCAAACCTGCACCCAGAGATACACACAGAGAAGCCATGTACAACCGGATTTTCTTCAGGCACGTCGAAGATTTGACTGTAAAGCCTTCAATCATAATTACAGTGTTTATGGACTTTACACTGCCCATATTATCAAACAGCAAATGAAAAACAGCACCACCTTGAATCCTCTGTGAGAACATAATAATACAAGGATCAAAAAAAGCTGTTGCTTTGAGTGTAAAGCTTGGACTTCTGATTGCTGCTCTGTAATTGGATTTAGAAAACAAAAACTTTGGAACTTTGGAGCCGCTCCACACATCTAGATTAGCTGGAAGAAGCAGCTCAACACAGAGACAAGAAAGGTGAGTAAGTTGTTATTAGTTAAAGTTTACATCTCTTATCTAAAGCTTTTTTTATTTATATTATTATAATTGATTTGGCTGCCCATATTTAGTTAAGGTCAATAATCTTTAATGATCTTTTAGGGGTAATGATCTATTAGAAATTAGTCATTACAGAGAAATGATCTCAAGCATCAATATAATATTCTCAAATATTATTTGCTCTTTAACAAGATTAAGAGATGAGAGATCCTTCTGTGTGACTGCATTCATCTGGGACAGATTTAACAGGCAAAGTAGAGCTGTTGGATTCATGTTTTATCTTCATCAGTTATTAACAGATGTTACCGGTGGTGCAGCACCTCCCCAGCTGCTTACCATCTCAGCGTAGTTGCCGGTGCTGCCAGGCACAGGCACAGGTATGGGCACGGTCACAGACACCCCAGCTGTTCGAAACAGCGCTGGTGTTGGGATCAGTTTGGCAGGAACCGCTGATAGCAGGCTCCTCCCCTGGCCCTCCCAGATAGCTAGTTCCCGCGGTGACAACAGGAACTTGGAGCAGTCCTCAGGAGATGCGAGCGTTGCGTATCGTTCAGCGAGCTTCGACGCAGCTGCTGCTCCAATGCCAACTCCACCCACACCTGGGACAGTGATTCCAGTGACACTGTTGTGATGACACCCACTGCCGTTGACACTGGTCTCCAAGTGATCGCTGTCGTCGTCAAGACCGCTGCTGTTGCTGTGGACGATGAAGCACAGCATGCACGGGCCCTGCAGGAAACAGTTCCTCTTCTTCTTCTTTCTGTGATGCAGCTTGCGTGTCCTCTTTTTCAGGCGGTAACCATTTTTCGAGAGAAGATGGCCCATATAGATGATTCAAAGAGACTCTAGACAACAACAAGAGTAGATTTTTTAGTAAATACATCATGTAGCAATATCCTCAAGGCCCTGACGATCAGGCTTGTGCAAGAGTTGCGTAATAGCCAAGTTTCTATACCATCACACATAACAAAATTCTACTTTTTTTTTTTACTTTTATCGAACAAATCAAAATGTAAAGTTTACAAAAAGTAAAATCATATTAAATTTGCAATGTTGGGATTTGAGTCAGTTAACATCTAATCAAAAAAATGCCAACAAGACCTGACAAAGCATTCAGTTAACTTTTGGTACTTTGTGGTTTAATACCCAGTAGTGTGGTGATTAAAAAAAAAGAATACTCTTACATATTTAATATATTTTCATTTCACATATTTTAAAGTTAATATTTAGAGCTACAGTGATTAGTCAATTAAATAATTTCCAGATCATCAGAAAAAAGTAATCAGAAACTATTTTAATAATCAACACATTCTACATTTCCAGCTTCTCAAATGAGATAGTTACTGTTTTTCTTTGTCATATTTGACAGCTGAATATCTTGACATTTTTGATTTGTTAGTCAAATAAAACCTGAAGACATTGCCATGGCCTGTGAGAAATTGTAAAAAAAAAATAAATAATAGTTTCAGCCTTTTTAAATATCACTTATCATCACAAAATAGAGAACTGATTTGGCGATTTGTGGGGGATTGTGGATTTTGGCTCCCCTCTTTTACATTGGGAAGCAATCACTTCAGGGCCAGTATGCACACACAAGCAACAATTTCAGCCACCAGGAAATCTTTCAATGCAGATGTCAGCATGTGAATATTGTATCAGAATTTTTGCCATAATTCTTTGCATTCATACTGACCATGAAAACATCCTACATAATGCACAATAGTAGATAAGTAAGTAATGGAGGGCAAAATCCACTTATTTTAGTTTTTTAGTGCCTTTTTGTTACTATACTTAGTAACTTACATTGAAATCACACAGATGGGTAAAGATATGATCCTCCAAATAGACTGATGGTAGCAAACACCGTCATTACATGCGTCTCTCTAGTACACATTATTGCAGAAAGCAGCAGAAAACACTGTTTGCTTGTTCTTATAAAAACAAAATTAGACTTTGAGCCTAAACTGACAGCACAAAGCAAAAGAGTAACCAGCTTTATTTGTTGGCTACAGCCCTACTTTCGTCACCTACATTATAATAAAATGCCATAATAACCTACAGTCTAGCGAGGAAACAGCAATGAATAGCTGACGAATGACAACACAAAGATGTAAACAGAAAACAGGTGGTCATTTGTTTAGCATATACAAGTAAAGCAGTCTGGATGCTGGGCTTTGCCTGAAATCGCGACAGGTTTGCTCCAACTTGACAACATATGTACACTCTCACTTTGGGGGAAAGAAATTGTCGATTTCACTGCTACCCAGTGGAGCTTTCTAAAAGGCTAGCTTGCTCCATCATTAGATGCTAAGTTAGCTGCAGCCACTTCCAAGTATGAAACATCTCTCACCAGTTCACACGGTGCCCCCACACTCCAGGCGGTGCTCGCATAATACTGCTATCCTGCACGGCCAAGATGAGCGTTGACAAGCCTCGGCAGGAGAGACACTGATGCGAGAAAACCTGCTACAGAACTAGCGTAGTGTTTACCCAAACAGTGGCAGCTCTGAGAACAACACTTCCGCACCGAGAGGGCAGCGCGACGGAAGCCGACGAGCGCGATTGGTTATAACTGCCAGATAGATGGTGCCTGCTCTCTGGCGGCCTTAAGGGAGGGGAAAGTAAAAATCTGAAGTGAGTTTGCTCAAGTGTCTCTAGCCTCACTTTGTGTGAAATGTTCGTTTTTATAGATGAGACTTTTGTATTGATTACTGCACACACAAATCACAAACCGCATCCTCTGTCTGGCTCAGATTTTAACCCTTACATATTGTTCATTCATAAATTGTTTCTGTTTTAATACCTTCATTATTTTACCTGATGACCCTACCATACCATACTTGCCAGTCTTGGGCAAGACCATCTTTGTTGGTGCTTATATGTGTGTGGTTGTATATGATTGGTTGTCTTTTATATATATATATATATTTTTTCTGCTTCATACCTACCCTATGTTGTTTGTAATATGTCTCCCGATGACCCTGATGAAGGCCATAAGCAGAAATATGTTGGTCTAATAAAAATAAATTATAAAATAATAGTTTTATAAAAACTTATAAAGTTTTGACCATTTGGGTTGAGGTTTTAAATCTTGGCAATTGCAGGGGATGTAATAGAAGATGATTTTGTATTGCATGTAAAGGTCAGGATATATCATCCTTTTAACTTAATTAAAACTATCAATATTCATCTTGGAGACATTATTACTAAATCGTTGGGAGTACTCATTTAATCCAGTATACAATCTGCAAATAATTGTTTTAATGACTTCACCGCATATGCAGAGTTGAGAGTTATTTATGTGTACGAATGTCTGTCTCTGTTGTACGTTAAACAGAATAATGAACATTATTAACTATCATTACTATTATTGCCGATTGATGTCTCTGTCCTCGTTCTTGCTCTCTCTGACACGCACCCGCGCGCACACACACACACACACACACGCACACACAAAACTCATGGGCGTGTATTTCCATATACCAGTTCCTCCTGCATCTCCCAAAATAGCAGTGCAAATATTTGGGAAGCCTCAAGAAAATGGCTGCAGTGAAGTCACCTATAACTCGACAGATAGCGAAAGAAACCCGGGAAATCGGAGCCTCCTCGGTCGATATTCATCTTGAAGACGTCGAGGATTGCTTAATTTACGACCGATATGGAGCCTCTTTTCCTTTCAAGAAATTATATCAAGACAGGAAATCGGTCATAATTTTCGTGCGGGTAGGGGAACAACTTTGTCTGGCTCAGCTTTTTTGATAGGTCATACTCTGCCTAAAGTTACAGCAAGGCGGGGGCTCTCAAAAACATGAGAGGCTTAAGTTTAGTAGGAAATATTTCTTTGAGAGAGTAGAAAGTAGGAAACAGGTGAGCTTCAGCTTTTCTGGACAGATGCACCAACAGTGATGCTATGATGGAAATGGAAGAATGGAGAGATCATGTCTATAGGTGAAGACAGGAGAGCTGGACATTATCCTGCAGGTGCAAGATGGGAGTGTTGAAAGCAAACTAATGTTAAACTGATGTTTCTGTTTTAACCTATTTCAATTGTCTCTGCAGACCTTCTTGTGCTACAGCTGTAAAGAATATGTGGAGGATTTGAGCAAAATACCCAGAGAAACACTACAGGTGAGTCCTCTGGCAGGGATGTGATGGATGCATTCAAGCAGTCTAGTTGTACATTTGAGGTGCAAATCATGAATTGATGTTTTTACAAAATTCAAACATTAATGTGTGTTTTTTGTAGGATTCTGGCATTAGCTTGGTTGTGATTGGTCAGTCTGCTCATCATCATATAGCGGTAAGGAGGTTTGTGATACTAATGACAAATATCAGTGCGCCACATCTGTTTCTGTTAAATCAAGTCTGTTTTATTTAATAGAAGTTGTATCATGGTTGCGGCCTGGTTGCGTTGAGATAAAAAGGGGTGAAAAAAAAAGACCCAAGCACAGAACCTTGTGGAACTCCATGTCTAACTTTGTGTGTATGAAGGGTTTATTGATAACATATACAAACTAAAATCAATCTAATAAATAAGACTTTAACTGGCTTAAAGCTGTTCCTTTAATGCCCATTAAATGTTCTAGTCTCTGTAGTAGCATGTGATGGTTGATAATGTAAAATGCTGCACTAAGGTCTAACAAAATAAGTACAAGTGTTATGTTGATTCAGATTTCAATCTCCCATCTAGCCATTCTGCTCACTGACGGGGTATCCTCATGAAATATTTGTGGACCCGGAGAGGTGCATCTATCAAAAGCTTGGGATGAAAAGAGAAGAGAAATTTACAGACTCAGGTAATGCATTAATATGAGCACAGAATCCAATTGTAGCATACTTTGAAGTGGTAATTAATGGAAAGATGTGTCTTTGTGTGTTACAAAGCTCACCCTAATCCTCATGTGAAATCTGGTATCTTTATGGGCCAGTTGAAGAGTATATGGAGGGCCATGACTAGTCCTGCATTCGACTTCCAGGGTGATCTGCATCAGCAAGGTGGAGCCATCATTGCAGGACCAGGTGAGCTTTCCTGTCTCTCAGTTTTCCTTCAAGCTCTATAGCTTTGTTGCACCACCCTTCTCATTCAGTCCATCTTCCCTCTGCAGGCTCTCAAGTCCATTTTTCTCATTTTGACATGAACCGTCTGGACCACATGCCTATTAACTGGCTCCTGCAGCACGCCGGAGTTCAACAGGTTCTGGACTTCAGTGATAAGCCAAAGATCAGCCATGTGTAGCCAGCTGGCTGCCTGAAAGCGAGCCAGTTTGCCTCACATCAGTTATAAGCACACATGCACATGTAAATATGTTGTTTGATTAGTTAAATAACATGATTGTGCCCCGGCAAATTGCACAAATAAGAGTTTGGGCATCGTTTTCAGTATGACCTCAGTATTTCAGTATCGCCAAAACCTTGGATAAGTCTAAAATATATAGTCTGTTAAACGTTTGTTTTTGACAGTAGTTTCTAACCCATAAAATATAACTCAAAGTCCACTTACTAGCTTTTTCAAGAGCGTTCAACTGCTCTGGTAAAAAAAAAAAAAAGAAGTTAGCAAATGGACTGAGAACAACTCAGTCTGCTGATAAAGACCATAACATGTGGTAAAAACATCCAGAAAATGCTTGTTAGTCTAGATTTTAAATATGCAATCATGTTATGAAAGCTGCACTCTCTACAACTCCTACCTTTTTTTTTATCAATGGCTATTTTTGTGTTGCATATTTTCACATTCAAACACTTTTTGTAGTATAATGGTGGTGGTTGTGGTTGATATTTATGAACACTTGATAATAATAATAGGTGCACTGATGTTAGCCTTATCCCAGTCTTCCTTCTATACATTGGTCACAGTGTTTATTATACTGTCATTAAAAGTGTAGTTGTTATGTCTTGGCTACATTTGTCTGTGTACTTGTTTGTACAGCAGAGGAATAATGCATGGTCATGGATCTAAGACTACATCCCCACGTTATCCATACAGCTGCTGCACTTGAGCAGTGAAGGGTGGGAACTGGACATCTCATCCTGATACGTCACATAGAGGGGATTCAGAAAGCAGAAACCTGCCCCTGATCATAGACGTCACCGCCAGAGAGGCTGGAGCAGGCAACTGTACCTCAGTTGACACACATATAAATACACACACACGCACACACGCAGACACAGACCATCCGCTGCAGGACAGGCAACACGACATGCCAAAATAACACAGCAACAAAACGGAGGAGGTCTGCTGCAGCTGCTTCGGGAATGCCCACCGTGCAACCCTGAAGAGAAAATGAAGCGCAAGAGCGAAAGGAGGCGAGCCGAGTCGAGGAAAAAGCGCTGTGCAGCTCACCACAGCTCAGAGGCGGAGCCAAACTCTGATATTTACATTGAGATTGCAGGTAAGAGTGTGTGCACAACGAACCCCGTCAATTTTCACCCTAGTTGTTATATAGGTGGAGACAGATTATACATTACCGTTTTATATCACTGCTATGAAAGATTTTTTTTTCATCTTTTGACCTAATATGGCGACACTGTCTGCCCCTTCATCGTTGACACACTGGGTTTTGTGTAGATTTGCCTACGCAGTCTGCAGACAAAATACACAAATATCAGAAAGCCAGATTTGCATTAGTAGTCTTGTTAGAGTAAGAAATCACACCGCATCACCTTGTTTTATAATGTGAATGAGTGTATTGAGAGATTATGAGGGATTAAGGTGTGTATTTCTGTCATAAATTATGGTACGTAAACCACTGTCAGCCTCGTCCAACGTTAATTTGATCGTATTGTCCTGCTTCATCCTTGAGCTGCTCAAGTCAGAAAGAAGGAGGGTCGTCCAAGTGGAAATCACTGATTTCATTGGCTGAGGGATCGTCCTAGCAACCGCTTGGGCAACGTTCCCGGGGCCTATCATGTGTCTCATATAGAGAACTTTAAACTAAAAGAGGCTGGGTTGAGCGTGATTGACAGCTCATTCATCGAATCACGTAGCACCTTGCGTCTCTTGCAGCCAATAGAGTCTCGCGGAACAGTCCATTCTGTCCGCGGGGTGGGGCCAGACCGAGATCATTTTTAGCAGAGTGCGCACTTGCACCCAAAACTCCCTTCCTTCTTCGGTTGGCAAGTTTCTTCTTCTTGATAGCAAAGCCAGGGTTAAAAAAATTTCCTTAAAACTTTACACTTTTAAGATACCGTTTTTAAATATTTTTTTAAATCTCCGCGCACATTTTTTTTAAATTTAGTGTAGACTTTACTCAGTAATGCGCAAGTCCTTGTGAAGGAAAACACTCTTCTTCTGCAAAACGTCATGTTCAAAGCTGCAAACAAGATGACGGACGATGTTTCGTCAAGATGTATTGAGTTCATCAAGGGTAAGTTGTCAAAAAAAATACATGCAATAAGTAGTTGTAGACAAAGAGGAGCTGCTTCGGGGGGGAAATGAGAGAAACAGAAGTATGTGTGCATGACAAAAGCAAGTAACAGCCTCTTTTATTATGCCACCTTCCCCCTCCCCCCCTCTCCAGATCAACTATATTTCGCCTTACTTCAGCAAAAGATCAAGAGCACAGCTGAACGACACTGTTTCTGCATAGATGAAGAGCTGTCATATGAAAAGTAAGTAATCAGCTTTATTCCTCATTTGCACTTAGCCTTAGTTTGTTGCATATTGCATTATTTCCATGTGCTTTGCCCCTGACCATTGCACTTCTTAAATGCCCACACCTTGGGGTGTTTATCATACACATCTCCAAGATACGATTAAACTGAGGTGAGCAGCTTTGCACTAAACACATGCATATTTAAATGAATCTGCACTGCTTTTTTAACATGTAAATGTTCTCATGTTACTCCAGGAAGAAATCCAAATAACCAAAATAAATAAATAAAACAAATAAAAGCACATTGCCACAACTACAGTAGCAGCCATCGGTGTGGAGGACAGGGCTGTTTCAATGATTTGTTGTTGAATTGGCCTCAGGAGAGGACATGACTGACCTTTCGGAGCCGTTTCTGTGCCAGTGGGACAGAAAGACCTTCTGTCTTTTTGCAGCTCTTTGTCTTGTTCTGATTGACCCACAGTAACATGAAATGGTTCCAAATATAGTCTTTACTCTGTCAGTGTTTTTACTGTGTCAGTCCAAGGTAGCTGATTCTATCTAGCGAAACGTCCCCGGAGTCTGTCACTGGCTGCATAAATAGCCACTCTGACACACTCTTTCTTTCTTCCTCTCTCAGCTTCTATGCGGACTTCGGTCCCCTGAACCTGGCCATGTTTTATCGCTTCTGTTGCAAGCTGACAAAGAAGCTCAAGGTAAAGTAAACCATTGCTGTTAATTGCACCTCTTGGTGCTGCGGGTGAGAAGTAAAACTCCAGGTCAATCGATGGCTATTTATACCTGCAGTATGTAGACAGAAAAAGAAAAAGTAGGATCATAGTGTATTGCATGCAAATCAGCAGCCCTTTACAACTTGTTTATAGTTAAATTGAGGTCCCTCAATTTAAACATTTTTATTTGTTATAAGAATTAAATTATCTATGATGTCCCTTATTGTGCTTATTTTATATTTCTTTATGTCTCAGTCTTGTTAAGTGATTGATTGATTTTAAACTCTGAAAAGAATTGGTCCAAGCATGTCCAGACACGACAATGGAAACAAATCCAGGACTTTATCATTATATTATTTCATAATATGTTGGAGCGATGTCAAACCCTTACATGTTTTTGTTTTGTGTAAACTGGTGAAACCACTGTTCCTCTTTGTGGAGGCGGTTTGTCTGTTTGGCACAATACCTGATCTTCAAGGCTTTTGGTCTCTGATTTGGGCAGTTGAAATTTGAGCACAGATGATCCATCCTAAAATAGGGCTGGTCAAACGGCACATTAATAAGAAGCTGCAACTTCATATTGTTCACCCCCCCCCACCTCTGTAGGCTGTCTTTGCGTTGCACCTGTTCAAACAGAGCTACTATATCTTGTGGAACATAACTGTGGTGGGAAAATAAATGCACCCATGTCATGTTTTCTTGTTTTTAAGTCACATAAAATGAATATAGCACAACATGTCAGCTCATACTATTGTTATTAATGTCTTTGCATAGTCGATTACACTTTCAAGGAAGAAGATTATATTTTATACCTGTGGAGACCAGAAGAAACAAGCCAATGCTGCCTATCTAATAGGATCATATGCAGTAAGTAGTGTCAACATGTATGTTGCGTGTAGTTTATGTATTTGTATTGTGTCTACCATAATCAGATTTTTTGAAATATGGATCAACATGTAATATAAGAGCTTTATGCTGATTGGAGAATTTTGTACTTGAAGGTAATGCACCTTAACATGATGCCAGAGGAGGCCTACAGTCTGCTGGTGTCGAGGAATTCAACATATATTCCATTCAGGTAACATTTTATATGCAATACTTTGCTCTATATAACTGGAGATATAATAATTATTGTAACTTTTTCAAGATTGATTGTGGAAAAAGGCCAAAATATGATGCTGTTTTCGTGGCTCAACACAGAATAAGATTTCAAGCTCACCAGATTTACAAGGGTCAAGGGTGATTTTCCTGCCTTTACATAGAGGATAAAGTAAATAGAAGGCAGTTTAAGAAGGATATTACAACAACAGAGAGCATTAGATGTGAGATAGCAGTTTGTATCCTGGCCAGAGAAACACTTTAAGAGAGAAAAGGATCCAGCGTATGTTGTACAGAAAAACTATTTTATGTTTCACAGAGATGCTTCATTTGGAACCTGCATGTACAATCTGAACATCCTGGATTGCCTCCGTGCTGTTCACAAGGTACAAGGTCATTTCAGGATTCACTTATTTATCTTTATCTTGCTGTGTCATGCTCTTAATGAAATTAACTTTCTCCTGACCAGGCTCTGCAGTACGACTGGCTCGACTTCTCCAACTTTGATGTGGAAGAATATGAGCACTATGAGAGGGCAGAAAACGGAGATTTGAACTGGATCATTCCAGGAAAGTTTCTTGCATTCAGTGGGCCTCATCCAAAAAGCAAAATAGAGAATGGTAAGTTAAATGTGCATTAGCTTTCGTAAACTGTCTTCGGCTTCATGTAAACAACTCAAAAATGCATTTTCTTTTTTCTTTTTTTTCTTTTTCTTGCCCTAGGCTACCCTCTGCATGCTCCTGAGGCCTACATCCCTTACTTCAGGAAACACAACATCACTAGTATCGTCCGACTCAACAAAAAGATGTATGATGCCAGACGTTTCACAGAGTCAGGCTTCGAACATCACGACCTGTTCTTTGTGGACGGAAGTACACCCAACGACACCATTGTCAGAAAGTTCCTTAATATCTGCGAGAACGCAGAAGGAGCCATCGCTGTCCACTGTAAAGGTATGATGAGACGAAGATGAGATGACCTGCATTCACACTGCAGGACACTTTGTTGATGGGTCTTTCTATACCGGCTGATTTCAGTTGGTGCAACATACTCGTAACAGTGTCTGCAGTCATTTTTAACTGTGTACTGTTCATCACACAAATTCACAGCATCCCTCCTCTTTCTTTCTTTTAGCTGGTCTGGGCCGAACCGGCACTCTGATTGGCTGCTACATGATGAAGCACTATCGACTGACTGCTGCAGAGGTGATTGCCTGGATACGGATCTGCCGACCAGGGTCTATCATAGGACCTCAGCAGAACTTTGTTGAAGAGTAAGTATGTTTTTAAAATGTCACTGCTTAAGCTTTATTAAAAACACTTGATTATATTGCTGACCTTTTGACCTTACTTTAGGGATTTATTGTTATTCTTTGGTTTGGTTTGTTGTGATTTGGTACGACAGGAAGCAGAACAATCTGTGGGCAGAGGGAGATGTTTTTCGGGAGAAGATGCTAAATGAACGAGAGAATGGTAAGATTGGTGTAACCAGAATCCTGTCTGGAGTAGACGACATAACCATTAACGGGAGTAACAAGAACAGGGCATCCAAGAAGGCAGAAATGGAACTGGTGAGTTTTGAAATGACACTCCTGCCATGTTTGTAGAGTTGTTTTTTGTTTTGTTTTGTTATGTATTTCATAAGAAGAAAAAATGAATGAACACACTACTTTGTTTTTGTTTTATTGGTTAATCAACAGTATAATGACGAAGAGGAGAGAAATGGCCTCACACAGGGCGATAAACTGCGAGCCCTGAAGAGCAAGCGGCAGGCCAGATCATCCACAGGGTCGCTATCGTAAGTACCCAGGGAGCCTTGCAAGTCTCATCGTGCATCACGTCAACATGTTGTAGTACTGTAAAATCAGCAATGTATTTGTCAGTCCCTTAGATCATGATGCATATATAGTAGTTTTTAAATAAGAGACTTATGATTTGTTTGTTATATTCATCATTTCGTTGGATGAGTCTTCTCTTTTCATCAGTCTATATTTAGGGTAGTCAGCTGTCCTGTTTGTTCATCATCATTTATTGATGAGTTAAGGACCCAGGAACTATCACTGTAATACTACAATTACTGTTTTTGTTTATTTGGATTAAATGGCACCACTTGCAGATCAAGGGTAATATAGTTTATCCCATTTTCACCCTTTTTATAATCTCAATATATGTGAGGATAAATAATAGGTCAAAGTAGTCTTGAATCAAATATGAAGACGGAGTGAGTGGCAGACCTTTTTCAAGGGCTAGATTGAAGTTATCTGACACACAATCTTCCAGGAAAACAACTTTTTGTTACAGGCTGGATTTAGAGAGGCACAAAAGATGTAGTTAAAAAACACAATGTAAAAAGTAGTTATATTGCTTGGATGGGTTTGTTTGTGTTCACATTATAGGGGACTTCAATGTGTTTTATACTGCAGCTTTGTGTGATTTGGAAATGATCAGCAATTTACAGATAAAGTAACAGAAAAAATTGAAAAATAGATGCATTAGACTTGCATGTTAAATAAAATAAAATAAAACAGTGTGTAGCAGTATAACAGAGCTAGCTACAGTGTCAAATCAATATGAGCAACACAACACAACAGAACTAGCCTTGAGAAAGTACAAACTGATGACCTGTATAGTCACCACAACTTAGAAGTTTGATCATTTAACAACACTGCAAAAGCAGGAGCATATAAATCAACAGTTGGACATATAATGGGCAGAAGATGCCTCTCGTCCTCTTTTTAGCCTTTGCTCTGCAGCAGTAGAATTGCACTCTCATCACTTGGCAGTTGCAAAATCTGAAACTTTGGTAATAGGAAATGGAAGCAAGCATAGAAAAAAATGGGAAATATAGTGCATAATATAAAACCAGTCATTATTCTATTGCAAACACATTTTGATTATTTTCGTTCTGGTATATATTAGCATGGAAGGAGCACAAGGTCTATTATGCATCTTGTGACTGGCCGACTCTAACATGGTGTTCCCACAGGAAGCGCTATTCTGCTAATGCTAACAAGTCATGTGCCCGTATTAGTCAAAGTCCAGATAATTTGTGTCTAATGTAAATCCAGCCGTGGAAGGTTGTGTGTCAGCGTGGCTGAGACTGGTTCACTGGCCTCTGCCAATGTACCCATTTGGCTTTGGCTTTTGTTGTCCCATGTCAGGCAGGTGGTAGTGTTCTGCTGCAGCCTCATGGGTACGGCGTGGCCGATGTGTTGCCTGCCATTGAAAAGATAGCAGAGAAAGGCAGAGAAAGAGTGGGGGAGAGGAAAAAAAGAATGAGAGAGGATGTGAGGTTTTGTATGATGGAGGTAAGTGCACATCACTTCCTTTCTAGCTGATAGCCTCTTCCTGTAGAAACGGTTGCTATGCCACTGAATGGTATGGTTGTTTTTTCTTTCTTTATTTATTTGGATGACTATGGCGTGAAGTGGATATGCAATTAGTGGATGCATTAAATTTCCGCCTTTTTTTTCATTATCTGCCTCTCATGGACACGGAGTTGTTCTGCTTTGATATCAAGGCTTATCTAAGATATCCTCCAAGTTATAGTAGCCTGCTGTACGGCACCAATTATTCAACTAATCACAGTTTTGCATAAGATCTGGATTGGTTGAATTAAATCTTTTAGTGCTTGGCTTGCACTACTGACTTGGCACCACTCAAGGAAAAAAAAATGTTTAAGCAAGGCATTGGCTCTTAGTCTTTGTTCTGAGCTGCAATAGGCTTTTTTGTTTATTTAAGTAGCTAACTCGCCTGTTGAACCATTTAAGCTGCACATGTTTTTTTTAGGAAATTGCTAGTAGGACTTGGATGTTAGCTTGAATGGCACTGTTAAGATAGTAAATGTCCCTGGATACTCATTTTTAATATAATGAATTTTCAAACGCCATATGTGAGCTTTCAGACAAGGTATTGGGATGAAAGCGGGTTCTTATCTGTTCTCAGGAGGGAGATTTTCTCACACTTCATATGCCTTATCTGTGTGTGTGTGTGTGTTGCTACACAAACATCTAATTTCCAGCTGAATCTTCACCATCTGGCTCCACTGTTTGTTTTATTATGTAACACTAAAGTGCATGTTAAATTCCAGTGACAGTTACAACAACGATTATATGACAAGTGTTCTTCATCTCCTCTGCCTTTTCCATGCATGGCAACCGGCATGATACCCTTGGACATGCCTCTGTGTTCGATATGTTTGTGTCTAACATGTAATAGATGTTGGGCCGGGTTCACTGTCTATTGCCTGTTGTTTTTTCCATTGCTTTTGTGACTGGGTCAGTGTTTACATACCATCTGAGCTTTGTTTACTCCTTCAGGTCTGCCTCTCTGCCTGCTTTTTTTTTTTTTGTTAAGTGGTCTGATTTGTGGAACAAAATTTGATAACTGTAGAATCTGATAACTAAGTATTAGAACCTTTAATTATCTTATTTATTTGTAGTCAACTGTACAATAGTCACAACTCCTCATTGTTTAATGTAAATAATGGGATATCAGCCTATATAAAATAACTCTAAAACATCAATATGTTTCAAAAATTCCCACAGCGGTCAGGTTTTTAAGTATGTGACAAACTGCTAACACATCAGAACAAGTGAAGAACAAAAACTTGCTGACTGACACTGTTGGATGCAAGGCTCTATGAATGGCATTTAATCCAATCCAGTCCCAGTGGAAAACCTGAACATCAGAGGCTTTGTGTCCTGCCCGGACGTCTCTTGTCTCTCCTTCCTTTCATTTCCCCTTTTTTTCCGTTTGCTCTTGTTGGATTTGTCCTCCTTTCAGATGGCTGGTAGCCATGCTGCTCTCCTCCCTGTGTAGCCTTGCCCTGTGGTGGATTGTGTATGGCCTCCCTTCTTCCATCCTGCATTTCTGTATAGACGAGTTAGGATTTCAATGAGCTCTACCGCCTGTCAGCCCCCAAAAAACCTGTCCTGCCCCCCTTCTGGAGCTCTAACTGAGAATGCTGTAAGTGAGCCCCCTGTCTCTCTTTAATTCCCAACCGGAATCAGAAATTTGTTGAAAATCATCCTTGTTACTTTTATTCTTTCTGCAAGCACTGTTAACTTTGAGCTGTTCGAGTTATTTTTATTTTGTTTTTGTTAAATATAAAATCAATAGAGGCTCCTGTTTTGTTGTCACCATTTTTCAGCACATAATGATGTTGCAGCAGATTGTTCCCATCCTCCTATCATCCTTAAACATCATGCTTTGCTTATTATTGTGAAGATCCAGTTGTCAAAAATAAAAACCTCCAGAGCCAGTTAAGTCTTGTTGCTGGAAATTATAACTGTGTACAACAGCAAATCAAGTCACCCAAGTTGTTTAGCGCCACCCACAGGCGGTTTCTTGTACTTTCTTGGCTTTATTAATCTCACCTGGCTGCTGACGCTGCAATCTAAGCAAAACTCTAAAACTATCAGTTGTATAACCTTCTTGCCCATCTCCATACAACCTTGCCCTCCTGCCTCCACACTGTTATGCCACCTTTCTCACAGTTCTCTGCATATATAAAGTTCACACGCATTTTTACTGTCGTGTTGCCTGTGTTTTCACAGGCAAGAAGAGAATAAGATTCACACCAGGTCATCATCATCACAGTCCCTGAAGTAAGGTTTGCTGTGCACGCCTATCATGCACGCCTAGACTCCTATGTATTGATATAACATGCTAAAGTCTAATGATGACATCTCTGTCTCTGCTCTGCAGCAGGGTCATCTTGCAGGCCAGTGGTCAGGGCTGCAAGGCCAGCGTCAACCCTTTGGCTCTGTCTGACCATTCAGACAGCAGAAAGAGGACCAGAACCTCACTGCCAACCAATGGAGTAGCTGGCAGGTAAGTGACTGGATTAACTCTCTCTCTTCTCATTTACACAGAATTGCCCTTCACGTATTATAATAAAAGGTAGTGCAGCACAAGAGCTTACGTGTAAAGACTGTTTTTGGAAGCAGATCAAAGATGAAACTTCGGTTGTCCTTTTTGTGTTTCTGCTTAAGGGCAGCTGGAACAGGGAGAGTTTGTATTTGAAGAGGGCTTGTTCAGTCTAGTTTAATTTGTCTGTTTTATTGGTTTAGTCATGTCTCAGCTTTACTTAAAAGTAGGGAAATGCATCTCTTAAGATTTATAACTGTTGTAACTAAACTATATCCTTTTTAAAAATTATAATTTCACATTTATTAATGGAGATTTCACGTCTGTTAAGACACCAGAATCAGTGGTTCCGAATAATATTAAATACTATTTTGGATAGTGTTTTATCTTTTTTTTAAATACTGCATATTTTCTATTTACTGCATTAATAGAAACATAGTTAATTGGATACTACATTGTGTGTTGATGTGAAGTTGACACACAGTTGAAAAGCAACCAAGAGGCTATAGTCACTCATGGATTCTTGCAGAGTAAATTAACAGCTTCCCTTCTCTCTGCCAGCTCCCTGTGCCACACCAGACTGGTCAGGTCCCTAGGCAACTTGCATGTAGTGGCTGGCGACAGGGACCCAATGTGTTGTGAGCCTTGTGGCAGCCACAGAGACACAGCCAGTGCCACAGCCAACACATGCACTCTCATCAACTTAAACATGGCACAGGTCCACCTGCAGGCAAGCTCCCTCAGACCCGCTCTGAGCCATATGGAGGCTTGGACCCCTTTTGCAAACAAACTCTGATATATTTTTATGGACTTCTCTGTACTCTCCAAATAGGCAAAGTCGTATTCAAAATGGTTTCTGCCCAGTTTTGGCAGCAATGGGATGATTGGATCTGTGTAACAAAGTTAAAGATCAGCTCATTAGTGCCTATAAATCCAGCCAAAATCCAGAGGCTCAGTACTCTCTCCCTCTTTCTCCTCTGTGTTCCTGACAGTGGTTATAAATGACCACTTAATGTACTTGGACTGGGCTGCATCAACGAGGATTAAACAAAATTTAAATTGCGGTTCATCTATAAATACTTTTCAATTTGATGTTTTGTCTAGTTGTGAATAAGAATCTCACTTTTAAATGACATTTCCTGAAGGAAAGATTAAAAAAAAAGGACTTAATTGAGATACTCAATAGATTTGAAGAATTATTTTCCTGTTGAATCTGCCAACTTTTGACAGACAAGGTGAATTTGCTAGCTTGCAGTATAAACAGTATAAATAAGCAAGATAATTCATTTATTGCCGTTTTAGCTTAATACTTAACATAGCTGTGAAAATAGATAAAGGGTTCTCTGTCGAGTTTCTAGTAAACAAATATGTTTTATATTCAGTTTCTCACCAAAATCACTGTGTATTCTTGAGCTCCAATAAATGTTGAATTTATTTCCTTCCTCATAGAACATTTATAAAAACACTTTTGATACCTGCATCATTTACATCCATGCTCACTAGCTCACAGTCTTTTTGGCGTATTGCTGCATTTCTTCATGCAATATTGCCACCGATCAGTAGAACAGCCTAAAGTGTATTATGCTGCATACATGTGTCCTCATGCGTGCCCACAAGATACAAACGGAGAACAATCTTACAAAAACACTGCTTCATAGAATAACCAATGGTCAAAATCTCCACAGGGTACCTTTAAATAAACTTGTCAGTAATTAAAACCTTGATGGTGCAACCCAGCTAAGTTCTTCTTAACTCAAATGTTGTACTAACATTGCCTTATTTTGTCGTGGACTCTTATTGTTCCATTCTTGGAAATTAAGAATAAGAACTACTAACATTTTTGTAAATCTGACCCTGCTTCCACACTGCTGTCAAGAGACCAAATGAAACACTTCTGTCAGTGTCTTTCCTTTGCGTCTTCACTAAGAACAGGGAAGTTGGGAGAATGATGGGCTATAGCTTCTCTGGTCTCTGCTGCTCACCGCGTCCTCTGTCTCTGCCCTGTTATCACCACTCTGTAGCAACGTTTGCATCGTTTACTGCTGCTAATCTGTAACATTTCTTTCCTCCTCTTTTCTATTTCTTGCACACAACAGACGCACTGTCTCCAGAGGACGTAAAGCTTGCAGCTCTTTGCAATCAATGCGATTTTCCAGGCTATGGTATCTATCTCCTTTTCACTTTCTGTGTTACATTTACTGTATTTTACATAGAATCGTCGTCTTTGTAATTATTTAGTATTAAGCATTCTTACAAGCATGTTTAATTCATATGCATAAACACTGATTGCATGAATGATGTTGACTGGTGGATAGTACAGTATAATTCTGTGATGTCTGTCCCTTCTTGTTTTTATTTTTTATTCATGCTTTCTTTCTGTTTTTGTTCTTTAGTCACTCCATACCCAAAGCTAGAGCTCCTCTACTGCGGTGAGCACATGGATCTGGAAATCCAACTTCTATACAATAGATTATTTTGAGAAGATTACAACTAATTTTAACCAATGTGATATGTAAATCATTTAAAGTTTGATTACAAGTTACCCATAAGACACTTTGGTTTTTATATTTTTTTTTAAAAACACAGCATCATGAAATAAATAGTCTAATCATTGCCTGGTTGTTCATACTTATCAAAGCATGCAGTAGCAAACATCAAATTGAACTGCAACCGTCAGACCGGCATGTGAATGGGTGAAAATGAAGTCAGATATTCTGCAGCAGATAAAAAGGTGGGAGATTCATATTTGTAGATGTTTAGATGGATGAATTCATGAGTATGAAATCACCTGGACACGAGTTTAGGATAAAACCTGCTGTTGGTCCTTTATGGCTCATGGAGCAACTCCCTTGGTTCACATTAAACTGAAGGATCTTAAATCTAGATGAAGTATTGCAAGCATCCATCACATATTACAAGTACTGCAATTGTGCACATTTGTACCTCCATTCAATATCTGGCTTGCTTTTTTATTCATTTTCTTGTGAAACTTCTGTAACTGTATTTCAAGACTGTACATATGTCAACATTTGATATACTCGGTTTGTATTTTGTAAATATTTTGTACTATGTTGTAATCATGCTATAAACAAGTCAATGGTCCTAATCGGGCCTAGTCTTACTCATGTTCATAATCCACTAAATGCTGGCTTTGAGCACATAGAATCATACTTTTTAAATAAAATGTACTCCCCAGTTTGGCTCTGGATGTTTAATACTTGCACCAATATACTTCAACTATTAACATAAGATTTATTAACCTTTACCGATTTTGTATCCATAAATATTTTCTGAGGGCAAAGCAATTTGTTTTTATGCAGAGTCACAGGACTCAGACTCTTTCCTGGCTGAGTACAGTTGGATTTTTGCCTATGCAAAAAAAAAAAAAAAGTACCCTAACTGATCACATTCCCTACTTTTTGGTAGCAATTATCCCAGTTTTATGTTAAAGAAATACAGCTCCAAAATAAACTTGCAAAAGCATTTATTCTCCACAAGTCAAATGCTTAACAGTGCCTTCAGTGCATTAGAACAAAACAAATCAAAGTACAATAAAACCCCAAACCTTAACAGCAGAAACACAAAAACTTGTGTTTTCTATCAAGTGCAACCCATTTTCCCCACAGGAGCTAAATGAAGTGAACCATTATCTTCCTGTTGATAGTGCCGGGAAGTCTTCTGGGTCATCGGGGTCAGGAGCCAGTTCGTCCTCCTGGATGGAACCAACACAGCCATTAGCGTCAGATTAAACCTTTTGCTAATATTCTGGGTGATTTTCTGTACACTTATGCTCCTATTTTGGTGTAGTTAGTAGTTAGTTTTGTGAATGAGGCATAAAATTAAAATTGTGCCAAGAGACAGATTTAACCATTTATTTAGTGCGACGAGTTGAGAACATACCTTCTCCAGTATGGGTTTGGGTCTCTCTGGGCGACTCGTCGGACCACCTCGTGCTCCCCTGCCTCGACCCCCACGAGTGGGGCGACCGAGACTCCCGAAATTGATGTCCAGGAGGGAGGTTATGTCATTGACAGACCGGCGGAGGAAGTTGCCATCATCTTCTTCGTCTTCTACAGTCTCCTTGAGGTTCTGAAGATGAAGAAAACCCAACACCACCACATGGAGAAACATTTATTTGGAGCATCTGGCCATCCAGTGAACAAATCTGTTTTTGGTCTCCACTAACTTTACATACTCACCTCAGTGCGCTTTGACTGGTGGATGACTTTGGCTTTAGAGGGAATCTTGTCCTCTGCTTTGCGGATATTAAACTCTGCCTTGGGTCGACTTATCTCCTGCAGGGCTTTCCATTCATCCAGGGTCATCTCCATGGCAACCTGGACCACCATCTCTCCATCCTCCTCTTCAATTGTTCTATATGAGAGGAGCAAGCTACATCTTTCAGTCCGCTTTGTACTCATGTTGTATAAGTTTGGTGTGATATTGCAAAAATCAAGGGAGATTTTAGGAGGAGGACTTTGAACTGGCATATTTTTGGTAGCCAGGATGGATGCATTTTTAGAAAAAAAAAAAAGAGTCAGATAAATTGAAACATTGTTGTAACCTGAAGATCAGCAGCCTTTAAAATGTAACAAAACATGCATGATTTTTACAAATTCAATTTTACTAGCGCTGCAACTTTTAGTCGATTGTCAGAAAGTTATTCAGCCATATGCTTCTTTTATGTGATGATTTGCTTTGTCATATACAACAATGGGTTCTGGACTATTGGTCAGACAAAACAAGACACTGAAATGCATCTTCCTTGAGCTGGGGGAAATCATAGCAGGCATTTTTCACAATTAATAGACTAGACGATTAATTGATTAACCCAGAAAATCCATAATGAAAAAATTTCAATTTACATAACATGAGCGGGGGAAAATACTGGGAATGCACTCCAGTACACCATCACCACCCACTACAACCTCTAATAAAGGATTATCACATTTCTGACATCAGCAAACACTAAAAATGTATAAGCTTCATAAAAGTAGAATGGCAGGGCTGTTGTATTGGATCACATTTGATTGCACAGGTTGTTTTTTTTGGTTCATCAGTTTAACAAATTTGGACTAGTGGACCTTTCACTGACTGATCTGTCACTGGACAGTGGGGCTGTGGTTGGGATACATTTGTGAAGGAAGCTTGTGTTACTCACGGATTCAGGTTCTCTTCCTCCGCTGGTACTTGGGGCTCCTCAGATTTGACCGCAGCATCAGACGTCACCTCCATTAACTCACTTCACGAAACCCAGGGGACAAGGACAAACAGACAATAACTCTATCGTGCCCACGTTTATAAATAGCCATTTCCATGTTGATTAAAAGTTCACCAACCTTGCAGTTTCTTCAACACCCCCCCAGTTCCAGGGTCCTCTGCCTCCACGCTTCTCTTCAGGGGAGATACCACTGCAATAAATGTTAAAAAAGCGTAAATACAACTTTATGAGAAATACAGCGAGTGCAAGTAAACAAAAAAGGCCTACGTTCCATTGTGTCGATCATATTCTCTTTTGCCCCTCAGGTTAAAATTGTCCGGGTTCCTCGGGTATCCTCCTCCACCTCTTGCTCCTCTCCTGCCTCTCATCCCTCCTCTGCGGTCGAAATCTGGATTATCGGCGGGCCTAGGGGACCAATCAGATTAATAGCAGTTTACTCCTGTGACAGCTGGTGATAGGGTTGATCACTGGTTTTGTGTCTTCTGTGTCACAGATTGATTATGCAACAATAAGGGGAGAATAGTTAACTCTTAGTTAATTTATCAGTGGTGCCAACATGTGTTTCCACCTCAGGTTGTATCAGCTCACGTACTTAGAAATGGAAAACTCCTTGGGGTACTCCTCTTGGTTGACCCTACGCTCCCTGAAGACGCACACCTTCGTGCCTCTCTCCTCGTTGCCATCTCCACTCTCGTTCACATGTCCAAAACGGGCCTGGGGCTTACGAACTGGGGACAAGGTTGGGTTACTGAGACATACTCCGTTTACTTTGAGTTCCATTATATTGCTCTGATTTACACAATTTGCAGACAGACAGACATCTTGTGTTCAACAGTTAGTCCTATAATCACAGGAAATGTACATATTTGGGGAAAAAACGATTAAATGACACACTGTTTTAAAAGGCAATACATGCATTTGGCTTTAGATAACCCATGTCGAGCAGTAAAAACAACACACAGCGACCTGGAAACCCACCCAGACAGCATGCACATGTGCTCAGCAGCCTCGCTGACCCTGCACCATCAGCAGCTGACACAGCCCAAGCAATCTGGCCACTCTTGGCAGGACTATCCAATCTAGAAATACTCGCAGCTGCAGGCATTATGTGGATGTTGGGTGTGTAGCGGTGATGCAGCCAAGCTCAGCTGCCTAGCTTTACCTGGAGCAGGGTCTCCACCGTCCGACGCGATGGGGACTCGTCTGTCCTTCTGGGATTCCTTCTGGCCAGGTTTCTTCTGCTTGTTTTTCTTATCGTCCCCGTGCTTCTTCTTCGTCTTCTTCTTTTTGTCTTTCTCCGTTTCCACTTCGCTGATCAAGTCGAACGGGTCAGCATCGTCGTCCAGAAGATTTCCGAACCTGTTCGCCACAACACACCCGTAGGAGTCCGGCAACATTTTTTAGCCTGTGCGTGATGAAAGTAAAAGAAACAAGCAGAGTTCAAAAGCTGGTTTCCTGTCTCACACTCCCAATATAAACATCATATATCAAACTAGCAAAATCAATGGAAAAAACAAAAACACCGTTTTCCTGCCAAGCTGCTACAGAAATGACCTGCGGTCGGTAGCCTACTTCAACTGCCCTACTACACTTGCAGCAAATGCCCGCAGCACTTTGCGGACACTTTTTAAATGTTCGCACGTGTGGCAACAAGCGACACCACGCCCCTGTGCTCATCAATAGGCTGCCGACTAATCAATATTCATCGCATTGATTGATTTGGCTGCAGTCCTCTGCCAATGGCGGATGTTTTTTTTTTTTTGCTTAGTCAGGTCCTGTAACCAAAGTTGGACGGGAATTTAAATTATCAGGAAATGTATTTATGTAAAAAAAAAAAAAAAAAACTAGCAATAAACAAATAACGTTCAATGTAATTTCCATTGTTTATAATATAAAAAAATAGTCGAAAAACGATGTTTAAATAAGAGTATTGTGAGGATATAACAGGCAACCGTTAGCTATTTATCTAATGGCTAACTTTTGGGTAACCATGGTAACACTATTATAAATGGAAGATAGCTTCAATTTGACGATAAAAACCTCAAACTGATAACTGGCCAGGCTAACGTTAGTTGCTATCATACTAAAATAATGCAGTTTAAAAGCTAATTTTTAAAAAAATGGTAAGTTTGCTTTGTAGTTCTGTATGCTAACTACTTATACATATCAGATGATTTTTACCGTTAGTAAAAAGGCACCTGTCATTAGCCCAGTGAGTTTTTAATCTTTAACTTTATCCTGTGTTTATCAGTCGTAGCCAGTTAAAACGGATTACTTCCGCATATAGCATATGGTTATTTTCTTTTCAAAATGCTATATTATTAGTAGTTACTAGTGCAGTAACTTACACCTGCTGAGTAGCTTTATGGAGGCCAGTTTCAGTTGTACTTACTTCGTGCAATGCATTTTAACGTATGTGTGTCTATTTTAATTTAAGTAAACATTTGATTAGTTAGGTGTTGAACTCAGCTATATTTAGGAATACAAAGATTTCTGTGTAGACTTTACTTTTCCTTTACTCTCCTTTTTTAGCACAATCTGAATGATAATTCAGTATGCATATGTGTATGCAAGTTATATACTGCACAGTTTGCCCTAAAATGTGTAAAAAGTGCAAACTCCCAAATTAGGCATAGATTAATAAATGATTATATGTGTGTGTGTGTGTGTGTGTGTGTGTGTACATTTACTGTAATATTCATAATATGTGATATGTACTGTAGCAATGTACTATGTACCTCAAACCCGGATAAACTGTCACTTTCATTAATAGGATGAGTCAGATAATATTGATATTTGGCTCCATCTAGTGGTGAAAGTAGAAAAGTACAAGTGTGTGGTTGTTGACCTACATACAGGAGGGCTTGAGGGCCTCAGGCCTCTATTAAAATGTGTACCACAGTGTCAGCATAAATGCATGTCCAGAAATGTTATTAATTATTACTTATTAAAAATATAGTGTAATAGTGTACTGTACATACTAAAGCATTCAGTCTTATAATGCAAACACACTTTGAAATGATCATTGCTTTAAAAAGAAAATTCACATTTAATTGAGTTTTATGAGTCTGACATACAAATGTTTGTATTGTTTACAAAAAATCAGTGTTTGCTATACAATAATGTTGTAGCATGACGTTCAAATATGTAAAACAGGATTGAATATTTGTCATGCAGAATAGATAGATAGATAGATAGATAGATAGATAGATAGATAGATAGATAGATAGATAGATAGATAGATAGATAGATAGATAGATAGATAGATAGATAGATAGAAACTTTATTCATCCCTTTGGGAGGTTCCCTCAGGGAAATTATGTAAATACCACATGTATAAATAAAATCTGGACTGTTTAGTTATAATCTGGATGGTGAAGGTAAATCGGTTCTCCTTTTGGCACCAGGGCAATAATGTTTTGAAGGTATAGTGCAGTGTTTAAATTAAATAACTGAGTGAATGAATGAGACAGGCAGGACAGGTATTCAAACAAACATAATTTGTTTGAGTCATTTATATGAATTATAACCCATACATTTAAATGGAACTCATTTTGATTTAATATCTAAAACTAAATATTACATGAATCCATAAACTTATACACTAACAGTCAGTAGAGCAAAAAGTGTCAGTTGATGACCTCATTAATTGAAACCTTCATGTTTCCAGTATGTGTAAATGTGCACTTTATTATTCTCCAAAACTTTTGAAAAGCACCATATGGGTTACTTTAGGTGGATTTTTATTTTAAGGTAAGATCAAAGTTAAACTATTTTCCAAAATTGCAATCATATTTGACTAAAACAATTTCATATAACTTTAAGTTTCTATTTCTTTCTCTTCTCACACAGTGCACCCTTTGTTCAAGCATTTCCGCCCTAAATGATTACGTAACTTTGGCGCCTCTGAGCCACCGTTTCCCTTCCCTTTAAATTGACCAAAAATGTAATAACATAAACAGACTCCTCAGCGCGGGAAAGGGACATCTGCTCGTCTGTAATGTAAAATTAACCGCCTTTCAATCCCATTGGCTCAATCGTCTGCGAGCTTGCGGCTTTACCCCTTTTTATTGGCCAAACGTAGTGTCCGCGTGCAAGAGCGCGAGTCGAGCGTTTAATCTCATTGGACAATAGAGCTCGCTCCTCTAAGTATAGGACGTGCTCGGTGGATACGTGGATCATCCCATTGGATGTTTCTGACAAGTAAGACTAGAAGGCTGCAGCTGATTGGTCGGTCGACGGCGGGCGCGAGTTTGCAACGCGGGACTGTCTCCTGTGGGCGCACACAGGTCAGTTCAGACGACTCGCCGCGTCAAAGAGGAAACCTACCAGGAATCTGTATCTGTGACTGTATCTTCCGCGGATATTTTGTAGCAAAGGACGGATTTTTTTTTCTTTGCCTCTTTGGAAATGAAGGACATATTCACTCCAGATTGATACGGCGCTCATTTTTTTTAAACGACTTTTACCCATTGATTTTAAAACAATCAAACAGAAGTAAGGCTTTAACCAGGTTTTTACTCGCTTTTCTGACTTCCACTGGGATTCTGACATCTATAAGATGGCCGACAACAAGCACCCGCAGGTTATTTTTTGCGACGACTCGCCTAAAAGAGTTTTGGTGTCCGTAATCAAGACCACCCCGATCAAACCTACGAAAGCAGAGGCTCTGACGCCGACAAGCCCTGGTTTCAGCGACTTCATGGTCTACCCGTGGAAGTGGGGGGAGAACGCCCACAACGTGACTCTGAGCCCGGGCTCAGTGAGCGGTGCCTCGTCCCCTACCGGAACCCAGACGGCCAGAGAAGCGGACACAGCTCATTCACCTGACCACATCAAGGTAGAAGCTGAACCCCACTGAATACAAACTGTGACATACAGATGGTGTTGCTGCACAGGCTGAGCTGCACTGGCCAAAAATATATAGTATAAAAGTATAGTTAGAGGTTGTTGACAACACTGGATTACATTTATAACAACGTGTATAATTTATAACTTAGTGTAACATAACAACTTGCAGCATGTGTAACTGGGTCAGAGTGCATATAATATGAGAATATTGATATTTTAAAGGCATAAACTAATCCAAACGGAATAGTTGGTGAAGATCAGTACAGTCTGGAGGTAAATAACTGTTCATATTGTTGAGATTGTAGACAATTTAAAATAATGGATTTTATGTATTATGTATGGACTCAGCCTTAATATGGCCGGGGTTGAGTCATTTAAAAAAAAACGCCCGCGCATAAGGGTGTGACATGGTGGATTTTAAACCCCAGTTACTTCCTGATTCTGCAGCAGCTGCTCGCGTATGACGTCTCGTCGCGCGCCAAAACTTAACCGGATGTGAATAAAAGAATTGTAATGAACAAACGTGCTACACTGTAACCAACGTGAGTTCAGCTAAGGACATAATGATCGACATTTATGTTTCAATGTATCGAGTACAAATGTGTAACTAATGTGTACTGAATACTTAAAAGATACTAGTACTAATACTGAGGCATATATGTATGTAATAAAAGTAGTTTCAACATCATGTGCCAGTTAAATTATACTCTCTGAACTTCAGTTTGTTTTACATTTATTTGGTCATATTTGCATGCTGATTTTTTTTAAAAGCTGAAACTGTGTATTCTGGTGTCAGGATGGTATCCGCAGGGGCCGTCCACGAGCTGACACTGTGCGGGAACTGATAAATGAGGGGGAGTCTTCATCCAGCCGCATTCGCTGCAACATCTGTAACCGGGTGTTCCCCAGAGAGAAGTCCCTCCAGGCTCATAAGAGAACACACACAGGTGAGTTCAGACAGAGAGACACGCCTAGTGCATATTAACAAGCTTATAATGATGTATTATTTAAAAAATGTGTATAACCTGATGCTAAGCATGAGGGGGGCACAGCTGTGAAAGCATTTGAAAATAGTATAATAGTTATGATAATATTATACCTATACAGGAAAATAATACCAATACTTCCCACCCTCCAGGAGAGAGGCCCTATCTGTGTGACTATCCAAACTGTGGGAAGGCGTTTGTCCAGAGCGGTCAACTGAAGACGCACCAGCGGCTGCACACTGGAGAAAAACCCTTTGTCTGCTCAGAGAAAGGTGTGTTTTACTGGGCAATCAGCATTTATTAATGATGGGACTGTGATCTATCACACTGTTTTTTTTTTTAGAAGAGACTGTGCAATTACACTGAATGAACTGTTGTTGTTCTAGTTGATCTTTTGTACCTTGCACTTTTAGGTACTTTCCAGTGTGACTCAGTTAGTGCGACTGACTGGAGTTTATAATCTGTCGAGGGTTAGATAGTTGAAGCCTTTTGGAAAGTACCTCAAATACACAATTGTGATCATTTCATAGAATGTGTACAATAAATTGTAAATAATAATAATAATAGTACTAGCTGGAAGTCACCACAAGATTTATGTAGTTAACATAATGACAACAAAATGATTTATTCATAATTTCAATTCTAATGACACTAAGAAAGACGACCTCTTGTGATTTACTGCATATATTCATATCTGTTGATGTTGTTGGTTTGCTGCTTTTTTCCTCAGGATGTGGCAATCGGTTCACACATGCCAACCGTCACTGCCCCAAGCATCCTTTCTCCCGCCTGAAGAGGGAGGAGCCAAAGGAGGGCCAGGGGAAGGCCCAGTCAGTGGACAACAAGGCTGTGGCAGAGTGGCTGGCAAAGTAAGTGGCTGCGTTCATATCAGCCGAGATGGGTTTGCAACCTGTTTTGTATAAAGAGCTGAAGTTTTAGAAAGAATGCATAGCAGAACTTTAAAATATAGCGTGGTGTCTGGCTGACATTTTAGGTTAATATGCTCCTCTGTTCTTGCAGGTACTGGAGAACTCGCGAGGAACGTGCACCTACAACCACCAAGGTCGTCAAACCGCAAGGCAAGGGGAGAGCTGAAGACCAGGAACAGCAGGATCCCATGGAGTTCCTTCAATCTGATGAGGAGAACGGGGAAGAGGAGGAGAACCCGGACGAGGAGAAGGGAAACCAGGGGGGAGCCGCCAAGCGCCGTCTCCAGGAGCAACGAGAGCGTCTCCACGGTGCTCTGGCACTCATTGAGCTGGCCAACAACCTGTCTGCCTGAACTCCCAACTTCTCCTCAAACCCATATCCCCATTTCCCAATCCGCCTTCCTGCAATGCGTGCTGTAGCTAGAAATTATCCATGAACGCAGATCAATGACTAGTTTAGTTTATGCTATCAAGTTGTGAAACCAGACTTTGAGCTGAATTGGCCTGAGATCAGTGTTAATGTACAAAAACATCTATTCACCTTTACAGCACCAGGAAGGCACAAGCTAAAGCACCTTATTCAGCTTCCATTTTATCTTCTTAGGCTGCTATTATTGTAGATTTGACTATATGAAGAATGTCTTTCTTTCTTCTGCCTTCTGAAGGCAAAGGAAAAGAGTACCTGTTATGTTTTTAATTTGTTTTGTTTGCACTTTGAAGGTAACGAGTTTTTTTTAAAAGTATGTTGTGAGTGTTAAGAGCGTGTGTATGATTGATGTATATATGGATTAAGCTCAGATGGACAGAATGATACAGGGTGTGGTCAAACATAGGAAATGTAAGTTGCATTACAACTGTCAGATGGCCTCTCATCCACGCTCCTAGGTTTCATCTCTAGCGTCGTAAGCACAACTTTGCTGCCACTGATGACAGCCGCGGTGGTGGCGGCGGCGGCGGTGGTGGTGGAAATGGACGATTTCAGATAGTTTTCGCCTCACCTACTACCAACTCTTTCCAAGGAGTGGTTGTGAATAGGTGGACGGATAGAGACAAAAAGTCAAGTGGAGCCGGATCAGTCTGACAAGAGGAGGCTTGGTCATTTTTATATACGAAATGAGAGGTGATCATTGCAAGCCTAATCCAGAAGTCTGGCGATGGCACAAACTTTCCTAAAAAAAAAACAAAAAAACCCAACTTTTGACAGCGTCACCACTTCTTTCAGTACAAACGCACGCAGTACTATCCGCATGACATCACCAGAGATGCACTACATGTTTTCTGGTCTGCGTACATCAATATTCTACAATATTTGGAGAACTTGAGTACTTTGTAGGACATGCCATTTACCCATTTTTTTTACAGCAGTATTCCTCATAAGATACAAGAAACATGTATAAAGTCTGCAGGCCAGAAGTTGTTTTTTTTTTGTTTTTTTTCAACCAGAGATATTTTAACAAAGCATGATGTCCGCCATCTTTTATATTAAAAGGTGGCAGACCAGTTATGATACGTGCATAGCATCATGGTAGTGTGTTGCACCATGTATGTGTCATCTCATTTCAAAAGTTTAAATTATAAGATATTTATTTCACCATATATTTTTTTTTTTTGTTTCAGATTGCTGACATCTCTAAAGGGAAATATTATATCAGACACACACACAAAAAAAAAGTTGATAATCTCAGCCGTAGTGATTTAGACATCCCTTTGAGCTAACATGATTTGTCAATTTTAAGACATTTCGGGCCATATTGAAAGAAAATTGAGCAGTAATGTTTTGATTTTAGTACTTGCAACCCCTATTAAATCTTGGATTAAGCTTGCAATGCACTGAGAAGATTAGATTACGTGTCGAGGAAAATGGCACTTGTTATTCATAAATTGATGTGTAATTCTGGGTGTTTATCTTTTCTTTATTTTAAGCGACACTACATCATTCAACACTGTATGAAAAGCCTTTCATAACTGCCCTGTATCTGGTTGTTTTTGGGGGAAAGCTGCACCTACAACCTGTTTCTCACTCTTGTCACTGTAGCTGTGATGTTTGAATTTGATTTACAAATTGCCCTTTTTTTTTTGGATTTGAGATGAAACTGGAAGGCAAGTGAATTGTTGATAATCAAAACACCAAATGATTTATTGTTATCGCGATTATAGCAGATTTTTTTTAAGCATTTCTAACCCATAGACTTATTTTGTGGTTTGAGAAAAAATTATGGCATTTAATATATACAGATTGTGTTTGTTAGAATATTGAGTGTTCATGGTTTTTGCTTTGAGAGCTTTGACATTGAATTTTTAGTTTCAGTTATCCTTTTTTTTTTTTTGCTAACATCCTCCAACAGTTTTCATGTTTGACACGTGTAGAGTGATCCTGCTTTGCTTGGTAGACATTTTGTTACACATTTTTAAAGTTAAGATTTCTCTGACAGGCTGTCCACACTGTTGAACAATTGTTGGTCTTCAATAAACATTCACTGAACCGGACCCTGAATTAATCTGTTGTTTATTTATTTATTTTTCATATAATTAATTTAGTAGTGGAGTTCATTAAACATCAGCAGTAATCAATTGATTGATTTTAAATACATATAAAAGATACAAAAAAACAGTTTTCTCCAATATGGAGCAGGACAGTGTCACCAAGTGGTGAATAATGGAACATCGTCCATCTAGTTTACAGAGTATTTCCCTGTAGAGTCTTGTGCAACGGGAATCTTCAGCTCTTGTGTTTCTTCTGTGTTTCGTCCAGATGTTTTGTTATTAAAGGTCAGATATGAATACCAAACTCCACCTGACATGCTGCGAAGCAAAAGATAAAAAGGCAATGAATTGAAACATACGTGTCACTACTTGCCTGTTACCTGAAGTGATTGACGAGTTCACCGAGACAAATAAGCTTTAGTTAAAAGACGGAAAATCTCTGAGCGTGTAAATCCTTGTTTTATTTCCTTGGTGATCCTTGAACATTATAGATCGGCACATTAATAAAGTCGTCTTTATTCTCACCTACATTTAATTTTTTTTGGCTCATTCAATATTGATGTGGAGCTCGATCCAAAAAGAAAGTGAAAGAAGTTTTTTTTTGTTTTTTTTAAATACTATTAATATCACTATAAGCTCCTAACAAAACATGTTAGTTGTAAACTGAATAGATTCTTACCAAATGCTGAGGCCCAGGAAGTTTGTCCAAGAGAACAGGTAGTCTCCACCCACAAAGATGCCAATGAAGGCTACGGCAACGTTCTGTGGAAATGTTATTTTTTATGTAACCTAAAAAAAAGTAATTTTATTTTTTTTAAATGTGTACACTCAGGGTACGCTCTATTCCTATCAGTGTGCTCTTACCTTTATTGCCCCCACCACGGTAGTCGTAAGCGCTGAGTTGTAATGGCTGCACAGGACGATGGAATACATCAGCACAAACCTGAAACAACAGAACCGAGGCTTTTTTAAAACTGGGTAGGCTACGGCAGTAATGGAAGTACAGTATAAATGAACAGTTTTCACTAAATTAAAGTGACATACCCCATGATGCAGGACATCAAAAAACAACAAACAAATGTGGCTTCAACCCAGTCTTTAAATGTGACTGCCTGTGGATCAAAATATACAGGTTTGGTCATATAGTAAAAGCATACATGTTTCAGTTTTTTTAATATAAAGCTATGCATAAAGATACATAGTTACATACTTTGTGTAAGTCTCCAGTAAATGCACTTGCCAAGAGAGTTGGTATGACAATGATTAGCGCATTGTAAAATAGGACTCCATACTTCCCAAGGCCCTGTCAAAAAAAAAATTAATATAATATTAGAGATATTATAAGGGGGAAAACATCAAACTCACAGATCACTTATGGACATGTTAAAAAGATAAAAACCTACTGTCCATTTTTTTATTCCATAATTATGAAAGCATATGTGTTAAAGACATACAGATATAAGCTTTTAGTATAGTTTAATCACATTGTTTCCCTGCAAAGTTACTTGTGAACATTTAAAATCACAATCAGGAATACAATAAAATGTAGGATAGCTTTTCATAATACCAAAGAAAACCGCCTGTATGTACGCAAAACGCGCAACGAATGTTACCTCAGTGTCAAGTTTCTCCTTTGTGTACACACTGCTGGCGGCAGTGAAGGCATCATTGAGCAGGATGAAGACGTAACCCTCCACGTCAAAGGCCAGGTCAGAACTAGAGGAGAGATAATGACTTTGATGTGTTTCCAATTCAAAATCAATCGGTTTACTTTAAACAGAAATGCAAAAAACATACCTCGCAGCAACCATGGCACCGAGGACGATGGCCAAGACACTGTATACAAGCCGTCTTGGAAATGTTTTTCTGAAATAAAAAAAAAGAACACTTTAAAGAATACAAATCAGGAATCAACACACTTTTTGTTTTTTTGATTATTAAATTATTATTATTAATTATTGCAGCTTTACAAATCTCTAACAGTAAAAATAAAAGGGGATAAAATATACCTTAATACATATACTTCCAGGACCATTGTCATCAGTATTGTGAATTTCCGTAATACTGTGAACATGGGTAAGCTGTGAAAGACACAACATGTTTTGTTTTTTTTGGGAAAAAGTCTCATGAATGAGCTACTTTGAAACCTAAAGACCAAAATCTGCTAAAAAAAAAAAAAAGGATCACAGTGAAAACCGGTTAAACCTGAGCTTTTTGGTGCTTGCCAGTCCTGTTATGTGATTCCCAACATACAGCAATGGAAGAGGGAAAATCTGGCAAGAAAATAACCATATCAGATTTCCTTTTTTTTGGAAACCGAATACAAAAATACATACCGAACGGCCTGAGAAAAAAAAAAATCTTACTTTAAAGAGAATACTTCTGTCAAAATCTTGAAACTGGACTGTGTTGCTCTTTTTGGCAGCATAAAGGACGACGACGGTGGTGACCATCTGAAAAAGGACCAAAATGATATGAGGTGAGGTGTGACAGACAACATATGAGGGAAAAGATAAGGCAAACCTGAATTACTTTTTACCTGACCAATTCCTAGACACATGTAGGACGGAAACCTGCACAAAAAAGTTATTTATTAACAAATCAGACCATAAATAGTGTGTACAGACAGTATAAATAACCTACTGACAACAAACACAACACAGCGCCACCTACCGGAAGCCCGTCAGCACTGTTTTATTCACTATGGTGATCAGAAACGAGCTGCCGGCGTAAAACAGAGCAGATAGAAACCTGAGCAGCCCCGAGTGTTCAGCAGCTGGTTGGCAGACCTGGGCAGACATCACCAGATCCTGGTGATAATAAAAAATAAATAAAAAAAAGTTTATATCTGTATATATTTTTGGAAAAAGGCGAGGTATTTCCTGGTGTGCTGCCTGTTTCCTACTTGGTTGTTTCGTGTCAAGCAGTAGTAGCAGGAAAAGGGAAGAGGTGGGCGGGCCTCCCCCCGCATTTAAAATCAGCAGTTTCACTTGTTCTTCGAGTTGTCAATCTACCAGGTAACGCTAAAACATACAATAGCATTAAATTAAAAAAAAAATAAAAAATTATATAATTAACAGTAGCTGGAGTTAACTATATATATATATATATATATAGCCACAGGTCATTAAATAATATCAGTTTATTGTATGTTTTTATATGCAAAACTTTGAACTTCATGTACTGTCAGTCACTTTGTTTATATTATAGTTTAGTTTACCGCAAACCTGTCTGCCTGTCTGATCTGTATCCATCTAAAGATAACTGTCAAGTAAATCCACTTTTTTTAAAAAATCTTTTTGTGTTATGACTCATACATTGATCTTAAAACAAAGCCGTGCTCACCGAATATGTTCTCCAGGCTATTTGTGGTTTGTTGCATATGATAAATATGTATTTTTAGCATTGAGGAGAACTTTAATAAAAATCAGATTCACTTATTTAAAACCAAAAACTGTATGGACTATTGTATGGAGCATATGTTGTGTACCATCTGGCCATCTGTTCTATGGAGGGAAAATTTGTCTTGGACTCAAATGCTGCACACACAAGCACTAATTACATATATTAAAACATATGACACAACCAGCCATAAGAACAATTAATGGATTTACACAAGCCCTTGTAACATATCAAAGCTGTATATTCAAGGCATGATGTGAGAGGGTTGTGCAATGATAAATAGGTGTCACGTGATGGCATTGTGCAACACATTTTTGTTCAGCTTTACCGAAACTAACTGTGAACATCAAATAAAAAGCATTTATCATGCTTCAGTGAGCATGTACATGTACATTCTGCAAAACTGGGCTACGCTGCAACCAAATCCGCTGTTTGGAAGACAGTTTGGCCTATTCGAAAAGTAGTGTTCACTATGCTGCAGACAAGAGATGTGTCTAGAAAAAGACAAATATATTAATAAGGAAAATGTAAAAAATAATTATGTTAATACACTGAAAGTCAAACCTATTATACTTATTATTATTTATATTGTATGTGACATTTACAGAGTCAAGCGCTATGACAGCCAAGAAAAATAGCAAGCAGAAACGTGCCTGACAGCTGTGTCAAAATAAACACATTTGCTATTGCTTCAGTTGGCATGACACTGTGTATATGAACAAAGTCACTCTGGCAAACCTGAGGAGTCAGTGATAAAATCAGTTTATTAGTTTTACAGTATGCCAACACTCCTTTATTAGCTAGCAGTATTTCCACTAGGGCGCGCCACTGCACTCTGTGCCTACAGTTTGTTTGCTACACATTGAAAAAAAAAAAAAACCTGCATTCCTTTTCACATAAAAAAGATCCAACACATTTCCCTTTGCTGAGTCACAGCCAAACCTTTCTGACGGTTAAAATGCTATTAAATGCCAGGAGAATTAAGTTGTTGATGGGAAATCACCAGCACTCAGCTGTGACATGTCTATATGGGTGTTACAGTAATTTATGATGTGTCCCTATCTGGTACCTTTATCTAAAGTCACGTGTCAGTGGTGGGAAAGTACTCAGATCCTTTACTTAAGTAAAAGTAGCAATATCACAATGTAATATACTAAAAGTAAAATTCCTGCATTTAAAATCCTATTTAAGTAAACGTTTTAATAATATAAGATCTTTAAGATAGGATGGTTCCTGATCTTTGAGGGCTTTGTAGGATAAGGAGATTTTAGCTGATGTGACGTAGGTGGAAAAAAATGCAGTTTTTGATATTTGTTTAATGTGGGCGTTAAAGGACATTTCCTAATCAAACATAACTCCCTTATTCCTTATGGTGGCACTAGAGGCCATGTCACCTAGAGTAGTTTTATCATTAGAAAATGTGTTTCTAAGGTGTTTAGGGCCAAACACAATAATAGTTTTGAGTTTAGTAGCAGAGAATTACAGGCCATCTTCACGTCCTTAAGACATGCTTGAAGAAGTTTAGTAAACTGATTCATTGATACATATAATTGGGTATCATCTGCATAACAATGAAAATCTTTTATTGTTTCACACACAATTGTCTTTTGTATTATCACCAGAACTGTCTCAGTAATACTTCCTTAAGCAGCTCAGCTGGGATGGAGTCTAAGAGACAAGTTGATGGTTTAGATAAAGAAATTGTTGAAGTTAGTTCAGGAAGGTCGATTGGAGAAAAACAGTCCAAACACCCATCAGGCTCCACAGCTGCCTCTAAGGTTCCTGTGTTCATGGACAAATCTGTGTTAGTTGAGGAGGAGCAGGAGGTGATGAATTTTTATCTCTAAAGATGGAATTGTTACTACTAAGATCTGTGGGAATACATGGATCAGTAGACTGATGACACTTTTTTTTCAGCCTGGCTAAAGTGCTGAATGAAACCTTTTTTCTTTTTTTTTCTTTTTTTAAAGTGGTAATGGAGTCGAGCGTCATTTGCAGTGGACCTGAGTAGAAGTACCATAAAATTGTATTAAAGTATAGTATTTCAGTAATTGTGTACTCTCTACTACTTACTGTTGATTGATTTGGATTAAAGGAAAAACAACAACTGGGCTGCAAGGTGAAGATAGGAGGGTATGGAACCGAGGGGGGCTTACCTGGGACGCCAGGTATCAGGAGTGCCGGCTTACCACACAGAGTGAAACATCAAGTCTTATTTACATAAATGAAACCTATGCAAGTAGCATCTTGTAACTGACGAATCACATCTACTGCCTTACTTTCAGTCTTAGATGATGTAAATGTTCATCAAGCTATTTCATTTTTTAGAGAAAAAAAAAAAAGCAAACAGTTAAAAAATTTAACTTACAGTTGCTTAAAATTTATGACTCCGTTCTCACATTAGAGTTTTTCAGCAGTCTTTTATTTAAGCAAGCAAGAAATCATCCAATAATAGGAGTAGGAATAAAATGTCCCCTATGTTAGATATGATCTTTACAAATTTGACAGGCTGAGAGGTGAGAACCCGAACACATGTGTACAGTAATAGGAGTACGTGTGATTTATCATCAAAAATATTATTCACTTTATTAAAAATAATATATGAACTGAGTGAAATATGAGTCAATATGGCGTTAAAGATAGTGTCCTTAGATGCCCAATGAAAGCTCAGATAATCAATTATAATAACTTTTTTTTATCAGTATTAATACAACCGCCACCGATAAATCAGCATTGTGTTGTATACATTACTTTGACCACACAGATATATTTGTATGTCTCCTTAAACTTTTATTTCAAAAAGCAACATTCTCGATATTTTGACCGCATCTGAAGGCACACACAAAAAATCAAATACAACAAAGCAAAATCAAATGACATTTTACAGAGATTTATTTTACCACTCATCAGACTAAATATAGCGAGAAGCTGCTTTTATGGTGTTAAATGACAATACAGAAAAAAAAAGAAACGGGATAGTTGATGTATTATACAAGTTCTTAAAAACAGCGGGGAGAGATTGTTTTTGTTTTTGTTTTTTTGACTCCACAACTCAGTGAGCAGTTTAATGTTTGTTCATCCACTTGAGCCATGTCAGAAGTTTCTTCACCCTGGGATGAGCACATATGGCATATTTCATGCCCCTTACATGCAGTCTATAGACACACAAAAAAAGAAAGTTTCAAGTTTAGTTGCAAGTTTATACTATATACAGTACAGTGCAAATGTTTTAGATGTTTAGATTCACCATCAGGGAGGCATCTGATCGAGCCCAAATTTATCCTGCTGCATGACAACAACCCCAAACATACAGCCAGAGTCACAAAGAACTATATTCACCTACACTAACGGATGACATGTTCTTCATATGCATATATGAAAGCATCGTTTAGAGCAAAGCAATCATTTAGCTTATTGTTGACCTCAGTTACTTACATCAGTGCAGAGATGTCACAGGCACCGTTGCTTTCCTGCACATCCCATCTTTCAACTCTCATCAGGGTTTGCACATGAACGTTTCTTGTTGATGCACAGCATTTTGGGATTCTTGCTACAATTTGATAAAAAATGATAACAAAATTTTAAAAACACAGAAGAGCATGTGCATGACTTATTATCAGATTAAAAACTCTGAATTTGCCATGAAACTGAGGGTCCTTACCTTCAGTGGAGGTGATGGACAAAGCACACAAGCAGACAATCGCGAACACAATTTTCAGATCCATTATGGTATGACAGGAGGAAATCTTGTCCTTGCCTTTTATAGGCCTATACCAGCCCTGAACACACACCTGTGCACTCACACAGCCCACCACACCCATCCACACAGGAGTGTGTGTGTGTGTGTGTGTGTGAGAACATGTGCTCATGCCAGGAAGGTTACAAGTCTCTGCAATGCAACGACCACAAGGTAATAAAAACAGCAATGACAGAATAATTACTCTGACATGTGTAAAAAAAACAAATGTTACTTTCACTTTGAGTTTTTCCATCTTGCCTTTAAACTGCTGGTACTAGTTTAGGGTGTTTTACCGGTATGCTCTGCTCAGACAGGCTCCAACAGGTTAAATAGACACTTACATAAACACTGCTCAGCAACTGCCAAACACCTAGTGTTGTGGAAGATAGGATATAATGTAGGTCACTGGTTAAACGATTATGGTTAAATGGTAGCAAGAAGCAAAATGATGCAAAACAATGGTCAAACATCTGCGTGTAAAGGGAAGAGAGAAACAATCCTGCAACCAGAGAGCCTGAATTCAAACACCTGAAGCATTTTTTCCCGCTGACACTCAATCCCGACCCACCCTAACCTGCTCTGCACCCGCTGACCTTCACCATTGACAAAAAAGTCAAAAGTTACTCTGCAACATATTCCTCAAATAATTATAAAGCAATAAATAAATAAAAAATTGGAGAGGAAACGTAGCTGACCTCGCAAATGCCTTATTACAATTCTATATCCCTCATAACCATCTGATCAATTTAGGTTATTGATGGTTTGTGGAGTTTAGTGAAACTGTGGGATCAGAAGTATTCTTTATATTTTGTTGAATTGTCATAAAAATAAAAACACTTTAAAGTTAAGCAGAATGTATAATGTCTGCTTAAGTTAGTCTGTGGAAAAATAATTCGATGACGACATATTAAAGGGGTCAAAAGTGCTTGAAACTTGAAATTATTTTGCATATTCTTTTTTTAATTTGTCTCCCTTCTGTAGAATGCTTTCATAAACATCATTTTGAGTGTAAAAATTATTGCATATAGTGCAGCGCAGGGGACGGCGTAATAGATACTGTTGATTGTGAACTGAAGTGTCTGTTCCTCTTCCTTTGGATTTTGTTGTGGCTGTTATGTTGGCACAAAGAACAGGTAATTTTTCAAACTCTATTGCATATTGTGCAATTTCAAAAAGTTTGGATGCATTACAGTTATTGACAGGAAAAAATAATCTCTTCCCTGAACATTTTTTTTCTGGTAGCACGGATGATTGATTTCTGAAACCTGGAAAGTTGCCAGAAGCACATAAATTAAAACATGTCATTTCCACTTCCAACCGTCAAACCGTGTTTTTCACAGATGGCATTTTGACATGCCACAATAGGAAAAGCAAAAATATTATTAATGAAAATGATCGAATTACATTTAGCTGATTCAGCTTCGGGGTCCTGGCAACGTGCATGTTAGCTCACCGTCACGGCTTAATGGGACACTTGAATACAATAAAGCCATTGCTCGTGTGAGCAAAACCTTTATCATTCCTACCCCGACAGGTCAAAATTTCTGTTGTGAAAAAGGCCTTGTTAACAAACCACTCATGTTGACTGTTTTTGTCCTATTATGTTGCCTATCTGGTATCATTTAATGTCAAAAAAAAGAATACTATTAAATAATTACAGGTCATTTCAACTGTAGATCTCAGTTAACACTTGACTCAGTTATACAAAAATGGGTTATTCTGGGAGAAAAGAGTGTCTCTGCTCATTGGCTACTTCTACACAAACAGACCTACAGACCCACACAGTAAATAATATGACTATTAGAAATCACTTTCTTTTATCTACGCAATTTGACATGTTGAAACACAACTGAGAAAAATGTGTGATTTAATGGTCTGTTCTGAAAGGCCAGCTTTTGTTGTCCCTTCTTGACCATTATTGTTTGTTCTCTGGAAAAATGAAGACCTAATTAATTGATGAATAAACTATAATTATTATACCTGATTTGTCAAGAGTAGCTATATATGCTGGGTAATAATACATTCCTTTGACCCTCTCTCACACACACACACACACACACAATCAGTGAGTCAACTAGGAGTAAGTGTGAATATTTTGAGCCTGGGACACAATCTTTTTTGGCAGTGATACAGTCTATTGTTTTTCCCTTTTTGATTATACAGTAATATTTCTACTACACAATAAGTAACTGCTCAAGCGTTGTCATTTAGCTGTTGATTTATTTACACTGCTATAACTCTTTTATTTGAACTGGTGTGTAATATCCTCTCATTTAGAATAAAATTTGTTTACAGTATGTGCATTAGTATATACATTTCTAAAGTTGGAACAAACATGATATCTACTGGTGATTCCTCTTCCCCCCAGAATCTAAATAATGCAAGCTGTCTTTTCAGATACAGAATTAGCACAGCAGTAGGGGTTAACAGAGATCAAAGTATGACTTGTCATTTTATTGGTTTAAGGATGGATTCTCAAAGCTTATAGTGGAACGGGGAGGATGTTCATTTCCATTGCACCTCCAGGCCCTGAGGGGCCGAGGGACCGGAGATACAGTATCAGTACTCAGTCTGTCCTCTGGTGGCCACATGCAGCAGGCGCAGCAGCAGCTCTGCAGGTGAGCCGTGGGCTGGTTCTGAGGCCTCGTTCTCCCCCAGGCAGTCAGAGTCCACCACACAGCTCTCTGTCAAATACAAATACAACTTTATTCAAATTCATACCATACTAACTCTACTACAAGCGTGAAATATTAACAATTAGACCAGACTGTACCTGAGTTACAGCAGAGTCCTGAAGCAGCGCAGTGTCCACCCTCAGATCCGCAGGGTCTCCCTCCTGCCTGGCAGGGGGTGAGCAGGTAGTTCTCCTCCACGCAGTGAGCAGTTTCTGGGGAGCCCAGCAGGCAGCCGAGGCTCTCCCCGCAGCAGATACTGGGGCCAAAGCAGCGGCCCCTGTCCCCGGGACCACATGGCATGCACTACAGGAAGAATTGCATAGATATAAAAGTTTTTCAGGTGCTATAAAACAAGTAAATTATTATAAATAATTATTATTTATCCCGAGAACTATTTTGGATGCTTCAAATACATAAACTACTTCCATCACATACACTATTGATGATGTCATTAGCCAAAGAGCTGATCCTTAATAACAGGAAAACATCAAGTCTACCTTGTTTTGCATGCACTGATTTCTATTGTGTACATGTATCTCACTACAGTGTTATCATAAAATTGCATAAAAGTGCAGTTGTATGAGCCACAGTACATGGCACCGTATACTCACAGCTTGTATGAAGAAAACATATTGTCTTAAATTATTTGTCATATTTATGCTTCTGGAAAAAAAGATCTCATTGCCAATTTGTCTTTCTGTGGGGAACACAAAGTGTCAATATACTTGTATATAGTTTATAGCTTTGTATATACTTATACTATTTTTTATCGTCTTCAATATTTGAATACTTCCACCCAATCATGTTCGTTTACAGTGCTAAATTAAAAAACTGGTGGATTATTTCTTTTTCTTTTTTTTACAGTTTACTTCAAAACTACTAAAGACTAGAAATCAATAAACACTATCTTACTTAGTTCACACAAATGTATACTAATTTTACTTATCATACTGCATTATTTGAAATGATACTTAATATTTTGAAATTAAGTTTGTTCATTTCCAGTTCTATATTTCCAAAAAAAGAAATAAGTCATCATTTAATGCTCCTCACCTGTCTGATTCCAGTCTCCGACAGTGCTCGTTTTCCTCCTCGGGGGCAGTTCTGGATGTAACAGGCGGAGGACAAGGCGAAGAGTCCCAGGACGCACAGGGGGAACATGGAGTGAGGCATCGCTGCTGGTTGAGATGAGCGCCGCGCACCTGGATTTCCTCCGCCTGGTGAGAGTCTAACGGATGGATGTCCCGGTCGACTCCTCACTTATAAGCAGATGGACATGATCTGACAAAGCGACCTGACACTTGGATCTGACGTCAGTGTCGCGCAGTTCTGCTCCACACATCCACGTGTGCCCGAAGGCCACCGGCGTGCGCGCGAGAGGTCGCGGCAGATGTGGTCGTGCATCAGATGTGTACCATCTAACAAATGTACACGAGAAAACAGTGAGGACAACAGGAGATGCCTTTTTTTGTATTCAAGACTGCGCCACACTCACTGGAACAAGTTTGGTGAATAATATGAGGTTTGGTGGTAAATACGCACTAAAATGACATTACATGAAGAACTAATTGGAGTTTGAGGACAACTAATTACATTTAAGCGCTGATTAAGTACATTTCATGACGATCATGCAGAGTACAGCTGCTCATCACTTTTTGACTTGTCACATGAAGGCAACTCTGCTGGCATCATGACAACCTCAAGGTCACACAAATTATGCTGTTGGAGTAATGTAAGACTATTAATGAACCAAACTTCATTAGCATTTGAAGTAAACATAAATCCTTTGGTCTTATTATTCTGTTCTGTGTCTTGTTGCATGCTTAGGGTTGTGTCTCATCTATTAACTGTTGTTGTGATGCTGATTAACAAATGGAAAAACTGAGCATCACTGCAGCGGGTAGATAGATATTAACCAGATCTTTAATTACAGTCATAGCATTCAAGCTTGATACTTTGAAAAAAAATACATGTGGTCTCAGCTTGGTCTCTTATTACGCATTACTGTACTGAACAAAAGAAGAAGTTTAACAAAATATCTTTTAAAAAAAATAAATGAATGAATGAATCAGAAAGTCGCCAAATGTCACAATTTGTGAAATAAAATGTATGTTTGAGGGTGAATTTACATATTTATGTATGACATTTATACAGCAGGAGAATAAGATACAGCTTCAATAATAAATATATATATATATATATATATATATATATATTTATTTATTTTACTGATTAATGTAGCTTAAGTGTTTTAATCTACCACCAAATTTAACCTGATGTTTTATCCGTCTCCGTTTTACATGCAGAAAACTGATTTCAGGCTTTGCTCTCACCGAGCGGATACAGGATCATGACCTTGGTTAAGCTTAATGTTGTCAGGGAAACCAACATATAAATTATGCTGTATGTGATTGTGAAGCCGAATAAATACTGTTTTTTTTTTTCAACTCCTTTTTCTACACAGTGACATACACACAAGAGGTAAGTAGGGTGAAGTGTTAAGAGGTACAAAAAAAAAAAAAAAGACACTCAGGAGGATGGGCACTATAAGCTCTGTTGGAAACCATTGTGTGTACAATTTATGATGCAATACTGCACCTTGAAGGAAACATGGAGGAAAATATAGGAAATAAATGAATTATAACAAGATTCCAGACATTAATGCTGCTCGATTAACACTTGACATTCAAATACGTAACATAGGATATCATGCCGATATATACATATCTGTTCCAATCGTTACATTTTCTGAGTGCATTTACCGTTTTAAACAACTATACAAGTTTAAAGGGAATGTAAAGTGGTGAGTGAAGGAGGGGAAGAGAGACCAAGACAGGGCTAACATGACATCAGGAGGACGGCTGAACAGCTGAGCGTCTGTTTCATCACAATGACCACACAGCCTTGGTCTACTCAATTTCTACTTTGAGTTCCTCTGTCCCCGAAACCTTTCTTTGTGTATCCTCAAGACATCTACAAATTATCTGTATAAAGAACCAAGGCTGCAGCTACAGTCTAATGCTCTATGAAAAGGTGGAGACGGGGGGTGGAGGGAGAAGACAGGAGAACAAGATTGTCTTTTTTTTTTTTTAAACATTATTTTACTGAATGTTTATGAAGGTTTTTGCTTTTGCTTCTACTTTTGTCATGTCACACATTAACGGCGTAGATGAGAAACAAAAGAAATACTACAACTGAAATGGCTGTAGAATGAAACTTGACAAATGAAGACTATAGTTAAGTTAAACAGTTTTATAATACACCAACCATGAGAAATGTGACTCATCTGTGAAGATATACTCTATATATCAAAGAGGCAGCGTAAATCCAAGTTCATAATCCATAAATAATAATAATCCATCTAGGATCTATACTTTAAGATGTAAATGGTCACAAAATTGAAACGCCACATCTCAAATATAATTCTGTCTTCACCTTGAGGACAGGCTTTAAAAGTTCGTCTTTTTTTTTTTTTACACCACCTGTCAGTAATGCACACGTATGATGTCACTGCGCGAGCTCTGGCTTTGGCAGACGAGGCACAAGATGTGATTGGATGTTACTGTAGTGACCGAGTTTAGTGGTTGTGATTCCCTCCACAGACAAGCACGGCAGAGCAAGTGACCACAGGTTAGACGGTAGACAGGTGATGCCGATGTGGAGTAAACGGAGACAACACAGGAACACGCAGAGCATGTCTTCTCACCTGGCAAGCAAATGTGAGGGAGAAAGTCAACAGATTTACATTCATTTAACAGTAAATCAGGCATCCATTTCAAATTCTCAGACATAGCTATGCTTTATACTTTTGTGTTTTTCAGTGCATTTCAGGAGTTTATTTTTTGCATTTTTTTGTGTAGTGTTTTTCCCCAACTAGGATCCTCGTATGTGTGATCCTGTGAGAACTGGAGAAACCGTGATTCTAACAGTCTGGGCAACCAGTTGAATCTATTCTAAATGCCATGGAAGCAAATTGACTTTGCAAAAAGAGTTTTAAAGCCATTGTTCAAGAGAGCAGTATGTTTTGAAACCCAAATGTTTCACAGTGGATTTTTACAAGTCCTACCTGTTGGTATGCTTGAAGTGCCTGCAGTCTGACATTGCTGTGAGCCGTCAGGTGACTCAGAGTGAGGAGTAACCTGTCGCTGCAGTGACAGATTTGATGTGAAGGAGGGTCGGCCCCTCAGGGCAGAGAAGAGGGCCTCATCCAGGCTCGCTGACAAATGCTGCTCATGAGAGCTGCAGCCCGCAACTGAGGAAACAAATATCCACAAAAATATAAAACACACACACACAAATACACAAATGCACTTATATATTCAAAGAAAATGTCTATTCTCACCTGAGGTTGTATCATTTCTTGGTCTTTTTGTTTGAGGTAGTAGTTGCTTCTCAGCTGTCAACTCTTCTGTTGACTCTTTAAGAAATCCACTTAGATCTCGTTTCTTTCTCCTATCAAACTCTAATTTACTATCATTGGTTAGATGATGGGAGTCAAACGTGTAAATCCCTTTTCTTGATGAATGTCCTGATCCAGTGTCTTCTATTTGTCTAGTCCTGTTTGTGTTTTTTGTTTCAGTATTATACTGGATAGTGGTATTGGTTACAGAGCTTTTACTGGGACATGGAGAGTTGTTTTGGGACTCTCTGTCCACCACAGAAGTGATGAGCCTTGAGGGCTGTGGATTCTCTTGCTCCCCTTGTCTCCCCAACATACCCTCCCGTCTCACGCCGCCTCTCTGCAGGATGAAATGGTCAATGCGGCTTTTCAGTTGGGGATTGGGGAGAGGCTGTGAGGTCGCAGTGAACGGGACACTAGTGAAGGGGTCGTTCGGGAGTCGACCCCATGTGGCTTCCCTCTTCTGGTACTCCTCCAGGGTAGTGTTGTCTACTGACACACCGCTGGGCAGCAGCATGGGCAGCATCATTACCTCCTGGGTTATGGGGTCAAGGAAGTCTTCTGGGATTGAATGATTGCTAGAGTCAAACAAAAGCCAGCAGAGAATTATTGATTTATTATATTATTTCAGTATCAGTCTTTATTCTAAGACAAACATTTATAAAGAGGAAGGAGACTGAGAAAAGATGTTGCAGTGATTCACAAAAACATACCTTGGAGTTGTTGTTGTTGCATGCAGTGGCTGTTTGGTCTGACTGGCAGAAGATGGGACAAAAAACGCAGGTCGCGGCAGTCGTCTTTCACTTGCCTCATGCACTCTTTTAATTTTCTCCACTTCATCTGCAGGGCAGCAGCGAGCAGGTTGTCCCCACACAGCCAAAGCCTTAAGCCCCAGTGCAGATGCAGCACCGCCAAATGGCACAGTCACACGAAGTTGCGTAACGGAGCCTAATGAAAGTAGGCCGCGGCTCCACAGCTCCTCCTGCCGACAGTTAGCAGGTCTTGGAGGCGGAGTGGAGAAGAACGGAGGCTGAGGACGAAAATGTGAACGCGAGAAACAGATTTGGGTTTCCTCCCTAAGCTCGCAACGGCCTACCAGTCTAAACTCGGGCTCAGAACTGCTCGATTGAGTGATTGACTGAGCATGCTCTTTGGATTTGTGCCCCCTGTACGAACTTTGTTGATCCAGGGCCTCTTCACCCCTACTTTGTCCATGACCAGTCACATGACACTGGTGTCCATTGAACTGACGAGATTTGTTGCCACGTTCTTGTTGTTTTTCTCGGTTCTGTACCTGCATATGCATTTGTTCCTTTCGCTGGTCCTGTTCATGGCCTTGACCTTTACCATAATTCTGGGAAGGTAGCGGATCAGAGCTGGTGCTGATCTCTAGTTTCTTGCAGACCTGTCCTCGGTCCATACCCGAGGGCCACAGCTCTACATCCACCCTGCACAGCTCCACCTGGAAGCCAAACTTCAATGTCACCTAAGAGGAATAGACCAAGAATGGATGTTAATGATAGAGATGAATACAGAACTTTTACTTCATTTATTAAAATGTTTAAAAAAAAAAACTTTACTGTGTTGATATGTGAAGCTAAGTGTATCTTAAGTAAGTCTATTCAAGCACAACAGCATCATCTCACCTGGACTGGTGGACGTAGGAAGTACTCCAGTTTAAAGCCCCGTCTCCGGACAGCAGGGTCAGCCGACACAAGGTTTGTGACATCATACCCATCTGCACACAGCTGCAGTTGGGAAACAAATAAAACAGGAATTAAAAATCTGCAGTGGAAGCAAACATAAAATAAAAGTTTAAAATATCAGATAGTAGACACTGCTGATGGTGAATACTTTTCCCCAGCCAGAATCAAAGATGGAACTTCATATATCATTTTAGCAACAATAGCAGTTTACTAAATATAATATTCAATATTTGATATTATAATATCAAATATTTCTGGTGTATTACATGACAAACCTCATGTGTCTGTCAGGCTAAGCTTGTTTACTATAAAGGTTTGTAAGTGTTTAGATCATAATAGCTCACAAAACAACTTTGATTCTAGAAAAAAACGTTCAAAGTTTCGAGCCTCGTCTCATTGAAAGTGTGGCTCGCAACAAGTTCACGTGTGACCGAATAATACATGATATCCTACAAAACTGTACAACTCCAGTGACCAAGTGACAATATAAGGAATGATGGCACAAAGGAGAGGTAAGAGAGGAGTAAAAAAAAAGTAGTGAAGGAACATCTTTGTGTGGAGAAAATACAACCACAATCAGATTACAAAATAACAAGAACATAACAAGGTCAGTTGAGATTCAGTCTCCCACACAACACTTTGTCCCCCTTCTTCTTTATTTCCATGAATTTGTCCTTCATATCAAGCCTGTTTGCCATTTTGTGTCTGTGTATGCCTGTCCGTTTCAACACATATTGGACCTACCTTTCTTTAACTTTTGAAGAGGTGAAATTAAATTTAACAGTGCTCTGATACTAACTAATTGTTTAAGACTTGAGCATACAGATACCCTTAAATTGATCTCAATACCAATAAAGTCTTTTCAATTCAATATGGACTTCACCTTTATGTGTTATGTACACTGCCTCCACTTCACCACCACAGACTGTATGGGTTGTAGCTGCTGCCGTAGTGAGCCAATCACAAGTTGCATTAAATTGGCTGTGAGCAAACCCAAATAAATAGTTCTACAACTATAGTTTTCTTTTAGTTTTCTAGATCTGGATACAAAATGAATCGAATGCAGGTATCATTTGACTGGATAATTTTCAACGTTACATGGTACTGGGTTATTACGGTTGATATATCTTAAAGATATTGACTACTGATACTCCCTAGTTGCCCGTCATCTGGGTGCTGCAGCAGTACAACCCAATCAAGTAGAACAAGGTACAGTTATGTAACATGTTAATGTAATCCCTCTCACCTTGTTGCAATGCACTGTTGTATTAAAGTGTGGCAGGCAGAGATTCACAACCATATTCTCCAACCTGGGAAGACACAAATAGATTTTAGCCCTATACACACTCCCTTTTGTCACTTATAGCTTATAGGTCAAGGAAAAATATGGCATTCATTGAATACAATTGTTCTGCACTGACTCACATCGGTACATCACACTGTCATGCATTATTTGAAGGTAATCACATTTTTCTTGCATGTTTACACCTATGAGTTCACAAGATCTTTGACCCCACAACAATATGACCTTCATAGACTGATTCACTTCATTTCAACAATGGGTTCAACAAAGGAGACAAGCTCATACAAGATCATTTTGTAAATACGGATGTACACAGGAAGATAGTCATTTCCACTTAATGCTATATTTGACATCTGGCCATTTAAATATGTATTGACAGCGTGTGTAAAAAACGTGGCAATTCATGGGTACTATTACTTTAATATTTTAAGTACATTTTGCTGCTAATACTTTTACTTAAGTAGGATTTTTCATGCAGTACTTTCACTTGTAATGGAGTAGTTTTACATTAAATGTTAGTTAGATTAATTCATAGAAGATTTAACAGTATAATCTGACAGTTTATATTCCAATTAATTAAGAAAATAATTGGCAGGTTGATGGATAATAAAAATAATCGTTAACTGGTATTTAACGTTACACATAACTGAGTGCTATAATGGGCTCTGTCCTTAAAACTATGATTTCCTTTTATTAAAAACATAGTCTTGGCCTCCTTATGTTGTAGCTTCAAACAAACATTTTAAGCTAGTTTATATACGTATCGTTCATATAATGGGAAACATGTACTGAAATAAACGTAGCTAGCAATATGTTGCCTAATAATACTAAAGCTGGACCAGGCTCATAATATTAACGTTAGCTTCACAAACTACAGCAGCTGAAAATACTTACTTTACCTGGTTGTTGACAAACTTCGCCAATTTTGACTCTTATTTTGACTCCTCTGGCCAACTGAGGAGTCAACAATTTGAAGATAACTGATAGCTGGTAGCACTAGCTTAGCAAGCGCAACTAAGGAAGCCGAAAACTGACAAACTTTATAAATGCGGATTGAGTGTAGTAATGCGGATATGAAAACGGAAAGTGGTGGGTGGAAGAAGTAGTCTTATAGCCTTTATTTAAGTAAAGGGAGCAACACAGCAGTGTAAAAATAATAATATAATAAATCCCATATAAGTAAAAGCACATTTATTATCTAAAAATATGTACTATTGAAAGTATTTAAATAATACTATTAATTTGTCCCTCTGACTGATAAATTATTATATATGACATTATTAGATTATTAACACTGAAGCATCAGTGTGTAGGCAGCATGTTACTGTTGTAACACTTAAACTACTACTTAAACTACTTTATAGACAGTTTGATTGTTTAGTCCAGTGGTTCCCAACCTAGGGACTGGAACTCCCAAAGGGTCACCAGATAAATCTGAGGGGTCGTGAGATGATTAATGGTAGAGAAAAGAAGAAAAAACAAAGTTCTGTTACACAAATCAATTTTCTTTCTCTAATCTTTGATTTTTGTTGAGATAATAGGCAATTCTTATCATTTATTGAAATTTAAAGAGAAAAATCACTATTTGTTTTGGTTTTTTTTCCCTATTTTGTAATTTAAAAGCTTGTTATATTATCCATTGTGTCAAATCTTAATTTGAAAAGAAGAATGAAGCTGTCAAATAAATGTAGCGGAGTAGAAAGTACGATTGTACTTAAGTACAAAACTTTAATTTAATACAAAATGTACTTAGCTACTTTCCACTGCTGGAAAAGGCTTAAAATCATGTATGTGTTTATTACCTCAGCACAGATTCTCTCTCTTGTCCCTTTCAGTGACATTTTGCCTCCTCCACAGAAAGGTCAACAGGGTCTCTCATCTTTACAAGAGGTAACCCTGCAGCTTGCAGCAAGGTATCCTTGAGATGCTGCTGAAGATGTTCCAGAGAATAACCCAGCCAAAAGTGGGAAGACTGTCTTCCTACTCACTCTGACACCTTACCTTTTATCAGCTTAGACGTCTTTGAGTCAACATGGTATCACATAATTGACCTTGACAGAGAAGCACATATGCTTCCATCCCCTCTTCACAGATTGCATATGTCTACAGATTATAACCAGGCCAAACCAAGTCTGTAGCAATATATATATATACTCGCAGCTCCTAGATTCCTTACTAATGGGCTTTCAGATGAAGGAATAGAGGGCAAAAATCATAAATAATATATTCCAAAGTGAACATGAATCTAGGAGGTTTCAGCAGGTTGAGTTAGACAAATTATGTCAATACCCTATCCTGTCCTTTTAGTACACAATTCCCTCTCTGTGTTTTAACAAATAGTATCCCCCATCAGTTACATTGCAATTGTGTTATTAAATTATTATTTGATGGTCAGTATGGGAGGAATGATTACAGAAAGGGAACACTGTATCAATATACTAACTGAATAAGTCAGAGTAGTTGTGGGCATATCTACAAAACCTCAGTGGGATAGGTGTTGGATACAACAATCAAATTAAAGGACGGTTTTTGATGTCTGTCAATATATTTGATATACATATAGAGACTTCAAAATAGTCTATTTTCAGATTTGAATACCTTTAAGAGGCCTGGAGGAATAAAATCAACAAATAAATAACAAATTAAAATAAAAATTTTCTATGCTACTTCACAGCCACTGTGATGTGTGGGTTTGGTTTATTAAGCCACAAATGAATCCTAAACTCCAGCAGACGCTGTTAGCATGACAAATGATCGGTTCAACAACAAAATACTGCTGAATTATTCACATATCTTTATTAGTTCTGCTGAATTTTAACAAAGGGGTGGTTTTAATCAAGCCAGAACTGTACTAATAACATAAATGCAAACAATAAATCTGAAACATGTATAAAATTGGTAGCATTTTTTGTTCTCTAAACAATGCAATACTGTAACTACATTTATCACCTACATCAAAAGGAACATCATTTTTGGACAGGGTTGCTATGATTGCACCATTATGATAGGCCAAAAGGCTATCTACACAGTTAAAAAAAAAAAAAAAACACATAAAGGAAAGCTTAAATGGCACATATTTTCTCTGTCAGTTCACCATAATATAATAACAATAATAAAGATGATAATACTATATAATACCTTAGAGATAAGTTAATATTCTTGAGCAACATCTTTGTATGCTGGCATAAACAACACATATAAAAGCCATGATATTCACATCTGAGTCTACTGTACATCATAACTCGTGTGTAGGACACTACATAGTGCAGTTAGCCTGAATGCTCCCTTTAAAGAGGCAGACTCTCCACTTTTCTTTTCTTTTTTTTTTTAACTTCTCTCTCCCCTTCTTTGTCTAAATGAACTATACAGAAAAGTTTTTCAGGATATGCAGATTTGATATTTCTGTCCCACTGCCCTCGTGTCAAGATTTTACTGTACTTTGTACTTTAAAGCCCTCCCCTCCCCCAAAAGAAGTAATATATCTTCCCCTGCATATTGCCACTAGTCCCTCTATCTTCGATCTCATAAACTGAAGCTTTTTTATATGTATTCACACATGCACACATCCGCTCTCACACACACACACACACACACTCACACACTTACAATGTATAACTATAATAAGTATTTCTTTCTAGTATATCATACATTCTATAAAACTTTTTTTTTTTTTTAAACTTTGGGGATACTGACGGCTTTCTTAGATTTCTTGGCTGGAAATGCACAAAGCGAAAGACACAATTATCATAATAATTAAATTCAGATTGTGTGCTTCCATTCGTTTGCGCTGTTTTACAGTTCAATGAGAAGAATACAAACTGCTGGAGTAAGGAGCCCAGTGAAAGCTCTGTAACGACCTCTAGTGTTCATTTTTAGAAGGCAAACCAGGTTTCTCCCACGTGTCTTAAAACTTATTTCATATTCAGATGAGTTGATTATCTGCTAAACATCTATTTAATTCAATTTGTAGAAAATATAAACTCTGTTGGTCTTAATGATGTGTTCGGATGGGTCATGCGAGTCGGACCCTGCGCATGAAATGATTTAACTGAATCAAGAGTCTGTGTGACCTTAAATATCTGCTGGGATTTAAATGAAAACAGTCCAGTCATGTATAGTAATGTTGTATGTAACTGGTTTGCTGATATATAATCAAAGCACTGAAAATAATAATTACACTCTTGATGTGTTTTTTTTTTTTTCATCTATTCCCAGCATTAACTTACTCTCTTCTACATGCTGGAAAGAATGGAGTAAGGCGCTCTCTGGCCAAAAATGCAGGTTAACATCACACACTCTGACCACTAATTCTACTTTTACATTACCAGTGACACAGACATACAATGAATAAATACCATATAATATTCTTGTTGACAATTTCTGACAATATCCCTGATTGTCTTGGTCCTTTTCTAGGATGGGCATTAAATGACCTCTGAATTAGTGCTGTTATCTAAACATTGTCATGTAACATTTTGTTTTAATGCCACCCATCAGTGTGGCACACTTTTCATGAACACTGATAATGTAGGATGTAGTGTGCAACTAGTGAGAGAAAGGCTGCTTAGCAGGATGATAAATCATTGATAGATTAAATGTAGTTTAACTTCCTGTTCGGGTGATGAACTTGTTACTGTTGCAGTTAAGTAGTTGCTTTGAAAAGTATGTCAGACTGCACTGATTTATTCTATTGTAGACTGAAATGTTTTTCTACTGTATGTTGAAGTGATTTAGTGTGAGAGGCATTGTCACTGTGTGTGTATCGTACAGGACAATTAGAAACTGTTTCATGAAGCTGTGTCTATATCTCAGTGGACTCTATCCTCTCCAGGCGTGAAGGTCCTGCCCAGGGAGGGGCAAGCTGGTGGAGAGAAGGTGGGCCCTTCTGGTCTTCACAGGGTGGAGAGAGGGTGAGGGTGATGGGGCCAGGGAGGGAAGGGGGCTGAGCAGACAGAGGTGAAATGGCTGGTGGTGGAGGGGGAGAATTGGAGGAGGAAGGGGACGTGGTGGTGGTAATGGTAGTGGTGGTGGTGGAGGTTGTGTTTGGTTTGGCTCCCAACTGGCTCATGCGTTTTTCCAAAGCTTGGTTCTTCTGCAGCGTTTCCACATAGCTCAGCTGCAACTGTGCCTGGTATTTCAAAACTCGTTCTTTCTCATCCTGCCAGGTGTGTCGCTCCTGGTCAAAGTTGAGAGCCTGACGTTCCCGTTGCTGTCGCTCCAGGCGTAATGCAGCCTGCAGTTGCTCTAGCTGCCTGCGCAGCTCCCCTGCCTCGTCCCAGTGACCCTCCTGGACCCGCTGAGTATCCTGACGCAGCTGCCCCTCCTGACAAAGTTGGGACTCATGTCGTAGATGGGCCTCTTGACGTAGTTGGGCCTCATGGCGCAGCTGGGCCTCCTGACGGAGCTGGGCCTCTTGACGCAGCTGTACTTCATGGCGGAGGTGAGCCTCCTGACGAAGCTGGGCTTCCTGACGGAGTTGACCATCTTGACGCATTTGCATGTCCTGCTGCATGTGGGCATCTTGCCGCTGCTGCACGTCGCGCCATTGAGCTTCTTCACGTTGCTGCCTCTCCTGTCTCTGAGCTTCCTGCCTTTGGGCTTTGGCTTCATCACTCTGAAGACTCAGCAGGGTGTCAGATGTCGGGGTGAGGGAGTTGGTTGAGGGCTCAGAGGGGTTTCGTGGGCAGTGCACAACCCCCCACGGTGGCAAGAGCCCTGCAGCAGCTAAGTTAGGGCTCACAACAACTTCAGCTCCTCTGCTAACTTCACTCAGAGCCCGCTTTAGACTAAGCACCTCTGCCTCAAACACACCCAGCTTCTCTCTGAGTATAGACACCTGCGGAAAAAACAGGTATGTCAAAGGACAAAACATAATTTAGTTCAAAATGTATTTCTATATAACTCTCTGTGTGAATAAAAATACAAATAAAATACAACAGGTATTAATAAATATTGTTATGACAACAAAGGGGTAACAATGGTACATGTTTATGCTTTATATGCATTTCAATATGCAGTCTTCAACCTTAATGGATAGTGAAATCCGTGTACTCCAGTCACTTGACTTATTAAAGCTGCTGTCATCATTTTATACTAGAATGTTATATTTAAATTAGCTTATTGAGATAGCTTTGTTAGATAGTCTTTGGTTGCTTTAATCACTTATTTGATTACTCTTGATTAAATAATGTTCACTTATTTTATTGTTGCTCTGGATATAAAACTTAACATAAAAGTAAACTGACTAAGACATACACAGTGGTATGAAAAAGTGCCTTCCTGATTATTTTTTGCATGTTTGTCACACTTAAATGCTTCAGATCATCATTGAAATATTAGTCAAAGATAACACAAGTGAACACAAAATGCAGTTTTTAAATGAAGGTTGGTAGCATTTAGGGAAAACAAAATCCAAACCTAGAAAGGCTATGCTGCCATTTCCAAGCGTTTCACAGTCTCTCGAACTGCTGTCCGGTGCATCATTGCCAAATACAACAAGACAAATTCTATAAGAAACAAACCTGGGTATGGTCTAAGATCAAGATTTCAAGAATTGATGTTTCAAGGAGCAGAGTTGTGAGGGCTCTCCATCATGGTGGGCTTCAGTGTCATTGTCCAGTAAGAACGCCTTTACTCAAAGAGCGGCACATCAGAGCCATAATGAGGTTTGCCCATGAACAAGTTAAAGGTAGAGAGGAGTTTTGGCAATCTGTGCCTTGGTCTGATGAGACTAAACTGGAATTGTTTGGGCACATGTATGTTGCTTATGTTTAAAAGGAAGAGGCCTTGGACTCTAAGAACACAGTTTCCACAGTAAAACATGGTGGTGGGAGCTGCGGGGGAAATCTGCTTGTAGTCTATGCTTAGGTTATTGCTGGATCTTCCAATAAGACAATGACCAAAAGCTCACACAAATTGGCCCAACAGTTCCTTTGAAGGATGCCAAAACGAAGGTCCTGGAGTGGACCAGCTGAAACACTTTGCAATGGAGGAATGGGCCAAAATCCCTCAGAAGACCTGAGACAACCTAGTAAAGAACTACTCTAAGAGGTTGTTGTCGGTTGTGGCTCAGAAAGGGTACACTATTCACTATTAATGGCCATGGGGCTAATAATGTTGGATTTTAATTTTTGCCCTTTTTTGTTTTAACTTCTTGTATCAATAAAATATCCTAATAAAACTTGTTAGTGTTTTTCTTTGTGGTGTATTTTCTTTCTACAACAACATACATTTGTTGTTAATTTCCATGGAGAAATCAAGAGTTTTGTCTAAATTCATATGGGTGGCTAATCATTTTGGTCACAACTGTAATTGTGAACATGAGTAAATATGTATATAATACTGGATATGAATAGAAATATACATTCTAAAATAATAATAAGACATATAAAGTCCTAATACTCATAATAATCTTTATACTTTGACATTTCAGCCAAACTAAATTCATACTAATTATGAATTTGAGCATTCTGTATAGAAACAATGTTGGTTATTTACAAAGCTACAGAAAAGTGGGAAAACAACTTTACCAAAACAAAGCCGGTTTTCCTCTGTCTCAATGCATGGATGCTGCTTTGTGGAGATGTTATAAAGTGCTTATAAAGTCAACAGGCTCTACAGAAATCACCATCATATTGAGAGACAGTCAAAATGTAATTGCAAGTGCTGTACACTGAGTTTTGGAATATCATTAAGTTCAATGACTTCATTAAAAAAGGGAATTTCGAAATCTGATGAAGAACTTGACTAAATGTAATTTTTTATCATATTTTGAGAATTATGTTGGCAAATTTGTATATTTGTTCTTTGTGAACCTCAGTATTTAAAGTCTTTATGTCACAGTAAATAGAAAAAACGAAAACTTGCCTCTGACAGAGTCCTCCTCAGCTCTACCTCACACTTCTCCAGCTCCAGACTCTTGGTGCTGTAGGAGTCCTTCAGGCCCAGCATGGTCTCCTCCCGCTCCCTCAGCTGGGCATTGAGCTCCTTCAGTTGGCCTCTCAGGGCCACCATCTCTCCAGCTCGCTGGGTCACTTCAGCCTGGCTCTCCCTCAGCTGCTGCTTCAGCAGGGAGATCTCTCCTGCCTTCTGACACACCTGTCACATCAAGAGTGTATGAGCGGTATCTCTTTACTTTCAGTCCCATGCTGCTTACAAGTGAGTTGATTGTACACACATGACTTCCATACATAGGCAGATTCACACAACCTTTATTTAAGGTTTCAGTCTAACCATGATAACCTTTTTCTGAACTAGTCAAACGCATATACTCATATATCTCACCTCCCACTTGGTCTCCTCTAGGCGAGGCAAGATGTCAGCCTGCTCCTTCCTGTAATCCAGACACTTTCTCTCCAGATCCTCCCTCTGGGCTAGTAGGGCTGCCATCTCCTCTTGGAGCCTCCTCTTGTCCTGGGACAGACGGGATATCTGGGCCTGCAGGGCAGTCTGGGAGCGCTGAGCACGACGTGTAACCTGCAGACATACGCAGTGTAAGATTTTCTATAATAACATCTTCTGGCAGTTTAAACCACATGTGTTTGTGATATGATCTAAATGCCCTTTAAAAGATGCATTTACTTGAATCTCTATTCCAACATTAACCAGATACTGTACAGTACGAGGCAGATACAAAAAGATGTCAGCCGGGTACACAAAACTTAGCATTCATATTTAACATCAGTTTTGATGTTAAATAAAGTGTAGTGACATCCTGATCTTGTGTTGTGATGTTTGTAGTGAGGTCACCTGCTGCAGACGCGAGGCGTAGTTCTGTCTCAGCTCATCCATCTGTCGCTCCCAGACACGTTGCTTCTCCTCAAACACCTGAATGATTGCTGCCTCACTTTGGTCCAGGTTGCGGCGCATATGCTGCACCTAGTACAAAAGAAGACCACAAAGCAGCAACATGGTTATTAAAAAAGAACTCATCCAACTAGGAAAACAATCCAAATTTACAGACCAAATTTTGCAAAATGTTTGATTTTACTTGATATTTTTATACCACTGTGCAGGTATAGCTTATGCACTGTACAGTACATAAGCTATACGTAGGCTGGATCTTAATAATGTTCACCAAAGTTCACCAAAGTTCACCAAAATTGCAAAATAAAAATATTTTCTCACTGAACACCTGCTTGTATCGAGCCATGCATGGTTCTGAATCTGAATTTCACTTGCAGCCCTCACAAAGTGCAATTTCACTGCAAATCAGACATCTCTGAGTGCCCTCTGACCTCTTGTTCTTTCTCCCACAGACGGTCCTCCAGGTCCTGAATGATGTCATCAGATGAGGGGGAAGGACGCAGAGGTGCTGGGGCATCACTCAGGTGGCTCAGCCTCTGATAGGACGAGGAGCTTTTTCCCGAGGAGGAGCGGCCACTGTCTGAAGCACTTAGTCCATTCTGGAGGAAAAAGTCAAAAACCTGTTACATTCAAGACGATAACACCAAGATGCATTTTTAAACCTTTGGATGTGACGTATATGTGACTGATGACCCTACCTGGTAGCCAGGCTTTTCCAGGCCAGCAGCTGCTCCAACCATGCCCAACCTGTTGATGTGGCTGGTGGAAGCACTTAGAGGCCCCAGGACTGCTGGGGGTCCACAACCAGACCCCGAGCCTGTGTAGGTGGGCAGGCTGGTCAGGGAGTTTCTCCCTGAGTCAGACATCCCTCCCTGAACCACTTCATTACCATTTCCCCCACCCTCACTTCTGCTGACCCTCACCGGGCTGTCCTGGTCCAGGAGCAGGGCCTCTGGTACCTCTCCTGACTCTCCTCCTCCATCCCTTCCGTCCCTGCCGTCCCTGCCGTCCCTGCCGTCCCTGCCGTCCCTGCCGTCCCTGCCGTCTCTGCCTCTCCTGCCACTTCTTCCCTCACTGAACCCTTCACCCCTCGCCTCAGTCTTGCCCTCACTCCCAGCCCCTCCTGCCTGGCCCACCAGGTTCTGCATGGAGTGGAAGCTCTTGGGAACCACTGGCTTGAAGGCAGAGGGACGAACAAGGCCGGAGTTGTTCTGCATTGCCTGGGAAAGAGGCAGAAGAAGAAATTAAGAAATAATAACCTAACTAATATAACATTGGAGCTGACAAAGTAATGCCACTGCAGCAAACACAAAGCACAATAAGACAAAATTGGACATGCATTATACAGTACATATTAGGTTATACTGTATTTGAAACTTGAAATTTTGAAAAGTCTGCAAAATAAACATAATTAATAGCAGCACACTTTTGGTTTTGACTATTTCCTGTCCTGGCAATCATCTTGTTCTGACTCCTTGTGAGGTTGGAGAACCACTGTTCTACATTCGGAAGTACCTGCTCCAGTTTTCCAGACACTGGCAGAATCTTGGGTGGGTTATGGTTCGGAGGGTTGTGGCTGGATGGATTGTTCTCGCTGTCACCTCTCGCGGCCACCATCTCTCTGTGCTGGTGTTGGGTTATGCCAACGCTGTTCTTCTCGCTTGCTCCTCGGCCAACAATGTTTCCACAAACATCAAGACCTGCAGCCTGCATTTCCCTTTCTCGCTCTCTCTCCAGCCTCTCATTCTCCAGCCTCTCTCTTTCCCTCTCTCTCTCTCTTTCCCTCTCTCGCTCCCTCTCCCTTTCTATCTTCTCCCTCTCGATTCTCTCTCGCTCCCTCTCCCTGGTTCTCTCCCTCTCACGCTCCCTTTCTCTCTCCAGCCTCTCCCTCTCCACTCGTTCCCGCTCCCTCTCCCGGTTCCTCTCCCTCTCTCGTTCCCTCTCTAACCTCTCTCTGTCCCAGTCTCGTTCCCGGTCCCTGTCTCTCCCCCTCTCTCGTTGTCTCTCTCTCTCCCTCTCCCACTCCCTCTCCCTCCTGCCCGCTCCATTGCCACACTCCAACTGGTTGTTGTTGGATGGGGCCGTCATGGTGCATTCAGTGTTGGTGGAGGAGGCTGTTTCAGTGGGCCGGTCAGTCCCGGTACAGGTCCCAGTTCCGATACTAACACTCCCTCGTTCATCGCTAGAAGCCGTCCCGTCAGATATAGTCGCCGGGGGGCGGGGCAACCGCTCTGCGCTGCAGCTGCGGTCGGCAGGGCAACGGCGAGAGAGAGGAGGGGCCCGAGGCAGGGTGGTCCTTGTGCCCACAGACTTCATGGCAAACTCCTGCTCTCCTGCCACCCCACTGCCAACACTGCCCATAGTGGGGGTCAAAGGTCAGGGATTAGAGGTTAGGAGTCAGGATTGGGGAGGGTCACAGATACATTTGGAAGTAGTGTGGGTCATCACAACCTAATGCAGGTAGTGGGGGCACACACACTAGAGGAACACAGAAAAACGAAAGGAGTTATACAATATTGTAATTGCATAATGACTGCTTATACAATAATAGCTAATGCAGAATAGATTACAACCCACATACAGGGGCAGCGTGGTCCTCCCACCATGATAAAAATGAAACGGGTCAGATAGATAAATCTGGATAATTAGGCGTATACATAGTGACAGTATAAATAAAGCATAAAAATAAACCTGTTCTGCAGCTGAATGATGCTTATGGAAACAAATCACACTGGTAGTTTCCGTTTATGGCGTCTGTTTATCATGTTCACACATTGTAGGTTAACAGTGAAGATTCTTACTCTGTGTTTTGTTTCCATCAGCATCGCTGGACTGTATAGGAGGGTGTTTTATTTGTGGACACAATAACAGGAACATCTGCATACTATTATGCAATCCAAAAACTACAGCTCTACAATAAATACAAATTTAGTAAAGCTTCATTTTTGTGTCAGAAAAGTGTTGATTCAACTGCTGCAGACTAAAATACCTCAACAACTATAAAATGGATTACCATGAAAGTTTCTACAGAGGATGATTCTTATTCACTCCAACTTTTTTAAACTTTAAACAAACTTTTTTTTTTTTTTCTAGAGCCACCATATAGTCGATATATTTTTAATTTTTTTAGTAAAATGTCTCAACAACTGAGACAATCTCAATTGGATGGATTGTCATTAAATTTGATGCAGACATTCATGTTGCCCTCAGGATCAGTTGTAACACATTTGATGATCCCCTGACTTTTACTCTACACCATCATCAGCTCATATTTCTAAATTTGTTCAATATTTTGGTTTATTCAATTTCTGGGAAACTAAAGATACAGTATTCCCATCAGCCACAGATTATGTTTGGTGCCAATAGGATGCTAACACACTAAACTAGGATGAATGCTGTAGTTATTGGTGGTGGTGTTTTGGAGCTATAGCCTAAAAGTCATCCTAGAGTTTAATTCTTTCACCTTTGAATCGGTCTCAAGAAAAACTGAACACTGAAAACTTATAGTGAGTATTTATTATATGGGAATTGTATTAGTTTGCATGAGGCTGCAGTATGCAGGTTTTTCTGTGTTCCTGTCCAACCTCTGGATGTACACACAGTTGTCTGTATTTTAGGCATTACCCGGTTAAAACTAATGCCGCCTAAAACAAGAGCCTTGCAAAAACTATACCTTCATTAAGATCATAATGTTCAGGTTCTGTTAGAATAGTTTTAGAGAGGTGTTGATTCAAGTTTCTGTTGAGTTGATTTTGGAGGCTGTAGGTTGCAATGCTGTTGTATCACACATCATCATCATCATCATTATTATTATTATTATAGAGATTTACTGTGTGGCAAGTACTTAGTGATAATGTGATTGACTGCAGATACTTTTATTATTACTACTACTAGTACTAATATTTCAGTAATATTTTAGTGTGTGTGTGTGTTTTGGGGGCAGCATGCTTTTGCCCCAGCACCTACTAGCAGTTTAATCTGGCCCTAGTTATGATATGAAAACTTCAATCTACCCTTCATGATATAAATGGGAGATAGAAAACATTAAAAAACACATCTTAACTTAAAAACAACATTTATATATATAATAACATTCCTGAAGGTAGAAGTCACTGCAGTTTCTGTAGTTTTGCTGAGAGGGTGATAACATTATGTCTGTTGTCCCATTTATATCAATGAGGGTTGAGGGTAAATATTAGCCACCTCTCAGTCGGCGTCCCAGTTATTTTAAGGGTTTAGGATGCTGACCATGTAATCACAACATTGTTTACCACTCGCTGTTCACTTTATCCTATCTAATAACACAAAAATGCCCCCAAGACATTTGGGAAAACACCTCTAAGTATGATGTCATTCACTTAAACAGCAAAGCAAGCTACAGCCTCCAAATTGACCACACTTCTCTACACACTTCTTCAAAACAGTTTCAAATAAAAATAAATTATTATTAACGTTACTGAAGGTAGAATTTATTGCAGAGCTGTATAGGTGCACCTAATAAACTATGAACTGAGTGCATATATAGGCTAATATTAATACTCTTGTACATATATATATATATATATGTATGTATAATTTGTAGCCATTAACAATGAATCACAGCATTAAGTATTAGAGCTTGTAGATAGATAGATAGATAGATAGATAGATAGATAGATAGATAGATAGATAGATAGATAGATAGATAGATAGATAGATAGATAGATAGATAGATAGATTCTCTTCTCTGTCCATTTACTAGAGGTTTACTTCCACTTGGCTGAATAGTAGTAGTAGTAAAAAACACTGTCTATCTATCTGCTGCTCTGCCTCAATCCCCTCCCCTCACGACTCCCTCTCTCTCCTCTTTTCTCTGCATCCCTGGGCGGCAAGGGCGGCTTTAGCAGCATCTGCATCAAGCCCTGAATCGACTGCGCTCCCAAACAATTACCCGCTACAGGCCCGCCGTGACTGAAAACAAACGCACGATTCTTCGCTGAATAAAAAGCACCCAAAATGCAAAATGCACAGCGTCATTGACATTGACGACGTTATCATGCAGTAGCTTTGATTTACCGATTGTAGCATCCTGGCGGTCCATCATCAAAGGCTAGTCACTATTTTGCAGCACGGCGGTTTGTAAGATGGCAGCCCCCAATAAACAATAATGTCATTAGACAGCAACGTCAGTCCTGGTCGGCCGGGCTCTGAATTACTGTGCGATGTTACCGTAGGTCGGTAATATTAGAGATGCTGTCTTCGACCGCTGTCAGCGTCGGATGCTGATGATGGAGTCGGTCGGTTGATACGCGCATCAGCTGAGAGACACACACCCACCTCTGGTCCCGCCCCTCCGGCTGCATGATATAAACGCCCCCTTTTGGCATCCATCCAGTCAGTGCTCTCCCTCGGGAAAAGCCTATAGAGTCATATACAGTCCCCATGGATGGATGGATGGATGGATGGATGGATGGATGGATAGATGGATGGATGGATGGAGACAGTGGGCTAATGGTGTTTTAATTTATGTTAATAAATCAGATAACACACTAATAGAATTAAAAAAAAACCTGGTTTAGTGACTATTTGGGAAGATTATATATTATATAATTGTCTCTACATTTGTTTTCTTAATAACAAATGTGATCATTATTAATATCTTTGAGACACATGAGCCTTTCACCCAATTCAGAGATTTACATATTTTATAATATACAAAGATTACATTGCCCTAAAACTGACATCATATCTGTAGATTCAGGCACTCTTGCATTAGACTATAATTGTTGTCAATGGGGGAGCATTGTGTCTCAATGGATGCTGTGGCTCCATTTGGCCACATGGGAGCGCTATGATCTATTAAATCCAGTCTCTTAGTATGTCTCTATTCCCTCATCTTTTATGTCTGACTGAAGCAAAGACAGAAATGTAAAACTTTATTGACCACGAAACAGAAAATGTAATATTGGACAAAAAGTGGATCTTTGCCTCGCTTCTTTCATTTCCTTGAATGTCAGTTATTAATTTTAAATTTAAATTGTATGTGTGAGGTTGGTGGTTAATATTAAAGAAGCAAAGTTTAATTATGTCATTCAAAAATTAAGGTCATATGTGAGCTGTAACGGTTTCAGATTTGATATTAGCTACTACTATTAAAGGATAGTGTGACATTTTTTATCCTGATAAAATGTGTGTATTTAGTGTGTATTTAAAGAGAGGCTACCTCAGTATAAGTGATGGAGAACAAAATCTACGGTAAAAAGAAAAAAAGGACAGAAGGACAGAAAAATGTCCTCAAAAGTTTTACTAGTAAGTTTTTTTAACTACTCTTAGGTTGGCATCTCTGTATATATTGCAGACCTGCTGACTCCTAGTGAGCCAGTGTGCAGCCCCACATCTTTTGGCAGCCCAGTCATCTATGGCGGTGTACTGCGCCGCCAAATCGGCCAGGGCAATAATGTTTAGGGTGGTTGAGGAGGAGCCAAATGTCAAAGTCCTCAGTTACTCTCCAGGTATGTTATATAAGACAGGAGCTCAGAAATATATCTGGTTTAGAGAAGCAATATTATGATGAAGAAAGAAAGAAAGAAAGAAAGAAAGAAAGAAAGAAAGAAAGAAAGAAAGAAAGAAAGAAAGAAAGAAAGAAAGAAAGAAAGACAGAAAGAAAGAAAGAAAGAAAGAAAGAAAGCTTCATGTCCTATAGAGACATAAAGCAACATAAAGTATAACAGTACTTTCTGCTTTCTTCAGGTCCCATGCACACAGAGATGCAGGAAGACACTCTGACGTTAACAGAAGGAGTCTTCAGCCAACCTGATGAAGGCGTTTCAGGAGAATGAATTCACCTCATTCACTTTTTCGAAGTGTGATGTCTCATAAACTGTGATGTCGCTCTGTTAATTATTATTAACTGCTGCACATTGTTTGGTTGTTTATTTTTGCTTTGGCATGTTATTTGTGCATTAAGGAGGACAAACATACATCTTTGACTCAACTTTTTAGTGAAATTGAGTGATTTTATTTCATAAATGAATCTTGTATATAGAGAAACTTTTGTCTTTTATGGCCCACTGCTCTGCAGACAAGACACTGGCACTACATACAGTATAACTCTTCTACATGTATTACTATGAACAGTGACATGAATATATAAAATTTGTATTAATATATTAGAGAAAACAGCATTTAGGTTCAAACATCAGCCAGTTTTATAGCAGATTTCTTTGGGGGGCATTAAGTAAGTGAGGACTAACATCTTATTTCAATACACATTTGGTTAAAAATAAGAAAAAATATGTCTTTTGTGCTGCACTTTATATTCACGATTAGAGACATACGTGTCCTACACATTATAAACAGTTCATTTAAGGGTTTGTTGGGGAGATTATCAAGTGAGGAGGATGTTAATATGCTTTCACAAACTGTGGTTTCTAGATACTGGATTATATTCGGTCTGTGAAGCGCTGACATACACACCAAGCAAAATAGGCGTGGCTGGAAATGTTTGAATGTGTGTGCAGATGAGTGAGTTTATATGTGTCACACTGTGGGAACCCAAACCTAGTAGAAACAGACAGAGAGTAATTTAAAGAAAGTGCCAGAACATGGTGGAGACAGAGAGATAGTTCAGTTGTGCTTCTGTCAAACGTCTCGCAGCTGTCCAACGTCACCACAGATTCATGACAGACAGGTCCAACTGAGGGACAAAAATAACCCTCTTGGACTGGGCACCTACCAATTCAAGGCTGAGGGGGTTGGGGGACTTTCTGTCAGTTAACAGGACACAAAAAATTTAAATGAGTGAACAAGTCTGAGAGAATGACTTTTAGAGGAGTTACACCTAGATGAGGTTCTCAGCTGTATGGACAAGTCTGTCCTCTGAAGACATTTTATTTCTAAGCATGCTAGTATGACAAAAGACCACCAACCCATATTCTGTCTTTCTTGGTATAGTTCAAGAGATGGACGGCTATTTTAGTACCTCGGGTGTAGAATGTGCAGTTGTCATTCTTGGAGAACACAGAGGGCACGGATTGGTCTACGAGCTCCTTAACTATCCAACCCTGAACTGAGTATTTAGCCTCGCTCTGACACTGAAACACTCCTCTCTCTCTCTCGTCCGCCAGCGTCTCAGGAACCAGTGCTGCCGCCATGGACAACGTGGTAATATTTGAAACACCTGAGAAGGGGAGGGGACTGAAGGCTACCAAGGAGTTTTGGGCTGGAGATGTTATCTTTTCTGAGCCCAGTCTTGCAGCTGTTGTGTTTGACAGGTACGGCGCTGATGCAACTAGTGGGGGATGGGTTCAGTCTACTGTACCCTAATGATAGATCTAATCTACTGTGGACTGACAATGACATGGGAGCGTGTCATTTCACAACGTGTTATATGACTTCATCATGTGAATGTTTAAGGCAAATCCAGTGTAGACAGTTCATGAATGCTGGATCTAATAAGCACAGTAAAGGGCAATAACTGTATCTATTTAGATTTGAAAATTGTTCACAACATCTAACACAAAATGTCATCAGTGTTGTTTAAGATAAACTGTAAAGTAAACAAATGTTTTCAACAGATATAGAAGACATTATTCTGCTTTACTATCGTTATTTCCATTGGATTTCCGTATAACAACGTTTTGGGAAAATCTTGAAAATATCTCTCACTACAGATATCTTTGAATATTAAACAATTACCAATTTGTGTGCCAAAATAACCTCAACTCAAAGTTCATTTATTAGTATTTCTTGTGGCTGAAATATCTAGAAAAATCTAGTTTTACCGTGTCACAAATGTTAATCTCAAAGTCAAGAACAAACTCTCTTTCTCAAGGTATTCATTTATATATAATAACTAAGATTATAGCAAAAAAGGAGAAAACATACTTTATGGAACTTGCATGTACTGTAATATACATATCATAACATCTTCAGTTTTTCTGTTCACTCTCTTTCTCTGAAGTCTGGCAGAGCGTATTTGCCACAGCTGTTTCCGCAGACAAGACAAGCTCCAGAGGTGCGGCCAGTGCAAATTTGCTCATTACTGTGATCGAACCTGCCAGCGGGCCGGCTGGGCCGAACACAAGCATGAATGTGGTGCCATCAAAGCTTATGGCAAAGCACCCAATGAGAACATCCGGTAAGTGGAAGTGGAAGTAGGGATGGGTAAAAAGATGTAACATAACAATGTTACAACATGGTTATTGACGAACGTTTGTCTAATGTGATCGTGACCCTTGAAATTATATTGTTTTCCTTGTTTTGTGGTCAGTTTGGTGGCCCGCATCATATGGCGCCTCGACAAGGAGGGCAGTGTGGTGTCTGACATGCAGTTGACGACACTGGATGAACTGGAGGATCACATCACTGACATGCAAGAAGACGAGCTGAAGGACTTTAAAGTGGACATCCACAACTTCCTGGACTACTGGCCTCGTAGCAGCAAGCAGCACACGCTTGATGACGTCTCACATATTTTTGGAGTGGTGCGTTTACATAATGTCATCCTTGTATTTGTCATTCATCAATTCCTTTTTATGTAGCTGGATGTAGAAACATGTATCAAACGAGACTTATATCCATTCATTTTTATTTTTTTTGCCTCATTGCATGCTGGGAGGGTTGCCAACAGAGGTATCACATGATCAGCACAGTTTCAACCTTTGTTATTCAAAATAACTTAATAAGTCAATCCTCAAACTGCGTTCAAAGAACCAAATTAGCTAGAATTAACTGGATTATATTAACCTGATAACAGCACGTCGGCCTGGATTTGTTAAGTACACATTTGAAGAATTAGGATATGTTTGTAGACTCATTTAGAGCTGATTTTGAAGCAAACTACTCACAAGAGATTTTTGAAATTCTCGCTTTTCAATCTGTGTGATATCAGTGAGTCCACTCATATTTGACCAGTCCTGTGTTCATTCCTCTTAGATTAACTGCAACGGCTTCTCTGTGAGCGACCAGAGGGGTCTGCAGGCAGTCGGAGTGGGTCTCTTCCCAAATCTGTGTCTAGTGAATCATGACTGCTGGCCAAACTGTACTGTCATCCTCAACCACGGAAAGTAAGTAATACACAATATTGCTATTGTTGTCTTTTTTCTTATTATTGTATACTGACTGAAAACATAAAATGCTCAGTGTTTGTATAGTTTGTATGTGTGTGTGTGTGTGTGTGTGTTAACGTGCTGTTGTGTGTGTGTGAGTATGTGTGTTTGGCAGGTTGCATATGGTCGTAAAACTGCTTCCTGTTTGTTTTTCAGTCAATCGGCTGTGAATACTATGTTTCATTCTCAACGGAGGTGCGTTACCTCAGCCTAAAGCGTCTTTAGTGTGTTATCTCTTAAAAGCAACATTGAGATATGTTAAATGCTTCATCACCACTCAGTTCACCATCCTCCCTCTCATTTCATCCACCGTAGAAAAGTAAATGTCTTTGTCGGCAGTGCTTTGTCGTATTCACTGCAGGTTTGATGTGACTCAATGTTCACATCAATATATCAAGGCCTTGTCTACACGTAAACGGGTATTTTTTTTTGAAAACGTTGAAAATGGTGAAAATTTTCAGAAACTCAGTTTCAGTGTTAATGTGTAGACAGCTAACGGGGGTTTTGGCTTCTGACATCAGAGTTTACATAAAGAGACATTTCGTGCAATAGCAGATATGGCCAAAATAGTGCTGGCTAACAGGACTTTTTACATGTTTACACATAAATGTACAGTTATTCTTCCACTATATTGGATTGCAGGCTTCTGGTGGGACTATATGTCTTTAGGGTCAGTTGTGTCTTGCGTTTTTTTTTATGTGGATGGGATTTTATTTTTTGTCTTGAGAACAAAGAGAGGTAAAACCCAGTTTTCAAAAGTATCTGTGTACGTGTGGACAAAGCCCAAGATAACAATCTACTTGAATGCTGTAACTTTTAGCTTTTTTTAACATCACAACAGACTAGTTTGTTCTATGTGCATTTTCTTCATCTACCATAAGTTTATCTATCACCTAAACTGTTTGTCATGTCCACACAAAGTCTTTAAGTTAACTTTAAGTTAACTAAGTTAACTTGGTTTGTCACTTTGTGTGTGTACCGCACCGTGTCTCGGCCTAGTCACAGAGTGCTGTGTAAGAGTGTATCTAGTGTATTTCATCAGCGCATTACAACTTGCTCTTAGTTCAGGTCTAACACTGTGTAACACCAGACCAAACATGATAAAAGAGGCTGTATTCAAGTACATATTCAATTTTTTCCACAAAACTAAATACCAAGAATTATTTTACATTTAAGTCTTATTTTGATTATTTTATAAATGTGGAAAGAGTCTCAGAGTTTAGTGTTTTCTTGTTTGCTAAATGGAAATTGAATAAATAAACTTTTTTATATCAGGAAAATTAACCAACATTAACTTTTCCAGAATTAAAGGAAATATTTAACAAAAAAAAAGTGGTAAAAATTGGTTCACAAAAGTTTAAATGTGACATAATTTGTCTGATATTTGCCTTCATCCAACTCTTCAATCCTTCATCTGCTCTGGCTGAACTGAAAACAACATTATGATACAGTGTTTAACCTTCTTTTTAAAAGAAGAAGAGCCTGACTGTAAAAAAACTAAACCCATCACTCTGCATGTAATGTAATGTTGCATTTAGTAGTGTTAACTGAGTGTTTCCCCATCTTCAGAATTGAGCTGCGTGCTCTGGGTAAGATCACAGAGGGAGAGGAGCTGACAGTCGCATATGTGGACTACATGAATTTGTCTGAGGAGAGACAAAGACTGCTGAAAACACAATACTTCTTTGACTGCACGTGTGAGCACTGCAAGAACCGCCTTAACGATGACCTGAAGTTGGGGGGAAGGGAAGAGGAAGGAGTCAAGGTTTGTATCTTTGTGTGTTTAATTAAATAATTTCATCTTGTAACAGAGGAATATTACACTGCACAAACCAAAAAAAAAAAGGGACCAAACCAGTCACGCTGACATGGGTGATAAGGACAGACGTGAAACATGAGAAGCAGAGCCACAGTGACTATTTTAAGCAAAGATAATTCCTGGTGGGTTCAGCTTTACACTGCGTGAACATGTACGAGCATTCATACACACATCCGAAATGCAGCAAGATAGAGAAAAACCACTAAAATAAACTTAACTCTCTTAAGTACTGAAATATCTTTAGGGTTGTAAATAACTTTTCACAATTTTAATGTTTTTACTGTAGATGAAGAATTATTTAGTTAGACTTTATGTTCCTATATTATTTAGATTTAACTTCCAATTCCAAACTGCTTAAAATTTACCATTTAACACACTTGTACACAGTCTATGGATGACGGTGATCATCAATGCATTTAAAATAGAGTGTAAGTGTAAGAAATTGAATGGCTTTCAATGATAGGCTTGACCTTATCTCAGTGTGTGAAACATGAGGCACTACGCTTCTGTCAATGCGACAACTGCCAGTCCACTCTGTGCGTCTGTGTGATAGTGTGTCACAAGTTATACATAGTTTGTGTCAGAAAATATCAGCAGAATGTAGTTAAAGATCTTTATTACTTTTATTATTACTTTAATTATTGCTCTTTTTTTTGACTGAAACAATTGTATATATTGATCATATCTGTTGCGTTATGACCGGATTTGGACCTCATAGTAATTCTAATCATACTGTTTATGTGCATGTATGTTAATATGAGGGCAAATATTGTGTTATCAGAAAAACAATTATCCACCTCTTTGACACGACACCTTCAGCAGATCAAAGGTCAAAAACAGATAAAAGATAAAAATAATCAGACCTTCACCTTTATGGACATAGATGGACATAAAAGCAGATGTGTGTTGTCTTATAAAATAAATAGTGAGTTCTTCATGGCATGTTTAAGTGTTTAAGTGTATGAAAACTTGATGAAACAGTGTATGACATTTGCCCATGTGCAGCCCTCAGAGGAGCAAGTGAAAGAGGCAACAGATTATTGCTGGAAAATGGTGGAGAAGATGGACGAGGCTCGATTAAAGGGCGATTACCATGAGGTACCGCATCAAAAACAAATAACCAAATCAAAAAAATTTAACTCTTACCAAATTTAAGACTTATTGCCCTTATTATAAATTCTCTACTTCCCTTTTAGGTGGTAAAAATCTGCAGAGATTGTATAGAGAAAACAGAGCCGGTTTTGGCTGACACTCACATCTACCTGCTGAGGATATGGAGCACATTAAGTGAGGTGCAAGCCTACCTGCAGTACTTTGACGACGCTGCAGAGTACGCCCGCAAAATGGTGGAGGGATACATGTGAGTAAAACAGATACTGAGCAGTCTTGCAATTATGATTAACACACATAGCCTCTGGTGTCAAATAAATGAATAAATGTGTACACTAATAAATTAGATCTCTTCTAAATCTTTGCTATTTCTCTCGACAGGAAGCTGTACTACCCAAACAACGCCGCTCTCGGTATGGCTGCCATGCGAGCAGGAGTCACCCACTGGCAGGCTGGGCAGATTGAAGTTGGCCATGGGATGGTCTGCAAGGCCTACGCCATTCTCATGGTCACCCATGGCCCAACACATCCCATCACTAAGGACCTGGATGTAAGTGGCTACAATATATATTCTATTAGCAACAGTTGCTCGTATTGACAAACCCACAGAATGTGATCACTTGATGATGTTGATGGTTTACATTGGTGTTTGTAAGGGTCATGCATCTCTGGTGAATACCATCTGATCCTCAACTGCCACGCATGTGCAGATTTAACTAACTGGATATACTAATCGAATATGACCACAGATGCAGTAATCCACATCTGATAGGAAAAGATCAAATCGTTCAAATTTCAATTAAAAAAAATAATTGGAGGCAGAAATGTGGGTTTAGGTCACTTCAGCATGTATCCTTAGCAAAGTCACACGCTAGAAAATCTTCAACATGAGCCTTGACATCTCCTTCATATTATTTCTACAGGCAATGCGCATACAGACAGAGATGGAACTGAGGATGTTCAAGCAGAACGAGTATGTTTACCACAGTATGAGAGAGGCAGCCCTGAAGAACAAACCAATGAGCATGATGCATGAACCCAAGTCTGTGGAGGAAGGTATCAAGAACCTCTTCCACCGAAAGAAGTAATCGCTGGACTGCAGACATTGTTTACTGTAAACAGATTTCTGGTTATTGGTGTGTGAATCTACCCATATACTGTAGTCACATGGTCATATTCTGTATTGCTTTTATAGTCACTTTTCACTAAAAAGATGTCACACCAAATTTGTGCTTGTTTTTTTTTAATACTCCAACTACTGGACAAATTACACAAGTTAGAACCAGAAGTGTGAGTACTTCAGCAATGGCCCCTGACAGATACAAGACCCACATGAAACTCATTTGGTTCCTAATGACCAATCATGATCTAGTGGTTTTATAACCAGAAAGTCAACATTTAACTAGATTAGGTTTTGAACTTAGCTACCCAACCTAAAATGCTACTAGTTTTGTCCATTGAGACGGTAACGGACAATAGTTGTGTTTCAGGAAAAATAGTTTTAACCTGATGGACCAAAGTGTGTTATCCCTGGGCTAAATGCTAACATGTTTAGCAGCTTCTTAGTGTAGTGTGCTAGCACACATTTGCTAGTTAGTACCAAGATGCTGATAAAAGATAATTGTCAGTTCTGCAGTTATTTGGCTGTAAACCAGAGTATTGAACAAATTAAAGTCCTGAAGGAGAGGAATGTTTGTATCAAGTTTCATATCATCCATCTGCTGTATTAGAGGCATTTCTGACATCAGGGCACCACTAAAGTCAGATTCATTCTTGGGACCAACATGTACCGCAACAATGAGTCACTAAGACAAGAATAGCAGCCTGATGGTGGCACATTTTGAGTGTATCCAGCCATGTAGTAGACCGGATATTCACACTTAATGCATCAGTGGCACCAGAGGAAAAGGCCAGTGATTCCTCTGGGATACCTGCGCAAAAATGTTAAGCCAGCTCTGCTTTACACAGCTCATGGTGCCAATTCTGTTTTATTCCTCGAGGGTTCCCACTTTCAAAGTTAGCCAACTAGCCCACCCATTAGGCAACTGTGAGTTACAATATGTACAGTCACAAGGGGCAGACTAATGAGTCTGTTTTGTACCCTTCTAATACAGGTTGATTGAGACTTCAAGTACTTGTTACACAATCAGTTCAAGCTGTTGAGTAAAGTGACCTTTAGCCAGTTACACAGACACACACACTACCCCTTAAATATAAATACCATGTCTTTCATGATATCCCAATTAGCAAATTTCTATTAAGTTATACAAATATTGTTCAACAAGTCATAAGAAGAAAGCCACAGAGTTTTGCCTTTTAATTTGCTTTATTATCTCAAGTGTAGACTTTTACATGCGTTTGCTTGTCCTTTTGTACACAATGCCACCAAGAGTCATAGTCTGAAAAAAAACAAAAACAGATTAGTATTAGAAGCTTGTTCAGAGTGACAGCACCAGTTATCAGGGATTAAGAGTTTTGTTTACTCACGTTCACAATCATGTTCCCATCCACCAGTTCTGTTACAGACTCAATTCCCTTCAGGGAAACCTTCAGCTTGTTGCCTTCACGCTCAACCACAGCCTGCCAGATTTAAAAACCCGAGAGATAGCCATGACTTCTTAAGCAATAGGATTTTGTAATAATGACAATAGTTACAACCAAGTATTTAGTTTAGACTCCTGGAAACACATTGTGGCTTACCTTGACCTTCTCTCCGGTGATGGTCTCCAGCTCAGCCTCCTGGCCAATGGTGAAGGAGTTGACGAGGACCTTTGAGCCAGTAGTGACCGTCACTTTGAAGTCGTTACCGTTCTCCTCGATCTCAGAGATGCTCTTAACGTCTTTGCCTTTCTGGATGAGTTCGTCAGGGAGACCTGATACAGAGAAGCAACCATTACATGTAGTGTTTCCTTAACTGAAAGTCTTCAGTCAATTGTAGTTCAGTTCTATAGATTGTTGCTCAACAAATCAGCTAACCATGGTAAAGACTTATCTTGCAAACTTCAATACTTCCAATCAATAACAATCCCAGTTGCACAAACACTTCACAGCCATCTGACACAAAAACATTAGCAAAATATTTCTGATGCTAACAGTTAAACTCACCAATCGCCTTCATGAAAGGCTCAAAGTTCTCCTGAGACTCCAGCTGGTACTTTCCAGAGAAAGACATGGTGACAGTCAGTGAAGGTAAAGCAAGAAATGGTTATCTGTGTGTTTTATACCCTCAAACCACAGCGCTGCAATCATTAACCACAGGTGTCTCCAATTAAGGCATCTCCAGCCCACTTCTCCCAGCAGAGTTCACAGAGGATCCACCAAAGATAAAGACAGCCAGAGAGCTAAAAGAGGTACAGAGTGGCCAGACTAAAGTTTAGTTTAAAGACTGAATAAAGGTTATCTCTCTAAGTTAGGTAACCCGAATGCAGGAGCGAACATATCAGTCCACATATCAGTCACAAGTGGTCAATGCAAAAAAAAAAAAAAAAGCACAATAATCTTGAAGGTCTTTCTAACGCTACCACATACGATGACACTGCATGTATCGCACACCAAAAACTGCTGGCTGGACATAATGTTGTTGCTTTCTTTCTTCCTTCATCCTCTTTTCTTCCTTACCTCTTGATTTCTGTTCCTTCTTTCCCCATGTCTTCTCTCTGTTCATTTTCCTCTTTCTTTAAGCCAATTCTTCCACTTTTTCTTTGTGTGTCATTTGTTCTATGTGACATTTTGCATAGTTGTTTTATTTTAATGCACATCTTTGTGAACATGATGTGTATGTGGATTTTCAGATAGCTGATTGTGGCTTTTTAAAGTGTGTCTCTGTTAAATCTGGGTAAATGTTTCATTTTGTCTGCAATGGGGAAACACAAGGGGGGTGTTAAAAAGTAAAAATCATAGTTCAAGCCAAAAAATACATGTTACTGTTGTAGCTGCTCGAGGTGGAGCTAGTTTGAACTGATTTATATACAGTAAGCTAGTTTAGTCCAGTGTTTCCCAACCTAGGGATTGAGCCCCTTCAAAGGGTCACCAGATAAATCTGAGAGGTCGTGGGATGATTAATGGGCGAGCAAAGAAGAAAAAGATGATTTGTTAACATTTGAACACTTGTTGAAATGAAGTTTAAGATTAAAACAAAAACACAATATTTTAGTTTTCCTCAAAATTTTATTTCAACATGCAGATATCTGAATGACCAATCATCAGTATTCATCTTTATTTTCATACATAAAAATATCCTGACAAAGGCAATCCACAGAAGTACTCCAGAGTAAAGAGCAAAATCAGAGCGATGACAAACAAAGAAATACAACTAGAACTAGAACTACAAGTCCCAATCCGTCCATACAGCTGGAGAGCGTCCGGTGAGGCCTTGGTGTTTAGGGGCAGCTCATTGGTGAATTCGATGCGGAGAAGAGTGACCAGCCAGATGCAGGAATCTGAGGATGATGTCACCAGGATCGCTGCCGTCCAATTGGCTGGCTTGATCATCTCCCTCCTCTTCGATGAGGCAGGTTTGGTCTGTGGTGCAGCTTTCTGTGGCATGGTTTCAGAAGAACAGGAGGAGTGAGTTAGTTAGTTGTTTATATCTTTAAACTTTATTGTCTCTAGGGGGACATTCTTTATCACAGCACTGTACATCACAGGGAAAATAGTCACCATGTTCAAGGCTGCCATGGCTGCAGGGATCAGGCTTTTGCCAAAGTGATCCCTTATGCACCTCGGGGAACGTGTACCTTCACCCAGACGGCAGTACAGTGAAGTGGCAATTGTTGTCCTGTGCTATTGTATTTGCAATGTGTGTGACAGCCTTATAATTGAGCTCTGAGAAGTTGGATATAAATTTTTATCATCTTGGTAGCAGTGTCGGTCATGTGTGTGAGTTTGCTCTCAGTTACTACAGCTGTGCTATTTTACAATATGTGCAATAACTGCAGGTTGTTATCAGGTTACTTCAGACCATGAACCTTGTCAGATGAAAGAGTTCACCATGACTGACTGTGGTAAAGCTGCAGAGATACAGTGTGTAACCTATTTAAGCTTAGATATTCAAATATATACAGCCCCTATCAATCAAGTATCTACTTTTGATAGCAATAATAAAGTAACATATCTATATAAAAAATCTATATAATCATAATCAGTCTGGATCAAAACCAACACTTCTCGAAAAGAAAGAAAATACTTATAATACATATAATATATATATAATATACATATAATGATTTATAATATAAATCAATCCTATATGATACTTAAAGATAGAAATTGGTCTTTAAAGACTGTCTGACCTGCATCACAGCAGAGTCCTGAAGCAGCGCAGCGTCCACCCTCAGATCCGCACGGTCTCCCTCCTGCCTGGCAGGGGGTGAGCAGGTAGTTCTCCTCCACGCAGTGAGCTGTTTCTGGGGAGCCCAGCAGGCAGCCGATGCTCTCCCCGCAGCAGATACTGGGGCCGAAGCAGCGACCCCTGTCCCCGGGACCGCATGACATGCACTTGAGGAGGAAAATTGTTGGAAATTCTTGGTGTTATTTAGAATATAGTAGCACTGGGATTTAGTATAAAATATCTTTGAAAAGATCTTCTGAATGTGTATTTGATAATATTTGTCTGAACTTAATACCTCACAAAAGAATTCAAAATCTAAAGACTGATAAAGGAAGATCACCTTGCGCAATGGGGCATCTATGATGGACCTCTTCCCACCGATGGGACAGTTAGAGATGTAGCAAGCTGAACATACAGACATCAGAAAAAGTAGGCACATGGACACGGCAGCTCCAGTCATCTCTGCTGAGAGAGTGAAAGATAGATGAACAGGAAGAAGTCAAGGAAACCACAAAATGTAAGCCAGACAGTAAGCAAAAAATGTACTCACTTGTTGCTTAATCGCTCGATGAACGAAAGAATTCAAGTGTTTCCGATGCTCCCAGACGTTTGACCGGTTCTCTATTCTTGTACGATACCACCGACTTGTCTTATATACTTTCAAGGCTTCTTTTGTGAGTGACAAAGAAACCCGAAAGCCACTTAGAGATCTTTAATGAGTCCATCATAGTTTCTGTCACCCTCAGGGATGAAGATGACCACTGGGCAGGCCAGGTCAAAGGGTTGGCCAGTTATGTGGCCCGGTTTGCTTCACGCCATTGAGAATGATTAATGAAGGGCTCGCCGTGCATGACTGTGCATTTTGGAGATGATAGGAAGTCAGAGGTCAAGAAGAGGACATGGAGATGAAATTATTTAAAGCATGAATGGACGTAAGGGTAGTACAACTTTGATATCCCTTTATTTAAAAAAGGATATAGGTTTTAACCCTTACACGCTGTTCATATTCTGACCCTTCACAGTATCCCGTCATAGTTAGACCAAAAAAACAGATTCCTTGATGTTAGAATTAAAGTCATGTCAAAAAAAGATTAAAAAAATGATTATGGTTAAAGATGATAAGAAACTGCTTGATATTTGACTGTTTTGCATTGTAAATTCAGTAATATTGTCACACCTGTCCTGCAGCTTAATGACCTGGCCGCAGACCAGTCAGTCAAATCCATCGTGTCTTTACAATCCGACCTTGAAAATCTTAAAAATAAAAAGTAAATGAGGTAACATAATTGCCACATTTTAAGTAAATACAGGATTTCAAGTTTTGCTAACTTTATTGATTTTCTTTATGTAAAGCTTGCAGCCGATACAGCAGAGCAGCTTCAAGTTTCAGTCCGCAGAACATCTTTTGCTCAGACAGCTGTTTTTGTGAAAGGGGCAAAGTCCTGAAACTCGCTACCTCTTTTAAAAGGGCAACCAAGTCCGGGTTAATTTAGCAAAAAACCTTTACTCATGTCCAGTTCTCCAAAGCTATATGTTTTTATTGCTCTCCAATGTAAAAAAAACTGGTCAAATTTGGCCTGAACAATATGCCATTTCTTAGGTAGCAGACTGATCTCCTTCAGGAAAGATGTGAAAAAGTAGAAAAAAAAGAAGATTTTAAAGGTCATGAGAAGAAGCCCGACTCTGCTGCCATGTTGGCTCTGGAGCACTATACTCGGATAGTGGATGTTTGTACACAAACTAAAAGTTGACAAAAAACACACTCGCACTGACAACACACACCTACTAATTTCCCATTTTATTCATAAAAGTCCTTAATTCCTCACAGGAATTGAAGCACACATTGTCCAGGTCTTAGGTTAATTGGTCTCATGAGCTAATTAACACAGCTAATGATTGGCCACAACCTGCAGAAGACAGTTTCTCTGTTTCAATGATATGAGCTCAATTACTGCAGCTTCCACCTGAAATACTAACTGCCACCTCATCCCAATTAAAAAATACAATTCACAACATCTGTGTTTGCTAACTTCAGTGACAAAAAGGCAGAGCGGGACGTTGACATGTGGACATTAGTTTATTTATGTTTGTCACAGTTACAGGACGTAACTGCAGCCAGTGTGTGAAGATAAAGGGATGGAAACTGGAGTGGAGTCTGACATTAGGAGCCACTTTTGCCTCCTAGTGGTTGTGTTGACACATTTCATCAGTTTCATCTATTACCTTTTGTCTCTTACTGTTCTTCACCTGTCGTGCTTATGCAGGAGGTGGACAAAATAATAGGAACATTTGAAAATAGTGTGCAATTCAATACAACAAAATCATAAACAAGGCATCAAAGGTTACCAGAAGGAAAAAAACATCCCTTCCTTTTCTTTGGAAAGAAACACAAACTGAATATTAAATGTTTCACAGAGCGAGTGTTTGCTGTAGCTTTTATTGTTTCATGTTCTATCTGAAAAATGTTGTTGTTTCTATTCATTTTAAATAAAAAACTGATCTTTCTTAACACGCGTTTTCCTTGACAATCTGAAATAAAGAGAAAGGGATGAATGGTTTTCAGGAGCGAGCTCCTCTTCCATCATTGCATGTCACTTCTCAGCTGTTAAACATTCAAACTGCATTGTTTTCTTGTGAAACATCAAATCTCGCCTCCTTGCACTCCTCCACAAGCTGTTCATATCCCTATTTCATAGAGAAATGGAGATGTCTATCTAGTGTTTCCTTATTTTTCTGCAGGAAGGCACTAGGCTTGTTGACTTCCTCTCCCCTCCCTTCCTTCCTTCTCTCCGAAGGTACTCATCTGAAAAATGAGAACAAAGTGATTGTTCCTGTTCTCTTTCTTAAGTCACTTCAAATGCTATCCGTGGACGAGCTGCTCATTGTCAGGAGAGTTGCACTGCGAGCAGGAGGGAGAGAACGCAGGTACAGGTACACCAGCAGCAGCTGCAGCAGCATTTCAACCAGCACAGAGCTACAGCATCACTGAAAACACACTTTGCTACACTCAGCTGGTAAGTTCCCCACACAGACTTGGCTACAGCCTCACAGAAACACACACTTACATGGCACCGACTGGCATATGGGTAAGGAGGGGCTTCAGTTTTAATGGATTGTTTGGAATGCATGGTGTGGAAAAGTATAGGCTGGAGTCTTTGCACAGGGCACCTTCCTCATAAATCATGAAAGAAGGAGAGGAGGAAGATAATAGACAGGGACAAAAAAAAAAAAAAACAGAAAGCATGCTGCAAAGGAAATGTTAAAAATGCAGTTGAAATTGTTATACAATGTTGAGGAACATCTCAATATATACTTCATGGCATGAAATGATTGCATTATACATACAGTACAGTTTATGTTTTATGTAAATCACTAATATGCATGTTAGTGCTTACATTCTTTTAATGTCTATTTTCATTATTCATTGTTTATTGATATGGACAGATATTGCCTGTTCCTAGGAAGTGTTTTACTGCTTGTGAGTTTTGATTTAGTCAGAAACAGACGTTTATTTTATCTGTTAATCTCAGATAGTTTCACCGAACTTATCTTCTCTCATCATCTTCCTTAACTTTATCATCCTCAACACACGCTGTCTTGTTTCTAACATGACTTGATTCAATAATATTATATTGTTTGCATGTTTATGGCATAAATAATTTGTGTTAAATAACCGATTAGTTGAAAGATCAGCGATTATTTTGACAGATGATTAATTGTTCAAGTCATTTTTCAAACAGAAATACCAGATTCTAAATTGTGAGGATTTGATGCTTTTCTTGTGTTTTATGCGATAATAATCTGAATGCCTTTGGTCTCTGTTGTTGTTCTGAAATATCTAGATAAATAAATTAATTGAGAAAATAATCTACAGATGAAATGAAAACAATCTTATATGTAATCAAGTAACAGACAATGAGGTAGACCGTGTGGTCATGCTACAGTGGATTGATGTGGATCTCATTAGTTGCTCATTGATAAGCACTGAACTATTTAGAGTGATACAATAGATACGTATACAGAAGTAAGACAGTTCCTCTCTGTGTATCACAATCTTTTAATCTATGACCATCATCTACACTAAAATATGAATAAATAAACTGCAGTGGACGTGTTGTTTATAGCACTGTAATATCATAACAGCTCACAGCTTTATGCTTATCAGTTACTTAAACGAACCACATAGGCTGTACATGCAGATACGGATTGAAACAGCACGTAAAGCGCTATCAGTGGTAGAGAAAAGAGGAAGTTGCAAAAAAAAAAAAAAAAAAAAAAAAAAGATGAACAGAGCAGAGGAAAAGGGATGGAGAAGCGAAAAGTGTGCGGGAGGTAGAGGTGAACATTTTACAGATAACTTCCTAATTTCAGGAGAGGAGGAGATCTGTATGAAAGCAAGAAGTGAAAGGTTTCAGGTTGAACATTGAAAGGTGTGGGTGTTGGCACACTGTACAGTACATCTGTACTTCAGAGGGACAGTTTCATGTCATAAATAGACAACAGACAGAGTCATTGGATGTACTTTTTTTTTTTTTTTAAATCTACAAATGATGTGTGTAAAATCATGACATTTCAACCAATTCTTTTGTTGTTTTTTTTCTGCAGAAAAAAGATGGAAACAGACACAGTAAATTTCTCACCAGCAAGAAGTCCTCCTGTCAGAGATGAGCTCAGTCAACAAACTCAGCATGGTTTCTACCTAAGCCCCCCTCCACTCTATATTAAGCCCTCAAAAGTCTCCTCTGCCAGATACCCCAACCTTTCACCCACCAGAGACACTTACACCGCATTAGGCCCACCTGCTTTCTTTTCCATGCTTGGCCACAGTTACATGCAAAAAGAAGGATCCCAACAACGCAAAAGAACTCCTTTCAAAATGGACGCCCAGAGAGGCGAGTCTCCGGACAGAGCAGCGGAGGAAGACGAGCAAAGCAGCAGGAAGAAGACAGTGGATCTCTCCCATATTCCCTTCACCTTCCCATCTCGTCCCATTCCCTCCCCATCTCCAAAGACTATCCCTGGCATGATAGAGCTAAACAGATTGCAGCTGCATCACAGATCACCAGGTCTGAATCTACCTGCGCAGGTGAAACAAGAGCCTCTCAGTCCTTCCCCTGTTTGGCCTCCCTCTCCTCTCCTCCTCCACCCTCCATACTTCCCCCCTATACACCACAGCCTCCTACCATACCCCTTCTTCATGCCTGGGCCCATCATGCACGTCTCCCCTGGTGGGTTCTACCCCAGAGAAGACCTGCGGCCTGGTCACCGCAGCCGTGACGGGCCTCCTCGAAGTGGGATGACCAATGCTGAGAAGCTGGGTCTAAACATCCACGTTGATGACAGCTACTACGTGGACGTGGGAAGCGACCAGAAACGATGGAAGTGTCGTATGTGTGAGAAGTCCTACACCTCCAAGTACAACCTGGTCACACACATCCTGGGCCATAATGGCATCAAGCCACATGGGTGCCACCTGTGTGGAAAGCTGTTTAAGCAGCTGAGCCACCTGCACACACACCTGCTGACCCATCAGGGCATGCGTCCTCACAAGTGCCAGGTGTGCCACAAGGCCTTCACCCAAACCAGCCACCTGAAGAGACACATGATGCAGCACAGTGACGTGAAGCCATATAGGTAAATGTTTTGTCGCAGGTTTTTTGTGCTTTTTACTGAAAAACCGTTCTCTTTTTATCCAGATTTCTCTCTCACACACACACACAAACTTCCTTTGTCCCACCAGCTGCAGTGTGTGTGGCCGAGGCTTCGCTTACCCAAGCGAACTCCGCGCTCATGAGTTGAAGCACGAGAAAGGCCAGGAGAACGTATGTGTTGAGTGTGGTCTGGACTTCCCTACGCTGGCCCAGCTGAAGAGGCACCTGACTACCCATCGTGGCCCCACCTTGTACAGGTGAGCACATGTCTGTTAAAACACTGCAATGACTGTGTTGTTAAAGCAATGAAGATCAAGATCCGCTTACCTTAGCTGTAGACAGTTTTGTATTTGGCTTCATAAAAAGGTAATACCTGTTGTTTCTGCAGGTGTGCAGAGTGCCAGAAGACTTTCCAGTATCCAAGTCAGCTTCAGAACCACATGATGAAACACAAAGACATCAGACCGTACATCTGCAGTGAGTGTGGGATGGAGTTCATCCAATCACACCACCTGAAACAGCACACGCTCACCCACAAAGTAGGTTTAACTAGGAGGATGAAGAGAAAAGATTCGGCTTTTCAGCTCATTGGTTCTTTATAAAGGGGATGGAAGCAAAATGATGCATGATTTTTTTTTGGCATCCAACAGAATTATCAGTTTTGCTGTCACATTAAGGCATTTCCATTATTCATTGTCTAGATTTTGTAAAGATGGCTGACAGCATTGGGACACTTGCCAAACAGGTTGTTTTGGCAGCTGCCTCAAAGCAACACCCCCTTGACTTGTGGTCCTGAAGCTATTTTTAACTGCTTAACATACAGTTATGCCCTTTTTATTTCCGCTGAAGTACCTTTTAAGTTAGGAACATCTTCTTCCACACTGTGTGACGGTATTATATACTAAATAAGCTTGGCCAACTTTTTAGATTTTTAGACTGACATATTATAAACCCCTTTAAGAGTCTACATTTTTATAATTGCATAATATTCTGTATGTTTTGTGGATCTTTTGACCGCATCTTTTGATATCACATAGAACCACTTCTCACAATCTCTCGTTCTTCAGGGCGTGAAGGAGCACAAATGTCGCATCTGCGGTCGTGAGTTCACCCTGTTGGCCAACATGAAGCGCCATGTCCTCATCCACACCAATATACGGGCCTATCAGTGTCACATGTGTTTCAAGAGTTTCGTCCAAAAGCAAACTCTCAAGGCTCACATGATCGTCCACTCTGACATCAAGCCTTATAAATGCAAGGTTGGTCAAATTTAAAATGTCAAACGTGGCTCTTTATGTCGTGTTTGGCTCCTAATTAGTCTTAAGATCACATGTTAAATGAACAGGTCAACATTTTATGAAATATGCTTATTTCTTGTTGAGAGTTAGATGAGAAGAAGATGCATATCATTTCATGCATGTCATGTTAACCTAGCATAAAGACTGGAAACTGGGGGGATACAGCTCTGTCCAAAGGTAACATCTGTGCTAAGCTAAGCTAACTGGCCGCTGGCTGCAGTTTCAATTTTAGCATACAGACCGTATCAATCTTTCTGTCAACAAGAAGCAAGAAAATAAACAAATGTGTGTGTGTTTTTCCAAAATTTCAAACTATTCCTTTAATGTTCAATCGAACTGTAACGTGTTTGGAAAAAAGCATCATTGATACGCCAGATGTTCCCTTTCTCGTGCGCTAATTTAACTGATGCTTACGCATTGTTAGTCACAGCCAGGAACCAACCCATTAAATGTAGTGGTAGCTGCTATAAAAGGATTTTTGCACATTTCTGGAGTGTCTGTTTTGACCTTGGTGGTTAGAGAAGGACTGAGGTGATGACCAGATAGCAAAGAGACTTTTGGCAGTGGGAGCCTCCTTGTTCATAGGAAGGATATCGCCGCACAAACTGCTTCTCTAACAATGGCCCCCAGCCTCCCCGGAGAACAAGGCCCGCAAATAGATTTCATCTCGCTTTCTCTGCTGCTGGAGGGAGCTTCCTGTTTTCTCACGGTCCTCTTGGACAGTTTACAGTCCCTCTCTCCTCCTGAAGGAAAGGACCACCCTAATAAAAAAGAATGCAGAGGAAGGACAGCGCAGGACTTGCCCTTCCCTGTTCTCCTCGTGGCCCTGTCTAGATGTTGCTTCCTCTCTGTCTTTCTCTTTCTGTTTTTCTTGTGCGTGTGTGTCGGTGAGAGGGAGAGAGAGAGGGAGGAAGACAGGGAGGAAAAGAGGAAAACAAGATAGCGGAGGGAGGTCGGGTTTATCTGAACGTGAATGCCTGCACATTCATTCATGATTACGTGTTGCGCTACAACTTGGCATTCTGGTAAAATTAGTCATCTAACAGAGGAGATTTGGCAGAGAAAAATAATAATAGACCAGTGATGTTGGCCTATTATTACTGTATCCTCAAATAGAGTTTACTATAACCAGTGGTGTAAATAAATAAAGCACACTTACTTAACATTTGTTTGAACTCTAGTTGAGAATATTTTGTAGATAATACTATTAGTTTAGATGGTTAGACTAGCTTACTATAAAGACTGGGAAACAGTTAGCCTGGTTCCATCCAACCATGTGGACTATTTCTTGGCCGAGACTAAGAAGTTATTGGTACATAACTGAATTTATTCAATTTGGCAATTGACAACTTACAGGGCTATCAAACTCTTTTGTCTTTCAGCTTTGTGGGAAGGAGTTCAACAGGATGCATAACCTAATGGGCCATATGCATCTCCACTCAGACAGCAAACCCTTCAAATGCCTTTACTGCCCCAGCAAGTTCACCCTGAAGGGAAACCTCACCAGACACATGAAGGTGAAACATGGCGTCATGGACAGAGGTCTGGATGAAAGATGTAAGGATGCACATAGCTGTAGATGACATATGCACTTTTAGATGCAAAAAAAAAAACACTTGATGTAATTGCTTATTTCTGTTATTTCAGTGTTTAGGAAAAGGGGACGATTCTGCCTGTCCACTTCTATAGGCCTCCTCGCCCACTTCAGCCAAGAGGAACCTTTTGATCTTTCCCAGAAGCCCCCAGGCCTTCGCCTCTCCCAGTCTGATGGCGAGAGCGTCCCAGGAAGCTCATGTCAGGAGGAGGATGAGGAGAGTTTGTATAGAAGGAGTCAGTACAGCCCTGAGGTGGACCAACATGAGCCGGCAGGCGAGGATCAGTACCTCCCTGAGCTGGAGGAGAGAAGGGAGGGGGAGAAGCAGAAACAGAGGTATCAGCATAGTTTAGATGACCAGACGTATGAGAGGGAGGAAGGACACTCGTTAGATCACATAGGTGACCAGGTTCACATCTTACAGTCAGAAGACACACCTGAGACAGCCTATGAATCTGACTTAGAGCTAGGTGACCACCACGAGATGAGCCGTAGACAGTCATATGACCCTTATGACTCCGAACTGGAAGATCAGATTGATCACGAAGAACCAGAAGAAGAACCAGAGCAAAGAAAGCAGCAGTTGGATGGATTTTGTGAGCCAGCCATCGATGTGGCAGAGAGGAAGCAGAGCAGATTTGAGACCAGTGAATTCATGGAAGCTACAGGTTCACATGATGAGGAAGAAGAACATGAACAGAAAGAAGAAGACTGAGAAGAAGAGGCATGTTGAGGAGACTGTTAATGGAGGGGAAAATGGAGAGGATGTGAAAGACAAAGTGTGTAGGTGTCATGCAACGATTAGGAGGAAAATGCTTGTGAAGGATGTAATATAGCAGCTTATTACAACAAAGGGGACATGCACATATCATATCATTTACTAATAGAGCAAAAAAATAAAATTGTAAATAACTGAAATAAAAATCTGTGAAGCAAATGCATTTACATATCATATTTTTATCGACAGACATATCACTGACAAAACATTCATGTGGATTTATGAGTGATGAGATATGGGAGTTTTGAAAAAATATATTTAATTTTTTGTTTAAAACAATATTTTTATGAATAATTTTGCAATGTTAGCTTGAATATGCAATTTTGTTTTTAGTATGTATTGAAATAGGTTATGTGTAATATTAAAATGAATCAATTAATTTCTCAAAACATTGTGTCAGTAGTTAAATTTTGATTTTTTTTGTTTTGTTTATTTGTGTGACATTGTACTCAAAGTAGACATCTTCTTTGTTGGTGTATTAATGTAGTTTTGATGCATATGGAAAAGCTCAAGTTACTTTAATCTTTGAGTATATTTGTAAAATAAACTGTGATTTGAATTTTTGTCTAATGTTTAGATTGTTTTCTATTGTTTGTGACTTTGTTGGTTTGATTTTTGGGGTTGGCGGTGTCTTTCCTGTACAACATCGATGGTCAACTGAATATGATTTTTGCAAAATAAATACAAAAATAAAAAGCTTAAATGCATGTGCAATGTGTTTTTTTCATCGATTCCCCTGTGACTGGTGTTTTTGAAAGAATATAAAGCCAGTTATTAACTGTCATTCCTTTACTGTCACCGTGACGCATTTTACCAAGCCAGAGATGATTGCTGTGAGTTTCAAAAAGCTTGCTATTCTCCTCCTGCTTCTCTTTCAAAGCAGAGGAAGAGGAAGAGAAAACACCTCTCCCCTTCTCTCTTTTAGGTTGCGATCAAACAGCAGTGACGGACACAGTGGGTGTCCCAGACAAAGGCTTCATATGTCTGTTTGACTGAGAATAAAAGCATTGTTTCTGCTCATTGCACAAGCCTGAAAACAGAGATAGTAGTGGAATGAAAACACCAACACCTAAAACTGTTTTTTATCACACAGTAGAGGTTTATACATTAAAATACCATGTGGGTTATCTTGTCACATATTGTCACTCTATATGCACTAATTAAGTAATTAAAGTAAGCTGTGTTTCAGTCCACATTATGATATAAAATTCATGAATCCATTGTGCCAGTTCAGGTAAACATTGTACCATTTCTTGTCAGATGAAATGCAGAACAGCAGCTTCTCTTTTTCTACCAGTGACGACCACCGTGTCCTAAAGGGCGAAACTGCAAACAGTTTGAGGAAGTTCTCACATCCTCCTCTCCTTTCCTTTCCTCACCTACACGTTTCAATCCCAACCGCTGGCTCAAGAGAGGAACCGCTGCACAGTGTTGAATGGCTTTATGTGTCACTGTCATCAATCTAGGATCAGCTTCACTGAGCAGCGTCGTGTTGTTTAATCTCTGAGGAACAACATGTAAAACTGATCCCAGCTCAGAGGTCCCTATTGTATGATAGATGCTGTTTCATAATTATGTCACGCCTGTGTGTTTTTAAATGAACTGAAACTTTAGAGAGCATGAGACACCAATGATAACCCACACACGTAGGAGAACAGGTAAACACTGTTCTGATGGGAAAATGTATGCTGTGCTAAGAAATGGTTGATGTTCTCCTTTGTAGTAAGTAGTACTATGAGTATGAGATACCATCTCATCGTGTGGAAAGGAATGTTTTTAGGTGGTGTACAAATATAATTTGAATCATCCAAACTTTGTTATTCACACTCACAAGAAACTTTTACAGTGCAGTGAATATTAATTGATGCTATGGCTGACCTTAAACAGCAATTATGAAGCTAATAAACCACTGGCTCTTCCTCCAACATGTTAACTGTAAATATTAGAATTGAATTGTTTTATAGATGTCAATGATAATTACAGATTGAATAGCTTTTGGATTTTAACTGTTGTCCAGACAAAATATGCAACTTAAAGACTTGCAAAGGACATGTGTTCACTTTTTCTGGAGCCCATGTAAAAATAAAATAAAATACTGTGTCATCATTTTTGTGCCAAACGCCTTTTTGTCTCTGGCATCTATTCAGACAACAATCTCTTACTGTATGTGATGCTGTTGTTGTGAAATAAAAAAGGAAGCAGACACAGGATGACAGTGAAAGTAAATAGCTTACTTATGAATTATTAGCATCCCTTGTCACCATCTTACTAAACGAGGAGAGTTGTGTAAAAAGATGTTAGATAAAATTGATTGTACACTTGCCCTAATGCAATGTTTACATTTCATACAATGCCAAAACAGAAAAAAAGACACAATAATATATAGAATATGTAAGTGTATATTCCTAAAAAGACTGAACTGTTTCCCCCGTTTGTGTAGAAATGTTTACTTCCTTTGACTTCTCTCCAGTGCAGCAGCTCAGGTAAAAACTTCCTGTTTTGCTGGACAACGAGCAAACTAGAGAGTGCTAAAATTCTTCCACGTTTTGTTCAACAAAAGTGTCCCAGCCCAGATTCAACCTGTCACCTCCTTTGACCCAGAGCCAAGGAGCTGTGCTGTAATTATAGCTGAGGGCTGTCCTCCTGTAGTACTTATGGAGAACAAAAACACTGTCTCACTGACAGGAGGGGACAGCAGGTCAACGGCCCTGTTACTGTATGCACTAATAACAAAGGATTACATATTTAGGCGAAGTCAACTGAATATTTAAGGTGTAATATCATCCTTTCTTGTTTGATTTGGGGGTATGTAACTATTTTAAGGGTTGCCTGCAATGGTTTAAACATGAGCAGACAAATTTTATGTCCTGACAAGCTTCAGAAAGCAGTCAACCGTGATGCTGAGTAATGCTGGGCCTTTTCATTGCTTTGTATGCATAATGCCACAGGCCAAAGAGGAGCTCCTGCTTCTCTACTCGTGTGTGTTTATCTGGTCTCCTCCTCACATAAACAGCACCCTCTACTGTCACAACATTGGTCCTGCTCCATATTGCTTTTTTTCCTATTACATCAAACTACAACAGTGCTATTCACTTGAGAAATGTGCATAATGTGATGTATAGTTATGTGCATTTTGTTAATTATTATCTTTAGCTTACTAACTAATTACTAATTCATAATACATGTCACAATGGATTAACATGTATCAATCTTTTAGTATATTAAATTCATTGTATTATTATAGTCATTGACATATTTTATCTTGAAATGACCCTAAGATGATACTAAATGAATGTAGGTTGCATTAGTAATAGTAAAAGTGTTAATACGCTTCAGGGTTTTACATGGGATTTATTGGAGCTACAATAATTAGTCGATTAGTTGCCAATTATTATTAATTAATCAGCAATTATTTTGATAATAGATCAATAGTTTGAGTCACTTTTTTAAGAAGAAAATTTCCTTATATGAAATTATATATCGTGACTGTTAGTCAGTAAAAAACATCACCTTTTGTGGACCAAACAACTATAAAAATTTAGAAAAGCAAACACTTATTATTTTCTTCACGATGCTTATTGGCTAGCCTACTTAATTACGTTTGGTACATATTTTAGCAAAACATAAATAAATGTGGAAATAAATAAAGAAATATTAAACATAAATGTGGAAATAAAAAAAATATGAATGAAAAAGATGAATGAACTGCGGATGAAAAGTACTCTATAAATGAATAAAAGTTTAATAAAGTTTAAAAAGTGTGAATGAATACAAAAAAGGCCCCTTAACGGCAGCGGAGATTGATTGGTTTGTATAAAGTTTCCACTGGATTAAAGACAGTTATGAATTATGAGCAAATACAATTTATGTGCATAAAATAATAAATGAAAAATACCATGTCTTACTTTTGCTAAATGACGAGGCAGAGCCGACTTTTGATTTGAGTCGAACGACCGTTACAAACATCCAGGCCACCCCCGCCCCGGCGTTAAAGTGGTATCTTCCAAAGATGGCAGCCGCCGTGTTGAAACGATGTGTGACTGCAGTTGTCAAAGTTAAACGTTTATCTCCGTCTTTTTCAGGTAGATACATCTTACACTTGGCTACAATAAAATCACACTTTGGCTTGCTTACACTGTTTATTTAGCTTGTATTAATTTGATTATTATTGTCGTGTTTTGGCAAAAAGAGTGAAATGTCCGCAGTTCTTGTTATTAGCTAAGGTAACTGTTGGCAGCTACCGAGGCTAATCCGAACCAGTTTTCTGTCTTTATGCTTTTAGTAACAGGTTATTTATGGCGTTAAAGGAGATGCTCACGTCGTCTTAATACAACAGTCAGGTTTTTCTCGCTGTAATCATTCCTCCTGTTTATACTGGCTATTACAAGATCTCCTTCAAATGTGCTTTCAATGTAAGTGTTGGGGGCCAAAATCCACAGTGTGTCCACACCTTTTGTGCAAAAATGCATTTAAAAGTTTACTTTCAGCTGTCTAAGTAAGTCATATTAAGTGGATATCTGCCACATTTACTGTTTTTAGCAGTAAGAAGTTCCTCCTTTGTGTCTCCTCGGGCAGTGTTTACCTGCTGAGTGGAAATAAAGTAACAAAAAGAGGGACTTTTAATACTAAAAAGACTGTAACGTGGAAAGATATCTACTTGATTTGAATCATATGGACAGCTGTAACTTCATATTCACTTCAGATAATCCTCTGATTGCCAGTATGAACAGGAATTATGGCATGGAAAACCTATTTCAATCTTCATTCGGGCATCGACTATTGTTAAGACAAACTTCAACATTCATCATGTAGTATCTTCATGACTTATGTTTCTTGTCTTTGCAGCTAGAAGATGGTTGCTCTCAGCAGCTTATACAGACACCAAAGTGTGGGAGGCAAGAGAGAAAGATCCTCAAAACATGGGTAAGAGTATTAGTTTGATGATCTGAAACATTTAAGTGTGACAAATAGGCAAAACATAGAGATGAGGAAGAGGGCAAACACTTTTTTTCTCACTACTATCCATCACTAGGTTTTATCACATGTTTAGGACTGTCCTAATGGCTATAAAAATTCTCCCTCGTGGACGGAGGATGTTGGGGATTAACCAAAGTATCTGATTGTGGGATACTGAAGGCTACAAACGATACACTGGTTATGTCTTCTGAAGTCAGGCAAGAAAAGACTATTTTTGAAGGAGCCTCTAATAAGTTCCTTATTTTGCCAAGTTTAGACTGTATTTTTTTGCCGAAGGTTGTGCAGCTGCTTTGTGTGAAGACAAAATCAATGATGCAATTGAGAAGTTTAGCATATTTTGTTAAATAGAAAAAGATGCAAAACATTTTCTTCCAAGTAAGGTATTAAAAAAACGTGTTGTTGTGATACTGCTACAGAAACTGATGTTGTAGAAGCGCCAGCATTAAATTTCCAAACGATATCCAACCACACTATAATCACCACTTACAGTCAATGACATGCCGACAGATGGCCATATCCAGGAGTACTCCAGGTTATTTCATTTTCAAGAAAATGATAAATAATGAAAGCATATTTTTTGCTATATCAATAGCTGCATGCAGCAGCCCAGCGTCATATATTACTGTGTGTGCAGACGATCAACACATGGTGGCAGTGTAGCGCTGCAGCAACATGCTGTAGTGATAGTAACCTTTTAAGTGTGGCTAAACAGTTTATGAATGCTAAATTAAGAAAAAATTCAGATTAAAACAAAGGTTTGTAAAAAAAAATGTAAATGTTTCATAACAGATGAAGAAGCACTTGATGTTATTATCTAATATGTTCTGGTTTGTTTTGGGTCTGCCAATGTGACACACACTTTATTTTTTATGTAATTAACTTAATAATAGTCATGTTTTTTAATTTAATTAAATTTTTTTTTTTACTTACAGCTGTTCTGGCCACCACTATGGACAGGACATACGAAAGAAATCTTCCAGTTAGCTCTCTGTCTGTGTCACGGGTAAGCCAGATTGACATTTCTATAACCTATATTTCATTAATTGTGGTAAACTTGTCGGTGATAAACAGTTAGCACATTTAAAAATTGAGACATAGGGGGAAAAAGCTTTTTATTTTGTGTCTGTTTTTCAGTTTGTTGACAACATATCATCCAGAGAGGAAGTCGATCAAGTGGAGTATTACATTTACAAGTAAGACAAATCACACTCTCGCTGCATCAATTTCTACTCAGTGCTGGATTTTTATGTAAGGTACCAAATTGTGTGGTTTTCTTGGAATGAATTGTCCGTTTGGTTTGTCTGTTTTGGTTTGTGTTCAGTTACATACTTTTCTTTGTTCTAAGCAACTTCAGACCTTTCCTGTTTACTCCTCTCTCTGGAATCTGAACCCATTCTTGTGATTACAAGATTCAGTATATGTCCAATAGACCCTTGTTCACGTCACATTTGTTTTCATTGTCGGCCAAGAGCGAAATAACGACCTTTTCACTTTGGGAGGCTTGTAAATAACAGTTATTATTATTATTATTATTATTATTAATACACTTTAACTATTTTTGATGTATGTATTTCAAGTCCTGATTCTTTTGTAATGAAGCTGTTTTGTTGATTTGCAAATTATTGATGTCTCATTAACTGAAACTGTTTACTACATGTGACTAAATATAGTCGCACGTCATCTCTTCTCTTCACGTTTCCCACAATTGTGACACAAATACAATATAACCTTTTGTGTGTTTTTTCTCCTCTAGGTTTCGTCACAGTCCAAACTGTTGGTACCTGCGAGACTGGACCATTCACAGCTGGATCAGACAGTGTCTAAAATATGATGCTAGGGAAAAGGCCTTGCACACACTTAAAAACAAGGTACACAACATATTGTATACCCTCCATCTATTCTAACAATAAACTGGATATAGTGTCAAAAGACATCAGAATTATTTGAAGAGAAAATCTGAATCTGACAGCTGCAGTTATCTGGCAGTGTGAAGGATAACATAATTTCAATTTTAAGCAGCCAGATACATTTTGAAACTGATCTGAGGAGCACAGACGCGTTCATTTTCAAACCAGCGTGCGTACTGTTCCTAAACGAGATCACTAAAATTATTGCAAGAGCAGAGATGTCCATTAGCCAATGAGGTGTTTACATTGAAGTAAAGCAGAGCGTGTTGGGTCAGTATAGCTGCCTCTGTTGTTTGTGTCATGTTGCTGAGACTAGAGGTCTTGATGTTGGTGGTGCATCAGGAAACAGCAGATTTTGTGTGTGTGATATGATATGATATACACCATCTTGACAAAATTAATTTCAGGAAAACACTACAGTGCAATTTCCCAGTTTTTAGGATTAATAAAGTATCTGTCTATCTGTCTATCTGTCTGTCTGTCTGTCTGTCTGTCTGTCTGTCTGTCTGAATAAACAAATTTAGAATCTTTGATCATAAACAAAAATGTGTGTGCAGGTCCAGTATGGAATATTCCCAGATGACTTCACCTTCAACCTGCTCATAGATTCTTACATTAAGGATGGAGACTTTAAAAGTAAGGCACTTTAAAACATTTTCTTAGAAGAAATATCATGTAAATTACAGTCCCTGCAGGTTTCAAAACACAATGCATCATTTCTCAACAAGTGAAGGCAGACTGCTTTGTCCATCTTGATAATTTGAGAAGCTGTATGTGTGTAACCATTAAAACTCTGTTTCAGTTGTATATTCAAATTTTTGTTATAACAAATGATAGATTTAAGTTTTAGTAAGTTTTTAGTACTTAAATACAGTTCATGTCCAGGTGCGTGCTCCGTGGTCGAGGAGGTGATGCTTCAGGAGGCCTTCGACCTTCCCTCCACACAGATCCTGTCTCTGTACTCTCTGGGCAGTTACCTAGCAACCAGTCCACAACTCACTGTGAGTGAAAGAGAAGCGACAACATGGGATGCGTTATGAAAACAAATGATCCTAGAATATCCTCACACTTAAAAATGCATTCTTTCATTTCCCGATTCTGTGATGAATGCTGTGTTTGCTACATATTCTTTTCGAAATGTCGTATGGTCATTAACGAGCTCTCAAACGAACAGCCATTTTGTGAAGGACTAAGAAAGATGCTTCAAAATGAAATACTCGTGCCTCATTCAGGTGTCAGAGGAGAGGGCGTTGGGAGCATCACTGCTTATCTGTGGACTGAAGCAAGACAACACTGTCGGACTCAGTGCTCAGCTGCGAGGCAATGCTCTCTTAGGTGTGTATTTGGATTTCTTCTCTCACAGCCTTGTATTTGATATTTTGACAGCAATGAATTAATCCTGTGTTTTTGTCATTATGATGCTTGTCTTATTTATTCTCCTCTTTCTTCTCCATAAAGGCAAGGTAGAGATGCTAAAGGGCATACATGCCGTGTTCAAAGGGATGCCTCTCCTCTGGACCCGTGGATATCTGGGCCGAGCGCTGGCTGTCATGGAGAGAGTGGTAGCTGCTCCTGATGGTGATGTCAAGCTGACCAAAGACACAGTAAGGATTAAAAAAAAAATCAAAGGAGCCAATCATGATGGAGGTATTACATTGTGTCTCCTTGTGTAGACATCACACAAATCATCAGAAAAAAGTTATGTAGTTAGCTATTCTTCCTTAGTACATATTGATTGTAATATCGATTAGTCAATTTGTCAAAAAATTAATCTGCAACTATTTTGATAATCAAATAATCGTTTCAGTCCTTTTTCCTGCGAGAATGCCAAAATTTCACTGTCAAATGTAACTATTTGATATTAAATATTTCGTGTTTTTGGACTTTGATTGAATGAAACACTTTTTGAATATGTTAACTTTTAAAGTTAACTACTAAAAGATGGATCGATTAATCAAGAAAATAATTGGCAGTTTAATTGATGAAGAAAAATTGTTAGTTGCAGCCCTAATTACATCACATAGTTCACCTACAGGTGCAAGATATAGACAAACGCACAGTACAAACACCACAATGTACCACTCCGCACTCTCTCCTGTCATTCGTGTTAAAGGGAATGAATTTGTTATCGATCTTTTCTATTGACTGCAGGTTTGTTGTCAAACAAACACATTTTCCAAAGTGTTAGACTACTGTGGGATGGATCTTATTAAACTTTCTTTCAAATAGGTTTCTGTTTTGTAAAATCAAAATGTTAGTCTCTGAGTCACACAACAGAATTATCAAGACAAACACAGACACAGTCTGCTGTTACTCTCTACGTGGGGGACTTGACACAGACAGTCTTCATCTGCTGAGATAGAACACACATGCTGTCATATTGTCATTATTTTTACATATATGCACAAACGCAGTCGGGTGCAGTGCCTCTAATCCGGCTTGTGCTGTCCAGTTCAATAATTCAGCTTTGTCCACGTCTAATGAGATTTTGAAGAGCCTGGAGTACTGAGAATGTCTGTGAGAATCACTGCAACAGGAACTAAACAGATTGAGTCAGACAGCGGCGCAACAATAATGTAGACAGAGCAGATAACACCGTAGGACAGACAGGAAATATTACATCTCAGATGAAGGTGCTGGTGACTTCTTGCCTCAGGTCGCAATGAATCTTACCTCTTCCTAAGATTAAGAGGTAAATTGTCAAGTATCATTTTCAGCCTCTTTCATCATGATGTGTATTTTCTGTAGTCAGTCAAATAAGCAACAGCCTCTTCTTAAAGTTAAACATTTAAACAAAAAAAAAGGTATTTCAGACAGTTATATTTAGTCAGGAACTTGAACTGCACTTCATATCAAATTTCCAAACATAATAAACTAAAAATACTCTTTCTGCATACCTAACAAGGTTTTGTGTAATTTTTCCAGCTGGACTACATGAATGACCTGCTGCAGGAGCTTTCTTCTACATCAGACTCTAGCTCTTCTGGAGAGGAGTCAGCAGGAGAGGAAGACAATGAAGAGGATGCCGTAGATGAAGATGACCAGGCGGAGCGGGCAAATCTATCTCAGTATGCCAGCAGATTCAAGGTGGGGGTTGGGTGTCTTCAGCAGGTGTGCTTTGTTTGTAGCAGCCACTGAATTTACATGAGTTTTCCTTGTCAGGCCATTTCTGTAAACATGTGATAAACAGGGTTTCCTGACATGTCTGGGGTTGTAACTCAGTCTTCCAAAGTCTAATCTGAGTGCAGCATGCTGAGGATTTTTTTTTATTTTTATTTAATTTTTTTATTAAATAAATAATAAAGCTTTCTACAGGGAGGGATGGTTTTAGCCAAATTACAATGTGTGGCAATAATATAACTAAAGACATGCGTACGTGTAGTGAAATATCTACTCAAGACATTTTTATGTCTGTAAATATTATTTCTGCTCTGAAATAAACATAAAACTGCAAAGCTCATGAAGCAATCTTAAAACCGTCTCCTCTGGAAAGAGGATCTTTTAATAGTCAGAGTGCATCAGTTTTGAGAGATTTTCTTCTTCTTGAGACAAAACGCTGCAGTCTAAAGCAGTGCTGTAATTGTGAGCTGTAATTTCTCAGGCAGACATCAGTCTCTACACTCATTGTTTTGTACCATTAAGCCTATATTCTGCTTTACTTTGTTGATGAGTGCATGGGGAGAACATTTTTATCTGATGATTCACAGAGAGAAAACCTACTTCACAAGTGGCTCTCTGAGTCTGTGTCCACCCAAACTATAGATATACTGACTAAACCCTGTAAAAATGTACAGTTCTTCAATTTGCTCATAAAATATAGTCGGCTTTGTTCAGTTATATTTTATTTTATTATCTAACCCTAACCCAAAGGGAAGATTGTTCATTCAGTTATTATTCGTTTCGGTTAATTGAGAAATATGGCCCCATGTTGTATTGGATTGAATTAGTTTAATTTGGATTGTACATTGTTATCAGATTTATTTTATTTTAGCATCGCTTGCTTTCACATTCAGTGTCTTACAAACACAATTTACACGTGTACCTTGTTAAATTGTGCTTGTGATGGTCATTTTTTGTTTCACAGCAGTTCTGTCATCACAGTATTTTGTATGATAAATGTCTTCAAGCTTTTCTTCTTTCTCCTGCCTCTCCAGGAACTGAGCACCCAGCTGGAGTCTCAGGGAAAAGTGGACGCTGTCTCCTTTCAGGCTTCAGTGACCTCTCTGGCCCAGCAGAAACTGGCCACTGCTGAAAAACCCGACCTGGAGCAGTACGAGCGCCAGATGTTGGCCTGGGAGGCTGAGAAGAGGCAGCTGATCCAGAGGGAGAAGGAGATGAGGGCAAAGGCCGAGCAGGAGAAACAGGAGCGATTAGCTGCCAAGGCTGCAGCCTAGACGGGTTAGAGACACTGAAGCTGAATTAGAAATCATTAAACTGTCCACAGAATATGTGTGTTTAAATGTTAAAATACTAAGAAATGGAGTATTATGTCTATAAAATTGTCAAATTCTGTTGGTGTCACAAGTCATGTTACTTTTGTATATATCATTTATATAATTTAAATTGGGCAAACTCAAATATTCTGTTGTCATTATGTCAAAATAAAACTGATTTTCATTTTCTTCATAAATCGTGTCTCTCATTTGTCAGTTTTTCCGTTGTGGACTGTGGCATGATATTATTGGAACGTATGTTAACATCAATTAAGTCCGACTGTCAAGTGACCTCATGTAAGGAGAAAGAAGGGAACACATCACATTCTCCCACTCCTTATCCTCTCTGCATAACGTCATTTCTGTGTGTCTGCCTGTCAAAAGCATATTTGTTTTCTCAGAGGGGTATAAAAGGGGTATTGCACAGAAGAATTTGCTGATAGCTAATCTAGAGAAAGCCAAATTCTTTGCATTGAAAGGAATGCATCTGTGACCAGAAATCCCTTCCGTTCACAGAGGAAAACATAAAATAATGCCGTGTAGATTCTGATAAATGTAAGTAAATGATTACCACCTTTTGTAACATTAGTAAAAATTTGCAAACTTTTAACTGGCAAATAAGGCCTCAGTTGTTCAGATGCTGCAGAAAGATAAGATAACAGACCTTTGGAGAAGAAAATGTTGTTGTGGTAGTGCACATAATGCCTTCATTCCACATTATGTTGCAGCTATTCAGTATTCAGAGCATGATCTTGGGAAACAGAACGGTATGTAGTCCAGGATGAATGTGCGCTCTAACAAGAACAATTGAGTGATCCTGAGGTTCCTTGCTGACTGTGTTTCTGAGAGAAGCTCTTCATTCACAGTTACTATTGTTCTTCTCTTCTCTCCTTATTTCTGTGAATGTCCTTTCAGTCTGGCTGGAAAATGGCAGAAGAGCATGAATTTCTCTTGGTCTCTTTGGGAGTATTTTTTAGCAGCAGATTAATACACATTTAGTGTTCAAGTGAGTATTCATGGTAACAGAACAGCCTATGTGGGATCAAGTCGAGATAAACTAGTGTCGATATTAGGTGCAGCTCATTATTTTATTTTTATTTTTTTACAACAATGAAGCTCTTTGGCACAGAGAAATAAGATATCAAGCTTCAGCTACAGAGAAATACTAGTCAGATTAATCCATTGTTGGTTTAATACAATAATTATTTTCCTTTAATGTTTTTACTTTTGACTTATATCATTTAGGGATTGAATGGATTTAATATATATATATATATATATATTTCAAATAGAATAATATACAGTTTAACTTAATTACCACAAATAAAAGTGCCACCATCAGTTTCCAAGTAATGAAGTATTTCATCTTATACAATTTTTTTTTTGTGTGATGCCTCTGTCCCAGTGATAAAACTTTACTAAACATGTACATTCGTAATTCTGTATTAGCTTCTTGTCCTTAAACTCAATTTAAATTCACTGATTTAAAAGTAACACAGATGTTTGCATTTGTTCCTGTCACGAAGGCTGTCAGACAGATGTGCTAACACTGCTGAGGTCAATCTAGGGAGAAAGTCAGGAAGTTTGACATCCACATGGTTGGTTATTTGATGCTCAGAGCCTTTTAAGTGGTTTTGTGCAAGGAGAGAATGGGATTTGTAGCGAAAGTGTGACATGGGTTATGTAAATATTACAAAATGTGCAACAGAAAGGGGAATTAGGGAAGTGCTGGGCTTGGATACAGATCACCTGTTGCTGTAAATCATTCATGAGCTGTCAGCACATCCTTATCAAATCTTTTAGGTTTAGTATGTACTATCCACTGTGAACACTACGTTCTTCAAAGTGCTTAATTCACTAATTCTCCCGTTAGTTGATTTTTTTTAACCACTTGTAGCAGAGGCTTTATCGCATAAATACAAACTACATTGTGTTTTTTTCCTCTCAGCATTTAACTTAAGTCAACAGGATAGACCACTGTGTGTCTGTGTCGTGCTCTCTGAAACAGATTACAGGATAAGACACAGGCTGATTGTTTTGCTCTCGGTCCGCCTGCCCACAGCAGCAGAGTCTCCAGAGAAACATCATTAAACTTTCATTAATCATCAAGGTCATCTGTTTCATATTTAACATGTAAAGAGATAAGTGAAAACAAATAATGTTTAATGTATCTATTTGTTTTGAGGGTATGAATGGCCTTTATGTGTTCTGACATGGGTGTATTGCTCATATATTAAACAATTATAACGAATCAGGCAGACATGTGGTTGTAATTTAGAAATTCAATTTATTTCCTGTCTGATTCATTTGGATGTTAATTTGTCATTGAAAAGGCTTCATGACCTTTTCGAGCCAGTAAAATGTTTGCAACAATTATGTAAAAACATACAAAAACTACATTTAAACTTAATAAAACAGTTTATAAGACATTGTACTCCGTATTTGTACATCATTTTATTAGTGAGTAAAGTATTTTGTAGTTTTAATTTGTGGTTTTGTTAAGCAAACAGTGTGGAAATCCTCTTTCAGTCAAAATTGTCATGGGTTTACTTTTGACTACTATTTTTAATAGTCAGTAAGGTTTCCCATGTCTAGCATGATTCACTGTGCCATGTTGCATAACTGTTCTGAAAACACTAAAAAATGATGTGATATGACAAGGATTTCTCATAAATCCTGACCACTGTCGGACAAACACCAGTAAAATGAGTTAGAGGGACACCGGTCACAGGTTGACCATTACCTCTACTGAGTGAAAAACATGTGATGGGATATTTGTCCAACAGCTGACCTGTCAGAAATGGCTGTAAAATGAATTAACCCTTTGCTTATTTTTTTATTTTTATTTTTTTTTAAATATATCAATACCAAAATGTGATATAATACAGAGACAGGGGCAGTAACAGTATAATGAAGAGGTGAGACAAAAATAAAATTATTGCTACAGAAAAAAAAAAAAAAAAACAATATTGTGATGGATCACACAGATAGTAATAAATGGTGTGTGTAGGATTTCAAACATAGTGTTAGCATAACGGAGAAAGGCTTTTTTTGTTGAATTTTTTTAAAGGCACTACGATGCACATACTTGAGCTTTTCTACTTTAAGGTGATGCGTCATTTCCCTCAACTAATGAGGGTGTGTGTGAGGGATGAGTTAACACTTCTGACAGTAATCGCTGCCGGGTTATTGTTTTATATATGATATTTCTGTGCATCTGCTTTTGACACTAGTGAATGTGAAACACGCTGTAAAGTCTGATTGGATTTTTTGTTTTTGTTTTTGTTCCACAGCTCCTGAACAGCTGCTAACTGATAAAACAGCTGCCAAGGTAAATAACCTGATACTTGACCTGATATTGCTTGCCAGCCATCTGTTTACACTCCAACTTCTGACCCAGTTGTCTGTTTTGGACTTCTGAATATTAGCTCTCTCTCCAATAAGTCTTTTTACTTGTCATGATTTTATTAGTTCTTTTAATTATTATTTTTGTATGAAACTACCAAAATGTAGTTTCTTAGGTGATTCTCCTACATCCCAGGTTTTACTCATTTCCAACAGTTGTTCACAAACAGTGCATAAAATCTTTAACAGCAACTATTTTTTTATTAATACTAATATTGTTTTATTATTTTCTATTTTTTTTTATTATTCAGCTCTATTAATTATTTAATAGTAGTAATTTTACATCACAGTTTTTTTATATTATTAATACAATTACACAATGGCTGTTATACAAATATGATGTGCAACAGCTGTCAGGGTTAGGGTTAGGTAGGTATTTGATGATCTCATTTCCTGTATCTCTCTCATGCTATGACCACTCAATGTTTTGTTTTATCTATAAAGCATTGTGAAACAGTACTGATTCTGTGAACATGTCTTAGTGCTTAGAGGTGATGTAATTGACATACCACAGCTGTCCTACTGATCAGCATGAAGCAGCACTGTAGATCCAGTCATGACACCAAAGAGAAAATAAAATGATCACTCTACACTTTTACTACCATGTCATCATTAAATAATATTTTCGTATCCATCAACACAGTCAGAAAATTATTGGCACACCCAATAAAAAAAGATAACATCAAATGAATTGCATCAAGATATCAATGCACCACATTTGATTGATGAGATATGTCAGTGAGGGGAAATTATCTTGTAAGATTTTATTTTCATAGTTTGTAGTTAAGCAGCCAACAAGATTTATTATCATTTCTGCATATTTTCAACTCGTGTCATCATCGTATGACTCATGAACCAGAAAAAATGGTTAATAGGTTGTTCTAAGTTAAAGTAAGTGTTTTAAGGGGGGTTTGCACAGTTTAAAATAAAGCTCAGGTGCTTTAAATGCATTTGTCAAGATTTAACAATTCAAGAATATATAAAAAATATATATATAAAAAAGAAAAATAAATATTCAAGTGGAATTAAACAAAATGACAAAATACTATATAATAAAGTTATATAAAAATTAAATACAATGTGATATTATACCAGGCTATTTTTAAGGAGGGTTTGTCAGTAATTTATGTTTATGTGTTTACTGGATACAACTGTGAAACTCTTAGAACAAAGTGCAACATTATCAATAATACTGATTACAAGTCAAAAAAAGATGCAAACATACTTAGAGAAACGTTATCATAAAGATAAATTAGTACAATAACAAGGAAACAAGATTCACAAAAGTTACACAAATTAGTTACACCGGTGCTCATGCCAAGAAGAAAAAATATATATATATATATTACTGGAATAGTTTATTTTTGGAAACTTATTTACTTGCTTGTTAAGAGTTAGACTAAGAGATGAAAACCACTCACAAATCTGTGGGGTTAATATGAAATTTGTAGCCAACAGCCATTTAGCTAATCTTAGCGTAAAGACTGGAAACGGGGAAACAGCTAGTTTTACTCTTTACTCTGTGCTTTAAGGTTACAGTTGTGTACATACGATACGAGAAACAGAGACTAGATCAGACATGACTATCATGGCTCTCTATTTCTTGGCTCGAACCGGTGACTACCCAGCTGAGCTACACTTACTAGCTACCGTTAGCCACAGCTACCGTTAGCCACAACTACCGTTAGCCACAGCTACCGTTAGCCACAGCTACCGTTAGCTACAGCTACCGTTAGCTACATACGTATCAAACATTAAAGTGGTTGAGATAGACATGGTGGTAAACTGATTCTTAAATATAATTTTAAAAATATCTAAATATAGTTTCTGAAAAAGCTAGCTTTGTTAGCCCAATGCAAAATCTACGTACATGTGTCTATGTTACTGAGTCTATATATATATATATATATATATATATATATATATATATATATATATATATAATGATGGTCTGAATTTTATGTTCCCTTCAGGCATCAAGAGACCAAAACAAATTCACAAACTCAGTAGCCTGAATACGCTGTGTTGCTTGTTGCTTCGGTCTTGCTTGTTTGTTTTGCTTTGGCTCTTAGTCTGCACCATTTTCCTTAATTTATGCATCATCAGCAATATAACATCCTGCATGCTTTTTTCCATTGTGTCATAAAAGGGCAGTCAGAGCTGTCTGGTCATGTACAGATTGGCAATAAATGCCTCTAATGTAGCGTTGAGTTTCTGTCCCTGTTAATTATTACCATCATAATGTCTACACCAAATGGTTCCCTTGTACTAGGACTGTCTGTTTTTCTAAGAAATCTTGATTGTTTGAGTGGATTAACACTTTTTGAAAGCTACTTACCATAATGTTTCTGTTTGACTGTTTCTTTATACGAGTCACACCCTCTTTCGGGATAAACTATCCCGCTAGAAGGTCAGAAGGATGATTGTGTGATATTTTATGTTAGCCGTAACGCATAAAAGAATATGCTCTGTGATTTTTTGATGTCAATATGCTCGAGCAAGCTTTGCACTTACACAGCCTTAAAGGGTAAACTTTCTGGGTTTGGTGTGTGCCGACTGAGGACTGTCACTAATATGAGCAGTGATTGACATTGAATGTTTTATGTTCTCATCTCTTATATCACTTTCAAAGAGCCGATTTCACAAACAGGCCGAACATTTTAATGACATAATTTGATCAGATGTCTGCTGGGAATAATCTCAAAAAAAAAAAAAAAAAAGAGACAAACTGTTTCTGTTTTCATGTTGGCGTCACATGTCAAACTCGGTGCCAGTTCAAACTGTTTACGTCTGATTCTCAGCACTGCCGTTTTGTTATGTTGAGAGGGATTGCATACGGATGTTATCTGCAAATCCACCAGACTCCAGAATAAACACATCCAAAGTCTTTCTAAACTTTACATTTAAAAAACAAGCAGCACGTAGTTTCTTCAGGGACAACTCGTCCACCTGGACTTATTCTCAGATATATTGGGAACGAAGTTAAGTTTAAGACGGTGTCTCCACGGATGATAGTCTGATATAAAATAACAGTCAGCTGCTCTATTACAAAGTTCCACTTTGATGTCTTAAATAACGACATAGACAAACATTATATCTTGATTAAGGGTCAAGAGTCGTGCTCTTGTCTAATCTCGAATTTACACATGAATAAATAACCTTAAATGACCAGATGTTTTTGCATGTTAACTCATTCACTGCAATCTCATACTTTACTGCTTACTACACTTCAAGTTTGTCATCTTTGCTATTTTAATCTGTGTTTTTAATTTTTTATTTAATGGTTTTCATTTCACTGCAGTAAGATTGCGACATGAGGTTGACAAAACACAGGAACACTGGAAACTGGGGTTCATATTCTTGTAGTTAGGTTTAGGAAACAAAAACAGCATTACTGTTCATTTGGAGTCGTTTTTCTGTCCACCTGGTGAATGTAAATCCAATATTTATTCTCCTTTAGCTTGGTTTTTTGTTCTTTACCAACTCCTGAGGTAAATATCTGGCTCTTTAGCCACTAAACGCTCCACTAGGTTCACCAGCTTGTCGCTATTTGTCTGCCGTTTGGTGCTGAGCAGATTCAGTTTCATGACAACTGGGCTGCCAGCTTTTATTATTGTCAAAGTATGAAATATCTATATCCTGGAAAAAAAAGGTAAGTATTGTATATTTAACGGAAGTTGTTTTATCAGCCAAAAATGTGTGGGTGTGTGAACATTGCATCCCTGCACACATGTTGTCTAATAAAACGTGGAATGAAGACAGGCCTAAAACCACAAGCTACCTGATGTGTCTGTACCTGTCTACGTAGATCATATTTTACTCTACGGGTAGCTGGTGTTTTTCTAAAGAATAAGGATGTTGCCAAATCTCAGGCAATAAATTCAAGGTGTAACCCTAACGTTACACCAAAACCCAAACTGCATTGTTGCACGGGAAATCAACCAGAACAACTGTGGAAAATATGGCTTTTTTTTTTTCTCTTCGCATTTTTGTTCCTACTATTCTAAGAAACACAGATACACAACAGCTACCATAGTTTTAGACCGCATTGGCAGCACTTTCTAGGGTATCTGAGTCAATACAGCCAACAAAACCTTTCCAAGACACAATGTAGTAATTGTTTGGCACAGGAATTAGAGTCTTGGAAGAGAAGTGTTGTGAAGGGGGCAGATTTATTTCTCTTTGCTTTCTTTAGACCACAAAGTCTACTAAAAAGCAAACAGAAATGCCCGCTTGACTCAGCAATTGTCTTTGTACGGTGCGTAAACTAGAGGCATGTTTACCGGAAACCCTGATTATTCCAGCAGTGCTGGTGGTCACTACTCTGAGTTTGCAGTGCGACCAAGTTGCAGGTTATCTGACTTTGACAAACAAATCCAGGAAAAAAAACACATTCATGACAAGCCTAATCTTTCAAATCTACTTACAGAGCATTCAGCAAGGCTCGAAACCAGACATGCACATACGGGGAAACACTCAAAACAGGAGGCTGAAATCATATTTTGTACTGTACGTACACACAGGGTGGCGTACACACACGTTACATAACACCCATGTTTTTCAAAGGGGTCACATGTTAAGGTCAATTATATCATATCAGTCTATCTATGTATTAATGGAACTTTTTTTTTCTTTAAAAAGGCTATATGATGCCCGGGGTTTCCTCCTATTCTGTGTTTATATATATAGTTTGTTTTCCAGGAGCACAGGGTCAGTCTAATGCTATGACGTCAGGCAGCGCTCGAGAGCTCAAGGTCTCGGTTCCTCAGAGTTCAACATGTACTGTGAGAGCAATCATAGTCGAGCTGAAGGGGAGGAAGCAGCCTCAAACAGCCAACACACTGTCTTTTTCTATTTTTTTATACGTATAGATCTGTACTTCTGAATTAAAATATTTGTTGATAAAACCCTGCATGCTGAGAGAGATTTCAAACACACTCGCACTGCTCTGTCACACAGGATATGTTAATGAGCGCAAGGTTAAGTACATCACACACAGATGACCTCCAGCTATACAGATATGCCACGCCCACGCCCACCATCATCACAGCAGCTAAACTCCACCCGCCTGAGTATGGCCGAGGGTTGGTGGATTGAGGGTGGGTTGTCTGTCTGGAGATATATATATAAAGATGTCAGGTAGGTTATTCCAGTTACTCTAATTAAGCAGGAGTGACTTCCATCAAAGTCAAATAAAAGACGTTGCAGGATTTAGATAGATTTTGTTGATTTTTATCTGCGTGTATGGGGCCTTGATCCCAAATCAATCCTATTAGAAGATGATTGCCAGGAAATCAATTATTATAACCTTTAACTTAGTATTATACAGTAGTGTCTCTTATTTTACATCATATTGGTGTAGTATATCATATACTGTATTATTATAAGTTGTTTTATGTTTTATTGTAACTTTTTTTTCTATGAATTACATCCTATAAAGGATCCTTGTAGAATAGTTAGTGGTTAGTGCTCATATGATTTTAAAATTACAGGAATATTTGGATGTAAAATGAATGTTATGGCTGAAATTATACAGCCAAAATGTATATAAAAATACATTTTCAATTTTTTTTATCTTAACATTGATTTGTAATTATTTTTATTTAATAATTATTAATATTATTTCATCCCAGTAACTGTGGAAGTGATTTGCAGTTTTTTTTTAACTTCATATTTACAAACTATGTAATTCTTGCACAGTTTTTTTTTTTGTTTTTTGTTCATTTGCAGTGAATTAAAGTTAACCTCTGTGTGATGGTGCTACAACATGTGTCCACGGGCCTTTCCTGAGCCAACCTGAACAGCAAATGAGGACTGTGAGACGCAGTGAAGGGGAGGGACTGAACGCTTGAAGGCAGGGTCACTTTTTTTCAATTAAGTCACTGGTGTCTGTTGGGTGCTTTAATCTTTCTGTCCTGGTGAGTGAAATCTGTTTCTGTCTTGCAAAGCGCGCCGAGGATCTGATACCAAAACAGTAACCGCAGAGATGCTTCAGTAGCTGCTTTGGCTTTGTGATAAAGCGCAACTTGTTTGTATCTGCTTTTGACAATGTTGCCCAGACGTCCCAAGTGCAAATAAGCTGCTCTTTAGTGGAAATACTGGCTTTTTTTTATTAAGTTAAGTTATTTCACTCGTCTTGACTTGCTTCTGGAGGAACACACAACAATGAATAATCAATCGATGACAGGGAGGACCATGGTCCCAACTATTCCGTCTATTATGTTCATTTTTGGCGTGGTTGGAAATGTCATCGCCATCGTGGTTTTGTGTAAATCTCGTAAGGAACAGAAAGAAACCACGTTTTACACTCTGGTGTGCGGGCTGGCCGTCACAGACCTCCTGGGCACACTGCTGGCCAGTCCGGTCACCATCGCCACCTACGTGAAGGGATCCTGGCCAGGAGAGGACCCGCTGTGCCAGTACTTTGGATTCACCATGCTTTTCTTCTCTCTAGCGGGGCTCAGCATTATATGCGCCATGTCCGTAGAGAGATACATCGCTATAAACCATGCCTACTTCTACAATGACTATGTGGACCAAAAGCTGGCAGGTTTTACTCTTCTGGCGATCTACGTGTCCAACGCGTTTTTCTGCGCGCTGCCCACCATGGGCTTCGGGCAGGTGAAGAAGCAGTATCCACAAACGTGGTGCTTTTTAGAGTGGAGGAGCAACAAGACCAGCGATGCCATTTTTTCCTTCATGTATGCGGGTTTGAGCTCTCTTCTCATTCTCGCCACTGTCATCTGTAACGTGTTGGTGTGCGTGGCTTTGATCCGGATGCACCGGCGCTTCGTGCGAAGGATGTCGCTGGGAACCGATCTTGGGCGTAACGTGGACCCGCAGAGGAGAGGACGCAGCTTTGGGCGTTTAGCCGGTGCAGAGATTCAGATGGTTATTCTGCTCATAGGCACGTCGGCAGTGGTGCTTATCTGCTCTATCCCACTTGTTGTAAGTTCTCTTTCCTTTACGCACATTTTACGCATGGCCTTCTTGCGCACAGATCTAGATGGTTTTTCTTTGTACATGGAACAGTTTGATCATGCCACTACTATTGTTCCTACAGTAATCTATATCTGCTGCTCTGGTTCTCCTTTCTCTAGTTTTCTTTCCCCAAAACACACACACACATGCACATCCATCCACACTCATCGCCTCTACTCCTTCTTCCCTCTTACAGGCGCGTGTTTTTGTGAACCAACTCTACAAGACTCCAGTGGAGCTGCGGTTGGACATAAACCCTGATCTAAGATCGATACGCTTCGCCTCCTTTAACCCCATTCTTGACCCCTGGATCTACATCCTACTCCGCAAGGCTGTTCTCCTCAAGCTCATTGAGAAAATCAAGTGCCTATTTTGCAAGATGGGAGTGAGGAGGCAACAGAGACAGAGCAACTTTCACTGCATAGATGCTTATCAACTCGCCTCTGTCGTCTCTAGCCGGGACTCTCACTCCCTGGTGTCCCATGACCTTCGAGACATCACCAGCAGCTCCCAGACCTTCCTGTACCTGCCAGAGGGAAGTGAGGTGTACACTGGAAGCTGTCACAATGCAGACAGACTCTCTGGTTCACATCCTTCATTGATCAGAGACTCACAGGCTTCTTATTTGTCTGAACAGGGAAGTGTTGAGGCTCAGAGCAGAGAAGGGACAGATGTGGGAGCCTTGCCCTGCCCAAAAGACCCGGCACTTCAGGTGTCATTGAACACTGAGACAGTGAGGGAGAAATGCATCTGACTTATCTGTGAAACAGCAGAAATCTTCTACTGAATGACTTTTCCGAAAAAAATGAACTCTTAAAACTTCTGAAAAATGAGGAAAGACACGTAAAAAAAATAATGAATGACTCCCCTTGTGAAGGTGGACACATGCAGAAAAGAAACTTGAAGTGCTGTGAACTTTATCGTCCTGTGTTCTCTGTTTCAGCAACCAGCTACCTCAGTCGTGACTATCTCTGACCGTGCCAGCAGATTTATGTCATTTTGTCCAAAAACAGATGCTGTTAGAGCAGAGATGACCAACTTCTTCATAACTCAAGTGTCAATGAAGGAAAAGATACACTTGATCGTTGTGGAAACCTTTACTGTAAAGTAGATGAGGCCAGAAATTCAGAATAACTGAGTCACACTCTTGTGGTAAATGTGTGGTGAATGAAAACAGTATTGAGTGTGATCCTTATGAGTGATCACATATGAGCAGGCCATCATTTCGGATCAATTTGATTAAAAAAAGGCTCTATTGCACAATACTTTAAAGGATATGTTGCATTTGTTCCATGATGGATGTACAGTGCAGTATTATATTTGAAGTGAACACCAACATTTTTTTGTTCCTCAGGACCTGAAACACACAAATATGTCATCTCAGATGTTTAACAGCGAAGGTACAAAGATTCATGTGCCGTAATTATTGACACCAAATTATTTACACCTGACCGGGAATGTTGAACATTTTGTTGAATGTTTTTTTTTTTTTTTTTTTCCGCTGAGTGTGTTGTATTAAGATATTTCAACATATCTGTCAGCTTGAAAAAAAAAAGGTATTCAAATGATCAGTGTTGTGAAATATTATATTGTTTGTAATAAAAATATTTTCTTCTCTAGGAGAAGGTTCTATAAGTCACAACTCTAAAGGGAAGTATTCATGCTTTAATAAATGATGTTAGTCATGTATTTTGATCTTCTCATGAATCTCTATCCCTCCAGCAGCCGTAATTAGATGAAGACTTTTATTTACAAAATGTCATTTTTGAATGATGGCTGCGACATTGATTATAAATGAATGTGCTGTATATATTTTCTGAATTCATGTAGATTATTTTTTTCAATTTATGAAATAATCATCCAGCTTGCACATCTTCAAACAGCTTGTTTTGTCTAAAACACAAACATATTGCTTTTACACTGATATAAAGCAGAACAAAATAGAAAGTACTCACATTTAAGAAGATATTTTTCTGCATGTTTGGTAATTTTGCTTTAAAAATGACTCATAATTTATCACAAAGTTGCTTAATGTAATGTGGATTGACTAATTGATTAATTAACTGTTGTTACAATAAATCAAAAATCTAAGGTTACTTCTACAATTATCTAAATTTTAAGATTTTAATTTAAATATAAATATATAAATATGGGTCATATTATCCATTTTGTGATCCTACACACTGACCCTGACCCACAGTTAACCCATTGACGGCCTCTCCTCCTGCAGTCGTACCATTTTGTAACACGCTCGACATTCAACCTGTTTATTTGAGCTTTTCCACTCAAATGAGCTTTATGTCTTAGTTACAGCTTTAAAACTCACAGTCTGCATCCTTTTCCCCTGTTATTAAATCTGCTCGGGATTGTTGCTTAATTTCACAGATTACATTCTTGCCTTTCTCGTTTTTCTTGTTCCTGTTAAGATGATCATCACGCCCTTTACTTTATTGTACAATATAAGGTTGAAGGTAGAGTTTGAAATACAAGTGGACTATTAAACAAGTTCTTTTAATGATTTTTTTTTTAAATCCAGTCTTTAAATGATGGATTTGGGATTGTATTGTAATGCAGAATGGACTTACAGTTCAACATTGTTTTTCTATTTTCTGCTATCACTTTTCATTCCTACAAACATGACTTCAATGTGTGCAGAAAAATCAGTGATAACTGAGCACGTACTTGTGTTCAAGGATTCAAATATGAACGTTTTATACAGTGCATCTGTAAAGTAACACCCAGGCTATGCATTCATAGCAAACATGAACTTTGACATGTCTTCATATGTTGTTAACATAAAGCGGAAGTTAATAATATGAGCACAAAGTTTCTCACACTCTTTTTTTGTTTTTTTTGTTTAGTGAGATCATCTCATGCCATTAGCAGAGACAGATGATAAGCGGGTAAACACTTTTCCAAAGTCTGTGCACAAACAAACACAAAGTTAACGCTGCGGTTGAGGTTACGCAAAATGAAGATTTTTTTTAAAATGTAGATAAATACCTCTGGATCTTGGTGATGTGTAAAGGATGATAATACCAGACACGCGCACAAAAAAGCGAGACTATCTGATGGAAAAAATCCCAGGAAGTAGACCTGGACGAGAGAGAGCTTCTCCCCTGAAACAATAAACACAATCTGAGGCTCTGATTCATTGCAATTAAGCTTAAACAAGCAATGCAGTGGCTTAGGCAAACACATTGCAGAGATGCCTGAAAGACAGAGTGTCGTCCAGACTCTGGGAACGACACACATTAATCGAATTAAACCGTGGAAAATGGTGTTATACAGTAGCTGTGATGATTGATTCTCAGCAATTTAAACATCGTCACTCTTCCTAGTGTCTGCCCTGCCCAATGCAATGTATGAATGGGGCAAACAATGAGGCTGATAAATAAATAACATTAAAAACATTCATGTTTTTTTATTTTTTTTTATTTGGATGTGTAAGGAAGCTTGGATAAAATCCTACGATTACACGTAAATGGCGTTAGAACATTGGAGGAAACCTGTGAAGCTGTTTTACGTCAGCAGGGCCCCTTATTGGTGCCCTGTACTCTGTCTCCTCCGCACACATTGATAAACAGCAGAAAACACCTGCTGCTGTCCGCTGTCACTTTCGTTTGTAAAGGACACAAAACAATCCCACTCTGGAAATATGCTAGAACAAAAGCAGAACTGATGCGGGAAATGTCTCTTAGTGGTTTAAGAGGCCGTGCTGTTATCCTTTGAGCAATGGAAAAAAATATAATGAAATGGATTCCGGAGAGAAAACATGATCCCCTGTGGGGTGTTTGGACCAGTTTCTCTTACATCAGTGTTAGGATAATCTTTTGTTCGTGTGACTTGTAATATGATCTTTGTGCTAACACCCTATCAGAACAAACAGTCCTTGTTTGATGATAAATGATGTAATTCGGTCATCCAAATTACAAAAATATTTTTTTTCTTTCTCACTCCTGCACAGGTTTTTAGGCTTAAATCTAAAAAATTTGCTAGATGCTAGGTACTGGCTCTAAAAAAGACTCCCATTGAAAAAGCGTAAACTAAATGTGGGCCCTCAAATAATAATCATTGCTCTGTTAATATGATTTTAAGATGTCTAGATTGACAGTTTATTCACCTGCTGCTCCATAGGGAGGAAAGGTCCTTTCCGCTTTTGCACCATGGGATGTTATTTCAGAAGAAATATGGATGGTAGTCAATGGAGAGAGACAAATAATGTTTTGATCCTGTTTGAATTGTGCCATGAATTACACATATGTCATATGTCAATTTAAAGGACATTTTTTGCGAGTCAAGAAATTTGAAATTTGCCATAAAACTGTTTAAGACTGTGAAAATACAAAAATTCGAAAGACTACACGCCGAAAAGTTGCATTAGTGACGTTATGACTTTCTCTGAAGGTAAATAGGAAAATATATTTTTTGTACTTTGTAATTTAAGTGAAGCAACCCTTTAACAATAAGTTGAAACAAAAATGATATGATGTTAGCTCATTTTCTCCAATGAAAACCAAGATCAGACAAGATTAAACACAGATAACAACACCAAAGGAACTAAAATGTATTTCTCCTTTTTTTTTTTTTTTTTGTAAAAGTCTCGGCTTTATTATAACATCTAAACACACCACCATAATCTGAAGTATCTCTTGGTGCAGCCCGGCTCACTGCAGCCTGACCTTACGTTCAGTCTGGTAGGAAACGGCAATGTGAACAGCTTGAGGCTAGGAATTAGTCACCCTCCTGACTCTCTTAAATCCCATACAAATATACAGCATGTAGAGTGACTTATTTCAAAGGTTTTAACACAGAATCACCAGCAAGTTCCCATGAAACCAGCAGCTAATTGGTAACTTTGATCTCCAGGTTGTTATATAATACCCAAGCAAACAGGAAAAATCACGAGATGACCTATCAGACAATAAGCCAGTCAGATATTATATATTTTAAACATATTATACTTTCTTTGTGACACATTTTTTTGTATGTATTGTTTGTATTTTGTAAATGTAATTATACATTTGGATCAAATCCAAAACTTAAAATCATCAAATATATATTTCTCTATTTGATTTGGAATAGAAACTTGTAAAGTGAAGGTTGGCAAAAAATTTTTTTTTTTAGTTTATTTTTTTCCTGCCAGGATGTGATTTGTGTAGACAAGAGCAGCAAACGCATCATAGCATACTGGTAATAGTGTTAATATGTGTCATTGCCTGTGTTGTGGTGTGCATGTGGGTGGGTAGGTGGGTGTATTCCTGATGTGTCACATTTACCAATTCAGACAGTTTGCTGAGTCAGTTATATCTATAAATGTCCAACTCATATCAGTCATAGACCTCCTTGACTGATGGATGTTCACCCCCACACACACACAAACACACACTCAAAGCTGTGATCTCTGTTATATGCCTTCCTTTCTACATGAAATGAAAGATTATGTGGCTCAGGTCCTGATCTGTTTGGTTTTACCTGGAAGTTCATGTCCTCCAGGATCAACATTTTTCATCTATGTTTACAGTCCATGTCTAATGTTGTCATCCTGATTTTCCTTATCGGATATGAGGATTTAAGGATAGCGGGTGTTGTATGATGTATACATCGTAGAGCCCTCTTTTGTGATTTGTGATATTGGCCTTGTTTCGGCTGCTGTCTCCCCTGCCTTTGAGTATATGTGTTTTTTAGTGTTTTACTGCATACTGTACGGTCACAAGGTTCGGCTGCTCTTCCCACTTCCTGATTGGAGCTGCACCTGGTCCATCGCTCCAATCCAGATGGTTCAATTGGGGAATTGAATCTACAGATGTTTGGCTAGCTTGTCATTCATTGCAGCTGTGATTTTAAGTGAGCAGCGTGCCACTTTGTCTCCCGAACTCTGTTTAAGTATTGAAACTCTGTATACGCTCGATTTCAATGTTAACTGAGGCATATCTGGGTACTGGGCCACGTACAGTTTCCTGATACAACACACACAGATTGTCTTTGTTAGACACACTAGGCGTAGTTATGGGGTCAAGTAAAGGTTAGACTGAGGTTTTATTTTCATTTTTTTCATTTTCTTTTCTTTTGATGACTTTCAAAGATATCACCTGTTGTGAATCTCAGAGGTATGATACAAAACCTGCAGTAAACAATAGATGGTGAAGACTGCATATACATACTGTTGTAAGAGTTTAACCTTTGTTTAACATGAGTTTAATAATGATGCAGCACATAAAGGTCATTTCATCAGTCATGTAAAGATATCACACTAGCCACCGCATCAAAAACAAGCAGTTGAAAAGTGGTTGCATCGGACGTGTGTGCAAAATGAAATGGTAAACAGCTTAGCTCTGTAGTTTTGGGTCCACAGAGAAGTCACATGCCCACAAATACTGGAAGCCAGCAGTGTTTCCCAGCTCGCTCCACTGTCCCAGCCAACTCTGCTCCTCACTCAGTGATTCTTGGACCACTCAGCAGAATTTTTTTAACAGCTGCCTAATTTAACGTTTGTCCTTCATTACTCAAATAATAATTATCCCATGCAATCAGCTATTACATGCTGAGTAGAATTATCCTCTCATTTTTTCCCTGCACCATTAATCATTCATTTAAAAACTGGTTTACTGGAACGCAGTGTTTTACCAGATTTAATAGGCTGAGCTGCTGCTCTGACCAGGAAACACATTTCTGACCACATTTCACTCAGAGGTGATTTGAAGCAATGTTGATGGCTTTAATGCTGCTTATATCCTGATTTCCTTTAAGATTCTGGTACCTCATAACTCAGACACAGGTTCTGTGTGCCAGAATTAGAACTTGTGACTTGTGTATCGAACCAGTTCATTAGTCACATACTATGAGAAGGAATCCAGCTATGGTTATGAATCATTAAGGGGTTTATTAAATAGTGTTTGAATGTGGCTGGTGGAGGAGAGATGGGAATCCAGCAAAGATACAGGCAAATGATGACGAGGGAGAATGACTAGCGTGGGCAGGTGAAAAAAGCCAAGGTGCCTTATGGTGATTGTGATGGTTCTATAAAGACCCTTCAAAACAAATCTATAGAGACTATGATAAACTACATTGAGAGGATGAGAAGATTTGTTTTTTATTCTGATAAACAGCATGCATGAGAAACTTGGTGAAACTACACCGGTGAGTACAGTATACTAGAGCAACATGATTTAGTGGAGAGGTCAATTTGACTACCGAGATAAAAACAACAGCAATAAATCATAAAACAGCTACTTTTTTGAAATCACTGACATCAAAAGGTCGAGAAAAGAGTGGGAACAGGGAATTTCTTGGCATCTAATAAGCACATCATGCATGCTATTAATCATAATATGTGTGTTTTTGCATGTTTTCTATGCATGCGTGCTTAAAGAGTTATTGCCTGTAAAGCTCAGGTTTCTTCCACGTCTGATATTTGAGTTCAGTCTCTTGCCCCTCGACAGAGGCAATGAGACGCTGTCCTCATTTCCACTGCCCAGACCTGGGCCACTAATTCTTGGTGGCATGGATCAACAGTGAATGTAAGTGCTTTACCAGCGACTGGGAACAGAGAACAAGTGCGTGTGTTCGCGTACGCTATATCAGATGTCGCCTCTAAGTGCACTTTCAGCTGGCGAAAAAAAGTAACAAAGACGTCATAAATGTGAAGAAGTGCAGATGTGGAGCAGAGGAATCTATTGTGCATCTGTTTCTGTCGGCCTCTGTTGCTCCGGTAACCTTTGACCTTACATACATTTCGTCTATAAGGCTAGAGGAACAGAAAAAGGGACTTTTTGTTAGTTTAAAATACACTCCACCTTTTTTTTATTTCACCAGTGCAATTAATCATACGCTAATTGAACTTTCATTTAATGTTCTTACACAATTCTTACATTTCCAGCTCAACAGACTGAGTCACATACGTAGAACCTGGTCATGTTATTCCATATTATCTCCGCTGCAGGAACATATTCTCAGAACTCAGATGACATTCATCCTCTCAACAGTTATTTTTAATGAGGAAGTGAAGTCATCAGTGCCAAGATACCGATCCATGTTAACTGTGTCAAATGAGGTAATACATGTCAAGTCACATCATTTTTTATTTATTTTTTTATAAAGCAGATTTACAACCTCCCTTGTGCTTCAACTTTGATCTTGGGATAACCAAAAGTAACTTGTTGATCAGTAATCAATTGAATTTGGTACTTTGCTCCAACAGCTCTTGTAAATGTAACTTTTCTCTTACATACGCTATTGTTCATTGTATTTTTTTACTCTCATGACTTTTGGGAAATTATTAAATTTTGATGTCACTGCTGTTTTTTCCAACCCTTTTCATAACCTTCACTGTCTTTACCAAAAACTCGTTGTCGTTGATTTTGACTCTCAAAAAATCTTTCCAGACATTTACCAGCGAAGGGGAGACACAACATAAATTTACAATAAACTATGATAAGGATACTTTATATTCTTTGAATAAATCAAAAGGTTAAACACTAAGAGGTGTGTTGTGGTTATAGCACCAGTCTTTCTGTCTGTAACCATTTGCGTCCAAAAATACTGCAACCCTATTTGGATTACGCTGCACTGAAGGCTTCTCGCTTTCAGGAAAGTTATCCTCTTGAAGTGGTCATATCTTGCTCAATTTAATACGAAACTAAGATGCAACAGGAAGTTCAGTTGGAAGTTGGTGATACAATCAAAGTTTGAAATAGATACTAAAGCTTGTATAACTCTGTCCAGCTTCAAAGCACATGCTATCATTTGAAGTCAGGCTGAGCATCGATAAAGAAGTTCACATGTATGTTTGTTTTGCTTTTCAGTACAGAGAGAAGAAAACTAAAATCTCTAATTACAATCCGTTGAAAACTTACATAAACAGTAGATTAGTGATTGGGAAATGAATTCCTCCAATCACTTCATTGCACACCTGTGTTATTGTAACAGTTGTGCCTAAAGAAAAGTTTTTAAGAGAAGACAAATGTCAGTTTGAGTCTCTTTAAAATTTTGTAGAAGGAGATGAAAAGAAATGGTAGATTATGTTTGTTTTTGCTGCAGGAATTGAATATAAAACTGGAACGTAGAGAAGATATGTCACAGCATCTAAATATGTGTGTAGACATGTGTCTCCTGACTTGGCTTTCTATATTTAACATTTATACAACTTAACATACATGTGTTGACATGCACAATTTGTACTTTTATCGGCCTCTGTATTTGTAATAGAGGAATTTCACAGAATGTTGTAGAATATACATGTTTATTATTGATGTTGATACAAGATACAAGACATGCTAAAACAAATGTTTGCTATAAAAAGTATGTAACCAAAGGTATAAACTGGGGTCTTATCATGAGATATTGTAAGTAGTAGAAGTAGTATCATGCTTCTCTGATGATCTGGGGTTATATTGACAGTGATAACTGGACACCATCAGTGTGAAAATCTGTTAAATCTGTTGAAACTTCTGTGTGGTTTTGTCCAGAAGATGAGGCGTTCAGGGCCTTCCTCAGTCACTCATACATGGATTCTATTTCACCTGTTGGCCACAATAATGAGCCTGCCAACTCTCATGGTGACCTCTCTCTTAGTTAAGTTGCATAACCACCACAGATAAAGATTGACTATGAGCAGGAACAAACCACCCTGCCTTTGTCAAATGAATCAGTCTTCAGGTTTCATCATGATCTGATCCCCTTGTCGCGACATCATTTGACCACAATTACGGAGGCTTTTGGCTGAGCAACATGACAGTGACTGTGTTCCTCACGTATCCTGCTGTGACAATCTATTTCCTCCTCATTTCCTTCCGTGCATCCTGCGTGAACCTTAAGACCTTGCAGTGTATTTGTTTTGAGAGCCTTTGCAGAGTGTCTTCAGTGTCAAGGAGCCGTGGCTATGTTATCATGAAGTTCCTTCTGGGGTGGATGGAAAATAAACATTTGTAGTTTTGGGAATCCAATTAATCTTATAATCTAAAAGGTCTGAAAGGATTTGAAGTCAGCATCACGTACAGGAGACGTTTCAGACTTCTGTTTGAGTTTACATCTTATATTTGATGTTTATATCTCCAAAATAAATCAACGTCATTTATTTTCTAAGAGTAATGAGTCAGACTGCTTGTTTAAATCATCAGAACTGTATGTGTACAGAAGAATTTTCCTCTGTTTGTTTGTTTGTTTGTTTGCTCTTTAATCTTTACAGACACACAAGTCACGTTTATCAGGAGCTTTTCTGCAGGTGTTATTTCAGAATGACCTCATCAGCCTAAATTGGTTTACTTAAACTTTCCCACTTAAAAATATATACGTTTTTTCTTGTTGTTCCTACAGTTGGTTGTTTGAGGCTTCACTGAGCGGAATGATGTATGTGCAATAGTTTGACACTAAAAGGCTGTTTGCACATTCATCCGCTGAAAATGGAAAGTTTCTCTGTGCTCATTGAAAATCTGAGTTTAAAGTGTGGGCCTTCAAGCATGATTTGTGACAGCACAAACAGTTCAGAGCCAATCCTGGTCCACTATTACACAAGTGTGATGTGGAAACATGAAGCCTTCCATGCACAAACACTAACAATGGATTTTCCAGTAAAGTAGGAGACACCTTATGTCCAGCAATTAAACTTCTGAAATGAATCATATTTCTTTTATTTTAGAGGCCATTTAGATGTCGAGAAGTATTTTAAAGTGGTAATTATGATTGTCCCTTATTGTGGAAAAACCATATCAGACACACATTATTGTTGCAGAGTATATGTCATAATACATGTCTGGAGGGAATCTCTAAAAAAAAAAAACACATCTTGGATGAATGTCAACTATTTGATATTAAACGAATAGAAAACCAGAATTATAGTCATTGGTGCGGATTAAGCGCCATCCTTACCAACATGGAAGTGCTAAAAACTGCAGTTCCTCAAAAGGCTACTTGAGGCTGACTCCAAAAATGAGTCAATTCTCATAGACCCCCATGTTAAAATATACAGCAGAAATAAACATGTTTACAGGTTGGTACAAAAACATGACAACTGTACAGGGGATGAATATTTATATAACACACTCGTTAAAATTTGATTTAGGCTGAAATGTATGCGTAATTAAGTGCGTGGCCTTTGTGATTGACGTTGTTGAAGTTGTTACCACAGCAACGAAGCTGGTTATGTACTTTATGTATCATATCCCCAGATCAAAATATGAATATAGGTGTAGCTGTTGCTTTTTTACACTACAGTTATAGTGTGTTTTCAGCATTTTAACATTTTGGTCACTTTGTTCAGCGTCAGCTATCAAGTTTATCTGGTAAGCAACGTTATATTTTGTTTTAAGCCTGTTTTGTCACTAGCCAAAATTAGCATTAACATTAGCATTATCACAGTTATCACCATAGACTGTAAATGCGCCATGCTAACAAGGTTAGAGAAACGTTCTCGTCATGAAGAGTCAGTTACGGCTCCAAAAATCCAAGATGGCGACGACCTAAATGCAAACTCGAGGCTTCAAAATAAAAGTCCACAAATTAATAAGTGATGTCACGGTGGCTACAACCATTATTCATTCATCTTTCCATGAAGAAAGAATTAAAGTGGAATAGACTAAATATCTGACAGCTGACAAATTTACTTTAACGTTATGAAGCGCACATCATCAACTTTCCTCCAGTGACCAACGATGACACTAGCTTTGAGCTTTGAGATTCAACCCTTTGAATCTACAGCATGTTTAGGCAAACTACAAATAAATGCGTCGTCAGAAGTCTGATATCTGGCCCCAGTGGATACGAACACACCCGCCTATCTGCTCCTCTGTAGTCTAAAATGTTTCTTAACTCTCGATGAATCTGAAAGAACTAAAAAAACTAGATATACTTGTTTAGGTTGTTGGGAAATCTTAAAAGGTTTGATGGAACTCCTTTTCCTGCATGAAGAACTGATATGAATCTTACAAACATGTCGATCTGATCTAACAGTCCTGTCCACAAAAAAGGTTACAGAGCGGGGCAACAGGTTTCAGTTCAGTTATAGACAGTCACCAAACCCCTGATATGTGGTTGCTGAATCTTGACAGTTTTTGTTATGTTATCTAACAGCTGTCTGGCCAAATTGATTTGGTGATCCATTGTATTTTGCTCTTTGGAATTCAGATATATTTGCAAAAACAGTTGAAGAACAGGTTCATAATTTTTGAAAACAATATTCAGGTACCCAAATGAACATGGAAACAGGTTTTTCTTGCTGTAATCATTCCTCCTATTCATACTGACCGTTAAGAGATCCTTTCATAATGCACTTGCAATGTAAGTGATGGGGAGCAAACTCCACAAGCCTCATTATTTGCAAAAAATTTATTTGAAGGTTTATCTGAAGCTAATATGGAGCTTCAGGTCATCCAGATCAAGTCAAAACAAATAAAATTAAAACCGACTTAAAACCTGAGCAGCAACAGCTAACGGTTATTCTAGGTCAGCATTGTTCATTGATGATTTACAGGTGCAAACAGTTACTGTTAAATTGCAATTGAAACTGTTCTAAATGTGAGTAAAGTGGTTGAACCAATTCTCCCATTTTTGGATGAAACTGTGGTACTGCCAAGACAGAACAGCAGAGAGGGGAGAGGAAGGGTGAGGGAAACAGAAGGAGGAAGATGAGGACAAGGAAGAGGAAGAGCATCCAGGGATTCATTGTGGCTAAACACATCATGCCTGGCAAAATGTCTGCTGTACGGCCAAAGGAAACACTGCTGAACGTCGGAGACAAAAACACTTGGCCAGACAGAAAATGAATACAGGAGGAAGCCGTTTGTATTGTATTTTTTTTTAGCATTTAATTTGGTTGTAGACAGTAATGACAATTACAGTATTTTCTTACATTATGATGTGTGTACAGCCATTGAGTTTTGACGGTAACCTTTTCATAGGAGAAAAGGTTTTTTTTTGTGTGTGTTTTTGGCAGTGGAGGTTGCTTTTGTCTTGTTTTCTGGTTTGTTTTGTGTATGGAGTATTAAGAATACTCCATACACAAAGCTGTTTCCATTAAATGTGTAACAACTGAGTAAAAACAAAAAGGTTATAGGGAAAATTCATGAAAAAGAGGAAACCAGCTGTGAGTCATTTGATAAGACTGTTGTCACAATCTCAATGATGTAACCAGTGGTCATCCTCTGTTAAAGAAATGAAACGGTGCAAACAATAGTATGCTGTGATGCAGTAATTTACATTGTGAGTTAAATGAAAGGGTCTCCCTCTGCTGGACGCAACGAGAACTACACACACACACACACAAAGAAAAACTTGCAGGGGTTTTTGTTTCTTTCATTTTCTCGGTCGATATAAAAATGTTAAAATTTGCTCTGCCTTGACGACATTAAATTTCTGCCAACATGTACACATTTTAATATACTAAATATATACATGTATGAGAAATATAACACTGAGCACTTCGTCCCCCCCCAGTAGTCAATTACAGTGGGATTACTGTAATACTACTCTGGATTTTTCTGGCAGCTATCCCAGGGAGGGTCTCCTCATTTGGTCAGGTGACAACAAGCAGATTGTCATTTTTAATGAGGTCAAAGCATCTGCTGCTGTGGGGTGGAGATCACCAGCAGAAGAGGACTTCCACAGCTACCTGCCAAACACCCGTCTATGAGCTCTGAATCGGACCTGTCCTGCCAGTGGGTCACTCCTCTGCAGTCACGGGTCAGTTTAATCAAGTTTCACCGGAACACACAGGAATCAGGTACAGTTACAAGGTAGTACATCAATTAAAGATGCCCACAAAAAAGAAAAAAACAAGCCAGAGAGCAGAAGAGGAAACCAAAGATGTAGATGACGAGGACTCAGAGGATCAGGAACCAAAGACCAAGAAGACAAGTAAGCAGAGGATTGAGGATGATGCTGGAAGACTGAAGAAGAAAAAGAAGTTTAAAGGCAGCGATGAAGAAGGATACAGTTCTGACACATCAGGCCCTGATGTGACGAGAAGCAAGAAAACAAGAAAAAATAAAGAAAAGCTCAAGAATAAGAAGAAAAAAACTGAAGAGGAGAGCGGGGATGAGTTAAGTAATGAGTCAGATAATGAGGATAACAATGATGAATCCAAAACTAAAAAGAGAAGGGGACAACTCCCTGATGTAATTGAGACAACTAAAAAAGGAACAAACAAGCCCTCAGTAAAAGGCAAGATGGGCTCAAAGGACAAAAAGTCCAAGAAGGACTCAGAGAAAGAGGAAGAGCAGGCCACTGGGGATGAAGATGAAGGGAAAAAGAAAAAGAAAGACAAGAAAAAGAAAGGCTCCCTGAAGGGAGATAGTGATGAAGACACCAAGAAGACAAAAGGCAAGAAGAAGAAGGTTGAAAATTATGTGGAAATCTATGAGAAGGAGCTCCAAAACTACGAGCCAGAAAAGGTGGAGAACTACGAAGATGAGTATCACAAAAAGAAAGGTGACTTCAAAGTTTTTGTCTCTTTTTAAACTGTGGAGAACTAAAAATAATAATAATAATAATAATTCATGTCATTATGAAGAATTTCATCTAAGTCCTGTTTGAGGAGAATAAGTGAATCCTTGATTGATTGATTGATGGCAATTACTGGATTCTGAGTGGCTGCAGGAGTAATGTGCCCATGCTTTAGTATGATGTCCTTGGTAACATTACACTGAGTGAAGTAGTATCCATGTATCGTCTGTATGTTATCGCCAACCTGTAGCTATATGACACCTGTCACTCACTAATCTGTACAAGGAGAGAGGGGGGTTCACATCCTTATAAGAGCTGCACGGTCTTCTCAAGTTGTTTTTGGCTCTCACTATTAAATCAAATCCAAATATGAAGAGAAACAGTCTTCTCTGCTCATACATCATTGTGCACAGTGAAACAAACTCAAACATACAACTGAAGGTACACACACAGATTACACTGAACACTGTTTATCTGTTTTACCTCACCATGTTGTCTCACACGCTTTTTTTTTACTATGTCTTTTATTTTATTTTATTTTATTTTATTCATTTATTATTATGACCCTCCAGTGTATGAAGTGGTGACCATCACTGGTGATGAGAGAGGAGCGGGCACTGATGCCAACGTGTTTGTCACTCTGTTCGGAGACTATGGCATCACTCCCAAAGTCCATCTGGCTAGCAAGTGAGTTCCTCTTCAGAGATTATTACAATTTAAATGTTATCTGTACTTATTGTGTAATACATACAGTAGATTAAATTGTCCAGTTAGTCTGTACGATTGAAAGGGTTCTTGTGCTTGTACTAAATCTTTGTCATTTTCTCCACTTCAACAGCACAGAGAAGAGGTATTTATTTCTTGATGCAGTGGTTAAAGGTGAAAGAATAACTGTCTGATGTGATTTTGGAGTCGAATTTGCATGCGTGCTTTCCATGATTTTGCTCATATATATGGCTTTATGTTTTATTATACACTTGTAGTGAATGTAGAATATGTTTGTGTTTCCTGGTTTTACTTTACACTTTCTTATTTGCTGTAAATTTGTAATGTATTTGTAAATTTAGTGTTGGTAAAAGATTATGATTGCAGATTGTTGATTATGATTCACATTCAACTTTTTTGCTATTGTGTTATTTAAGGAGTCGCACCGCATTTGAAAGGGCCAGAACTGATGTGTTCAGGATTAGAACTCACAACGTTGGACCTTTGAAGAAGATACGGTATGTGAGACATGAAATATTGTTATTATCATGAACACACTTTAGACTCATTATGGCAGGTTTTTGTGCTCAGGTTGTGCCTGCATTTCTCTGTTGCTTCAGGATTGAGCATGACAACACCGGCCTGAACCCCAGCTGGTTTCTGGACAGAGTGGTGGTGACGGATGTGATCAGGCCTCACCTGAGGTTCTACTTTGCTTGTAACAACTGGCTCAGTAAAGTAGAAGGAGATGGCCTTTATGTCAGAGACCTGCTGGGCAGCATGGACCCCATGGAAATGCCCAAATGTATGTAAAACTGATATGAGCGTCTATAAATCGTATAAATCCCTAAAGTTAGTATTTGCAGCATCTCCACGTTCTCCTCCTAATGAAGTGAATCAGCCGAAGCATCGCATATAAAAATCAGGAATCAGTTTTAGTTTTGTGCTTTAAAAGGTATTTTCTAAAAGTTTTGTCTGATTTTTTCTAGATAATAAATTTGTGGTGAGTGTTTTTACTGCCGACATAAAAGGCAGTGGAACAGATGCAGATGTCTTCATCAATATCTTTGGGGAGTTTGGAGACACAGGTAAGAAAATTATATTTAAATTATGATTATTTTATATAATGTACTAATTGTTTTCGTATTGTAGGGGAAAGGAGGCTTGACAATGACAAAAATAACTTTGAAAAAGGCACAGAGGACAAATTCACCATTGAAGCACCAAATCTGGGCAAAGTGAGGAAGATCACTATCGGCCACAATAACAAAGGCTCCTCAGCAGGATGGTTTTTGGAGAAGGTAAAATTTAACACACATTGTTTACAAGATGTATTTCTTTAAAACTATTCCCCCTTTATCAGTCCCCAGGACAGATATTTACAGGACAAGCGTTCATCTGAAGCAAAACTCTCTCTTAGTGGACCTCATTCTGACTATTTCTGCCTGTGCAGAGGTACTTAAGACATGCGATCCTCTTATTTCCTCTCAGTCCTCACATCTGAGAATGGTGTGCCTGCTCCTCCAACACATACAGTGCGCGCTACTGAGGGATGACTTCATTCAGACAAACGCACACACACACACACACACACACACACACACGTCGTCATCCTACCCTGTGTGTAAAGGTAAACCATGCCCCGTTAAGGGATTGCCTTACAGCAAACAGACGAATGAGTCGGTGGATTTGCTGGTGAATGCAGCACTGACTGACACCAAAGATCAGCAGTGATGACAATAATGAATCATATTATATTAGCAGCAGGTAACAGGTGATTTGTGCTGCCTTGACAAGTTCATACAAAGGCAATATCTGATATTGATAGATTATGCATATATATATATATATATATATATATTGTGCAGATAACATCCAGTGTGACCCATCATACTGACTGCAACTCAAACTTTTTGTTTTGCTTTACTGTAACTTTTTATAAGTTCAGGTACAGTAGATATAATTATGATTATTATCTTGCTTTGTTTCTGTGTGTGCAGGTGATTGTGGATGATCTGGGAAACAAGATAATGTATGACTTTCCAGTTAGTCGTTGGTTGGCCATCGATGAGGATGATGGAAAGATACAGAGGGACATATTGGTGGGAGCGAACCAGCCCACAGGTGAGGGGGAACAAAGACATTTGTTAGTGAGCCTGGAAAATACACACAATCATTTCTCAAAAGAAAAGTCACATCCTGGTTCCTCCTATTTTTTCTGGCAATGGTAATAATTATTTGCTTGCCTGGGCTGAAAAGTATACCAGAAATAATTGTAAGCAAATCAAACTTCTATTGCCAAGGGACAGATAATTTGTTGTTTTATACCTACTTATTCAGTCCAAAAAAGAAAAAAAGTGTTTTCTTTCCAGCTTGCCAGAGGCCCGCCGTGTGATCATTAATTCTCGGGAAAGACTATCGATGTTTTGATCTAGTTGATCTGGTTCCTGCTCAGCTCCTTCGGGGGTATTGGTGCTGTGAACCATAGTGACCAGCTGGCAGAGACTCTGATAGTCTGACATGTAACTGTACCCACCAGGTATTGTGTACAACATCCAGATTGTAACAGGGAACATCCGAGGTGCCGGGACCAACTCCAAAATCCATGTCGTGATGCACGGCTCAAAAGGCCTGAAGAACAGTGGCAAGGTAACGAGGAGATACTGTACACAAGAAACATACGTGATGGTAAATTAATTATCTTTGGGTTCTGGACTGCTGGTCAGATAAAACAAGACCATTGTCTCCTTTTGATTCTGGTAAATTATAGCAGACATTTCTCACAATTTTTATAGATCTTACAAATAAAACAATTAGTTGATTAATCAAGAAAATAATAGACAGATAATGAATATTATCAGACCCTACCTTGTTCACCCGCTGTTTATTATAATAACATCATACGAGTTGGTAATCATTCTTGAACACAAACCTGCACACGTTGCAAATGAAAACATCCATTTATAAATTCAGCCCACTGGGTATGAATTTGATTAAACCTCTTATGTGTGTATTGGTCTTAGAGTGGATGAACCATCATTGCTGTCAACCTTTCCTCGATGTATTTTATCCAGGTGTTTCTGGAAGGAGGAAAGTTCGAGCGTGGCCTGACAGACATCTTCAACGTTGAGATTGCTGCACTCCTCAGCCCGCTCAGCAGAGTGACCATCGGACACGACAACGGAGGAGTCAGTGCTGGGTGGTTCTGCGAGAAGGTACACACAGAGGCACACATTATAATATGGTGATTTTTTGTGTGAATTGATTCAACTGAACGTTGCGTGGTTGTTGCAGGTGGTGGTGTACTGTCCGTTCACAGGGACAGAGCAGACCTTCCCGTGTAGTAAATGGATGGATGAGAAGGAGGGAGATGGGCTGATAGAGAGAGAGCTCTACGAGATGGTCTCACTCAGACAGAAGAGACAGAAAAGTAAGCTTGAAATTTTGAACAAATTTGAACAAGCAGAATTCCTCTACTGCCTTTTTTCACAGTCAAAAAGCTCCACAAATGTATAGTTTAGAGTTGATTGCCCAACGAAGATGTTTCAACAAGCAAAACTCCTTAAGCTTCTCAGCTGAAGTGTTGTAGCGAGTTGTATATATATATATATATATATATATATATATATATATATATATATATTCACAACTTATTCTACCTCTCAGCCTACATTTTCCAAGCAAGTCCAAAACAAATCATGCTGGCAAATCAAACCTACTGCTGCATACAAATGTGTTAACAAGGACATGGGAGAAGCTATATTTACCTCAGTCACAGTAACAAACCAATGTTGAAGACTGTGTTAGGATCTAGGATATAATCAACAGAACAACACTCCTAAATCAGAGCTTTGTTTCTCCTTTAGAGCACCCCTGGTCCTTGTGGATCTGGACATCAGATCTGCCCAACGCAGGAAGCGACGCAGATATCTCCTTCCAGGTATATGGAGAGAAGGGCAAGTCAGACGAGATCAGACTGGACAACAAAACAGATAATTTTGAACAGGGACAGGTGGACAGGTTTATGGTAAGTATCCATTCATATCATATCAATGGCAATGTTGTAAACTGTCTGCTTTTAACCTGTTGGGATTTCCAGGTCGAGCTGCCTGATTTTGGAAAACTAATCAAACTCCGTATCTGGCATGAGAAGAGAAATCCATTTGCAGGATGGCATCTTAGTAAGGTGAGGAAATCTCAAATATCTAATAAGAGTGCAAATGAATATCGCTCACATCCATTCTTGCCAAATAATAATAATAGGAATTATAATACAATTGGATAAATTAAGTGTTTAAACTACCTTAACATAAAGAAGCTGAGAGTTCAGAGGACATTAAAGAAGTTCAGCAGGACATCCACTCACATCCTCAAATCAAGGCTCCCTCGCATTGGCTTTCTCCACTTAGGCAACCCTGATGAAAACATTAACAAAGGAGAAGTATACGTTTCCCTGTGAGCGCTGGCTGGACACAAATGAAGACGACAACGAGGTTGTGAGGGAGCTTCCTGCCACCGGAGACTTGATCTCTGAGCCGCTGCCCTGTATGTACAAATTTATATTTAATATAGAGAAAAATGTCAAACTTCAATAACTAATCTTATTCTATTTTTGCAGTGATAAAGTACAGAGTGACTGTTTGCACTGGGACCGTGGGCGGCAGTGGCACAGATGCGTCTGTTTTTCTCAGTCTGATCGGAGACTTAGGGGACACTGGAGATCGAGAGCTGGTCAACTGTAAAAACAACGTCAACAAATTTGAGAAAGGAAATGTGGGTACATCCAATGGATCAGTGTTAGAAACAGAAAACTTGTTTCATCCTTAGTCATCGGCTTCTAGGTTGTTGCTTCTTTCATCTTAAAAATCTATTTTTTCCCTTGATTCCTCAATTAGTTGTTGAAAAATGGCGATCACTGTGTCCTGAAAGCCCATGATTTAACCTGAAATGTCTTGTTTTGTCCCAACCAACAGTACTTAACCCAAAGATATTTGTAGTACAAATACTGTAAGTAGACTATAAGGTCATGTTTCATGCTGTTGTCTTGTCTTCTCAGTTCGACGAGTTTATAGTTGAGGCCGTAACTATCGGGCAGCTCCGCAGGGTGAGGATCGGCCATGACGGCAAAGGTGGAGGCTGCGGCTGGTTTCTTGACAAAGTGATTGTAAGAGAGGAGGGACAGGCTGAGGCAAACGCTGTAGAGTTCCCCTGTAACAGGTGACGCTGAATTTGGTGCCAAAGTGAAATATGTGCTGGATGGATATTACAACCATAGGGGTTTTTCTCATATGTCTTCATTGCATGTGCAGGTGGCTGGACCGCAATGAGGATGATGGACAGATTGTTAGAGAGTTGGTGCCATTCTCAGATGGACAACGTCTTTACAGTAACTTTGAGAAACTTTATTTTAACTTTTAAGCCTGAAGCCATCTAATGTTGAAGCTATATACACTATATGTATACTGTGTGTGTGTGTGTGTGTGTGTGTGTGTGTGTGTGTACCAGACGTTGACTATCACATCGCAGTGAAGACAGGTAGCATTCCAGGGGGCAGTTCAGACTCCAACGTGTTTGTCAAGCTCTATGGGGAGAAAGGTGACACCAGTAAGATGATGCTGTTGGTCTCTGACAACAACCTGGGGAACTACTTTGAGACGGGTCGCATTGACATCTTCACGGTGGAAACATTTAATATTGGACAGGTTAGACATCTGCTTTTAATGGTACTTTGCTGTCAAACAGTCTTCAAAAAGTATGCAGTCTAAAATTGTCACGTGTCTGTGATTAATAGACACTACCACAGATTAAGAGGTGGTAATAATGGACTAATCACATGACTATTTTATAAATCTGTTTCCATCTGACTTCCCACTAAACGTGAAGATTATCTTGTATTTAATAAAGTCGATTGTCTCCCTCCGTCTTATTTTATTTTTTATTTATTTACTTCAGATCAACCGTATGATGATTGGCCACACCAATGAAGGTATGCGTGCCGGCTGGTTCTTGGACAGCGTTCAGATCATGGTTCCAGTCCATGGAAAGCATTACATGTTCCCCAGTCACCGTTGGCTGTGCAAGGATGAAGCTGACGGCAAGACGCAGGTGGAGATTTACCCTAGCGAGATCCTGGACATGGAACAGTGTAAACAACACACACTCACACATTTAGAAGGCATACATACATACTGTTTGTGTGAAAAATAAGTTGTGTCTGTCAATGTTTGTTCATCTGTCTTTTCCAGTAATTAACTATGAGATAACTGTAGTGACTGGAGATGTGACGTTTGCCGGCACAAATGCCAGAGTGTTCATCCAGATCTACGGCGACAAAGGGAAGACGGAGATTCTCACACTCGAAAGCAGATCCAACAACTTTGAGCGGGACAGCACAGAACTATTCAAGGTATCAAAGTTTAGATTATTAGATTTAAAGACTCCAAAAGCAATACCTCAATATAAAGTGCTAAAAAAAACACAACTTACCCCACCCAACCCCCAAACACACACACACTGTTCCCCAGAGAGAGGCCAAAGATGTGGGAAAAATCTTCAAGATCTGCATCAGTCATGACAACTCAGGACTCGGATCTGGCTGGTTCCTGGAGACTGTTGATGTCAAGCATCTAATCATGGCCATGGTGCCTAAGGAGAAGAAAAAAGAGGACAAGAAAAAGAAGAAGAAAAAGAAGAAAGATGAGGAAGATGAAGACGAGGAGGGAGAAGAGATGCAGGAAGTGGTGCTGACTTATCATTTCCCCTGTTCGCGCTGGCTGGCCCGAGGAGAGGAGGACGACGAGCTGGTGGTGGAGCTGCTGCCCGAGGATGCAGAGGAGCTGGAAGGTACAAAACACATATAACTGAGTGTAACTTTGTGCTTAGTCAGAGAAAATCTGTTTGAAGTGCTGTTCAAGGAACATCTGAGTTCATCCTGCGTGTTTGGTGTGATTTTACTTCCCTGGGAAATATAGACCCATGACTAAGTAGATGTCTGCCAAATGAAAAATGCGCCAAAACAATCTCAGTAAAGGAAATTAAAGGTCATGCAGAATGTCGAATCAATCACTCATGTTTCCAAACATTTGAAATGTAATTACATGGCTTCATAATAAATCAAATACCAAGCAGAACTTAATGGAGCTGCCAAATCATTACATTATGGTATCCTTTAACTTAAATCACTGTTGCCAATTCCTACATTTAAACAAGAGGATGCTACATAAATCATACACATACACAACCCAAGCAAAACAAAATCTACATTAATGTCAAATGTTGCATATGTTGATGTAGTAGCACGCATGGCTTGATTTGACACAGTTCCTGTATACGTAGGCTATGTTGAGGAGGTGTTAGTAAATCATCTTTTACATTGTCTGACAGTGAACACCTATGAAGTGAGCGTCTTCACTGGTGACATGCTGGGTGCTGGGACTGACGCCAACGTCTTCATCAATATTTATGGAGAAAGCGGAGACACCGGAGAGCGCTATCTCAAGAACTCTGACAACCTCAACAAGTTTGAGCGGGGGCAGGTACGACAGGGTTAAACACAGAGATGGCCGCCAGTTTGTAAATCAGATAAAGATAAAAGGAAGGAATCAAATAAATCAGATTAAAATAAATGCTGAGAAGGATCTTCCCTTTTTAGTTGATACAGATACATTATTTATATTACACTTATATTACTTTATATTTTTATACTTCAGTTATCTTAAACATAAATCCATTGAACTATTAATTATATATTAATAGTATATTAATATATAATATATTACCCATGAGCCACAGAGACATTTCCCAGCTGATGATGCTAGATTTCAATTTAAAGAAAAACAAATGCATTTTTTTTCTTTATGGCTGCACATTTCTACCCACTTTCTTGGAAGGGTTTCTTACTGGGAATTAACGAGTAGTTAGTCAAAGAATCAAGCACTTCCACGCAACATGAGCCTTGCCCTGAGGTGTGGGTGGGAGTGTATTCTGGTAAGATTACAAGCCCTCCTGCAGGCAAGCCAGCTGTGACTGAGAGGAGCGATGAGTCCTCTGTGTCATTGAACCTGCCCTACTTTTACTCATTACTTAATTCAAACCTGTGAATTATTCATCTCTACGTTACACCTGGCTCTGTAGGAACACAAAACACAAATGTCCACAGACAATTTGCTTTATTTCTACCCCTTTAGATCAAAAGCAACAATAGCCTATTGTCATAAAATGAAGGGGGTTTATTTCCAACAAAAATAAGTAGGCAAGAAAATTCATATTAAATAGATAGCTTACTGAATGTACAATAATGTTGCTGCAGGCCTGAAATATACATTTGGGGTTTATTTTAGAGGCAAAAATAACTTCCTTGTTACCAGCAGTTGTCCATTCAGTAGCTGCTCTGTAGCTTTTGGTCGTATTACGCAATCTTCCTCAGCAGATGTTCAGTTTTAATGAACTCCAAAACAGCCTCTGAGTGTATCTTGTGGGGAAAAGCATTGTCTGCGGGGTACCCCAGGTGGCCTAACAGTCTAAGATGCCTACCATGTGATTGCAACATCCTTGGTTAGATTACATCTTGGGACATGTGTTGCATATAATCCTGTCTCTCACTGTATTCCTCTTTTAAACTCTAAAACAAAGGCCCTCAAAAAATACAAAAGAAGTTTTATGTGGAAACATATCTCAGGTTGCTGCATTTTACAGGAGGATGTTTTCACCGTGACAGCTATTGATTTGGGTCCTCTGAAGAAGCTACGTATCCGTCATGACAATACACAGTCTCACTCATCATGGTACCTGGATCGTGTGGAGATAGTGGACACAAAGGATGATACAACGTAGGTGAAATCCACATACACAAACAGTTTGCATAGGCTTCAGTCATTCAATTCATTTTTCAAGAAGAAGAGCCTTCAATGTGCTGTAAAAATGAATGTATAACTGATGGTAATGTCATAACATGTCATCTTTTAGTATTGATCGGAGGTGTTTCATGGGCCTGCAGGTATTATTTCCCTTGTAACCGTTGGCTGGCAGTGGACGAGGACGATGGTCAGATAGCGAGAGAGTTGGTTCCTGTGGACGAGGCCTTCATGAGGAAGGATGAGGACGAGGAGGGGAGCGGCGCCACTCTGGGGCTCGAGCAGAAATGTAACACAGTTTCAAAGCTGGCTCACATCTTAGTAGAGGGAAAAGATAAAAGGGAGCCCTGTTCAAGTATTTACCTGAGTGATGAAACATGCAGGTGTAGAGGAGAGCAAAGAGGAATCCATGTATGTGTGTGAGGATGAAAAGTATCACAGTACTGACTTTTTTGAATTGATCTTACAGCCATGTCAACTACATATACTCTTAAAATAAAAACTGGTGAAAAGAAGTATGCCGGGACTGACGCGAACGTTTTCGCCATCCTATTTGGTGAGAATGACGATACAGGTAAGATAACTCATCTGTTGTTGCGGTAGCCTCATGCTGCATAGTTTTGGTTAAAATTATATTACATCGTGTGAATGCTAATGTGTCATGTGACTCATAGGAATCGTCAACCTAAAGGCCTGTAAGAACTATAAGAATAAGTTTGAGCAAGGGATGATCAATGAGTTCACTGTGGAGGCGGTAGACTTGGGCGATCTGGAAAAGCTTCGAATTGGTCACGACAACTCAGGTGGGGGAAAGAGAAGGCTGCTGAAGTCATAAGCAGTAAGCCGAATGGCAAGAAGTGACATCCCATAATTCTTGTCTCAGGGGGTTCATCTGGTTGGTTCTTGGACTGGGTCGAGATTGACGCCCCCTCACAGGGTCAGAGACTACGCTTCCCATGCGGCCGCTGGCTGGACAAAGGCGAGGACGACGGGGCAACAGTGAGGGATCTTTATCCTGCTGAGTTACAGACTGAGTTCTACATGCCATGTGAGTGTGCAGCAATGCAATGAATACTTAAATGTAGTAGAAATTTTCCCTTAGCTGAAAGTGTGGAAGCATTAGCAGTTAAATGTATCTGAGGTAAGCATTACAGAGACACACTCCTTACTTCATGTACTTCACTCAGCAGGTTTTCAGCAGGTCATACAATCACATACTCCTCATTTGACCACACACAGTATGCTGAAGATACTACTCATTATTCAGTAGTTTGTAAGCTTATTTTGTATGAATGTATATGTAAATCCTGGTCAAATATGTCAAAACAAATGTTGTCCTTCTTGTCCTTTGATTTTTCAGTCGTGCCTTATGAGATAAAGATATACACCAGTGATGTGTTTGCCGCTGGAACGGACGCCGATGTGTTCATAGTTTTGTATGGCCAGAAGGGAGTCTGCACACAGCAGAAACACCTGTGTGTTAACAAGAGAGAGAGACGGCTGTACTTTGAGAGGGGAGCTGAGGACATGTTTATTGTGGAGGTGAGCGTGCAGATTTGGACTGTAAAATCCTTTGAGACAGCGGAGGCAGCTCTGTAAACAATGTGTTGTCTTCTCCCAGTTGGAAGATGTCGGTGACGTTATAGAGAAGATCAGGATAGGACACGACAACAGGGGGACTAACCCAGGATGGCACCTCGACAGAGTGGAGATCAGACGCCAGCTCAGGAAAGGAAAGGTAGTAAAAATCCACTTGGGATTACATCTGCTGTATGTAGATAAGTGCATCATCAAGAGTATTCCTCATCTGTGCCCTCAATTATTAAAAGATGAATAATTTAACATCCTTCATCTCATAAAGTCAGATATACTTACTATTACAAAGGAACAGCTGGGAACAATGTTGAGGATTTGTCTGTGTTGAATGCCAGGGTTCGGAGACAACCATTTTCCCATGCGAGTGCTGGCTCGCCAAATCAGAAGATGATGGGGAGACAGTGAGGGAGCTGGTTCCCTCTGACATCATCACAGAGAAACTGCTCAGGGATGGAAAGCTGAAGCGGACCGAAACAGAGGTGGAGGACGCTTTGGAAAGTAGGTTTACCCCTGATTACAATGTGTATCCAGGGCTTGAGATGGTGCAAAGAAAGGGCAGACGGAGAGAGCTGGGCTGTCGGCTGGAAGGCAGGCAGACAGACAGACAGACCACAGATTATGAACCTGAGACACATGCAGACACAGAGTCAAACAGAGTTCAGGCAAGCTTAAACTCAAACAGAAACCTTAATGTATTTTGAAACTTCCATAAATCATCTTTGAATTATTCTTCCATCACAGCTCACACGTACCAGGTGTCTGTGCGGACAGGTGATATGTACGGAGCAGCAACTGATGCCAACGTCTTTCTCACCATCCACGGAGACCTGGGAGACACTGGAGAACGCAAACTCGCCAAGTCGGAGAACAACAAGAACAAATTTGAGAGAGGAGCGGTATGTGAGGGACGGTGGGACGTCACACACTGTTGGTGTCTAAAAAGGTGTCACAGTGTGTTATATTCTCTCTGCCTCTCAGGTGGACAAGTTCACCATTGAAGCTGTGGACCTGGGCCAAGTGTTTAAGATACGTATTTGTCACGACAACTCCAATACAGGAGCCGACTGGTACCTCGACCAGGTGGAGGTGCTGGATTTGGACACGGAGGAGGTGTACATGTTCCTGTGTGAGCGCTGGCTGTCGAAAAAGAAAGAGGACAAACGCATAGAGAGGACTTTCTTTGTCAAGGTTTGTTAAATTCGGCTTATGGTATGAAAGAGTGTCACGAAACTCAGTTCTCTTTGTTTGATTTCTTACAAGAAGGCATTATTTGTCTTTATGTGTCTGGTTTAGGGCTATGAGGGTGAAAGAAACACTGACCCAAACTCCAAGAAGATTGCTCAGGCCAAACTAGGGCTGGACAGAAATGCCAACAAGAAGAAAAAAAAGAAAAAGGCGGCCGTGGTGGAAGAAGGTCCAAGTAAGGCCACAAAACTATTCTTGTTTCTCCAGGTGGAGTATGCTAGTAATATTTTACTTAAAGTAAAGCCATAAACCAACGGTAACATGTTCAGATTCAAAATGTGAGTATGTGGCTCTAAATTTTAAAATGAAAACTGTTTACCCAACCCCCTTTTTCTCCCACCCAGTCATCCCCTATCACTTCACTTTGTCCACGGGGATTGACCGTGATGGCAGCACCACAGCCAGGGTCTATGTCATCATCATTGGCCCCGGAGAAGTCGAGACAGAACGATTATGGCTGGACCTGCCGGAGGGAAAGAAATCCTTCACAGCTGGCACCATGGAACATTTTGTGTGTTATGGAACTGATGTAGGAGAGATCAAGCGCGTGGAAGTGAGAATCTGGGACTGTCTCTGTTGCTAAATCTGTGAAACTGTCTCCCTTTCTGCTGCCTCCTCAGATGCACTGACGTTAAAAAATTTAAATAAAGCCATTCTAGCTCAGCAATAATTAACTCTAGCAGTGCCTTCTGGTACCTAGATCAAACAAAATCAAATGATATATCAATTCCCAGCTCTACCTTCCCCCTCTTTCTCTGTTTCCTCTCTCTGTCTCCTCCTCAGCTTGGCCATAACGGTGTCACACCAGAGAGCTGCTGGTTGGTGGATGAGCTGTCGGTTGCCGTGCCAACCAAAGGTATCAAGTACATCTTTCCATGCAAGTGCTGGCTGGCTAAAGACAGGGGAGATGGTTTGACTGCCAGACTGTTCAATGTGCTGGACTCCAGCACGATTAACATTATCCGCAAAGTGAGTCACAGCACTGAAAATATGATACCATGGAAAACATCCAGTTAATGTGTTACATGAAAACTGAATTCATCTCCACCGTATCTGTACTATTTGTAGGTTGTTTATTCGGCCACGGTTGTCACAGGTGACACCCAGTATGCAGGAACTGATACCAACATTTTCCTGACGGTGTACGGAGCCAATGGGAGCACAGAGGAAATGCTGCTGCCCAAAAATGAGGACAGGTCAGTCCTCCGATGACTTCCTTACTGCACTGATTACTTTTTTATTAAGGCAGCATCTCTTACATACATACATACACTGTGTCTGTGTAGGTTTGAAAGAGGCCAAGAAGACACATTCAGCCTGGAGATAGATGACATTGCCCCTCTGAAGAAGATCAGAGTTCGGATTGATGGTGCTGGGAGTCGCCCAGACTGGTTTCTGGACAGGGTATCATAAAGACTGAATGATTGATGCTGGTCTGTTTCTGTCATATCATCTGAGTGCAACTTTACAGTGACGTTTATTGTCGTCTCAATAAATGCTTCAGATCCTGATGCGTAACCTGATCACAGAGGAAGTGTATTTGTTCACCTATGAGAACTGGCTATCCAAGACCAAAGGGCCAAAGAGGACCAAAGTGTGCGAGCTGGCGGCTGTGGTGGATGAGGAAGAGATGGTGGAGAAAACGACTTACATCATCCAAGTCCAGACCAGTGATGTCGGATGTGGGTCATATGAGTATTGTGCAGTATAGTCATGTGACAGTCACTGCCTCAGCTTCTAAGGCATATACTTCAGTTTGGGGAAAAAAAGAGAATAATATGTTGTAGCAGAAATATGTTTTTATGCCTTCCTGTCATCCTAATTATCTCTTGATCCCTCAGATTTGTCCCATTTTTTTTCCATCTAAACTGAAGATCTCTGATATTGCAGGTGCCGGCACTGACGCCAATGTGTTTGTGATGGTGTTCGGGGAGTACGGAGATACTGGGACTCTGCCTCTGAAGGAGAGCACCAACAGGAACAAGTTTGAGCGTAAAATAAAAGATGTGTTCAGATTCCCCGACATGCTCAGTCTGGGCGAGCTGTCCAAAGTCCGAGTCTGGCACGATAATAAAGGTGAGGGGCCGGTTGCAGAACACAAATCAAACAAACAAAAATCCTAAAACTGCAGAATTAAAATTATTTTAGATTTTTTGATTTGTCAGACTGTGTCCCTTAAATAGTAGTTAGGAGATTAATCATTTAACACTAATTGATCAGTAATGAATTATTGTAACTTCATTAATTTTGCTGCTTCTGTTGTCACCAAATAAACCAAATACAATTTTACAAAATAAAATTTTAGTCTATAAACAACTTCCTCAACTTGCTTTTTAAAGGAAAAGTTTTGCCCTCATATACTTCCTGTAATCTTTCCACTTGAATAAAGGATTTTGATTTAAAATACAACCAGAATCTAATTCAGTTCTGTTCAGCAAATTTGATATATGGACGAACATAGACTGTTAAAAGGTGAAACAGGACAACACACGTCATGTATGTACATACACAAGCATTAAAACAATAATGGTGCCTCTGCTGTAAATAGGCCCGGGTCCAGGTTGGCACCTGGAGTACATTGATGTGAAAGATGAGACCATGGACCAGACGTTTAGGTTCCCCTGCGACCGCTGGTTGGCTAAAGACGAAGAGGACGGGCAGATCATGAGGGAGCTGGCTTGTGCCAACAACGACTCCGTAGACCTCAGTGACAAAACCAGTTAGTAAATATGGAAGTCTGTGGGCATAATTACAAGCTCTATAAATATCGCAGATGAACGACTATAATAGCTGCTTGCACCTAATTACAACCATTTGGCAGATGTGAAATAACAATAATGCAGCTATTTCTGTCTCTACATTGCCACAGAATATGAAATTGCCACAACAACTGCTAACACAGACGATGCCTCCACCACTGAGAACGCCTGGATCGTGTTGGAAGGAAGGAAAGCTCGTTCCAAGGAGTTTGTTCTGGAGAATAAGAAAAAGAAGTTCTTATGGTAGGTCTTCAAAGAGAGTCGAGGTGCTTTATTGTGCGGTCTTACAGAATTTCCTCTTTTTCACATGTTTTGTTTTCCGACCCTCTTTTATCTTGTCACTTCAGTTTCTGTTCTCCAAGTCTCTGCTCTCGGGGAGAGCTAATCCCATGAGGCACACAAAAGAAAAACTCTCTGGAAGACCAGTGAATTTAACACTTTTCACACTGTGAGGTGTGGTTGTAACTTTTTTTGTCATTTCACAGCGATGCCACTGACACGTTTGAGTTTTCATCCAAGCACGTGGGAGAGATCGCCGGCATCTGCCTCGGCCACATAACGAAAGACGGCAAGAAGGTGAAGAATGAATCTTTCTGGCACGTCATGGAGGTGGTGGTGACAGAGAAGGAGCTGGGAAACAAGTGAGTGAAACCTCACACAACCGACATTATGTCACATAAAATGTCACATTGATGGTGTTGATGTGACTCCAAGCATTCCCCTCATGTTTAGGTATTTCTTCCATTGTAATGCACAAATCCCTCTGGCAGCCAAGAAGGACCAGTTCCTCACATTTGAGTGCTACAAGTCCATTGAGAGCTTTGCAAGCAAAGTCCGTAACCTGGTGCCTGTCAAGTATGAGATCATCGTTATCACCGGGGACGTGAAAGGGGCCGGCACAGACGCCAATGTTTTCATCACCATCTACGGCGTCAACGGTGACTCGGGGAAACGTCATCTGCGGCAGAAGTTCCGCAACCTTTTTGAACGCGGGCGAACGGACCGCTTTGTGCTGGAGATGCTGGATCTCGGGGAGCTGCTGAGGGTCAGAGTGGAGCACGACAACAGTAAGTCCAACAGCGGGTGGTATTTAGAGTGCGTCGAAGTGACCAACACAGCCAACTCAGTCACAACCATCTTCCAGTGTGGGAAGTGGCTGGACACTCGTAAGGCCGACGGGCAGATTCAACGAGTGCTCTACCCGAGATATTAAGAGCAGCACACACAGAACAAGCATTTCCTTTTAGAGAACCTTTTTACAGCATGTTAGATGAACAGTTCTGAATGTAACTTTATATCAAGTTGAAAGGGTTTTTTTTTTTTGTTTTTTTAAAGTTTGTGCCAACTGTTTTAGTTGCACCTCTTTTAATTTCATAAACATTGATTTGCTACCATCATGTACTTGAAAAATAAACTTTCAAAAATACATCCCAAAGTACTTGTTAGTTTATGAGCCGACATATATGACGATACATATATATATATATATATGTATATCTGCAACAAGCAATTCTATCAGTTATTCTCCAGTCAACTCAATTTTTATCTGTATCGTCTAAGATCACAAATCTTCCTTTGGGGAGCTTTACAATCTGTACAGCAGTACAACGTCCCCATCCGTAGACCCTTGATTCAGATAAGCAAAAATTCCCTAAAAAAAAAACTGGGAAAAAATGGAAGAAACCTCCGGCAGAAAAACAGGAAGGAGGAGGAAGGATCCCCGTTCCAATAGATGCTGTATGTACAGAATAGCAGAACACATATTTTTATAATAAATAAATAAATACAGCAGGTGCCAAAAAACATCATACATTAGATTTGTTCTCAGCATTTTAGGCAGTTTATTTGAAAAACACATACAAAAAGATCATATACAAGACAATAAATAAAAAAGAGACAGAACAGTTTGGGTTAAGCTATGCAACTTTTTGCATCATCATTAGTAATAAATACAGTACAAAATCCACCCAAAGTGAATCTAAAGATTTTCCACAATATTCACTGATCATGTTATTCTTCATTATGATTTAGCTATTGCTTTCATATTATTGATACATACTTCTACTTTTCTATAAAATACTCAAGATCATAAAACATTGCGCGGTTACAGCAAAACAGCAGTGTGTTGTACAAAGATGGCCACTTCCCTTTTTCACTGGCAGGTTAATAATCAACATTTTTTTTTCAGCAGCAAAGAAACATCTGAAATATTCAAGAAGGTACAGCATCATATTAAACACATCTACAGAGCTACTCCCACATACACATAGGAAAACCTGAGAAGGACATGCATTAAAAAGCTTGTGCTTTAAGTTCTACTGTTCATTCCGGTTCATCAGCTTGAGTTAATACTATGGCTACTGTCCAGTTCGCTCTGGAGTAATGGGGTACACTGTGGAGGACATGGGGTAAGGCCAGTGAGAGCACGAAATTAAATAATAATATAATAATAATAATAATAATAATAGTAAGACCAGCCAGCTTCATTCCAATCCAATACATGGTATAGTAATTTGCAGGATTAGTAGAGTATTAATAAGAAATGCACACCGAAAAACGTAGTTAGCTTATTATACCCAGGTGTAAAACACGCTATCTATATTGTATAACCACAGTACACCAGAAATTTGCTCAACAAGATCAATGGCTCAAGTTAGCATGTTAGATACTTCCCAAAAAATCCCCACACAAAGCAATTGCCAGCAATACATAAGAACCAATAATACCGCTCATTATGTGGGTCCTAAAATAATGTAAAATAATAATAAGGACTAAATTGAGATCCAGATATGATGGAATATCATGAACATGGTCAAAATAAAGCAAACAAACATATATATATGTATATAAAATCAAATATGACTGATTATGGGAAATAAAGCAGTATCATATAACAAAAAGCGTGTTAATTGTGGAGCCATAGGATGGCAAAATAAAAGAGGGTTGTACCCCGTCGTCTACTTTGAACCAGAGTAGTGATTTTATTTTAAAGAAATAAAATTAAAAAAGTTGCAAAGGTAAAATCGAGAGATGAAATGAATGGAATGTAATCCAGATCAACAGCACCATGCTGGCTAGAAAATGTGTTGAGAACAACCCCAGTCAATTTTTCGACAACTTTCTTTTTTTTTTTTTTTTCTCCTTTGAAAAAGAAAACACAGACGGCATGCAAAAGCATCCCCACCGACCAATGCATAATGAGGTATTCTTTTTTTTTTTTTAAATTTTGTGTTATTTTAAATAAATATATTGATTAAATTGCAAAGTTATGAGATAGAGACATTAAATATTCCACCACAATAGCTAGCTAGCTACAGTTAGTAATAAATAATGATTGTTAAATACTTAAGGCATCTTTAATCACAGCATTCTATGTGAACTAGCAAACCTCCATTTTTCATCCATCTGTAGTTTTTTGGATGGAGGTTTCATACAAAAAAAAAAAAAAAAAAAGAGAAAATAAAAACGCAACACAAACAGTCAAGTTACCCTCCAATAATACACAAGGAAGCATGAAAATACTTGGAACTGAATAGAAACACAAAATCTAGGACAAGAAGAACCCACACCACCAAACCAAAAAAATCAGGCAACTCCATATTATAGTGCATTTACAAAACACAAGCTACATTAGAACAACAATAAATATGTTTTTGCAGCATTGCAGCTTTTTCTTCACTATGGTTAAAATGGACAAGGACTCGGCATATTAGTACCATGTCCAAATTGGCATGTGAGCTAAAACAAAAATAATATAAAAAATAACAAGTAAAATGAAAAAAAAAGAAAAGAAAGAAAACAACAAAACAAATGGCAGGAAGAAAAAAAAAGACAATTGAAATAAAATTAAAAATTTAATGTTAAGAACAATTGTTTGGTATTTTTCAAATGGATGGCTTTTTCTCCCTTTCACCCTCCTTCAAGTGAACTACGCCAACATGGTTCATGCATGATATAGAGAAAACGGCTTCTATCACTGAACATATCACAGTTGTTCTAGTAATACCATACACTACTACCATTGGGGGGGGTGGGGGCAATCATACACATTCTAGCACATATCACAGGCAAACTAGTTTGTATTTTCCCTGTAACACCAGACAGTCTTTTATCAACTTAGATTTAAATGAAAGGAGCCGATACACAACAGAGGCGATTCACTGTATATAGAAATCACATGTGCTTGTTCGATAGGCAATAAGGTTCCGGTAAAAGGTAATACAAATGTCAGATTTTATTCACTCTAATGGCAAGACTCAGGCACTGCATCCTCAAGCCCATGCCGGCCTCTCCTGTCATGATCATGCCACGAGGGAGGCCACAGAAAGGAGTTGCTGTTAGACACAGACCCACTAGCAGCTCTTTGAATCCTAATGTTAGGAGAGAAATGCTACACTGGTCTGAGATCAGTGTCTAAGGGCAACTTTGGTCTACTCAGGATGAGTGGGGAGGGGTGTAAGGGAAGCGGGGAAGGGTTTTTGTTTGTTTTCTTTTTTTCTCCGGTGCATTCTTGTCCTCCTCTATGAATGAGTGGGATCGTCGAGAGTCATAGTATACGGTTCACATGCACAGACACAGTCCCTGTTTCTACTGCTCCACAATAACGACACAGCCCAAGCCTGCCATACAGCATGCACATCTCAGGCCTCTGCTCTAGATTATAGAGGCCCGACTACGACACTACACAGATCACTGGAAGCCATGCCTGCAGTTAGCGGGTTTAGCATCAACTCTGATGGCATCTACTAACTGTAAATCCAAAACCATGTTAGACAAGAACGAGGGGGTTTTTGGCCTTTTTTTACACACAACTAGCTCTCTCCTCATTGCCTATATGGAGATTTAACACGCTGATAATTCACACTGTTAGAGCTGTATTCACCCTCTCTGTAGGTTTATTTTTCACACAACATATTTCTCAAAGCGAAAAGGCTTTTGCTTGCTACACAACACTGTTACTCTGTAAATACTTATTCAGTACTATACTCCATTACACCACAAGCGTTCAGCTACAAGGGTTCACACCAAACAACCTCATGCTAATCATTTGATAATGTTCTGTACAGATGTGCTGAGGGCTTGGGCAGAGTGCAGCTTAAAGGATTTTTTCACAGGCCTGGGAAGGGGTTTAGATATAGTGGCAGAAAAATGGCCTTAATACGCCACACAAGCTGGGGAGGTTGGTAGTCAGAGTGTCCTCTCTTGGTAGCTGTACGGAGAAATGTACACACAGGACGCACAGTCGGACAGAATCCTGTGAAGCCTCAGCACATCTGTCCATACGTGTCCGCTCCTACCTTTTACATCCAGTAAGTCCGTTCAACCAACCTTCAGTCCGGGCCACCTATCTACGCATCAACCCCATTCCTCGCTGTGTTGTAGGTGAGTGTGCTTTGTTGATCCCTCTGTCACAGCTGTCTCAGAAGGCAGGCTCATTTGAGTGATGCAGAGGGGAAGAGGGGTGTTTGGCAGAGCTCTCCCCCCCCTCCCCCCGCCCAGAGAGAGGAAGGGGATGCGATGGGAGAATCACGAACCAGATCCAAAGCTGCAGGAGTTGACAGGAGCTATCAACTATCAGGGGTCAGTTGGGTCTCAATGTCCACTCTGCATATGGGGCATTTCCTGCTGGTGGCCAGCCACTGGTCCACGCACGCCTGGTGGAAGAGGTGCATGCAGGGTAATCTCCTAAAGAGACAGAAGAGACAGTTTATTAACATTTTATGTATCTTCAAAATGTCTACTTTTCATAATATTATTTCAAAAAAAATAATTACTCCTTAAAAAACTCTTAATAACCCAATTTGCAACAATTTCCTCTAATCTAATATGATATGAGATTAAGAAAGAGTCAAAACTAGAGCTGCAATGAGTAGTCGATTAATCTGATCGACAGAAAATTAATGTGCAATTATTCTGATAATTAAGTAATCGTTTCAACAATAATGCCAAGACATTACTGGTTAGCTTTTCCAGTGTCTATATATTATGATAGTTAACTAAATATGTTTAGGGTTTGGATTGTTGGTCGGATAACACAAGCAATTTAATTATATCATCTTTGACTTATGGGAATTTTATTGGCATTTTTAACAATTTTCCAAAATTTCATAGACAAAACCATTTAGAAAATACAAATAATGAATATAATTATTTGTTATAGCCCTAGTCATCTTCCAGCTTACATATGTACATTTTTTTTTCTTTTTTTTTTAGCCCAGATACTGAATGTCTGTCTCCATCTTGATAAAGGTTGGGGGATTGTGAAAACACCAGGGACAATAAGAAAACAACAACTTTATCAATTTCTCAACAACAAAGTCTGATATGTTATATTTTATAAATAAACATTTCAGTGTTGTCATTAAATCAAACCAAAAAGGGAATGTCCAACAGCTGAATGCAGAAACAAATGTGGGTTATAAACTGCTGAGACTCATGATTATAAAGGAAAGGGTTATATAAAGTAGGCAATGTGAAGTCGTATCCCTGAGGTCTAATTAGCAGTGTTTTCTGAGGAGACACAAGACCGTCAGAGTAAAGTTTGGTCACACATCAGTGTTAAAGTCCACTGCATTGTAGAGGCTACCTGCAAAAACAAACACTATGAGCAAATGAGACATTTCATATTGTTCATCCAAAGCCTCACCAGGCTAGAAACACAGAGGTAGACCCAGCAGAGCAGATTTACCTAAATAATCCAGAATCAGTACAGGTAAAACTTACTATAAGAGACAAGTATATGATAAAACTGCATAACAAGCGTTTTTTCAAGACGATGGTTGTACCTGACATCCTCTCCATCCTCCAGCATTGACAGACAGATGGTGCACTTCTCATCAGTGTCCAGCTCCTCGTCATCCAGACACATCTTCAGGTCCTGGGGCATTCTCTGCAGAGAGCACCACACAGAGGCAAACAGACTTTAATTATTATTATTATTAAGTGTATCGTGCTGCTGTGTGTTGTGTGTATTATGCTACGACTGTCTCTGAGTGAGCCCAGACAAGTAAAAGAATCATGCTTCTCAGAAAAAAAAAAAAAAAGACAGAAAACAGTCAATTACTTCTTCTCATTCACTCTGTGCCAAATGATCCGACACTCTTTCCCCGAGTATTTGGGTTATACTCAGTATAGACAGTTTTTAAAATTCATTCCACGCACATATCTGCAGACAGCCAGATGAGTCATCCCTCGCCTAGAATTGTGCACACTGCAGACCTGTCTCACTAATCTGTCAACGGAAATTCGTTTGACCTTTGAACTGCTGCTAGAGTCGTGATCTCCCCCTTGCACTCTTTAATACCCCCGACCCTTTTATATTCCATTTTTTTCAGTGCAACTTCTTTCTTGTCCAATGCTTCGTTTGTACCAGACAGTGATGGAACATTATATAGTACATTTACTCATGTGCAATTTTGAGGTACTTGTACTTTACATGATATATTTCCATTACTTTACTTTATACTTCCACTACACAAAATGGTACTTTTCATTTCTTTTCTTTTCAACAAATGTTCAAATCATCCAATATTTCACCAGAAATCAAAGATAAGTGAAAAGGTCCAAAATCTACTCCCAATAATCATCTCACAACCCCTCAGATTTATCTGGTGACCCTAATTCTGGGAACCACTGGACTAAACTAACTGTATATAAAGTAGTTCAGACTAGCTCCAACTGCAGCAGCATAAACAGCAACATACTGATACACACTGATGCTTCAGGATTAATAATCTAATCTGTACTGATACTTTTACTGAAGTAAAAAATCTGGAAAACGTCTTACACATTAGCTAGCAGGTTAAAAGCCTCCAGTCTTACCTTTTTATATTTATGGGGGAAAGTGAATCTCTCTATGGTGGTTTGGACTGCTCCACGGTTCACACTGCCCAGTCTGTCCTCCAGCTGCAGAAGCTCCTACAAAGGAAACAACATATAAACATGGATTTCTGCAATTAATAAAAGATTCAAATGCAAAAATCAAAGACGTGTGGAATATTTTGATGTTGAACAATTAAACTGGTGCATCGAGGAACAAGAAAGATTCTCTCAGAAAACAACTGCATCTTGCTCAAATGAAAACAAATGTCATGAGATTAAAGGCAGCTGGGCCATTTGAGGCATCTGGAGCCCAGAGTAATTGGAAATAAGAAAATCGGTTCAGTTATACACTCGAGTCTGTCCAGAGCATTGGTCACAGAGAAACCATGATAAATTAGTGTAGACTGGTGTGTCTGCTGAGGAGAGAATTAGTGGCACAAACCTCATAGCTCTCTCTAACAGCAGACGCGTGGCGGGAGGGGTTGAGACTCTGCAGAGCCAGCAAGTGCAGCTGCGGATATGGGTAGTTTCTGATCTCATGGACAACCTGGAACATGACAGATAAAAGAAAAAAAAAGAAAAAGAAAAAAGAAGCTAGCGATTAATCTGAGAAACCCAGAGGAGGATCACCGGGAGTTCATTGAGACAAATGTGACCGATTGCACTGAGGGCTCACCACTTGTGTTGAGGCATTGTTTCTAGGGAAGTGGTGCATCCTTGGAGAGGTCAAGTAGTGCTGATAGTGTTGCGGCAGCGGGTGGATGTGGTACTGGTGAGGGGGCAGTCCAGCATCTACACTGAGATCCCTGGACAGAAACCAAAAAAAACCCAAAAGTTATCAGGTTATCAGTGGATCTGTACACAGCACGGTACCCACAGCATTACCTGAGCAGCTGTTTCCCAACCTTGAATATCTGACGTACCCCGACAGCTCTGTCCCTAGAGAACTGCATTATATTTTTATTTTCCATGCAAGATATATTGATCCTGGAGTTGCTGTAGTTTTGCTTCTCATTCTATTTGCAACATTAACTAGTAAAAGTGACTTAAAAAAAAACCCTGTCCAGGAAAAATATTTATATTTCCAGCATTCACGTACTCCCCCATTTCCAGTGTCTCCATTTTAAATCTTGATTAATGTCCACTAGTTTTGCTTCTAGTTGTCTCAGTTTTTCCATTAAGATTCTTTTTCATCAATCACTTTTATTACTATCCAATGGTTCTACGTTGGGGAGCTTTTTTACTTGCTACAAATATTACTCGGAAAAAGCACCGTACAACTGTCTCGAATAAAGCTGCTGACAGTATTTTGTACTTCCTTGTTAAACCTTAGGAAATATCTTATGCTACATCTATCCTATGTTACAACAAGGATCCCACTGCTGTCAAATAAAGAGGATGTCTTGTCCACATAAGAGCCCAATGAATATCATCAGTAGAGAAGTGACTAATATATATATAATGTTTTATCATTTAGTGTAGTTTGCGTTGGTAATAAATCTTAATTTACATATACACATATGTGTGTATACAGGTTTATAAGAATACATTTATTACCAGTCTGTGCCCTCAGCCAGGTAGCGGGGCTGCTGCACCACAGGCTGGGGAGGGACATGAAGCGGCGGAGGAAACTCGTAGCCGGGCCGCAGTCTGTGGGGCTGGTGAGGAACTCTCTCTGGGGTGCGTCTAAGACAAATAACCGAGCATTTGAATACAAAAACGCTTTGTAAAAGAAAAAGGCCTTAAATGTGATGTCACTGCAAAGTGTTTGTAGTCGCCAACAGGCTGCTGAAAACCAGGCAGCTAAACATTTTCTCCGTGTGAATACCTGGAGGGTGGCAGGATGTGTCGGTGCTGGGCCTCGAGGATCTGCTGCTGGAGGAGGTATTGCTGGTGTAATGCCTGAGGTAGGAAGGGAGGGGCGGAGATGTCCTGGAACTGGGGGGCGGGCAGGGGGTTGAGGGGCGGGTGGAGTGGAGGGCCATGCTGGTGGCCGGGAGGGGCCAGGTGGGGGTTAATGCCTGACTGTGGCTGCCCTGGGTGGGGCATGGGGAAGTCCATGGGCAGCGGGGCCTGAGGACCTAACTGGAAGTGCCGGCAAGAGGTAGCATGGCTGTGCTGCTGCTGCTGCTGTTGCTGTTGCCGGTTGAAATGGGATCCTGTGGAGGATAAGGAGAAGTTGTCAGGTACCTGAGGGGAGAGATTAGCTGGAATTAATTGCAGGTGAAATGTAGTGTCACTGTATGTGTGTGTGTGATATAGCATGTTAATGAAGCCCTGCCTCTTACCTATGGTGAAAAATACTTCTGTGGGGGTGGGAAAATGATGGTTACCACAAGTACCATGAAAATGGAAAAACTTTTTCTTTTTTTTTTTCATTTTGCTCCTGCACACAAAACGTGATCTTTCATTTCTTTAATTTAATTTCCGACCTCTGGTTCTGGTTTCCTGGTCTTCTGATTCACAGACAAAGGAACTGGATCAGAACAGATGAAGGCTGCAGCTATCAGTATATAATCTCCAACGCAGCGCTGTTCTTGTAAATTTTACAGCTGAGGTGAGTGCTGAGTGCACTCAGGGGGGGAATCCATAAGTACCTGGCTGTCTGGAAGATATACATTAAACTGTTAAGGTGCCAAATCTCTATCTGACCTTAAAGAACAATTCTTTCCATCCTAAAACTGAAACCAGGCAATAAAATTTAACATTATACATCTGTGCTTTCCTGAAATCTACTGTATCTTTGTTTCTTACACATATAGCACAGCTCAACTTGATCCTCCCATATGAACATTCAGGAGTCGAGAGGAAATAGCTTGAATGCTTTTTTTACTCTCCCCAACCACAACTATTTGGCAACTACAGCACACAGGCTGCTGTCAAGACTCAACGGGGAGAAAAAGACAGGCTCACTTGTGCTGTGGTGCAATGTTTCTAACACAGCGCTGAGGCTGAGAAAGACCTTTTTGATTAAGAAATGGCTGAAAAACTGCAATAACAAATTTTGCCTCGATTACAAACTTTTAAAAGAAATCCTGGCCAAGGTAAGGCCTGCAGAGGAGCAGGATTTAAAACGCTGCGCTCCTTTATGTCCATCTGACAAAAACAAAGCAAATTTTACCGAAGCTTAAAAGTTTAGAGTCTAGCTTGCGGAGTCACTGTAGTAGAAGACGCAACATTACAAAACAGTTTTAGTTTAAACTGCTTTGACGGCATAAAAGACATGACAAATTCTGACATAGACAGCAGTTTTTCTTTTTCTTTTTTTTAAAATCATGATGAGATAGGCGAAGTCTACATTGCATTTACTAGGAGTACGCTTGAAAAACACAGTGTGATTGTTAACACAACCAGACAGATAAGCGGTATGACTTTCTAGCAATATTTTCAGTTCGACAACTCGTCACTGTAGCCAGGCAGACAAGAGATGCCCTTGCTGCTGTGGGTCAAAGGCTCAAGTCTAGACTGTAAGTAGCACACTGCGTTTTCAAGCGTCACCATATGAACGACAGCAGATAGACTCATTCAGACCCTGTGATGAAGGAAGCGTGGAAATCGTCTATCTTTGTCACAGCGGGAGGAGAAGAGGAGGTGGGTGGGGGGTGGAGGGAGGGAGGGGGGGGCAGGTAGGGGACAAGGGAGAGGGAGGACAATAAATGGAAATCAGCAAGAAGCACACTGAAGGTTAGGAAAAACACTATATTCTTTATTGAAAAATATTAGTATATGTGGAATTTGTGTTTTTTTTTCTTTTTTTTTTGTTTGTAATAATAGTATAAATTCATGCAACAAAAATAAACAACATAGACTGAAGGCAAGGCCCACCATGCTCCATATAGGGTTAAAAAGAACAAAAGCAGCATCCAATGAGCAGACGTGTTGGCTACAGCACATGATTCCAGTACAGCAGGGTAACATCTTTACTACAGAAAGATTACATTGGATTTTTACTAGTCAATGTAGTAAAAAACAAAAAACAAAAATTATGAATCATAAATGTGACCATGCATTGAAAGTACTATTACCAGAACAAAAGGTAAAGAGAGACCACAACCAAACAAATAAAAGACGTTATTACTAATAGAGGATCTCTTTAGCAGTGCAGGAAAATAGGCATCCCTGTGAAATGGATAGCATTTTGGCCTTATGTTAGTGGGGAAAATTGGGAAGTGATGAACCACCAGTGAGCATGTTTTGCTTACTAATATGTTTCGAGTCTCATTTGCCCATTAAAATGGCAAACAGCCCTGACAATTCAGTGTGATTCAAAGCTTGAAAATTTGCAAAGGGAACAAAAGGATTACACAAAAAATGGAGACAAGTTATGGCAGGTTGTTGTGTGCAGGTGCAGTGTACCTTCAGTCGTTTCCAGTGATCACATAACAATAGATTTGGCATGCATATGGTTCCAATTTGCATGTTTGTTTCAATTGGAGGTCACTTTCATCATGTACATTGCACCTTGTGTGAAGAGAAGGAAGATGAGCCAAATTCTGGTGTTCAACAATGCAGTGCAGTATTTGAGATCATGCAAAATGTATCCACTTTACAGGAATTTACAGCATGTTGTCTATCAAGACTGGATGGGAGGTACACAATGACATTCAACTGATATCTAAAAAAAAAAAAAAAAAAGGAAAAAAAAAAGGAGCTAATATGTTTACTCAGTGCTACAGCAATTTGACAGAAAAAGACAAAAGGTGCTCTGTTCTAGGTGTTAGCTATTGTTGTTTTTTTTTTAGTCTGCTGAACATGAAAAAGTCTATGGCTGAATACATCTTGGGAGGGGGTGCATTTTTAATACCAATGTCGTCTTCTGATGGAAAGAGGAAATGAAGAAGGGATTCACAATACAGCTAAATGCAGAGAACAGGCAGAGGCCACGCCACACCACACAGCAGCAGATGATCATTAGCTACACAATGGGGGGGACGACAAAGATCTGATAAATGCAGAATGTAGAGCCAGCCTCCATACTATGAAACAGGGAAATAAGAACAGAAATAAAAGCACAATGAAATCACTGATGCCACTGTTATGAAATTAATGTTACACTGTAGCTTTATCATATGTTTAACTGTGACCGCAGACTGGGGGGGTCTTTTCTTGCAATTTCGGCAGCTTCAAACAAACAGCTGCTCAAGAAGCCAATTAGCGAATCACAGAAAACGGCGACTGTTAAAATTGATGTTTCGGGAAGCCAACGCTCACTGCTCAATTGGCCAAGTATCGATTACTACATTGGCCGTTTGACAGGTAGAATAATTACTAAAAAAAAAAAAATCGCGGTGAGAAAAGGCGGTGAGCTGTGGTAGAAGCAGATGATCTTCAAATGACATCATCCAGGCACAGATAAGCTGACTGGCTGGAGAGGCTACGTCTATTTTGCGGTATTTTACAGTGCAAATACACGGGAGGAAAAACAACGCACTGTAACGTTTAAGAAATTCAAAACCGACTGAATAAAATATACATCTGATCGATGTTGTCCAACACGATTCTCTGTGCAGGGATGTGTTTTTCACATCACGTATTTTGGACAGTACACACGCTGCATTTGAAATCCTTTGTGAGGAATGTTTCCGATCCAAGATATAGTCGGACCCAACGAGCCAGTTACCTTATCTCTAACGGCGTTTTTTTTAGTATTATAACTAAGAGTAATTACAACCGGAAATATACATTATTCGGTGGTTTATATGAATCCGCATGCACACAAATTAAAGTAGTACCATGTTTCGGTCACTTTAGCGAATAATTTCAGCGAAAATTTTAAGCTAGCTAACGCAAGCTAACCCAACGGCTAAGCTCGAGCTAGCTAGCCAACAGCTGCAGTGAATATTAAGATAAACAGGGCACATGTCTATGGATCGATATTAATATTAATACCGTACCTCTGTTTCTTACTGAGCCGAATACAGGAAGAACCAGATATCCGACATGCACTAACACCATCCTGGGATCCTTATCCTGTGATTCCGCTGGGTTATTTGGAGATATTAGAGGAGTAGCAGCCCATGCGGATCTACATTCAGGCGGCTGGTTGTTGCTGGCTGGCTACAGGAGAACCAAACGATCCGACTGTCTGACTCGCCTGGTCGTCGTTGACAAAAGCAGACATGTCATTTGGTGTCCGAGGCGAAAGGGGGCGATGTTGCGGGGCTACATACCAAAGCTGAATGTTAACCTGTCCAGCCTTGGCAATTAATCTTGATTAAAGTGATCTCAGTGTTAGAAATAAATACAATGTTTTTTTTGTGTTTGTTTCACATTAGTCTTCACTAATTGTTTTTTTAAACATGCAAATTCTTCTGAAATCATATTGACTGATCTCTCATTAAAAACAACTTTTAGATACTTTCAGGTAATAATGGATTTTTTGCGCTATACATAATTGAAACAAAACACATCCAGCCCATCAGTCATTGCACATGTCCTGCATACATACATACATTCACTCAACTGTCTTTCAAAAACACCAGGTAGTAAAATGTCATAAAAATAGAAATAGAAAAATGTCATACTAATACTAATACTAATTTGGAACAATATACCCCATTTTAACTCTAAATTAGATTTATTTGTTGATGAGTTAGCAGTTAAACTCTCTGCCCTTCACAAACTTTCTATTAGTGTGGCCACTGCTTTTTAAACACTTAAATTATCTTATCTGGAATAATAAAGACATTAAAAATAAATAAACCAAATACAATAAGTGTTCAGGCCAGTCAATTGCTCAGTGACTGTCTTTTAAATCATTAGGACTTTAGTTATGTCAATCAGATCTTTTAAATTATTTTAAGATCCTTATCCAGTTAAAATATTCTTTTGTAAATGCTTTTGATTCACATATAAGTAAATATATGTGATATATTTATAATAACATAATCAGGTCACTTTTTCAACAAAATGTTAGTTCTTCACCCAACAACCATTTAGAAAGTTTGCTCTGGAAGAATATGGATATATTTTTTCTTTGAATAAGATAAGGAAAGTTTACAAAAGTTAAGCATTACATGCCAAAATTTATTGACGTCATTGTTCATTTTGTGTTAGACTCAGTCTGAAACACTGCTACATTTGTTTTGGGTACATTTTCTGCAGTTTGGCAAGATCTTACTGGTTTTATAACTGTCCATATATCAAATGACTTTTCTTATTATTTCCATTACTTTTTTGTTTATTGTTTGGTTTTCTTAACTTTAACAAATCTTAAGACAAACAATTTTACTTTTTGAATTTAATATTATTAGACAAATACCATATACAGACAGGCACATTTTTAAATAAAACCTCTATTTTATGTGTTTTTTTAAATTTGACTTATTTGACAATAATTAGTCCCATTATAATGATAATAATAATAATATAAAGACAAAGACAAAATAAGAACCATCATCATATTGTTTATGACACAAATTTGATCCCATAATTATGCAAAGTGAAGCTCAAACATCCAACTGTAGGAACAAGAAACAAGAAAAATGTTTTTTAATTTTGTCATTTTGTTTGGGGGGGGGGTTGCGGTTGCATGTTGCTGCCAGTAACATCTCCGTGGCAGCAGGTGGCAGCATTGAGCAGTAGAGCAGGAAATTTAACAGCAGCGTCACATAAATAGAAGAAGACTTCATTCAGCCATTAGGTCGCAGCCGCTAGTGGTGGAGGACAGGTCATCAGCAACCCGAGAAAATGTTATCCGTGAGAGTTGCAACATCTTTGGTCAGAAGCCTGCCCAGAAGGGCTGGATTTGTAAGTATTTTATCTAAATAATTAAAATATTGCAGGGAGTTAATTAAACGTTAGTGTGAATGGACTTTTGTAGGCGTGAAGGGTAAGTTAACGTCAACGTCACAGGCCGCTAGCTAACTTGTCATTGATTTATCTTTAATAAACAGTGCTGTTAACCCGTCTTTAAAGGATAATTCGTGTTTGTAAATATTGAAATTGTTACAAATCTTTCTTGAAGTTGCCCTTGTGAAACGGCAGTCTTCGTCCTGTAGCAGGTAGCGCTAAAGTTAGCACGCAAGCTAAAGCTAGTTGCAGCTAGCGGCTCATTCAGCCACGCTTTGAAGGTCAGAAAACCTGACAGCGCATGTTCTCACTGCTGCTCAGCTTTATACTGGTTCAACTTTTGAAGTGCACGTTTATTAAACCACCGCTGCAACATGTTAAATGTGTGTATCTTTGCAATCGTCGTTTATTTAATCCGACTGTCATTGAATCCAGGTCTCCAAGGCTCTACCGGCTGCCTGTGTTGGGGTCAACCACCTCCACACACAGAGACCATGGCTGCAGAAGATAGGTGAGACAGCCAAAAACATGACCATAGAAACGGTATCCTTCACACTATGGGTCAGCACCCGAAGGTGATTGAAGGTCATTGAATAATACTTTGTTTCCAGAGTTGAGTTTGTCTTTGTATTTCCTATGTGAAGTAGGCAGAATAACATTCTTCAGGTTTGTTTATTTGCCCCCAAATTATTGGGACAAACGGCTCATCATCAGTACTCATTTGCCTTTTTTTTTTAAATGTTTAGTCTGTCTGGCAAATTTCACCAAAAAAATACTATTTAAGTAAAATTGTACTGAAGAAGCTAGTAGATGATTTGGTCGCAAAGGGGGAAAAAAGTCATTATTTAGGAAATTGACATTTAACTGAAGTTGAGGCTGAGCTTCACAACAGAGTTTTTGTATCATGGCTAAGATTCTTCAACATGCATGTCTGATCCCTCACAGGCACCGCTGAGGTGTCCTCAATTCTGGAGGAGAAGATCATGGGAGCAGACACCTCTGCAGACCTGGAGGAGACGGGACGTGTGCTGTCCATTGGTGACGGTATTGCCAGAGTGTACGGGCTGAGGAATGTCCAGGCAGAAGAGATGGTGGAGTTCTCCTCTGGACTGAAAGTACGTCTAAAGGAACACTTTAAACACTATAATGAAATTGTTCTGGAATAAGTTGTACATTTACAGATTTAAAAACTACAATACCGACAAACGTGAAATGAATGTGTGCAGGACTTTACCATCTGTCTTCTTGAATAAGCAAAAAGAACATTATGTACCCCTTTTTTTTTTACCTAAATTAAAAAAGTTTGTCAATTTACATCTTTTTAATGTCATCAGTTCAACTTTAATTGATATCTTTTATATGCTAAAGAAATAGCGGCGGTCGGTCATTCTGCTAATGAGTTGTGTTTTCCTCCAGGGCATGTCTCTGAACTTGGAGCCTGACAACGTTGGTGTTGTGGTGTTTGGTAATGACAAGCTGATCAAGGAGGGCGATGTTGTGAAGAGAACTGGCGCTATTGTGGATGTCCCTGTTGGTGTGGAGCTTCTCGGTCGCGTGGTGGATGCTCTGGGAAATGCCATCGATGGAAAGGTTAATTAAGCCACTACAATAACTTCTTTAGTAGAAAATAAATGTCTGAACTATGCAAGATGATTTTTTAACTGGTTCCCATATAAGCAATACTAAATAAATTTATCAGCATATTTTTATATTAACGTTTTGTTGAATGTAGAGTGTAGGTTGGCTTAAAAGCTTTGTGCACTGTTCCTAAATTTATTAAGCATCCACTTGTATGATGAAAGCGTCTGTTAATACCCAGAGAACCTGAAATATTATCAAATCTTGCACTCTTTTTCTCTTGTAACAAATAGACATTATATAAATGTCTAAAGATCATCATTTAATAAAACTCTGGTTATTTTTATCATTATAAAAATAATAAATTGGGTTTGATAGTGGTTTACATTGAATAGCTTAGATTCCTTTTAAAACATTTGATTTGATGTATCATGGCTCTCTCGTCCTCAGGGTCCCCTGGGCTCCAACACCCGTAGGCGTGTGGGTCTGAAGGCCCCTGGTATCATCCCCCGTATCTCTGTGAGGGAGCCCATGCAGACTGGAATCAAGGCTGTGGACAGCCTGGTGCCCATTGGCAGAGGCCAGCGTGAGCTGATCATTGGTGACAGGCAGACTGGGTAAATACTTTGAAATTAATTTCTTACAGAGATTTGGATGTGCTATGAGCAATCTGCACACTGCATTTAGGTGCAATTGCAAATACAAGAGCAAAGATGGTAAATAAGCTTGCAAATATGACTTATTTATATTCATTGCAGCAAAACCGCCATCGCTATTGACACAATCATCAACCAGAAGCGCTTCAATGAGGGAACTGATGAGAAGAAGAAGCTGTACTGCATCTACGTCGCCATCGGACAGAAGAGGTCCACTGTGGCTCAGCTGGTGAAGAGGCTGACTGACGCTGACGCCATGAAGTACACCATCGTGGTCTCTGCCACCGCCTCTGATGCTGCTCCTCTGCAGTACCTGGCCCCGTACTCTGGCTGCTCCATGGGAGAGTACTTCAGAGACAACGGCAAACACGCTCTGATCATCTATGATGATCTGTCCAAGCAGGTGAGAGGTCAGGTTGTTGTCGTAAGGGGGAAAACGGAAACCAATTTTAAAACGATATTTTATTATTGCAGTTTTAAAATGTTACACTAAAATATACCTTGAACTCTAAGGGCCTCCCTGTAAATCTCCAGTAAGCAAATGGCAGCAGTATTCCCAAATGGCACTTAGTCATTTTTTTAAAAATATATTTTTTCCTCCTGTCAGGCTGTTGCCTACCGTCAGATGTCCCTGCTGCTGCGTCGTCCTCCTGGTCGTGAGGCCTACCCTGGTGATGTGTTCTATCTGCACTCCCGTCTGCTAGAGAGAGCTGCCAAGATGAACGACAACTTCGGAGGCGGCTCCCTCACTGCCCTCCCTGTCATCGAGACCCAGGCTGGTGATGTGTCTGCCTACATCCCCACCAACGTCATCTCTATCACAGACGGACAGGTTTGTCAGAAAGTTGTTTTCATCACTTAAAATTTTCCTTGATTGGATTCACGAGTATTACAAATCCTTTATATTGTCTTCATCTTGTCTGCTGTAGATCTTCTTGGAGACTGAGCTGTTCTACAAGGGTATCCGCCCTGCTATCAATGTGGGTCTGTCTGTGTCCAGAGTAGGCTCTGCTGCCCAGACCAGAGCCATGAAGCAGGTAAGGTCTGGCTCGTTTTAAAAAAGATGAGCCTCAGTCTCTCGAAACTCATTAATAAATGTATTCAAGTAGAAGAAGCAGGCTACAATCTGAGAATCTTTTAACACTATTTTTTTTTTAACCTTGCAGGTGGCCGGTACCATGAAACTGGAGCTGGCTCAGTACCGTGAGGTTGCTGCTTTCGCCCAGTTCGGTTCTGACTTGGATGCTGCCACCCAGCAGCTTCTCAATAGGGGTGTCAGGCTTACTGAACTGCTCAAGCAGGGACAGTACTGTGAGTGTACACTTTATTCTGACTTCAGAAGACCAACTGTCAGGTCTTGACATTATGCAATGTATTAATTGGGTCCCTAAACTCTCTGCCCTTTTAGCTCCCATGGCCATTGAGGAGCAGGTTACAGTCATCTATGCTGGTGTCAGAGGTCACCTGGACAAGATGGAGCCCAGCAAGATCACAAGGTTTGAGAAGGCTTTCTTGCAGCACATTCTCAGCCAACACCAGGATCTGCTCGGTGCAATCAGGTAAGACTGATTTCACAGCCCACTGTCATCATTTGTATGAATGCGTTTCCAGATTAACACAGACCTGTTAATTGGTTGTTTTTTTTTGTTTGTTTTTTTCTGTTTCAGGGCTGATGGCAAGATCTCAGAGGCATCAGATGCTAAACTGAAGCAGATTGTACTGAACTTCCTGTCCAGTTTCGAGTAATGGATAGCACTTCTCTTGATCTTCAGTGAGCTACCCGTCTGTGTCCCCATTATGCTTATATATGTGAACACACTGAAGGCCAAAACCTCCATGTACAGATTTCTCCAAATAAAATTTTACAACCCCACTGTGCTTAAAAATTGTTCTGATTGTACACTTAGCTACAGTGAGTTTAATGTTTCAGTTTGTGCCGTCTGAGCAGATTTCACCAGTAGCAGAAGAGAAATTTCCACTTCATGCTGAGCATTTCAGTGTATAAAACTTAAAGTGACATGATCAAATGTATTATAATGCACATGCACAAACCACAGTCATGAGTCCTGCTGTTTACTATACTGTAATGCATTATCTTAGGGAGGGCAAATGACTGGTGTTAGCTTTAACTTGAGTGTCTGTTCTCAGAGTATTTAAGGTGGAAGTAAAAGCATAATTTCTCTCCCGTTGATGAAATGATGGGGTGACATGTTTGATACTGGTAATAAATTTTGTGACACTGTCACAGGTTAAATCCATCTTGTATTGTCCTGTCGTATGTCTTGTAAGATCATGCTCTCAACTTTGTAAATGGACTGTAGTGATTAATATTTAAGATGTGGCTGAAGACTGTCCTTTTTAAAGCTATAAAAAGCCACAAAACATAATCAAAAACTTGTGACCAGATAGAACATTTAAAGGATTTTCTATACTTTTCTGATGAACAAATCTCATAGAAACCCAGCATGAACTTATCCTAGTCTGTTTGTGAAGCTGAAGCCTGATCTTTGCCATAGATCTTAATTGTTGTATCTCTGCTGTCCAGTAGGTGGCAACATAAGTACTCTATCACAGACAATGAACAGTATATAAACTGCATTTGGCTGCTTACCCCTCATATATATATATATATATATATATACAGTACTGTGCAAAAGTTTGAGGCACTTGTGAAAAAAAATGCTCTTAAGTGAGGACGCTTTTAAAAATAAGGCCATGAATATTTTTCAGTAAACATGAACACAGTTTTTCAAAGTACTTGGCAGGTACAGTCGATTGTTCTTGGTAAACTTGCCACAGTGTTTATGTGGATTTAATTTAATTTATTTAGAAATAAGGTAAAAAGTGAGAAAGCATAAAGATTGTTTATCTAGTTCAGTAATGGCACTGTCACAGAAAAGAGTAAACTTAAAGGTGTGTCAATCTCATCAATACAAACAGTTGCTGCCAGTGTTGATAATATTTTCTCTGACTCCAGACTTCACCAGGTCAGAGCATTTGCATTCAGACTTATCTCTGCATCAAAGTAGCATATCAGGAAATGGTGGGTTATTGAAGAGAGTCTGTGTGTGTTCCTCTATCCTTCTTGCTTGCTTCTCTGTTGGTTTGAAACAGGGATCAAATGAAACAGATAACACTATCGTACTTCTCTCCGCGTTTCTCCTCTTTTCTCAAGTTCAAGCCTCATTTGCATTATTTTCCTACTCTTTCTTTGTATATTTCATAGTCATTCAGATCACCGGGTTATTAAAAATCCCTGTATGACAGTGTAAATTATGTGTAAGGAACTAAAGTAGTCTGAGTGTAGTGTGGAGAAAAAAATTTGAAAAAAATCAGATAATTATTGAAGTAATAATTCCTTTTGCACGCTCCATTCTGAGCTACTTGTTTCTGCAGAGGCATCACTGCCTGGTAAGATAATGCGAGATGTGACAAGAGAGTGAATGGAGTGGGATGTCAATAAGGACTATTGTCAGAGTCAGCATAACAACAACAGAGAGCTCTGTGGAGCAACAGACAACATGACTAGAAGTGATGAGCATGTTTGTTTGTTTGTTTGTTTGTTTGTTTATTTGATGCAGTGCCAATGAAATATTTTTGATTATGCAACATTATAACTCATTTATATGTGGCATTTTAACATTATAAAATGATATCTTTCTACATTCCTGCCCAGTGTCCTTATTCTTTACATGCATGTTTTAAATTAAAGTGCTCGGGCAGTTATCTATAAGACACTCATTCAAATATGACCTATATATATATATATATAGCCCTGCATGTTGGGGCCTTTTCAGCTTCTCACCACGAGTGCTGTTTTACTTTTAAATCAAATTTTCTTAATAGGGTCAGCATAGTTTAAGTCAATAAAGAGACATAAGAGGTGACCTTTTTCTGAAGGAAATGTGTCTCCTTAACACATTTCTGAAATTGCAGGCCGTGTTTTTTTTTTCTTTTTTTCTTTTTTCTTTCCGGCGTTTCTGTGGCATTATCTCAATATTCAGTTTGGCAGTTGGAAACTGAATCTTGAACATAAAGTGAAACTGGGAAGTGAACAGTTTCAGTTGTGAAAACACAAAGTTCATTTTAGCATTGAGGTTTGTAAAATGATAATTACGGTGTGGTTTTATGATTAGATATTACATTTTGATCAATCCCTTACTGTTCACTTAGTGACAGCGACAAACTACACTCGCCGTCGTTAGTCTGTTAGTGTTAACCGTCTCTATAGCCTAGTTCTCTCAGTCACTATAATAGGATTTCAACTCTGAAGCAGATCCTCTACTCCATTTTCATGCAAGGATCAGCGTCTGTCCGCTGACGTGAAGACAAGCTGACCTCTGTTCCTGCCAACAATGAACATGTGTGTTGATAGTCTGCTTGTTAACATGCAGACAGGAACTTCACCTCCCTATCCATGATACCACACAGACAGACAAACATGTTTTTCCAGTGATACAGTCTGTTTCATTATTTGCATGTCAGTGGGTTTCTATGGTCAGTCTATTAGAGGCAGTGGATAATCCACCACATCTAGTGTTTCCATTGAGAACACTGTTTTGTTTCAGGTCTGCATTTCTGAGTATTTCTTGTAGCTTCTCTTTCTCATTAACAATAAAATGTTGCTTATGCATTGATTCATCAGCGTTAATGCTCTTTAAAAAGAAAATGCATGTATAAGTCATAACCTTATTTTCTGCTGAATAGGTACTTTCAGTGTTAAACAATTTGAGTAAATTTAGATGATGATACTGATAATGTACTTTTGCAACACTGACCAACTCTTGCATTATATCTGCCTTGTATTTGCAGACAAAACACACAACAGTAATTTCCTGAAAGTAGCAACACGGAGCTCTTTTTATTTATCATTTTACGGTACTACTCTAAACAACAGAGTTTAAAGCTCCTGCACAGACATAAACAAAAAGAGACTGTAAAAAAAAAATAAGAAAAGAAAAACAATGCATTGTATTCATAATAAATCACATATGTTTCCATTAAAAAAATTACATCAGGGAAGGATTTATCAGCAGGCAACAGCAACAATCTGACAGAAGGCAAAATCAGACATAAAATATATTATTTCTGAGTTAAGTCTTCCATTTTAAGTTTAAGGACAGTCCAGGTTTTCTTCACCACAGGTGCCAGGCTCTCTACAAGCCTGCTTGCAGTGAGCACACAGACGCTCATTATATTCTGGGCAAATGGAATTTCATTCATTCATTACGGCAACATCCAACCAAAATACACAAGCAGCAACTATTTTAAAAAAAAAAGCCACTTTTTCTGCAGTAAATTCCACATAATGTCGTTCCATTATAAATTGTTGGATTTAACGTTTGCAGAAACATCTGCTTCTTTATATCTCAGTAAAAGTTCAAGTACACTTTTCTTACTACAGTCAGTAGTTCACCGATAACAGCAGCCGACGCCTGCGGGCTGCAAGTGTTGGCTCTGGCAGCAAACCATGTAGTAGAAATGCAAAGAAACAACAAGCCGTATACGGTATTCTCTATGAGGCCTCAGTTTTAGTCAGTGCTGCCATAGTGGTTCACATTGGAAGGGTTTTCCTGTGTCATGCTGTGTGAGTCCTCTTCCTCTTGTGACACCACTGGGTCGGCTGGCTGTTCAAAGAAGTTGGACACACAGGACACCTACGGAACAACAAGCGACGAATGAATTAGTCATTCAAACGCCAAGTGGAGATCCTAAAGTTTCCAACAATACCAAAAAATTTCTGGTTGAAATTTTGAGAAAATCTATAAATCTATAAAAATGACAGCTCGTTAGACGAAACTCACCGTGAGAATAGCCACTAAACCCCCCTGCAGAAGGCCAGCGAGCACGTCACTCCAGTGATGTTTGTAGTCAGACACTCGGGACAGACCCACATACACAGCAGTTGCGATCAGGAAGAACTGGATGGTGGGACGCACAAGCCTCGCCCACTCCGACTTCAGTCTGGCGTGAATGTACAGCTACAGCAGCCAGAGGGAGGAGATAAATATCATCAGACAAAACGTATATTTACACTAAAGCTCGCTCCTTCCATTATTAGAATTTGCATTGTTTTGCACATCTCTAGCGTGCACATATAAAAAAATAGAAAGCGTGTACTTACCACAAGGAATAGCATGCAGTACATTGAGAAGGATGAATGTCCAGAGTAAAAAGACAGTCTAAAAAGGATAAACAGAAGAGATACTGAATGTTAGGATAGTATATGTGTATCTTCTAATAGTACAAGTAATGTAAATGAATGGGCTCTCTTAAGTGGTCCCGACAGTCAATTACCTGGCCTCATCTACCATGAACTTGTCTCCAGTGCAGGTGAAGTTCTCGATGTATTCCCCAGCTTTGCAGTTGATTTGATCCCAGACTGGCTTGCATACAGCCAGGAAGTGCGGTCGTAGACGACCAATGGAGTATTTGGCGATGTCCGTCAGAGACTGGCTGGCAGCTGCCCCAAATACATAGCTGCCCACAGCTTTGTATATACACGGGACGTATTTTGTGCCCAAAGATTGGTTGTTGATGCGAGACAAGTAAACAGAAAGGCACTCGCCGCATACAATCTGTAAGAGGAGATATTAAAGAATAAGTGACCTTTGCTCAAGGGAACAGTCACACAAATTTCTTGCGCAAAGGTCAGAGGGCTCATGTAGGAAGAAGAAGGAAGTGTGACTTACCACGATCAGTGTGAAGGGGATCATGACTCCTCCCAGCAGCTGGTAGGATATGGTGTCGTCTTTGAGGGGGTATCTGATGGACTCATCGTTACAGAAAAAACCTCGCTTGAATGGGTTGTGTTGAGGGGTGAGGATAAAAAACGGAAGTCCAACTGATAAGAAGAAGAAGAAGAAGAAGAAGAAAGAGCCAGGGAATGACTGTAAACATCATATTTGTCTTATGTTGATACGTCATGTTAACAAGCAGCTGTAAAGCAGCTGTAATGATCCACTAATTAATTACACAATGCTTGTAATTTTATGATTTAGTCACACGAAATCCAACATATTGAGATCACACAGGCATTTCCCCTCTTAGGAAAGAAGCTTGCCTTTTTTTTTTTTTAAGGTAGTTCTTGTGGTTGTCAGTTGGGTGTGAGAGATAATTCAGGAAAATGTTACGCAATAACTTAAATTAAAGCGGCAGATCAATATTGCAAAATCAGGCATGAAAGCTCAGGGGGACAAACTGTGGAAATACAATCTTGCCGGCACTTGAAATATGAGTTGACTATCTTGAGGAGACTCATCATGACGCACAATCTTAACAAGAACCACCAAAACACAATAAATATGACCCGACTTGTTTTGGTTATTTTTTTTATTCTTCTCTTTCTCTGTTTTAGCTATTGCAAAAACTGAATGGAGACAGCACAAAAACATAGTTGGCTAAATAAAAGTCACTGATGTGACACCAAGCAGTCTTTCAGGTCTGATCTGTGGCATTAAATGAGCTGTTGCACAATCGCAGACCTTTGTGTTGGCGTGTCAGCATAAACTATAAACTGCAGAGTGAATTATCCTGACATCTTTTGAAATTTTGGCTCAACTGAAACTTAAACGACTTCTTGTTTAATCAAAAATAAAAAAATCCCCATAAACTGATAATTAGTTGCTGGTAATTAGCTGCAGGCCTAGTTATAGGTATGTTATAGAAGGTAAGTGGGTACTGCATGTGTTATTTATGTATTAGCTTGCTGTATGAGTTGATAACTGGAATTAAGGACATATTTTAAATCATCTCTTCTTCTCAGTTTTTAATAATATCGTATGTTTTTTTTTTTTTTAGCCTGTTTGAGTGCTTTCAAATCTCACTTTTTGCTACAGTACGTCCCTCTGACCCCATCAAAAATAGGTTAGGTTTTAAAAATATCTTTTTACAGTTGTGTCCTGGACGAGATAGCAGATAAAACGACTGGCGACTGGTGTTGAGTCAGCTGCAGAGCCGACCAAAGAGATGACAGATCAGATTAATCACAGGAAAAGATTTCTGGAGCTGTGTGTGTGTGTGCGTGTGTGTGTGTGTGTGTGTGTGTGTGTGTCTGAACACGTCTGCGGTTGTTATTAGACATTGTACTGGACTGTTCAAAGTCCTGATAATTTACATTTACAACATGACATATTTACTTTGATTATACAGCCAAAGGGGGGTATTAAAATGTCTTTTATTGCACCATCACTACAAATCAGATGCCACAGCCCTGCAGTATAGTCTCTGTGCTATGATTACTTTCCAAACAGAAAGCTAAAAATACAGCTTTGCATGGAAACACACACACACACACACACAGACACACACAGAGTGGGACTTTGTTGCATTTTTCTTTCCATCTTCCTGTCTGTTTCTCTAAACTTTAAGCTCTATAATTGGTATTTATATGACGTGTGTGCAAATTAACTACTTTATAAAACGTGTGTACACCACAATAGTATTTATGCATCTGATTTCAGGTTTATTTTAATTTAATTCCTTATAAACAAACAAGACAGATTAAAATAGCAGACAGACAGGGGGGTGGGAGGATCAGACATATCATCCTTACATACCGAGGATAAGACAGCTGATGTCCACCAGGATGAGAGGGATCCCGGAGGCTTCAAACATGTTACGTCCTTTTCTTCTGGTCTCTGTCTTTGTAAAAAATGTCCGGTCCTGACTGTCCCGGCTGCTGCTGAGCGGCCGCCAGCTGATTTTGGGCGAGACGAGACGCAGCCTATCTGCCGCACATGTCTCGCTATTCCAGGCAAAAAAATAAATAATTTAAAACAGTGTCATTGTGCTACCAAAAACTCCAGGGACTGTGCGATGAGCTATTAAAACTAAAAGGTAGAATATACTCTATAGATGGAAAAACACTCAGCTAACAGGCTATAACTAATCTAACACCACCACAAACCTGAGGAGCCTCTCACCCTTTGAACCCTGCAGACATATTTCCGCTCATAACGCTGTCCCGTCCCGAGATGACACATTACCAGAGAGATACCGAGAGTCGCCCCGTACACCGTGGTGATTAGTGCTACATTCACGTACAGCTCGGAAAAAAAAAATTACATATAGCAAACGTGTGAAATTTAAATTGCTGAGCTGTGTGACGTTGAGTGGGAGTGGTCGTGGAGAGAGTAGGGGGGAGGGCGGGATTGGTAGTCACACTTTTTTTTTTTTTTTTTTTACTTTCGTTTGAATCCCTTAAAAACTGTAATCTTAATAAAGTCAATTTCAATGTGTAATATGTATGTAACGTGACCTTACGGTGACCTTGAAGATTATTCTGTTCAAAAGATGTTGACAGTCAGATATGTCTTCCCCATAGTGGGGCTCTAGTCTCACACTATGTTATATCAATACCTTTTTGGTACAGGAAGTGTCCTGGTCTCCATTTGTAGTCCTAGTACTATTGACCAATCACATTTGAGCAGACATGCCAGCAAACAGTCTGCGTGAGAACAAAACAGAGGGACGCATTGTCTGAAATACAAACTAGGAACCTGTCATGTCATGACAATTTGCATTCATGTACATATATCTGTCCATAGAGATTAGCTGACATGTCGTCTGGACCATCTCAAGTTGCTGATCGGACTGTAAACAACGACCGGAAAACGCCTCATCCTGGATATGTATTATCCATTATCTATTATCTATTATCCGTATTATCTGCTTGTCCTCAGAGGCTAAATCGTTGTCAGATAGATGAGTTTCTGATATTGCACACCATGGGGTTGATTGCCCCTATTTTATTTTAATGGAGTAAAATAAAAAATGGAGGCAATCTTAAAAATGAATATAAAAAGTTTAATTGAATTTAAATGCAAGAACATGTGACACCAACCCGAAGAGACTGTTACAAGCATCCCCAGATGGGATTTTCTTCCTAGCAGCAAAGCTAACAACCACATGTTGTAGTGTATCTAAGAAAAAAAAACTCTCTCATCGTACTTTTTAATCATAATGACTGTTTTATTATAAACACATTGTGTAAAAACCTGAAACACTGAAGAGCTGGATATTTACATTTTTACATTTACACACCGAATGTCCTCTCACCTCAGTGTGAAGTCTGTGACCTTGTAGGTGACCTCTGACCCCAATTCTGAAAATTTCAGTGCCAACATTTCTAATCAATGTGACAACCAACCCATGTCACAATCAACCTGTTCTTCCCTATCTAAAAGGTATTGAGACAGATGTACAAGACAAGCCTTAAGAGGAAAATACTCAAATAAAGAGAACCTTGAAAATTTTACTTAAATACAATACTTGAGAAAATGCACTTTGTTTTCTTCTTCTTCTTTGTAAGACTGAAACTAATGATTGTTTTCATTAACAATCCCCTATGTATCCAAAACTAAAACAATATTGATAATAATTAGCAGTAAAATACAAAAAGGAAGGTTTTTTCCGGCATACATTTATTGAAAGAGTAAATACAATAAACAAAAACAATAAAATAAAAAATAAAGAAATCTGTTGACATTGTTTGTTGACACGGTTGTTTTGTGCTTATTCCTAAATCCGTATGTTTAATCAAATTACCACACAGTACACAACATTAATTAAAGGCCCAGTAGCTCAGTCTGCCTTTGCTGTTAAATGATTGAATAGCTTGATTATTTAAGTTGTACCACTAGACATTTGATTTAAATAACATTGGTTTCTACTTTGCTTATTTCATTCCCCCATTAAAATAAAGGAAACACAACGATGATCGTCTCGTGTGTTTGTTTCTCAACTCCTAAAGGTTGAATTATCCGAGGTGTAACGTGAACGCAGCACAGGGCAGGGCAGTGGCAGTAGGAGTTTTGGGCCTATCGCGTGCCAGTGTTGATGTTACGACAGGCGTCGCCTGATACTTCCTGCGCTGCGTGACTCAAACGTAATGAGGTTACATCACTGATGCTATTATTAGTGGTGAGTTTACTGTCTCCTCATTAATGAACCAGATAGAGTAGATGTGGCTGTATAGGAATTCATCTCTTGTTTACTATGTTAAAATAGAAAAATTAACCTTATAGGAACACTTTTGTAATGTTATATACCTTTAAGGATGAGTCTTAAAACAATAGCAATTGTCTATATGAACAGTGAAACAGGTTTTGCTCTGTAATCATTTCTACTGTTCATACTGGCTATTAGAATATCCCCTGCAGCCCTCGTTTTGAGCAAACCTGTATTTAAAGGTTCATCTGAACATAATATGAGGCTTGTGCTTTCTGAGTTAGTCAAATAAATGTGTGTATGTTTCAGTGTTACAGTGTTTTAATGCCAGTGTGCCTCTTTTTGTTATGACCCTTCTGCTGCAGTTGAACAGAGAAACAGAGAAACCACAATAAAACACAAACTATAAAGTAAACTGATCAAAGTTTAGATTTTACTTGCTGCATTCCCTCAGTTACTTTTCTACAGATATAATACAATATACAATGGTCACATATTCTTTTATTAACACATAATAATAAGTGATTTGTTTCTTTTCTCTCCTGTGTAGATTTACATGAATGTAAGTAAACATTAAATTATCATGAAAACCAGAACATATATATCACAGTGACTATCTCATCCGTCTCATCTCATTAGTTTTTCTGCTTCTGGGAGTTTAAATGAGCCTCGATCTCTGGTTTGAAGAACAGCTCCCCCAGCTGGCCGTGCGAGGCTTCGCTCATGGCTTTGGTCTGCATACACATCTTGTACTTGTCTGGAGGAAGCTCGTCTGCACAGTTCTTCTCATGCCACAGGTGGAAAAGGCCACGAGACGGAGAGCGAATCACCATCAGCTTACTGTGAAGGTACTTCCTATACAGGTGCACGTCCTCCAAGCCCCAACCTTTGATGCTACGGTCAAAACCACCTGCAAGTAAATGATGAGTGAGACAGTGAGAGTCAGGAGATGAATAATTTAACGTTCAACGTTTTATGTAGATCGAGTGCTGCATCATTAGGGTATTACTAAAGAAGTCTTTGGGACAATTTTTATGCAAAACCCTGCAGTTTCATTAATCTATATGATCTGTTATTACCTATGTTCATGAAATCAGAACGATACTGGCATGTCATTCCAAACCCAAAGTCCCTCCAGAAACCTGTTTCCTTCCTTATCACCTGAGACAAAGAAGACCAGACATTAGTTTTACATCCTCCCGACACACTTATCCATTATCTCTCATTTATTCAGTACATTTCGCTGTTTGTGAATTATTTTGTACCCACCAGTTGTTGTTGAACAGAAGGTAGAAGAGTCTGATTACTGTAGATAACAGATGGGTTGTACTGGCTGAAGAGTATTGGATAATACACTTTCTTACCTACAGTAGAGACAAAAAGTGTTTTATTACATGACATGACAAATCTAATAATTAAAGTGATAATCTATGACATTCATATATAAAAACATGTCTGATTTGCTAATCGTTTGATTTTAAAACAACAGTGCGTGTTACATTAGTGGCAGAAAGAGCAGACATTTGATTTGAGTGAAAAAGTAGTCTGGATGTAAGTTAAAAGAAAAGTTAAAAAAAGTTTTAAAAAAATGCACCCTTTTTTAAGACAAGTAAATCACTTTGATTCAGTGTATGAATTATGTTATATAAATACATTTGTTTTGCCTTCTTACCAAAGACTTAATTGTCATTAATTCTATTCTTGTTCCTTTCTGCTGAGAACATAAACAAGAACATAAACGACATCATAAGGTCTCACAATTAACGGGACAAACTATAATCAGATTGAATTTTTTGCGTGAAACAAATGTGGCAGGGTTAATTCATCTGTCTCGCCCTGTTCTTCATTGAAACGAAATAGGGAACAAAATATAGCCTGACTACCCAACTTCCACTTGAACAGAGTAATTAAACACTTGAGTAGGTGAGCAGAGCCTTTAATTACTGAACTGTTGCTTAAGCCCAAGTTGTTGGAAAACATGGTGCAAATGTTGTATGAGGATATGTTGAAAGGGCCTAAGCAGTCTCTGTCTCACCAGGCTCTGCGTAGAGGCGACAGGAAGTTAGAAAGTCAGCAGTGAAGTGGACGTCAACATCACAGAAGAAGAGGAGGACATTCTGGCTCCGCCTCCAAGCCCTGGCGCCCACTTCTAAGCCCCGACCGCGAGAAAACTCCTCATTCAGCTGGATCAAAGTGAAGCTCCTGAACCGCGTCTCCCTGAGGAAAGAAAAAAAGTCTGGATTAATCTCTGTGTGTTGTTGGACAGATACCAACGAGTGAAGAAATATTCAAAAACAAGCAACCTGCAGATATTAAAGTCTCAGCTTGGTACATTGTTTAACAGTATTAACAGTAACACATAGAAAATGATCAGTAATTTGCTCCTAAAAAAGCCTGAATTAAAATAAACTTTACGATTTTTATGATCCCAGCTTGTACTGAGGTGAGTGAAAGAGGTGTCAGTGCTATCAAATTCAGTTATTTCCTGCATAATTTAACACACCGAGCCAATATAACATTAGCTGACTACCTGGTGGTCTGGTCCAGCGTAGCTTTCACACGCTCAATCTGATCACGACCAAAGTAGACCACAGTGAGATGGACCCTGCCGTCCTGCTTGATGCACACTTCTCTGAACCGAAAGCACAGAAGCAGGCATTATGAGACTGAGAAAGATATGAGAAATCACTGAAGGACAAATGTATTCTTTAAGCTTGAGATCAATAGTGTCTAGAAGATGCATGTATGTATATATAACATATACAGAGGAGTTAAATGCCGTGTGTGTGGGAGAGCAGATACCTGAAGTTGCTGATGAACTGCCTGAATGCGTCGGCCCTTTTGGAAAGAGGTACGATGATGTTGATGAGTGTGTTGCTTGTGTCAATACTTTCACTCTTCACCTTCATCACGGGGCCGAACGGCCTGAAGAGCAGCAGCTGTGTGAACTCCCGAGAACTGTTGCCTTTAAACGTCAGCTCGTAAACGGTTCCTTTGCCCGTTTCTGTACGAGTCAGACCTGCGACAGAGACAATAGTACAGAGGAAAGAGAAGGCATTATGGCTACAGGCACAGATGCCATGCTGACGTCATATATAATCATGTACAGTATCTCCTATAGAGGTGATAAATCTAATTGTTCTCTGGTTTTATGATAGTTCCCTATCTGTCCATCTATATATGTTGTGTTCACTGACAGCTATTTACTGGTTCGGAGATAACAACAGAGCCAATCAGTGTTTGTATGTTCCTGTGCAACTATACATGTTGATTTTCAAAAAAAAAAAAAGACAAACATCAAGCAAACTGCTTTTAACTGTAGGTTATGCGTCAACTGAAATGACTTACTCACTGGACTAGAGATGCACCGATTTAATATGTTAGATATCCACATTAAATACAGTTTCTTCCTCAATGTCATCATAAAATTATATCTTTCTACAATATTCAACTAGTCACGACTGGTTGACTCATTTTTAAACAGATTCTAGTGAGTTCAACACGGTCAGGAGTCAATGTTTTGGTATCATGAGAGAAAAAGTTGGATGGATTATAACTGACAATGACAATTACAACACCTCCCAAACAGAAAACGGCTAACGTGTACACAATGTCGGACTGAATAATGAAGAGCTGACCCTCTATGAAGTCTGAAGGTGAGTACGTGTGCTTCCGCCTGCTGCTGTCTGTGTATTGCTGAGGTCCATTGAGGGCGTGCAGAGCTGTTTCCACAGTGCCTATCAGCTCGTCCCTGCGGTCCTTCCTCACAGGCCTCTCCTCCGGGTGCCTGGTCAGTCCCGTCTCCAGCTGGTACACCCTGAGCAACATAACAAACTCAGCATGGCAAACTGTTAGAATCATTATACTAAAGTTATCCCTTATTTGCTTGTATCCAGTTATATCCATTTATTCATGTTATATTGTTTCTCATTACTTAACGTTTCATATTACTCATATATGCTTAAACCGTGTGATGCTTAACATGTGAGCTTGCACCCCTTTTGTTCAAGGTCAACAGGGAAAGCATCTCCTGTGAGGAATGTTAGGGAGTGACATTGATTTGCAGCAGGGCTACAGTGAAGATACGGGAAGATGTGATTTGTGCAAGCTGAGCTAATTAATCAATGATGACATACACACACACTAATATACGATTTGTCTCCACCATGTATGGAACTTGTTACCCTGTGTTTTCCCCCTCCCCTTTATGCACTTTTGAACTCTATGTAACTAGGGACCTCCTAATTTCCAATAAAAGCAGGTTGGCGGAAGGTGTGCCTCAGAACGAGTAGGAGATCTGTAACTGAGCACATCTCCCCGTTCTCCTTGCAAGTAAAACTTATACTGTTGTCTTTGCCTCATTTTGTGTGTGTTTTCTTATGTCCTAGGTTGTTTGAACCTGACACAAACGTACGCTGCACAATACTCCTGCAGCAGGCCCTGAAAGCTCTGCTGTTGTCACCACTGATTAGTGTTTTATTTTCCCCACTCACCTCTGCAGGTTGAAAGTGTCAAAGGGTATCACTGCATATTCGCTGGGCAGCTTCACACCGGAGTTGACCTCCGCCTGGTTCAGCTGGGAGCGGAAGAACTCCTGAAGGACATGGCGTAACATTTACTACTACATCCATAATGTCACAGGTCATTCATCTCATCGGCACACGTGGAGTCTGTTCTGCATCCAGTGTTCCTACCTTCAGGTCAGACTGTGTTGGGGCTTTGTGCAGACTCTCCAGACCCAGAGGCAGAATCCCTTTTGTTTTCGCTTTATCCAGCGTCTCCTGAAGCTGCTGCGTCCTCTCCTGAAGAGCCTCCTTCAGCTGGCCTATCTGCTTTGTCAGGCTGTTGATGTAATGTCTGTGAGAGTCCTCCCTCTCCTGCAACAATGCCATGTATCCCTCTTTAGTGGTGGCCCCTCCGGACCACAGCAGGGACTGCTGGCTGCTGTGGGACGCAGGCTTACAGGCCAGCAGGTAGAACAGAGACAGACAGCAGCACAGGCCCAGCACAATGAGGCCAACACGGGCTACCAGGGCTAGCAGCCACCGTTTAAACATAGCGGATTGTCTTTTAAACTTCTTAAATATCTGGGGCTTCTTAAAACATGACAAACCTTTTGTCATGTGGAGATGCAACAACAAAAAGATAAGTTACCCATCGCTCCTAAAGCATAGATTTAAAAGATATAGCATTTTAAGAAAACATCCTCATCTTTTTTTGGGATGTCCTCATCGATCACATCCAGAGATAACATCTTCACAGGGTGTCCGAACATTCATTTCTCTTGGATAAATGTGTTTGTGTCCCGTAGAGATCATCGCCAGAGCACTGAAACTCCCTACAATGACAAAAATCATATGTTTTAAAGCAGTGGCTCCCAACCCTTTCAAACTTTTGATTCCTCAAAATAAATTTATTCGTGAACATTTGAGAAAAGCTCCTTTGTGTAAAAGAATCTTTTTAATAATTGGGTGGCCTTGTCAGATTTATCTAGGAACCACTTGAGGGTTTCTGATCTCCAGGGAAGGAAAACCTGTTTTTTTTAAGGAGTCTAATGTGTAATCATTGGCGCTAAGAAAAGCTTGAATGTGGTTGATTGTGCACCTGCTGTGAACACAAAAGCGACAGCGAAGAATTCAGTGTCACGTTAATCTGTTTTATGCGGCACTTTTTCACATGAATGTCTCAAAGGACTTGCGGAAAGAGACACAGACATAAAGTAAAGAAAACCCGACTACATTTAATAAAAACAACTTCTTCAGTCTGATATATGCCTCAATATTTCTCGAACAGTCGTCATTGCTGTTGGACTGCAACGGGTTTACATTGGCTGGTAGAAAAATGTACCGAAAGAGAACTAACATGACCTTACATCCACTCTGAATGCCACGAAGCCGAAGGTGGGAAGTGTCAGAAACAGAAACAAGCATGTCTCTGTGTGTGTGTGTGTGTGTGTGTACGTGTGTGTACGTGTGTTGCCATCATCAGTTTATTCACAGCACAGTTGGCTCTTTATTGCTCAGGTAGAGGCTGATCTCATGAAAGAGTTGCTTATGTTTCCACGTCCACCCGAGCTGAGTGTATGTGCGTGTGTGTGTGTGTGAGTGTGTGTGCAAGTAAGAGAGAGTGTTGGTGATTACAGATTAATACATGTGTTCATACCAGGCAACCCCCTTTTTAAAGCAGTCTACCATTAAGATCCGTCATTTTAATAAACCTAGCAAGCTGTTTTTGGACTCTGCATGGCTGATTTAAATATATATATATATATATATATATATATATATATATATATATATATATATGACTGAAAGCTTTTATCTTGCTGTTGAACACCTCACAGGCCAGTAGAGTCATTAGATTTCATGAGTTGTGTTGTGATGAAACTGATTGCGAAAGAAGAAAACTGAGACCACAGGCTGAAACATGCAAACGTGGGTTTTCATACAATGCACAGTTTAAACTTTCTAAAGACAGATAGAGTGAAAAAGATGAACTACTCACCAGCTGCTGCTCACAGGAAAGCTACAACTTGATATCCATCATCTGAAACTCACTGCTCACTTTTTAGTTTGTGGCAGTTTTTTTTGTTTGTTTGTTTTTTTTTTGTTCAAAAACAGCATCTAACAATGTTCACACGGTTTTCTCAGTCTTTCCAGAAAGAAAAATATTCTAGTGTTAAAAAAGTTAGTGAAAAACTCTCTACCTCGTCAAGATTGATTGTTGAAATGGTATTACATGAGTAAACTGAACCACCGAGGTCTGAGTACATCCTCTCTCCTCTCAGTCTCCACCTTTTTTCCAGTACCTCCCTCTCCTCTCTTCTCTTCTCCTTTCCTTTTCGTTTCTCTCTCTCCATCTCTCACTTTCTATTAAAGCCAGTGTTCACTCCCATCCTGATGAGATCTCACACCATCTGCCTTCATCCTGAATTCCCTTTCAGGACTTCCGAGGCTCCGCTTTGCCCTTAAGTCTAATTAGAAGGCAACAGGAGTAAGGAATGCCCTTCAGACTCCGATGCTCTGCCACCTGCAATCTGTCATGGGAAAATAGCTAGGTGTTATTTGGATCCCACCAATAAGACGGGGTCTGGCACATTTAATGAGACGCAGTACAGATGGTCCTTGTTTTCATTTGCTCCAACTCCTGAGCTTCCGAAGCTTTCCTCTTCATTTCTCCTGTTATTATACATTATACATTACTTTTTTTGTAAATAATGTGATATAAATGCATTTAACTTGGTTCAAGTTTCTGAAATTTGAGTGTAATCCTAAAGTGACATTACTTTAAACTGATGTGAAATCTGTTGTGATTCTATGTTTTTGATTTGTTTCTGTCGTGAAGATGAAGATGCTGCTTCCTTATGCTTTATTTTCATAAAATAAAGCATGAAAAATAATGTATTTTCAAAAGGTGGCACAAAGATTGATTATGGATAACTGGGAACAACTCGTACCAATTGCATGAATTTATTTACCCTTTTCCAGCCTATAACACACAGAAAATTGTCATCTACACGCAAAATGCCTTTAGATTCTCTCTCTTTTTTTGGTATTTATGTAATAAGAAATTGTGTTCAAATGTATTCATACAAACAAGCAAGACTATTTCTTGGGAATAAAGTAGTTCCAATGAAAATCAATTAATCTAAAATTTCCAAATTATCTGAATCCAGCTTCCCAAATGTGATATATTGTCTGATTCTATGATATTAAACTGAAAATCTTTGGGTTGTGGACTGTTAGTCGGGACAAAAGACATTTGGAGACGTCACACTGGCCTTTGGAAAAGAGTTTCACCATTTTTATCAACAACTAAATGATTAATGGATGATGAAAATGATTGATAGTTGTTAGCAGCTCTACTTGCATGGTGGGCCATGCGTTGTTGACAGTAATAGAAAAGACACACTGCTGTTAAATTTGTTAAATGTCATTTTTAAATCCGCAAAACTTTACTGTCACAAAAACTGACTTTTCTCAAAATCGTTTTTTTTTCTCTCTCTTGAGATACTACAGTGTTATCCTCATAGGACTCTAAAACCTGCTCAAATTAAATAATCAGAGCAGGAAACACATTAAATATTAAATTACCTGTAACATGACCAGGTAACGAGTAGCAACTGTTTGACTCTTAAAGGTCACAGGCCAAAAAAAAAAGAGAACTATACCAATAATAATTCATACATTATTTCACCTGATGGTGGCACCAGATACACGACTATCAGGCAACAAACAAGAAAGGCTGAGCAAAACAGACAACTGGATTTATTGTTTCAAGTTATTTACATCCATTGGATTACAAAAATGTGGAATGTGGCCAGAATCAGAGCAAAGATTTCTTTTGCTCATGTATTGCAAACATAACAAGATAAGACATTTTTTTTCCCTTTTCTTGGTACACAGACTCACCTCGCCTGTGTGTTTGGCTTTTAATTAACAGTGTAGGTGCTTACTGTATCTGTGCAATGTGCTTTGTGAGATCTGTGCTCAATTTAGGCAGTGTTATGCTTACTGAATCGTTAAAAAAAACTAAAAACAAAAACAAAACAAACCTACAACTGTGGAATGTAAAACAGCATCACCAGCAATAAGCCACAAAACGCTGTGTATGAAAGTGAGATGTAGTTTCTTCCCAGTTGAATTCACAGAACAACACTAAAAGTCTCTCCTGCTGCTTCCTTCACTCAGACGCAGCAGTATCTCCGATACGTCACAGACTCGATAAAAGTTTCACCATATCCGAAAACAAGCGACCTGCTGTGGTGCATCTGAGCCGCGGTCTAAACATTTCATAAGAACAAAAAAACTGTTTTTTTCTTCTTTTTTTTTGTGAATTCAAAGTGCAATACATAAAAAAAAATTATACGTAAATACATACATATTTCAACAAAGAAACAAACTGTTACAGTGAGAGGCAGGATGAGGCCATTTCCTACCATCTATAATAACACAATTAAGACATGTCTGAACAATAACCACCCCAGTGGAGCATGTACAGTATATAAAACCTACTGTACATAATATTAGAGGTGGGCACCAAAATGGATTCTACACATCAGTATCAGTTACACAAACAATTAGTTGCTGTGTGTGAAAGGCTGTAATTTCATGAAAACACAGGTTAACTCCTACACTTGAGCGTAACTTCTGTTAACATGACGGGAATATTTGAGCTGGAAAAAATCAATTTGTCTCAAAACGTCTCGTCATTCACACACAAGAGTTTCAATGATCTCGGCCAACATTGATATCATCATTATCATCACTACCCACCATGACATACAACACTCATACATGCTCAGTGCCTCCTACCCAGTGCACTCTCATCCTTTCACACTCATTTTCTTCCACACCGCTGTGTAAAATGCAACTGTGTCTCCCCCACTTCAGTGGTGCCATTAACCTCACTCGAGGCAACAAGAGAAGATGTGAAGGAACGGGTGTAGAGGGGGATGTTAAAAGAAGAGTGGTGGAGTGATGTGTGGGTGGCTGAAAATAATCTCTCAGACACCACAAGGTGTCGTGTTGCCATATTAGGGATGGTTGCTAGGCAACAGCATCCTTCAGAGTCTTTCTCTGGATGGTAACTAGGTTACCCCAACTTACTATCATCATGTTGGTGTTTTGCCGTGTTTTAACAGCAAAACTGTGGTCCCCCATCCCGTTGGTCACTAACTTAAGCCAGCTGGTTTGGCCGGGGCGTCGGCGTCCCTTCCAGAGCTGGCAGGGGTCGCTAGGTTACACCAGTTCATCTAGCAGAGTCCCTATGCTGTGATGCTGCTCTGGGGGGCCGGCTATGGGTTTGTTGCACATGGGGCAGACGCAACGCACCTCCAACCACTTTACCAGACACCTGTGCAGATGAACAGACAGGAGATAAAAGTGAAAACAAAAGCAAGACTGGGTCCTGTTTTAGGAAATTTGACACGATTCACACAAAGGACAGTTAAAATTTGTGTCCGAACTTTTGACTGGTTAAACATCTATTGTGTATTTTTCATAACATTTCACCAAATGAAAAAAAACCCACTTACATTAACTAAGTAAATAAACAATAAATATGAAAATCACTATATTAAAAACTGTTTTATATGCAGGTTGTCATAGTAACAATATGCTTTCCGGATCAGTAGCTCAGCAGTCAGAAAAAAAGTTAGCATCAAATCTGAGACGACCGATAAAACTACGACTTGGCTAACGCGCTTAATGGACACGTTTTAGCTAGCATGTTCCCACATTCATATTCGTGATGTGCGCCTCTCTCATCATCAGGACTTTATATATATTATTGAATTTTTATTAAATATTAAATAGTGTATTTTTGGGAACTATTTTCAGCAGATTTGGTGCTTAGGGTTAGGGTTATTTAAGGCTGCAGGACGGTGTACAGTATGTGGAATTGCCTAAAAATAAACCACCCAGCAACAGTGTGTCTCCTTGATGTGTTTTAATAGTTTTTGGACTACAATAGAAGTCAACAATGGTCTTTGGCTCAGAGAAATAAGACTACATACTGTAAGCTGTATTTGTCAGAAAGATCCTTTCACTGATGGTTTTTGCATCATGGGATTTGTTGAAGAAAAATATAAAATAACAAGAAAAATCATATAGCAACATGCTGTCATCAGGAAATTCTCCAACTATAAGTGCATGTATCCTCTGATCACTGAAGTTGTCCCGAAATCAAACATGACCATTTTCATCTTAACACGCCCAGGTTGCTGCAAAGAGCGATGAAAGACTGCACTGTGCTCTCGTGTACTCACTTCCTGTGGAAAGCATGTTGGCATGGCAACACTCCCAGCTCGTCTTTCACTTTGAAGTCCTCCAGACACACGGCACACGTCTGCTGTGTGAGTGACAGGACAGGACAGAGAGGGAGACGGTCATTTGATCAAATTATTATGCATCATTTTTGGTTTTTGTTTGACATTGTGTGTGTGCTCCTTGTGGACAGAAATCATATTCTTACCCCGTGAAGGTTCAACTTTTTTGGATCTCCTTTTAAAACTACCTGTAGGACGGACAAAACAAAATATGTTCAAGAGAGATTTTGTGGATATAGATCATAAAGTGTGTTAAATAATCACATTGGGATTACCTCTCTGTATCCAAACCGCTCACTCTGGGCTTGGTGTCGTAGTTTGCTATGGATAAATAGACAAACACATTAATAAATAACCTTTAATGAAACATCAAAATTAAAGTAAAACAGCATTAATATATTTTTTTGCCACTTAGCAGTGGTGCAACAAGCTGCAAACACAATATTGACATATTATTATTATTAATATGACCATATAAAGTTTGCATGATAGCAAACATCTGACTATTTATGCATTCAGCAGACACAGAGCAACATTAGTGTTCATTTAATCGTCCAATAGTCCCTCTCCTTTTAGCTCCGTTTTGGTCTCAACCAACTCCAGAGGGAGTTGCTAGCTTTACTAGCTGCTTTACTAGCTCCACCACTGCTTGTTTATTAGGAAATTAAGCTTTGTTTAACAGCAGGTCATCGGTTTCAGGCAAAGATTTAAGTTTGTGTGGTTAAATTATAGGGTTGTGTGTAACAGAAGCTGTGTAATTGCAGAGTACGATTTGATGACTTAACTGTCTTTTCAGACACGTACATGGACAAATACAGTACATGCTGCCCTGCGAGCACAAACACACACACACACACGCACGCATTGTTCACACGCTTAAGTTATCATGTAAGTACACACACAAACACGCACATATACACAAACACGAGTAATGAGTATGTTGTGTCTTTTATTCCCTGCACCGCCCCCCCAAAACTCAACAATGGAGAGGAGATCTTTATCACTCGGTGGGCTGTGTCTTTTCAGCCGATTATTTTTGGCCTCTTGTGTTTACAAGACTAAACATAGACTCGAATGTCTATCACCGCCTGTGATTTGGACCTGAAACAAAATTCAGTGAGAGTGTCTGAGGTTAAAGATGAATATTTATTTGTGATATACCCATACCCACCCTAGGCAAAAAAAAAAAAAATCCACATGTGGTGCAGTAGACGCTTTAAGGGGGGAAATGACAGCTTTTCGTTGTTTTTGTCACTCGGTTTATTGTTTACACTGATTGCCGCTAACAGTCCTCCATATGGAACAATGTGAGGATACACGTTTTACATGTGGTGAGGTTTCCCATGCCAAGAGAATGATGTGAAGTTGGTGAAAGGGGACCATGACGGGATTTGACTATTTCAGCTCAGGCTTTGTGCCCTGCCGGTCCTTTATTGAACCCATTCTTATTGTATGAAGCCACAATGAATTCAACAGGTGTAAATGTTATAATATTATGTGCCGGAAAAAAAAAGGGGGAAATCCAGTCAAACACCCTCCTCTCGCTTTACAAACGCATCTTAACAGACTTTATTATGTGTGGTGAAATTATAGCGTGTAACAGAAGCTGTGTAATTGCAGAGTACGCTTTGACGACTAACTGTCTTTTCAGACACTTACAGTGGCCACACGTACATGCACAAATACAGTACATGCTCCCCTGCAAGCACACACACACACACACACACACACACACACACACACACAAGCAAGCAAAAACTTCCTTAAAGTAGCTGGTTTCAACTTCTCAAATGTGAGAATTTGCTGTTTTTTGATCTTATATGATAGTAAAATGAATAGGTTGGGGTTGAATTTGTGTAAAAAAAAGTCAAAGTTTAGCGGTTCCAGCTCCACAGGGTCATGAATATATAGTGAAAAAAATTGGCAATTGTCTTAAAATTGCCTTCCTGCAGAACAAACTGTCTGATGTTATTGTTATTCTTTGTTTGAATATATGTAAATGTACTTTGTAAATATAGTCTTATTCCCAAACTTAATTTATTTAATCAAAAATCACAATTGACCGCCACTGCCTCCCATGTTCTCATCTGGCTTTGTGCTAAACCTTTGAAAGACAGCTTGTATGGTAATTTTCATAATTTTTACCTCGACAAAAATGAAAAAAAATCTATACACACTTGAATATGTGACAGGAGCCTCAGGGACGCAAAGCACAACTTTAATAAAAATGGGGGGAAAAAACCTCCTTACTGTTAACTCTCAACAGTACTCATTTAGAGTATTTTGGTCTGCTAATTTGATTTCTAACTGTATAAACATAAAGATCATCATAAAAATAAATGCAACTAAATGCACCGAATGCAGTCAAATCCTTTTTGTTTTTTGATAGTTTTTTAGGTGTTTTTAGATAAATCATAAAAAATCTGGTTATATAAACACTTTTTTTAAAAAGCCTGATGTCTCTCTCCTGAGAAAAGATTTAATAGATGTCTCTCCTGATAAGATGCTGACTCTACAGCTGTAGTATATTCACATGGTAGAAGATGACCTCCAGCCTGCCCTTTTTTTTTGGAATTAACTGTCTCTCTACTTTTTCCAATCTCCATCTGTCCTCCAATTCTCTGCAGGTAAGATAGTATCTAAGTGTCTAACTGTTCAGTTTCACAGTTTATCCTCTTATTAAACGGTTGATATATGCACTAACCGTGTTAAGCTTTAACAAATGGTCTGTTCCTATTTCTTCTCTCTCTCTAAGATATGAACCGTTAGATGATTTTTTACAGGCCCGGTCTGAGGAATCAGTAAAATGAGTCTGTGAATTTATTCGGGGTAAATTCACTCAGGGGGTTAATGTCTGTCCTCTCAGTCGCGGTATTGTCTCGCCGAAACACCTGCAGCTTGCCCTTGCACCTTGCGCTTCTCAAAATATCTCGTAGACTAACTGCTGTGCTGCTCCATAACCTGAACACATACTCAGCAGTGTAAGCACAGATTGGGGTATAATTAAAGTTATGATATTTTTGGTGTGTGCTTTTGGCACCCTTGTGGTTTTACACCCCTGAACATTGCAGGTACTGCAGCGCACACCCCCACTTTGTGCCAGTTTCAGAACAACAACAGTTTGAATCTGAGGCAGGACTTAAAGGATCGTGTGTGTGTGTGTGTGTGTGTGCTCTGCAAACCTTCAGCAGCTTTTATAGCTTTTATATAATTGCTTTCTATGACTAAAAGAGAAAAATCTCACATGGATGAACAAATACTGTACCAGACGTTTTTTTTAACATCTTGGCAAAACGTCAAAATTGAACATCACAAAATCCTGGGGAACTCTGGTTTTAGAAAGAGTCTGAGTCTGAGAGGGATAATAGGAGACGTGCACCCAACAGAGACTGGCATTCATCACTCAGTATTCATCTGATGAATCACCCGGTCTATAAATGAATTCACAATCACACTCCTACCCAAGACTACCTTCAGCATGTTAATAGGGCCAAAAGGAAGTGAGTCATTGGTTATGATTCACAGAAAAGTGCTTCAAGAGAAACAGGAAGGATCCGAGCTTTTCTGGCAAAAGCTGATGGTCAATTTAGCGATGAGTCCTTTCTGCCTCTGTCTCTGCCATCAGTCCCGCACTCTGTGGTTTAGACTTCCAGCCTGTTTAAGACCTGACCTCTTGCCTGCCTTGCCCTTTTTCGACTTGTTTGTCTTTTTTTTTGGACTGGCTTCCTTCTACTGACCTGTAAGGATGTATTTCAAGTTCTGATTATTAAAGGCCTAAAAAAAAACATGTCTGCATTTGGGTCGTCATCCGGTTTGCCCCGTACACACACCTATGATAAATGACTATGTAAAAATAGCTACAAGATCAAACTGTACTCCAAACTGATGCCTCACTTTTGTCTTTTAAAGCATTTACTTCAGGGTTGCCTGAGACAATTTGAAATAAACTAATTTCCCTGTTTCTCAAACTCACTGAATTGAACTTATTTAGAAATGTTTCCCTGAAAATCAAAAGCCAGGGCTTCACCCTGTGTTGAACTAAGGAGACAGGAGCTAAAACAGCCTTTTCAGACAAAGACTGAACTGAAGGCTGCGTAAAGGGATTTATAAATAGAAATAAAAAAAATTTTTGAACAGCACATCATGCAAAGATAGTCCAGTAAATCCCCAGATTAAAAAACATAAACCTGTAATGTGTGCATACGTCGGCCAAAAAAGTGAAAATTTCATCTTCTGAGTAACATAATGCAACATGATTGAAAGTTCAAAAACTGCTACTGAAGAGACCTTGTGGTGAGATTATCTCGACAGATGCTGTTTTGAGGTCAAGAATGACTTTTTTTTTGTTTAAACTGTAGTAAAACGTTGATTAGATTAATGGCATTTTTATCTTTTTCATTTGGTGCTGAATTCAGTTTTATCTTATTTATTATCTTATTTATGTTGGACAGCAATTCAAAATCTTGTCCAATGCTGAAAATAGACAGTATGATATATGATATTCACCAAATACAGAAGCTCAGTGGTCCAAAGAAGGCTCGGGATAACAAACAAACCCTACTGCAGGTGTTGACGTTTCCTTATGAGCGTCGTGCAACACAGACGTTCATGTGTGATGATTTCACATACTCCCACTGTGTGCTATTCAGGCCATGTTTATTCTGAGCAGAGCCTTCTCTGCAGTTTTCCTCAGTCAAGCCTTTTCCCCTCGCTGCTGTCCTCACACATTGTGACGGGATGCTTCCTGTTGCCTCATATCCCGTCCTTTAGACACAAATGTCCCCTCAGCTCATCAGGGAGTTCACAGTCAACAGCGGGAGAGAGGTCACCCTGTTCCTCCCTCCTTCCCTCACACACAGACACAATTCCCTTACACTGCTTGTATTTTTTTTTTTTTTTTTAAATCACATTTTTGTACTCTCCTCACCTGATGAAATAACAGCAGAAGATGAGGCTCAGGATGAACACGAAGATGCCTGTGCCAAAGATGACCATGTAGATGTTGAGAGGCAGGTCCTGGAAGGTGATGGGCGGCATGGTGCACGACTTGTTGGAGTAAACCAGTCCCAGACCACAGAAGCACCCTACACAAAGACAAAGGGGGGGGACTTAAAAATACATTTTACTGTGCAGGAAGCACCTGAGATTATATGGTACGTATAGGTAAAAAAAGAGTAGAATACTAAAGGCTGGCACTGCCATCTGTTTTCTAAAACACAACTCAATGCAACATCCTTTTAAACTATTCATGGGCAGCTGAGGGTCACAACTGCAGCTGTGACCGGCTCTAATGAACACAAAGACACACATTCACAGACATAAAGGTTTGCAGGAAAGAGGTAGATAAACATATTTCGATGGCGTCCTTTTGTACTTAAACATTTTTTAATGCAGTAGCTAAGCAACATGTTAATCTGTTAAAACAGTGGATCCTCGTGTCTTTTGTCTGTAAGCAGGTCAATGTTGTTTGAAGCCATTAAAGTGGACGAGTAACAAAGTACTCATAGATGAAAGGACTATTATATGTCAGGCCTCTTTTATGGAAGTAAAACTAAAATGTTGAAGAAATCTTTTCCATCCATTTCAAGACGGAAAACACTCCGAGCTGAGTGCGATTTGATTAAAACGGTGGCACAAAATCTCAAATCCAATTATTTTTATATGTCAGGTCTCGCACTTTATCCATTATACTCTCCTGATGTTTGTAAAAAAATACATTACAGATGCAGTAACTCAATGTTTTCATATCCTAAACTGAGTGGTTTTAGAAAAAACTCTACAATCCAAGCAGATGGTATCCCCATTAAAGGTGCTCATTGCTTTGACGCTGATCTCCTGTGTGTGTGTGTGTGTGTGTGTGTGTGTGTGTGTGTGTGTGTGTGTGTGTGTGTGTTTTACAGTGAAATAGATTATCACTGTATCGCTGTCTGCAGTCAAGGTCAGAGGTAGAGAGGAGGGGGGAGGGTGAAGATTGAAGAACAAACCTGGCATAACATTAGACTGATTATGTTTATCGTGCAGTATGTGTGCATACACAAGTATTAAAAAGTGTTACATTCATTATTTGGTATCATGTATTGTGTATTAGCATTGAGAATAACTGTGAATTTTCCAGCTGGCAACATTAGATGCAAGGGAGAGATGTATGCAGAAAAACAGCTGAGACAGAGACAGAGAGCACACTTGTGTTTTTTTGTCTGTACAGTATGAGAAGTCAGTATCTGCATGTGAGAGGGGGCTTTGTGAGAGAGGGGTCACACTAACACAGTGAGTGATGGTGAATGGGAGCCAACACAGATACAAACCGCTCCAGATTAGAATAAGAACAAAAGGGAGAGAGTCTGCCGGTTTTCGTTTTTTATCAAATTAGCACACCGAGAGACACGTCGGTAATCAGTGAAATCAGCATGTGATTCACATTAATAGAGAGCTGCAGACTTTCAGGCTTCCAGGCCTCACCGCTACTGTAAACTTTCATCTGTGTTTTCACCTGCAGCTGAGGTGGACTGAAACTCAAAATTGTCGGTGTGGATGTGTAAAAGTGTCTGTCTATGTTCAATAGTCCTGTGTTATGGGTGACAACTTGTCTCTCACCCAGTGCATGCTGGGAGAGGCTACAGATCCATATGACCATAAACACAATAAGTGTTTTTAGAGAATGGATGGATAGTGGACAAATGGATGGATGGATGGATGGATGGATGGATGGATGGATGGATGGATGAATGGATGGACAGAACAGTTGAAGTTGGGAGAATGAAAAAAACTGATGGAGGAAGGGATGGAAGGAAGGATGAAAAAATTGATGGATGGGCAGACAGAAGTATGAAGGGATGGACAGAAGGATGAATGAATGGAAAAATGGACAGATGAGTGTATAATGGACGGATGGGTGGAAAGACAGATGGATAGCTGGATGGATGGATGGATGGATGGATGGATGGATGACCTTTAACATTTTCATTCCCCTGTGACAGGTTTTGTTTTCTTGCCGCATAGTTTCTCATTGATCACGGTATTTCTAGTCACTCCTGTTGCAAAAAGTAACATGTTGACATTTCTATTTGACATTTCTCCTTCGCCTCACAGTGGAAATTGCAGCATGAGAGGATCAATACTTCCCACCTCTTCGTTCTACTCTCTGAATGAGCGGTGATGCTCCATTAATCGTGGACTCATCGACGGGCTGGCTACACGTTGGAGTTCCACCGCTAAATGACTTCACTCTGTGAGGGGTGATCATTACCAGAGACATCGATGTCTGGCTGATCGAGGGTGTGAATTAAACACAGACAAACTGATCGAAGGACACACGTGCGGATGCAAACATGTGGATAATAAACAGCAGACCTCATCGTGTATTCCTCTGCTTCGCAAAGATCTTTAGCAGACAAAGAGACACGCACGTAGAGGGTGGAGTACATTGTCTCTGCTCCTTGTATTCATGTCACTGCACAGCTGATGGCACAAATCACCTGTGAAGCTGCTGCAGACTCACACTCCAAATCTGGGTCACTTGTATTCGAGTCTTTGTGTGTGTTTATTATGTCACAGCTGTCTGTATGGATGGATGCCCACGTCTTCCTCTTCTACCTTTGGAAGCATGGAAAGCAGACAGCTATATATATGTGGCATGCTTGCTGTGGGTGGAGCCCTGTGTGACCACTGACCTATATATTGGCACATTCAGGAGGTGCAGAAAATAGCAGATGCAGAAAAAAGAGAAAGTTCTCCTTTTGATGACAGAGAGTCTGACTAAGTCATATAGAGTTTGAGCTGTCAGCCAGATTCTCGTGTTGTTGTTCAAAAAGGCAGGAAAGTCCCTCCGTGATTTGATAAGAGCTGTAAAATACCTCGACTATGGCGGCTTCTTTCTGACAGCTCCTATGAGATGCCTGGTGGGGTTTTGTCCTATATACGCCGTGTTCACACAAAGCTGCTGCGGCTGCTCGCACTAAAGACAGAATTTCCCATCAAATATTCAACAGTTCACATGGGGGGAAACACTCAAGCCTGCCTGCATGGCTGCTTTTTCTTCTTCTTCTTCTTCTGCTGCTGCTGCTGATGCTGCTGCTGTTTCTCAAGAAGAAAGTAGGTTGAGCTCCTTGTCACATGCATGAAAGCACTACATGTGTCAGGCATTACACACTGGAACAAACAGACATGATCACAAACACACTGACGCACAGCACGCGCTGAGCTGACGCTGAGCTGTGGTTGGCTTCATTTTTTTTTTTTTTTTTAGCTGAATGTCACTCTTTGATACTTTTGCACTATTTCCCCTATGAATAGCAGGGAGTTGAGCAGCACAAAGAGAGTAATTGTTCTTGTCTGAACACCCGCAACAGTCCAGGCCGAGGAGACCGCTGTGGCTGCTGCTGCACTGAAGCAGGCCAAGTCGAGAAAAAAAAGGGGAAAACACCTCCTAATAATCCATCATCCTCACTGGGTCTGACTGTGATAATGAAGCACTGACTTTTCACTAAAATATAAAAAGGGGTTCATTTTTTGTTTAAGTATGACAAATGCACCTCCAGACACATCAGCAGATATTTTCAACGGACAAGGAGAAGTTGTACAGACTTTTGTCTTTTGAAGATAACTGATCCAAGGCCAAGTGTTTAAGTGAGAAGCTACAGACAACAGAGTCAGTGTAAACAAGATTACCCAGAGAAAGGCTAAATGTTTCATGAAGAGCACAGTGACTGGCCTTGTCTGGGCTCTCTATTGGAATCAATTTAGATGGAAATAAAGGTTTCTATTGACTGATCAATTGGCTGTTATTCTGGTCAATCAATAAACAAAAACTGACAACTGAGCTTAAAACACAATGAATGGACATGATAGGAAACTTTAAAGTTACTGTAAAGCACCACATACATCTTAAAAGAAGTGATTTTTGTTTTTTTCTTTAAGCTTTAGCTGCCACACATTGTCTTTATTGTTTCCCACAATTCAGAAAAAAACACTGGAGTGATTCAGAAACTACAATCTGGCTGCAGCCATCATCATTCATAGATTCACTCTGCAGAAATACCAGGTGATATTAAACAGTATTACAGAGGCCTAACAAACAGCTCTCACAGTATAAAATGACTGCTCACCGTTACACCACTGAAACGGGTGCATCAATGCACCAGAGGGAGTCCTTGCCGGCGGGATCCGACTCGTGTTTACCAACAAGCCGCAGCCGCCTGTGTGGATGGACGAACCGCAATAAAGTACACAAGTGGAGGCAATGATGTCGGCCAGCAGGGTGAAGCGTCAACTATAACAGCTGTTTAAAAAAATAAATAAAAAAGGGGTCGTGAAAGACGGATAAAAATGGGATTTAAAAAATAAAAACCCCACACGCGTGTCGAAAGTTGAAGCAGGGTTACATTATTTACAGCAGCAGCAGCGACGAGATCATAAGTCAAAAATAAAAAATGAGACACGTTGTAAGTGTATTTCCCTCTGTGGTCCTGCTGTGGCTGTTTTCACTCTGTTATTATTAAAGACGACATAAACACTGAGCCAGCAGCAGCATCTGTGTGAGACCTGGAAAAACTACCCTCGATTTCCCTGCTCCCGCCCCCTTTTAGACTGACGTGCAGGGAGACCAATCCCCAGCCAGCATGGGTCGGCGTGTGTTATGACAGGCCTGGCGTCTATTTTCTACCAGTGATGATCATCTCCCGTTTACAAATGCATGTTTTTTTTACAGGCTGATTAATAAAGAACCTGAATTTAAGAAATATTAAAGTCATGAGCCTAGGTCCTCTCCTCTAGGGGGTCCTGGAGGACTGAATGGCCGCCTATTGACCCCCGGTTCACACACTGTCTATGCCTTATGTAAGCATTTATGAAGAGATGGAACAAGTAATCAATGAATAGGCAGAGCATGAATATGCAACCAATTTGATGATCAAATTTTTTGAACTTAAACATCATAAATAACCTGTTTCCAGCTTCCCAATCCTAATAATTTGCCTTTTGTTTGTGTTATTGTGTATTTTTTTCTAATTGTCTGACATTTGTGAACCAAACCATTAATTAAGATAATAATTGATCCATGATAATAATAATTAGTTGCAGCCATAATGAAATACACTGTCTTACAAGTAAAAATCCTGCCTTCAAAATCTTATTGTTATATTATTATCATTTATACAGTATTATTGGATTACTATACTGACACATTAATATGTCAGCAGCATGTAACTACTTTATGCCGTCTGGTACTAGACATAAGTTATATGCTGATATGTAAAATCTTGTGAGGTAAGGAGTACAACATTTCTCTATGCAATGGAAATTGTCAGGTAACACATAAGTACAATACTTGAGCACATACTTAATTGTATTTTCCACTTGGTCTTTTGTACACATGAGCGATAGTTTATTTAGTAATATGCACCATGTTGGTACAGTACAAACTGAAATAATAAAAGCTTAAAAACAAATTTGACAAAAACAAATATTGATTCAAGTTCCACCTTCTTGGTTTTTTTTTTCCAGGAAGTTTCAAATGTGTTTCACAAGCCACAAAACAATGAAAAAAAAAAATGCACCACCTCTGATGAGCTTCCACACAATCTAAACTTTAACTCGGTGCCTCTCTATATTGAAAATGCAGATGTCACCTTAATGAAGGCCCTGAAAACAGACAGAGGCTGAACTAAGGGGATTTAAATCATACAAAGACATTCTAGAAAAGGCTCAAAATAAAAATATAGAGCTGGAAATGTGCAACATATGTCCTCTTTAATGTTAGAAGGAAATTTTATTACTTTTATTATTTCAATTCATGCTGTAGTTTAGTGGTGCATACACTAATACCAAAATACCAATACCAAATAAATAAGTAGTAAGTAATAAAATGATAATGTTATGACATGACCTTATCTTCCTAAATGGTAGCTATGGCCCTGGACAATAGCCTTTCAGATGTTATACTACATAGAGGAGGTTGTTAAAAAAAAAGAACAAAAGAATTAAATAATTTAAAAAAAGTTTATTTTGGAAATAAAGAAAATGGAAATAAGCAGTTTAATAACAGTAACATCACATTTAAGTATTTACAGCTTATTTAAGTTGGTAAAACCACAAGAGTTGATGCAAAAATATCTACTCAGCTTCATAAAAATGCACTCATTTGATCATTTTTAGATGGCTAGCTGTGATTAAGACCCAGAAGACTTGTGTGTGTATGTGTGTGTCACTCTTCACATGTGCAACACACACACGCACGCACACACACGCACACGCACACACACACGCACACACACACAGTCAGATGCCAGAGGATTTCAGAAGAAGTAGATCTGCTCGTAGCCTGTAAAGTTCCCAGCATAGACCGGCGTGTAGTTGTAAATCAGTGACAACGCTTCTCCCTCCAGATTGTCAAATTGATGAACACTTCTCCTTCCTAAACAGAGCAGAAGTGAGATGCACGTGATTAGAATATTTAAAATAGCTTAGATGAATCCTCTTTATGCGACAATCGGGTAAAACAAGATTTATAATCATTGTTGGATTATAATGAGATTTCCCCATACATTGTGTTTTAATTGTTGGTTTGTTTTTATAAACATGTGTGTTTATCATGGCTGGATTAGATCTAAAGATCTCCCTAGTGTTTTATAGGTATTTTATCTCTTCCTAAAACCACCTTGCACATGATATAAAGGTTACATCTTCATAATTCATCTTACATATATAAAGCATATATTAAAAACAGAATATTTCCTAATTTGTTCAACACAGCACTGAAAACATCACGAACGTGGGTGTTCTCTGCTGTTCGATTGACATTTGTACCCATACCTGCTGCTAATCTGCTTGTTTTGTTTGCACATGCAAAGAAGGAAACATTGGCATGTTGGGACCCTGTGTGTGCACTAGAGCTCAAATGATTAGCTCAAACTGTTAAGTCAATTTGCAGAAAATTAATCAGCAACTTTTTGATATTTGTCATTTTTTTTAAATAAGAATGTCAAACATTACCTAATTTCATTTCTCTTTGTCTTATGTGATAGTAAACTGATTATCTTAAACTGTTGGTTGGACAAAACACGCAATTAAAAGACAGCTCGGGCTTTAGGAAACTGGCATTATATTTGACATTTCTATTTTACAGATGATCCGTTGGTAAAATACTTTTTATCTATGATAGTTAATATCTACTCATGTGAGTTCTGTTAACATGTTTGCAGTTTTGAACACACATAATCCAATACAAAATGATAGTTTGACTATGTTGTAGACTGACCTTCATTGACAAAAAACTCAGCCATGAGGGAGGACAGCTTGATAGCATGAGGGGAGTGAGGAAAGTTGTACTTGCTGTTCCACTGAAAACGATTCACCTCTGGGTGCCACTGCACTCCATAGAAGGGATAATTTATACCTGAAATGAAGGAGGAAATAAAATATATATATACAGTACATAATGTTCTTATTAAAAACTCATGATTAAATTTTAGAAAATCTTCCTAAGTAACAGCAGATTAAAACAAAAATAAGTTTCTAACCTTCAATAGTTGAGACAAAATGAGCACCGTTTTCAGCCACATTTGTCGACAGGATGGAGAAAAAACTCTGCAGCTTCTCATTTTCTTGGAAGGTCTGATGATACATTTGTTTGCAAATGAAGTTAATCCATCGCAGGGGAAGTAATACTGAATGCATGTTACACAAGCAGATTGGTCATGTATACATGTACAATGTGTGTACTACACAGTGTTTAGCCAGGAGTTTCAGTACAAATACAAAAAGGCTGGTTAACAAGTTTCTTGATGTTGAAATGATATTTCTCAACACAATGAAATGAAATCCCAGCAGGGGAAGTGGAACACAAAGCGATATTGCTCTGTTTTACTCTTTTAGTCCTACCTTTACTGTAACTCCGTAGTGGTGAAAATTGCCAGTCAGCGGTTCTTGGGTCAAAGCCTTCAAAAGACTGCTGGGGAAATCCTCAAACATCCTGCTGGAGTAAGCCTCTGGGAAACACAGAGGGGTGTAGAAGTAAGTAAGTCAATAAACCTCATGTATATACATACATAAACATATACAGGGTTTCATCAAACCATGACATTATGGCAGGATAAATATGCAGAAATTATTTGGTGATGGTAGTATAGGGTATGATTTTAGGGACCCCTCTGATTTGTAACTTGTCTCTACTGACACCAAGTGGATCGATTCAGTACATATTGTTTTCTAGCATGTAATGAATGCTTTTACCTAAAGTTTTTTTTTTTTTTTAAAGGATACACATATAGACATTAATAATAATGCAGTACGTTACAACCTTCAGTTAGGTTCAGGGGCATCGCTACGTTCTCAGCTGTGGTGTTGGTCAGCAGATTTTCTCCGGCGACCAGTACAGTCAGCAGCTGCATGCCCATGCATGTACCCCAGATGGGGAAGAAGTCTCCAGCATCATTGGCCTGAAACACACAAAGAGTCAGGACATTTATTTTCTTTACCTCTGAAAGTATGTTTGATCTGACAGTTAACAGAAAAAGGATATCTAAAACATTTTATGAAGGCAGATAACTAATATATATACACATTCACTGTCTTTTTTTTTTGTTGATATGATGCAGTATGCTGTGTTTAAAAGGCAAAGGCTAACAAAAGCTTGTTATGTGATTGGGTATGTTTTTTATGCAGAGAGACAGACAGACAAAGGTCACTTTGAAGAGAAACAATAAAATACAATTTTCTGCTGTACTTACTGTCAGAGCAAGCCTGTAAAATATCTTCGCCACCCTGGCATAGTCTGATCTCTCTAAATCTACAGCTCCACCAATGAAAATAAGCCTAAACAGACGTCACACATTTAGTACAATGACAAATTGAGGACTGAAAATACACAGGTAATGTATTTATTACATATAGCTTACCCGTTTATTTGCCTGAAGATGTTTTCATATTCAGCAGTTGTAAGAGTCAATCTGTGAAGGGAAAACAAAACAAACTAACAACTATTTTGCAGATTTAAAAAGGGGAATTTATTGTCTGCAATCATTTTCCCATCACATCTGTGACGACCAAGTTTTTAAAAGCCTTGAATAGCATAAGGCTCCAGTCAAATTATCTTTATTGTTAAAAACACCATAACAGGTGAACACAAGAAGACTCACTCGATAGGCATCACTCTGCTGCCCCCAGACTCAATATATTTCACATAGGATGCAGGTATGTAGGTCCTCCCAAATGGTTTCATGACTTCATCTGAGACTAGCTGAGTCAAAATACCTGTGGGACAAAAACAAAGCAGGTTTGAATACATGCAGACAAAAGACGTCGTCATATACTTTGTTTTGTGTTTGTATCTTGTGATTGTCTCTTCAGTGCAATGTCCAACGTTCAAGCATAATGGTATCCTTCACTTACCAATCACAGGTCTCTCGTTCACAGCCTCCCGGTTGAATGTAGTCGGCATAGCTTTGCTGCAACAGAAGCAGCAGCAGCAGACAAAAAGTAAAGACACAAATGTACAAAATCCCATTTCTCCTGAATTTCTCAGAGACTAATCAAGGCTTAAATCAGACCTATAAAAAAGTATGCGGCTGGTAGAGAGCTCTGGCCTCTGAAAGAAGCTGCAGCAGACTTATATAGGTTGTGTTAGAAGAGGATATAGTCAGTACAAGGAAGTAAGGAATGCCCAGATTTACGCGATGACTACTGTACTGCACATGCCGGTCAGACAAGTTGACTGCTGAGGTAAACATAATTATTCTGCTGACAGTATGGACTTTTTGCTAAAAGTTTGGAGCATATAGCTTGTGGGAAACGATGCACCTTTGTGGGTCAGAGCAGGTTTTTGCAATAGCATAAATCACACAAAGGCAACAAAGGAGACAGCTTTCAGTTCACAAAGCATACTTCAAATTGCTGTCAAACAGGTTTCAGTCTAAAAACCATAAGGGAGCTTTCTAGGTAGGGAACATATAAATGCATGCAAACAGTCTGAAAGAGCACCTGCTCTGGGGTTTCTGTTGAAAAAGTCTCAGGTAACATCATGGGTTTAAAACTCTATAATGCTGGGTAGACATTTTTTTTATAATCTGCTATTTTTTTTTGGATTGCATCATGTGCATGTCAGTTCAAAGGTTCATAATTACTAACTGTTTTTTTTAAAGTGCTGGACAATGCAGTTCACATCCTCCCAGCAGCTTATTTGTGAACAACACCAGGGTTGTTTGGGTAAAAGGAAGTGCACTACTAAATTCAAGATCACAGATGTGAGAGTAAAGAAGTCAGCTATTCCCAAAACATGCAAATATATATGATCCTTAAAACTGCCTTAAATAAATAATACATTAATTTTAATTGGTTGTATGATAATAAGCTAATTCTCTTCAGTTGAATTAGTTCAACAGAAATTTATGAACAAATGTGTGTCTTTTTATAATTTACTGTCAGACTTGGATGTAGCTTTGTATGCAGGTTTGTGTAAATAAGTTGGTCACCAGTGAATCATATTTCACCTTATTAAATTGCCATCAAGTGATATGCAGACATCACTCAACTCAGTTGCATTAGTCTTGACAAGTCTTTGTTGGTTTCAAAACAAACAAAATCTAACAATTTTTATATTCATAATATACACATATAAGTGAAAAAAGTCTTTTAAACGGTGATGCACACGTTATTTATTTGGTCATCTGAAGTTAAATCACAAGTTAACAGTATGTGTGTACGGATAAAACCTTTGATACATAAAAAAACAACAACAATGCACCAAGAGATAAAACACTTTTAAGATATGACATCAGATCCTTATATAATTATACAACTTCATATATTTAGGTTTCCCAGAGTATAATCTCACAGTTTATAATACTGACTGACTGACTAATACTGTGGCAAAGAGTCCACTGTGGTTCTGTCCTGTCTCGAGCTGCACAGCATCAGTTTATTGTCATCCATAGTTCTTTCAATTTGAAATGTATTCCCATAAAATCAAAGAGGCATTTGGTTTGGTAGTTTCAGTCATACATTAGTTCAAGCTACTAACTTTCCTGACATCTGTTCCCATAGCGGACATCATTTTCAGATGTTAAATAAATCCAACTCCAATCATTTCAGTCTTTCTCTGCAAACAAAACAAGACACACAATCAAATTAGGAGGTTTATTTTTCTTAAATAGTGAAAGTAAAACAATATTTTGTTGGACTAAATAAACTTTAGTAATTTTTTTTCAGACATCTAATTTTCAAACATCTATTGACATCATCGCCAAGTTTCAAATTGTTTATTGTAAATATATATCAAATCACATATACAATACAACATATTTAACAACTTAGTTACAACTTACTCTGAGCCTTTTTATTTCTTGACTAACATCTTCATGCACAGAGGCCAGTAGCTCATCCTTTGACTTCAGTCCATCCAGAAATACTGAAAATAACAGATGTTGTACAAATAGGTGATTTGCCTTACTAGTAATCACCAGTACGTAACAATATCACAGTAACAGTATCACCAGTATCAACAGCATCATGATGTTTTGACTCTCAATATCCTAACTGTATGTCACACTTCTAATCCCATCAACATTATTATCACTATCTTAATCCAACTAGTACACATAGACACTCACCAATTTCTGACACCATGCTCTCCATCTCCTGGTGGTTTTTTAGGTACATTGGCCACACGTGACCATCAAAGTATCCAGGAGGATCAGGGGGTGTGTACACCCTCGAACTGGGAGGCAAACACACGAAGAAGCAAACTTTATCTCCTCCGTTTTTTGTTTATAGCAGCTCAAACATGAAAATAAAAATTATGTGGTATAACATCTAAGAAACTGTTAACAAAAACAAAACACAATAAAACAACAAACAATGATAATAAAACGGGAACAGTGAAATCTGAAAAGTACTTGGATTAAACAGATTCTGACCTCCGTCTCATCTTGCAGACATCGTAGGGTATTTCCATGAAGTATCTTTTATCAAACAGCTCATTCAAGGGTCTGTCAAATCAGACAAAAATAACAGAAATTAAAAACTTTAGGTGACTTTAGACTTTAGATGTTTATTGTTATTTGATTGTTGACTCCAATTAAAATGGCTGTATTTAAACCAAATAGGAATTCATTATTAATAGATTAATGGAAACTTTATTCTTCATTGAATTGTATATACGTGCCTGTGGACAGATCTTCCATTTTTGCATGTTCATCTGACTTGCACTCATTAAGTTACAACTAATTGAAATTAATTAAATGGATGAGATGCACAATGTCTCTACTGTAATTCTTTCCAGGAATCTCTCACAGAAAGTATAGCAAAAATATTAGAAATCCCTTTTCAATCATTTTTCATATCACTAATCAACCTCTTTGAAGTGAAACAAAACAGTAATTACACTAAAGCCTCACTTTCGTGTACCTGTAGTTGAAAATCAGGAAGCCCTCCACGATCAGCACAAATACCTCCTCATCAACGGACGGCGTTGTGTGCTCTGAGGTCAGCCCTCGTCCCCGCAGGAACGATTCAGGATCTCTTTGCCATGATTCAATCTCGCTCATCATCTTGTCCATGAGGAGAGCATCGAGCACTTAACACAATCAGAGAGAACAGCCATTTTCGTCCATTATTATCAATCTATCAGCTGAACAACACTGTCTTGATCTGACATGATGAAAAACGGAACCACAAATCTTTCAGTATTTTGTTTTGTTTTAATGTTTTAGGTATTTTATATTTTTTTATACTAGTATACTGTAGTGTACTCTATAGTTAAGTTGTTTTTGTCTCAGTGGTGTAACCATATACTTGTGCTGCTTTGCTTAAGTTTTCCCGTCTGGTGAACAATAATGTTATAAAGAATAAAGTATGTTCATTCTATTTTCCTTTATTAATAGAGATTACAAACAAACATAACTCCATGAACAAAGCCACAATTACAAACAGAAAGAACAAACAAACAAATTGCGAACCTGTCCTTTAAGCTCAGATTACATTGACTCAATGAGTGCAACTGGCTTTTATGAGTCAATAAGGAGGTTTAATCCTGATCTAATCACTTTATAAATTCTGACTAAACCGTTTTGACTTCATGTTTGATAGAAAATTAGTCAATAAAGTGTCCTTACTGTCATATTGCTTAAACCCGTTGCTGTCCACCGGTACCACAGAATCATCCTAAAGAAAATAGTATTAACCATGAACACACACATACACACACGTGATATCATGTTTACAGCATGGCTACGAAACTCTAAAGACTGTGATATGATTTGAAGAAACATTCCACCTTAAAAAATGAATCCTGTGCAATGATGCAACTGTTGGGTATCTGCTCATGTAGGCTCTTAGAAAGAGTGGTTTTTCCTCCATTGGTCGTCCTGAAAGAAAAACATTATTATTATTATTATTTTTATATTAAGAACATATTATAGTTGCTCATTTTAAAAATTACACATATACAGTTACAAAATTATACTTGTTTTACACACTAGCTGAAAATCTAGTTTTTGCTGACCATGGTTTAACTTCTCACCTGGCCACAGTGATGTTGAAGTGAACTCCAGGTGTGTCGGTGCTAGAGCCTGAATGAGAATTCAGCTGAGTTGATATATCAGCTGATGCTTACAGATATGTGTCACCATATTTATGTCAAACAATAACTAGCAAGAAATTGCAGTACTGAAACTGAAAATTAAACATGATTGAGAGGACTTAGTTTTTACCTGTGAAATGTCCAGCTCAGTATGTATTTTCACAGTTATTCTTTCTTGTTGAGAGTTAGACAATACAACTCTCATATCCGTCTGTTAAAAATTAAGCTAGCAGGCAGTTATCTTAGCTTAGCATAAAGACTGAAAACGGGAACACAGTTAGCCTAATGTAGCCTAACTGTTTCATTTTTATGTGAATAAATGGGGAAAATATACTGTATGTGTTTTAGAATAAGTAGTATCCATGCAGTTTACAGTAAAAGGGAAATATCTGATTATGCTAAAATAACTGATGTTATTTACTATGTCAATTATATTCAGTATTACCTCTTTTTCTCTTTAGTCTAAACGGCTCTGATATTAGCAAGCTAATGTTAGCTTTGTCAGTTGGTTCATTCAGCTAGTTTACACCTGGCAGTGTAAATATTTACTACTATCTAATCTCTACGTAAAAAGTAGTTTGTGTGGTACAACTAGTTTTAATTCAGTCCACTTATTAAACTTTGACATTATAACTATGCTAAGTTAGCATAGTCGTTTAACTATGCTAACTGGCTTGTGAAGACTGTGATGTTGCCAGGCAACATCAGAGTAAAAACACTATTCCTCTATTATTTTATTCAAAAATGTTGGTTTGTTATGTTTGTAAAAAAAATGGCAAATATATTAACATATATTATATAATCTTTATGATATGCCAGCTATTCTCAGCACATATTGATATTGCTATTGGGTGTGGTTAAAGGAGCCACAAGCACTACTTAGATCACGCCTGACCTCCACCGTCAGTGACAGCTAGTGGATGCAAACAGAAACAAAGTGACACACCTTTTCAGCCTCACATTCAGTAACACGTCATGTCAAATACTGCAAAAGAAATTACTGAAATCCTGCATGCTGTCAGTCTTTAAAACAATAGTCAGGTTCCCAATTGAACACTGATGTGCCAAAATCTACAAACCTGCTTTTGTGCAAATATGTTTTTAAAAGTTCATCTGGAGCTAATATGAAGACTGTAAATGTGGCAAAACTCGATCTGCAGAAGCCTCATATAAGCTTCAAATAAACTTTTAAAAGCACTTTTGGACATACTGTGGATTTTGTCCCCCACCAATTACATTAAAAGAAGGGGATAATTTATATCCTTGTGTCATTATAGACATATGCAAGACAAACACAGTTTCTGAAATGGTCTCTCTGTCTTCCAGGACTCTGTTACAGGGTCACATGTAACTGATTATCTGCAGAGTAACTAAACTTTATCAGTATTTGCTGCCACATGTTTGCCACATGCTGTATTGATCTGATGGTGCCCCTTCTGCTCCTTTTATATGTTAGCAAATGTCCTTTATTATTATTATTAATTACATTACCCAGCAAGAAGCATTTAAAAACCTGAGAGTGAAAATGAAAAAAATACTTCACTGAGGTATAAAGAAAAACATGCAAAATGCTATCAGTGGCCCAACAGGCCCTGATAGCAAGGAGCATGACCCATGGAGAACAATGAAGAGGTTTAAATGGAGACAAACACATTATAATATTTACAATCCTCCCGACTTACTTACCCGCCAACTCCTACAACTAGTGTCTTCATTTCAGCTTGTTACGGCTGGTCACTGGAGAGTTATTGATGTAAAAGACTGTGATAACACAATAATAAACAGCTCAGATACAGACTTAACTGCTAAAAGGTATGTTAGGTAATGCATAGTGCTGCAACAACTCTGTGCTCATTCACGCTTTTCCGCTATTGGACGGTCGTGATTTGCTGTTTGAACTGCTACGTCACTCACGTCTTAAAAAAAAAAAAAAAAAAAAAGAAAAAAAAAAAACAGACCACGCTTGAATAACATTTAAATTAATTATTAAATACACTGTTGCAACTATCACATTAATAGTAAAATAAAATAGGTTAATAATAGTAATACATTAATAAATTACTAAATAAAGTAAAATAAACTATATTCAGCAGCAATATATTATATATGATATATATAATATATATATATATTGCTAAAATAAAATAAGTAGAAAAGAGTTGACATAGAAAAAGTGCAGCAGGGTCATTTATAGTCAATGATGTACATACAAAACCATATTCAAAACATTTTTAAAAGCTATGTAAAGTTAACATACAGAAAACACAGGGTTTACATACGAAACGAGCCGTTACACGTTTATCTTTGCGCATGCGCAGCCTAACTTTTCCGCGTAGCCTGTAGTGGACTTCCTCATTGGGAGGACAGACCAGAGTCTCTATAGTTCAGCGACGTTTCTGGCTGAAATAACACGCAACGCGCTTTGTTATACTTTATTTTTTGACACTTGCCAATGTCGAAGCCTCCTCCCAAGCCGGCCAAACCAGGTAAAATCAATGCTATGGAGATTTCTTGTTTAAATTTTGGTTAAAAACGCCTCTGCTTCCTCTGTTTTCTGGCGAGGATAACACACCTTGTTGGCGATAAGAGTTATGGACGTGGTGGGTAAGCACTTCTGAAGAGAGTGAAATCGGGATATTTCTTTGTTTTGCTTATGAAATGTTTATCACACAGTCAAAGAAAAGACTTAAACTCATGTTATTAACACTGAGAAGTGGAGTTGGATGAAGTAGCTTCACTGAGTGACAGGGGATCCTCTCTGTGCAGCAGGCCTCTGTGACTTGACTTCTCTATTTCCATCACTGAGTTTTGTCATTCAGCAGCTTTTAGGTCGTAGATGTAGAGGTGATGATGAGTCTATATGAAAAATGACAACTGTTTTTCTTCCTGGCTGCAAACATCTTTGTGTGCTGCTATTCCTGACACCTTCTTCCCAGGTGACATAGATGTATTTATATATACATCTAAGGGTCACATGAATTCATACCATGTGCTTTTTTTTGCTGCATATCATGTTATTACAGTAGAAATGTTATAGTTTACCATGTTAAGGAATAATTTTACATTTTCCCCCAAGTGTGTCTTAAAACACTTCAGCAGTCTAAATCATATCTGGAGGATATCGGCCACACCTGTTATTGATGGTTGTGGTCAGGTGTGATCACAATTGTGCTTGAAGCTCTTTGTGCTCCCTGCTGAGATGTGGTGGAAGTAATAAAAAGAGGGACTTTTGCACTAAAAATATAACATAACATAACATTAAAAATATCTACTTGTTTTTGACTAATTTGGATGGCTGAAGTTTCATATTGGCACCAGATAAACTTTTTTTTAAATAAATTTTTTGCACAGAAGGAGGCTTGTGGAGTTTTGATAAATGCATCATGAAGGGATCCTATAACGTCCAGTATGAGGAATTATGGTAAAAACACGTTTCAGTATTCATTTGGGTACCTGAATATTGTTTTAAGACACTTATGAACCTGTTCTTTAAAGTTATTGCAGTCTAATGCAAAAGTCCTACAAGCTCTTCATCAAGGTTTAAGTATTGTTTAGCTTCTGTTCAAACAGTTTCACATAGATGTTTATTCAGCTATATGGTCATTTTGTAGGCTGCAGTATGTGAAGATGTTGTTTTGTGTTATACTCAGAGGTGTTTTTTAATATTTTTTCTTCTACATTTATATCAATAAGGGCAGATAAATGACCATAAAGTTGAAGTTTTATTTCCTAAAACAGTTTCAACATGGCTGTAGAGTAGTTTTGCATCCTGATGTCACAACACAACTAATGACAGGAGTTAAAAAGGTTCACAACGGAAACTGTGAACCATTCTCCCATCTGAAGCAAAAACTGTTAGCACACAATGTACAGAAACAATATCGGAAATACTGTATGTCTATAAAAAAAAAAGTGCTTTGAAAGCCCCTGTGGGATGAACACAGGCTCACGTTGAGTCTTATTTTTACCTGCTAGCTGTGGCCCCGCCTCTGATAACACTGAGAACAAAGCTCGAAGTGTCATTATCATTCATTCTCTGCATGATTATTCATGAGTCAGGTTCCTGACACCTCGCCTGTTTATGGTGGCAGTTGTGATCTTCTGTCTCCCTCACCTGTCGTGACAGATGGCCACCTGGGAGAGCCTGCAGTTTGAGAAAGTTTGCCTCTCATGTAGCTATAGCTTATGTTTCTTTTCCTATCCAGTAATTCACATCGAAAAAACAAAAATGAAAGCATCCTTGTTGAGGACGGGCACAGAGCATCCCAGAATCCAGATGCATCCTATTTGCCTGGTTCACTGCCTACATGACTTCTGTTGGTTCAAGAGCAGCTTAGATATTTGTGTGCTGTATGTAGTGATGCAGAGATTAAAGTGCTAGTTGGCATGTTGGCTGGTATTGATCCTCTTAAAGTCATTCTGAATTAATCTGCTCTAGCTTCAGGGCAGCTTGGCGTGTGGTTGGTTAGTTGCAACCTCAGACTCTTTATATCACGATGCTGCTGCCTTTGTTGGGTTGGGCTTTGAACAGGAATGGGGCAATTGAGAAGCAACCAAAAACATTTTTTTTGGGGGCGCAAGACTAGAGCTGTTGCAATAAAACAACACAGCTGTAACTCATTAAAAACCCCACCAGCAAATAAAATACACCAACAATATTTTGTTCACTCTGTCATTGGATTTTTCTTTAGACAGAATAATCTTTCTCGTTGGCCTCAGGCTTTAAAATGCAGAAAGAACCCAGGACTAGTCAGCACAGGCTTTGGTGTGTTTTGAGCGACATGACCGGGCCTGCAGAGAAGGCTTTGCTTGCTGTGTTGAACAGAGCTTGTCTTGTGTAGCCACCCCTCACCCTGAAACACTGAGGACAGTATCTTGGCTATATAAATAAAATAAAAAAAATCCTGAGTGAACAGCAGAGGGGAGCTGCAGGAGGCTAACGTTCAAGGTTTAAAGCTGAAGCAACCAGGCAGGAGATATGCCCCCGCCCAAATGTGTCGGATGCATTAAACATTTTCCTAGGAAATGTTTTTTAGTATTGAAATATGATTCACCAGCATCTGTTCACATTCTGGCTTGTGAGGATAAGGACTTCTTTTAAATCTATTTATTTGTTGTTTGTTTTAGAAATACAGATACACATTGTTGTATAAAAAAAGTAATGCAACATGTGCCATGTATATTATAAACTAACTGTTTGTTTGTTGTAAAGCACTGACTGATTACAAACCAGCTCATTCATTCATTTAGTAAATATACAGGACAACATACTGTACGTACATTTTGGTTAGAAATATATATTTTTAAAAAGCATATTGCTGTTTCTTTTAAGCTTTTTGTAATTCTGCGCTAAGGCCGCAACATGTGATTGTCTGCAGAGTTGATGATGGGTAAAGCTTCACTTTTTGTTCTTATTGTTTAATTTGCTACATTACAACTTTGTTGTAGTGACACATTTTTCATTGTTTCCTCTTTTCCAGGCCAAGTCAAGGTGTTCAGAGCATTGTTCACCTTTGACCCCAGGACGGTATGTGTGTGTGTGTGTGTGTATATATGTGTATATATATATATATACATATATATATATATGTATGTATATATGTATGTTTTTTGTTTTTTTTCTTAATTATCGGTGAATCTGACAACACTTTTTAACACCACGTCTATATGAGATAAAATATTTTTTTTGTAAATTCATATTCAGATTAATTAACGTGTAACTTCTATTCCTTAATTAATCGTTTAGTTTATAAATTGTGTGTGTTTCCATCACCAGTAACTTAAACCACATTCAGATCCTTGTTTGGTAGTGAACAGAAAAAAAAGAAAAAGAAAAACGGAGAGGAGAGGAATAAGTGAAATATGACGGTATCGAGCTCAACTTGCTGAGTCGACATCAACTCAGTGCAACATTGAGTTTTTTTTGTTTTTGTTTTGTTTTTTTTCAGCCAGATGAGCTGTACTTTGAAGAAGGAGACATCTTGTACATCTCGGACACAGTAAGTAAGACCTCAGCATTTATTCTTCTTCTTCTTCATCACGTCCTCATGCCCCGTTCGTTTTGAATCTGAATTTGGATTTATACTTCCTCTTTCTTTTGACTCTTAATGTTGCATTTTTTGTCTCCCTTTTGTGGTCTTTTTTTTTTTTCACTCTTTTTTTTTTTTTTTATGCGCTTTCATTTTGTTTGCTACATCCTGCTTGTCTCTGCTGTTACTAATTGTCTCTCCTTGCCTGATTATTGTCCCCAGAGTGACACTAACTGGTGGAAGGGAACGTGCAGAGGGAGGACAGGGCTAATTCCAAGTAACTATGGTGAGTAGAAAACTGTAGAAAAGACTAACTTTGAATTGTGACCTTTGTAACATGTAGTATACGAGTGGCCATGTTACAATGCGAGTCCCTCTTATGAGTAAATCGTATGTAATGCAGTAACGGTCTTGCTTGTTTGTTTGTTTTTTTCAGTGGCTGAGCAGGCAGAGTCTATTGACAATCCAATGCATGAAGCAGCCAAACGAGGTACGACAATAACCTCTATAGCTTAACATTTTTGTACATTTTTTTCTGTTTCTGTTGGAGAGTTTTTACACTGTTTACATTATTAGTAACCCTCCTCCTTGTTGTGTTCTGTCGTGTTTGTGCACATATTTGTGTGTTTTTTAAACAGGGAATCTGAGCTGGCTGAGGGAATGTGTGGAGAACAAGGTGGGAATCAACGGGTTGGATAAGGCTGGAAACACTGCCCTCTACTGGGGATGTCATGGAGGACATAAAGGTAGCAAACTGTGTATAAGAATATCTAATGTTTACATTTTAGCAATGCTGTTGAAGTATTTAAGTCACAACCTGGCAGCTTCTTCTTACAGACACACTGATTTGGTTCGTCTCGTTTCTGCCTTGACAAATATTACTATTGTTTAGTTTGTGAATTTATGTTTTTAACTCCTAAATTGTGACTCAGAGGCAGATTTGTTTGTTATAGAAGAGAAGGACACAAAAACAGGAACTTGGTGTATGAAAGTTGTCTGTCCTTTGTTGTTCCTGCATGGTTGTCATATGATACTGTTAAACCTCCTTCAATCAGTCACTCCAAGTTCTCGTTTTTTTTTTTTTTGGTCAGATGTGGTGGAGCTGTTGCTTAACCAGCCCAACGTGGAGCTCAACCAGCAGGTGAGAACAGTCTCTGAGCAAATGAAGAGAAGATTTCGCTTTCAGATGTTACTTCAAAGCCTGTTTACTCTGTGCAATGTTTGAGGTGTTTGAGATAAAAGTTGTGATTCCTGAGCGAAACAAGGTCAAATATTTGGTCTGAGGCAAAATTCAATGAAATTTAACACTAAATGTCTACAAACAAATCAATCAGAACATCACAACATGAAATGACAATGAGTATACACGTGAGGTGAGTGCAGTTTTTTTGAGAAAAGCTTTATAAAGAAAATACACTTGTCCTTAATATGTTCATGGCACACAAAAAAACCAAACTATGGAGGTAAAACAAAGAATAATTTTGTTTGATTTTGCTGCATTTTTTAAAATACACACAAACGGCACAAATGCTGGCAATTAGTCATGATTAGAAAAGCCAAAAGACCAAAGAAAGAGAACAAATCACAGGCTGGCCTATTTAACTAATTTACAGGTCGATCCTGTTAAGTTACCCAGACTGAAATCAGATCTGCAGCCTCGAGCGATGTCTGTCTGGTTAACTGTTTCTGTACAGATATGACTTTGTAACTAAACAATGTGAAACAGTCTTAACAAAATATGTTTATAGCTGTGGTTCAGGTCACAACGTGTCTTAGTTTAATGGTGTCAGAGCAGAGGCTTGTCAGGATGTTTGTCAGTGATGAAGATGTTTTGTGTTTTAGAATAAACTGGGAGACACAGCTCTGCATGCTGCTGCCTGGAAGGGTTATTCTGACATTGTGGAGATGTTGCTGAACAAGAGTAAGTCTATGTCTCGTGCTTGTTTTTTTAAATTTATTTGATGGATAAAAAAATAGAGCAGGAAAAGCACCAGAGGGAACGTTTATAGGAGCGAGACCACATGTGCTTGCAGAAGGAAAAAGGAAATAACCAAGTGTGTGTTCTTAGATGCACACAGTTTTATATTTGTGTCTTTTCTGTCAGCCTTTCTGTGTGTAGTTTTCCGTTGTTCAATCTGAGTGTGTTTTTATGTTTCAGATGCGAGGATAGACATCAAAAACAATGAGAAAAAGCTGGCTCTGGAAATGGCCACCAACGCCCAGTGTGCCTCACTTCTCAAAAGGAAGCAGGGAGGCAGTAAGTAGAGCTGCTGCCACTAGGGGGCAGCATCGCAACACTCACACTTAACACAAGGACAGGGAACAAAATAGTCAAATTTTTTTTAATAGAGAAGTACTGTCCAGCAACCGGTTAAGACGAGATAAGCACCAGTGCCAGCAACAATGATCAGTTGATAGTATCTGTTCAAGAGATGAGCAGCAGGTTTGACTACTGAACAGGACGCAGGAAGCCGAGCAAAACACAATGTTTAGAGGCATTCTCGCTTGGTTTTCTGTCCACACTACGTAATGTATACCCGTAGGGAGTTAACTTAATTTCAAGTAATGATTATTATCTATGAAATTAACTACACTGAACGCTGTATAGTCTTTATCTACAGTTGTAGCCTTCAGACATTTTAAATAAGCTTAACTGAGTTCTGCAACTCTTGAGCATGTAAATGTTTCAGCCTACTTGAATATGTATCAAGCATTTATTAGGAGTACATACAATTACATATATAACTACACTATATTCAAGTTTGATAGTTATTATTGCTGTCATTAACTGACTGTTCCTCTTGTTCAGACATCAGCCGCACACACAGCAATGCTGAAGAGTATTTGGATGATGAGGACTCGGACTGAGCCGGCTCTGCTGAAACATCGTTGCAGGGGGGGGGAGTGGGGGGCTAATTACACACTTAAAATGGATTTGTTGCTGTGGGTCTCTTACTTGTAACTCCATTTTATCTCAAACACCTCATTTTTTCACCCTCTGCATCAGGTTGGTGTGAATTTCAAAGTAGCGAATTGATGCATTTTTTACAGTCTACCTGTTTTCCCCCCCCGAGTGCATTTCCACAAGTAAGAAATTTGTCACGGGAGAATCTGCTGCACACTGTGGGCTGAGGGGGTACAATATATATGTATTGGAGGAAAGAGGACCAAAGCTCTGGGAAACACATTCCACACATACAGATTACGTTAACCCTATTGACACCGGCATTCAAGAGCCAGTGCAGATTAAAAGATTTATCTAGTTTTGTGTTTTAATTTAAGGTGCACTTATATTATTAAACAATAAAATCACCCAAAAGGGATTAGAAACATGTTTTCTATATCTCGCTTGCCTTGTTTCTGTATGTAGTTTGGACCTTAATAGTTGTCCTTTCAATAGGATATGCTGACGAACCCAATAAGAGATTTTCCTGCGTTATTTGCTTGGCCAAATTATCCGTAAAGTGCCGTGTATGGGAGACCTCTCCTTAAAACTCTCCATTCTTTTCTGCATGTATTCAGGCCTGAGAGATTGTAACATTTCCATTTCCACTGCCATTGACCATCTTCAGTTTACTGTAACTGAAACAGACTTCACAAAACCTCTTTATATTTCAAGCTTTTGATTGATTTCTATCCTGAGCGCTAATTTCTGTTTTTTTTTTTTTTTATTGCTGCTTTCTGACAAATTTTTTATAAATATATATATTAAAAGTGCCTTAAATATAGTTAACAGAGTGAGTGTGTATTTGGTTATGTATCGGTGTGAGTATGTTTCGTCTGTGATAAATTTCTTAAGATTATTTAGTTCAGTCTGCTCTGTCTACAGTCTAAAGTAAAAGGTTTTTAACTTCAAGTGTCACACTTTTAAAAGCTAAAAAATTAAAGTAAAATGCTTTATGAAAAACATTAGTTGTTATTAAATCGGCAGCTAATGGGGATCAAAACAAAAAGGTTTGGGTGCAAATTTAAGACTAAGTTTGAAGGATTTGTTTTTTACTCAAATTACAGAAAACAATCTTTTATTTTATTTTCTAATATGTCACTTTTTTCTAATAAGCTATTTTAAGCAAAAGTGGACAATCAAAGAGTAGTGGTCAGTTTTTAGGAAGTTTTCATTGGAGGGTCTTTAAGCAAAAAAAATAAAAAAGTGGAAACATGCTGTTATTTCCCTATTGATAAATGATGGCCAGTATAGAGGTTATATATTCATTGGGATTTATGTGAAACGTGTTTATTTTGTTACCTAGAGTAGATTTGTGAAGAATTATGTAAAAGTTTTGATGTAAACTATTAAAGGAAAAAGAAATGCCTTTTATCAGGGTGCCAAATATATTTATATTTTATTTTCTGATGGGGCAGTTTTGGCCCACAGGCTGTTATTTGCTTATCACTGATGTTGAGTAATACAAGTGTGGACTGTGTATTACTTTCAGCAGCAATAAATAAATAAAAGCAATTAAAAAAAAAAAACAAAAGGGGGAAAAGTCAAGAATTCCTTTATTACAAAGTCAGCATGTTGATGACATTTCAAAGAAGGCAGAAAAGGCAAAAAAATTAAATTAAAAAGTGATGTGTAGACAGAAATACAGCAAGACTTTCATGAGGGATTCGGGTACATGCTACATAACTGCCAGACCAGAAGAAAGAAACATGACTGGTAAAGCAGAGAAAAAGGGTCTGACCTTTGACATGATTTCCTTTTTGATTTCTTACTTTATGTGAAATATTCACATCTCCTGAAATTAGCATTTTCTTGAAATTCCAAAATAAAAACCCATCTCTATATACTTCATGATTACACATACAGCAGAGGAGACGGAAGTAACTGGTATTTATCAAGACTAGAAGTGCTGACTTAAGCTTTTTTTTTTTAGGGAGCTAGCATTTAAAAAAAAAAGGGTTATCCATTTTCTTGTATAAAACCAGGAATCTTGTCTATTTCCACTCGGCAAAGAAGAGAGGAAGTGACAAGTGGAAGCTACTTAATATTTGTGAAATATGTGTACAGGTGAGTCAGACATGCTTGGTGTTGATCACCTAGCCTGAATGTCAGTGTGAGGGCGTTCGACAGGAGCAACAGCTCAGCAAGAGGACTCGGAGGAGGGAGGTAGCATCTTGGGATTGTTCTTTTCATCAATACTGAGCTGAACTGAGCAGCTAAATGGTTTCTGAGCATGATACATGGATCCATTGGGGTTTTCATTGAAGATCAATATCAAGATAGGTGCCTTGATCTTACAGTACAGTAATGCTAATAAATACACTGCCCTTCAACAGTAATGCTCTGAATGAGATTATATATATATATATATATATATATATATAATCAGCTGTGGGTGGGGAAGAGATTAAAGGAAGCAGCTGTGATTCATTGATAGGCCTCCAGAAATACAAAGAAGACAGAACACCACGCTTCCTTCAGACACACACACACACACACACACACACACACACACATACATACATAAATTAATTACACACCATCACAAGTCAAAGTAAAACAAAACAGCAACAGCAGCTCTGCTGATTCTGCAGCACTGTACGTTTGATGTGTTTTGTGTGCTCGCAAATGAAATATCCAACATGAAACAAACAAAAAGAAAAAAGTGTTACAGGGTCATCTTAAGACATAAGAAGACGAATCTCTTCTTTTATGGATTATTCCCCACCCCAAAAATATGAAGCTAAATGAATTTCAACAAAACCAATATACCCGATTATGGAATAAAATTTCCACTCATGGAAACAAGTAAATCACAGCCAAAAGGACAAATATCAATCACTTCTTGTAATGATTCTGACTTTCACCTTCATTTTGTAATTATTTTTTTACTGATAAGAACAGTAAAGGCACATTTGCTTATAAAACTCAGCTATATAATAAGGCCTTTTCAAATAGTTCTCATTGGGCTTTTTTTTTAAGGGGGACTGTGAAGCAACGTCTGGGTTTCTCACAATTTTCAACATGACAGAAAGCCAATATGATCTCTCAGAATCATGTTAGTACCGATTGCCTAAATAACACAAACAGGCACACAAAAGGAAGGCTTGCACGTTTTCTTTTCATGTCAGTAACATTTTGTGTGACAAAGATCACATTAAGTATTGTTGTTCAGCATTTCCAAGTTGTTTTTTAGCGATTTCCTTATCTCACAAAAGAACACTGTGTGCTTCATTTTATCTGAAAAAATATCAAAATAATTGGAGATTTAAATGCTTTTCTATGGAAAGCGATGATATATATTGCACCAGTGTTTGTTGATCACTCTGAAAAGAGACAGTTTTTCATTCAGGTCAAAACACATGAAAATATGTGTACAGGAATAATTCCATATACAGCCAAGACTGTATATGTCAAGACTGTCAAAAGGAGAATTTCATAAACTTCAGAGGATTAAAAAAAAATGTGTTAGAAATAATCAAGCTCTAAACAAGAGAAGATGTGCTCAACCATCTACACACTGTGAATCCTCCTTTGAATAAAATAATATAAGATATGACGAGAGCAAAACAGTGCTGTGGACATTTCACTCTGGCTAATCAATGATATGATAATAATAACTTAAGGCTGAGAGAAGAGCAGGAGCATTTGTTGGTATTCAAATGAAATGAAGAAGCACAGGTCTGTGTTAAGACAGTAATACTGACATTGATACAAACTACCACACCTCCATGTACATGCAAGCACTACGAACACATTAAATTATTGCCCTATTGCACATTCGGTAGCACAGCAAGTTTTATGAGACTGAAACAGATTTGTTTATGGATACCTTCCTACTGATGCTTTCTGACCTAAAGAAGTCAGCTGAATTGCACCAAAAAATGTCAGGTGGTTTTGTGTTTCTGTTGGCTCAAGAAGCAAACACTCGGTTTTAAATATTAACTGAATTTGAATAAACTTAAGACCTTTTGGAATCACATCAGAAATATGCAAACACACAAAAAGAAAGTGGAAATATTTGAAATAATTTACTTTTTCAGAATATAATTCTGATAATAAACTTCAGAAGCTGACAAAGTGTTTCTTTGCTTCACGTGTATGAGTTGAACAGAGTTTGTGAAACCTACAGCACCAGCCAAAGGTCTGAACACCTTCCCACTCCTCTAAAACCTTAAACCGGTGCTGTACATGGATCTGGTGATGTGAAACAGCAGTTTGACAAAGAAATCTTAACTCAAGATGTACTTACTAGCTTTTTTCCAATTTAAACCACTTTTCACAGCTTGAACAACATTGTGTGACAGTTGAAAGCTCTGGAAAAAAAAACCCTGAGTTAAGATTTTTTTTTTTTGGTCACATTTGTGGATCTACTGTACAGGAGCCAGAAAGTAAAAATCAGCCGTAGTGTTTTATGCTTCAGGTCTGCTGAGATCTATTTAGTGTCTTGCCAGCTTCAAGAAAAAGATTATGACAAAATTAATTTTGGCTTTAATTTTTCTGTTTCACAACACTTTCTTTTACCTCCATTTCTACTCCGTCTTGACCTCCGTACACCAAAAGGCCAAGCTCGAGTTACACAAAAAATAAAGATTAATATCACTTAAACTCAGTCTGAGACTCAGAGAGCGTGTGGAAGAACAAATTCACAATGTAGACAGCTTCTCTCAACTTTTGAGCCCACTGCCAGGCTACAGGAAAGCTATAACATAATGGAATTATTTTGTATAAATAAATAAAATTCTTAGGATGGTTAAAAGAACTAGAAAATAGAATAAAATGAAATAATTGGGATAAAACATGTGACATTGTGGACAAGCAGCTAATAAAAATTCCCTCCCAGAAAATAATTTCTTTCACTGATTTTTCTCATCTTAATCTTTTTCTTATTTTCTTTCTTTTTTTTTTTTTTTTTTTTGCAAAAATGAAAATATAGGTTTTTCCAAGTTCTTTGCAAGTGTCCATTAAAAAAAAAATTATAGTACCAATGAGTCCTCTTTGAAATATATCTACAGCTGTACAATAGGTCTTTGCAAGTGAATTCATGAAAAACAAAAAAAAAATTTGCGCATCAATTTACATAAAAAAAGCTTCTTTACAGATATGGGTTAAAAAGGGTCATAATAAACAATATAAAAAGAAGATAGAAAGACAGCATTCACTAATGAGATTCTTGGAGGTTCGTCTTCTCTTCAATGGCCTGTTTCACTATTTCAGCCAACTTCAAGCGGTCAACTTTATCAGAGAAGGCTCTTCCTGTAATGAAAAAGCCTGGTGGTTAAGGGCCGAGTATCATAAATGAAAATATATTCATGTTGTTTTCTGTAAATTACACAGAGGTTATTTTGTTTGATTGATAATTACTGCTCCACCTTACAGTTATGATAACTACTGACTGTTCTACTAATCGTTTTCTTGATCAAATCGTTTGGTCTATGAAATGACAAAAAAGAAAAAAAAAAACAACAAACAATGAATCGGTTGTCAAAGTAGTTGCCGTTAAATTTGTCTCACATTCAAAGATCCCTTTGAGTTTAAGCTGCAATACATGTGCTCGTGTCTATTTATCTGTTGATATGGACAACTGTACAGTTTTTATAATTACAACTGATATTTTTTAGCATGCAAACAGAGCAAAAATTGAAAAAAAAAAGGTTACATGATGTGCGGAGTCATTGCAGTTCTAAACAAATACATTAGAAAAGAAAATTATACTCAATGGTTGACTTGATTAACAAAAACTGAATAACTGCACTGTTCTCTGTGGGTTTAAACTTCACCCATGTGTGTGATCTCTTCCTCTGGCTGTCAGAAGGTAAAACTGCTACTTTGCTTTTAATTAATAATAAATGAGATATAAAAAGGCATCTGCCATATATAGACATTAAGCAATGATACTGAGCACTGACCGTCCCAGCTGAGCCCCTGCAGGCCGTCTCTCAGCAGTTTACAGTCCCTGTTGAACCTCCAGGCTTCGTACATCACCACATTTAGCTTCTCGTCCTCGTTCTCTCCTGAACAAATGAAGATATGAAAATCAGAAGCTTCTCTCTCTCTCTCTCTCTCTCTCTCTCTCAAAGCTATTTTGCCTTGGCTACAGAACAACTTCTCATGCATGCCTTATATGAAAGATTAATTATATTTCCAGCAATGTTTATTCATTATACCCTTTTAAAACATTGGTGGCTTTCTCAGCATTTTTGATGTCTCACGCAGCCATACAAATGGAAGTTTCAGCTATTACATTTTTGATAGAGTAGAAGAAGATAGAATAGAATTAGAATATATATATATATATATATATTTTTTTTATGCCTTAAGCTCACAAAAACATGAAAATAATGTAATGAAAATATTATTAATAGCTGATCATCTGTTTTGTGTGCACAGTGGTAGTTTCTATATTTTGTTTTGTCAGTCAACGTCTATATACCAGTGTATTCTGGTATGTAATATATACAGTATATTAAGTGTGTGTTTGTGGCTTCTTCCACAGTACAATCATGATTGCACATGTCTTTTTAGTCAAGGCAGTTTTTTTTAAACATAAGTGTTGAATTCAGTGTGTGTTTACTGACCTGCTTGTGGTAGTATACACTGTGCAATGACATCTCGTAATTTTTCCAGCGCTACGTTGGAGTCCTCTCCTCCATTCTCTGGGTCATTAATGAAGAAACTATCACTGGGCTTGGGGCTGAAACATGGACACCAAAAGTACATTTCAGACTAAACTTTGATATTTTATGAAATATAGTCCCCTAAAATAGAAACAAAAGCTATGGAATGGACAGAAGTTTTGGAACTTTGACCATGTTTAGCATCAATATCTGATATAACATAACTATATACAAATAACCTAAAAAAGCATAATATGCCCTGTTTACGATTTAACACTGTAATACATTGCTACAGGCAGATAGAAACATCTATGACCTGCCCCCACTGAGCTACTGTCACTTTCTCAAACACAAAGAGAGAACATGACTACATTTTCTGCTGTCAACCCAAGCAATCATACCCTAGTAGTTTCCGCTTCCTGAGGATTGGGTTGTTGACAGAGTTTAGGGGTTTCAGGCTGACATTTAGATCCTGAATCCTCATATTGGCCAACTGCTCTGCATGCGCCTGCTGGATACCTGCGACTACGGCCTGAGAGGCAGGAGAGAAAAGAACGAGCAGGATGTTGCAATAAGTTTCCAGACTTACGTTTAACAGTGGCCTCTACTGGTCACTTTGTTCGAAAACAGCAGTGTGACAGAACAGACAGAATAGTCTCATCTGTCAGCATATAAAAAAAAACAAAAAACTAGATGTTTGACTTCCCACCCACCTTGTCCATCATCATCTGTGCAGAGGGCAGCACGTTGTCAAGAGCCTCGGTGCAGTTGAGCCAAGGATGAGCCAGGACTCCCTCAATAGTCAGCCTCTCCTCTGGCTTCACTTTCAACAGCCTGCAAAAAGTAGACGAGGAAGGGAGGAAGCAAAAGTTATAGAACAGAATGAAGTGTAACAGAAGGATGAGATGAATGAAAGTGAGGAAGTATCAGAGAAGAAAGCAAATAAGGAGCAAGGTGGTACAAGTGAGGATAAAGGGGATGAAGTGACCTCTCCAGAGCTAAGAAAGAGACTTACTTGCGTACGATATCCTTTGCCATCTCAGAGATCTGACTCCACTCATCTTCAGGAAAGTCAAAACTGCCTGTCATGATCTTCTTCCTCATGTCCTTTGGGATGGTGCGACTATGGTGCTTGGAGTAGAATGGAGGATAGCCGCAGAGCATTACGTAGATAATCACACCGAGAGACCACAAGTCACAGCTCTGGAGAAAGACAGAAGAGAAACATTTATTATTATTATTATAATTTATTATTTAAAAAAATTTAAATCTAAGTAAAGGAACAAGACCTACTGTACCAAGTGTAGGTTAGCCCACAGTAAGGCTGAGGGTCAACAGGTCTGGGTCTCACCTTGTTATATGTATAAGGAGTGGGTGAGGTAGGTATAATTCCAGACTTTTCTTTCTGGTGTCTTCTTTGAGCCTCAAGTACCTGAACAGAAACCATGTGAGAAGAGAGACAACATAAAAATGTTCATCTGATTTCATCATTGATGCATTTACATGAGGTATGAGTATCATTAAGAAGCAAGTGTGTGTGTGTGTGTGTGTGTGTGTGTGTGCGTGTGTGCGTAACAAGTATTTTTGGATGAAGTCCATGTTTTCTTTTTACCTGAGGTGCTACGTAGTAGGGAGTGAACTGAGGGGTCATCAAGTCTCCTTGATCAATTTTGGCAAAGCCAAAGTCACACAGCTTCACAGGAGCATCCTGTGGAAAAGACAGAATCATTAACAAAGAGCGAGCACAGAAACATATCTTAGCATCTTCCTGGAAAACATTTCAGTTTGTCCTAGTGTCTGGCTTCACTGAGCATTACTAAAATAACTGATGTTCTTTGAGTTTCACTTGACAGAATACAAAAAAAAAGTACATTTGGTTTCCAGGGATATCATGGAAGGTGCTGCCAGAATAAAGATGGATTTTGATGTCTGGCACAACAACACCAAATAGGATATTTTAAGTCCTCTACTTATGTTGGTCAGATGCAGCAAATGTTTTTTTACTCTGCAGTGCTTTACTTAAAAGTCACTATTTTGTAGTATGCACTGTATGTTGTGTGCACCATTAATTAGCATCAACAGTAGTATACTCTTAAGAGAACAGTGTGTAATTTGCAGTATTTATGTGTGCTTTTATTCTGTGTGGCTTCAGCTACTTACCAGAGAGTTATCCTTGAAGAGCAGGTTCTCTGGCTTCAGGTCACGATGTGCAATATTTAGAGAGTGACAATGTTCCAAGGCTTGACTGATCTACAGGGGAAGAGACATCAGACTGAGACACTGCTGCATGTCAACTTAATTTGAGCTGGTGTGTGTTGCTTCTTTTGGCCATGTGTCTAAACTGATCAACTGCTGCGTGAGCTGCTTGATCCAAGCAGGCGGGCTGCTAATGACACTGAGAGGGTGCTAGACATGCTGTGTTACCGGCAGGAAGAACATATTTCACATAAAGAAACACGCAGGAAGGAAACCACAGATGGACAAAGACTGACAGACCAAATATTTAGTAGAAAAAAAGTGTGTGTGTGTTTCTCTGTAGATGTGCATCTTCACCTACCTGCTTAGTGACCTGGCTGGCCATCTTTTCAGTAAAGTGCCTGTGCTGACTGATTCTATGGAACAGCTCGCCACCCTCCATCATCTCCATGACGATCAGGAGCCTCGCTCTTTAACAAAAAAATAGAGACATTTGAATGATCAGAGGATGAAAAAAGATGAGATGGATGGATGGATAAAATGTATGCACAGCTTGTTACCTCGGGCCGGACTCATGCGGGAACTGGACACTGTTAGCATAAACCTCCAGGATTTGCACTATGTTTGGGTGGTTGGCACACATCATATGGAGCCGCACCTGCACGGTAGAAAAAAAAACATTAAAAACTGGACTGCAACACATAAAAGTGTGAACTTTCTGGTAGAGTAGAATCAATCTGTTGTTCTTGTATAGTTCTGGTGTTGAGTATGGGCACCTCTCTGCCCACAGGATGTAAAAAAATAAGCAATTTCACACATTTCCACACACATGTTGAAAACAAGATAACATACAGAGCATCAGGTAATTGGGATGTTGTTTTATTTTATTATGGGAGCCTAAATGAGGCTCTGCAAATTATGTGCAACATCTTCTATCATTGTATGTGAAAATGGCCTCCGAAGTTTCTATTATTTAATAGTATGTATTGTCAACAGAAATTGGGAGAAAGAACATTTTTCTCTTTTCTTTCATTATTAACTACTTAGATTCTATTGTGTATGTGACTTTTTGCCAAAACATCATGCAAATAAAGCCTGTTCAACTGAAATTGAAAAAAGAAATCTGAAATTGAGAGACAATTTGTTTGTTACTGTACAAATCATTATGATCTTAATATAAAAAAATAACTGCCTGTACAACTCCAATTACACATTATCCTGCCAACAGTTAGTAGTGATGATGAATATTATGTAGTGGAAATTGCAAGATGGACCTAGACTGTGTTTCCAGTTTATGTTGAATGTACAGTTCACGAACCCTCCATTTCTTTTCCTGTAGGAGCTATTTGAGAGTTTGTACCGCAGCTTTTTCAAAGAAACTGTCCTCAAATGCTTGAATGTCTGCATCGCTTGTAAGTCGCTTTGGATAAAAATGACAAAATGTAAAAAGATGACAAAATTACTTGATATTCATTATTGGTGATAATTTATGTGTATTCTGCCTGTAAAATTTCACAGTTCAGTCGTGATATTTTGTCTGGAGGAAGTCTTTGCTAGTTGTTTTGACTGCATGTCTCACTGCTTAACTGCTGTATAAGTTGCTTGAACAAAACAGAAGGCTGCTAATGACAAGGAGAGGCTGCAAGAGTCTCTGCCACAGGAAGACAATGTTATACCTATACAAAGGACAGAACAAGCATATGATTGACAATGAAAGAAAAACAGAAATTAGTTAAGACTCATAAAACAAAGCATATTGATACTGCCAAAGATAACAAACAAGGCATTAATCAAAAACCACAACACTGTTTTCTCTGACCTCGTTTCTGGCCTTAGGGCGATCAATGAGGATCTTCAGCGCCAGGCGTTCCTGAGTTGACTTCTTCACACAAACTCTAGACGAAAAGAAAACACGAGTCAACAAACGTCTCACTCAACATGATAACCCAATCATGTAGACGCGACTGTGTATGCCGATAATCAATCAGGGAAATCCTATAGTCTGGAGGGATTTTTTTTTTCTTTTCTGTCATCAAATAATTGCTAGTTTGTCACTGATGTTGAGCTTATGTTTCTTATACATTTTTGCTTGTGATCTTGTCTGTATGATAAAGCAACATGATCAATATTGAGTCCATTTATGCAGCCCGAAACAACAAATTTGTCTCACAGAACAAATAGCAGCATTTACAAATACAAAACACTGCTACTAATACAGTATGCATTAGTAGCTAAAATCCAGTTACAGGATGGTTGCGCACAGTCCCTCTTGCCCGCTGTCACAAAGGTGCGGGAGAGGGTTAATGGTTTTAAAATTATTATAAACTTGCGGCCTTCTAAAAGTATGCACAGTATTTGCTGTGAAGTTCAATTTGACCCGATACGAAAAGAGAAAGCAGCCTATTTTATTTTGTCAACATCAGTTTGTTATGGGAAATATGAAACTCGGCATCAGGACATCTGAGTCTCTCATTTACTTACCATATTTTCCTGACTATAGAGAGCACCTAAATATAAGCCGCACCCACTAAAATTTTTGTCACATATAAGCCGCACTGGACTATAAGCCACTGATATACGCCAAAGTTATCAAAAGTGTTTATTCATATACCTGAACTGATTGTTTCCGAACAGTGCTGTAATAAACGTAGCAATAAAAGTGCTGATAAACAAAACAGAAAAGTCATTGATGGTTTTATTCATCTTCCTCCTGTGCACTAAAACTAAGTTACTTTATTTTTCATCCTCCTGCGTACTGAAACCATTAAACACCTGCACACTGTTAAAGCGCAACTGCGCAACTATTAAAGTCGCTTTATTCTCCCATGCACTGAAGCCACAAGTCACTATTTATCTTCCTCCTAAACATTTATAACTAATGAACACCATACCACTGTCACTTCATTTCTTCTGCGCACTGGAGACACTGAAGTCGTCCTCTTAAGAGTCGGAGTTGAACAGCCTCAGATAATCTTCATCACATACCGCGTCACCATAGATTCATTAACAGCAATCTTACGTGCAGCCGCTCTGTTTCCTTCACGGATAGCCAGATCGATGGCATTCAACTTAAAAGCTGCATCATAGGAATTTCTTTGTGGGTTTTCCATTTTGAGGGGGTGAGGGTGTAATAATATTATATACCCACTGTGAGCTGAAGAAAAATTCATAGAAAAGCCGCATCTCTGTATAAGCCTTACGGTTCAAAGTATGGGGAAAAAAGTAGCGGCTTATAGTCTGGAAAATACTTTGGTATCTCAAAGTTAAGACAAACTTATGTCACAAAAAGATTCCTGCTAAATGTTTTTCTTTAAACTGCATTTTAGAAATAGTACATGGATGAAATGTGCACAATGGATAAACATTTATTTTTCTGAAAGGTAAGCATCGAGGACCTAAATAATAAACTTTAAACAACAACCCATGGCCCTTAAACTCAGATTACACTATTAAAGCATTACTGCAAGAAAACATTCTGCTTCGGCCAAAGTTCACTCACTGAGAAGCAATACCTACCTAATGAATCACAGAGTTTGACTGAGGGGGGCTGGTTGAGTAAAGGACGTGAATGTGTTATGAGACAGAGAGAGGTGAGATGGGGAAATAAGAGAGTCAGAAATACAGTAGTACTATTAGGCAAAAGGCTGCATAAATCAGTGAAAAAACAGCAACAGAAAGTCAAGAGACATGGTGAGTAAGAGATGGTCAAAGACAAACAGTAAAGCATGAATCAGAGTTTAAAAGTGATTCTTGTAAAGAACTGATGAGTCAGTTTCTGAATGTTCTTGTGCCTTGAGGCTGAAAACTACAGACATCAGGAAATCACAGGTTGCTTTCTTCTGATCCTGACAGATCGGTGATATTATTACAGCCAGTATCTAGTTAAAGTGAACAGGGCATTCAGACTTACAAAGGAAACCACACAGCAAAAACTGTCTGTTTTTACTGGTCGTATACCTGTAACATTTTGCAGTAACGGAAAAAAAAACTGAAGCTATTCCTGTGAAGAAACGTAACTACTGATAGCTGTAGGGACAAGGAGGTCGGCGCTGTTGACATACATAAGGGGAAACGAGGAAAATGCTGATATACACAGACAGTTCAGAGGAAAGCTATTCACTCACTGTCATTGTCCAAATATGACAAATACTCCAAGCAAGACATTTACTGGTATTATCAGACCTTGAATCATCTTGCAGTGCAATGCAGAGTGATATCGTTTGCATTTTCTCCTTTTATGAAAGACAAAAGTTAGATTTAAAGCTGCAAGCCTTTCCTGGTTTAGGTTTGGATAATAAAAATAATCATTACAGCCCTCAGTCTGTACTTGACCACACACACCAATATAGTTTAATGATGGGCTAAAATTAAAAGGCTCAAACGTCATTGCTGCTTATTGTCAGTTATTTCAGAAATATGTGCTTTCCTGTGTTATATTACCCCTGTGTGTTCGAGTGGGAAAGATTAGAGGGAAGACGGCAGAGAGGAAATGCACAGATAAAGGAAACTCTTGAGATTGGTTTTATCATCGATCCCTTGCGTATCTACTATTCGAGTGCAGCTTCTAAAAAGACGGTTAGTTGATTTGCACATTTAGCAATGTGGACTAAATGCTGGCAAAGCCATGAAAACCAAACATGTTTGCATGTGTTTACTTGTAAAGGAAGACTAATAAAAGCGGGCTGAAATGCTTTCATTCAATGAGGAAAGGGTGTGAATGTCTTTAGATTCCAGTCCAGGATCCTGCAGATGGTTTGAGTCTGAGCCAACACCACTGACAACAAAACTAGTGCCAAACATCTCCATATGAAGCCTCGACTGATGGTGATGATGATGATGTAACAGTTGGACAACCCTGTTAACGCCCAGCCAAGTGACAAGTGTCTGGCTCGTTCACGTGTGTTAGTGTGTCAAGGTCTAGATAAGGTAAAACTGTGCTGGTGAGATAGTGCCACACTAAACATGACAATTTGAAACCAAGCAGAAGCAGAACTGAGTACTATTTAAGCAGCAAACATCAGAAACATACACGTTTTCAATGTTTGTCCATTCAACAGACCAGACCAGACCAAGCAAATGCTTGGATTCAGCGGCTGGTCTGCCAAAAGTGAGTATTCCACCTGCGATTTTTTTGCACTCTTAGGCAGCATTACGAACATAGATGTAGTGATACAGTATATTGCAGTACTGGTCAATGTTTAGTATATAATATCTCTCTCTATGATCCTTTTGTATGACTTCAGAAAATTGTGGCTCATGACACACTGTTTGACATTAATCTGACACAGCACAGGCTGTAACATAACTTGGAACATAGACCATTGATAAAGGAATTTATTATCTCTCTCTCTCTCTCACTCTCACTCACTCACTCACACTCACCTGACAGGTCCACTGATGCCAGCTCCGAGCTTCTGGGTCCAGTTTATGTTGTACTCGTCTAGAATGGATGTCTCCTGTTGGTGAGAGAGAGACAACAACAACAAATCAGATGTTTGAAAAAAAAAAAAATAATAATAATTTTATTTTTTTACAAAACAAGGATTATGTTTATGGAGACTCTTACTTTTTCCAGTTATCAACATGCAGAACAATAAACAGCTCACTGCCACGCATCACAATCAATTCAACAATTGCATTATGTAATAGCGTTCTTACCCATCATGACCTGTCTTGCTTCACAATAATGCTAATCCTTAACATAGATTATCCTTGAAAAAAGGACATCTTGGCTGTCATGAAACACATATGTATGGGTAAGACAGCATCTGTAATCAACTGAGTTGAAATTAGTAGAACAGATTTTGTTGAGTAGATTTACATGTTTTGTTTCTCACAACTCAACCTACTGGAAAAGGTTTACCTGCAGCACAGGTTACCATGGTGACCTATCATCTATTCCGGGTTAAACAGGAGTGCCAGCACCGTGATACCAGAAAGCCCAAGTTAAGATCAAAGTTAACTAGCGATCCTGCTAATCATTCTCCGAGATAATAGCCCCAGTGGACACCCAGTGTGTGTTGTAGTTCTCAGTGCAGTCCCCACCAGTCAACCCCACAGTAAGCACATTCTGATCCAGCTGTGAAAGCAGGGCCACTTGAGATCACATTTTATTGCTCACATAGATGCCTAGCCAGTGACACAGAGAGGAGTGGGCCAGGGACACATTCCCAGTGTCAGGGTGTAGGGGAATGTAGCAGGTTATTGACCATGTGGACAGTGAGGGAGGACTGGACAGAGATTGAGATCTATACCACTAAAGTAAACACTGATCACCACCTTGATAGGAAATACAGGTCCAAGACTTAAAAGGACACTTTGACAATTTTTCAAGTATGTCTTAATACAACAGTCAGGTTTCCAAATGAACACTGAAAAAGGTTTTCCTCACTGTAATCATTCCTCCTGATTTTGCATTTAAAAGTTCATCTGAAGCTTATATAAGGCTTCAGCAGTCTGAGTTAGTCATATCAAGTGGATATCTGACATATTTACAGTCTTCTTTAACTATACACGTCTCCTTTAAATACACATGTAAACTATTATACTGTCTAGTTGTTATACATGTAGATTCACATTTTTTTATTTCATTAAACTTACTTTGATGAATTTGTCTGCGTTGTTATCCTCCGACATGGTGTGCAGATGAAGTCTGTCTTGTCAATTTCAATACAGTTGACAGTGGAAACAAAGCGTTTTTCCTTTGACCTTTAAAAAAGTTTCGGTCTTGTAACCCTGGGCTGTGACCGAGGCTTGTTATATTACTACTGATGGCAGAACAAGGCCATTGGGGCAAAATAACATTCGACCACCGACCAGCCAAACCGGAGTTCCGCCGCTCACTTGGACGCCTGAAGCCGCCCAACTCGGCTCACAACCCCGGGGTCCGACTCGCTCTTCCAGTCGTCTTGTTTTCACTGTAGCGACCATGTAGAGCGCCAAACTCCGAGCAAGGTGACCAGAAAAGCCAAAGACAAGTAATCCAATGTGGACTCGCAGAAAGTGTATTTTTAGCAATGAGAGCTCTAGTAACGGCTGCTGTTAGCTCGCTTGCTAGCAACTAAGTAGATGCCACTTCATGGAAGATTTGTACACTATAATGGTGGACGATAACGTGAACTAAAGATACTATCTAAAAACCACCGGTACTGTCCTGATACAGAGCTTGGTTGATAGAGCACACGGTGTTCCCAAAGCCTTGAAACGCAAAGCAGCCTATTATGTCGTCGAGGCTAAGCTAGCTCAAGCGACCGTTAACGTTAGTTAGTTTTCTAGCTCTACCAACCGCATCCGATATTAACATTTTTCCACAAGACAGTATGATAAATACCAGCGCTTGTACGAAACAGTAACAGTATCCCAGTGGGGGGAAAGGTTTAAAGTAAAGTGTTTTCAGAGCAAATACACGCATATATTTTGCTAATCCTGTAGCATCTTGTCAGGGGATACACAACCGACGCGTCAGTCGGCACTACGCAGTAGGAGTCCGCACAGATAGCCTGATCGAAAATCAGCGACACGTTTTCTACATTTTGACATTATCTGTATCTATATTGTTTTTTTCTGTAAATATGTGTTTACTACTATCGTACTATTTTTAATACACACTAAGCATGTGGTGGTTCCAGATTCAAGTCTCAACATAAATCTAAAGTAGTCAAGACATTGACTTTAATACAGCCATAGTCAATTCAAGTCAATTTTATCTGTATAGTATTTTTCATACACAACATTTAAAAAAGCCATTGCAGCATTAAAGCAGTCAACATATGTAATCGTTTAACGCAAAGTTTAGAGAAATATAAATTAATTTACTCTCTATATTACTCTCTCTCCCAATCCCTTCTTGATGTAATATTTAGGGGGAAAAAGCGAAGAAATTGGCTAATCATAAGCTTGAGAGAACAGAAAAGATTTAAGTTTCCTTTTAATGTGGAAACAGTAGCTATAGTGACTGATCTCAGGTCATCTGGTAGTTTGTTTCAAAGAGCAAAGTAACTAAAAGCTTCCTCTGGAGACCTGGATCTTATTCTGGGGACAGTTAGACAACAACTACCAGATGACCTAAGGGTTTCTGGTCTGTAGTCAGTGAGCAGGTCAGTAATGTACAGGTGCTTTATTAGTAGACACTTGAAGTTGATTATGTGTTGTACTGTGTGTCAGAGAAGAGGTTTAAGAACTGGTGTAATATGTTTGTATTTGCATGTTTGTATAAGGACTCTAGCTGCTGCATTCTTCAGGAATTCTTATTTCTTTATACCATTTTTCTCTTTGTTTTTGGTAGCATTACCTGCCAGTTTCTTAGTACACCTGCACAATTCCAGTGATGGAAAGTAACCAAGTACAGTTACTCAAGTACTGTACAATTTTATGGTACTTGTACTTTACCTAAGTATTTTCATTTTATGCTACTTGATACTTCTACTTCACTGCATTTCAGAGCAAAATATTGTACTTTTTACTACTTAGTTACTTTTCAGATGGAGGTTTTACATAAAATAACATAATCAGGATCTTATAAATTACACTGTATTATTACTGATTAAACCAGTGGTGTGTAATTCTTGTAATGTTTCAGATGTCAGAGTTTCTAACAGTTCCACCAAAAAACACATTTCCTTTCTAAATTTCCCCTTAGATGGTTTCAAATAAATAACTATTTGATGACCAAAGAGGTAAAACTCTACAATAACCAAACTACTAACTACTTCATAATAAAACATACATAAAACATAGTTCAACTACATCGTAACTACTTCAAAAAAAAATAAAATTAGATGATCAAGCTAAAAGTGTTTCAAAAAGTTGTTCAACTATATCACAAGAAATTATCACTATCTGAGTCTGGAATCTCATATTGCTACATGGAGGTACAACTGTACTGATATTGAGTAAAGTGTAGGTGTGTTTGATTTAGGGACTAGGGCAGTCCTCAGGTAGCTAGTATTGAAAGTCATAGTATTTAACTATCTTGGTCACAATCCACTGGTGATTTTAAACAAACATCAGGTGATTGTCATTAAATACTTTCTCAATCACTATGCTTATGTACAAGTTTGAGGTACTTGTATTTTACTTATGTATTTACATTTTATGCCAATTCATACTTTATACTTCCACTCCACTACATTTCAGAGGGAATAATTGTAATTTCTACTCCACTACATTTATTTGACAGCTTTAGTAACTTTTCAGATCAAGATTCGACACAATGAATAATACAACAAGCTTTTAAAATACTACACATTAAAGATTAAACCAGTGGTTTCCAACCTTTATTTGCTTTTTACGTCTCACAGAAAGCAGTGTGTAGTCAGGGTCACATTTCAGATATCTATGAGTTGTTAACAGCTCCACCAAATAGTGATTTTTTTACCTCTAAACGTCTCACATGGTTTAATTTCAATAAATGTTCAAATGATCCAATATTTCACCAAAAAATCAAAGATTACAGAAAATTTACAAAAACAGATTTGTGTCTCAGAATATTTTCTTTCTTCTTTACTCTCCCAACAATCTTCTCATGACCCCTCAGATTCATCTGGTGACCGTTTGGAGAGGCTTGACCCTTAGGTTAGGAACCACTCGACTAAACTAGCTTACTGTATATACATCAGTTCAAACTCAAACATCAGCTCCACCTCCAGCAGCTACAACAGTAACATGCTGCTCTAACACTGATGCTTCAGTATTAATAATATAATGTCATATAATATTTCAATCAGAGGGACCAAACCAGTAGACTACTTTTACTTTTAATTATTACTGGTATATACTTATGTACTTAAGTAGGATTTTCATGCAGGACTTTTACATACACAGTATTTTCACTGACATTTACACAGTATTTTTACATTGCCATGTTGGTACGTTTACTTAAGTAAAGAATCTGAGTACTTTTCCCACCACTGCCTCTTTATAATAGCTGTCACTAACATGCACACAGTCAGTGTGTAACAGTATTCATGTGTGTAAGTAGTGTGTTCGCCGGCTCACGTGGATGCCACAAAAGTCATTGAGGATTCATGGACTTCCTGAAAATAGTACCATGTTGTACCTGCAATGTTTTCAGACTAAGAAGCATCTGTATATTTCTTCTGGCGGTCTATATTATATATTACCACATTTATATTTTATCTGCGGGTTAATGGTTGTCAAATAATACTGTGTAGCGATATTTGGTTGGATGTTACGTGCCGTTACGCCTTTCATATATCCCTCCGCTGTTTTTTGTCCCCTTTCAGACTGTTTTGGTCTTTTCGCTGTTAGCAACGGAAAGAACCTGAGATAGCTGTAAACCCTATTTTCAGATTATCGAAATTTCGTGTAAGGATTACGTAACAAATTGACAAGAGGTCTAACACCCATCTTTATTTCAGTAGAGTGATTTACGCGTGTTGTCTTTTTAAAATATCATTTTTTTCTGTTTTAATAGGAATTGTACATATTGCTAATTAAGCTAGCAACCGTTAGCCAGCTAGCTTCTTAGCGTAGCATCTTCCTGAAGAGGCACGTTGACATCAGCCTGCTAAACTAAGCCAGATCTTTGGACTGCTAAGTTACCGTTAGCGAACTGACACACAAACACACACCTTATCATCGTCACATAATTGCGGTGTGAAGCTGGTCGTTTTAAGAGGCCGTCTTTTATGGGATCACCATGTCAATGAAGGCCGGTGGAAATCGCAGCAAGCCCGGTGGTGGCAGCACCGCTGGTGCCGCCGCCTCCGGTGCCGGAGGAAGCGGCGGGGGAAGACAAAATCTGGGCAGGTCTGTGAAATATAAACGTCCACTTAATGAAATAATAACACGACAGCGAGGGGTAATGTGGTTGGTTTCCAGGATGTGTACACAATTTCTACCAACAGGATCAGTTTTAAGAGATGACATTCCCGTTTAGTGGTCCAAAACCAGTACTCGTTTTTGAACGTTATTTGGGCCTTGCGACGTGTTGGTCACCTAGCGTTACGCTATGCAGTGAAGCTAGCGAGGCCTGTCTGCTTGCCTCAAAAATGTTGCAACTTCGACGTAACCATCCTTGCACACTTCAGTAAAGCATATCACCTGGCTTCTGGTTGTGTATTTTGCAATGTTTGGGTGTCACGCATTTTCTCACATGTGTGTATGAGTGAAGTATCTTGCCAAGCTGCTGGTATCAGTTTACAATCGGCTTGGATTGAATTTAGCTGGCGTTAATTAGCCGTTTGACAGCCCATGCTTGTTATTCAGTGCACTTGCCTCATCCGATATTGTAACGGCAAGCTAACGGGGCACAGCCTGGCGACTTCTCATCCCAACAGACTGCGATACATCATCGGTGTTTTGCTTTTATATAGCTGTTATGTTGCTTCGTACGTTACCGTAACATTGCTGCAAAGGTTTTTTTTTTGTCAAGGAATTGATATAAACGTGTGGGCGCACGAAAGAAAGGGGCGGGTGTGGACACGGGGGGCGAGGAGGAGGCGAAGGGGGAATTATAGACCGACGGGCTTTCAACCTTGACGTTGCCGTTGCTGTTCGTATGAAATAGTGTCCTTGAAGCATGACATTTCTGTACATGCTATCCTAAGGTAAAGCTAACGCATACTGTCAGTGCAAGACCTGCATGCGTTTTGCCGAATTTGGTGGCGTTAATTTGCCCAGGCGTCTGTTCACCGGTCACTAGGACAGTACGCCCCATTCATTGCGTAGGTTACATCTATTGGGGCCTTGCAGGGATGTTATAAAATAAGGATGGACCAGTTGTACACATTCACACAAGCACCGGCCTATTTTAGTTTGAGATGACTTGGAATTATTTAGTTTTATATTATTAGGTAACTCAATGTATTCAAATTAGTTTATTACTCATTCACAACGCGTATAATGTAGAGAGGAAGGCATTTCCTATATTAAGTCAAGAGTGCGTGTAAGCCTGGCCATGTGCCAGCTGCTGAACAAGGTGCATTTTCGGACATGCTTGAATAAATGTAGGCTAGGCTACGGAGTGTTTGGCCTGCAGCCCGTTCAACATTTTTTTCGAACCAACAAAATGTCTTAAGAGGTGTGGGAAATGTTAGAATCCACATTGAATTTCAATATAACACATTCATATAACATTTCAGTATGCATATTTTAGTATATACCCTGCACAAAAAAATAGATTTAATTTTTGTTCATTTGTAGTGACGATGCTTCCAGGGATTTACATTAAACCTCATTTACCCCTAAATAAATGAAACTTACTTTACCATATCATGGAGCACTTTGTTTCTGTACGCTAGCACAAACATCAGTGCTGATCATAGTGTGTTTGACAGCAATGCAATTTTTTTTCTTTCAGGGGAAGACACAGTGGTAAAGGTCCTGCAGCAGTAAGTAACCTGTTTGAACAGTCAATTCTTAAAAAATAATATATATTATATCATATATGTGGTTGTATATGTGTCTCTTAGTGTTTTTCATTATGAAGGGCAAAATGGAACAAATGTCAAATAGGTGTCACAAAGCTTTAAGATGTTAGTTAGCATGATTTCTCATTGCAAACGAGGAGCATTAGATGGTAACTCTGCTTTTTCTTTAGGTCATTTTCAATGGTGTATATGCAAATATGAGGATGGTCCATGTCTTGACTTCAGTGGTGGTATGTTTAATGTGTGTCTGTCTCTTTAGATTTCTGAGATGATGTTCCACATTCATGTTCTTCTGAATTTTGTTGTCTGTCATTAACGATGATGAATTGAGGAAAAATACACGCAGGAACAAGAAAACCTTGTGTGAAACAGCCATGTGAATCATTGCTACCTTAAATGAATTAGTAACAGCGGCATCTTCTGCGTTCTGTTTTTTCACGACATGCTGTTTCTTGAAAATGTCTTCACTGCAATACAACAAAGCCTGAGTGATGCGTAGAGACAGCTGGTTGCATAAACAAAGCAACGATTGATCAATCATTCGGTTGTTTCACAGCAGATGGTTTTCTGAACTTGTTTTTTCAATGTGTAAATTGACATTGACACTTTAGTGTATGAGTGATACAGTGAATATTGACCGGCCTATTTATTTTTTTAGGGGACCAAGTGTGAGCTGAAAGTGAAAAACGGAGCAGTCTATGAAGGAGTGTTTAAGACATACGGGCCAGAGGTAAGCATCACTCCTATTGTCTCTTTCTAGATATTAATATGGAGCTAGTTCTGTAATTTCCTTTATAAGAACTCCTATCATTAATGTTAACTGTGCTGGCAAAATAGTGTCCAGCCTGCACTCAATAGTAGTGTCACCCCTGAGCTGGCTTAGACAAAGATTGCTCTTTCATCTCTCCTTTTTATGGAGGAGAGGTATGTGGCCCATCACCTTCCCTTTCAGGATGAAGAATTTCCCAATCTTTCTGGTGTAGGAAAATTTCATTTTGCACAGATGAAAATCTTAACCTGAGCAATGGTTATGTTTCTGTTCAGGTCATTTGGTAGAGCAGGGCTTTAACTTAAGTTCTTAAGGGCCTACCGGATACTCTAAAAATAAATTGAATTTGGTATGCTTGCACAGGCAAACACACTACTTTGTTTTATGACCAAACAGAGCTTCACATTTGACTTCTGTAATCACAGTGTGCACAAACGGACCAGTCAAATATGTTGAAATATTCACACAGCTATTGACCACCCGTCTGTACACTGTCTCTTAGTCAACAATGTTGTATTTGGTGGCAGAATTTGTTTTCAATTTACTTGAATAGTATTTTACTAGACGTAATATAACTACTTGTTTTGTGGAAATTGCAAGTATTCTCTGCTCCCACTGCAGCTTACAAGCTCCTCTAACCAACATGGAAGCATGATCTCATTTATTTGACGTCTTTTATTTGAAATTCTGTCAGCCAGAGACACGAGATCTGATTTTTTTTTCCCCCTTCCAGATTGCAAGTTCTCACTCCAGTCAAACAAATTAGGTCATTTTGATTGATTAGATCCAATTTAATTTTACTATTTATAAAATGACAGGTGATGGTGAAAGAAGCCTGCCATCATTTTCTGAGGTACACAGTGATGCTTGCTTTCTCTGACCCACGGACTAAAATGAAAAAATATTTAATTTACAATAATATTACAAAGTGAAAAGATCATGTCTGAGGAAAAAGACAAAGTTTGGTGGTTTAATTTACTTAATAAATTAACTTAAATAATAAATCGATTATTAAAGGTGCCTCCAATTAATTTTCTATCTGTCCAGCTACTAAAGTGTGTGATTAGAATGAAACACTGTGTGGTCTCAGTCCTTTATGTTACATAATTCTTTTATCTCTTTGAATCTAGATGATCTAGGGTTGTGCAGTATTTGAGATTACCCTACAATCAGATTTAACACTATTTTTCCTCAGTGTGACCTCGTGTTGGATGCAGCCCACAGAAAGAGCCCAGAGCCGAGCATGGGCCCCAGGAAAGAGGATATTGTGGAGAGCATTATTTTCAAGGCCTCCGATGTTGTAGTGGTGACCTTCAAAGATGTGGACCTGAATTTTGCCAGGAAAGGTACTGAACATATATTGTATTATCAAGTAGTACAGTATCATCTTGGTGCATAACAGTGGTTATATACAACGTAGTCTTGTACACACAAAAAAAAAAAAAACTCATGAAGCATACAGTGTAACTAGGTGAGTTTGTCACTTTGTACATGCCACAGTGAATGCCCATCAGTGCATACACACAACGTATTGATCTTTCTCAGTCTGTGTTCCCTGCTATGGTGTCACAAGGACTTTGCCATAAGTTAAATCTTGTGTGTCTGCTCTGAGTGGCCAGTCATTGAAGTCTAATGTGAGCTATTGATTGGTCCAAAGGTTGTCGCGGCACAGCAAGGAATAAGTAAAGGCAGAATGAGTCGTCTTCATCTAATTCATGATCATCTTGACCCATGCAATTCTCCTTTGAGTGATAATGACTGTGTGGGAGTGTTTTTATTTTCTAAAAAAGGAAGGGGTGAAAATGTGTTAGGGCTCACCACATGATTACAAGAGATTGTGCTGCAATGGTACCTTTCAAGCATTAAATAATATCTTGTTGAACTGAACAATTGTGGGCTCAATGGAAATTTCACATTGCTTTGTAGAAAATTAAACATAAAGCAGCACAAAGCTAATGTTAGTCATTTGATATTTTTTGTATTTCTGCACACAGTGTACTGTTGAGGATTATTTTTTTCAAAGAGATACCAGTGTTTTTAACCAGTTTAAGACATGAAATATGTGGAGGTGGTGGGTTTGATAGATGTAGTTTACCTAAAACTGAACATAGGTTGTCAGACTTTCCCTTTTCAAAATTGCACATAGTTGATCCATATCCTTATATTGTAGGAAGTCAACTGTTTGTGTGATCGCCAGTCAGTCATTCTGTCTGTCAGTCCATCTTCTGACTCTCTGTCATCTGTCTGTCTCTCCTCTCCAATGGTCTAGTCTCTTCTGACACAGGTAATATATGGTTGTTTTCTCCTCTCGCACATCTCTGCACTGTTTGCCCTCAAAGTTGGATAAGCTTGCTTCATTTTTATTTTAAAAATCAAACACAATAATCTGGGAAGCTCCTAGGTTGGGCCTGATCTGTTGCAACCTATTGCTCCAATAAATTAAAATTTAAGGATCACTGCTGTCATAGCTCAAAAATAAAAATCAGAGATCTGATGCATCTGATGTTTCATCTTGTCACCAGATCCCTTATTGTCCTTAGACTTGATGTTGCTTTCAGTGGAAGAGCAGCCAGCTGCCATATTGAACACTTTTCAATTAAGCGTTTACTTGAGTACCTCAGAAGTTTAAAAAAAAAAGATACCTAGCCTGGCTGTAGTCGTAGACATTAATAATACTGTCACTGTGAGAATATGTTACAGACGGCTAAAAATGTAAGGTGTTTTAATGTAGGTAATAACTTTAGTTAGTTTTTAGCTGTCTCTGTAAGTTGTATTTTATTTATTTAATTTAGCTGATTCCGTTTGTAGCCAGCCAGCAGTTGCTTCCCTGCATCTGTGACTCACTTAACTTGCCTTTTAATTAATTTAACACTTAATGCACTTTATAGATGAGAATTATTTTAGTTCCCTAAACATTGCGATCTGCTGGACCAGGGCGCTACATGGAAGGGGAATTTATGACATATAGGATTTCAGCTGAAAGCAACAGATTGTGAACTCACATCGAACACTTTGTTTGTTTGTACTAAACAAGTTATGTTGGGGTGTTTAAATTTGCTTTGGGTCTGAAGTGCTTTGAGGTCATATAATCAACTGCAATCTAAATGCATGTTTGCTTACCCCTCACTCTGCCACATTTGATTTGTAAATGTTTCTTTTTTTTTGTCCAGTTCCTATGATGGACAGTTCATAAAGCATGTCAGCCACCTCTACTAACCAGTCAACTGTCAATATGGTGAAAATCCAGTATTTCTGACCATGACTTGCTCTGTATCAGAAATGCTGAAATGTATTTTGTATTGTGGGATGAGTTCAGAGGACTGTGGTGTATAACTCCAGGTGGCTGATAAGCTTTATGTACAGTCCATTGGTACTAACTCTGGGAATGTGAGAGCAGACTTGGGCTGAGATGAGATAAGATTTCCTTTCAAATATAATTGGGCGTTTTCTTTGAGCACACCTATTCCTTGTTTTATTTAGGCCAACCAAAGTATTCTGTAAATTCACTAATACATACCGAGTAGTCCTCAAAATATGGACTTTCATGCATGCAAACGTTGTCTTCAATATTTTGAACAAGGTAAAATTTGCCTGTAGTTAATCATCGTTCTGATGATGCCTGCTGAAATGTTGCAGCACCTTATTTTGTCACAAGCTTAAGATAATACGTGCTGCTGCTCCTATTTTCTTTAAAAGGCTTTTCGTATTGTTAACACTGCCATAAACAAATCAATGCCTAGCTTTACAAAGGCCAGCTCGAGCAATAGCTCAAATTTATTTTTGAAAGGAATTTCTTTCCCAATCCAGTTGGACCCATGCCTGGTTGTGAGTGTGTGTGCTTGTTACCACTACTACCTCCACATAGACTTTTGCCGTGAGAGCTTGTGGCAGAAGCTCTTGAGGCATGAGCGCTTCACTGCAAAAGTAGAGAGAGTGCAGCCATGTGGATGAATGCCATCATGAGTGTCTGTGTCTCATTTGTGTTTGACAGTCTGCTGTACATAAATATGTATTCTTGTGTGTCACAGACAACTTCACAGATGCAGCAGTGAGTAGTAGGATCAATGGCGAGCACAAAGAGAAAGATCTGGAGCCCTGGGATGGAGGAGAGACCCACAACTCCGACAGCCTTGAGTCTCTGGATACAGATGTGGTAATAATACCGACACAAACCCACAGCACACATTGATGCATCACTTTTGAATACATACAACGGTGATAATAATGAAGAATGATGACCTGTAAGTTGTGAGAAGTGGTAACCAGAGTTTATGTAATTTCATCAATAGCGTTGATGATTTGTTTATAGGCATTTGTTGTGAAAGGGTTTTTTCTTTCTCTCTGACACACTCTATCTTCATATTAGTCAAACGGGTGGGACCCCAATGACATGTTCAAGTACAATGAGGAGAAGTACGGAGTCTTGTCTACATATGACAGCAGCCTGTCCACATATACGTAAGCTTCTCGTGTGTGTGCGTGTGTAAATAAATAAATTATATATAATACATGTAGTAAAAACTTGTAATTAGGCCTTCTCTAGTCACTCCATCACCCTGCTGCCCTTGTTTACTAGGGTCCCGCTAGAGCGGGACAACTCAGAAGAATTCCTCAAGAGGGAAGCGCGTGCTGCCCAGCTGGCAGAGGAGATTGAGGCCAGCGCCACATACAAGGCCCGTGTGGCCCTGGAGAACGATGAACGCTCTGAGGAGGAGAAATATACTGCTGTGGTGCGAGGGGAAAGGGAGACTCACACACTAAGCAGGTGAGCCCCCACTCAGAGCCTGTACATAGTTCTTGTGCTGGTTAGTATGTGTCAATGCACATCTTACAGTATCTTAATAGTATAGATTCTTTGCACACCTGTGATTTTAATCACTGCAGTGTGTGAATATCCTTTGCACTGCTTATTGTATGGCTCTTTATGTGTGCTACAGTGCATGTTCCATTTAAAAATACTCAAAAGTCATGAGTTAACTATGATGATGATGATGATGATGATGATGATGATGATAATCATCAATTTTTTTTGTCAATATTGGCAAACTTTATCTCCTATAGGTCTGTTGGAATCATGTACACTGTTCATGTTTTATTGTTATGAATTCTTGAATTTAATACCGCCTCAACTCTAACACTTGCCATAAATATCAGATTATTTATCATCTGGGAGTGCTGGTTGGATCCCCGGGTACTGTGTGTATCAAGAAAAAAAATGAAAGAGACACACTGTATTTACTTGTACACACTGTGTACTTTATTTGCAGTGGCATGTATTTTACAAAGGCAAAAGGATTTCTTTTTGAGCATGGCATATACTATATGTCTTTAAAATTTGTTTATACTAGCATATGATGCCTCGCATGTCAGCTTCTTTTTTTTTTTTTGAAGGACTTTGACTGTAAACCATTAAAGTAGAACGATGAGGCAACATTATTACATACATTATTATGTACCACAATTCCTGCAGACGGCATGGGTTTGCAGTGGGATGACTCTGCCTTGTGAAGAATATTCAGCTATTAAAGGGAAACATAGTTCCAGGAAAAAAAAGCAGACAGCAGCTGTTCCCTGAACAAATGCTTGCTTGATAATTAAAGAAGACATGCTCATTTTGGCTAATGAGAAATTGACATAACAGAGTGTAGAATTAATTAATTGACTTTGTTATCTTGAATATTATTGTGTATATATTTAACAGTGTATCTGTAAGTATTGACTTGGTGTGTTTGTGTATGTGTACAGGGAGAACAAGTACATTCCCCCAGGTCAGAGGAACAGGGAGGCGATGTCATGGGGGCCTGGACGTCAGAATTCACCCCGTCTGGCTCAGAGCTCAGCCGGACCCTCAACTACTCGACCCGGACCCCATGACTACAGTCCCAGCTCTGGGGCCGACCAGAGGGTGGTCAACGGAGGTACGCATACTCCATTTCACACCTATGGTGTTACTTTCCTGTTGCCTATATCATTTCTATTTGAAGAATGACTTCTGACACACATAGAGGAGCATTGGTAGGTCTTGACAGTATAGTGACTTTTTCTTCTGTAAATCTGGTGATGACTTTGGCTTACAAGTCTTAAGGATGTTTGTATGTTTTGCTGCAATTTATTATATTATCCTATTTAAGTTAAATCAGTTGATTCATGCCTTGTCATTCTCTCTCATGTTAATTAATCTCATCCTGCTTTCTACTCTTGCTGTACCTTTGTTTCCCCCCATTTTAATTGCTCATCATCTGCTGTTTGTCATCCTTGATCATTTGTCCTTCCCTCTTTTAGGTTCATCCCATTGGCCCTCACCCTGTCCGTCTCCTTCCTCTCGTCCCCCCTCTCGTTACCAGTCTGGCCCCTCCTCCCTGCCTCCTCGGGCGACCACGCCCACCAGGCCACCCTCCAGACCCCCCTCTCGACCTTCCAGGCCTCCCTCTCATTCATCCCACCCCTCCTTTCCCTCCTCCTCATCTTCCTTTTCCCACCATGGGCCCACGTCGCCGGCCTCCACTCTACCCAAACGCATGTCTTCAGAAGGTACCCACATCAGTGTGGAGTAGACCTGGGCAAAGGCATGAGTTGAAGGTGGATGGATTGATCTTAAACCCATTCATGTTGAGTTGTTTTAAAGTGTATTAAAAGGTTCAGTACTACTACACTACTCTTCAAAAATAAATTTGCCCAGGTCTAGTGTGGAACAACACAGTAAGGTGAAGTTGCTTCTGCAGACTGATTTAGGATCAGTTTTGCAATTTTCACAAAAATGGAAATTGTGAGGGTTTAGTAAGCCACAAAACTGATCCATTATCAGTGCACTAGGCAGTTTCACCTTGGCATGCACCGCGCTGTGTGCTGTGCTTTCTGTCTAGCAAGAGTTATGCTACCTAAATCACCAATGCATCAGTCTCCCGAAATGTTTACTGATAAAGCATCAAAAAGATGATCTCACTAGCGAAAAGAAAATTTTAGCTAATTAGAACTGCTGTTGCTGCTAAAGAGTTGAATACAAACTTTACATTTAAAAACTATAAAAGGCATAATGACATGCTGCCATGCTGCAACTCTTTAAAGATACAAAGCTATGTGATGATGTGAATAAATCATTTGATGCACACCCATATACATTTTGACAAGAGCATGTAGAGATAATCTCAGGTATTTCATTGACTCAAGGTATGCTCAATTTATTTTGCTAGAAATTTGATTCTTTAAAACGGTATGCATCCATACCTACTTCTCTGGACAGTGACACATTTTCTATTGTATTTGTTCTGTATTTGAGCAGATTGGGTTTGACATTTTTTGGGTATCTACACCTATATTAAATCAAATTTTAAAAAGGGTAAATTTACTGCTAAGATGAAAACTCTAACCTCTTTTAGAGTCTCATTTCAGTTGACACCCAACATCACTATTGGTCAGAAATGTGATCTCTTGCACCTGTTAATGACACTTAACATCATTACAGCGAGATGAAAACATCAGCTGCTGGAGGTCAGCAAAAACAAGAGTGCTACATTAATCTAACAATGATTTAATATTATGTATATACAAATTAACTGTGTGGTCTGTGACCTATAAATGTCAGCAGACTCATGCTATTTGTCACTTTTCTTCAATAGACCTTTTTCAGAGCAGATATTTTGACATGTCAGAGCAGAAAAACTACAGGTGCAGTTAATAAAATCAATAGGCAGAATGCCATTTATTTTTTCAAAATGAATGACCCTGCTATGGTGCATGATGGTTCACCAGTATGACTTCCTTGGACACTTAGAACTGAGCCTTTTCAGTATTCTTATCAGTTCCACCTGTGCTTTTTCTCATATGACAAGTCATGTCTGCTTTGAAAAAAGTCTTCGGTATTTAAAAGGTTTGCCTCCTATGAGAGTCTAAAAACATACTGGAAATCAGCCCTTTAACCTCTGGGTGTTTGTGTCTTTTAAAACTAACAAGCTGGAGTACAGAGTTAGAATAAGAATGTGTCACTGTCAAAACACTGCTGTATTTTGCAGATGTTTGTAGAGTAAAATATTCAACTGGTGTTCAGCCAAAGACCAGTTCTGCACTGGGTTGTCACTTGTGAGACAAACACTGTTCGTCTAACTGCACCAACTCTGCTAAACAGTGAATTCTTTAAATACAGGTTTCAACCTCATTTTCTGTACTCTATTTCCCCATTTCTCATCTCTCACTTTATGTGATTGTTGGTTTGAAAAGTGTGGTGTGGTGTGTGATCACTTTGCAGGGACATCTACCCTTTCTTCACTAAGATGCATGTCACCAAATAAACATTGTACTGGTGTAATATTTAAGTTGTAGCCTGTGATGTCTAAAAGGTTTTTTGTGAGACACAGATGAGTTCAAAGAGAAACCTCTACAGGATGGTAGGAGAGACAGCCACTCTGCGTGTAAACCTCGCATCCATCGTATGTTTATGGAGTTCTGTCTGTCTTTTTCTGAAGGTCCACCAAGGATGTCTCCAAAATCCCAGCGGACGCCTCGTGCTCACAGAGTGCCACCCTGCCGGACCACTGGAGTCCCTCCGGGAGTGGACTTAATTTCACACAATGCCCCTGGAGAGGTCCCAGTGACTCCACCAACCAGAAGCAGCTCCTCTGGAGGCACCTGGTCCTCAGTGGTTAGCGGAGGTAGAGCAGTTCTCTCCCTTCTTTTTTCTTATTATTCCTGTTCTCTTGTGTGTATTTTCCAAACTTGAGAACATTTTAATTTATTAAGATATCACACAGTTGAACATGGCTTTAAAAAAAAAGAGATGAAAATATGTTATAGCCTCTCTGGACAGCATGTTTTGAAGGGTTTTACACTGCAGACAAAGTCGATTTAAGATTAGGTGTATTGCGTTGGTCAGGGTAAGATTAAATATGTGATTACCAAAATCTCATCTCTTCTTCCTTTCCTCAGTTCACAGACCTCGCTCCCCCCGACAGAATAACATGGGCGGAGCCTCTCCTGCATCCTCCTCCCTCCCATCACCCCAGACAGGAATGGCTCCTGTGGAAACTGTTGCCACACCAACATCAGCTCCCTCTCCTACTGCTGCTAGCCCTGCCCCAAACATGGTTGTCTCTCCATCAGGAGATGGTAAGCTCAAAGTTAACCCACAAGGCATTTACTGACATCCACTGAGAGAATAAGTATTGCTGAGTCTTTTATGAAATACCTGATTTTGTTCACAAATTCTTAGTTTGTTTTTTATATCCAGAGTAAATCTACTTTCTCTCTGTTCTATGAAGCAAAAGAGTGTCGCGTCCAGGAGACACGACAAACATCCCCCACGGCCAACAAGGAGAACATTAAGCCCTTGGAAAGCTCACCTAGTATCACCAGACCAGTCTGTAAAGGTACAGTATTTAACGGACAGCAATAGTTACCCGCAGTTGGTGTGTATAATATAGGCTATTGTGCTGTATTCAAAAATGTATTTCTGCAATTCAGATAAATGACAAAAAACCTAAATCATCTCTTCACATTGCAGGACCCCCTTCTATGGCACCAGACCACAGAAAACAAATAGATAATTTAAAGAAATTTAGTGTAGATTTTAGGGTAAGTACCTTCATTTGTACTGTACAGTACTATTGTACTGAAAATCTTCTGACATTAATAACATCCTCACAGAGGCTCTGCCTGACCTAGTATATGCATCTTTTAACTCTTCTTTTCACCTTTCTTTTTGTACTCCAGTTGCAGTCTAGTTCAAACTCAGACCCTGCCTTCGACCAGATGATGACCAAGCCTCCCAGAGATCCAGCAGACAAGCCTAAAGACCTTCCCCTTGACAAAGCCTCCACAGTGGGGCGGGAGAGCAATGAAGAAGGTGTTGTAGTGATTGCTGCTGGTACCCAGGGAAGCACCCCTGCTCCATCCACCGCCGCCACAAACACCAGTAAGCCTGGCAGCCCCGCTGCACTGTCCCCTTCTCCATCAGCCCCTGATCAGAAGAGGGCGGGGCTGGATGTGACATCACAGGGAGTTCAGACAACGGCCACGTCCACTTTCAGTGGGCCCAAGCATGAAGAGAAGGAGGAGAAGAAGGAGGCAGTACAAGAGTGAGTGGATGGGACCGTATGGGTGGGAGGAAAGACTGTACATATTACACAATAAGTCTGCCGATTTTCTATATTTTCCTTATGTCAACAAATGAAAAGACCTGAACAAACATTGAATTGGAACTGTGTATCCAGAATCTTAACACTGTTAAAAAACATGAATTAGCTTTATTAGTGCACTGGCTAACATGTTCCTTCATCGGCATGATCACAAGCACTGTAGAACTACAGTGCTTGTGATCCTTTGAATGTTAACTTCTTCACTGTTCTGCTCCACCTGCAGTCAAGTGAGAAAATCAACCCTGAACCCAAATGCCAACGAGTTCAAGCCCAGGTTCAATACGCAGGTCAGTATGTTCTGTATGTACCCGAAATAAATACCTCAAACTAAAATTCTTAGTAAACATATGTTAAAGTTTTTGGCTTTGACTGTGTGTGTCTATGTGCTCCTACATCAGCCTAAGCCAGCGAACACCCCGACACCCCCACGACCCCAGGGCCAGCCCAGCCCCTCCATCGTGGTCCAGCAGCCCCCAACTGTCTATGGACAGACAGTCTGCTTCCCCCAGATGTATCCTCTCACACCAGTCAGCCCTGGAGTGCAGGTGAGGCACACGCCTGCATGCTGACATGTGCAGTATGGAGGAAGATGTGTGTGTGCTTACAGAGTTTCACATTGAATGAATGAATGAATGAGTATGACATGAAGGTTTCCTTGAAACTAACCAGTATCATCATGAGTCCTCCCATCATCTCTGCCGTCTGTCCTCATTTGTCATCTTTCGTCCTCCTCCAGTCTGTGGTTCAGCTCTGAATGTTGTTGTTCTTTTTCCGTCCATATACCCACCATTTATTTTTCAATAAGACTAATTTCACTTTTTAAATAGTTTATTTTATGGTTTTTGTGCACCTGCTTTTTGTTATTTTTGTGTTTGTATAGGACATGTCTCAACATCTTAATGCTGACCTTTCACCTGTCATCTACCCGTTTTGCCTGAATTAATCTATTTAGTGATTTGCATGTCTAAATTCAAATTAAGAATGTCAAGATTTAAAATTTTGAAAAAATTGAACAAGTATATGAAATTTGTATATAATATGTCAAAATTAATTATGGGTTTCAAATCTTAGAGCGCAAAAGTTTATGTATATTTTGATGAAAGCTGTGACTTTTGCAGTAGTAAATCTATTTTTCCTGTGTTGCTTTAAGAAACACTTGGTGATCCAACATCAGACACGTGTAAAGAAAACATATCTTGGTGAACAACTAAAGAGTGGTTCTTTTTTCCTTTTCTCCCCCTCTTCCTTTCTCTCTCGCTCCATTAGAAAAGCATAATATGGAAGGTTTGTGGATTTTTCTAAGATTTCCATTTTTTTTAATCCTTTTATTTTTTTTTTTAAGCCCAATCAATACTGAGATGTTTGCTTGCTTGTTGAATTAATGCCATCAGATGTTGGTTTGCCAACTTCTTATTGCAATTCATTTAAAACTGTCATCACAGATCGACTTGTAACCTCATCTTATTTTCTAATGGCTGCATTAGTTTATCAGACAAATGGAGTTTATTTTTGCTGCAGTACTGTATGCAATACAAATGCATGGTGTTTATTAAAGACTTTAAGAAGAGGATGACAAACAGTATTTGGGTTATAGTCTTAGTTTTTAAACACATTTTTCGCCAAATGATAGAAAGACATAGAGAATGCATGTGGCCTCAGGTAAGAGGTTATTCCTACAGTTTCATACACTCGTGTACTTATGTTTTTTGTGTCAAGAGTGGTGTTAGCTACTAAAGCATCAGTTAAAAATGGAATAGTTACTGTCTGAACCCACACACCGTCAGTAAGAGTATTCCTACTGTAATTTTTATTCGAGGGCTGGTTTTCATTCCTTTAGAAATGATGCTAATGTGCCCTGAGACAGTCTGAAAATATAAACTTGTTTCCTCTGTCTACCATCCTCATTTCCCTCCTCCCTCCAGTCTCCGGCTATGTACCAGGTTCAGATGCCTCATATGACAGTCAGCCAGTCTAAACCATACAGACCAGGTAAAGGTGAGAACAACCAGTGCTTTGTCTTTTTATAGCCTCACTCTGTCTATCTGTCAAAGACATAGTCCACACATGGCAGACATCCAATACCAGAGACATTATTTATGGTGTATGATAATCTGTTTCTAACTCCTCCATGGTTGTGTGTGTGTAGTTTTGATGTAAGACTAAACCTCTTCTGCTTCTTCTCCACGGACTTTCCAGTACCCAACATGCCCCAGCAGAGGTCAGACCAACACCACCCGCCAGGCACACCCACCATGATGCACCCAGCGACGGCAGCAGGGCCACCTATTGTAGCACAGAGCCCTGCTTACTCTGCCCAGTACTTCACCTGCAGCCCGCAGCAGTTCACCAGTCAGCCGCTGGTCCAGCAGATGCCACACTACCAATCACAGGCAAGACTTACCTCTGTCAGTACCAGTGCCACCACAGTACAACTCGTACTGACTTATTCAGCAACATTTGGCCCAGGAGGCACTTCTATTAAAAACCATATGTAATCATTAGAGTTACTCCGGTAGCATTAGCTAGTTCTGGCAGTCTTTATCTCTCCCAGCTGTTCACTAGTCAGCCATTTGTCTGACAGATGCCTCGGTCCAGCAGTTTGACAGGGTGCCAGCATGAAGCCATCTTTTCTTCGCTTTTGATTTGTGTAGCTGACTGCAGGCTCTTGGCTCTCCCACCTGAAGTATTACCTGTTTGTAAGCAGCACGCTGTGATAGAATAACTGCAGGAACACAGACGCAGTTAGCAAGATTGTCTTCAGGGTGTTGAAGGAAAACATAATGACTGTATTGATTAGAGGTGAGAATTTCATTAAACTTTATTGGAGTTTAAATGACATTAATGAAGCAGGCTGTCTATTAAAGCTGATGAGATAAAGAGAAATAAAATTTTTATTGGGTGCTTATTTTACTGTAATGGCTTCTCACCTTCATTAATGTGGAAAATTTAGTAAAACTGACCCAAGGCACCAATTTGAATTCAGTTGTTGTTTCTGGGTTTCATTTTAATTCTTGTCGGTGTTGACAGTTATATTTATGCTTTGGTAATGCTATACACAGGGTTTGTAAAAAGTATTTAAAGTTTGGAAAATGCTTAATTTTAACTGTTACGTTTTCAACGTTGGGAATATGCTTGATAAATTCTTACTTTGAGAGGTATGTTTTCCTACATAACTAATATTAAATGTCACGCGAGAATTTAGTAACAACTAACTTATTCATTTTAAATTTGGCAAAATAGTGTTTTAGGAACTGTCTAATGAAATTATATGTAAATAAGACTGATTAGGCACCTGATGATGACTTTTTTTTTTTTTTTTGAGACATCACACACAGCTGTCATGCTAATGTTGTCGGTTCTGTCTGTCCTTGTGTGTCCTCCAGCCGCAGCATGTATTCAGTCCAGTTATGCAGGGCAGTGCCAGAATGATGGCACCACACACACATGGGCAGCCCAGCCTTGTCTCTTCCTCAACTACACAGTACCCAGAGCAGACACACACCATGTATGGTATGTCACCTTACCGCTTGTGTACGTGCGTATGAGTTTGCATGTAAAACACACACAACTTGAATACATTTCCTCCTTTGTAACACAAAGTAAGACTGACTCTGTCTCTGATCCATCTCATATGTCTCAGTGTCTCCAGGGCCAATGCCCCAGCAGTACCCCCACCCAAATGCCACCTTGCACCCTCACCCGCAGCATCCCCAGCCCTCTGCTACACCCACGGGCCAAGGCCAGCAAGGTGGTCCTCCACAGCATGGAGGCCCCCCTAACCACCCAGCTGCCAGCCCAGTCCAGCACTCGCAGCACCAGCAGGCGGCAGCAGGTCAGTGCATTTTAGGCTCCCGCATATGTCTTCTTTTGATTCCTGTATTTTGAAATGGAGCGTTGTATTTATGCGTTTGTGCTTGTGTTAACATGTGACAGCGGCAGCAGCGGCCCAGGCCCTCCACCTGGCCAACCAGCCGCAGCAGCAGATGTATTCAGCTTTGGCCCCCACGCCCCCCTCCATGACCCCAGGGCCAAACCCCCAGTCTCCCCAGGCATCGTTCCCCTCTGCCCAGCAGACTGTTTATATCCACCCACAGCAGGTGCAGCACGGCTACAACCCCAACCACATGGCACATGTGCAGCAGGTAGGTCACAACGTGCTAGCAGCCGCTTGAGCCAAATAATCTGATTGGCAGTGTTTTTTTACAGGGTTTTAAACTGGGAGGAATGAAATCTGGGATCAGATCCAGCAGGCGTTGCAGTTTATGAATGGGTCGTATTTGGATGTTGATAATGCTGATTTTAGGCGTTGTTTTCTTTGGCAGCTTCATCATGTGTTTAATTTAGAATTTGTGTTTTTCAACGTCTCTGTTTTTTCACAATGCAGGACAGGAAAATAAGAACAGACGTTTAATCTGTGTTAAATACATATAAAGGCTGCATATCTAACCTTTTTGTTTCTCACAGAGATTTGTCCCCTTTGTGTCTTTAAAGGAATAGTTGAACATTTTGGGAAATGTGTTTATTTGCTTTGTTTCAAAACACAAGATGAGGTGGAGAAAACTGTGGCTCTCAAAAGTGGGAAAATAAAGACGTTTCAGACATATTTTTAGTCATCCATCTTAAACATTGAATAAATACAGTTGTCCACACAAGCGTATCGACTTACGTTTTGCTTCACAACTTAAAGTGTGTTTTTTTTTTTACGCTTCAAGTCCAAGTCTATTTTCTTCCATTTTTTTGTGCACACTTAAAGTAATTTTGTGTTGGGCTCTGAGTGCTGCCAAAATGTGGGTGACCTACACTCTGACTGAAGCTGCTCTGCAGGCTGTGTAGACGAGTCTGCCAGCGCCTCTGAAACCCATCATTATTATTATTATTTTTTATTTATTTATTTACTTACTTACTTACCTACTTACTTACTAAAATATATGTTTGTTTTTTGTTAAAAACATGTGGTTTTAGTGGGAGTGACTAAAGTTCATGCTACAGTCGGTTAGTTTGACCAGAGGTGATTGATGATCAGTTTTAGCCAGAGGAATGCTGTACGTCACAGCCACCGGCCTCCTGGTCATAACTACAGTGTCCATTCATGCTGCTGCTCTCAGTAACACACAGGCAGCAGCTGAGAGGCTCGTGTGTTGTGATGTTGACACTTTTCTGTTTCATCTTTTTAATGAACTTCTGTCCTTCTGTCTGTCTCTCACTGTCATTCTCACTTTCTGTCACACTTTTGCTCTCACTGTCACACACACACACACACACTCTTTCTCTCACTCCCACTCCCAGCATATGCAGTCTGGTATAGTGCCCTCTCACCACCCAGCGCCCACTCACCCCACGATGATGCTGATGGCTACCCAAGGTCCACCAGGGGGTCCGCAGCCTCCCATGCCCCAGACTGCCCTCAACCACATCCCTGTTTCCTCCACCACACATTTCTCCTACCTGGCACATCCACAAGGTACGCTCATTTTATTGACCAGTACACTCGAATTTATTTCCCCAAAAGTGAGGCGATCTGCATATTATGTCATCGTAGCTCAACAACTGTTGTTTAAGCCCTCGTATGTTTACATTCAGGCCATCAAACTATTAACTAATGCTGAAATGTTGGATGATATATTGAATTAATTTGATTTATTTAAATTTTGGTTCTTGCACATTTTGAAAATAGTTACTGCAATCTGCACAAAAACATTCTTTTTACTGAGAAAGGCATAGAAATCATCTTAAGTCAAGACAGTAGAAATGGTGAAACTATACTTAAACTATACTTAACAATGACACCCTTCCCAGTGGTCACTCACGTTTTAGGCTCTTTGCATTTGTGTGAATTGCATTTTCTGTTCATACTGGCTGATAATTCCTCTATCATCTGTTACACTGGAGGGACATTTGAAAGGATCTTTTAATGACCGTCATGAACAAGAGGAATGATGAAGCAAAACTGTTTCACTGATCATATGGGCACCTGACATGAAAAAAAAATGCAACCCTTTTATTTATTTTTTTTGCCTGTGGCCATGTCTTACATTCAACTCCGGAAAATCTCTAAATCCGGGACATAAATTTCCCCCATTTTGTCTGTTCTCTGCAGTGCAACCTCATCACCAGCAGCAGCTGTAGATGGAGGGCGCCAGTGAGCTGAGGGACCCGCCAGAGCCTTCATAACCAGGAGATGAAGAGAATGAGAGCCCCTCCCTCTCCTCTCTTTCCTCATCCTCACCAGACATGCTTCACATCAGCTTTTCTCTTCCTCCCCTCCTCTTCCCTCCCAGACTCTGCAATAAGAGAATGTTAACAGGTTGATGCAGTGACATGTTTTAATGAGCTAGAGAGTTTTAATGGTCAAGACTGCTCCAAATTCTTTCCTTTCTCTCTCTCTCTCTCACTCACACACACACACGGACAGACACACACAGACTTACACATAGACAGACAAACAAAACACCCACACACACTTTTCAGGTCGTCCCAAATTGCAGCTTGAGTCAGCTTGCCAAGTGAGATGTGAAAGAGAGCGTGAGAGAAACTAATCAGTGAGAGTGAATAAGAAAATTCAACTGGAACTTATATTTTGTCTGCACCTTGTTATGAAAAAAAAAATTCTTCCAACTTTTAGACAGTATTAATCTTACTGTTTATTGCTGCTGCTATGTGCTGCGTTTGTTTCCAGACTACATGACAGGTTTCTAACCAAACTAAAAAACAAAAACATGACAAGAAGCTTCCTGTGAAATAAACACGTTTTCGGCAGCCAAGAAGACAGGAGAAACGTTATTTATGAAATTATAATGGCTGAGGTGATCAGATCCCACTTCTCACCCGACCCTTATGTAACTTTTAAGTTAAAACTTTTACTTTGTAGATAATATAAATAATTTAAAAAATGAGCAAAAAAATTTAAAAACAATAAAAAAGTTTTAAAAACTGAACGTGGCCTGCTGTGGTTGTTGCATTTTTGTGGTTTCTGATGGCAAAATACATGTTGACCAACAAGCTACAACATTAAAAGTCTTCTTACATGTTAATGCATCATTGACTACATTTACATGCATATTGTTATTCCACCATTATTCCCAATATAACAATATTCCCATTTTGATACGGGTCAGGTAAACTGATATTCTGAATTAGGCCTTATTCCAAATGTATTTTTCAATTTAGGAGAATACAGAATACAATACATACGTATTTTTAACAGTTGTCTTGCTGAATACATCACCGCTCTATATGTTGTTTACTCCTGGTTGAGTAAACAAACCAATGAGTTACAACCTGAGTGCCACAAGTGCGTTTGAACGTAAATATTTAAGATTGTTGATGTTGGTCTTTTCATTGACAGTAAGGATAACATCAGAATTGTCTTTTTTTACCTGTTGCTAGTTTTTAGCCATAGTTTGTTGCACACATTATGTATAAATATTTCAACAACTGTGCAGGTGGACAGACATTTATGGTCCCCAGATGATGAACGTGGTGGTCAACTTTTCCACTGGCACTACAACTGTAAAACCTAGTTTTTGTGTCTAAGATAACTGTCCTCTAGGGTTAAAGGACAGATTCACAATTTTTTTTTTAAAATCTTTCTTATAATATCCAGGTGCCCAAATGAACATTGAAACAGTTCCTCCTGTTCATACTGGCCTTTAGAGTCTACGATACCGAGCACAAGCTATTCAAATTAGTCAAATCAAGGTGATATTTTTCAACATTAGTATTTTTATCACCATGTAAGGAAGTTTTAAACTTCAGATTAAGTTTTACTGAGAAGCTCAGTATTTTATATTAAAGGAACAACACAACAATGACTCCGGAGAGTGCACACAAATCACAAACTCAAAATGTGTGTGTGTTTTTTTTTTGTTGGTTAGGTTTATTTTACAAAAAGTCAAATATACAGTTGATATATATTTAATATAATTTAGAATTCTTACAACTGAAAGGGATGCGAACACAATGACAGATTTAAAAGCTCTGTTGTGGTTTTTCGTTGTCTGTTGAAGGGGTGTTGGATTGAACTGGAATGTTTACAGTGCTAAAAGTTAAACAGAATGAACAGTATTGAGAACACATTACATTCATCAACTGGACATTTAAAAAAAAACAAAAATAAAACAAACACAGGGAGACTAAATGTGTGGATGGAGTGGATGTTGAGGATTAAAAGACACCTGAGGTACACAGGGGATATTTTTTTTTTAGCATTAACTCGACTCCTGAGCAGACAAACGGGAACCATGAAAAAAAATTAGAAGCCAGAAAGCAAAGGGAAATTTGACATTCATCATCATCATCATCAAATACTTTCTCTTCTGTCTACAAGCAGGTGCAAACATTAAATTTGCACACTTATTTCATCCATTTCGAAGCCTCTGATCGCTCCTTACATACATTAAAAAAAAAAGATGTGAAGCACAAGCATCTCTCAGATATTATTGCACGACACAAGTTCTGCACCACATCAGCTTTTGAAAAGGGGAAAAGCAACAGCAGCTTTCTGGCAAAGGCACAGTCATTCTCCCTTCAAAAAAAAAAAATTAAATAAAATTCAGCAAAGAGAGGGGACCGATGGTCAAAATAGTTACTGTTACCGTTGCATTTCTCTAGCAGAAATAAAACTGAAAGGTGACGAGGGCTTTGATTTGTTTAGGCAGGAAGACCAACCGTACATTTGCCAAAACATCTATGTTTTTGTTCCCCTTATAAACCACTTTGAAGATGTCAGTCTTGATCATGATGATACATTATAGAGAATGAAACAACCATTGTAAAAAAAAATAATAAAAAAAAATGTTCCTTTGGTAGACAAAGCTGACTTATTGCTTAACGAGTAATAATCACGACTGAGGAAATTAAGTTGCATTTACGCGTTTCTCTTATAAAAACAAAAACAGGAAACTACAATGAGAAGATGGCACAGAAGAGACAGTCAGAATCAGGTCTAAACCTACGTCAAATGTAGGTTTAATGAAGGAAAGTCATAAATCAACTGCTAAGTTAGTGTTAAAGCGAGGTTAAAAAGATAAATAGACAAGTCCTAGCACACTAATTCTCAAAGATATCCCAAAGTGAAGCTTCAGTTATTGAAAAATAGAAAAAGACATGTTTCATCTTTGAGAAAATTACATTACTACTGCTTTTATGTGTACAACTGGTCACTGTTTATGTGATAATCTTCATCGGTTTTACAAAAAAAAAAAATCAAACAAAAAAACAAGCTTTTAAGGTTTCTAAGGCAAGAGGAGACGACAAGACAGACAAAAACCTAAAACAAATCTCATGTGTCCGCAGGCTGATCTGATCATTTCTGGCTCAAGATGGACATTTTAGGTATGGAACAATTTTGGTTACATATTAACTCTTTTAGACGCTTTTAAGGAAACTCAGACCTGATGGTGGATGAGACAAAACAACACAAACAAACTGGTCACCAGAATAAAAGTGGAAGGACACACTTGCTTTGGTAAAGGCTTATTTGTTTGGTGTATTACTATAAAATGTGTATGTATTATATAAAACACTCAAACCTACACCTGAGTGACTTCGATCTGGTTTAGTCAGTGCAGCTGGAAACCTTTAAAAAAAAACGTACAATGAGAATGATCTGTGTGAAGCCACCAGACAATCATTGAAGGCACCTCAAATTACTGACTGGTAATGTAATCCAGTTAAAGAGCCTGAAAACATAAGGCCAGTGAACACATCACTGGTGTGCAACTCAAAAAGGCTCATTTTAAAACATGGAGAAAAAAAAAAAAGTATTATCGTTTTATGTTTTTTTTTCTATTTGTGGTTGTGGTGAAGTTGCACAAAAAAAAAAAAAAGAAAAAATACTATAATAAAAAAGTGTAAAAAGTAGAAATAAGATACCACGTTTGTCCACAGTTGTGAGAAAATAAATGTTTTATTCTTTCAGGAGTCGCATCATGTCTACTTTTAAGAGCCCTTTAAGAGTTTAATGATAGATTAGAAAACCACGACAAACATTTTAAATCTGACCCTCAGGTTTTGTTAAGAATTGAATCTGAAAGGACGACACGAGTCACCTGACCAAGATTCAATTCTTGCTTCCTGTTGCTCTGAGTTGAGGATCGTTTCCCCCTCTGATGTTCTTTGGAGAGACGCCTTTCAAGTTCATGTCTGTTATTGGACGTCTCTGGTTTGCTTTATGTGTGCAAAATGCACCTCGAGGTGCCAAGTGTCACAGAAACTCTTTTTATGCCATCACTGTCAATAAAAAGGAATGAAATGATTATAGTTTAACTGATTATTATTATTGATTTGCAACGCTCAGGATGAAGTTAACTTAACTTACATTCAGCCGGCAGTTTCCGCATTTCGTGGTACCGTTAAGCATTAAAGATAAACTGGAATCCTGAACAGAGAAGATTTTTTTTTCTCAAATTAAAGTACATTTAGCAGAAGTTAATTCTGTGACACTCACCCGGATGATGCACATAATGCCTTTTGACGCTTAAATTATATACATATATACTACACTACTTGGAAAAATGGTTTCTCCAGAATATGAATGTATGTTCCGCAGATTTACAACAGAACAAAAATACTTTAGATTTTTGGAAAACTTACTGGTGTAAATTGAGAAACAAATTCAGACAGACTGACTCCAAGGTAAATATTGTACCAGGCTGAGATCAGCGTGGTCATGCTGATGGACGACACCTTCTCTCATCTCACACACATCCGACACACACAAACAGCGACGAGTTCCCGCGGCCTCAAACGGTACAAACGGTGCTGATGAATGCTGCTCTGTGATCATCTCCGTAAATCTCTGTAATTGCTGCAGCGAAGGTTTGGAGGAGGAGTGGTGGAAGCAGATCAGTTTCTAGGAGCTTCCTAACTGACTTTAACCAAGTTTACATATTTTTACTGTATTTTTTTAAAAATTTTTCTACAAAAAGAATCTGTGTATAGAAAAAATACACATTGTTTCCAAAGTGCACTGAAAGCATTGTGCACTTAAGTGTAAAATAATGTGCAAGAGGAGGAATATCTAATAGAGTGTTTTAACACTCTAGTGCTTTTTTTTGTTTGTGTGTTTGTATAGAAAAAAAAGGTGAGTTTGCTCCTCACAGGGAACTTTGTTTGAAGAGTAAATGTCTTTATGAGTATTTTTAAAAGAGCGCTTGATTTAACCAATTTTGCAGGCAATGCTTTCCCATCAGTGGTTCAGGCTGAGTGCCAAAAAAGTTAAATCAAGCGCACCTCTATAAATTCACCTGGATTAAAACTTAATATTTTTTTGCTTTAGGACAGCTACACCTGTGGCTCTCCCTCACTCTCTCACACACACAACCTCAACATCAATAAAACAAGAATAATCATCATAGTCAACACTGTTACAAAACTCCCAAAAATACATTCACTGTGGACACTCAGGGAGCAGGTTGTGAGGGTCAGGCGCTGGTAAACACACACCCAGCACAGACCTAATGAGTGTGTGTGTGTGTGTGTTCTGATGCACACAATGCTGCTCATTCATCAGACAAAGACTTGCACGCTCAAGTTCATGAGTCTGCTATAATCACGTTAGCATCACACGCTCTGAGAGTCTCATACACCCACATGAAGCTGGGTGGGATAACAAAATATGTCTATATGATGTGTACATGAACGTATGTATGTGCGAGCGTGTTTGTCTTCACAGCAGACTGCTGTCTGTCAGAGGTAATGGAGGCGGGCGACTCAGAGCAACATGTACTGGTTGTCTATTGCCCGCTTGCGGCTGCGCTCAGGCTCCAGCTCATAGTCTGAGTCCCGCTGAGGGATGATGGCAGTTTGGGAGTTGGGTTGGCGAAACAGGGGCCTCCTGCCCATCGACTCACTCCGACGCAAAGGAGCGTGAGCTGACAGAAGAGGGACAGGGTTGGCGCGAGGCGTGGGGTGGTTCCCTGGCTGGGAAACAGAGCTGGGACTGGAGGTGCTGGTGCTGTTGGCGGTGGAGCAGTGGGGCTGACTGGAGCTGCGAGCCACGCCGCAGTGAGCCAAGCTGGGCTCCGAGTTCCAGCGATGCAGGGAGAAAGGGACCAGGAGAGCCCCGGAGAGCTGACCTGAGAAAGAAAAAAGGAAATGAGACATGAAGAACTTCTTACATGTACTCTGTATTTCTGCTGCATACATGCTCACAACAACAACAACAAGATCGTTACCGATAACATCTCTTCTATAAATAATAAGATGACGGCACTCGTCAAGTTTATTGCTGAGATATAGAGATCCTCCAACATTGTTAAAAACTTGTTTGGTAGAGAAAACAAAGGCAGTTTACAGTTTACAAACCGACAATTGGTTGACCTACTGTAAAGGTTGAATCCAACATTTCATGTTCCTGACCTTTTTTCTGTATCTACTGTGACCTCTCGGCACAGATGGTTGCATAAGTTGTGTTTGATTCAAAAATGATTTTGTAATTTTGATGTAAATCTATTCAATATTTAACAAGTCTTGAGAAAAGTCATAAAAAACTATTATAATTTTATGTAACAAAACTGTAAAATCATATATGACCCTCATCAAGATCCTTCGGATTTAACTTATGACCCAGCAGACGGTCCCTGACCCACAGGTTGGGAACCACTGGATTGGATATTCTGCTGCTTTACAACATGTCTGATCATCTGACTGCTTGTGTTTCCTGTACTTTGGTTATGTACAATGTTACTACAATAGATAGAAATGATGGTCAAAACTGCAAAAAGCATAACCCAAGTTGTAATGTTGATATAAAAATCAATCATTGCCACCAGAGACGTCATTATTTTTTCAAAGAGACGCACCCTGTGAAGGGGGGCTGGAACCTGCCACTACGAAGCTGGACAGCGTGACGGCACCGGCAGCTCCGCACTCCAGAGGGATGGGGAAGAGGCGGAAGTGACTGAGCATCTCCATGACGGAGGGGAAGCGCAGGTGTTGCACCCTGCACTGACCCCATTCTGTTAGCGACAGACGCAGATGCTGCAGAACCACATAGAGGCGTGAGAACAGAGAAACATCGAGATGCGTTTTACATGTTTGAAACCAAACCTTCATATAAACAGAGGAAAAAAGAACAATGTCAGTTAAGTCGTCAATATTATCAAGTTTTTAGGTGACCGCACCTTTGCTTTTCCTTGGTAATTAAACGTGAGGACATAGTCTCCCCTGCGTGTCTCGCTCTGTCGGACCAGAAACACTCCGTGTCCCTCTGGTCCGGAGCTCTGGACCAGGTAGGCTGCCTTGACGCGGGAGATGGGCCCGTGAAACCAGGGGTAGGAGAACAGGAAGTGATCGCTTTTCTGGACAGTTTGCTCTGGCAGGGCAAAAGTGAGAGGGACTGGAGGGAGGAACAGAGAAACCAAGTGTTTCATTATTGATTCATCTGTAAATTATTTTTCTCTTTCTACTAATCATTTTAGAAAACTGAAAAAAAATATACATCACAACATCGAGTGATTGTTAGAGGATGTGTCTGATAAGTAATTTACCCAGAAACACCCCCCCCCCATCCCACCACTCACTGTGACTTCCTGACTCTGAACTCCCCCTGTGATTGGCTGGAACAGAGCTGTCATCTGCCGAGGGGAGGGGCTCCAGATCCACACTGCCTGACCTGACGAACAAGGAAACATTCAGATTAAACACACACACACAGTATCATCCATTACACACTAATGTTACTCTCATTGTGGAGTCCTGAGGTGTCAAATTATTCTAATTCATGGTGTCCCATTTGTGACACCATATTTCTTTATATGATAACTTGAGTTCTGGCTGTGTTGGAAAAATCAGCATCTTGTTTTTTTGTTTTGTGGTAAAAAGATATTTAAGTTGGTGTAAACTTAGCTGTAGAAGGTACACATGTCTTGTTGTAGTAACTATATTACACCACTGTCTCAAAAATAAATGTGTTGATTTATTGGTTTTAACATGCTACATGCAGCACTTTTATCAAGTGCAGAAGAGCCACGAAGATGGTTAGAGACAGAAAGAGAGGTGTGTGTGTGTGTGTGTGTGTGTTGGTGGGGTGAGACTAGTGAAAATGGAGGAAACAGCAGGCTGAAGGAACACAAAGACACTGAGTACAGACAGGAAGTGAGTCCAGTTCAGATCTGAACTAAGACTTACTGTTCTTCTGTTTCACTGCGGACACACACACACACACACACACGAACACATACACACACATGCACACGCACGCACGCATGCACATGCACACACACAGTATGAGTGTGTACATACAGAGATGAGAATGGGAAGGTTTAAAGAAGGAAGCCAGAGCAAATCCTGCTAAAGTGCTGACTTGAGTTTGCAGCTGAATAACAGGAAGACAAGTCTCCTTTCTCCTCACGCTGTGTGTGTTCTTGAACACTTGTGAGAATCATTTTGGGGTTTTATTTGCTATAAATGAGGACATACGGATATTTTGGCCTGTCTTCAATGTCTCCAGAATTAGAATAGTTAAAGGACACGGCTGTTAATATTCTATATTCTCATTATTGTCAACAAATGCCATAAAAAGATCAAAACCAACACTTAAGAGATTCTACTAACAAGTTATTGTCTACGTAGCCAAAGACCGACATGGCCAATACTCACTAGAGCACCAAATGTGTATTAATCTGCAGCTAAAAATAGTCCAATAAGGAGTATTTACTCCTGTTTAGATCATCATTTCTCAAGCCTGCAGTGCTTATCTTAGCTTTTTCTACATATGAAACTATATTTGTGACCTGTTTTTGTGGATTCATGTCTTTAATAGGAACAACAGGCAATGGCCACCCACACCCACACAGACACATATATATGTATCAGATGACCACGTGTGATGTCAGAGACGTAGCTCATAGTGATGAGAGAGTTATCACCCAACTCTGCAGCTTTATAGTGAGTTTCTGCTTATTGTTTAGCTCTCTGGCTGCAACTTGTTTTTTTTCCCTTGACGCTCTGTGTTGTTTTCAGCTGCATCTGGCAGTTGTTTTCAGAGAAAAAGCTCTACAAACTCAGTGTACACTACCTCCTGAGCACCAAACCGCAAGCAGACACAATTAGCGACTTGCTGATAAACATAGTAGTAGCTGAAGAAACAGATATTTCCCTCATGAGATCAATATGGATATGGAGAAAGAATAGTCCTGCCAAATTAGTCAAAATGTGTGTTGTCTGAAAAAAGCAAGAAGATTTCTTCTTCTCATAAATATCAGCCAGCCACATCACACACACACACAGAAACACACAAACGCACTAAAAACAGTCAAGTATAATAAATACATGCACACAGTTTGAAAAGTTTTGATAACAGTGGAGAAGAGAAATAAATGATAGGGCTTAGTGAGGTAGCTGAATAAACACCAAATTCAAGAGTGACCTCTGACCCTACTTCACTGTGTGTGTGTGTGTGTGTGTGTGTGTGTGTACACACATTCCAGACATGTGCAGAAATGATAAAAAGGTCTCCGAGTCTTAGACCTCCCCCACATTTCCTTTCACAGTCCAAAATCCCACACACATCCACTCCCAGAGTCATGTACGCTCAAACATAAGATCAGACTGAGTACAGTAATATATTGATTGAGTATTGATTGAGATACTAAACTTTGCAGAACAACTCCTCTCATCACATCTACTCTGCTTTCTTGGATTTTATTTTTCCTGAAACTTTTCTTACTTTTCTTCCACTGCACATAATTTTTTGACATAATAATTTCAGTTTCACAGTTCTCCAACTTAAATAAGAGGTAAGACTGAAGACTCTCAAGATGCAACAGAACACCAGGTATGTTAACTCTTGGAGCTTTAGTGTAAATATTAAGTTGACTTGTGAGCATAATGAATGATTATTATCAGAAATATTCCACCTTCATCCAGGTTCAAATCTTCTAAAGTGTGTCGAGCCCTTTAAAGCAAACTGATACAAGCTCAGGAATAGACAAACAAGAATGTTTCTCTGCATATATACATGCTCCACAAACTACAAAGTATTTTCACTTGTATTTACAAACACATAACTCAGCATAAACTAAACATGCAGCATGCCCACAAACACTAAACACTGCCAGAGTCTAAGTGCTACATGTTTCCACTCAGAATCTCAATAAAAACGCTGCGTTAGAGGAGAGTTGCATGAGGACGTGCGTGTGTGTGTGTGTGTGTGTGTGTGGTCCACATATTCCTCACGTTGTGGGGACCTGTCCCGCTTATGGGGACAAAAAGCAAATCCCCTTAATGTAAATGACTGATTTTAAGGTGAAGACTTGGTTCAAAGCTAAGGTAAATTTAGAGTTATGTTAAGGTTAGGCACTGGAAACCCAACATATGTGTCTGTGTCTGTCTGTGTGTGTGTGTGGTTTGGTGTCAAGTTCAGCTTGTAGTCACAGAAACCAAACATTTTCAGGTTTGGATCAAATTTGAGTCCAAATATTGAAGTTTCCGATCATATAAATAAAGCATCCGTCTTTGTGTCGTGTTGAGAGCTTCCCACCTGTTGCTGATACATTCTTTTAGCTCTGTGGTCCAGGAGCTGACCTGCTGGTCATTGTCAGTCTCAAATATCAGACTACATCGATTAACCTGCAGACACAAATATGCATTCAGATATATAATATTTACGATATATATTCCAAATTATTTACTATAGACACTGAGCTGCTGTCCAAAGTCTGGACACCACAGATTAAGCATTTTCTAATACAAGAAGCAGCTAAGACACATAAACATGTCTACTGATACATACACACTGGCAGCATATTTAGGGTATGATATTAACATTTATTGTTTTTAGCAAAGTTGTGTTGTAATGATGAAAGTGACACAAAAATCAATGAATATATTGAATTACGTAACTTTATTGCTAAAGTTGTTAGGAACTTGCTTTGCTGAACTCATTAGGTGCAGCTTATTTTCTCAGATGCATTAGTTTCAGTGGAAGTCAGGCGGCAGTGATCAGAGAAATTCAGAGAGAAAGGTTTTCAAAACTTAATCCTATTTTTCTCCATCCAGACTTTGCAGACACACATTTTTTTTTAAAACACAAAGGTAGACTGGCAAAACTTCAAAGCAAAGCATTGCATTTAGCCATATTGTGGTGAAACAATGATTGTTTGAAGTTGCCATCAACTCAACAGTTACGGCTAGTTTTTGGTGAGTTTTAGCTTTTCTTTGTTTCATTCTTCAGGGTTCAAACAGACCCTGGAGGGAAGGAATTATACTTCCATACAATACCTTTATAACAAATGTGTTTAAGTCGTCTGGCATCTCCAGCCGGGTGCAACGACGAACTTCTTGGATATCTGAGCAATGAGTCGTCAGCTTGGGACTGGAGGCCTGAAAAAAAACACAATGAAGACATGATGACAGTCAGACACACACATCGTTACTCATCAAATGAGGCACAGAAACAGAAAGAAATATGTTAAAAACTGTCCAGCAGTAACCTTCCTGATTATGATTATATTCTGTCACAGTTAAATGGTTTTTTTTTTCCAAAACTGGTGTTTGTCTATGAGAGAATACACCTTTGTGGTGTTTTTGTGAAGCATCCCGAGTTAACAGAGCGTTGTTTCCGGAAAGAAAACTTTTCAGTTTTACATATGTGATTCTTTTAAATGTGTTGCGCAACACAAACCAAATAACATTCACCTCTGTTGTTTGGGGTGGCAGCAGGTGTCTCATTGGAGATTATTACCTACGTGCACGTCTTGATAATAGTGAAAGAAAGTGCAGTGAAATGCAGGAAGAGGAGCATGATGGGAGCTCTGATGGGAGAGCTTGCAGGTCGGACCCACCAGGACAGACAGGACAGGGGCTTCCTGGTGGCCCTTTGAGTTGTGGCACACTGCATGAACTCCTGATACTGTGGCTTTGAGTCAAGCTTGTGACCTTTTCTGGACGTCTCCACAAAACCAGAATTTCTGACACCCTGACTATTAAAAAACACACTCTGTGTGGCAAGGATGCGTATGGTGAGCTGTCCTGTCCCATGCGGGTAGACTTGAAACCCAGCTGGACAGAAGCATGTTGGAGAAGAGGAGGGTGTGCACATCCATGGATGCACAATGACAGACACACATGTACTAATACAGCACAGCAGACACTGGCATAAAATCACACACACACACACACGCACGCACACACACAACTCAGTCAACCATGAGTACAGGCCTGTGGCTAGAGTTAGAACAGCTGATAGGAACACGTGAAGACGAGCGAGTCAGCCGTTCCTATTGAGAGATTAACAACTAGTGTGCATCATATGTTTGGTATGTGTGCTGCATCTGTGTGCATGCGTTGTTGGTGTGTGCAGTCTGACACTTTATTAATTATGTTATGAGGAAGGAAAAATCTCCCACCATCTGACAGATAATGATGATGATGATCAGACAGGACAGACTGGGAGGGAATGACGAGATACAGCGAAGGTCCTCAAAGCACAAATCCAGAAACTATTGGTTGACATATTGATCGACAGAAATCAACAATAACAAAAACTTAATTTCTTTTGGTTTTGGACTGTTGGTTGACATAATCATTTCTAAAGGTAACTGGAGTTTCAGACCTCTAGTAGTGCTATAGAGTGTTTTAATGAGTGGCTTATTTGTGTCACACACACACACACGCACGCGCACACATGAGGATGCAGGTGCTGCAATCTACTGCAGTCTTTCCAGTGGTTTCACACTATTCAAATGATCTACAGGTGTGGATTACCAGTGCATGGTAATGTGTGGTGAAAGGCAACAATGAGCTGCATCTTCAGTTTACATCAACCTTTGTTGCATGTTGTTCACACTTTTCTTCTCCTCTGAGGTTCCTATCACCTCTCGACTGTGTAATAGTGAAGTGAAATAATCCTCCCATTTGAGAAGCTAAAACCAGAAAATGTTTGGCACTTTTGGTAATCGTATCTATTATCAAAACTGTTGCAAAATATATTTTTTTCCGGTTGATTGATATCTTATTACTCGACTATTTGTTCAAGCTCTAATTGTGGTAATTCTTAATATAGATATGACACGGTAAGTCACGTATGACAAGCAGCGAAGAGAAAAAATAGAAAACAAGGAGGGAGTTGTTTTTTTTAACATATTTACAAAAGTACTACTATTAATATGTGCAGATATAAGAAGAACTTTTTTAAACAAGACAAACAAGAACAAAAAAGAACAGAAAATAGCAATGGGAAATTTCAGATCATGTGAGAACTAAGAACCACAATATTTCTGCTTTGGCATGACGCAGTAAGGAAATATGATACATGTAGAGCTGCAATGATTAGATCATTAATCGATTAGTTGCTAACTATTAAATTAGTGGTTTTGAGTCATCGAGACATTGGAAGTTGTCAGGCTTTGGGAATCAGTGGTCGCCATCTTCTGACATTTTATGGACCCAACAACGAATAAAATCAACATACAAATCGATGATGAAAGTAATTGCTAGTTTCATCCCTCGACACATGTCAATATCAAATTATTATCCAGCTCTGGGTGTAGTTACCCAAACTAAAAACATTCAAATAACAGCAATTATTAGATAGAAACATGGATCAATGTGAGGTTCACAAGCTACAGTTGGATCAACATCAAACCCTATGTGACAAACATATGCAAAGGAACACAAAAAAAAAAAAAGAAAGAAAGAAGGGTGAGTAGCGTGAGAAGCAAGAGCAGCAAAAGGAAACAGACGAGACAGTAAAAGACACAGCGTTGGGTGGGAGAGAGGGAGGGATGAAGACCAGAAGAAAGAGAAGGGATGATGGATTCCAGGGTTTTGTGCACCGGATGAGTTTGAGTCCATGTGACAGTGTGTGAGCCTGAGGAATGTCTATGTTAATCCTGCACACGCACATAAAAACAGACAGGAACACACACACACACACACACATCTAAAGAATAGATTAACCCCCCACCTGCCCAATTTCCTTAGCTCACCAGGGTTGTGAATGGACACCGTCACTCTGAACGCCCTGTTTTACCCATAGTGGTAACACATGTTAACAACTACAAGCACGGTGACGCAGAGAAGAGAGGGATATGACTCATTTAGTGAGATGTGTCAGTGAATTAGAAACTGACTAAAAGTGAACTTGTGCACCAAATTGCTGTCACATCTGAAATACAATCCAGGATGTTCAGAGAAATTTGTTTTGAGGTTTTCTTATAACTGCTCTATGTCAAAAGATGGAGAGATAACTCACAATCAATTTGCACGGACAGGAAAAAAATGTGCATAGTTGCAGTAAAGACGAACATTCAGAGTATCAAAAAAAATGCTCTCATGTTATGATACACTTCAGAGTTCATTATTTTCAAGATAAAAAAATTAATTTTTAACATCTGATTTTCAGAAAAAAATGCAGATCTGAATATCTACTGTGACAACTTCATCTGCTGATGGAGATCAAGTTACTTAGTAGTTAACAGCTACTAAATGGACTACTGGACGTGAGACTGTTACGTCAAACCCTGATTTTTGTTTTTAATGTTCGACTTAGTGTAATTTTCATTTGTATTATGACTAGTATAATTGTTTTTTATTGTAACATGTGATGCTGACTTTCAGTCAGAATCAGAAACAGGTTCTTTTGTTAGATAGGTTTGCACATATGAGGAATTTGCCTTGATATAAAAAATGACTACTTTTTCTGCACAGAGATGAGAGCATTTGCCTCTAAATGGTACCGACATTAGAGTTTGCACCTTTTTGTTTCCATCTTAACATTGCTAGTTAACAAATGTATGCAGCTATTTCATGCCAACACACTGAAACAAAGGGTCAAAGAGTTATTGTTCGGCATCAACATCACACAGTAACTCACAAAGATGTGACAAACTAAAATGTGGTACTGTGTGTGTGTGTGTCACTGAGCCTACAAGCTGAGTCTGACTCATTGAGAGGAATTTATTGTGAGAATGTGAATGAACTTGTGACTAAGATCATCATTAAGGAACCATGTTTGTGTGGAGGGAAACGAGCACCAAAAAAACACCCCCCCCCCCTCCTCCTCCTCCAAAAAAAAAAAAAAAAAGGTAGCAGATGTCTAACTGGTTGAGCAACAGCATAACAGGCCAGATTTCTGTGAATCAACTTCATCAGGGGAGTAAGTTCAAGATCATATTGCACATTTCCTATTTCTGCCAACTGCAATCTGTAACACTCCCTGGAGAACACATAAAAAACAAGAGTGAAAATACCCCATCACTGACCAGGCCCTTGCCCTTCTCTGCCTTTATTTCCATAAAACCCCTTTAAGATTTTCCTCAAACAATAAACTAAAAGCATGCACACACTGCAGAGGAGGAAGACAGATTGATAAATCCGACAGATTCAGACACAGTGAGCATGATGAGTCTGTATATTCACAGGAAAACCCTCAGGGAGGCTTTTATTTAGTATCTTAAATTATTGATCTTTGTGTTAACAGCTTAATCGACTGTTTGACAGCAGGTGAAAACCCTTAAAATACTCCATGCTTTAAAACAACAGCTACTGCAGCTTATGGCTTCACTGTATTCGTTATAATTTATTTGGGACAGTGTTGTAACATTTAATGTGTCCTTCAGGGAGAAAAAAAGGAAGGACACCATGTCCAAACTTCACACTGCAATGGCTGCCAACTAAATTTAGTATGTCTGGTTAAAAAAACAACAACAACAAATACTAATATAACGCTGTGCTTGTGGTTTCATGACTTCTCTAGCATGTTCACAGGTTTTATCTATCATAGTAACTACAGGTTAATGTGTGTTGATGACCTATTTCCACCACTGCTGACACAACCTTGATCTATGTTAATTACAGGTGAAATTATTATGATAAATCCATTCATCTTTTAAACCCTTTATGTCCACTTTGACTTAATTTAATTTGAAGATGTGGACTTAGACATTTTTCACAATGTTTGATGTACTTTTTAATGGACTAAATCAATAAATACAAATAAAAAAAAAACAGATTAAGTTTTATAGTAGGTTGAAAATGTTATAAATAAGTATCAGAGAGCCAATAACTGATATTTAAAATATTAAGTGATGATGATCTGTCCCAGTAATATTATAACCCCACAACTTTTCAGTATTCACTCCTTTCGCTTTTCAGATTGAGTCAAGTTTCATAATGTTTCAACTTCACACAGATGGAGGACTGATATTGCGAATGTGAATTGTCTCTGTGAGACGCAGATACACAACAGTGACAATATTGGCTTCATGTGGCTGACGAATATTTCAAATGATTATTGCATAGACAAACCAGCAAGATGTTCAGCAATGCTGGAGCTCTCAGGTACACACAGACACACACACACACACAGTGTTGACTATGGTGACCCTCGGAGGGACAGTGGAATGTTGAGTGTCAGTCAGTTGCCATGGCAACAGCCTTGAGAAAGGGACCCTGGGAAGATCATTTTGGACTCCAAACATCCTGTGTGTCACCCGTGTGTGTGTGTGTGTACGTGGGTGTGTACGCTTAAACTGTAGACGTGTTTGTGACTGTGTGGGTGAGAGGTTGCATAGTTGCATCTGTTGCCGTCTCTTCTTCATTTGTTTCTGAGCTACTTTCATCAAGTGTGTGTGTGTGTGTGTGTGTGTGTGTGATGGACTAACCTTGAGACTCAGCGGGTTACCAAACTGGTCTCTGGAGAGTGTGTGTTGAAAGTGTGTTTGCATGCAGCCATTTTTAAGACTCACAGCACCTCCCGTCAGAGCTTCGGGATGCGGAGGAGTCCGTGACCTTAAACGCAGTAATCGACACATTTGTCTGCGCTTCTCTTGCTCTAAGGTTGGGATCATTGATGCATTTATTTTCCTCATGCTGTACATTTAAAAGAATATTTTTCTTATTTTCAACAAATTCCATACACTGAAAAAAAACTCACTAAAAGAAACACATCCGCAACTGAAAATAGTCCCAGATATTGGCAGATATTGATTACTAAATAACCATTTCACTCATATTTTAAGTTAAAATGCAAAAAAAAAGTGCTTTGGCTGATTTTATGCCTTTGTCATAAATAATAGTAAACCTACAAACACAAAAAAGACATTTAAAGAAGTCACCTTTAATTATAAACAGGCATTTTCATTATTTTCTCACTGAATCGAAAATGAAATTAATCATTAGTTGCAAACCTATGTAGAAAATCTCCTTCACCTTTAAATTGATCACTTTTTATGTGAGCTTGTTATGGGATGATTTTTAAATTCTGGCTCAGGTGAACAGTTTACATCTCTGTCTGGAGTGTGTCTCCCATAGAAACATTCTTCTTCTGTTCCCCTTTTTAAAGTGTTTACACTACAACTATAGCTGCAGCTAACACTGCGGTGACGTCAAGCAGCTGGCATTGTTTTCACCAGCCTACACTTCAGCCACCTGTTGCTTGTGTCACCCAGATAAACTCTCCTGAGGTCTTCCTCCAAAGTTGGGAGGACAGAAATAGATTCACAGCTCTCTCTTTAGATGATCGTTTGATGTTCTACCACTTGTGAGGTTTTCATTGCATTTACTTTTGCTTCTAAATTATTTGGGTTTACTTAACTGCTAGACTAACATGGATGCATCCATGGAGATTTCAAAGAATTTCTTAAGTTTAGTTTATGTATTTCACTGTTCATGGAGGGTTTTCATTCAGATCTGTTCTTTAACACTACAGTGAGAGCCACAGAAAATATTTTTTTCAACATGCCTCCACCAAGAGAAACTCAACCACCTTCGTACACACTGGTTTCTGATTCATGTACACAGGCAGCCAGCAGATCAGTAGAACTGATCACATTTACAATCAGCTCTATCTGTGGCATGATGGAGGATGTGGGAAACACACACACGCGTATGCACATGCACACACACACACACACGCATGCACACGCACGCACACACACGTCGAGCACTAGTGTGGGCTCACCAATACTGATAGAGATGAGCGTGTTCTAGGAAACCTGTCAGAGATGGAGCCTTCAGTAATGAATAAATGTGTCACTTCACTGCTCTGTCCTCCTTGCATGCTTCTTAGAAATACTGATATATAAGCCAAATATGCAGAAGTTAAGACAGCACAATCAAGATTCACTGAACTAAGCGCAGTTCTCTTTAAATGAATTAGCTGTGGTTTATAACACACAAGAAAAGGCCAATGAGCAACTCTGACAGAGCAGAAAAAAAAGAGGAAGTGAAAAAAATGGTAACCTAAAAAAAAAAAAAAATACACATCAAGTTTCTTACTTCTGATGATGAAGCTGTGTCGATAAATGTTCAGCCTCGTTAAACAAAGACTAATGAAACACTGCTAAACACAGACGGATGTTGTTCCAGTCTGCAATGTAAAGAGATGTTAGCTGTAAAAGATATATTCTCTAAGAACTAATTTAGTTGACTGCACACCTGCTGCACTGGAACATTTGAGGTTATAATCATATATTTCAATATTTCGTACATTGGTAGATGATTTAGACACTGTATGTTATTTTAGATATTTTTGCCCAATTTTATTTGTGGAGCTCACAGCCTTGAAAAACTCAACAATAACATCTCATCAAAAAAAAAAAATGTATCAGGTACTCAAGATAATCCGCAGGCCTTGCAGAAATAGTTGTTGTTGGAACTATTTTCAGCTAAAAAAGGCGAACTGTTTTCATTGGGAGCGCTTTCTAGCAAAGAAGGGGTCCCAAAGAAAACTACTGAGAGCGAGGCCTGTGGATGATACTGAACAGGCACATTGTTTCAGCAAAGATATGTTCCTTTTTTCGTTTTTCAATGTCGATGCTTTGAGCACCACGGACATTACTGCATTCACCCCCCAGTGACAGAAGTATCAGCAGTTTTTGTGAGTTCGGACCCTTTAAATCTCACTGTGTGGAAAGACCCTCGGTGATATATAATTTTACTGGTTTGTGGTTCTATGTAACAAATCACTGTGCATTTATATGTCCAGATATTTGACTGTCACAAATTATTTGTTTTTTTTTCCCAATATTGTTCCTGTGAGATAATTTATTATTCTCTATTATAATATCAATTATTAATCCATCCAAGATGAATTATCCAAAGTATGACATTGTTCTACACTGCACTGCAATCTAACTACAGTAACTGACAACAATCAAGGTGCAACTGAAATATCATAGAAAAAGATCAGCATGCTGAGAAACAGAAAATAGAAAATGTGTGAAGTGGTGAGTGTGAATGTATGCACGCGCACACACAGGCACTGTTTTGTATTTATGCAGCCGAGTTTCCAAGTATTTAAACAGAGCCACAAAGACTGAAAGCAAATTTTGCAAAAATGATCATGATTGTGTAAGAGTTTTTTTTGTTTTGTCAGTAAAAAATATCTGATACATAGATTATGGAAATCTATTTCATAATGATGTCGTGACATAAGAAAAAGCTGCCAAACGCTTTTCTTTCCCTGTAACCGATAAATGTTGTTGCATGGTAGCATGAAACATCAAGAGCTTCCTAAGTATTAACTATATTTTTGTCTTCAACCAATTTTATTATTATTATTATTGTTAATATATTAAATATTTTTTATTATTTCATTTTTTTGAAAGAGAAGTTGCTTGCAAGTGCAGATATGTGTATTTGTGTATGTTAAATATTGTGTGTGACTTGTGTGCACACAGAAATTGACACGAGTGTTAAAAAAAACCAACACATTTATGATTAATGATTGGCCAATGTATTGATAGTGTTTACACTAGAAAGGCCTAAAAATCTATTTAAAAAAAAACATATGGTGCAGGGACATGCTGTGAAATTTGGAAAGAAAAACGTTCTCTTGTCCTTCCTTTGCCTTCTGCCCTGGTGCCACACCATTGTGTCTGAATAAACCTTACTGTGCAGTTTTGCCCCTTCTGACTACAGTTCCTGGTACTACTGAGCCATGAGCAGGTTTGTGTAGGGAAGGAGATCTAACCATGATAACATTTTCCACACAAGAGTCAAAAGCCAAGTGGGACTTTGCCAGGGCCAGAGCAAACTAAATGTTTATAACACCGGATGGATCAAAAGGCGATGTTTGCTTAGTGAGAAACTACGGCCCAATTGACAAATCATCTCTGTTGGCAAAAGGATTAAAAAAAATATGAGTCACTGATTTTTTTTAAGGGAAAACTGGAGGCACAGATAATGAATAAATACTAGCTGTGTTTGGCCCTGTAATGGAAACCAGGCTAAAGACTTGCCCGGAAAGAATCGGGGGAGGGGGCTTAGAGGAGGTTTAGCCGGGCTAGAGATCTGATTCAGAATAAAGCCGAGTAGAGACTAAAGACAGCGAAGACACACTCATGTCACAGACACAGACATGAACGCAAATGAAGGAATTCAAATGGACTGACAGATGTTTCGTGGTAAACATTATGCAAAAAATGATTTTAACAGTGGCTTTGTTTACATGCACATAATAATCCTGTCATCAACATTAATCAAAGAGCACTATGATAATGTTTAGTATTCACGACTATAACGTTAATATTCCCGTTTCCAACTGATAGTTGAAAACAGCCTCCAGTATTCAACTTCCAACCTGATCTTAAGATGTTTACTGGGGTTGACACACTTTGTCTTTATTGTGCACAACAACACACTACAATGTAGTAGAGCAGATATAAGGACATTAGAGTGTTATTATTGTACAGTATTTATCAACATCTCCCATGAAGACAGTAATGCAGTAACTGTGTTTACTACCCTGTCATTCATTATCTGTTTATACACCAGCCTCAACTGGGTGCCAACAGGGGGCATTATAATCATTGACAAATACATTAATAAAATGTACACAAATACACTTATACTTGTGCTCTTATATCTGCTTCATCATAGGAGTGTCTTACAGTGAAAAACCTTGAGCAAGGTGTAAAGCAGTGTGCTGTGTGTGTGTTGGAAAACACCCTCCAATAACTTAAGTCACTAGTTGCACAATGTGTGTTACACGTGTTAACACGACTACAAACACCTTTCGCTAATACAACTAAAAAGCAGAGTACTTCACATAGTTGTGCTTTCTCCAACTATAACTAGTCATAGTAACATAATGGTGTTTAAAAAGGTGTGTGTGTGTGTGTGTGTGTGTGTGTGTGTGTGTGCGTGTGTACAGGCATCGAGGAATAAAGAACAGAGGCCAAGAGAAAACTGTTGGGTGAGGGTGTTACACAGCTTTGCTTCGGGGGCTTTCCACATGCAACTCAGCAAGGTCATGTGCACTGGCACTGTGGTTGTAGGTTACACACACACACACACACACACACACACACACACACACACACACACAGACACACACACACACACACACTGGATACAACAAAGAGGTTATGACTAGGTAAAAGCACACATTTGCAGATGCATGCAATGATTACATATTATTAAATCATCAAAAGAGAAAACATGTACTAACTTCACTAATGCAAGCAGACACACACACACACACACACACACACCTAGTTCTGCAGAAAAAAGACACAGAACTAGAAAGAGACGGAGCGAGAGATCTGACAAACATCTTGACCACATGACTCTAACCACTCTACTTCCTTTAGATGTTTCTCTTGATTTTTGTTACACTGAAACACACACACACGCAAAAAAAAAAAAAATCAACACTCCTCCCACATTCAGGCATTTTCATAACATCATAAAGGTTTTTTTTTTGTCTCCTTTAGACTTAATCTAAACACATTTGAACAGCAGCAACAAATCATGTGAAATGCTGCCTGCTGTCTTCAGCAAGCTTTGCTGTTCACCATATCTTTATTTTCTCTGCTTTTCTGTCAATTTCCTCTTTGTGATATTAGCAAGCATAGCATAGGCACCATTGGCACCCACATTTGGTGGAAAAAACGTGTATAAAATGATACATTAGACAAACTCCATTTGATGTAATCCAGATATTAAAAAAGCATGCATCCGTCACCCATCAATTCCAGTGTAGGTCACAGACTGAAAATAGGTCTGTGTGAAAAAACGCAGTCCTTCAAGTCATTTTGATGGAGTCAGTGCACTGACGTAGCAGGTGTGTCATCGCAAAGAGCTCAGCAAAACACTGCGGCAGTCGTCCGGCAAAAAGAGTTAAAATAGGCTCAACTTTTTCCCCAACACCATCCACCATATTTAACCGTTTACCTCTCTAACATTGTGGCTAAAGTTAACTTACCGGAGTTATGAAATCCTGTCTGTGAGTGTTACAAACTGCTGTGCGGTGCTTGAGCATTTGATAAACCCTTCAAATGCATTAATCTGTAGATCCAAGTCAGTTTCATGGATTGTATTTCATTATCTCACAGATGCCTCAAACAACAATAATGAGTCTGAACGCTGCCTTATCCTCTATACAGGATACTTGGAACATGCTCACTTGGGAAAACAACTCACTCCAAAACCCAAAGGAGACAATTTATGGTGTCAGACTTGGAGCTGCTGACTCTCATCCCAACACCGCTGGATGTCACGGTCTGGTTAAGCCAGCAAAAACAGACATCATCGGCAAAAAGCACAAAGGCAATCCCGAGTTTACCAAACTCTTTACTTTTTACTTCACAGCTTTTGTATGCCTTTACAAATATGTCTACTGAAATCTAAAAAAATAATAATAATAATTTGTGACAAGCCACAACCTTGACGGAGCCCAACACCCTCCAACATACTTGACTTTAATCCTGAGAACACAGACACTGCTGTTATTCCTATACAAGGAGGGAAGTAAATCCACAAAGTCTGTGTACACTAAAAGTCCAAACATCCATGACCCTCTTCTATGGCCTTGAAAACTGTTCCACAAGTAGGAAGATTTCAACATTGCTCCTCCTGAATCCTGAGTTTCTATTTTCAGATGAAACCTCCTCTCGGGGCAACCTGGCAAGAGCTTTCCTGCAAAGGGCAGTGTCATACCCTGATTATTGGGGAACCAACGCCTACTTTTTAAAGTCCATAGACACTTAATATTTAAGTGGCCCCGACAACATCCGTAGCTTTTAACATCTTAGGGGAAGTCTCTTCTACCTTCGTCATCAGAAAGCTGGAAAATAAAATTACAAAAAGGGTAAGAAGTTGAGTGAGAAGGTGAAAATCTAATGATGTATGTAGTCTACAACAACTGAGAGGTTGCAGTTCCTTGAAACCTTCAGTTATATTTACATCAAGTGTTTCTGTGGAAATTTGTGGGTTTTAACTGGGTAGGATCCCTCTATGAGTCACGCCATTCCTGACAAGAGTCATTACTGCTGACTTTGGATAAACACTGGTTTTGTACTCAGTCTTAATCCTTCAAGCTCACTTTCACAAATGTTTGGTGTGTGTGAATTTTGAGAAGTAAAGATGCAATTTAGTTATTGTGATAAAGACACCGTAGGCTCTTGTTACATTTTAAACCAACAACATTATTGTAGACCAACCAGAGATAATATTTCTGCGCTGAGGTGTTTTTAAACTCTTTGCCGATATGATCACTACCTGAGGATTTCCAAAGGTTTTGTTATCACGTTTTTCTCCATGAATTCCCCCAGATCTCTTTGAGCTGCACAAGTTAGAGGGAAGTGGGACATGTTCAGGCAGGTCAGTGAAAATAAATAAAATAGCAGAACCTCAAAAACAACTGAACTCGAAGTAATCCAGTATACTGAACTGAAGAAGAGAAACAGGAGACCCTCCAGTCTCAAGCGTTTCGTTATAATTTATCAGAATTTAAAGTCTCCTTAACAAAGTGGATTTGTTACAAGATACACACTCCATATATACACATGCACGTGCTGAAACATTCAGTATGTGCACCCACGCACATATTTGTATCCATTACATGACTCAGTCAGTTACTTCAAGGCATAATTTCTAGGTTTCATGAAACTCAATCCCTGGAAAGAGGAGAAGACTAGACTTTGTGGGTGAGATACCAAGACTATTATGATGTCAAATGAAACTAAAGCCTTGTCTCGCTCAGAAGATAATCTCTGCTCTAGATCGCTATCAGCAGATGCAGACTGGCCATATGTAAATTCTACAGAACCAGTTGATAGTTTCAGGATGTCTGTTAGCAGCCTACTTGACCAAGCATGGATACACAAAGACAGTCAGACCATAACAACGTTATATATGTACGACAGACCAAAACAAAGCAGCAAGCTTGAAGAAGCAGTGAAATTTCTTCAAATTGTGTTGATTAAACCGATTCACATAGTGAATAAATTTAAATGTGGCCCTAGGGTTGCTATAACAGTAAACATGCAGTTACCCAGTATGTATATGGGAAATATAATGCAATTATCTGTGACTAGACTTTAATCATTTTCTGCCAGAGAAATAGTCCCAGTAAAAACTGCGGTCAGTAAGGAACTGGGACATTTCTGGAAAGACACATTGTTGAGTTTTTTTAAAATGTCATTTTTAATGCGTCAAGCAGCACAAACTAAATTTGATTCAGATTAGCAGCAGAAATCACAGAGGCAGATATCTCAAAGTTTGCATGGTTTAATACCTTTAGGCTTAAGTTAAAAAAAAACAACAACATGTATTTTGATTGATTTGTTTTGGATGACTGATAAAATCTCAGCCCAACTTTTCCTTAAATGTCAACCAGAGAGCTAAAAACACAGCACTGAGCTGCCTTCTCAGGGAGTAAATTATTTCTCAGAACTTCATGCAAGACTTTTGCAGACGTAGGGCTAAAGAAATAATAAATCCAAACACTTAAAAACTTGCCGCAGACCTGCAGACACCCTGATCTCTCTCTTGCTCTCCGTCTGTCCTCCTCATTGCTGGCTTGTGTCAATCTATCTTTCTTATGTCTCCTGCTGATGTGCTTCCTGTGTCTCTCATTTGTTTTTTTGTTTTTTTTCAGTTTCTGGTTCAGCTGACTGTGCCCATGTGTTCAGAGCTTTAGTTGTGGTATGCAATAAGAGCCAAATTAACGCTGCATGTTGCCATATGAGAGATTGAAGTACAACAAGTAACACAGAACAGATGGACGGTTGTTAGAAAAGTATTTTCCACTGATGTTGCAAACCCCTCTCTTACTGTCAGCGCAAGAGAGAAAAAAGTAAAATAAATGTAAACACAAGAATGCAAATGCACACATATTTTAAATGAACTTTGGACGCTGTGTAACTCCAATTCTGCTGGTTTAATAAGGCATAACTCCACATTTGGCCTATTAATGGACGTCTTTTATGTATTTATTTTAAAAAGGTATCACATGACCCTTAAGGGACAGAAAGGCGAAGCCAAAGCTTTTACTATATATATAGATATGCCAATGTATGTATGAGGATGTACAGAGAAAGCACAAACACATAAAGACAGAGGAGGACAAACTCACGAGGAACATAATACATAGTGTAGGCACACACAAGCATGAAATGAAACCATATGGGGAGGATTAAGGCTATAAAAGCTGGCACAAACACACACATACACACACAGCTGGGATGAGAGGCGTGTGATTAACATGAAGCCTACAGGAGGTCTGAGGAAACATACTCGTCGTTAGACTGCAGCAGTCGCTGGAGACCGACTCTTTTACATTGGAGGACAGAATACCACGATTTTCCTGGCAAGATGTTAACCATGACTACTGTACGTCAAATGAAAGGAAAAATAGGTTTCTGTTGTAGAAACAACTACAGAGCAAGTCAATGCTCAAGAAGATAACTTCCAAGACTTGAGGAAAACTGTACATCATAGAGTCAATGTTATATTTACGGGCGTGGACCACATTATCTAAAATGACGGAGACAGGAATGTAAATTGTTTATGGGTCGTGGGGTCAGTTTGTCCTGATCAAAATATTTGAGACTAAAGTTAAGGACTTCAACAAGACAGAGACAACACTGACGCCACTATGGAGACTTCTGCACATTTCGGCTGACATGACAGGATTCACTTCTGCTATAAAACAAGTGTTTATCCTGGTTATTTTGACTATTTCATTGCATCTGCAAAACAAAACACAGACCTTAAAACCTGCCTATATGACGAGTCAAATATGTTATGTAAAAACAAAAACATGGTTGTTTCTAACAAATTCTTAGTTTGTTGTGATACACAGTAGCCGTTCAGATTAGTTGGTTGTTTCCTGTTTTCCTATGATGCATATTTAAGCTCACCAACATCCCCAGGTTAAGTGAATTTACCAGGTCATGGCTGGTGTAAGTACACATTCCTGGATGTATTACTTACGTTGGACAGCCCAGATACTTCATCCTCTCACTGTTATGTACCTATAACATGTTCACACCATGTTTGTTATTTTCTTTCAGTACAATGCTACACCAGTGGCCTAACACTTCTGGTAATATGGAAGTGAAACAGCCCTCAGTTTTAACTACAATTACAGGACACAAAAAAAACATACATTTGTGGGCACAAGCACCGTTTACTGTTGCTGTCAACATTTTGTTTCATATTTAAACTCCATAATGTGCTATGTTGTATAAAATCAGGAAGACAGGAAGTTATCTTGAAGATTTATTGCGTTTTCAGGCTAATATTTGGTAACTAGTTGCTGTGTCTTGATTGGAGCTTTTTCAAACCAATACATTATCAGTTTCCATGCAGCTTCCTCTTTTAGCTAAACGAGCTCACTGATATTACTGTCGTTTCTCACACACACTTGAGATATAAATAAAAACACACATATTAACACTTACCCATGGATTATTATGTTCTGTGCTGCAAAATTTTGTGTGCAGCGTGCAGTCATGTATGCCTACTCAGAGTCACAGAACGAGCCCACAGATGTGTGAAACACCAATTTACCTTCCCCATAAAAGAAAAACCGTACCAACACAACAACACAGTAACCCCAACATATTACAGGTTTGTGTGTTTAAACTAGACAAAGACCTTTTACAGTGTGAACAAGTGCTTTTTCTAGTGTATATTAAGATGTGTACATGCTAGTCCACAGCTTTCCTTCCTTTTAAGGCTATTCTCAGGGCCTTAACTGTCTATTCTGCCAAGAATCCACACACACACACACACACACACACACACACACACACACACACACACACACACACACACACACACACACACACACACACACACACACACACACACACACACACACACACACACACACACACACACACACACACACACACACACACACACACACACAAGTGGAAGAGAGCAGCAACGTAGTTGGTTAACTGAAGCAGCATTGCAATCAGTCAGACAAATCCTGCCAATGCCTTCCTTGTTCTGAACAAACATGCATGCATGTGCACATACACAATCACACACAAGCATATGCACGCATGCACGCACGCACGCACGCACACACACAAACACACACACACACAGGTCTGGCTCTATCATCAACTGAATTACCTCACGCACATGGTTAGGGCTGCAGCTGGCTGAAGAGTTGAGGCCTGCTAAATATAAAACACTACAAGCACACATACACATTCAGACACACACATGCATGCAACGTCTTTTTCATTGACCTACAGTGTAATTGTGCCAAAATACACACTCGCACACACACCCTGAAGAGACTGAACTCTGCTTCCAGTGACCTTATAGATGGTGGCGTCTAGGACAGCAGTCAACTAAGCCACTATGATTACTGGTTTGAGGATCTTGAGAGACTGAATGTGCAAGCAGAGGCAGCCCTGCAGCTGGCCCCATCTGGAAATATTGCAGGGATTTATGCCATAATGTCTCATGTGGAGACTCAAGCACATGCATACAAAAAAAAAGACATCCTGCTGTGCTGCGATGAGCTGAGAATCAAGCCAGACTGATCTTTTGTGTTCCTACCTCAAAATTAATCAAGTTACTTTATTAAACCAAAATAACAACAACAACAACAACAACAAATAACAATTGCATATTTCCGGGTTGTTGAGTTGAGTGTTAATTATGGAGTAATAAGTAGAAAACGTGTGACTGGCTGAAATAAGCCCCAAACAAACAGGAAATAGTGTAGGAGGCATATCTACTCACCGAAGAGAAAAAGATGACATGAATTCTTGCAGATTCTTTAAGGCACAAAAATGCCACATTGGGCAAATGTGCTACATTAATGCATGAAAAATTACTGTATTGCAAAGAAATGTGTGACAGAAATTCATAAGACATGGACAGATTAAATCTATTTTAACTAATACTAACAGTCATTCCATTTCCTCAAGCTTCTTTAACTGAGTTAAAGGGAAACTATATCTTATCCTATCTTGATGTACAAATTAGAGCAGAAGTGTTGGTTAATGTAAGCTGTGAATGGACTAATAATATCACTCTTTGGCTTTTTCTTCCAGTTTTGGTTAAGTTTGTTCAACATCACATTTAACTAAATGCCATCACAACTTTGCTCTTGTTTGTGCATGTGGCAAACTCTACATCAAAAGGAACTTCTTCAATGCAGCAAATATAATTTATGAAAACACAACAAACAAGGAGAGAAAAAGATGATTTGAAAGAGGAGGGGGAAAACCCCTGTGACTAAAACAGCTGGAAACAGGAAATGACTTTGTGCCTCTGTGTGTTGTTTATTTAGACTATGTATATATGCCACAGCCTGGCATTAACCAACGATTTTGTCGGTTCTCATCCTATTGATGAACACAAACAGATCTGCAAAATTATCTGACTTGCACTGACATGAAACACAAGCCGAGGAACCTGTCAACCTGTCGATTGCTTCAGTGTTGTGCAAAATTCTGAGAAGTTAAAATTTACAAGAATTGCAGACTAATAATCTCACAAAACACACTCCTGTGAAACCAGGCGTCTACTCACTACTACTAAGAACAACAGTAACAGAGAAAACAGTTACCTAAAAAAAAAAGTATGTTGTTGTTTTTTTAAATCCTTGGATTTGTGATGTCAAGGCACAGCTAACCAACTTCCTCCGTCTGTTGCAAGTAAGCAATTATTTGAATTGCATGAAATATTCAATAAGACTATGGAAAGCCAATCAATATTGTGGAAATGTGATGTGTAGATAGATAGATAGATAGATAGATAGATAGATAGATAGATCATGATCACAAGTACATCTGCTGTGTGCATACATTTCTAATTGCATCATGTATAAACAATATGAGTATATGCATGAGCATGTATTCCTACCTTTGGAGGATCATACAGCTCCAACTGGTATCTTTCCCCTCCTCCTCTTCCTCCTCCTCCTCTACCTTGAGCGTCCCTGATCCTCCTGACCAGCAGGCGGCAGCGTTGCCAGCAGGGCTGAGAGTCTGAGATAGCGTCATCCACCAGCAAGTACCTCATTTGGCCCTCTTTACAGCAGCCGCTCACCTCTGACCTCCTCTGCCTCGTGCTTCCACTGCGTAATTGACGGAAACGTTCCCAAAGGTTAGATAGGTGTGAAGAGGCTGGGGGCGTTGCTTCAGAGTTCAGACAAGAGGAGTAGGAAGAAGATGAGGAGGATGACACTTGCTCTGTCGCGGAGGACACCCCGCTCACTCTGTCAGGAATGTTTGGGGGATTGATGTTGGTGGGGTTGCTAGGAGACAGGTCCTGGGATGAGGGGGGGCTGGGAACGGCCCTTTTTTTGAGAAGCCGTCTAACGCTCTGCTGTATTTGACTAAAGGAGAAGTGTGTGACGTCAGCATGTGCAGGGTTGGAGGTTGAGGAGTCAGGTGAGTACCGTTCAGATACCTGGCGACGGTCAGTGCCAGAGATGTCCTCATTGCTACGGCTACGAATTAGCAGTGACCCTGATAAGGAGCTTCCCACAGCACATCGCAGCGGCTGCTCTTGTTCCCGGCTCACCACCACCGGCTCCACTTTTGGTGAAACCACGGTAAACAGAGCAGCTTCTCCGCTCGGTCGGCCTGCCTCTCGATAATCCTGCACCCCAGACAAAGATGTGATCCGCAATCGACCAATCACGGCCTGTGATGGAAGGGGAGGGGCCGCTGGAGTGGTGGAGGAAGCACTACCAGTAGTGGTAGAGCATGTGCTCTGGTAGAGCGGAGTGCCATCTTTGTCAACCTCGCAGCAGAAGTGCTGCTGGAAGAGATCGGAGAACTGCTTGGAAAAGGTCTCTGGTGGAAGTACTTCATGTTGAGGACGCTCTCTGACAAAGCTCCGGTAGTGTCCGGCAAGCTGCCGGGCTGTGGCGATAGCGTGTAGCTCGCAGAACTCCCTCCAGCCTCTTGGGGGCACTGCCACGCCAGGACCTCCTCCTGTTGTTGTGGTGGTGTTGGCTGGATGGATAGTGTTACCATTCATTGCAGTAACCAGGCCGGCTGAGAATCACTGCATTGAGACAATGACGGTTGAAAAGAGAATACAGAATGAGAGAAAAAAAGCAAAGAGAAATGAATGTTTGGGGAAGAGGTGGGGGTAAAAGGGGTCCATGTGGAGAGAAGAGTGGAAGGATATAGAGTTCACAAAAAGGAAAGAAAAAAGATGATTGAGGGACAAACAAAGGAGAGATACGGAAATGTAATTAGAAGCAAATTAAGATAATGTGGACTGTGTTGTGCAAGAATTGGAGTACTTAAAATGGAACTGGCAAAACAGTCACAGCATGTCTGATCTACTTGAAAGTTTGAAACAGTTCAAACATTGAGAAAGGACAGCCTGATTTTATCTGTACTCAGTCTTAAACAGTGCAAATTGGATTACATGGGTCTGCAAAGGATCTCTAATAATCAACAGATAACAAGTGTCTTAACAGATATGGACAGCCACAGGTCATTTAAAGGACAATGGATTACTATTCAATTTGGGGGAAAAAAACAGTTGATCAAATCATGAGGAAAAAAAACACACTATAAAAAAGTATAGTCAGAAAACTTCAGGAAATCTTATTTTATAGACGAGATGAATAAAGTGAAGAAAGAGGCAGGATGGGGGCCAACAAAGATGACTACATCTGTTCCAAATGGTACTGATACAGATGACAGAGAGTCACGTAATCGAAATGAATGAAAACAGTCACAAGTCATTCGGACAGACACTGAATGAGCCTTGACTGAGGAAGTACGGTTTGAAAATTTCTCAATCAGCCACACTGACTGCTTGACCATCTGTGTGTTTACATGTGACTCGTTTCAATGCTTCTGCTTTTTTATTTTTATTTTTTTTGGATGAAGCCCTCATTAGGCCTTGATGATGGACCCTGTTTTATCACCTGATTTATCTTAAGTCTTTTAAACTTATAACATCACATAATATGCACAAAGGACATTTTCACACCAGTCTGGTCTGTTTTGAAGCAATTATTTGTATTTCCCCTCTAATTCACCACGGTTAACTCTGTGTTAGCCGCTATTTGAAACACAATCAGATCAGGTTCTCACTCCATATGCAGCAGATTATGATACAACATGCTTGTTTACTGACAAAAAAATCCTTTGTAGCTCTACATTTCTGACTCCATCTCAGTGCCACTGGCAATTTTTATGATATACTGCATGTTGATAATCATTTTTCAAGTAAAAATAACCAAGGTTTATCCATCTATCTTTGACAACTAAGGATTTTGGTGGCAATCTTTAACTTTTATGTTATCAATCCATCAATAGTTTTGTCTTCCTGTTGTTCAGTAATGCTATAATTCATTTTGCCATCTTCGTATATTCTGTACTCACAACATCTATTGCATGTCCGTCCGTCCGTCCGTTCAGGAAGGTGTTTCTTATCTGAATCAAGGATGTAAGGATAGAGGATGTTGTAGTGCGGTACAAACTAAAAAGCATCCTGAGGCAAATTTCTGATACTGGGCTATACAAATTAAACTGACTTGACGTGACGCAGCACAGAAGACAGAAAGAAGAAGAGAGACGACAAATGACAGAGATACAAAAAAAAAGTCCTGGCTGGACAGAACTGAACGTAGATGTCAACTTAACCCTCTAGGCCACCAAGACATTCCTCTACTATAGGGCTCATTTTGGAGACTTTCCTTGCATTCATTGAGGCAGTGCTGGAAAGACTTTGACTACTTGAGCTCTTTTCTATGTGCTACTTGTAATTCCCTGCTCTGTGAATTGTTTCACTTCCAGATATGCTGTAAACTTATTAGTTTGACTCCTACAAAACATGCTTGTCATAAAAGCCTGTATTGATATTAGCATGATGTAAGTGCCCTATCACATTACATCATTTTCACTCATGCTCGACCTCTTCAGTAGAAACTTTTCTCCTAATCAGTAGTGTCAAAGCACCACTTTGCTACAATAGTTCTGTGCAGAGACGAGCCAAACAAAAGAACATGCTTTTACCCATCCACCATGGTTCACTGACGGCTACTTCTGTCATTAGAGAGAAATGAGGCCATGGTTTAAGAGTTAACCACAAAGTTTTACAGAGAAGAGGAAACAGGTTACATTCCTTATATTCCAATGACTCTGCCCCTCATCTTAAAAAAAAACCCTGTTGCCATTTCCTAATATATACACACTGCTGACCCCGAATGTGCTCAACTCATAGTCAAAGCAGATTAGCACGAAGGAGGACACTTTTTCGGGGAATCACAGCAGACCTTAGCTGATGCAAGAGTGGAGCTTCTCGGTTGCAGACAGGCGTCAGATGATATGACGCTGTCATATAATCAGCTGCAAAGTTGCTAGCTTTTCACCCTATGGTGATACAGCTAAACAACGAAGAACCAAGAAAGTTTTTATTAATCTATCGTTATCAGTTCAGATCAAACTACAGGCTGGTAGGATTTTGCAGTTACATTATAGCACAGGATGATAATGGTCAGCTGTTTCAGCAAAAGTAGAATATCTCAAAGATCTTACAGGAGCATGAAGAGGTTTTAAAAAGATACCAAAAATGCGTTATATAACAACTGCAGCCTCTCTACTGCTGTACCCATGTTTCCCATAAATGAGCTGCTGAACTACAGTTGAAAACGTTCACATCAGCTAGTAGGGTTTAGCAGTCTTGTTAACTTCAGTGTGTGTCTATAGTACATACCATCTTCCTCCAGTGCAGCTGAGAAGGCTCTATTCTAGATACAGGATGTGCATACGGGTACATGTGGGTTTATTAAGGGGGGCGGGAGGGGGGCGTTACAGACTGTGGTCCAACAGATCACAGAAAACCACAAGAAATAGATGGGGAGGGGGTCGCTGTGGTCGGGCCAAACTTCAAACTTGAAGCAACATGTCTCGTTATCTCTTGGCTAACATCTCTCTTCCTCTGCGCGGCGGCGGCGGCGACAACGACGACATGCAGAGGAAAGAGGAAGAAAAGATCGTGTCATGCAACAAGTCCATGGTTCTTTGATTAGTATCATCAAACATACCAGGGGACAACGTACGTCAAACGACGACTGAAAACTTGGCATCGTGAAATATTGCGTCACTAAAGTTCCTGGATGTGTCCTGTCACAACAACTAATTCCCTTCCTGTACTTTTCAGAGCATGCTCAGTGCATGCCCCCCTGTGCCCCTGCAGCTGGCCCCCCCAGAAGCCTGTTTCTATCTGCCTGGCCAGCCCAGCAATGACTCAGCATTGACTGACTACAGAACACACACACACACACACCACACTTCCTCTCTGCATCCCTCTGGGGGATTGGCCGTCTCTGTTCCCATGGTTTTCTCTTTCTTTTCATCCTCTGTCTTCTGTTGTGAAGATCTCCAGATGTGTTTGGATTTGTGCTTCCTTTACTTTTTACCTTAACCGAGGATCACGTTCAAGTTGTGAGGGAAAACAAAACGTCTAATACAGTACTGTGTCACTTTTCCTCTTATACAGGACCTCTGACCTCAACCATGGCGCCTTGTTTTTATGTTATGGTTTTCCTAGACAGTATGCAGCAGGAGATGACAAAATAAACAGGCCAATGACCCAATTCAAACATTTCAGCACAATAGAGGCAAGGTTCCCCTTTTTTACTCACCTTTACTTATCACCCCCTCTCTCAATGTCTACATTCTTTACTAGGACACACACACACACACACAGACACACACACCCCTACCTTTCGTCATCTTTCTCATGCGCTTTACTGAAATCTGTTCCTGCAGCATTGGCACCACGAGCAGGATGAGAAACTTCTCCCAGTAAGTATATTTTTTGTGCTGCACAACAGTGGCTTGAGTCGACAAGAAAAATATATAGTTTAACTTCTTGGTTGTAACTGTGCTACTGTACATATGTCCCAGTTACGACTGTGAAATAACTGATGCTGCAGCTCAGCCGCTTTAATTTAAAATAGCAAACACGCAGAATTATTTCGCCTTCATTAGACAGATGCGCATGTCAGGCAGCTGATAGAAAACTAACTGACATTTAGCCGTTTGAAGTACAACTTTTGTTTCTGAACCTCCAACCAAATGCGACTAAGGAACGAGTTGAAAAAAAGCTAAAAATTTCAAACATGCTCTAGTTCGAGCTTCTGAAATGTGAGGATTTTCTGTAGAAGAAATGGTCAGAAAAAAAATCTATAAAATGTAAAATTGAAAAATGTCAATCACCGTTATCTATAGCCCAAGATGCAACCTGAAATTTCCATTAACAGTCCACTACCTAAAAATCCAAAAGAATTTTAGCATTTTTCTTTGAAAAAAAAAAAAAAAAAAGTTGCAAATTAAATTTGTCGTCCGATTAATCAGACAAACCAAGACGTCATTTTGGGTTCTAGTAACTTGTGATGGGCATTTTTCAAAATGTTTTAATCAGAATTCAAAATGTAAATTTTAGACCATGATCTGAATTGTCAATCTCAATTTTGGGAAAAAAAAGTGAATACCAACCTGAAACCAAGTCAGGATGAAAGACAAATAAAATGGATGGTACAGTTCTCACCCTTCCTCATACATTTGTTTCTCCTCATGCGACCAGAAGTGGAACTAAACTTCTTTTTTACTGGGGAGAGTGTAAAACTGATTTTAATCAAGCAGGGAGGAAACAGGATGTTGTGTAGGACACATGAATTGATCTTGTCAGCATGAGTAACCTCATGACTCGTGTCAGCTCGCTGGGTTGATTTTTAACACAACCTTGAATTAACTTCAGGACATCTTGGAGGACTATCTCAATGCTCACAGGAAAGATCTCACAACATGCCCACGGTGGCCAGTAAACAGTGTACTGACTTTGGCCTATTGGGAGTGGAGCCAACACACGGCTTCCTTTAAACTAGCAATCAAAATACACTAAAGCTAAAGCATCATAATGCTGTTACCACTACAACAGTATGATGTCAAAAAGGAGTTTGGGTTTTTTGTGCAAAACCAAGAAATTAAAAATCTACAAAGCCACACAAAGACTGAGGCTTATGCAACACATAGAAAATTATCAGCACCACTGGTGAAAGCCCTGTTGCAGGGAGGTCCTATTTATATCTCAAGAGCTTGGTATCAGCTCTCACACAGCACTGTGTTCTCCCCGTTATCCCCAGTTGGGAACAGCTCTTGTTTGATGCAGTGGACACACACACACACACACACAGTGACACAAAGAGGTCTCTGAGCTTTCAGGTCATGTATTTATAGCAGGGGGCAACCACTATGGCTGTGTGCTGAAAGCAAGTGCAAACGTGGCTTGATGCAGCAGTTGTGATTGCCGCTAGATGCTGATAGTAAAAACAAGTCAGTCTGGATGCAAAGCAAATTAAGTTTTTGAGTAATGCAGTATTTTCTTCATGAGAACTCCTATTTTAACTTTTTCTAGTGTGTTTTGGTGATTTTGAAGGTCTTTGCTAGTTTAAATTTCAATGGGAGTCGTGAACGTGTAAGTTGGGGGGGTTTGTTTGACACGTTTGGTTGATCACTAGAAAATGACGTCCCCTTGTGTGGCTGTAGGAAAAACTGTGATGAGAACTTTTTTTAATTTTTATAAACAATAAATCAATTAATTGAGTAAATAATCTGCAGACTAATTAGTTGCAACTATGTTTAACCCTAGTGGTGGTGATGGTCGTCACTTGTTAAACCCAATTCAACTCTACTGCTCTAGTGGAGGGTTAGGGTTACTGACATGATGCCAACAGCAGTAAATCCAAACTTAACAGTCTTAAAAGTGTCCCTCGAGGAAAACTACACACAACACATCACAGACCTCCATGTTTTAATTTAACTTGAACATACATCTCACTGTAAGTGACAAGGCTTTTCACTCTTTCACTTGTCTGAGAATGTGTGCGCCATTTGGTTGTTTATTACAAAAATAGGATGTGCTCCTAATTGTCATACTCATTATATAAAATGCAATTTACAGCAAGCCACATCCTCCTGACCTTTATATAGACCTAGCCTTATTACCAAGATCAGCCGGATCCAATCTATTGCTTACGACTCAATTAGTCTGCATGGCATCAAGGCTTTCTGAGACATCAAACACTTCAGTTTCTCCCATAAAAACTGGAGTGGAAAAAATAAATTCCACTAAAAAAAAAATAAAAAAAAATGCAGCAACATGTGCATCACAGGGTCTGGGATGAAAAACAGATTTTGTTACAACCTTTGAATTTTCATTCTCTGAATCACTGAATGAATCACAAAGCAAGGGATACATTTACAAAGGGAGAGGGTGAGTATGTGTGTATGGGCATTAGGAGGTTATTAGAAGAGAACGAAGGAGAGTGGGGGAGGCAGTGAGGAGTGATGAGAGAAAGGAGGAAGAAAGGAAAGGGAGGAGACAGAAGCAAGAGTCACAGGGACAGAGAGATGAGGGGATAATGAGAAGGCAGGCAGGAAGTATGAAAAACAGAAAGAACGGGAGGAGAGGAGATGGGGCCAGGTTTTGGAGTGAAGGTCCAGGTGGCAAATCAGAGCGGAGCAGAGACCAAAGGATCAGTACTCTGCTCCGCTCTGCTCTGCTCTGCCTGGGCAACAATCACAGCAACAGGAAGCCCAGCCCTGCCCGGGCAAGCAGCAACCAGTGCACACATGCAAAGGCACTGAGCGCGCACAGACACACACAGACACAAGTGGAAAAAGTAGACTACCTGACACAAGTACAAGAACTGCTTCTTAAAACGTGTGTGACTAAAATTAATTTATGTTGAAAGCTTCAAGTTTTAGTAACAAGAACCTCTTTTTGAAAACTACTGTCAGTATTAACAGTTAATGTTCATTACATTTACTGTAATATTAATATAAGTGATCAACTGATTCCTCTCCAGTTCAGGGTTGTATCAGACAAATGTGCACGAGTGATGAAATTAAAATGATAAGAAGGCACACTTATTTATTGGTTACTATTAATCCTTCAACAGAAAACTAAAACTTGCACTGGGCAACTACTACTACCAAAAACAAACATAACAGCTTCTTAAATATGGATATTTTCTGTTTTTTTTAGTCCTCCATCTTTAATATCAAAGATATTTGAAGGTTCATAGAGTTTGACATTTTTTACCAGTTTGAATTCAATATTGTTATGAAGCAGCCGGCTTCACGATAGCCAACACACCAGAAAAATGAATTGACGCCATCTGACCCTTTTCCACTTCATGTTTTATAGAGTGCAACAAGCTGCTGTGTATCAAGGAAATATGACATAACCTGAGAGCAGCTATGCAGCTTTTAAAAGATGTATTGCCTGATTGATCCGCTACATAAAAGAAGAAAAAAAAAAGAATGAAGAGGATGGGATTGTTTGTGTGAAGTGAGACGTGAAAGAACTTTGAGAATGAACAGAGCAGAAAGCGAGACACACACAGTTTACATAACTGAAGAACATATAGTAAAAGGAGGAAGTAGCGCTGCAACATGAGATAACCTTAGCTTTACTTTCCATAGCCTGAGCAAACCATCAGCGCAATCAAGGTAAAACAAGAGAGGCGTCTGCAGCTACATCGCAACAAAGCTCGGCTGGTGTCTATTCCAGATATACACCACCAGTAACGGACACACGTTTCTTTTTGAATGCATGCCCAACATTTAAACCTGTGATGTAATGATATGCCAACACTGCAAAAGGCAAAGCTATGGGGCTATAACAACCTTTAAACCTCCATGTTTGGCATTTAGTATGCTCTTATCCAGAATGGCTTTAGGATATAAATACAGTACAGCCTGTTGTTTTTTTTCTTCTTCTGAAAACTACCTTTTACTTAAAGAAAGCAAGAGGGACATGAAGACTTATCTTTTGCATTGCATAATGTTTTATTGTCATGCATGTAGGCAAACAACAATAAAGGTGCATAGCGTTTTTTTGTTTTGGTCTGAGTATTTTCTAGCTCAGTCCTGCATTCCCACAACAATGCAGGCTCCGACACAACACAATGCTGCTATTCTTAAGACACAGAAATAAAGCCTTGCTGCTTTTGGGGCCATTTCCTGTGGTCTGGGAATGGAGAGGCAGGTTGGGAAAACTCAAATCACAAAGTACAATCAAGGACTAGAAGACAAAATCTGGTGGAAACTATATAACAGATTCCCCCATCAGTACTATAAAATGTGTTGTTAACATTGAAAGGAAACAGCTTACAACACACACTGCTACTACTCTAAGTCTGTACTTACAAATACAGCAAAATATAAAAGTGTTGTAGCCTGATAAACAGACTAAACTGATTTGTTTAAATCCCTGCAAAAAAAGAAAATTGAGATGTGTGCAGCGATTCAGAGGTCTGGAAAGAGGTTGTGAGTTTTGTAAATGAAAAACTCAAAATAACCTGGTTAAAGGCTCTAACAAGCATTCTTCCAGCTGTCTGGTATCCTACTAATGACTAATACAAAATGTCTATGTACAGTCTGCAGCCTATCATTATCCCTCAAAGACAGACCCTGGCATGTTGAGGAAATACTAAAATATAGGGCTTCCACAGACATAATGACAGACAAAAAAAAAGGAGAAGTTGAGTTTTGGCTTTGGTTGGATGTGTGAGTTGTATGAGGAGGAGAGACTCAGTGAATGAGGTCAGTGCCGACTGTCAGGCATCACAGACACTGTAGGCCTCATTACTAATAAAATACAATGCACAATAAGACATATATACCTGAATGATTAATCAATTATTAAAATACATTTTCTATCTACTAAAAATGTGACGGGAGGGGGTCGAATGATGAAAGTCAAGTTAAAAATCAAACACTAAAAGAGGAGTAAAAACTTTCGAGTCTTAGCAATATAAACACTGGCTGTGCATATTACAGAGCATTAAATACGCATACACTAAATGACTAAACAGTTTAAGTGCGTTTCTAAGCTACAAAGCCACTAAAAAAGGACTCAAACTTATTTCTGGAACCCTTAAACACAGGCTTGGTTTACTGAAAGGTTGAAAGCAACTATCCACCATTCACAACCGAGTCCAGTCAAATCAATACAATTCAGCCAAACTCAAGCAAGACTCAAACGTTCGAGCTGCGAGTACGACAGACGTCTCTCTGAAATCCACAAGCACTTTATGAATGAGTCATCCCTACTTGTGACACGTTTCAGATTCTTTGTGAATTGTGACAATATTTAAGATGTGAGATATGTATTCAATATATTATGTGTGTGTGAGTGTGTGCGTGTATGCGTGTGTGTGTGTGTGTGTGTGTGTGTGTAGGGGGGAGGGGGGGTGTAATTGATGCCTTCAGTCACTCTGATCCGCTGTGAATCATCTGCAGCCATCTGACTTCCTGGAAGGCTAATTCAGGAGTTATAAACTTTTCCACATTGGGACTCATGAGGAGTCAATTGAGTTTCAGTGTTAGTACTTATAAAGTACAACTTTCTATCTGTCCAAGAATCCTGTTTTGGTATCTACTCTGCAGGGATAAGCAAATGCTGTGCTTATGTTGGGAGTAAACTCATGTGACATTATGTATTTTGCTGCCACATGCGTGAGAAATCTGTACTTTCACTTCAACTTTGACGTGACTCCCATTTCTGCAAAACGCACACACAGAGGAACAAACACACAAACCAAACTATCTGCACCCGTGAATCCTGGAAAAAACTTCTCACGACTAAAAAACCATTCAGGGTGTGTTCCTTTTCTAAACTTTGACTGGAAAAGTTAGAAAAGAAAAACAAACTCTTGACCTCATCCTACATCCTCCAATGTGTACACATACACACACACACACACACACATCCCATTAATGTATTGCAACTGCACAGCCAACAAACACACGTTTTAAGCAACATCCTCGTACTGCTGCAGCAAAAATGGGCCTGTAATCAACATTTTTCCATCAACAAGAACAGGGGCACATTGGGGTAAAGACATGCAAGTACATACACACACACACACACACACACACACACACAGTCTGTAATTATTGCTGCTTTGGGAAAAAAACAAAAACAAAAAAAAAGCCACAAACACACACATGTGTCCCCTGAACACTTGCATGAATGCATGTACACTCATGCAAAAACATAAGCCCTTTGTATGCGTTTTGCGTGTGTATGTGTGTGTTTGACGTGACAATCCACAGTTAAGTCTTAGATTTCAGGCTCAGCTGTTTGGGTGGGCGAGTGTCGTGCAAGTCACATCACACATACACACGCTGCTCAAAAAACACGTGTTTTATGTTGTAGAAGGTCCCCATTGTCACCAGAAAAAGAGCTTTCTTTCTCTTCCATATTTCTGCCTAATTTGTCTCTTCCTTTTTTTGTCCATCAGTCTTGTTTAGCAGATTCCTGCTGTCTGCCTGCCAAATAATCTCCCACAGCTCCTCACTTCCGCTCTTTCTCCTTTCCCTCCTCTCCTCTGGCGGCCGATAAAATCTCAATTAAATGACATGAAACCACGACATTGTCTGATCCACGGCTGATGGTCGAGGCTGCAGACTCCACTACTTTTTTGCAGTTGCGTGTGTGCACATGTGTACACCAATACATTGCAAAAAAAAAAATTACTTTTCCAAGATGTCGTCCAGGACATAGTTTTCTTTCAAGGAAAGATGTTTCAGACAGTTTCTAGGACAATATTGTGTTGCAGTGTGTAAAATCCCCAACCAAATAATCCTGTCATATCATAACCATACTGAGCAAGTGTCATCACCCTCTCTAGGGAGAGATTTTTCAAATGGTCAAAGAATTTATGATTTATGACTTGCATGCATAAATTCAACAGAGTAAAAGAGAAGTGAAGACAGCTAAAATATCCAACTGCCAGAAACCTGGGACATCTGCAGGAAGTCAACACTATTCTCAAATCCATCAGAAAACAACGCCGAACCTTTGAGTCGTAGTCGACCTCTTGTCTGAGGTTGACAGTTACACCTGTCTGCTATAAAAAAAACATTATGAGTGTTACTTCCCCATCCTAGAGGCATATTTTTCTGCCCTTTGTACTTCAATGACTCAATGTGTAACAACTGTCACACACACACACACACACACACACACGTGAATGAAAAAATGAAAAAGGGCCAACTCAGCCCGTATCTATTATTGAACTACAAACATGACACACCTGGTAATATGACATAGCTGCTAACGTGTGGGCCATATGACAACAATATAATATATGATGACAGAGGTGTTTGCCATACTCTAGCTTTCCCTGTAATATCTATAGGTATGATAATGGCTTGTAATATTTCACAGATAAACAGTTTGTCAATTGTTTTACAGAAAAAACGTTGGCAGCCCAAGAATATTTTCGACACATGTCAACAAAAGTTTGACGTCATTTAGTTTTTTCCTCCAAAAATTTCCAGATTCATCTCAGGGAACAGCACATGTATAAAGTTAAAGGCTTGTTAACTCAAACAGAATGGCAGCCATGTGTGAAAGTCAAATAAACAGTACGACTCTGTGTATATTCCAGCCCCTCAGCAACAGATAATTGTGGCACTGAAGACATTGCTGACAGGCCAAGACTGTTGGTACCAAACTACAGCTCATTCAAGGGTTTAGCCGTGTTGGTCAACTAACACTGGATGGACTGGTTATCTCATGAATCGACAATGCCGCGGCTCTCTCCAAGTTGGACTCAGAGGCTTGTTGTGTTACTGTAATGGAAGCAGGCTGGCAGATGGAGGAGAGACGGACCTCCCAAGAATATTTCTGACCTTCGGGAGACACTGTGTGGATATTGTGATATGAAGGATTTTTAGGATTGTATCCTCATCCCCTCCACAGTTCTATTAATCTTGTAAGACTGGTCAGAAAAATTTGAAAAACAGCCACAACTTCGAACCTGCTGCCTCAAGAGTTTCTAAGCAAACAACTGAAAGAGAGAGAGAGATGAATATCTTCCAGTACACAAACCTGTATTTATCCACACACACACACACACACTGGACATAAATAGGAGTGAATCCCCTTCCAAAACACACACACACACCAAAATTACTGTTTTGATTTACTGCTACAATACACTGGGTTGTGAAACCAAGTGGCTGCTTCCCACTTGTTCCGTTTCTGCATCCAGAAGTCATGAGGGGTGACCACATGACGTCACATACGTGCATTAACTGCCGCAAACAGCATAAACATCGCATTTCAACTGCACAATATCACCAATATCTTAGCCGCTTATGTGAGGCATATTATGACAGTAGAGGTGAGTTAGGGGTTTTTTTTTTTTTGGCTCAAAGTTTTTATCATGTATAGATGATATAGGTTGGGTTCTATATTGCGTCATTACCATGGTGACCACCAAAATATTTGCGACAAAATTACATTGAGTGAAGTAAATAAACTTAAAAGGTACTAAAAAAAATGTCTGGTGCACATCTTTTGAGAGGCCAAGCAGCTCACAGAGAGTAAAGTTTGCTAACTGGTGTGACAGGACTTTGTTTTTAAAAGAAAACTTTACTCTTTGGGCACAAAAGTCTGCGCCAAAACCACCGACCCGGAGCCCCACGAGAGGCAGAGCCCTTTAAATTTCACACGAGCACAATTCTCGACGATTATTACTGAAGAAAAAACTTTTTTTTTTTTTTTTGGACGGAAGCTATGCCGACATTTAGGGATTATCTCCCATGTGGTTGCGTTAAGAGTTCAAAAGCACTTTGACATAACAAAAAGGTAATAAAAGCTGACACGAGCTCAGGCTCCACAACATACTTACGTTCTCCGTTATCTCGGATGGGCACCCACCGCAGCACGACGACAAACCAACAGGTTGGACTTCGCATAACGGAAATGTGTTGAGAAGCATCTAAAGTAACTCAAAATGACGTCGTCGAGGAGCAAAAGAGAGTGGACATGAGAGGAGAAGCTGCGCGCTGAAAAGCTCGTGGCTTTCTGTCTCATTGTGAGTGCACGCGATGGTTCCTCCGCTAAAAAAAAAAAAAAAAAAATAGAGGAAAAAAAAAACTTTCAGGCAACGAACTTGACGCGGAAAAAAAGTGGCGACTCCTCATTTCCGCTTGTCAAAAATATGCGGCGGTCCAAAGCAGTGTCAAGGTGGAGGTAATTCACAAGGTTGCTTCCGACATGGACATTGTTTTTCAAAATAAAAGACGCATAGGTGCCTGTGAATAAATACATTTTTTTTTTAATGTTGTAAAAAACACTATTTAAAAACACAATTTTAGTTAAGTAAAATTATTATTACTATCATTATCCCTTATTGGATTGATCTTTTTTTTGACTTTGTCTAGTTGTAACTTTGTAGAAGGCCCCATTGTCACCAGAAAAATGCATTGCTTTTCTATAAAACATCCAGTTAAAACACATTGCCTCATCTGATTCCACTCTAGGCTGAGCTGTATTCAATTTGGATTAAAAAAGACACTGTTCAATGTCTATATGTCTATACGCATATAATCTTGTCAAAGCAGTTGTCTGTTTTCTTTCTTAATCCTCATTTTAATGCACAGCTGTGACTTATTGTAGCTGATGCAATTCATTTATGTATAGTATTTGGCATTTATCAAGCACCAGAGTATTAAGAATAGTCCATAATGTCACAGATCATTTATAAACATTTCCTGTATCTCATGACAAGATATTGCTTAATGAATGCTTGCTTGTCAGTGTGGTCCTGTGACTTTAATAGCTCAGTAATAAACATTTTGTCATAATTTCTCAAAAGGTGCAAATTCTTTGTCCAAATTACCTCTTAATTTGGTAGACAAGCAAATTTTGCTTTGGTTAACCTGATGTTAGTCTAATCTAATATGTGCTTGTATGTAAATCCAAGCAGATAGAGGGCTGTGAATAGATTTAAGTTTATTATTTATCCATTTCTATATTACTTAAAACATATACTTCCTTATATACAGTATACATGAAGTGATACTCGTTCCTTCTCTGCTGTTTAAACGTGTTTTTTTATATTGAAATGACTAGACAGGAAGTAGCTCCTGTATTCTCTGAGCTGTCTGCAGTCAGTATCCTCCTAATGGACGAGTACGGTATGTGCAAGATGCCGAAAGTATCTATCAGGGCTCTCCAACAAAGAGTCAGCCTGTTCAGATACTGTACATTTGGTTTAGTAGCTGTAATCTGCAGATATCCGTCACTGCTTTAACAGTTTGGTATCCTACATTATATATATATTATATATATATATATATATATATATATATATATATATATTATATATATACACATACATATATCAACCAACCACATGCTGCCTTGTGCCCTTAAGTGATTATGATAACATTTCATAACATTAAGTACTACTTCTTATCATGAAACGGGATACCTGGAAAACTCTTAATAGTGTCTGATTGCCCTGAAGTTGAGTTTGTTTGAGACCCGTTTAAAATTGTTGCACAGCGACACCTGGTGAGAGATGAGGTGAACTGCACCAATAATCTGCCACGCTGTTTCAGTCTTTAAAACAAAGACCAAACCAGAAGTCTAAAAATGTCTTGTTGCAAACTTTAGCAAAAAATAAAGACAACACATTTTGTAAATAAAAGTAGAAGAATAAATAAATGCTCATAATGTTGCATTAACATTTATTAAGTGGTTTACAGCAAAAGCGTAATCAACAAACATGTTTCAAAGGTAAACGTATCGGGACAATGTGTTACTGGTTAATCAAAATGGTACCCATAAAGTGTTCAATAACAATAATAAAGTCATGTAATTTAGTGGCAACACAGACAAATAGCTCTTTGTGCATTCAGGTTGCATTCATCATTAGGCTCTCTTGAATAGAGATACATACAATTATGATTTATATGGTTCATCTGACACATTCACAATTTTCTTTTAATATTGTTGTAAAAACTCGTCACTTGTAATTACAATAACCATCTCCTAGAGTCTGTAAAATTGGCACTAAAACAACAAGCTTTGATACTGCTGAAAAACACAATCCACAATGTACTGCTGTCTCCTACATTTTCATTCATGTACAAATCATTAAATGATAGCGCTGTGCATTGATGCAGACTGAAACAACTGAGCCTTTGTGGAAAAGTCATTGCACTGAGATCTGTCTTTGGTAAGAAAGAAAGATAGAAAGGAAAAAACTATACGGTTAAAAAAAAAAAGAAGGAAAAGACAAACCTATGGTAATGGTTTCATGTGCAGTAACAAAATTATAAAAAGATAACATAAGGCACATATGAAACAAAACATGTAAATGCTATATGATTGAAGACAGAAATACAGCGTGTGCAGTCATTTTTAAAAACGGGACATTTTGCAGACTGCTGGTGTTAACTTCCAACATGGAAGAGTAATTACTACAAACCAAGAGGTTAGATGTTCACAGACAGTATGCAGTTACAGTCAGTAACATTCAGGTTAATCAGCTGTAACAAACAAACCAACACGGTGATCAGATGTAGTTGATTCGACTGCATGATGACGAAATTATTAGCAAATTACGAGTAAAACTGTTAAATCCTGTAAGTTCAAAAAATAAAATAAAAAAACACAATCTTCTATTATGAAATACAAGAATGTCAAGCACTCCTATGACACGGCATCATCTGGCCACTAGCTAACAAAAGCTAAAAATACCAGGGTGTGCTGCTCTGAGCGAGACATCCAGCTCCCACTACGGTCCCCAGCGACTGTGGAGGAGAGGCTCTGTCATTAGCAACCACAAGGCCTCCGGGGTGAGATGTGCCCTGGTGGAGTACGGAGGAGGATCTAGACTAATTTTCCCCCACACCGCTTCGTAGCCCAAGAGTATCGTTTCTCTAAAACTTCACAGATTAAAATGATCTTAAAAGTTTGGCAAGGTTTAAAAGTTATAGGAAACTCGATATGTCAATTCCTAACTTGAAAGCCATTAATTGTCTCAATGCCATTTTCATTTTGATTGTATAAATGTCAACAACTGTGCAGACGGCTTCCCTGCTGGTTTGTGTCGTTTTATTTCTATCATTTCTCTTCCGTTGTTCGAACACTCGTATCTGAACAGTCTTGACTTGTTTCGTCACTAACAGGAGAAAGCTCAGTCTTCACCAAACAGGCGCATCAATCATACAGCTGCAGGATTTTCACCACTGTAAACTTAGTTTACCGTGTCACCATAGCAACCTTAGCCATGTTGATTTGCTTTAGCACGTTATTCATGTGGCCATCATCGTTTCATTTGCATATAGCAGAAACACTCTTTCACTATTCCCGCCTTTTCTCTTTCATCAGAGAAAAAGACAGTTATTGTTTGTTTTCAGTTATTTTTTTAGAGGTTTTTATAGCTTTTAAGAAATGTATAAAATAATTGAAAAAGTATATTTAGAGGCGGCAAGACGGTAAGAAAAGTCTTAAAATTGGCAATGTAATGGTAGAACAGTTAATTTTTTCTAAATATATTTCAAATGCCTTTCGTTTTGTTGGAAAAACTGATGATTTTTCAAGTGTCTCAAGATTACTACTTTAACTTGTTTATTCTTAACATATTTATTTGTCCTTGGCAAATGACACTCTGCAAATCAGTGGAAGATAATTTGTGTTTTCTTACATTTGCCTGGATTGAATGGTCATTAGTGTTAAGACAAAGTGATTCCCCTGTGCCAGACAAGGTCTGGAATCAACACTTTTTTTTTTTTAAGTAACTCTTGATTGATGATAAGACTGCAATTTGCAATTAAGTCTGTATTTTCTCTACTTTCTGTCAGATTCTGTGTAATATTGCAAAATGCTTAGAGAAGGAATGACATAGCTGTGGAAAAAGGAATGATCCATCTCTGTCAGTTTACTGGCTCTGCAGCCACTGCACTCTCAGTTCCTCCACCTCTCTGCCATACCAGTCATGGAGCTTGGAGAAGCAGCCAGTGCCGGGGCAGACAGGGCTCTCCAGAGACGCTCCTCTTCTCCTGGGTGGCACTGGTGGAGCCCTCGCCCCATCAGCCCCATAACCAATCACACTGTTGTTCCCAGAGTCTGCGCTGGCTTCCCAGGCCACACAGGAGGATGCTCCCTCAACAAAGCCATTAGCCAAGGCAACTTGTGGTTTGCTCCATGCGACGCCATTCTCCTTGGAACATCCAGACAAGAGCTGGACTTCATCCTGGAGGTTCTTCTGAGCAGAGGAGGGGCCTGATGATGATGATGATGACAAGGAAGATGAGGATGATGAAGAAGAAGATGCTCCAGACTTTGATCTTGACACCTGGCTTCGCCTGGAGGACTTTGACCTGCCCTGCAGGCCTCCTACTCCAACACCAATGCAGCCACTTCCTGCAGCCTCGTGGATCTCCTCTAGCTGCCTCTCCAGCTCCTTCACCACCAGCCTCATGTAGTCAAAACTGGCCCTTGACAAGGCTTTCACCCACGACTCCATGGCTGCTTGGTTCTCAGCGGCCATCTTGTACACCCGGGCTTTGGCACAATCAAACTTAATGGCAAAGGCAAACTCCTCGGCTGACTCGCACAGCTCTACAGTGCATCCTTCAAGGACGATGACACCGATTGGCTCACGGCTGTCGCGCTCCTCGAAGTAGAAGAGCATGTTGCCCTTCAGGACGAACCAGCGCCGGTGATAGGCAGTGTTGCGCTCACCCTTTTTGAACAGGAAGCCTGTTTTGTCCGGTGGTGAGTCACAGGTGGCGTAGTGCGCCACACTGCGTTCGTTCAGCTTCATCTTCACTCCTCCTCCTTTTCCACAGTGGATTCTTTATTCATCTGAAGGGCAATATAAAAAAACACAGGGTTTATTGGTTAGCTCACAGTCAATGATTATACTTTACTATATCCGTCTCTGCTGAAAGAAAAGATCTTTGCACTCAGGGAAACATGACTAGTTTATTGATATGGTAGTAATAATCAGGAAATAATTATAATAATTTATATTCAGTAGGCAAGTACTCTATTTGCTCTACTCTTGTTACAAGGAAGTCACAGCACAGAGTCAGGTACAAATAAAAGAGATTGTTGCAGATGCTTGCCAACCTTACATCCTCTAGTCACCCTGGGACATTTTACCTGTCAAAGTACAAGTGCGCTGACTGGAATATGCAAGTATAGAAGAAATACACTATAAGCCTACAAATACAGGCCAACCGAGAAGCCTGACTTATACAACAGGGTGAAATTCATGAGTTATTTACTGTGCAATCACATGTGCAACTGTAAACTAAGGCTTAGACCTTCCCTCTGTGTCAACAACAACTTATCCACATCTAATCTGGCCTTCAAAAAGGAAGTATTTAGGTTAAACACTTCTAACACGTCTAATTTATAACCTGACTAACTTGTTTGCATTGTAGCTTTTACAGAAGTCAGTGGTGCAAGCATGTAAAGTATATTTACTTACGTGTCTTTCTCATATCCAGCTGACATCCACTCCTCTCCTCCCATCACATCTGGAGCTCATAACCTAACATGTCTTCATTTTCTCACGAATAACAAATGAGGCCTGAAAAAAAAAAATAAATAAATAAAATAAAGTGTCATGCGTTACACACTTAAAACAGCCATTTACATCGAGTCTGAGTGGAAATGACGGCTACGTGAGAAGTCAACGTATGACCAAAAAACACGTTGTGACAGATGAGCTGGTTTTTCCACATCTGTGAGCTAATCGTGGTTTACAGACAGTGAATCAGTCTCCTCCTCGATCACAAGATTTTGACACATCAGCAATTTGTGGGAAATTTATCTCTGGCTACAGTAACAGTTTCAGCAGAAATAATTAAAAAAAAAACATAAAAAAAAAAAACAAGAATAAGACCGCAAACGCCTGTAAAACACGTCTCTCTCTGTGACAACTAGCTTAACGCATTTAGCCACTTTGCTGAATACAAATGTGCATCAGCGTCAGCAGTTTGAGTCCACAGAAACTAACGTTAGCTAACCGCTGTACACTGACGGTAAGTTAAATTATCACGACGTCGATAACGTAACTATCTTATTCATTACCTGATAGCGATAATATGCTCCCTTCAGTCAGCCAGATAACAATAATCTCAGTCGTTGTTTATTTATGTTTTTCTTTTTATCCCTCTCTTTTTTCTTTCTTTTTTCCTTCGCGTCTTCCCTGTCACGTGACCAAGGCAGAGCGCGCTTGTTATGGCAAACGCAGCCATCTCGACTGGGCGGAGTCGTTAACACAGCTCATACCTACATGCAGTCCTAGTGATACGCTTTCCTCCGGATGAGCAGTAAAATAAAACAGGCATACCCCTTACTTGTCCTTGGAAAGGAGGCATTTGGTTGCTGCTGCAGCCTGCTGGAAAACAGCTGCATGGCTGGACCATGGATGCTCCGTCTCACAAAGCATATGCAGACTAACTACACTCTTTTATTAATAACAACAACACAATGGAATAAGTGTTTTAGCATATTAAAGATCTCCTCTAACATGTTTTACAATATATAAAAATACTCTAATATATTAAAAAATTATTTGTATCTGATATGCCCCCCCCCCCCCAAAAAAAAACTATTAAAAAAAAAAAAAAAAATCTAAAACAGTTAACTAATTAAAAATTATGTTTTCCTAAAATGTTGCCTCCCCTCATGAATGTTAATGGGATGGACAAAAAATTAGGAACAAACATCCAACTGAAGGAACAAAAAGATGTTTTTCGAGTGGAGGGGGATTTTTAAAATATATAAATACAAATATAAAAAATACCCTGCTTAGAATAAATAAATTGTCTCTGAAATTAAACTAGTTTAAATTTTATTAAATTCTCATTGGAAAATCCAGAATTTATGTATAAGTATATATTGTTCATATCAAAAGTTTAACCGTTGGACATAAGATGTGTCCTACTTCACTGAAAAGTTAATTTTCAGTCTATGTGCGCTGGAGGCTTCAAGTTTCCACACCACACTTGTGTAAATTGAATATAGGCGCTTGTAGGTACACGTCTTAAACTGAGATTTAAGACGAGCACAGAGAAACTTTCCTCCTGCAGCAGATTAATGTGAAAACATCCTTCTAGTGTTAAACTTTGCACGTCATTCTGCATAGTGAAGCTCAAACATCACAGCCAGGTAACTATAAAAAAAATACAAGGGGAGAGGGGCCTTTAAACATTTACTCTTTAACCTTTATTTTTCTCTTTATCACCCCATATATTTCGCCTGACTTCCAAATGCGAAAAAGGAGTTAGTGGAACATAACTAAGCACACCTTGCAGTAAAATATTCATACTTTGGAAAGTCTCCAAATTCACACTGTAAATTTGCTCAAATCCTCCTGTGCCTGCCGTGTAACTCCTGTACGACTACGGTAATATATATCAATCCCTGTCAGGAATTATGGCGCAAATTGTTTTTATGTGACCTCACATTTTATAAAGAAAGATATTTCCAGGAAAAATAGGGAGACTTTGACTTTGGAGACAGTAAAAATATTTGAATCTTTGTGTATCTGTAATGAGACTTCTCTAGAACATAAATATCCCTGTCAGGAATTATGATGTATTTTTATATGACATAAACTTTCATTAAGGAAGACACTTCAATGTACATAACTTTTACTTAGGAACGTTTCCAAATGGACACAGTATAAATGATGCATTCTTTGTGTACTTGTACTCAATGATATTTATATAATTTTTAGATTTTATTTATTTATTTGACAGGTGCTCATTAATCAACAGAGGAAAACTAGCTGTAAATAAGGCAGAGTTTCCCTAAAAGGTTAAATTTTATTTGTTGTTTCAGCCAACAACAGCACAGCAAAAGTTCTATGGAAAATATGAAATATATGTGAACATGTGTGGGCATGTTTGTCAGGGATGCTTTGGTAATGGGGTCAGATTAACCCACCCTGCTCTTCCCACTGTTTGTGCACTGTGCATGCATGTACTCTGTTTCCCCCGAGTACCCCTTCAGTTTAACCCTAACCCTGGATGTGGACATTAAACATTTTCATAATGCTTTTTTTTTTTTTAAAAAACACCATATTTTTGATGTTATAAACTTTACCTCGAATTATGTAACTATAGCAGCTGAGCGTGTTGCAGTCAGGTTAATTTGCTCAGTCACATCATCTGCTCCACTCCCAGATAACCCCAAACATCTAGTAAAAACTATATAAAAAAGAAGAAGACTAGACAAACATATTCATCTATCAGGACTCTTTCTGCTACTAGGGGATGGAGATTTTGCTAACGGTGTGGATAGCTTCCCGCCTCATATCTTCGACTGAATATACACTATTTAAACACATTAACAGAAGTAATGGAGGTATTGAAACCAGATTTCTGAAGAGTTTATCTACAAGACGAGGCCACAAAATTAGGTAAAAATACAGGAATAAGGCGCCTATGAATTCAAGTATTTTGGGGGTTTTTTTCTTCAGCAATGATGCTGCTACTAATACAACCATAGTATTCTCGTTCTACTATTTCACATCGGGTGTTTTGCTCAATGGTATCAAGGGAGCGAGTTACAAATGTGCTTTTCTCATGCTCACTTTCTCAGGAGAACCCGTGACCTATGTCATCTTGGCCGCCACAGCCTAACTGTTCTGACACTGTCTTTCATTTTCATGGCACTGAGCTGCTGGCAGTGGACTGTGTTATAATATGTATGACCGTGACAAGTCACTATGAACTCATTAGAATATCTTCTGGAGACAGCTGATGGCCTTTAGCACCGCCAGTCTGCTATCTCATCACACTAATCTTCAATTAACTGATGCAGCTGCTGATGCCATTTAATGTATTTTTCCTTTCTGAAAGGTTTACTTGCACTGCTTTTTGGTAACTTTGATTAAGTGCGATGCTCGTGCAGTTGGTTCAGTTTCCTCTATTTGACTCACAGTTCACAGTCTTGACATTCTAAAAGATTCATTTGCAAGAGCACAGTTTATGATAAAGTGTGCAGATGTAAAATCAACACTTTAAATTATATTGTCCAGTCCATAAAAAAAAATACGCAGCCACACAACCAACATTAAGTGCAAAGTGTTTACTTCTCACAAATTATTTTCCAACAGTTTGTGGACACACACAACAGAATATCGCTTAAAACCGTTTGAGACGTCTCAATCTTCCTTGACTCTTGATTAATCCAGAGTTTGGTTATGGATTCAGTCTGTGTACAGTGAGAACAAAAAGGTGGAGTTTACGAGTGTGGTGCCTCCAGTCTAAATGTGGAGAAAGGCTGTGTGCATCAAATCAATCTATTACACTCCAGCCCACATCTCTCTCCCTTTTATTGATCCAAAATGGCCCATGGATATTTGTCCACCACTATATATTAATATTCTTCCTTTTTATTTGATTACCAATGCATTGTTGGCCTAAAAAAAAGTGGTAAAAACCCAGGACATGTCAGGTTTTCCAGTGGCTGCAGGCAGAAGTAACCCGATGGACATCATATGAGAACATAAAAATGACATATTTCTTAACTCTGTAGCATAGAGCAGAGCACCCCAACAGAGCCTCTCCACATAAATACATAGAAAAACACAGTGATGGCAGGACAAAGTGAAGAGTCAGTCATGCATTCATTCAGCCTCATGCCTCCTGTCTGATAAAGCACAACTAGGTATTTGGTTTAGGCCATTTATATACTCCACATTACGTTTTCTCTCTCACAGTACTACTTACTTTGTAAAGTTTCTTAAAATGATGATACTGAAGCACTTCTTTCCATCCATACAAACACTATGCTGTTGCTATATATAAATAACTCATCCTGCTTTGCCCTGCTGAAATGCACGTACCTCGAGGGAATGACAGCTTTCGTCAGAATCTCTCAGTCATCCAACACAATATCAAAAATATCATCTCTTTAAATGTTAAAGTCTCTGTAGAAAAATGCCTGAAATATATATATATATATATATATAGAGAGAGAGAGAGATATCAAACACGTATATATGTATATTTGTATACAAAAAAAATTTGATGCAAATTATTATTTCTTCGAGGATCCTTTAAAGCTGTAAATATGCCACACTGAACTGTATCTCTGCATGTTATTGTGAAAAAAAAAAAAAAAACATAGCTTGCACGTAGAATTTGATGTACAGTGAACATGTTTGGACACAGATCAGTGACCACATCGTCAAGTTCAAACCACTAGTCTTTCCACAACTGCACTGTGTATGTTAATGTGCATATGGCACATGCTGTACCGATACATACATAATATTTTCTCCTTATCTGCAGTCCAGCAGAGCAGTGTTTTGCTCACAGGCAGAGCTGTCAGGCTCCCAAGACACAAACAATTACAATTCTTAAAAGGCAAATTCTATCGGTTGAGTGGAGCTATTGATTTCCATCTGAGTATGCACAGAGCAAAAGTCTGTGTAGACATCAATCAAATACTGGCTGACATCAGTTCACCTCAACTTCTCTATATCTCTATAAGTAAACATGCATCTCTCCTTCTCCTTCAGACTTTCAGCAGCTTTATCACCTTTAATTCAATTCGATTTCTATGTAACAAAAATATCATCTCCACAACTATAAATTCATCCTGTATCCACTCGCATACGGGGGACTGCCCTTTCTCTTTTACCAGTCTCACAATAATATTTCCACAACTGTGCCTGGATGTCATTCAGTGCTCAAAATTCAGCGTATGAATTTGTCTAGAAGATCTTGTCTCCTGTTGGTTGAGAGCCATTAGCGCTTCCAAAGTAAGGCTGACGCTCGGCCTCCTCCGTCTGTGATCAACTGGGGTCGATCAATGTATGAAACAAACATCCCGTCCACTTGTATCTCAAGGATCTCAGTGGGCCCTGCAGAGGAAAAATAGGAAACACATTAGTGGGGATATCAGATAGCACAGAGAAGAGCCACTTGACAGAGCAGACACAGCACTGACAGTCACTTTTCACAGAGAAAAATGAAAGTATACCAAGGTATCATTGTCCACATGCACGCACTCATACACACACACACAAGTGATCAAAGTTAATAGGACTGAACCGTCTGTCATTTTCCTCTCGATAAAAAAAGCCTTCCTTTTTGTGAAAACACAATTGCCTAGCCTCATGGCTCCACTTAAATAGCTGTCATCGTTTTGTTTCTTAGTGTGATTCAATGAGCAGAAGACCTCATTTGGGTCATTGTGGCTCTTTCAAAGCTGATCCTGTTATCCTGAGATATTGTTTACCTTCCCTGAGTAAGGTGCAGCTGATGCCTCTTTTAACTTTTAACAATCTGCAAAGGAGCGTGACATTCTCAGATTAAGTTTGCATCACCACCAAAGCTTAAAGTTGCACTGAGCCATCTCAAGCCCTTTGACTCTTTCTCACACACATTGCTCCATGTGCTCATTCATGCCCTTTTGCACTCTCATACTTTACATTAAAAGACGTGTATATGTATCACTTTAACATTAAAATGTATGCACATGAGTGTGCACACATATTTTGCCAGGACACACGCACATGCCCACTCACTTTCCCACATCATGACTTTGTCTGAGTCACAGATAAAGCAGCATCAAGATGAGTCAGTACCCATGCCTAATGTGCACCAGTTTTACTTTTGAATGCTCTGGATTTTTGGCAATGTAGGTCATGTCTATTTTGTATTTTAATGAACTTTGCATATAGTATCCCCATTACAGATGTAATATCTCTGACATGCAAACCCACAATTATTTGGCTATCTCTTTAAAAAAAAATGTTTTCCTCATAACATTTTCATTTTCAATGGCTCTAATAAAATGTAGTTGATTGAGGGAAATGAAATGATGCATGCAGAATGGAGATGAGCAAATAGACAACTGTGTCTCTTGGCAGACTATCACCACTGACAAAGAAACAACAGCTAATTAATATTCACTGGCAAAATGTGTCTCACTCTGACACATTTATTGAGTTTTATTGAATGCTGCACAAGTTGGAAAATGGGAAGAAGACAATACAGTCAGGACACTATGTGACTATTGTGTTATAAGACAACAAATGAGAGTAACAAATTAGGCATTCAGCTCCATGAGTTTGAATTAATTACGTAAGCAGCAGGTTCAATCATTTACCCCATGACATGAGGTGTTGCACTTATGACGTGGGCAGAACGTGGGGTTGAGACTGAAAACACACAACCTTGCGTGTTTTCTAATAAATGACTGAGTAGCCAAGGCTACTCAGTCATTTATTAGTGCGTAACGAGTAGGAGTAGATGTTTTTCAACCCTGGAAGGTCATTTGTAATTCAAAGGTGTGAAGTGAAGGATGCAGGGGCTGCTGCAGCTCTGGAAAGAAAAAAGTCTGTAAACTCTGATTAAACATACAAACAAAACGCTGCCAAAGATGTTCGCTGTACTAAGTGTCAGATATGTTTTAATGATAGCAGCCCCACCCACATGTTTATAGAGATAGCCTACATGTGCACAGAGAGATTGTTATGCATACAGCTGCTGTTGAGTGGGAGTGAAGCATCATCTAAAGGGAGAGAAAGAAAGAAATGAAGAAAGAGTGAGAGTTAGAGAGAGAGAGAGAAAGAGAGACAGAGATAGAGAGAGAGAGAGAGAGAGAGAGAGTAAAAGAGCGAGGTGGGCTATGAACTAGCTGTGAGCTCTGAGCTGTAGGGAGTAGGTCAGTCCAATTGAGTCAGTCCTGACTCACGATGGAGGCGGTAAAGATCCACCTCCTCCCTGCCCATTACAACTCCATCCTCAAGCCTGCAGCAGTGGAACTCAGATAGCCATTAAAAAAACGGTGGAAAAACTCCTACAACCATGGTAAGAGGAGCAGTGTTTCTGTGTAACAGGAACAATCTCATGGATGGATTAAACAATGAACATTAAATTCAAACTTAAAGGCCCATTTTTGCATTCGATTCTATAAGATCAGCTCTCCCACTTCCTGCTGTGGGTGCCATTAACATATGCACATTAGTGTCTTTCCTTCCCATCACAAGTATGATGCGGCTGATTAAACTGTTTTATGGAGAATAATGATAATTAAATGAATATTAATGTCATATTGTAATAGATATAAAACTAAATAAATAAAAATACCTGATGATGGTCGGATAAACCAAAACGTTGTGATCATTTTCATGTCACATTTAGGTGTGCAGAGAATTTATTTCAATACATATAAAAATTAAATTTGTTAGTTCCATGTGTTAAAAGCTTTCTAGTGGAGATTAAAAATTGGATATGTGGGATTTCTTCTCCTGGCCTCTCATACAGTGCCTCACTTGACATCACATATCTTTAAGTTTGGCTTTTGACCTTGTGTACCGAAAGATGGCACCTAATGTTTGGTCAGATTTGTAATACTTTACAAATGTGTGCATTTTTCTTAAAAGAAAACACTAAGCAAAATAGAGGTCAAATGACTAATCGATTAATTGAACAAATCAAATACAGGCTACATTGCATCATGCAAATATAAAAAGCTGCTTGTGTGCTGCAGCGAATTTTACATGCACTTCAGTCGGAAAGTAAAAGCAAAAAACAAATCTAGTAATCAAACCTTTATATATAACTACGCAGGGCCCGTCTCTGGGTTGTAGCGTGTGGTCAACAGCAGGATGTCTTGTCAGGCTTCAGTGCTGTCGTCATTGGTCACTAAAGTGTGATAAATAAATACCTGGATAAATATCTTACAGAAAGAACACAGTAGTTAGGAGCAAATTTTGAATAAAATTAACCCAGAAATAACTAGAAATGAAATAAATTATACATGCAAGTATTATGCAAACATACAAGTCCTCAAAAGTCCTGGTCAAAAGAAAGTAGAGGGAAGGAACATGCACAAGGAAAAGTAATATTAAAAACAAAGTGCAGAAGCCATTACTTTTTCGTTGTGTTTCCTTAATCATGTAATTCTTATTCCACAGTGTCAGTTTCCTTGGTTCAATGAATAGTGCATTAGTTAGTGTGGCAGTACTACTGTACCCCTATGAGCTGCATCTATTGATGATACTAGCTGTACTCCATTCTGTAGCACGCTGCTCTGTGTCAAACTCATTAGGATCCATTAATACAAGGTAAATACAGTGAATGTTCTACACTGAGAACAATCATCTTGAAGACAAACATACATCCACATATGCTCTAACAAAGGAGTAAACACAGTTCAGCCTTCGCTCAATTACTTTCTCTTTCTTCTTCTCTTTCTCTCTCTGCCTTTCTCTATCACACATGTCCCCCCCTCCCCCACCGTGTGTGTCTTGTCCACACTTTTTTTTTCCCCCTTCTCTGCCCTTAACCCCCATCCTTACTCTCGTTTTTCTCATGGCTAAATATCCACTGATCCTTAATCCAGAGGTTGATTTTAGATTGTAAGGCCAGAAAGGTCACGCATTGGTCTTAGTCATCAGTGTGTGCGCTACTTCATACACTGATTTTCTCAGCCTTATCCTCCAAGCTTCTCACTCCCACAACCTTAACACAGACATAAAGTATATTATACTCTCTCTCCCTCTCACATGCATATATAATCAAAATACAGTACATGCTGTATATAAAAAAATACTGTATATGTCACACACCTGCAATCTTAGAACATAAAATGTCCTACGTTTCATTCTCTTTCCTTATTCCCTGTCTCTTGCTATTTGTTTATCATAAAAAAAATATGTGCAGCAGCAGTTCAGAGCTTTGTCAAGGCTAATGTCGGTACAAAGGCTGTCTGAGGCAGTGCTGTTATCTCCTGTAGTCTAATCTGGCTAATTAAGGGCATTGCTGGGAGGAAGGTGCTACTATTCTCATCCAACTCCGGGGTATGCTGTCTCCCCAAGTCTGCCAAACTGAAATGTGCTTTTACACACACCTATGCACACACACACACACACAGACATGTGCACGCAGTCCGCACATTCACAGCACACCAGCTTTAATAAATATACCTCTTAATTAATAAGAGCTAATAAAACTAACTGCTCATATAGACTGAGATGGTATGATATTACCGTGGATTGATATTCCCTTAAGGAAATAAAGGCCAGCATGTTTCCTGCCTCATTATTCTGTACTTAAAGGGTAGAATTCATTAACTTACTGTTCATTTAGTCTCATAGATATCACAGTAAATAATAGCGGCGGTCTGTGCAAATGGGGGTAGAGTTGCTGAACATTAATTTTATCGGAAAATGTAGATCATTTTATTAGAATTTGCCACAAATCAAAATGTCACTTTTGTCATCTCTCTCTTCCCCAGCCCACCATGTCACTGTAGTGATTTTCTCTTGCTTCTTTTACTCCTACGGTCTAACACGTCAGCAAAATGTGACATGCAGACACAAGAGGTGATGAATGAAGAGGAAGTATGAACTCACTATCCTGCCTCTCGACCTTAACTGTTCATCTAGACAGGTTTGGTATAGATGGCACTTTTTAAGTACTGTGCATACAGCGTATACTGTATGTGTGATGGCAGTGATATTTTTTTTCTTCCCATTCACATGATGAGAAAGCATGTCCAGACTTTTGACTGGTACTGCATGTGTCAGCGTATGGGAAGATCTTTATGGCTTTGGATGAAATCTAGGAGAAGCAGGTTTTCTTGTTTCATCCAGAGGGACATGAATTAATCAGAGCTGCTCTCTGAAAAGAACTTCTTTAGTTTGAGACTCGTTAGTACCAGAGAGCTTCCAGATAGACACAGATACAATTTAGTTTTAGTGTTGTCAGCAATGTCTTGTGAAATTTTAAAGTCCGTGTACATTTTGCAGTCACTGCTCACTACCGACAAAACATCACACTCCGCACACATACGCCTACGCATGCACCCACAAATATATACACACACATGAATATACATAAACACATAAAACTTGCATGCAGACAGATATGAGTCAGTGCACACATGCAGTTGCTCTTTTGTTCCTCTCCTTCTCTTCCTAACAAACAAACTTATACATGCACAAACACTCACTGCTTCTTCCTGATCTCTCTGTGCGTACGTCTCAGAGACCGCGAGGATGCCTTTCTCTCTATTCCACTCATTTTCTGCATTCTTTTGTTTTCCTATTCCCCAATCCTTTCTCTCTCTGTTTGGATAATCCAAAGTTCATTTTTTGAGTAGAAAGCGCTCATAAAGTAGAAAACACTATGAATGATTCAAGAATGTTTAAGTTAGACAGAACAAGGGGTTCGCTGTCAAACTGTGGTTGTGGTTGATTTGCGTAGGATTGTTTTCTGGGGCTTGAGGGAAGTCGGATGAGGAGGCACACAAGGTGGAGGAGTGTTTGCCTTCGGCGGGAAACTGTGGCTGACTGAGAGGCCTCCGTTTTCCAACATTAGTTCATGGGGAAGAGGATGAGGAGGAGGAGAGGAGGAAGACGAGCAGCAGTGCACAGGGCTGAGCCTCAAGTCATTCAGCTCAGCCTGTAGGTGTAGTTCTGTGTCGTCTACATCGTATTGGAGGTCACAGTCTGGGCAGTAGCCGTGGTACTGGACCTTCTCACTGAAACGGACACGCTCCCTCTCACGAGGCTCCCTGCTGGGGGCCTTAGGGCATTTGTTCTTTTCATGGCGGAGAAGAGGCATGGGTCTGGGTAATGTAGGAACAAGCCCCGACTCAGGAATCCCACTGTCACTAGAAATGAAACACGGCATGGAGGAGAATAACTCCCTGTTTGGTTTCAACGGGAAGACACCACCGTTCCTCAATAGAGACCCGTTAGCCTTGGATATATTCCCTGATAAAACTAAAGTTGGGTGAGGCAGATTCCTAATGTTGTGATCCTCAGCTCTCATCGGAGTAAGTCTGGGTGGGGGTAAGGGTGGGTGGGGTTTCTTGAGTACAGTCAGGACTGCCAGAGGGTTGACAGGGACTGGCGTGATGGGTGCAGGTTTGAAAATGCAGTCATCGGGGAAGAGTTTCATCTTCTCCAGGCTGGAAGCGGTGGTGGTGGTGGTGGTGGAGCTTGAGCTGGAGTTGAGCGTGTCTGTCTTAGAGCTGTCTGTCAGTCCGTCCTCCTCCAGTTGCAGGTCACAGGTCAAGGTGTCAATATCATGAACAACCTGGTGACAAGAGGAAGTGTCACTAAGATAGCTGAGGTCAGGAATAATAAACAATGTGGCATGAGAGAAATAACTTATTTACAACAACTTGAAAAAAACCCCCATCAACACTTGTAACTAGAAACAGAAAAATGATCCAGATTAAAGACTGAAGGGCGAGAAAAAGAGGAAGATGAAAAATGTGTTGGTATAAGGAGTTGATGTCTATATCTCCTCCAGTTCCTAATTAATGAATTGAAAAACCTCACTATATAAAATTTAAAGAAGATACACTTTGATTTAAGAGATTGATTTATGAGATTAAAGACTGATTTAGATATCACTATGACAACCACACCAGGGAAAAAAAAGAAATATCACTACAATTTATGGGAACAGCCATGAGCCTGCCAGACTCCGACTTAAGTGATATACTGCAACAATCCCATGCACCATCACAACTGAGAGAAGTGACAATGCCAACCATATCCTGCAAGCCAAGACACAAAAAACTATCATTTATAATACAAATCTAGTGCTGCGAATGAATGAAATAGATATCATACTAGCACATATAGCAAAGGAGTGCAAATGGGAAAGGATACAGATATGAAAAATTAAATAAACTGTTGTCAGTTGGGAAAAGTCAGCATAAATGTTTGTCATAGTTTCCTGAAAGTGGGCAAGTTAGAGATTGATGAGATTTTCAACCACAGAGCGGATAACTAAATATAATATAAATGCTATGAGATATTTCTAGTAACAATACAGAATTCACCATGGTTTGAGTTAAATGCAATCGAATAACATCGCTATGACTGAGAGGACATTTTTACAAACAGGAGAGGACATGGAAAATAACATCAGGACTTTTCTCTCTCAAGCAGCACAGTGAGAGAGAGCAAGCAAACACTGTATCAGTGGCAGTGGTGCAACGATGTACCACAAGGAGATTTAAGAAATGCACTATGACAGAATATTTTTTCTGAGAAGGGAACAGGAGCAAATAGAGAACAGTTTAAATATATGAATGAATTAGCAATCTCGAACTGAGGGGGTGATTTATGAATACAATACAAAGCAGACTATTACAGTAATTGTATAGTCAAAGAAAATAGTAAGTATATTCTACTCAGTGCAGTAGAAATTAATATTAGATTCAAAGATTGTTCTTTTGTCCTCCAAGAGGAAATTTGTTTTCAGTCCGTATATTGAAATATTCAAGAACCAATACTGGTTCGTTGGCGCTTTACATGTACAAAGGCAACGCAGAATACTGGTAATAATGTGAGATAAAACATACATACAGGACATACTGTACAGACATCTGTGAATGTTCATATTAAATATCCACTACTCAATATGCACCAAGGCTGACAAAGGACTGAGCATACATAGTGTACAGTGCTATCCTTAGACAGTATACTATGTAAAACACCTCTGTTTATTGTCTCTGATTGCATTCCATGTATGTACGTAAAGCAGTGTGGACACATCTATGGAAATAAAACAACTTTCTCCTCACAGTTACCCACGGAAACATTAGCATGGGGGATTAAATTGAAAAAATCAATTTAATGGACCAAATAGTGAAATGAATGAAAAATCCACGTTCTTCAGTTGTTTTCAGAAGCGTGCCTTTGGAGAGGAGATCATATGTGGTTCTCTTTGCTTGGTGTGGGGTTTTTATTATTTTGATTCCTAGAACTGAGATCTTGGACATTTTATTACTGGCTGCCTGACCACTGAGGATTCAGCACTCGACTACAGTGAGTCTGTAGGAAGTCAAATAAAAGTCGTACACACTTAAGTTCACAGTACGGTGACCTGAAACAGCTGAAATAACAAAAGGACAAAAACTCACCAGAAAGGAAAGTTAATGTACTTTTGCGATGCATTCATAAAATAATTATGACAATAGCAACATGCTTCTGTTGGTTTTTGCATTAGTAATGTTCATCTCAGAGTACCCAGTATATTAGGCCACTGTAAACAACATTACTATCATCTAAGGGTTTGAAATACATGTGAAAAACAGTGGCTTGAGAAAAAGTTGAAGATAAGATATCGACAGAGCGAGAGGGAGAGTTAAAAAAAAGAAAGAAAAAAAGACAGAAGGCCAGGGAGGAGTAAGCAATGGAGCTAAACGCTCCATGTAGTCTTTAAATGGATAATTTGTTTGGACACACACAAGAGGTAATACCAGTATCCCAGTGTGCAGCCCCTGCTGTAGGCCAGGCAGCTTCAGTGGCTATGCCAAGCATCTGGGCAGGGTCCCTCATCAGAGCCAGGCTCAGCTCCAGCCCTGTCTGTGAGTTATAACAGATAACTACATTTCAAATGGATTATACCCCAAACACCGGCTTTGATAGTAACACCCCCTTGAGGTATGTGTTTAGTGTGTGTGGTGTCACAATAACTGATCTTCTATACAATTTCTTACAAAGAAAACCCCCACAATGGACAGATTAAAACCCCTTCTTGTTTTTATTTATCTCTGGAGCCTGCTGTGAGACGCTGTAAACGACTGAAAAAAACACAAAAGAAGTCTAATTCAGCTCAAGTTGCAAAAACACAGTAAAGGGAGCAGAGAGGCGGAAGGAGACAGATGCTGTGCCGGTTACCCATCCATAATGTAGGAACCAGAGGCCGTACGCAATGGGGTTTTATTAGAATGACAGCCTGTCATGTTAGGGTGAGAGGTTCAGCGCAGCAGGCTGCATGCGGAGTTTGTGGCCGGTGGAGGAATGTAAACATAAAAGCAGGTTAGACTGCAGGTTATTGCAACTGAGGTAAGCAGCATGAGGATTCAGTGATTGCTGTTTAAACAAAAAAATGAAATGAAAGAAAACATGCCTCTGTACACAGGGAGGCACTGCTAAGATACAGAACAACTTGCTGCTGTAAATAAAATCACATTATGTCTACATATGATCCTTGAATCCTTCAGAGACATCCTGTCCACCTGCACTCACTTCTATTCAACACCCCTGTCTCTGCATCACTGAGATTTGAATAGCCAACCAGACAGTTCTAAGAGTTTTGATCTTTAACAAGGACTCTGTGGAGAGAGATAGAAAGAGAGAGAAAGCAGACAACAATAGATAAAGAAAGGATGAAGATGAGTGGCTGTGATAAATACGACATGAATGTTTAACAAAGACGGCGATAGGTGAAGATGAAGTAATGAAGAGACACAAAGAGAGTTTGAGAGAGATGAAAAGTAAAACTACTCTATTATTTGGCAGGAGATCATTCGCAGCAAATAACAGTCGGCATTAAGATGACGAAACGCAATGCAAAAAGCGCCTTCCTGGTTGAACCAACTTGCCCATTAAATATTAATTGTGATTACATTTTTCTCACTTTCAACGAAGCCTGTGAGTCAGGGTGAAGCTGTCCTGTCATTTCACAGCCCATATCCTCCTGTGTGCCAAATGTCTTTCACGTTGGAGGGATAATGATCACATACATTAGTGGGCAGGGGGGGGGGGGGAGCACAATCTGTATGTTTGTGTGTCAGCTGTCATAGCCTAATCCAGGCCCCAGTGAGGTGGATATTTCACCCTTTCCATCTCCTCCTGTCAGACAAGGATGTTTAGAAAGAGCATCCTCAAACCAAGCCTGCACAAATAACACAGGATAACACACATGGCAATGACTAGTGCTTATATGTAAGGTGTTGCATGGTGTATCTTGTTCATTTTTTTTTTACCTCTTTGAGCTCTTTGGCTACATCCTTGAGGTCTCCCAGGATGGTTTCCAAATTCTCCACGATTGTCTTGATCTCCTTTTTCACTTTTACTTTGGAGACTACTCCTTCAGCCTCCGCATCTGGTGTCCCTGACATTCTTCAGTTGGTGGCACAGTCCGTCTCGTGAAGGATCGTTAAGTCAAATCCTTGTGTTGCCACGCTGCCACTCTGCCAACGCATTTTTTCTTTTGGTTGTTGTTGTTGTTGTTGTCCTCTGCTTCCTTCACTTTTGCACCTAAATTTACGGTCAGGACGGTGCGAAGCGGCGCACTATATCTACCACTAGGCATGCGCAATAACGCGTAACACAAAAAATATGGGTTATGTCAAAATATTGTTTCATAGCCAACTGTGTGTCGAGACGGTCCACGGGGTCCACATGTGTGTGTGTGTGTGTGTGTGTGTGTGTTTTGCACCTTACACGTTCATGTCCAAAAACAACAACAACAAAAAATGACGTTCCTCTGATATCCTTTACGTGGAGAGAGCGCTAAATTCAACATTATATAAATATATATATATATATATTAAAAAAAATAAATGTTAGTCACGGACACGTTAGACGCTTTAGTGAATGAAAAGAGTACACAAGCAGCTTATCCAAACCGTTACACCGCCGGTCGTTAACATAATGGTCCATAATCCTCTGGCATCGACCAAATGGTAATACACTCCTCCTTTTTTCTCAAATATACGGTTCTGGTAATGATATACCCAGGAAAGCTGCCAAGGAACGACACCCCAGAGGCTCTTTCCCCCGAAAAACACCGCGTCAGTTTCATCCTGTCTCCATCTCTCAGCCTCCTCGGAGAGTCTGAGCAGCAACGTCCGTCCGGGAGCAGGTGATGCTCTCTCTCTCTCTCTCTCTTTCTCTCTCTCTCTCTCTCTCTCTCTCTCTCTCTCTCTCTCTCTCTCTCTCTCTATCTCTCTCTCTCTGTGTGTCTCAATTTCAATTCAATTTAATCAATATGTTATATTGGCGTGAATGTAACAAAGACACTATTGCCAAAGGGTCCAGTAAGGCTAATAATGAGATTAAAGAAAAGGAAAAAAGGTATAATTCTGATCAAGAAAGTAGCAGAAAACAATGAACACTTTGCGGTGTGTGTGTGTGTGTGTGTGTGTGTGTGTGTGTGTGTGGTCCAGCCATTCATTACGTTGTGGGGACGTAAATCTGTTTACAGTCATGTTGTGGGGACTCGACTCCCTTATAGAGACAAAAAGTAAGTCCCCTTAATCTAAGACATTGATTTTAGGGTTTAAGACTTGGGTTAAAGTTAAGGTAAGTTTATATTAAGGTTATATTAAGGTTAGAGTTAGACATGTGGTGGTTATGCTTAAAGTTAGGATAAGTCTCCAGGAAATGAATGTAAGTCAAGAGAGAAGGAAGAGATGGAAATCCAACATATGTATGTGTGTGTGTGTGTGTGTGTGTGTGAGAGAGAGACAGAGAGAGAGAGAGAGAGAGAGAGAGAGAGAGAGAGAGAGAGAGAGAGAGAGAGAGAGTTCATTATGTAGAATAATGCTTTCTAGTGTCTGCACGAGTTTGACACTAGAAAGCTGTTTTCACATCCATCTGCTGAAAGTTTCCCTGTGCTCACTGAGCCAATCCTGGCCTAATATTCAACCTACATAATCGTGACATGGAAACTTGAAGCCTCCAGTGCACACATATACTGTGAAATGGACTCTACAGTGAAGTAGGAGGAGGACATCTTGTGTTCATCAGTTAAACCTTTGATGAAGGCCAAGGAGTAGGTGCTATGTTAAGGATTTGAAGTTTTTTTTTGCAGGATATATATATGAGACACAAATTATCATTCAAAGTAGAGCATTTTACATACATCTTAAAACATACAGTAGGATGTTAATCCATTGACCCAGTGTCTTTGTGAGGGAGGGAGGTTTAATTTCCACTTTACTAAAATGCATTTTCCCCCAGTTGCGAGGGAAATTAAGTGCTTAATTACTTAATTTCAATGGGTTCAAGTCTAGGATTCACACTTTAGCATCCAGTGGATTGTGGGATATTCTTTTGCTTGCGGAGGTGCTTTTAGTAATATATTTCCAAAACTCTACAATCATTGCACGATGGCAGATCATATGTAAAAGGTGATATATCATTGTTAAATTTGTGTAGCTTATAAATGATTAAAAATACTCCACCCACAGAGCCCCAATATGCCTTTTCCCACTGCAGTCATTGTGACACAATAATTGCAGGAAACACACAGGTGCAATCAATAACATTAATCATGGCTGTATTCTCTTTAATTTTGCCACTTCCTGCTTCCTGGTATTTTGTATGCTTGGTCACCGGTTCTTCTTACTCCAACACTTATGTGGAGCTGAGTCATCAAGAATTTAATTAGATACACCTGCACTTTTCTGCTAAAACTGAAAATGTCTGGTGTGAACGTGAAATGAATATTAGAGATTTCAGTGAAATGTTATGTTGTTTTTTCACATGTTATTCCTCTTGGACAGTGGGCAATATGTTGGCACATGTTGACTACTAATCTTTCATTTGAACCCCTGACTGATGTTTTAGACAGATTTGAAACACTGAACTATTGTGAAGGTTTAACACAAGTTTATGAATTTGTAATGAAATAAAATGTATATATAATATGTTGAAGCATGAGGCTCATAAATAGCTAATGTAATTCAAACAATGAATAACAATCACTTTACTGAAGTAATAAAATATTAAGACTATCTGTGAAAACTCAGCACTGGTGATAACAGGGTTAATAAAATCCTGGTTTCTGATTGGTCATTGCGGAGACCGCCCCCTACGTTATTGCGGAAGTGGAACTTTGTCGAAGTTCACCCTGCTGACTGACTCTGGAAACCACTGTTTCTCTTGTAATTGCCACTGTGCTTGTGCCCGGTCATAGCTCAGAATCAGACATTAACATCTTACAGGGATGTCTTTGTCATTTGAAGGAAGAGTCGTGCTTGTCACCGGGGCTGGAGGAGGTAAAATCGCCGTGCAAACGTAACTGAGCGTTAGTTGTATATGTACGATAAAATGGATTTTGTAACGTTAGCTACGAATGCTAACCTGCTTGTTGCGGAGATTGTATATATATATGTATATATATGTATGTATGTATGTGAGCCAAATTGCAATGAAATGGCTCGTATTTCATTGTGTAAGCTGTATTAGCAGGTTATGCTATTTTTTGGTTGCTAAAACTGAGCTATTCGAGCTGCGTCGAATAAGCGTAAGAAGTAAACAAATCTTAATACACCCTGACGAGTCCTCTGAAAACATTAAAACACCATAGATATTAACAATGCAACATGTATTGAAATTAATTTGACTAACAACAGACATTTGCCAGCTTTTTGAAGAACATTGGGATCAAAGTACGATGAAAGTGTGTGAAAGGGCACATGCAGCAACTCCACGACAGACTCACTAATGAGTGTGTGTTGTTATGTTAAAATAAATCTAAGCATTTTACTCATGTCTTTCCCCCCCCTCCACAGGCCTTGGCAAAGAATATGCACTGGCTTTTGCTGAAAGAGGTGCCTCAGTTGTAGGTAAATAAATGATCTTCATTTTAAATTGCTTATACTGTTACTGGAGCAGGTGTAGTGGATGTGATCTCATGCAGCTTCTCCTGGTTTATATATATGCTAACAGTAACAGCAGCAGTGATCTTAGTTTGCAGTTTGAGAGCTTGAGTAAAAACCTACAGATTCCTGCTCCTGCATTGTACACTGATCCAGTATGTCTGATTGGTGACTGACCAACAGTAAATACAGTTTCTTTGTCAATATCATTGTGAAAATAAATGACTTCTGCTACCAACTTTCAGTCATTCAGTGTTCATAGTAATGTGTATTTTAATCTTAACTCACTTAATAGATATCCCACACAGTGAGGTATACAGAATTTATATCCAGGGGGGAAAAAAGCACTGCCATCAAATTGGTCCTTGGTATCAGCAAATCCTGAGATGAGGTACCAAAATTGCTATCAGGAGAGAAGAAGTTGAATCAGTGCATCCCTAAATTTAAATGATTTAAAGATTACATTTACCTCAGAAAATGGCATATCCTACAGAAATGTGCATTGTATTGATTGTTACAGTTATAATGTTCTTACTTTACTAGACTCAGCAGTTGCAGATGTAAGCATAAACATTTGCCCTCCCCAAAATACCAACTTTCCCTGCTGCTTGGCCTGAACTTACCCTTGAACTCTGACAAGGAATCAGCTTAGCTACACTGTTCTCCTAACCTAATCACTTGTGGAGAATTGCAGAACTCACCCCATTATTGCTAATCTCTTTCTTCTTGTTGCAATAAAGTGAATGACCTTGGGGCAGACACTAAAGGGGGTGGAAAGAGTTCTGCAGCTGCTGATAAGGTGGTGGAGGAGATAAGAGCAAAGGGAGGCAAGGCTGTGGCAAACTATGGTAAGTGTGGACTAGCCCAACTCTTCTCTCACACATTTATTATCTCTGTTTGTTTCTATCTATCTCTGCATACCTTGTAGTATTTCGCTCATGTAACGGTAGACTCAAAAAGAATATTGATTTCAGCCAGTCTGAATAAGCGTGTATAATAATAATAATCACCGATAAAGTAGTCGGCGAGTGTTGTCGACAGATGTATATCCCTCTCTCATCTCTGTGCACCTTGCATTTGTAAGAAAAAATCATTTTTGAAGAATCACATTTATAATAACTAGCAAAACTGGAACAATAACTAAGATACAGTTATGCAGAACGCTTGATCATTTCATCACTGTCTCTTGTGCACATCCAGATTCTGTAGAAGATGGAGAAAAACTAATCCAAACAGCACTAGATGCATTTGGACGAATAGGTGAGTATTTTATATTTATTATTCAGATCAGCTTATTATTAAATTATCTCAATAAACTGAAATGATAAAATGTTTTTTCGTCTTTTTTTTCTCTTCCAGATATTCTTGTAAACAATGCTGGGTGAGTCATTTCATGTCAATAATCAGATTTTGAGGTTAAATCACATCATCTGTTTTTAGTTTTTAGGCCATTTGATTGCAGTTAGTATATTAATGACTAAAACGCTTTCCTGTTTTTTTTCTTTGCCAAGGATACTTCGTGACCGATCATTTGCCAGGACGAGTGATATAGACTGGGGTAATTAAATTATACCTGATCTTTACTCATTAACTCATTATTTCCTTTTGTTTGGCTCACCTCATCATGAAGACTGTGCCGTCTACCTTATGCTTATGTGAAATAACTACTCTGTGTAATGGCATTTGTTGTGTGTAAATGTTTACTCTGCTATTCCTCCTATCACAGACCTGATTCATAGAGTTCACCTCAGAGGCTCCTTTTTGGTGACCCGTGCTGCCTGGAACCACATGAAAAACCAAAAGTTTGGCAGGTAAGGACCCCAGCTACTAACATTTATTGATGCGAATGAACATTGTGCTCTCTTCTAGCTACAGTATCCTCACCATACAGGCGGTCACTGGACTGTAATCAAGCTTAAATATCAAAGATGCTCAAAATGTTTTTGAGTACTCCACTTTAAGTGAGCACTTGATCATATGCATTTGAGGTATAATGATTATATATATCAGAGCATGTCTGCCATCACATTATTATACATAGGACTTTAGTAACTTGACACAATTTAATATGTATAGACCTATTGGTTTCATAGTGTAAAAAAAAAAATATCTGCATACTTATAAGACATTAAATTATAGGAATATGCAAATCACCAGAGAAAGAAGTAAATTGGTTAATTTGGGTATGCAGAACTTAAGGTTGATCTCTGGATAATTTGAATAGTACTTAAATTGATAATTCTACAAAAAGCATAAAAGACATTGTTGAATTTTAAAAGGCATCCATTGCATCTTGTGCCACTACGTTAACAGGGCCTCGTTTAAAGGCCTCTTTCACTTAAGATTTTGACTTGTCAAACACAGGTGTGACTAATAACATTGACAATGATCGCTATCTAGAGCTGGACAAATTAACGTAATAGATTACACCTCTGCTTCTTCTATGACAAGTAAAAATGTATGCTGCTAAAAGGGCTCATTTAAGTCTCTGTGTTTTTGAATTATAATTTTTCAAAAGAAGGTCACACAAGCAGGTTTGCTCCCATGTTACTTCAGGTAATAGACGCCCTTCCCAAATGCACACAAGCTGTTCGACAGCAATGGGAGAAAACATTAGTTTATGAAAATTAAAGTGACATTTGGAAGAAGTGTCAATACATTAATTTAGTTGCAGTGAATGTAGTTGTTGTATATTATGTATATAGTTTTTCTAATATTCAGAAAATAAGAGGCTGTCAGACCTGAGTATTCAAGAAGCTGTATAATAAAACACAACATACAGTATATTACATCAGATGTTACAAATAAGTGGCTGCAGTGCATCAATTTATTCACTCCCTTTAACATTCAGTGCTTTGGTCACACGGGAGCACTGAGGCCTACTTAGCACCCGTGTAATTGAATCATTAACTTCAGGGCATAACAGTTACCGATTCTAAAGTATTTGATTATTGCTAATCTTCTGGTGGCGTTTGTACTGTACAGTATTGTAATATGGATCACTGTTTTCAGATGACCAGTGAGACGGCGTGTTTCAGAAGTCTTCTACAGTTAATGTAGCATTGGTGCTTAACCTCATTATGTGTGCTTCACTAAAGTGAACTCCCTGTGTGAGATTACTAGCAAAGTGTATTTGCAAGACTGTGCATCTATTTATTTCTGTATATAGATTCTGTTAAATGTTGTATGAGTAAATATTCAAGAAAATGTACTGTTATGCAGCGTGTGTGTGTTTGGAGTGTGGGGGGTGGCGCATCTATGTCATTACTCCATTGCGATGCCTGTCACTTTGCATTAACACTGACTTGTTGCCTTGGGATGTCTGTGGCCAGAATCATCATGACGACTTCAGCTGCAGGCATCTATGGTAACTTTGGCCAGGCCAACTATAGTGCTGCCAAGCTGGGCATGCTGGGTCTGGCAAACACGTTGGCCATCGAGGGACGCAAGTACAACATCCACTCGAACACTATCGCTCCCGTTGCTGGGTCGCGGCTCACAGAGACCGTTATGCCCCCAGGTAGGCAGACGGATAAACCCACCAATATAATTGCATGCAATTGGCGTGTATAACATGTGCTAAATTTTAGGGTGCACACACTTTAATGACAGGCTAAAATGGGGAAAATAGATTTTAACCACAGCTTTTTCTGTGGAGCAGCTGCATAATGTAATGTTGATTTACAAAATTTGAGGCAACAGTGCCTCCGTTTGTCATGCAAATTTGTCATTTAATATTCAAGAGCTGTGTCTTTTTGCTATTCCAACAGCCATGATGAAATCATGTGCTTTAAAAGTTTTAATGTGCCTGCCCTTGATTTTAAACAGGTGGCTATTTTACTATATTTTAATTCACAAAAATGTGAGCAAGTGTGCCAATGAAACATAATTTTTATGTTAAAAACATGTCTTGCTTTGGATACTTATTGTGAGCACAGTGAAATAATGCTCATAATAGCTCATAAACATGATAAAAAAAACCTTTCATTTTCTGTTTTTTACAAATGATCTATTGAGATTATTAAGATTTTTTTTCCCAGCCCACCAAACTGTTTGGAAATTCATATACTTCAGGAACAGCTCTGTTGACAGGGGTATTAAGTAGGAATGGTTTTGTTGCCGTGCTGGTCTACAATCTGTCACGCTGCGCTGTGCCAACTGTCACAGGATGGCCTTACCTTAGTAAATGACTTGGTTCCATATGTTGACTTTCACTGACTCAGGCTTTTCTAAAAACAAGCAAGCCAAAAAAAAAAAAAAAAAAAACATATATAAAAATAAATAAATCTAGCTAAACATTGCAGTGTGCAGTGAAGCAGAGTGCCTGTTCTTTAACCAGATACATACAGATATATTCTACAGACATACAGGGACAACAACATTTATAGGAATCTATTTCATAATATAGTAATTAATATTTACGTAAGGCTCCTATATACAAAAAATCAAATTACGGGTATTTTAGGAATAAACAGCAACTCGTGTCTGTTAGCTCTATAGCAACAGGATGGATGTTTAAAGCATGTCGTTGTCGTATTTTCAAGCTGAGCCACATCACTGTAATACTGAAGCAGAAGCAATTCTTTGCCATTCAGTAAAATTGCGTCAACAAAAGAGCCTCTACTATACATCATTTGTTTGTTTGTTTGTTTAGACCTTGTGGCGTCACTAAAGCCTGAGTATGTTGCTCCCATGGTCCTGTGGCTCTGTCATGAACAATGCCAAGAAAATGGAGGACTGTTCGAGGTATCCTTTCCTTTTTTTTCTCTTCATTGTCTCACTTTAACTGTACTGTAGCTTTGTCTTTATTTTTTTCTTTTGTCCTTGAGAACAGCAATGTACCACTGACATATCCAGTTTTCATAAACAGACTTTTTATTTTTTAAATATATGTGTGCGATGGCTCATGTTTCATCTTCTTTCAGGTTGGTGCAGGCTGGATTGGTAAATGTGAGTACAGAGTGTGCTTTTCCGATGAAATGAAGTATGCATCTATGATGTTCATTAGCCCCTGGTTCACCAGCACTGTATGTGTGTCTCTGTGACTTTCACTATTCAGTGACCTCTTTATTTGTGTGTGTCCATGTGTGTAGTGCGCTGGGAACGTTCACAGGGCCGCATTGTGAGACAGAAGAACCAACCCATGTCTCCCGAGGCTGTCAGAGACCAGTGGGACAAAATCTGTGATTTTACAGACGCTACCAAGCCTTCTAGCGTACAAGGTCAGTAATGCTCAGACAGATAAGGGGCAGTGGTGGCCTAAAGGGTAGACACTGGAAGTTTGTTGGTTCAATCCCCCAAACGGCAGGATAAGTCTGGTCGGGAAAGTCATGCTGAGGTTGTACTGGGTAAAAAAAACAACATACTTTCATACACAATAGCCTACATTCACACACATGCACTCACCTACAAAAGCTGTTTTATAATACATGTCCTGATATTTTTCATTTACAGATGGATCAATACAACCGCTGCTTGAGATGTTGCTAAGCCCGTTTTTCACATTTTGATGTCTTTATTTGAGATTGACTACCCTCCTTGTCACCCTGCTGATCTGCTTTCACACTTGTAGGAATCATGCTGTGTTGAGTCAGAATGATTCAGTGTAGCTACACTGAATGTGATCAGATCCATCTGATGCTTACCAATGGTGAAACCATGCTCACTGTAAAGTTTGTGTTCTTGTCCAGGTTAACTCCCTGATATACTAGCCAGTTATCTCTCATGATAGATGGATAGATGGATGGATGGATGGATGGATGGATGGATGGATGGATAGATGGATGGATGAGATAAACTGTTCACTCATACTGTCACACAGTAAGAAGAAGGTGTTTGATACCGAGGAAAGGTGCATTTCTGTGTGTATTATGAGGCACCTAGCAACTATTTCCATGCGACAGTGTCTGATATTGGTTGAGAGCAATGATATAAAACAAGATAGAAAGTTGTTGAATATTTGATGAGATTCAGTTGGAAATGAATGTAGTGTAAAAGGTGTGTTTAGCCTATTTGGAGTGCATCAGCAGCCATAATTGAAATACTTTAAACATCAAAGGATAAGGCTGGGGATTTTCTATATTTTTCTCACTGTTGAATAAATCTTGTGTGCAGAGCCAAACCGACAGTGAACTCATCCTACTTATATTGTGTGTGTGTGTGTGTGTGTGTGTGTGTGTGTGTGTGTGTGTATTCAAAGCCTGATCTATTGTATTCCTCTGTACCAGTTTCGAACCTTGGTACTGAGGGGCGAATGAACATATCACCCAGTGCATCAGTGTTGCTCATTGGCGTGTTTTCATATTCTCTGAAACTTCGGTAACACGGAGCGAGGATAGGATGGTGTTCAATATCAATCGAGGGGAAAAAAAAAAAATGAAGCTAAGTACAATGTTTAGTATGCACTAGAATAATGTTATTCCTGTAAGGTCTCATGTAGACAAGAGGATGGTAAATGTTGATTATTTTTTTCTCTCCACCTCCGCCATGCCTCTCCACACTCTCAGATGTACATTTGAAGAAAGGGCGGCGGTGTTAACATTAACTGCACGGGGGTGGCAGTCCCACAGGGCACTAGCCGGCCTCATTTGCATGACTTTGTATTGCCTCCTCATTTGTAGCTTATTGCAGTTGCTTATGACTTGTTGCTGCCTCTGTTCTGTAACTGCCTGCCACTGAGTTATGGTAATAAGTGGCTGTGGTCTTCCAAGTCTTGTTGTTTGTTTTGGCTGAATTTACGGAGGTATTCGTGGCTTATTTACAGTCTGTTTTAAGGTTGCATGCAAAATGAGGGCACACAGTCCAATGTGGACTCAGTCTGAAGTACATGTAAACAAGTAATGTTGACATGGAGTACATGGATCTAATATTCATCCATCAGTTTTAAAGCTGCCCTCGATCAGTGTGTGTTAGATTGGTGTGTTAACATCTCACTAGAATTCAATTTGACTTCAACAGTTTACCTTTAGATTAATAACTCTGTCATATTCTTTAGGTTCATTCCTGTAAAAGTGCAGGGTAATACAGTCAGTCTATGGGTGGATTCCCAAGAAGCTCATCTACAGAAGTAAAAACTGTTTGCATATTAAACAACTGTCTTTCCGATCAGTCTGTGGTGTCAGAGATCAAAGATCCATGGTTTTATGAGTTACATTGATGTTATTATCTCATCTGTCATTTCATCTTCCTGTATCTCAGTCTCTTGTTTGGTGTGCTTCCACTCATCTGTTATTTCTCTCTCTCTGTTTCTTTCCAGAGTCGCTACAGTCAGTCATGAGTGTGCTGTCTCGAGTGGAGTCGGAGGACGAAGTCGGAGCGAGTCCAACTGCCACCGCAGCCACCGCATCTTCGGCCTCGGGGATCAATCCTGTGAGTTGAGATGGCTATTGCTGTTTATTTTCCTTGACAATAATACATGTCAGATACAGAATATGCAAAGGAAGAAATTCATAGTTGAAGTGAACATTATCAACACCTACCTACACTTGATCCTTTTCTACCTGCACCGTCTTCCCCCTTTCTACTGTCCTCCTCCTCTTGTCCCTTTTCTTTCGTTATTTTCCGGCCTCTGTAGTTCTTTACCTTATGAAATGTTTTTCCCCACCTCCTGCAGTGTTGTCAGTAGTCGGAGGTTGACAATGACTTCTGAAAAAGCTTTAAACTCTGACTGTTTTCAAACATGGCAACTCATGACTCTTTAATATCGCCTCACTGTACTTTGTCAGGGATGATAATTACCTTTTCAGCAAAGCTCCTACAACATAGATAAGTACTTAGATGTCTCCTGTAAAATACAAAACGGTGACGCGTCAACCCTAATTAGCTTTTAGACAGCAGCTTCGGAGCACAATGGGTGCAGCGACGGTTCCCGGGACGAGCCGCTGTGTTCCCTATCACAGGATCACTAAAGTGAACTGGTGACGGCTCACAAACGGCTGAGTTGGCTAAATAAAACATTGAGCCTCAAGTCTAATTGTATCGTATCAAACAGTTGTAGCATACAGTACTCAGAGTACAACTTAATTTTATTAAGAGATGAATCTAATTTGTAATATGACTTAACCAGAACATTTAATCTAGTAATTTTTTGGAATCTTGTCTGTTAAAATGGGAAACATGGAAATTATTGTTTTTCTGTAAAAATTTAAATATTGTTATCTTAATCTTAATTAAGCCAAAAATGCCGAAAAAGAGGCTGATTTTCTGGTTTTATTTGTCTTCTCTGTAAATAAAGTGAATATCTTTAAATATCTCTCAATTTAAATATGTCAACTGGAGCTTTGTTTTTTTTTTTTTTTTCAAATTTTATATTGACCAAACAAGGATTCAATGAGATAGTGAAAATAATACAGCCTTAATGCATCCCTTTTTATCTTCTGCTGGTATGATAATATCCAGATGCTGACTTTCTGAAATGGCATATGATTCACTTTTGTTGAAATGTCCTCTTTGACATCCCGTGAGACCTCAGCAGTCCTCACTAGCCAGCCTCAATAATAATATCAGTACCTAATGTTAAACGATCTACGTTCCATCTCGGCAGTCATTGTCCTCTCCGCTGAGTCTCTGGTGTGTGTGTGTCTGTGTGTATGTATGTGTATACGTGTGGGTCTGTCTGGACTGGAGAGTCACAATATAGCCTTAAGACAAACATCACCATTGTGTCCTCGGCTGAGTTCACTTGTGTTAAGTGTGTGTAGATTGTATACGTTTGTGTATTGCTACACACATTTATTGCATTTGTGTCTGTGTCCTTGTCATGGTGTGGTGCACATTTTGCTTAAGTTATGCCCCACTGTGCTACCGCTGTGCTTATATTTATTTCATGTCATGCGTTTCTCCAACTGCAGGGAGGTCTAATAATCTTAAATATTTTATGTTATAATAAGATATTTGAAGCGAAATATCAGGGACATTACATCAACTCCAGCAAGCTTTTGCTCTGTGCATTCACAGTATTGTCTCGGTGCAGTGTTTCAAATAATGAGTATAAATGAGCTTACATGTTTTATATTGGCCAATATGTTCGACCCACCCGCCGTGATAACAAGACATGGCTGTAAAAACATTGATCATAGGTCTATACTGTATATACCCAGTTCGATTTTTGGCTTCTGCGATGTTCTGTTAAGGTGTTGCTGCCTATTTTCCGGCTGCTCGTTAGACACAAGTGGAAGCAGCCGTGCTCTGACCACCAGTCAAGTTCAGGATCCGTTTTAAAATGGTGCTGATGACTTGCAAAACTCTGCACGGGCCGTCCCCAAGAGTCCATTTCTGAACTGCTGATTCCTTTTTAATGCATCGAGGTCCCACAGGTCCTCTAATACTAATGACTGCTGATGATTCCACAGATCAAATCAAACTCTAAACTTAGGAGCAACTTCACATACTGTATCAAGGCATTTGTATTCAGAGTGTTGAGCTGTGGATCTTCTTTCTTTTCTCCTCAGGCTGAGGCAGTGGGTCAAAAACTACCACCCACCACGTTCAGCTTCACCCATACCCAGTGCATCCTCTATGCGTTAGGGGTCGGCATGTCCACCAAGGATCCAGACCATCTTAGGTGTGTATTTCTGTGTGTCTATGTGTGTGTGTGTGTGTGTGTGTTACTTGAACTGTCCCCAGGGGTCTGACAAATTAACCTGTGTGAAATTGAACTGAAACAATTGATAATGTCATAGTGCCATATCTTGACCTGCATGAAGAGGAGGGAAAAAAAATAAAAAATAAATAAATAAATAAAACACTGAAATCTATCCAGGCTTGCAAACACTGTTCTGTGCAGCCATCTGTGCTGTTATTTTTATTTGTCTTCAGCTGTAGTCTATTCCTGTGAAAGTGTGATTCTTTTTTCACAGTTCAGTAATATTTTCATGTAGGTTCCTGTATGAAGGCCATTCAGACTTTAGCTGCCTCCCCACCTTCGGGGTCATTCCCTCCCAGGCAGCCATGATGGATGGCGGGCTGACCTCAATCCCTGGACTCAACATAGACTTCACACAGGTTAGAAAACATACGTGTTCATGTCTAAAACGACTGTGTGTGTGTGTGTGAGAATGTTGTTCCCTTTTGTGCAAGTGTGTTGTGACATGGCTGTGTGTACATATCTGTATCCATATGGTGTGTTTCACACAGTCCTGAACATGAGTGGAACAATAATAGTGCACACATTACACACATGAACAAGGCTTTAAAATGTCAAGATTGTATGTGACATCTGTTCTAATGTTCTGTATCAGGTACTACATGGGGAGCAGTATCTGGAGCTTTATAAACCTCTGCCCACCTCAGGTATTTCCTTCAATGTTATTAAATTACATACAATTTATTTACAGAAATTACTGTAAAATAAATACAAAAAAAGGCCATTTAGGCTTGGACCAATCTGAGTTCAATAGAGGAGAGAAAAAAAGGGCATAACGCACATTTCCAGGTCTGTATTTATATATACTATTTGTCTCTAAAAGAATAACACATGATTTACAGTTCAAGGATGATTACGTCCCCTTAAGAACCCACAGGAATAAATCACCATACATTATTTAAGATGGAAGTAAATGGTAAAATACATTTTCAGGAAATCTCACCTCTGAAGCCACTATAGCAGATGTGTTGGACAAAGGATCTGGAGCCGTCATCCTCCTGGATGGTGAGTGTTTTGTTTTTTTTGTTTTTTTTGCCCATCAGGGCGCACAACTTTTCTCATATATGTGTATTTATTTTATATCCATTTGCTTTCATCACTTTAATGTGTCTTTCCTGAAAGTTGCCTCTCAGGCTGAATTAATGAAAGTTAATTTACAGTCTGTGTCTACACGGATTCCCGTAATGGACTGAGAATGGCTCATATTTCTGTTTGACAATTCCATAGAGATGGATAATATTAGAACCACTCTGATCTATAATTAATCTGACTTAAAACAAATAACACGGGCCTGAGGTTCCCCGAGGATTCACTGAAGGAACTTTATTTGATTTCTTTATACACACTAAGGCAGTCGGTTTCTGTAATCCTCCCAGAGTGAAAGCAAAGTTATTCTGGGTGAGAATAACGCGTCACAGTAATGTCCTGCAGAAGCAGACTTGTTTATCTTTATGCTTGGTATTATTATTTTGAATTTAATTTGTTATATTACTTTTTTTAAAGAAAATATTTCTAATCATTACTTATTTAAAAAAGATGTATTGCACAAATTGAAATATAACATTATTGACAACAAATAAAGCTTGATTGATATTAGATAGATAGATAGATGGATAGATAGATACTTTATTAATCCCATTTTTTTTAAAGCTGCTATAGAGAACGGTTGACTATTAACACATCGAGCAGCAACATTTGCAGTTTCAGGCCATCTGGCTATTTACTCTCCTTTTTAGTTGTGTTTTGCTATTCAGGAACTCCTAAGGGAAATATCCAGGCTAGTTACCTACTAAATCCTCTTTTTATTTTTACCATATGACATTTGATGCTTTAGCATCAAATCAAAAACAGTAAGCGAAAAGTAAAAAATCTCCACCGAGCTGAGGGGCAGAGCAGTCTGTTGATGATCTCTGATGAGTTTGTCACTACAAGCAACACCGTTCACATGTGATCCACGTGAATATATAATATAAAAATGGATTATAGTTGCTTTATTTTAAATGCAGGACATTAATTTGTAATGGTAGTGGTAGCAGTGGTATTGTTACTTAAAACGAGTACTTCACTGGAAATAGTAACTCCCATATTTGTGCTGAATTACAGTGAACACCTACAATGGAGATGAGCTGATCTGCTACAACCAGTTTTCAGTGTTTGTCGTTGGAGCTGGAGGGTTTGGAGGAAAAAGAACTTCTGAGAAAGCCAAAGTGTGTATTCCATGTTTTAGTTTACCTGACCGAAACAGAAAATACATAAAGAATAAATGCTGCCTCATGTTTGATTTGTTTTATTTGTGTTTTTATCTCCTCCAGGCTCCTCTGCCTCCACCTAAACGTGCACCAGATGCTGTGGTGATTGATTACACCACAAGAGACCAAGTGAGTGCGCCTGTGTGGTGGGTTTTTTGTCCAACAAATCAGAAGCATTGATGATGTGTGGGCAGAAAAAGGCCATTTATTTTTCATATCCAGCTGCTGCTGAAATAATGATAAAGGTTTAGACAAAATGTGATTGTATGGCAGATCAGCATGCAGCAGAGATGTTGAACAAGGTTTTAAAAGAGGAACACTGACTGTATGATGCAGCAGAAAAATAAAAAGTCGGTAATAAAAAAAACCCCCCAAAAAACCGAGATGGATCCCTTGAGCAATTTAAATCACTGCAAATGTATCACTTCAAAGACGTTCTTATTTTAGGTATGTCCTCTATTCCTTCATGATAATCTGTGTATGAAGAGTTCACAGGTTTATGAATTAGAAATAGACCTAAACAATGTCTGCTTCCCCCGCGGTTACAGGCGGCCTTGTACCGTTTGAGTGGAGACTGGAACCCTCTTCATATAGACCCGAGCTTTGCTGCCATGGGAGGTGAGAGTGCACTTTGAAATCTTTTGTAACGTGAATTGCCAGTTTTGTTTTTTTCCCCCATCAAACGTTATTTGGGGGTAAGGTGTACATTTTTCCCTGGGATTTTATGGTCAAATGATGCTCTTTGCTCAGGCTTCAAGACTCCCATCCTGCATGGCTTGTGCTCATTTGGCTTTGCTGCGAGACATGTCCTCAAGCAGTACGCTGGCAACGACCCCTCCAGATTCAAGGCTATCAAGGTAAGTTTCACCTGTCATACATTATATGGCTCATTGAGCCTCATGCAAGAACCACTTAAAAGACTGAATTTAAATTCAGTTTTTTATTTATTATTTGTGTATTTTGGCCAAAATATTGTCACTCTGACGTGCCTCAGGGTCTTTATTTGTAATGCACCTTTTCATACAGGTTAATACAAATTTAAAGTGCTTTAAGCTGATAAGACAGAACTAAAACAATTTGAGACTAATGCACATTCCTTTTATTATCTGTGACCGTTATATATTCTGGTCATGAAACATTGCTGAATCCTCGGTAGACTTCACAGAAAGAAATAGAGATTTAGGATAGAAGAAGAGAATATGAAAATGCTCCTGCCTGAGGCCCATTGATGTGCAGTTTAGGTTGCACAATGGAGTTTTTCAAATAAATCTGTCCAGCTTAATAGCCAAGTGATTTATCAAGCATTTATCAGGTCTTGCTAAATACAATAAAATCATTTAATTGCAGCGCCATTAACTCCACCACCAATCTCTTCATCTCCTGTTTTTCTCGCTTCAGGTTCGCTTTGTGAAGCCACTGTTGCCGGGCCAGTCACTCCAGACTGAGATGTGGAAGGAAGGCAACAGGATTCACATCCAGTGTAAAGTTAGTACAGGTTACAATGCTCATATCAGATCTGTCATTTCACAGTGCTGCTCTTTAAACTTCTGCATGTGTCGTTCTGATCAATTCCTCTCTTTTCATCATCCAGGTGAAGGAGACGGATGTGGTTGTGCTGTCAGGTGCGTACGTGGATTTACACGGTACATCAGAGGCCTCACCGGAAAATCTTACTCAAGTACGTCCGTCTGAAATGTCTGTCCTCTTCCCGATCCTTTCATCAAATTACTTAATGGGGCCTCGAAGCGTCTCTTCTTTTTTTTTCTTAAACTGCTGTGGATGATTTAGACATTTGATGCAGCTGTGACTTAAAGCTGGACCTCTGAATATCTTAACGGAAACAGTTCTTTGTACCTCGACGCAGGGAGGCGGCGGCCTTCAGAGTGAGCTGGTGTTTGCAGAGATCGGCCGTCGTATTAAAGATATGGGAACAGAGCTGGTGAAGAAGGTGAATGCTGTGTTCGGCTGGGAGATCACCAAAGATGGAAAGAACGCTGCACAATGGAGTAAGAACATTTCACTGCAGGCTGGATGTGTTTCATTCATCTTCTTTATTATTCAGTGTCATTTCAGTGCAAAATACTACAGGTCCCTGAAGCATCTCACTCACGATTTATTGTTGACTCTTTTCCTCCGCTTCCGTCTTAACACATTGTCAGTCAATGCAGCGCTTCACTTAACACTCAGGTCATCAGAGTCTGGACACTTGATTCGCTCCGACACCAGCCTGCGAAACTCAAAGCAGGAGCTGTAAAGTTGACAGCTGAATTTGACCCTGATTGGCATTTTGAGAAAAAGCCGTCGCAGACGCATTCAGTGTTAATGACTAAATAATACCTCCAAACACAAGCGAGTTGAAGAAGCAAAGCAGACAAAACCAACTCTCTCGTTGTTTTTTTTTTTTTGTTTTCTTCTAGCCATTGATCTGAAGAACGGTGGCGGCTCCTTGCATGAAGGCCCTTACAGCGGGAAGGTCGATGTGACCTTCACGGTGTCGGATGAAGACTTCATGGAGGTGGTTCAGGGGAAACTCAACCCTCAGAAGGTAATAAACAAAGACCCCCTTCAGTCCCGATGAACCTGTGTTGATGTGTCATGTTTTAACAAAGGGGTCACAGTATTTGCATGCTTGTACTGTTTTTTTTGTTTGTTTTTTTTCCCCTGCATGTTTCTCCATGTATAAAAGGCCAGATTTATACTGTAACTATATCACAGTATCTTGATAGCTAAAAGACACTGTTGCGTTTTCCCAAACAGATGGTACATTACACAGAAATAATGAGGTTTTTGATAAAAAAAAATATATATATTGCCCATATTTAAAAACACTGTTGTTCCACCGTGTTAAAATCCCTTCTTGTTCATTTTAAAGTGAAAGTTCCTTTGAAGAACCCTCCAAATCTGTAATGACGTCTTCCTTGATCTCATCTTGTCAGATAAAAAAAAAAAAAAAAAAAAGAGTCACTTATCTGTCACAGTTCAGAAAGGACTCAGTGTGGGTAATCAATCGACGCTACTTGTTATGTCTGTGGCATCTCATCTGTCACAGGGAGTGGCCATCACTGTACAGAATTTATATGCGTTCCAGAGCGCTTATTATTGATCTGAGAGGTGTGTGTGTGTGTGTGTGTGTTCTTTATAAAGAGCGTCATCAGACTGCGTTGCTGAAGATCCCTCAGGCAGGGTCTTTTCCAGCCCCTCGGCTGATGAAAGCAGAAGCTGGAGAAAGATTAGTTGGTAGAGTTGAAAAGGACGCTGCTGACTGTCATGAATTTGAGTCGAGGAAGACGCCGTGCATCATCAGTAGTTCAGTAAAAAAAAAAAACTCTGAAACTTATGAATATTCTTTCATTTCATTGTTCTGCTGCCAAAGCAACAGCAGTCGCATATTTTGCCCAAAAGACCTGGCCTGTTGCTTTTTCATCTGTATGAAATGTTAGCCGCAGGCGTCTTTGTCCTATTTTACTCCCCATGTACTTGAAAACGACAAACCAGCAAGAAATCAGAGGAGACGTGTGCTTTCTTATATAAAAAAATATATATATATAAATAGTGTGTCTCAAGTGTGTCTTTGTTGTTTTGCTAGGCGTTCTTCTCTGGCAAGCTGAAGGTTAGAGGGAACATCATGCTGAGTCAGAAGCTGGAGGTCATCCTGAAGGATTACGCCAAGCTGTGAGCCACCTTAGCCAACCATTCAGATGACTTCAGGAACTAACCCACCTACCAACCCCCTCCTTGGGCGCTTTCCATTTGTGCTAATGTGGTCCCTCGCTCGCGCCTCTTTCTCGCGCCTTAGCTCCTCCCAGCGGGGGCGCAAGGGTGAGAGATGCGAGGATGGAGGATTTTTATTCACCATATGAGACTTCTTCACTCACTCCAGCATCATTTTGAGGAGATGGCAGGTCCTTGTGACACGTCACAAATGTTATTTTGTAATTAACATATTTAAGTAAATATTCAGGAGAAAAACACCTGATGATTGCTGTTCCAATACTGATTATAGATCCATGTGCAGTGTCAGGTTAACGCAGAATACGACTGATGGAAATATCACACAATTAAAATCTGTGAATTCCAGGATACAATACCTATGAGGGATCAATAAAAACGTATAAATATACATGTAAAATGTAGGAAATCTGACGTCCTTTACAGGCTCATACTGTAGGAATAACAATAACCTTGACTGTCTCCAACTGAAGGAGTGATGCCACCTGTAAAAAAAAAAAAAGAAACGTTTTGGTGGTTCCTCGGTGCAGGCCTCCTCTATCCTCACCCCTCCGAGATGCATTTAAGGGGATGAAACACCTTCGATGAAGGTGAAACTCGATCAATTTCAGGGTCACAGAGAAGCGAGGACAAGAGGGAAGCATCATTAGAATGGAAAGCACTCTTCATCTCTACTTCTCGTCCTGTTTGTCTCTTTGGAATAGATTCTATGAATTAACTTTCAATAAAGATAAAATGTGCAAAGAGGTCCTTCAAATGGATGGAGGCCGATACGTTTAGAGGAATAGAGGAAGTAATAATTCACTGTAATTCCAGCTGGTTAGAGTTTATTAGTCGGTTCCTTATTGTCCGTCCTTGCCTAAAATTTGCCCTTCAGCTTTACTTAAAGTAATCCATTACTAGGAGAAAAAAAGCGTCGACTACAAAGAGCTAAAATGCTGCTCTCTTCTAACATTGGGTGAATATACAACAGTAAAAGCAGTTTTACGCTCAGACTGTCTAAAGCATTAACTGAGTGATCTGTTATTTCGTTATGAAATTGATACTGTAATCACAGCAGAACCTTAATGAACTGTATAGTAATGTAGAGTTTACCAGTTAATATGAAAATACTGATTCTCACTGAGTACTTTTGTTTGTTTGCTCTTCTATGAAAAGTCGAGAAGAAAAATAATTCTGAATGAAAGCTAATTGCAGTATGTTTAAATCTAAACTATGACTTGACAGTCATTGCTTTTGTCATACATGACTAATATATTGCAGATCAGACCAAATGTCACAAAATGCAACAATATGATCAACAGTTTTCAAAATTACAAAAAAAAATCTGCTTGTTACATCTTTTTTTATTACATTGGTACATTTTCTATATATATAATACATTGATTTACACAATATATTCATTATAAAATTAGAATTATCTGATCAAATTCACATTTGCAAGATTAAAGAATGAAAAAACCTCAACAGATTGAGTTGAATGTGATAATTTAGTTGTTTTATCAGTGAGTTTGTTTATCTACTCAAACCTACGCACACACCCCGACACACCGACGTAGTTCATACTAGACTGTTTGTGGTGCGAGACTTAAAAAGGAAAATAAGTTGTATTTTTTCGGGGGAAAAAAAACACTTGCTTTGATAAAATTTATTTAATTCTCCAGTTACTTTAGGAGTACACATCATTTTCTGTCCACGTTTGTGGCAAAAACTAAAAAATTGCACTATGATTGTTCAGGCCCACATCATGAAATAATGAGAAAAACAAAAAAAAAAAGAAATGGCAACCTGATATGAGAGAGACAGAAAGCAGGAAATAAGATTACATCTGCCTTTTGATAAAGCAGTCTAATCCTAAATATGATCATTTCATAAATATACCTGTGTTTATACAGAATTATATTCTTCATAAAGAGGCTTTTTTGTAATTATCCACTGTTCATCTACTGTATGTCTAGTCATTATGATTATGCAATTATTATGAGACGCCTACTTTATGGATCTATGTATATACATGACTGCAATAAATCTGCTTCATCTAAAAAGGTTTTCCTCAGTTTATCCTCCCTGAATCAAAGCTAATGTACATTTCTTTCCCTACAGCAGCACAACAAGGTTCTCTGGGCAGTTAGCTTTATGGATTATACTCCTTCAGACTAAACAGCTACAGAACAATTTGCATCAACCTCTTCCTTATTTATGTGGAAGACATAATAATAATAATAATAATAAACAGCAACCTAGATCACATTTCCAAGCATGTACTTGAAGGTAATGTGCTGCATATGAATGGTAGAAAATGAGTTCAGGTCTTTACTAAGAAACTGAAAAGCAAAACATTCTGCTAAATAAAATTAAGATTACTTCAAGGCAAACAATATAATTTCCAAGGCAGTTTTTCATCATCATGGTCCATAAGGGAAAATGAATGAGTCAATGAAAAAGAAGTGCGTCGTTGTTGTTGGAATAAAACATTTCCACAACAAAATAGAATTAAAACTTGTTCACCCCCCCCCATCCTCCTCTTCCATTGTCAACAGCAACGATTCCTGCTACATGTTCTGAAGCTTAATATTGAACATTTCAAAAATGCAGCCAGAAAAAAAAAAGAAGGTATTATTCATCATGTCCCATATAACGAGGGGCACTGTCAAATTAAAGCTACTTTGTGCAACTTATAATAATTAATATTATCAGGACCAACGATATTAGTACTGAGCCAGCACGGCAGAAGTAGTTTTTCAGAGATTAAGGACACTTAATAATACCACTGGTTAAATCTAGGCCGTGATTAACAAACACCATACTATATATATATTATATTATTTTTACCAAAGGCTTAACTTGGACTGCTTTATCGACATACAGTTGTGTTGTTATATGCATTACACTACATATAATTTAGCTTAATCTTTATGTGCAAATAGAGAAAGAGAAATGGCGCATTCAGGTAGTCCATAAAAATGAGGAAAAACGCACGTTTACTGTGAGTTCAAGTCACTGACGAGCTTGATTATAGGAATATTTTGACATTTGGGGAAAAAGCTTATTTGTGTCTCCTTATAAGCTCCTTACGAATGTCATCTCATCTCTGGTTAGCATAGGCTAGATTAGCACAAAAACTGGAAACAGGTCAAAAACAAACAAACCTGAAGCTCACTATTTAACACGTTTTGTCTTTTTCTTAAAAATCTGAACAATAGCGAAGTGTAAAAAAACAAAAAAATCCCTGTTTTATGGGAGTATGTGTCTGCTATTTCTTGGCCGGGTATATTTCTTGCCTCTCTGGTTGCCTAGCAACTTCTCATAGTCAAGAAATGTCTCCAACAAATTTTCACTTTTACCCTTTTGAAGAAAATAAACAACAAATGACGTGTTCATTAGTGAGCGTTAGAGGTTGTCGTTTTGTCGTCGTATTGTCTTTGTGCTAAAATATAGTTATTGTTTTGAATTTAATTTGTTTATTTTTATCTCCTTTTTAAAAAAAAAAAATCACAATGTTTCCTGTGTTCAATTCAAGTCAGACTGGAGCAAGGAGCATCAGCCAAATGTTTAAAATATAAAACGTGAAACCAAAAGAGGGATCTGAAGAGAGTTCTAATGGTGAGAAACGCATGAGCCTCTCTGCTTTTCCATTCAAAACGAGATGGCGTTTGCGTTTAAAAATGTATATAATGGAGCACCAGAATGCGCCGGGAATCCATGTTGACCGGATATAATGTGCTTTGTACGATGTCGACTGGCCGTTGTGCTGAACAGGTCCTTACAGTGTTGTGCATTTGTGTGTGATTCACTACATACGCAGTTCACTTTATCACCCGAACACTCGTCAGCAGAGCTTCCACTATTCTAACACTTTACTAATATGAACTACAGAGAGGGTGATGCTGTATTAGACCGCTGCTGCACCTTTAGTCTCTTCTCAGTCCTGCTGCGCCTACAGCTTCAGCTCCTGTGCAAAAAAAAACAAGAAAGAGAAAAAGAAGAGGTCGTCTCCTCCCAATGTGCTGTTCAGTGGACACTGAGGTGGCAGTTTGTTTTGGAGACATCTCCAGCTGGGTTTCTGTCCGTTGTTTTTTTTATTTTTATTTTGTCTGATTGACCGTGCCCTCGGCCGTCACCCTGTACCCAGTTTGACTTCCACTACAGTTCAGAACACTTGTGGAGTGTTTGGTTGGCTTTGATGCCAAACTCTGGCTCACTTCTCTCACAAAGCACAGCAGAAGCAGCCGTGTCACTGCAGTCACTCTCCTGCTCGTGAAAGTCTATAAATCCTTTGTCATGAAAGCCATTCTTCATTTACACTGGTAGATGATAACACTTGCCATCACATGGCATCGTATCCACCGAAACCGAACGACCCAAGCCGGCCGTTGTTCCAGTCAGGTGATATTAACCACAAAAGTGCTCAATCATAAAATGCACTTCACGTTATTTAGTTAAACTGCTTTAACGCCACATTTTCTATATGATGAACTTGACATCGTTCTTGAGGTTGCCGTGGTTGTTGTTATTGACAACACTGAAGCGGTTGGGGAGGATCCTCATCTTCATGGTCCCATCGGCGCCACAGGAGAAGATGTGATTGGTCGGTCCCACCTCGATCTGCATGACGCCCGTGCCGAGGTTCCTGAACAGGGACTGGCGAGCGTGTTCGTTCGGAAAGGTGTAAAGCGGACACTGCGTGGCCAAGTTCCAAACCTGAAGAGAAGTTTGAAAAATAACCTTATTAAGAAAGTTTATTCACTGAAGAGATAAGCACATCATATAAATATTAACCATGTTTGATATTTAGGATTCAAATAACGGAATAACGTTAAGATAATGTCTGTAAACCTGAGAATCTCTCATCCTCTAGTGTGTGGCCAGCAATAACTGCCTTTTCTGATCGTGTGAACTTTTATGAAAACATGTTTCCCTTTTACAAAATGAGAAAAAACGTTCAGAAGATAAAAACTCTAAACATTTGCTAAAAACTACATTTTTTTTTTTTAAAAGATGAAGCTATATTGTATATTTGTGATATAGTTTTAAAGATTTAGAGCCACAGATGGAGTAAGAAAGTAGCTTTGGTCTTTTCTTGGAATTTGTTGACTGTAACATATAATACAGCAGCCTGCATTTAAGTCGTTTCACCCCAGACTGGCAGAAAAAAAATTATTAACACAAGATTAGCGTCCATTGAGAACAACGATTAGCTCTCAGCAACTTGCATTGTTTGATCGGTATTCCCAGCCTGGGAGCTTTATTATTTGATAAGGTATTTCATAGGCTGAAGTCTGTATATATTTGATAATCTTCCAGTTCCACGGGCGCTCATCAAACAGTTTATAGATTTACAGCACACCCGTGTTAAATTTACAATCAGCCAATATACAATTAATGACTTTAGATGAGAAACATCACACAGCTTTTGGAAGTTTTTGTGAGCAGCCATGAAAAGTCATTTGAATTTCAAGTAGATGTGCACTGCACCATTGCCTCGACACTTTCTGTGACGCCGTGGCTTCATCCTCGGAGTGACAGCTGTGTGTGATCTGCACAAACACATTCAAGTCTAAAAGATGAAAGACCTGCTGTCTCTGGAAATATATGAGCTGAAGACAGTTGCATTTTCCTGCCTGTTGAGTCAAAACATTTAACTTTTTTTTCCTGCTTTCACCTTTCAATTTAGTCTCAATCATTCACACCGTTATCCAAAGCAGGTGCTTAATCATAAGTGTGACTTTCGATTGACGTTGATGGCGCTCACTGTCTCTGTGGATAAATGCAGCAGTCATCTGATTGTCAATGTAGAGGAGAGAGGAGATACTTGCACACCTGGGTGCTAAATGCCCTGCAGGATTGTTTTGCCAGAGAAGAGTTTACTTTGTGCTGAGGAAATGATCAAAACTGTTTCATAATCCAAGACAAGATTTTAGAATCTCTCATGTAAAATTTATGACATAAAACAAAGTCACAGAATTTCCATGACTTTAAATTTATCTCCTCCATGTGTTGTTGATTCTCCAACAGAAGAAACTGCCTGATTTCCACTTGCAACCAACTTGAAAGCAACAAACTAATGCAAATAAATATTAAAATTCCCCAGTTCTCTGTCTGGAATATACCTCTCAAAATGTCATTTTCTGAGCAGACAGCATACCTTGATGTTGCCTTCAGCGGATCCACTGATAAAACAGTCTTCAGTTGGATCAACAGCCAGCGCTTTGACTGGTGAGTCGTGGGCCTGGAAGCTCTGGCGCTGGTGTCTGTGGGAAAGCTCCAGGACGCTGATCCAGCCCTTCCTCCCACCAGTGATGAGCAGCTGCTGTCTGGGGGCCATTGAGAGCACGGTAGCGCCTGACTCGTGACAGCAGAAAGCTGAGGAGGATGAAAAGGAGAAACACGGGGGATGAAAAAGATTTAAAGAAGATGAAGAAGAGAACTATTAATTATTATTCTTACATACATTTAGGATTTCGACTAACTTATTACTAACTACTTGTTTTCATTATTGATTAATCCATTAATTGACTGGTCAACAAAATGTCAGAAAATAATAAAAAATGAATGCTCCCGGGCAGACAGTATTAGATAATTTGTTTTGAAAGTAATTCAGTTCAGTACTATAGACAATAAAAAACAAACAAATATTTACATGTGACTATGTCGATATATATATATTTCTGCATTACACAACTCAAGCCTAAAAATCATTTCAGCAAATCAGCCGATTCCTCAAAAATAAGATAACACTCCTCTCGTCATGCATCTTACCGTGTACGAGGCTGTTAGCTGGAGTCACCAGTGTGTCCCACATACACACGTTCCTGTAGAGTTACAAAATCACCAAATTACTATTCATTCCAACATTTTACTCAAATATACAGTGGCGTGAAAAAGTGTTTGCCCCCTTCCTGATTTCTTTTCTTTTTTTTTTTTGCATGTTTGTTATAATTAAATGTTTCTAATTTAAATATTATTCAATGATAACACAAGTAAACACGGAGTGCTGTTTTTAAATGAAGGATGTTATTATTAAGGGAAAACAAAATCCAATCTGCATGGCCCTGTGTGAAAAAGCGTCTGAAAGAAACCAGGATGGGGGCAAACACTTTTTCACACCACTATATATTACCTCTGTTGGCCACAGTGCAGTGGAATTGAATGGGTGTTATTAATGGACGAAGACATTTTGCATCTATTGAAAAATCATGTGCACATGAAAATTTTCCTTTTATTCTCTTGTACCTGTTGTCAGTCGAAAGGCCTGCAGTAGCAATGAGGGAGGAGGAGCCCACAAAGATAAAATCATGAGCTGTCTTGTTGTGGCACTGCAACGTCTGGCACAGAGAAAACAAAGAAGACGCTTAGTAATAGTGACAGTAATAGAGAGCCAGTGGAAGAGTAAACGAAAATTAAAAATGACAGGAAGAGGACACTAAGAATGAAAGAAAGCTAAAAACCAAAATATGTTGGGGAAAAAGAAAAAAGGGTAGCACATTAATAAGCTCTGCTGCTTTCTTACCAGATAAGGTTTTGGTGCATTCCCACTTGTGTTGGTCTGCCAGAGACTCAAACCCCCATCAGCATCTACGATACCGAACTACACAAAACATTCACAGAGCAGATATCAGACTTTGCTGAAATGAAGCTAGAATATTATTTATTCCACAACAGAATGACAGTGCTGCTCCTCCTGTGTTAGGTGATTTAGGTCGTGCCCAACTTATCTTTTAAAAACATCAAGAGCCTCCAAGCGCCACCGACATAAATAAAGTTAAGTGCTCTGCATGTCCTTTTCTCCATTTTTTTTCTAAAGCATATTTCATTCTTTTAGCCAGAACTGACGAGATAAGATAGTACTGGCACAGGAGAGGCACCATCTGAGAAAATTATTAGCTTGAGGCGAGTACTTGAGTTCAGAGTGGTTGACTCACTCAGCTGAGGAGCAATGTGTGCTCAAGTCAAACTCCCTACTGTGGTTTGTGCCTGAATGGCAAAGTTGTGAGAGGAAGTGTGAAAATGTTGCTGAATCTGACAGGCTCACATCACAAAGTTAAGAATAGTCTGACATCTGTATGGTGGTTAACTGTTTGTGTTGAAATGTCCATGTATAAGTGTGTGTGTGTAATTTGTAACCTTGTTTCCTTGGTGGTTGAATCGTATCCTCGTGACTCTGGAGTTCCCTGGACTCCTGAAGCAGATAATCTGCTGCGAGTGACCCCACTCGAACATCCGCACACTTCCATCCTGAGCTCCCGTCAGGTCTGAACAACAGGAGGAAAAAAAACAACTGACATCAATTTAGCTCATTTTCCAGTTTATCTCCATGACAGTTGTAATCCCAACCTGAGGTTTTTTTTGGCTTTTGTTCCCAAAATCTCTCTCTGTTTTATTAATGATGGAGGAAATGGAGTAAATGGAGGGAAACTAAATCCCAACACTTCACATTTACTGAAAAACAGACAAAGAAGAAAAAACCTTGCATATATATATACACACAACTAAATATCTAGATAAGAGAAAAGTTTTGAGTGATATAATCATACCCTGAAGGCTCCTTTTAACATGACAAATACAGTATCTGGATGCTACCTTTAAGAGGCAGATACTCTTCTAATCTACTGACAGACAACTGAATAGTACTTACAGTACGGCAGTGTGGGATGGGAGGTCATTCTTCTCACATTATTGATGTTTCTCTTGATCATCTGGGGGAAGAAAGTGAGGAGGAGAATATTTAGCCAATGTTAGTAAAAAACAATGCCGAGCTTCGTGATGATACAGTAATATTTACAGCAGAGTACGATGTTTTACAACTCTGCACTCGCCCTATTATATATTGAATACATTACATTGTAGGCTGCAACCAAGCAAGTAATGGATTTTTTCATTCAGACATAGATGTTCGTTATTTAAAATTTACATTACAGCTTTATTAAAACATGACTGGAGACACAATGTGCAAGTTAGTAAATATTAAGTGGAAGTGTAAGTTTTCTATAATGTTTCCATGTGTAGTTGGGGTAAGAGCTAAGGTCAGCTGGGTTTAAGCATTGCAGAAAATGACTAGTTGGGGTCCTCAGACAACACCAGTCTGATTATTACTATTGTCCTTTTTGGCTACAAAGAGTTTAAAAGACAAAGACATTAAAAGAGGGGAAAAATGTACTAGAAAGGAAGCTTATCGAAAAATTTAAACACATTTTATTTTCTTTATGGATAAGAGATGATGATTAATTACAGTGTTATCACAGTGTTTTTATTAAGGAGAACAAAGTGTGTCTTTTAATCTCTTAACGCGTGTTTATGTTGTGCAGCTAGAGCCTATACTTTAATGTGACGGCACTAAATTCAGCCATGTTTAAAGTATTATGTATGACCTAGTAAGATTGCTGTCGTGACTTTTATGTAAAAATGGTGCTTATTCATGCATGAGAATTATTGTCACAATTATGTAACCAGGTGCATGTCTGAATGCAGCTGATCTGTAGTTAAAATCTCAATTTGAAGGTCAGAAAAACACTGTTGTCATGCCAATATACAGTGCATATTCACTATGACCTAATACTTAATGCCGCACTTAAACTGCAGAATAAACAATGTCTTCATCATCATATGGCGTTAATTTCCTCATAGCATTAATATACTGCAGCTCAGTTTCTACTTGCTGTCCTGTATTATGACCGGTGGCCCAGAGAGACAGATATTAACAGTAATGTCTGCCAAGGATTTTATTTATCACTTTCTTTAATGTATTCTGTTCCAATCTTCAGCAGGCTGCCTGACTGGTTGGTTTAATAATTACGATGCAGAGTGGCTCTTACTGTCCAGTCTGACTCTGCATATCAAGAGCAACGAGCAAGCTGGTAAATGTCAACAAACATGACTCACGACTGCTCCATTCAAAGACACTGATACCACCAGAACCAAAGCAAATCTCCCCGCGGCTAACGCCAATCCCTGCACTCAGTGAAACAGCTCATACATACTTTACATAAAAACGAGCATGAAATGAGATTTGGTCCTGGTGTCTCACGAGCTCCAGCAGTCAAAAACATCTTAGTTTCTTTGTAAGTCAATGAGGGAAGCTAATGTTAGCAGCCATGATGCTTTTGGCAATCTAAGCCCAGACAAAGATGAATTATTAATTAAAGTAATTTAAACTCCTTTGAGGATTTTGCTTTGAGTACAAAGCAGGGCAGATTCAGAGCAACAGACAACATCAATTAATTAAAGGAAAGCAGTGAAGAGTATACTTAACCCATGGCACTGTGTATGGAAAATTAACTGGTGGTTTTTCATGGTTTAGTCCAAGTAAAGATTGCATATACTCGCCTTTACAGCTACAGTAATTTAGATAGTCAACTCAATTTTTGACATTAAGGAAGGGCTTGACCATTTGGGAAATATAATTTTACTAAAGTACAAATAATGGTGACCAAGTGTTGAATGTGATGGATAAAGTACCATCTCAAGCAAGTTTAACAAAAAAAGAAAGAAACTATAGCTTTGACTAAGGAAGAAAATAGAAAAAACAAAACAAATAAAAACCTTGCATAATCATATACATATATACTGGACCAGAACCATGTGAATAGTACGCTTTGATACAATTTGTGATTAAGTACAAAATAAATGTGGAAAAACAACACAAGACACAGATTAGGAAAATGGCTCAAATATAATCATCACATACAAATGAAAGGGTGGAGCTCACCACAGATGCACCCCGGCCAGTCTGCAGGCCTCCCAGCCACGGCATGTTGATTGGTGTGCCAGGGGTGCTGTGAGTGTACGGTGTGGTGCCATGGAGGGCGGCAAAGTCATCGCGTGCATGAACCACCAGGAAGTCATCACTGCCAACACTGCAGAGACAGAATAATAATTACTGTAGATATATAATGTCATACAACAGAATACTCCAATAGTTTAGAAGAGGTTAGAAGAGAGGATTGATATCAGTGTTGTCTCTGCGTGTACAAGGTCATGCACAATGAGGAACACATACTGACAGAAAATGACCCTGTTCTGACATGCTGTGGTAATATGCAGCTAAACACACCACCTACTTGATCATTATTCCACCGATCACTATCACACTCCCAATCTCAATTTAGCTCAGATGTTTATGAGGGTAAAAAGGTGAGTTGATGTTACTCTGGATGAACTCCTAAAGCACGCATACTGTACTTTGGCAAGTACAGTATGTGTGCAGCCTCGCACACGCAAAAAACACACATGCCTGCTCTCTTACCTTTTGGCTTCAGCCTCGTCATCATCGATCCATGTCATAATCTGTGTGGCCAAGATGGATGACACATCCAACTCCTGAATGTCATGGGTAGAGGCCATGACTAAACAATTACGATTTGCCTGAAGGACATAGGAGGTGGGGAGAATGAGAGACGGGTGATAGAGTGGATAACAGTAAGGAAAACAGAGTAAGGAATAATGTATGTACAGATTATAAAGACCTTTTCCAACTATATTCTGCCTTTGGTCAGAAAACCATTCAACTCTCTTTTTAATGATGACCTGAGGGGTGTACCTTCCTTTTATCGCCTCTTCCATAATCAAACAAAGAAAACATGGGCTCAACAACACCGGAGGGGCAAGAATATGCTGCAAGAGTTGTGCTACTGGCCAAAAGAATTTGGTACCTGTTCTGAATTTGAATGTGTGTTGGTTAAAGTGAAACTATGATTCGTAATTTGGGTTTTCAAAATTCAGTTTCAGACATCTTACTTTTGTCTAGAGGTCTGACTTCCAAAGTTTTTTTTTATAGTTTTCCCTTCAGAAATCAGTAAAAGAGAAAAAACTGAAATAACTACCATGATAAGATTCTTTCTTTCTTCTCTGGACACTTCATAGCATTAATAAATTATGACATTATTGAACAAAATGCTTCATATCTATTATACTGGAGATGACGAGATGAAATGTATGTATTAAGATCAATATTGCCCAGACAGCAAAACAATACAATACATTGAAATCATGTTTTTCAGTGACATCTGTGTAAAAGAGATGTACCTTGTTGATGGCAAAGGCTGTGATGATGTCAGATTCCTTGTGGATGATGCGTGCCTTTCCTCCAGTGCTGCCTAGATCTGACTCAGTCTGCACAGACAAGCACACACACGCACACACACACACACACATCACCACAGAGATTTGATGATTACAACTGAAACATTTGTAAATAACAGCCCTGACTTTAGATAAATTTCCCTCTGTGCTTCAGAACCAATGACCTGACAACATCCATGAGTGGGCTTGATTTCTATATTATTTTCTCTAAGAGATAACAGAGCTAATGTTATAACAGAGCCAAGTCTCAGCCTATAAGGCCTGCTCTTTGTTTTCTACACTATGTAATATGTGCACTCTGTGTTTATGTGTTTCTTTGTCTTCCCTTTAGGGGTTAGAAGAGGGCATGTCAGGGGCATCAGGCCATACTGTTAGCCACAGCAGCCAGCATAACTGGGTTAGTGCCATTCAGTACCATCAACACGCACAAGCACACACTGTACCACAAAGGTCCTACGGGATGTATGCAGTAGTATAACAGGCATACTGTACAGAGATCTTACATTTTGATGCCAGAGTTACTCAAAATGAGACAGGCATCCTTTGAGCATGGGATTGAATTAAAGTCTTTACAGCATTATTCAAGGAGAAAAGTCAGATGGAATAAAGCAAAACTTGACTTGAAGAAATCTAAATATGGTGGTTTGCCATTTTAGCCGAGCACATAATCCCTGTGGGACGCAGATTCACTGCGACAGTGTTAGGCCCATTAATCAGAAGCTATTCAGCTTCATAGCTTGTCCTCTGAGAGACTGGGTTAATTAACACTGTGCCAAATAGAGTAGCTACAACGTGGCGGTCTGCACAGCGAAGGCCAGAAGATTAGAAAACCTCTATGAAGCATCATTGTACAGTGCAATTTAAGATTTATATTTCACATGAATATTTAGAGAGTTCAATGTAAGATCAATATCAAACACTGACAGGAACATGTAGAGTCCATTGCCCTGAAAATATATGTACTGTAAGTCTGTCAAGATCACAGTTTTAATGTTTCTTAGATGAAGTGTGACAAGTCACATTAATTATTCTACTGTAGAAGGAAAAGGCATGTGATGCACATGTTCCTATATTATCCAATGGTACATTTTGTACCAGCCACGGATGTATGGTGATGTAAAGTATGTTTCATAAGGTTTCACAACACTTGTACAGATTGCCAGTTTGTTTACTCATCGCTTATTTTGTCAAATGAGAAGTAGTTTTGTTTGAAATAAAAACATCTGACATTTTGTGGTGTAGGCTGGTTCTTAGAAATTGATTTAGAGTAGCATCCACAGTTAGACACACTCGAAAATGAGCTTTTAAACTGTGGTTGATCATACAGTTTTGAAACCGGTTATTAATTAATTAATTTTATCAAGTGTGACCAAATTCATCAGTATGTCAAAATCACGCAGCCCTACATGAGACATATAAGGTATTACACTTTTAGATTTAAGAAATATCTTTTTAAAGGATACGTAAACAAGAGTAAGAATTGAGCAAAGCATTTGGTGCCAATACTGTTTTGTGAGCTCATCCCACCCCACAACCATATGCCACAATTTATCTGAAGCAGCAGTACCTGATAGTTTCCTGTATCGTCCATCCCTGAATATTTCATATTGTCAGTCTGGTCCTCAACCGACTTTAAAGACTGGGAGAAGCAGCACGACGCACAGGGTAAACACACACACACACACACACATACAAAACACACACAACATACAACAAGTGATGAACCATGCAGTCAAACACACACCGAAACTGAATTATTGTGCTGTTAATCAAAACACGCTGTAATTATTTGAAATTAAAGCATCATCATGCAACTGGAGGCAGTCATATTACATATGGTAGGCATGCAGGACAGAAAAAAAATAAAAAATAAAGCACAAATGCGCCAACAGGGTGTAAAAGCATTACTAATGCAGTTTCCCTGTGGGTAAATACAGAGATGTGTTGCGTGTTTTATCATAACAAAATGGTTAATGAGTTACTTAGTGACAATTTATAAAATGTTCTAGCAGTGCAATGGGGTGACAGTTCATGCGACGTCTTAGCACCATGTAAACACTGTGTACCTCGTTCGGGTCCCGTTTCTTGGCAAAGATGTTTCTAATGAAAGTCTCCTGCACTTCCTCCTGCTTAACCAGAAACTGCCACAGACGCTTCACAGGCAGTGCTGAATGGTGGTTAGTCCTGGAAACAATAGAAAACCTCATGCATATTAACTTTGATGCTCATGAATCAGTAGTATCAGTTCACTGAAGCACAATAAAACATATTAAAAAATATATTATTGCTGATTTGTGCCACTGGTGCTGATCTCAATACTCCACATATCTCATCTTGCTTAAGGCAAGACACATCAAATGCAAATACTGTAACTGTTGTTTCTCCAAGAACAGTAAATCCCTACACACTGTATGAGCAATGTAGAAATCTGTAAGGGTCACATCTGTTGAAGGATTAAACATCGACTGTAAAGAAATCTTAAAGGAACAACTCTGAAACACATTTTACATATATATCTGGTGCTGAAGGCAAACTGTAAGTCGGTTGAACTGCGTCGTGTTAACATTATTCTCTGATGTTTAAAAGCTGAAGGGCATAACTGACTTGATGCAATATTGTACAGCATAAGTCAATAACTCTGTCTACGCAAAAACACAAATATCTTGAAGGCACTGAGTGAATGTGAACACGCACATCAACAAACAAAAAACTTTTTAAATCTTCTGGTTAAGATTTATGTTACAGATTGGCTACCTGAATGGCGTGTTGGATGGTTCAAACAGGGCCTTGTGTCTGAGGAGGGCGGGGCCAGGTGTTGCCGTTTCATCCTGCAGGTAAGTGGAAATGTACTTAGAGGGGGGGCCCCCAAAGATCTCCAGCCTTTTCTGCAGCACTTGCTCCCAGCGCTGCAGCGTCTTCAGCACAGCGTGACACAGAGGAGAGCCCACAGGCAGATCTGCGTTAAGTGAAAGCAGGCACACACAAACAAGAAGAAAATGAGATTAGTTAAGACAGGCAGTGAAAAATGGCACGGCACTCATCTACATCCTTGGTATTAATACATCAGAGGTCGTATTATGTGTTTTAGTTTTACCTAATAGATCATATCCTGCCATGGGGTAGAAGGACTTGAGGTTGACCAGCACCAACTGAACCATTGCCAGGCGCATTAAACACCAACTGGAGGGAAAGGAAGCCATTACAAACCACATTACAGTTTTGGATTGAACAAAGCACTTGAATTGAGTTAAAGATGAGTTTGCAGTGTTTTGCAGTAAGATGACCTCAGCACTGTCATTACCTGTATGAATTGTGGTTAGAGTGCTCTCTTTGTGGAGAACTGGGGTCAAACACATCTTCATATGCATCATCATCTTCGTCTTCATCTTGACTGTCCTGGCTCTCCTCCGAGTCGTACTCAATTCTGTTTTCTGACGGTGGCAGCAACGGCTAAAAAACAGAAGAACACAACAATGAAAAAAGACTTACTTTGTGGGTAATGTCTTGGTAATGTCATAGATATAATTTAGCTTAGTATACAGTAAAAAGTTTGGACACACTTTCCCATTCAAGGGAGTGGGAAAGGCATCAATACGAAAGGACCATGTTTAAACAGATTAACTAATGATAATGTTCTGGTTTACCTTAGCGATAAAGTAATCCCAAATGCTGAGCTCTGGAGGGACAAAACGTTCCTTAAAGATCGAAGCAGCTTCTTGTTCCACAACAGGTCCAGGCTTGGGACTGGATGGGCTCTCCCTCTCTATCCCACACTCTTCCTTGGATCCGCTGCGTGATGACCGGAGCCTGAATCGTCTGGACTTCCTGTCCGAGCCGTTGATGCTCGGTGAGGCTGGGACGTCGACAAGAAAAAAAGATCATTGTTCTTTTTTAACTTCCACTAAAGACAATTACATTAACATTAAATATAGAAATACCATCCTACAAAATAAGAAATATTTACATTGTACCAAATAAGATCAGATGCAACAATGAGAGTACAGTGTGAGGGGAAACAGCTCCCTCACTGATAGGTTGATGGATTTCACAATGACCTACAGACAGGAACTCAATTAATTTAGAAGGGCTGATTTCATTTGGCTACTGGGTCACCTCCAAAAGAAAAGGCCTGCACACAGAGACAGCCACACAGGCACCTTGTAAAAAATAAAACAGATCCACTAAAACAATCCTCGCTAACCTGGCGGGGGTGTTTTTGCTGGGCTGTTGGGTTTTTGTATGACAGGCGTCCGGGCACCTCCGCCGAATACAGTCACCCAAAGTTTGCTGTTGAGGGGGTGGGCCATGATGCGAAACAGCTCATTGCTAGAGTGGGTCGCCATGCCGTGAACGAATAGACTGAGGAAGACAGCCGTCAGGATCTCACAGAGCAGCACAGCTAAGCCCGGTTGACTCTCCTCACCTGCTGAGCTCAACAGACGAATCAGAGAGGCGATACCTGGAGAGAGGGACAAGAAGGGAGGGAGGCAGGGGATGAAGAGAAAGAACAACAACAAAAAAATAAGACAGCTGTTTGTGTGTAAACTACAAGAACCTCACATTTTGAAGTTGGGGAAAAGAAAAAAAATCACAAATAATAAGAGGATAACATTAAATGTATTTATATTTGAAGAAAAAGAAGATCAGAATAAAGGCTGGTGATATTCAGCAATTTTCTTATTGTCCAAAAAAAAAAAACTGAAAGCAAAATTAATTTAACAATGAATTTAATCTACTGACAAGTACCGTCTGTGTAGCAAAAGTCTGATATATCTTATTGCTTTGTGCAATAAACCTCGATTGATACAAATATGTATTAATCAGAAGATGATAATAGACCCTAACAAATGTAAGCTGTTTAAGGAAATTACTAAAAAATAAGCTATGTAGCCTATTCATAAAGATTTATGTCCTCAGTAGGAACGAATGGGCCTGGAGCTAAATGCCACAGACAGGGTAAGAAAGCTGAAAGTACTGAGATGGAGTAGATCATTCACGCAAAAAATGTATATGTTTTTGTGTATTTACCTGGCCACTGTGCAGGAGAAGTGTTGGGCTGAACAGACTCATCCATGCTGACTGTTCTGACTGGCTGCTTCTGGGACAGCAATATACTCTGATACACAGTTCCTGTGAAATGGTTCACATGGCTGTGGGAGATGAAATAGAAAAAAAAGACAAACAAACACACACACACAGTCAGTATGAGTGAACAAAGCAAAAACATTAATATTAATATATATGCTGTACTGAAAAGTGAAGTTTTACAGTAAAATGTTTTAACTTGGTTCTGGATTCTGGGATGTTGTTTCTAAGAAAGAGGCAACGTTGTCTAACCCTGTTCTGTCAAGACATAAAATACTAACGGGCTGCACCACAGGTTATCCATGCAGTTTAATAATAAAGAAGAAACACCGAAAGAGAGTTACGAAAGTGTTAGTTCTCAAATCAAGTGGCTTTTCAACACATGCAGACAAAAAAAAGCTTGGATGGTTGGGAAAGTTTTACAGAGAATATTGAATATTTAACCCACTAGGGAGTCTATTACATTTCTAACATCTCATAAGTCCCCCTTTCGGTTTCTGATAAAAAACAAATTGCTTCCACATCTAAAAGAATTCAAAAGTCAAAGTAACATTATTCAGAGGGAGGTGACTGTGGTGCTTAATGACAAATGTAATCCCTCAAGTCACACACACAACACACAGAATATACAGGTGCAGCAACCTCATGTTTTTACGTGTCATGTGGATGGACCTGTTGGCTGTTCGCTTATGGTTAAATGAAGTTAAACTGAAGTTAACACAATGAAACAGAGAGAAATGAGCACAACATGGATCAAAATACTGTCAACTCGCAACCTACATCCTGAAATATCTTTTAAAAAATTCACGCCATCTCTCACACTTTGCTCCCTTGCTTACACGCTCGAGAGGGAAACGCAGAAGCACAATTTCATCAAGCCTCTGCAGTGATACACAAGGAGAGTTTATATCATAATTATCATAACAAAGACAGTGTTAAATTAGAAATAGCCCTGCTAAATTAGTGGTTGAATGTTCAATTCCCAACAGTTTGTGATAGATGTGTGTGTCTGTGTGTGTCTTCATATGCAAAGTATATGGAGGATAAAGAATATGAAAAACAAAGTATTCCTTTAATCACATTTCTTAGAATTGTGTGAGCTCTGAAACACTGAGGTCAGAGAGCTGGTTTTAAAATAATAATGATGTTTACTCTCTCTCTCTCTCTCTCTCTCTCTCTCTGGGGTCACAGCACTGTGGCATTAAGGGTCCTAGTCTGGTCAAGCATTAAATTAAAATCATTCTGTACAACATGAAGAACCATGACAGAAACCCACACAGCAGCACAGCTGTAAGCTAAATGTGTACTTTCAAAGAAATATTCCTCCTGTGCTTCTTTCTTACCAATCCAAGGTTTAAAATCCGACTGGGCTGATGTGACTGGGAGTTATGCTACATACACGTCTTAAATAAAGACTGTTCATCCAATCTGTCAAAACCAAAAATCTAATTAAGTATTTAAGATAAGAATGGAAAACGCATTCATTCTCGAACTCATCAATGAACACGCTTTTATCACATTTGTAGTGTTTGACTAGAACTGTATGAGCGTATTACCCTCTCGTTATAAAGTATGTGCAGCCACTAGTAGTCATGTCCCTTCCCCCTTATTTCTTTTAATTCTGCTCCAATAATCCTTCTAAAACACACGCACAAAACCAGAGGATTCAAATTAAGATTACTTTTTGAAGCATTTTGTTTTCTTGTTCTTTTTAAAAAAACAATGTCAGACAGATAACTCATAATAGATACATAATCCAGTGGCGGCTAGTGTTGTCAAAGGAGTCATGTCAAGGTGACAAAGTGTCAAAGTCATATCGAATTTGAGCACTGCTTGAAGACATTAAGAATTCAAGAAGCTTGCTTGGAGAGATGCTGCGCTGCACTGTACCGCAGATACCTGCAATGAACTCAAAAGGTGACGGGCTGCATGACTACAGCATGCAAAGACTTAATTTCTGAGATCCCCAAATTATTCTTAAGAAAAGGATTGTTTATAAAAAATAAATAAATAATCAAGGTTTGTGATGCTTTACATTTATGAAGTATGAAGCTGCTGATAAGCTTACTTTGTGGAACAGTCCTTGAAATATCATATAGCCATAGACAAAAACAACATACAGTATCTAAAAATATTGGTCATTAAAAATCCCTGATCTAGACACTTACCTGTATGTGTGTCCATCACATAGACACTGATATATACATGCAGACAAGGAGGCAGCCAATGTGTGCATCACGTAGATCTGAAATAAGCAATGACACAAAAAGTGTTTAGATGAGGTTTATATTTTATTAATTGTGAGGGTTTTACACTACTAGTGAAGAAAATTCATATAGTTTATTGTGTGGGTCACTGCACACATCTCGCAGTATTACGGCTCTCTTACAATAAAATCACATTCACAGCTCTTCCGTCAAGAGGAATGACTTAATTGTTACAGCAGTAAAAATGGAAGTCCACCTCACCTCATTGTTAACGACATCAGGATGTGGAGGAGAGTCAAGTGCATTGATGGTCTGTAAGATGTCGTGAGCCAGGTTGGTCAGGTAGACGATGGGATTGGCCACCACAGTCTTTACGTTGGCTGTGCAAGCCATCAGAAGAGGGATAGAAGTAGGCTGGGAACACTGCGTCATCACTGACTGGATGGAGTCGTCCTGTGAGCAGAAGTCAAAGAGGGACATGTTTAATTACTGTGTCCATTGAAATACACTGAAAAACAACAACCCAGATGCACAAAAAAAAAGTGTACATACTGTTTTGACAATGTTGATAAACATAAATGTTTATTTTTCACCAAATACTTACACCTATTCACCGGTGTATTAACTATACACCAGAGCATGTATATAACTTAATGTCACACCACAGTAAACTTTAAAAATAAGATCCATTCGACATTCATAGAGACAGTTGACAGAGGGAGCTGGAAACTGATGGGTGCTGCTTTGAACTGTGAAAACAAAAGACTTCTCTTGAGCTGTCCTAAGACAGGATAAGCCAACTGTGTAAGTGCCATACATGATCCAATACTTAAAAGAATACAGGCTATGTTTTGAGTATGTGTGTGTGTGAGTGTGTGTGAGCAAAAAAGAAGCTAATGAAGGGGTGCTTAGTTCTGTGTGTTAATAGATCCCTTAACATAATTCTCTCACTATAAGAATACCACAGACTTATAATGTTTCTCATGCTTGAAGAATCACATTCAGTTGTCACTAACCTCCGTAACAGAAACTCTACACAATGACTGAAGTAAAGTAAAAAAAAAAATACAAAAAATTCCTCAACAACAATGGGGAAATTTGACAACCATGGGACCAGAGCTGGGACAAAAGGACTTGCTTTTATTTCAATATAAAGTAGGAATGTAGAAAGGACTCCCAGTGCCCATGGACTGCGCTAACATTCAAGAACATTGTTCCCTTGCTGACTCATTGAGTTGTTTACCTCCTAAAATTTGACTCAACCTTCCTGCCTGAAGGCACGACCTGCCTCAGGTGCTCTGTGAAGCTGCACAACCTGTCAGCACATTGCTGCAGGTGTGCATACCATCACCAGTGTGTGTCTTGGGAATCTGGCCGCATTTAAAAGAACTTTTACGTGGCTTCATGTTCGTCTTTCATCTGTACTTTACCGTTAATCGGCTCAGTATTCTTCCTTTCAAAGAGAATATGTAACAGTAAAATAATTCCCCAGGTCTGTTTGCTGGTGTGAATGTTTTTACATGCAGCTGATAGTTATTGTTTTTTCTGTTTTTTTGTGTTTTGTTTCTATATTATTAGTTTCTATTCACTGATTAAAAAAAAAAAAAAAAAGTCAAAGCGTTATTCATTTCATAATAAGAAACCGAGTAGTAAAGCATTTAAAAATCTGTAACTAGCAAATGTTTTGAATGGACAGATAAACGACTAATCACAAGTCACTATTTTTTTCTCTCATATATTTTTTGAATTTTATTCTGCATAATTTATTAGGCACGAAAACAATGCATCACCAGCAATATATCACAATTCTAACTTTTTTTTTTTACTAACGGATTTTTTGCCTACCTGTTTTATCACCTCTGCCATTTCTCTATGAATCAGTTAGCATAGTTACTTGGAGGCAGTAATGATAGAAACAAACTTACTTGGCTACCACTGTGAAACTGTCATGCTTTGTACATCAGTGGCCTTTTTGCATCTAAAGTCATAATTACCTGGTGAGACTCCTGAAGCAGTAAAATGAGCTCCATGCGTACAGAGGCCAGTCCTCCACCGTGGGAGCCATGTAAGCTACAGTAGCTCAGAAACATCCTGAGTAAGGGCTGGTTACTCTGCAGCCAGTGTCTCCTGCTCCTCTGGCTGTCACTGCGTGGGCTCCTGGGCTGGAAAACCAATTTTACTTTGTTAGTTTTACAGCGACATCAATCAACATCTCTGTAAATATGCCAACGTTATCCAGATGGGTAGTGTTCAAAGAAAAGCGGTGGCATGATAAAAACAACTAGCTTTTAAAACAATGTAAATTAATCTATTCTATCAAGACCAACCATTTTTATTTGTGGATGAATAGTAAATGTACGTAGGCTACGTGTGTATAATAGGCTGTGCTGTTGAAACCGAATCATACTTGAATCATCATCTCTTCAAACTATGGTACAACACACTGTGCTATTGTCTTCATTTTTTTTATTACAGTGACGCACTGATTTCTCCTCATGAACATCTGACAAATCTAGCGGTAGCCAGCCATCTGCACCCACCTGTTCCTCTGCCATCAACCCGGAGACAGGAAGATCACCCTGGACAGACAGTTCTGGCAGGCAAGGCTTGTAGCTGCAGCAGTGCTGGAGAGCCACCACCTGTGGGAATCAGAATTTTGTATTGAAATCAATTTCTCTGGAAGAATAACATGGGTGAGTGTTACAACAGTTTTCAAACAATTTCCTCAAAGAAATCCACTGGAGTTATTTCCATCATGATGTTTAAATGCACCTGAAACAGTGAACATGAAAACAGTGGAGATTTGTTGGCGATATGCAATTAATAAAAAGTTTTATTAAGTGAATTTAAGTGTGTAGCCAGACTTACGCTGCATCACCAAAAGATAAATAGATTTGATCTTTGTAGTTTGTAAAAGTGTTAAAATGTGTGTGAATGCATGCAATCACCTCTCTTTCTAACCACTGGTAGAGCTGGTAACGAAGTTTTCCTCCATCCAGTTCATACCCTGTTGAAAGCGTCCTCAGTTCATTGGTCATAATCTTCAAACAGGCAGCAAACTTCAGCTGGGCCACCAATATGTCATCAGCTGGTGCTATGAAGTCACTGCTGTCCTGTTCTGTCACCGTCTCCATTAGTGGCGACATGGCATCCTGCATGTCCTGGAACACACTGCTGCTGTCTGCAGTTCTGCCACTCTTACCATTTTTATTTTCTTCTTCATCCTCATCATCTTCATCATCTTCATCATCTTTGTCACTGTCCCACTTCAGCTCTAGGGGCTCATCTGGGAGTGCCGCTGATGGTTGGCTCCAGTCAAAACTTAACACTGAATCTGACTGGCTGTTGGATAAGCTGTCCCTGCCTGACTCGTAGCCATTCAGAGCTGGCTGAGACCAGTCTGGGTCTGATGTTTGCCCGTTCTTACTCCCAACACTGAGTTCAGTGGCGATACCGGTGTCCTCCTGGTTGTGGAGTTTGGAACGCTTGTGGACTTTGGGCATCTTGGAGAGGACCTCGAGTGCGAGCATTGGGCAGCCAGCGTGCAGGTGTGCATATGCAGCTGTGAAAAACAGTCTTCTCTCCTCTAGACTAATGGAGTCAGCCCTGCGACCCTCGGCAGTCAGGCCAACTTTAGCCTTGTCTGAGGAGCCAAAGTGGCGACGAAGGAGGAGCGGGTGGGTACGTAAGTAGGTGTAAAAGTTGAAAACCTCAGGATTACATGTGGACACAGAAGAAGAGCCTGTCATAGACACAAGAAAACAGAACATTTTATCTGCTGCTAGTGGCAAAAATCAGGAACCTTTACTGTTTTGACCATACTATTATCTGCAAGGAAAAAGTTGTGTTATTTGATCAGACACAGAAATAGTGTTGGCCTCATTGAAACGTAATCAATAGTAGAGAAAACAGCAACATTCTGCACCTATGTGAGCAATTATATGCTAACAAACTACATTCTGTGGCAAGTAATGGGAGTTAAAAAAAACTGACAGGAGCTGATGGACAAAACAGTGACACCGAATGATAACTAAAGCAATGTAAGACAACTAAATGTAAACCCAGAAAGGACAGCACAGAATCTATAAAATGGGAAAAACTCTTATCTGCTTTGAGAACATCATCTATGAAACACTGGTGCAACAGGGGTGTTAATATGGGGCTGGTTTGGCTCTTACCTAATAGTAAGATTCATATTGAGTTTAGTTCTTTATTTATTCTTAAGGCAAGCCGTGTATGTTATCTTTGATTAAATGGTCTTCTGAATCTGGTAGGGTGAAATTACTTGTGCAATTTCACATATTTAAATGGAGGACCAAAATAGTAAGTGACATTTTGAAGAAAGCAGAGGAGTTGACATCACAGTGTCAAATTACAATCTGCAAAGACCTTAGTCAAGTTTTTAACCTGTATATTTATATATATATATATATATATATATATTGAATAATGACATTTTCTCGCCTTCTGTCATACGTTACTTCAATTCATCTACACAAGTTCTCTCATTATAACAAAGATGTAGACATTATAACAAAGCAATGCATAGTCATCATGAGACTAGCTGTTTAATTGTGACAGTTTCCTCAGAAAATGTATTTTTTTGTCTAATATATATATATAAAAAAAGAAGAAGATGCAAGATGTTCTTGCTTGTACTGAAATTGTGAAACTCTGGTGTTACAATATCGCAGGACTGTACCATTTTAATTTAAGCTCTGCATGAAACCATATGAATAGGAAAAACACTGTAGACCTACCAGCATCAGATCTATTCTCAGCGGACACAGAGTTGGCGTTGTTAGCAGGTTGCTCGAGCAGAGTGTCCAAGGCTTTGCTGTAGTCTTCCAGGACCCAGTGAGCCATGCTCCGTAGGAACGGATCGTGGTGGGCTGGAATCTGAAATACCAAACCAAATGGTAAATGAGTTATTTGTAATATTTACAAATAACACATTCTGCTAAATTGTAGAAAGAACAACCACTACATCTGAGGTGGCAGACTTTGTCATAAAAGACACTTTCCTTTGTGTATCTGCAGTGTATTAATTGTCAAAGAGCTTAAGATTCATACAACTATTTTTTATTTTTTCTACAGTAAAAACAGTAGATAATGGGGTTGGTGATATACACACTGTGTACCTGTTTGTCTTGTCCCAGCACATGTCTCTGGAGAATCTTTTTGTAGGTGGATGCTGTCTCAAACTCAGATTCATACAATCTGGAGATTACCAAGGCAAGCTGTAGGTCCTGCATTTTCTCTAAACACACCTGAAAGAGGAAATAAAGTGAGATCTCACAGTACATGTTAATGCAGTAGGTAATAATGAGCTTGTTTAGCTGTAGAAACAGAAAGGAAGAAGCCACAAAGCAAAAATAAAAGTCTGTGTGGTGTAGTTATTGTGCTTGTCCCCAACTACTAAGGTGTGAGGTGCATTTTAATGAGACTACCTCTAAGCCAGAGAGACTAAACAAAGTCAATGATAGCTCTTTGCCTGGGTGACGCTCATTTCCATAAAATGCTTAGAGAAGCTCCAGTTACTCATGCAGATGAAATAATGTGACTCATTGCTTCGGGGACTTTATAAACAGAAATAACCTTGATGAATAAAAGGTTAAACAAAAAGGATGACCAGAAGCAGTCCTCTTGATATATAGGCAAAAAGATGGAGAGCTGTATACTTCTTGTAGGGTTTAATCTATACCTGATAGATGGCAGAAATATTAGATTTCATAAATCACTCTCTACTAGACAGTTATAAATATTAAAACATTCTGAACTTTACACAGAACAAACAAAAATATATAATTATGAAAAATAATATATTTTTAATGAAATGAAGGTAGTAGGAAGACTGTCTACATTTACAAAGCTTCAGTAGAGTGGTGCTGCTGGGTTATGAATGTCATTACTTTCTACTGAAAATTCTCACAAATAGGAGAGAAACACCCAAGAGTCAACTGCCAACATCAATAATTCTTCAGTGAATTGTGCTAAAAGCTTTTGACAAAGAAACCACTGTGGGAGTGTACTGAGCTCCTTTAATAATAAAAAGAATGCCGCACCACTGGAGGTTCATGTAGGAGATATTTGGAGGTGCGGTCTGTTTTTGTGAATGTGGTTTCTCAGCTTACTTTCTTAAACACCACCCTTGACTATGAATTGTTGGAAAAAGGGCAGAATTACAATGACATTTTGTAAATAAAAATGAGCAGCACGTCATTTAACTCATACTAAAAAGGGAGCTTTCCCACTTAGGTTCAGCAGGCTGACAAAATGCAATTGCAGTTGAATGAACAAGTGCAAAACGTTATTTTGTGTCATGTCTATTTTCCACTTGCCTCCACAGCATCCTTAAGGGAGCCGGCTAGAAGGAAGAAGGCTGCAGAATGCTGAAACCGCTGCTTTCCCAGCAGAGAAAACGCATTTTTCAATGCTGCTTTCCTCCATCGGTCTTCACTGAAGTTGTTACGGAAAAAGTCTGTCATTTTGGCATTCTTCTGAGATCTGGAGAGCATAAAATTAACATGGATTCAAAACAATAATACTTTCTTCTTCATTAATCTTAACAAGCATATAAATTGTGAAACATGCATATGCATGTTTTTCCTACCTATACAGTCCCCAGACCACTGCCTTCTTCTTCAATGCAAGGTAAAATATAGCTGCATCCAGAGGATCATTGTTTCTCTGAAAAGAAGTCTTGGCAACCTGACAAAAGAGTTGAAAGGAAAAAAAAAAAAAAATCAGCTCACACTTTCTCATCCTATGCAGTTTTATCCAAAGAACAAGTTGTATCTTTGTGGGTCATTTCAGGGAGTATGGTAGTTCATATTCTGTTATAGTGCTGTATTTTATAGCAACCTCAGCAAAAGTACACTTATTTGACAGTACTTCATTTCTAGATGAAGCAATCAATATGAAGTACACATTCTAATGGACAACTTTTATGGTCTTAAAGTGTAGAAGTTTTATGTGAATATACCATCTTTAAGCCTGCAGTGTGGAACTTTTACATATGAATGAACGTCCATTATGTTAAAGCTCTTGCCAAACGAGTTCACACAATGCTGATTAAGCCCATCATCACCAGATAAATCTCTCTGTATTTCGCAGTATACATAGTTTTTAATCTGGTGTCAGTGGCGACTTTTACATGCCGTTTGCGCATCAGTCTTCTGGTCTAATTTCTGGTTACACGTCTGTTAACTTGAATGGAGATCAAAGAAATTTAATTGTAGACTTTCCAAATGTCATCAGACCGAATGGATCAAATTCTGATACTGAAACAAGTCATTTTGCGGGGTTATGTGACACTCACCATTCACCATTTTACAGCTGCAATAGTTGCAACGATGGAGCCTATGACTGGGGCATGTGTCAACATTATTTTTGTAATTACTGAAAAAAAAAAGTTCTACACTCCAGCTTAGCTTTGAAATGATTATGATAGCACAAGGTCTGTTTGTATGGAAAGAAATTAATAAATAATAAAATGAAAATTAGTGCCAACTACGTGTTGCTTAGTGTCCCTGGGTTGTTTTTTAGTTAAGCAACAAAGATCCTGACTGGATGTGAAGCAGGGCTGTTGAGATTTAGGTTAAGTGCCTTTAACAACTAAAGATCCAGGGTGCCCCACATCATTTGGATGTTGAAAAGCATGGTGTGTAGTGTCAACTGTGTGTGCCAACTAATCTTCACTGAAGACACCATGATTAAAACAATGAGCCAAAAGCTACGATGTATTATGCAAAGATTTTATTTGATTTGAATGTAGTTTCACATATATAGAAGAATTGCTTCATAAAATGATCAGACAGAGAAGATTAAGATTTAGACACTAAACTGATGATATTTAACTACGTCATTAGCCGTCTTACCTTCTCAATACACCTGCGTAACTTGTTGGTGCTGCGCAGCCACCAGCCCACGCCCATAGAGCGCAACTCAGGCCAGGTGGGCTCTCCCTTCTGCAGGGCAGGCAGCATGTTGAGCAGCTCCTCTTCAGCTTCAGAGTGGAAGGCCCAGGCATAATGACATGTTGACAGGCCTGTGAGGTGGGGGTGAGTGAGTAAATGCAGCATTAAAGATTACATATATTCACAGCACTGGCTTTTCCATTTCAGCCCAGTACAGTGCAGCACAGTGTTGTACTACTGGTCACTGAGGACTTCACTGGGAGCTGACATGGATTAAATGACCTTCCCAATGGTAACTTTACTGTGGTAGTTAAGATGAACAGAATATCTTTTTCACATCTCTCATTGAGACTTTTAAAGCCAAGAATTTACAGTTGAGATCATCAATAACAAAGCCAAAATACCATGGTGGGTACAGCAGCTTTATCTGTAAAACAGCCTTCTGGCTTTTATCTGTCTTCTGGTCCTGGAACTATGTGCGTTCATTTCTAATTTACACTTTTTGGTAATGTTAGATTAGAAGAAAAATCTCTTCATCAACCGAACATGATCCTGTATGTGGAAGGCTGTAGTCTTTGCCAGAAGCTTGTGTCAACTGTGAAATGATCAAATGAAGAAGCACCTCAACTCCATCAAATTAATGTTGGTGTTGGTAGCTTTGGAAATACTTGAAGGAGGAAAACCGCACACGGACTTGTTAATTTCAAACATAATTGTGATTGAATCAAAGCCTCACATTTCATCTTATGCCTTCATCTAGGGCCAAACAGAAAATTTGTGTTGAAAACTACTTTATATACATTTTCAAACATCACATAATGTATCCTATGTAATTACATCATTCAGTAATCAAGCCATCATCTGTGTCACCTGTATTGTTACCTGTGTTTGCTTTGCACATTATGGCACCATCTGGTGGTTAAATCTAAACAAATCAATCCAGCCAAAAGAATAAACAAAAAACCTAATTCCAGTATAATTTCCAATAAATTGTATCAACCTAAATAATGACGGTTAAACTTAGACTGTAAGGAAAGTGTGTAATGTGTAAAGCAAACTGGCAACAACACAGGTGACACATAAGGCATGATTACTGAACAATGTAATTATGCTAAAGGATGCCTTGTGTAAAGTTTGTATAAAAATGTATTGAAAAAATAGTTTTCAACCCAAAATTCATGTTTGTCCTTTGATGAAGGTGTGTGTTGATTAAAACAAGCAACTGTGAAATGAAATGAAAGTGGTATGAAAACAACTGGCCCACTGTACCTTGCCGTAGCAGCTGTGCTCGGTGTGCTGGGGGCAGGGAGGTAGAGAGGAAGGTATGCAGTCTCACAGCAAGCAAGAATTTCAGACCACACTCGTCCAGTGTCTCGCCACCTGGTTAGTGAAAGACAGATAACACTTATTACACATTCATAATTACATAACCATTGTACATAATATTATTACAGGATATTGTGGAATGGCACACTTATAAAGCATTTCTATCATTTCTCTTCCCCTGCAGTACCTTTGCTCTTGCCCTGGCTGTCCCTGAAGTCTGTGCTGGTGGTAGCGATGGTGTCAGCCAGCGCCATGAGAGACATCTGCTCCATACGAGTTAAGCCTGGCAAACTGGAGTGAAGGAGGTGGCTGGATAGAACTTGGGCATGTTCTGGACCAAAGTATGTAGGACTGTACTGGGACAGGTCAATTACCTACAGATAGAAAACAATACAGAGGACAAAATTAATTATACAGTGTTTCTAGACTTGAAATGCAGTGTAATACATGATTCTGTACATGCATATTAACTACACGCTATACTAAATACACATGTGCATGCTTTTCCAAATACTTTAACCTTTTGACAAATCCTGACAATCTGTCAGCAAGAAGCAAGATACCTGAAGCTTTCTTTTAAAATTGATCTTAACATGCCAAATTATGCATGTCTGTACTACACAACAGAATACAAAAAGAGCCTCAAATGTTGCAGTCAACTCTCATTTTTATACATTTCATTTCAACATAGTAAGGGCCAACAGAAACTGACCTTGTTCCCAGTTTCCTCTTGATCACTGTCCAGCGGGTCCAATTCCGCTATGTTGGGTGTATGAAATAGCTCATCATACGCATCTGTGTGACTGGAACCATGTCCACTATCACCGCTCACACTGCCCACTTTATCTACAGGAAAACACAAGACAGAAACAAAATTACACAAGGCATGCATTTCATAAGACACATCACCTCCTGCTGGGGAGACAGATTCAATTAAAATACCAAAGTAGCAAAGCAAATCCTTCCTGCCGTCATACTTCTCACTTTGTACCCCCAGAGACACAATGAGAACAAAACTAGAACACTAATGTGTTGTGGATAACAATGTTCCTTTTGTCTTCTGTTTTACGGTTAATACTGTTTCTGTCTGTACCAGCTGAAGGGCGCAACTGAAAGGGGATTTCTGATGTTTGTTTAATTTAATATTCTCTGACAAAGCAATCAATTCAAACCCCTCTGCAGTGTTTAACACATTTAGTAAGATGCTCTAGTTTGGCTTTGTTATTCACAAGCGTTGTCTTTTTAAAAATTGTATTAATTTGTATTTAGTGTTTTGGCTCCAGCTGTATGTTCAGAGTTGGTGATAACCTGCAGAAGCATATTATTAGATGAGCAGGTGAAAGGCAAAAAAATAAATTAATAAAATTAGTGCTAAAAAGTGCTATTGAATACGCACCAGGTTTTGGTGACGTGTCCTCGTCAGCCGCCAAAAGGGCGTACAGAGGCAGAGGAGGGACAGAGCTAATCTCTGTGTAGTCTGTGGAGGAGTTCTCTGCTTTGCTGAACATCTTCCGGTCCCTAGCTGTGCTGCCTCCGGCACTGATGGTTCGAGAGCGTACACGTCTCTCTGGGTTGGTGGTGTCTTTAAGAGTAACAATTTCTCCAGCAATGCATTTCACCAGGTGGGAGAGGATGGCTTTGGCACGGTGAACCTTAAGAGAGATTAATTGTGTTACACAGACATAAAAAAAGTTTTGTAAAGCATCCAAAACAACTGTCAACTTACTCTCAATTTTTTTTTAAATTTACGTTTCTGTCTTACATCATATTAACTGTATAAACTCCTGTAAACTGAAGAAGAAATGATAATAAAACCATTAAAATGTATGTAAATATAGACATCATTCAGTAATTTATTTAACTTACCCTGCCCAGATCCATGAGCTCCAGTAACTGTACTGGGTGGTACTGGGGAAGGGTGGGAAAGAGTTGATGAGCTGCTTCAAATAGTCCAGAATCCTCCTTCTCTACCGGCAGGTCGTAAACTGTTCTCTTCCCGCTGAGTTTCTGAGCCAAGCTCATCATTGATCTCGTTAGGGCCTTTTTAGGAGGCGTCAGTAGAGACATGGGAGCCCCGGGACTTAGCCCCTCCTCCTGGCTCATTCTGACAGCAGAGATAATGGAGGAGACGCTGCTGCTGATGTCTGTATCTTGCACAATAGCAACACTGGGTTTGGGTGGTGATGGAGGCTGCCACTGTGAGTAGACATGCATCTCACAGTCCATGCCTACCACCAAGATGCCATCTCGTACCCAGGAGAGGGAGACTGGAATGGGTAATGAACCTTCAACAGAGGAAACCAGATCAACTGATCGAAGCAGAACCAGACGAGACAAGCTTTGGTCTCTATTGGCATCAGATGAGAGGCCGAGTTCTGGGGGTTTTCCAGAGAGACGGCCATACATATAAATCTTTGTTCCAATACCAACAGTCAGAACATGTGAGCCATCCTCTTGGGAGACCCAGTCTAAGTGAACCAGGCTCTTACTAGTAGAACCAAGACAGTTCTCGTTAGGTATAGAGAAGTCCATGTTACTGCTAGGAATATTGGCATCTCCAGTTGTGCTATTGCCAATACTGTAGCTAGCTGTAGGATCTGTGCTGTCCAGGACTATGGTCTGCTCAAGAATCCAATGTGAACCGCCGGTGGACTCGCACTGGAAGATGCCAATGTGGACCACTGGTTCTTTAGTGTTTGCTGGGTAAGGGTTTGGAGAGAGATTTGGGCAACGCTGTATAGTAAAGGTTGGGGTCAGTTTGGTGTTCATGTTGTTGTGGTGCACATAAGGGGAGGAAGCCAGGGTAGGGGGAGAAGTCAGGAGTCCATGAGAGTTCAGAAGAGGTGTCAAGTTTGGAGATGTGTTTGGCGTCTGCCTGTAGGCAACTGCAATCCGTCCAGTGTGACAGCAGCTGACCTCTATCGGGCAACCATGCACGCTTACGGCGCTGCAATTGGGAATCCCCTCCTCCACCAGAAGAGGCCACTCTTCCCATTGATACATCAACTTGTCCATACCAGAGGGCTCAGTCTCTATGACGTCACACCTCCAGAAGCGCACCTTTCCATCAGAGCAGGAAGTAGCAAGGAGGTAAGGCACACGACCAGCTGGCAAAGAACATGACGCGCTGAGATGACCTAGAAGGACAGTTAACAACCTACTTTTAGGTAAGGAAAATGTGCAACAACATTGGTTTCATGGTTTAACGGTGTCTGTATTAAAATGATTTGCACACCATCATTTGTTTACTGAAAGATGATTTTCTATACAAAATGAGGTGCCCATAGCAACCAACAATTTTCTGGTGTCAGTAAATGCCTCAATAGGTGCATTTTATTATTATCACCAATCACATCTTTCCTTTTTCAGGAGTTCTTGACTTATGTGTTATGTATGGATGTATCTACTCTTCGCTGTTCCTCACCTGCTGAGGGTGTAACACTGATGGCCTCCACTCCTGCTGGCAGAGCCATCTCTTTGCTGTACAACCTGTGTGTTGTGAGGCTGAGGCGACAGGCACTCTGCAGATTGGAAGTACAGGCTTTGCTCTTCTGATTTACTGGGGAACTGAACGTCTCAAAGTTAAACTGAGAGCTGTTCGTTGAAGAAGCTGTGCTGGCATCCTTCTCTGGTGTAGTCTCTTCTGCAGGTACATAAACAGGAAAAGATTATGCAGATTATGGGGAGAGAAAAATAGCATACAAAATCTATGATTCTTCCAAAACAATTAGAATAAAATAACATACATTTCTGAACTTAAGAGCAGATTTATTGCTCACTATTGGACATGACAGCTTTGTCAGGAGGCTTTTAGTACTTGTGAGGCATGCAGATATTCTCAGGGGTAAATCTAAAAAGTATCCATTAAGTTGACATTCAATTATTTGACTGAGGACTGAGCAAGATGCCAGATAAAAGTGGCCATCAATTGCCATTCATTGCAATGGTGAAATTTTCCCATGAACTAATACTTTTGTTAAAGATACCCACCCATGGTGACAGGTCGAGCAGCAAGATGGAGATGCCACATGTGGAGGAGCGAGCGCCCTGTCGGGGTTAATTCAACAACCACAAGGAAAAAACGTGCTGAGAAGGCTGGGTCGCTAGAGGCTGTGAGAAAACACACATAGGGAATATCAATACACTGTTCCACAATCAGTGTCTTTGAAGGAGGTGCAAATGTTTGATACCAAAAGCATATCTGTGTTAAAGAATAAGAAAAAAATAATAATTTCAGCTATACCTTTATGAGAAGAATCAGGATTTTCCTGTGTGGTCTCTGTTCTCTCATTGCCGAGGATCAGATCCTCCTCAAAAACGTGCAGGAGCTGGGTCTCCTTTCCCTGCTACAGAGGACAACAGCAGCCATTATCAGACACTATATATTAGGCTGTGTTAATGTTACATACACAAACATGCATGCAACGTCTGAGGGGATGAAAGAAGTTTTGCTTAGAACCCATTGTTGTTTTAATAAGGTTGACATTTCATGGAGACTTCTACTGCAGAATGTATCATGCTGCAAATTCAACTGTGTCTTTTAAACATATATATTTAATTTCCTGGGAGAAAATTCTGGTAATACATTTTTCATCCAAGACATTTACAGTGTTTCTCTATTGTTATGCTAGTAAGCTCGGCTTACTTAAAGACTTTACATTTCTCTTCATCTTTATGTATACTTACAAAGTCAGTAATGGCATCCAGCTCTATTATACACCCTGGTTTTGCTGTGGATTGCTGACTGATGATGTTGAACACCTCACCAACATATTTCTAAAGTGAAACAAACAACAATTTCACATTATCTAAACACATTTAGACAATTGTATTGTACAGGTAAAACATATAGTTGCTATGCCAAATGCACTTTTAAAACGATAAATGATCAAAGAAAACAATAAGCTATTATATGCAAGGAATATACCTTTTGAAGTAGGGCAAAATCAAATATTGCAACTTTTTAACCAAATATCTTGATATCAATATTGTGACAATATTGTAAGGATGACTATTGGTGCTTTCACAAATATTTACACAATGACATTTTTGATAAATAATCATCAGTAATGTATATATATCTATATATAATGACTAAGTGGGTAAAGGCAAACAATAGTCTAACAGTCTGGTAAGTTCGGAAAACTATATCACTACTGTAATGCAGCCTTTAAAATCAGGGAAAGGCAACACTCAATATCTGAGACGATATCTAGTTTCATATCACAGTATTGATTTAAAATAAATATACTGCCCAGCCCCATCTTGAGGAATGCTGTATTAGGTTAGAAGAATCAATAACAACACCTTACTTCACAGTATCTGTGAATGTCAGAAACACGGATGTGTTTGTTAATGTTGGCTACACCCTGTAGAGTTTCTTAGTTTTGATGATGTTGGTTGGTAACTTACTGATATCTCAGGATTGGAGAGCTCACTTAGGAGTTTCTTGGCTTCAATAACAGCCTGATACAGCCTAAGGGAGTGGCCGTCACTTGCCACAAAGCAGGCACTAGGAGAGTTACAGTACACACCTAATAAGAGAAAGAAAGAGGAAAAAATGTTTTAACAGCATCTGCCAAATATGATACTCTTATTTTTATAAATAAACATTATAAGTTAAAGCCACAGTATATAGTGAGGACAAATTAAACGAACAAATCTTCCTCCTCCTCTTATTAGACTATGTACTCTACTGCAACAATTTAATTGTTGGGATATTGTTTGAAAACATAAAGCCTTCATGCACCTAAGCTAGGCTCATTTGGCCATAATTAGCTAATCAAGAAACCACAAATTTTAATTCATATTCCTGAACCACAACAATAATAATGAAAGTGAAGCTGTCCTCACTTTAATCGTAAAGGCAACAGAGAATGTATTCCTCAGCAATTCCCAAACTATAAAAATATGTCCTTACCTAAACAGCTGCTGGGGATGAGCGTCGGCAGCCAGGCTACATTAGCAAATGCTGATGCATGAAGAGAATTGATCCGAGCCAACTCAGACACTCCTCCTGACAAAGACAGTGGCCCCACAGGGTCCACTCTCCATAAAATCAGCTCACTGTAGATAGCATTGGGATCCTGGGAAATCATACCCAGGGACACTCTGCTGGGCCTTGACCCGCGGGGCAGAGAAGCTGAATGGGAGAAACCAGTGGAGCAAGCCTCTGGAGGAGCCAGGATGGTATCTGCCTCTGGCGTCTTCAAGGCGTTGTGGTGTGAGGTGGTGAGGAGGAGAGGAAGTAAAGAATGACAGGCCAGGTCATTGAGGTGGAAGCGGTGACCACAGTACCGTGACTTGTGTGAGACGCTGAGCACCGTGGAGAAAGCAGAGTCCTCTGCAAAGCTGACTGCCCACTGGTTCAGGGAGCCATCGGCATGTTTGGAGATCATAAGCACGTTGGGGGTGAAAATGCTTAGTCGAAGACTACTGCTGGGTGCAGCTTTCCCTTGACCTCCGTAGCTAATAAGAGCAGATTTGGTTTGAGGCAACGTGCTCCCGGGCGGTCGCTGTCTACCATGTTGGATAGCCAGATCCACATTTTTATTGCAGGCATACATAACCACACTGTGGCTCAAGGAGATTGCATCACCTGCAGGAAACGCTACAGGGATACGGGACACAAACGACACCTGTGAGAGAAAGAGAATAGTTAAAAGAAAGTTCACTCAGTCAATCCAGCCATTCTGCTTTATGTTGAAATAGGCACACAATATGAAATGAATAAAATTCTTCACAGTAATGAAAGTTTATTTGGCAAAGCTGACCAAACGTCCTTGTTTTAAAAATGAATTCATTAATAACAAAGGGACACAATTTCTTCTATTCTCCATTTAGGAAGTGAATAACAACTGACTTTTTTTAAAATGAAGGAAGTGTCTAAGACAGTTATTGACACTCAAGAGATACAACCTTCTTCACTTGCCTCTTCACATATATAAAAAAGAATATTATTCAGTTTTCCGTGTGATAATAAAAGCAGCCGGGACCAATCAGCCTAAATGTCAATGAAACTGGTGAGTCTTTCAGCTGCCTTGCCTGCCTGACTGGCGGCTGTGTCACAAGGGTCCCAATACTTTACCACTAATAAAAATGCATTCAGGGACTTCAGAATTTGATATGAAGTCACACATAATTAAAATATAATTGTCTGAACGGCTGGATGAGAAGCCATTAGAAAAGGAACTAGACCATCACAGCTGTCAAAATGATTCTCAACCTTATTGAAATGATTCTTTCCCTGAGAAGCACTTCTCAAAATAGCGAATACTATTTAATAGTCACTTGAAATAGTAACCGAATGAAAAGAGATGTTAGTTGATCAGTTTACAGTGTTACCATTCAACTATGAACAAATAATTATTCTTTACTTTACTGTGGTTTTATCATCCTAAAACTGGTATGATTCTGTATTTCCTTATCAGTCTTTGAGGTGGCGGCATTCAAATCAGAAAAGAGTGAAATGATTATTACTCCATGTACACTTGCTAAAGGTGAGGGATTCAATTTGTTAATTAAATCAACATAAATTACATTTCTAATTTTTTTTTTTTTTACACAACAACAGTGAATTTACCTGAGCTTGTCTGAACATGCCTGGCTGGTATTCATCTAACCAGTCCACATGCCAGACTAACAGGGAGCCGTCCATGGGATGGATACTGAATAACATGTCTGCCCCTTTATTCCACTCTTCTAACAGAACATCCACCTGATGATCCACCGCTGCAAGAGGAAGCTCTCCAGCCTCAGGTCCTTGTGGATCCCTTGGCCTGCTACTATAGTCGTCCTCATCAAAGTTATCCTCATTTTCAGGCTCTGGAAGATAATACCAACCAAAGTAATTAAATGTAAATTCTGAAAATCAGTATGCAGAGTACAATATGTAAAAGTGTGACATTTCGATTGGAAATTTATTTGGAAATTACTCAGTGACAGTGTTCAACTTCGTATGCACACACTTTCAATTAGTGTTCGTGCTTGATCCAATTATTTTTTTCTGTACCTTCATGTGAGCATTCGCTCCGTTGCTCCAGGCTTCCTCGGAGCTGCTGCAGGAAGACTTCCATAGCTAAAGTGAAATGAAGCTCTTTATTGTTGAGCCAGTGGACAGTAAAAGGCCCTCCAGGTTCCTCATCATCCACAGCACTCAGAGAGGAGATGGAGGGAAGCAGAGGAATGTCTGCAATGTAGACGTTCGATGAACAATATATTAAAACAATTAGAAAAAGGCTGCAAAGAATAACAGAAATAGGATATGCTAAACGATACTTCAAGCATACAAATATAATCCTGCAGCACTTCTCAGCCTGAAGGCTGAATAAATCTACAGGATTATGCTGTGATTCAGGTCAAATTAAACTGCCCCACAAAAAAACACGGAGGAAAATTTAAATGTGTTACAAATTACTTTTAACACCTCTCACTTATCACAAATGCTCACTTGGATGGCATACTATTTTCCTGAAAAAAAGAAAAAGAAAAAGTATCTCTCTCAATTATCAATTATGACTCACTAGAAGTGTGGTGGTGCATGTATTTACAGAGACCCTGCTCTCTGCCTGTACTGTGTTCTAGACACTTCCGGGATAGATAGTGGATATGTAGCCCCCAGCTAAAAACAGCACACACAGGGTGAGCGTAGCAAAACGTAGCGACCAGGTGCCAGATCGTAAGCATGCATCCAAAAGGAAGATACAAAAATGTTGGACAATGCAGCAATGAACTGCTTGTTTAACAGTTGTTTGATAAATTGCTTGTATTGTTTCATTCTGTAGACTTTGTGCTCTGCAGCAGAATGCTGTCTACGCAGTGTGTGTGTGTGTGTGTGTGGGCGCGTATGTACATGTAGCTCAGCCCCACCCTTGTGCATATAGGCACACAGAGAGCAGGAGAGGCCAACTTTGAATGTTCTGTTTACAAACAGTAACTGACAAATCTTGCATGCAATAAACAACCTCAGGTAATTTACTAATTTTACAGCATATTTTACCATAAGAAACACAGAGATGCAGCACCCTGACCTCCATCTGATTCTATCATGCAAAGCTAACCAACTATGCAGTGTCTATGGTTCATATTGCTATACTGTGGGTGTCCTGCATTCTTTAATTCTCTATAAGAAGTACTTTTTACCATCTTCAAATTTGGAGAATCTGTTTGGTGATCCACAATATGCTGATAACATGGATCAACAGGATTATCAATGTGTTACAGAAACAAATGTGTTTCAGTCTAACCTGTGGCAGGGTTAATGCTGGCAGCAATGTGGAAGTGGCAGAGAGCGCTGGCATGGGGCATGCTGCTGCTGCTTTTCTTGTGGTTGTAGTGTCGGCTCTGATGGGGGGACAGGCAGCCAGTCAAAGAGGGCTGTGGTATATCCCGATAAAAGGGAGAGTGCCATGATTCTTGGAAATTCAACTGTGAGGAAAATATTAATTAAACAAGTTAGCTAATTTATACACACATTTCTTTTCTTACATGCCACAAAGCCTAATACAAAAAAAAATGACTGTGTTGATGTTTTTTTTTCCTTATAGCTGCCAAACATGAGGAAATTTCAGGGGGGAAAAGATTCTGCAACCATCTCCACAGAGACTTAGATTTGGGAGGTGGTAGAGCATACTGGAATTACAGCTCCCAATGAGACATATAACCATTTGAATGTCACTTAAAGCTGAAGACATGACCATTACATGTGAGTTAGCAGCAGCACAATTAATTTGAAAAACAACCATTAAAAGTCACAGTTTTGAGGTGTAGTAGTAGAGATTACAGGAAGGAGGCAGAAAGGGGGTAGTATTCCTCACTGATGCTTAAGTCCTACCAAGCTTCAAAAGCCATCTTCATGTCTGATAGCCAATTAATTTCCCTTTTAACTCCACTAAGCCTCTGTTTTTTTTCTATCTACTTTCTATGTCTCCCAGTTTGCTCTTGTTTCCTTATCTATGCAGTACTACTGCTGTGCTACACTAGCAATGGTGAAATACAGTAGGCTCGCTTCTACTTCAGGGCCTATTGGGACAAAGCAGATATCACAGCATTTGTGCCAATTATTTCCCTTACAAATAAAATGATCAAAATGCAAGAAGATTGTTTTTGCTTTTTGCAACCAAAATAAAGAATATTCTTACTGTGATACAGCTATACAAATAATGTTCTTGATTCTTACATAAACAAATTGCATTGACCCAAGCAAGTGCTTCTCTGAGGTTGGTCAACGTTTAAATTTTCTGATGTGGTCTTCAAATGGTCTCAATCAGCGTGCCACACTTGAATTTTTTTAACAATATCAAAGGAGAAAGGACTGGAAGCTACCAAACCACGTTGGTGCGTATATCTGTTAAGTGTTACTAATATATATACAGTTCGTATAGTTTGTATTTTTTGAAGTTTCATTGTGTGACATGATTTGGGTTCTCACTGTTCTTGTAGGATAAATATATCTACATATTATTATTGTCAGACACATTTACTTATAGCAAGCACCACATTAGCTTTGCTTACTTCTTGTGTTGTTCTCCCTCGAGTCTTCCCATTGCCAGCACATCTCAGTGTATCACTGTGTTGGCCACTGGTGTGGTTGTTATGGTGACCAGACAGGAGGCTGTCACCTGGCAACAGAGTCTCTGCCCAGAGCCGACACACACTGTCCTTACAGCAGGTGAGCAGAACATTACACACTGAACCTCTGTCAGGAGAGATGAAAAAAAAAAAGGGAAAGGGGGAAAAAAAAGGAAGGAAATGGAAGGGTTAAAGCTGAAGTTCACTGAAGGGCGCTGCACTTGTCAGTAATGATCTAATGATGGTTATAATATTTAACAGCAGGTCAAAGGAGAAACTCCAGTGGTGGGTTAAGTTTAATGAAAGGTCAAAAAGTGAACAAGTAATGCAACACTTTTGACAAACTTATTGTAGGCCATGATTACCATGTATTAACCCGATTTGCTAAAAAAGGGAAAGGTTAAAACAATTTATATACGTATATAAACAGTAAAGGTTACATGAGGTAGAATACTTCCTAAATGCTAATATAGCACAAAAATAAGCATATTTTACTGTCTACGTTTATTTCCTGAGCAGTTAGGTCGAGTTACAACAATACCTGTAATTTTTCCAAATATCATCCCTGTCTGCCACATTTGCTGTGATCTGTGTCACATTACAATTTCAGTCATAAACAGAAAAGGTGATACTACCAGTATCCTAACCCTGACCTAGCAAATCAGGTCTTAAAAAACAAGTTTAGCCATTATTCTGTAACCCTTCCTAAGGCTTTTGTCTATATCCTAGAAGGTAACCAATACTTCTTAGCTCATGCTATTGTTGTTGTTGTTGCCTTGACAGTGTCCATACCGTGGCATGTACTTGCTGCTCTTCCTCCAAGAGAAGCCGGTAACAGAGCGGGGATGGGCCAGGTAAACAAAGGAAAAGACCAGCTCTCCCTGAACACTAACATTGCATTCTGGAGGTGTAGAAAATCTGGAAACTCCAGACTTCCACTTACTGGTGCTGTACCAAACTTTTACTAGGCAGTCATCCTGAAGAGGAGAGACAAACAGAGATATATATAATTAATGCCAAGCAGTAGATGTATTCACCCAGGTTAAAGCCTTTAGGTCAGCTCAGTACCATCAGAGTTTACAGAATTTGGTTTTGTCAAAATTAATGGACAATGCAAACATTTTGGCCAAAACAGATTTCATTACAGTATGATGCACTAAAATATGACATGTACAGACTTGTGTAGGGCTGCAACTAACGATTGCTTTTTAATAACAATTAATCTGACTTCTTCTCAGTGAATCAATTTGTCTACAAAAGGTCAAAAATTTGTTTTAGAAAATTGCCTGGTATAATGTCTTAGAGCCCAAGGTGACGTCTTCATTTCTTGTTTTGTACAATCAACAGTGAAAAACCCAAAAATATACAGTGCACTATCATGTACGTTGCCAATTGATTATCTGTCAAATAGGTTATTGGCTAATTATTACAGCTCTAGACTTGCTTGCATCAAAATATACACAAACCAAGCTAACTCACCTGTCCAGCAGTAGCGAAGAATTCCCCATCAGGTGAGAACTTTATTAAATTGACCGGAGAGGCCGTCCTACAGACAGACACAGACACACAAAACATTACAGTATTTTTTTTAAAGTTCAATAATATTTAATAAACAAAACAATAAATAATACAGTAAATAACAGCGACACATTTAAACACTGAAAATACAATTAGAACAAAAAATTAAGATGTATTTATCAAAAAGTAAAATAATATACTACCGCATTGTCTACATAACTAAAAATACTGTTGTACATCCATATATAGAACAAATAAGAGTTATCCATTTTGAACAAATACAGAATTATTTGCCTGACAAAATGGACAACAACACAATAACTGTCATAAAGTCAAAGAGGAGCCAGCACCATGCATATATTTTGTACTTCACAGTTCTTACTTGCTGTGCCAGATGCACCTCCATGAAGAATGAGAGTCTCTTATGGTCATTTCTGTCTGTTTTCCTCCTTCTTCAGCTTCATGTTTCACTCCATCAACATTAGACCACAACTGTAGGCTACTAGAACCTGTTAACAGAGTGCTGCCTGGATATACAAAAAAAAAAAAAAAACCTCCTTCAGGAGAGATGCCACACAACATGTATCATACATACTAAATATTTTCTACTACAACTATAGTAGCAGTCAAACTCTTTATAAAATATTGTATACAGATATTCAAAGTACCTGTGGGGTGCCAGGCCAGGTTCCGTACCATAGACTGCACAACAAACTGACCAGTCTTCTGCCATTGGCAGTTCAACTTCTGTGCAAATATAAATGACAATGTCAATATGAAAAACAATGGCAATAATGTTATAAAATAAGACACATTTGAGGAAAAAACATTTGCTTTTGTCACTGATATTAAGAGGTACAAATGCATAACAAAAACCAAAAGCAAAACTGCTTTCACATGAGCCACATGTGATCAGGTCACATGGACAACGGCTGTAATACTTTTACAATGTCACAGGTACTGGGTGGTATTTAAGATGTGTAAAATCCTTTGTTCTGTTGAGTGTAAATAAACAATGTTCTGCTTTATTTCAACCATTAACAGACCTTAGGGCAGACAAACAAAGTTTGTTTCTCACGATGATCTGAACGCACGCATGACCTGAATGTGACTGAAAGATAATTCAGGTTACTTACAGTCAACGATGTGTCTTTTTGAGTTGGGGGCTGAACTGGCTCAAAAACACACACGATGCTTCCATAGGAAGCTGCAATCTGTCAGCAGGAGAAAGAAAAGACAGTATTTATTTATTTATTATTATTATTTATACAGTAAACATATTTGAGCATTTTACTGCAAAATTAATAACTCTATGTTTATGGAATAGACACCAACTGTGTGTTGACATACAATACTAAACAGGTATATTTCTTGCAGGAAAGATCCTCGTTTTGACCATGTATGACATGTCAACGGTAAAATAAGAGTGCCTGGACAACAAATCAAAAATACCATGAGCCTCTAATAACCCAGTGTTGAGTCAACATTTCCTTGTCTAACGCGTGCACATGTCCCATTTCTGCATTTGCCAGGGCTTTAAGCTCAAGTGCTTTAGATGGGAGCCATGGTGACAATGTTAAACAGACTGAGTAGGAGACATTTCTATGGCAGAGAATACAAATAAGCTTAATGTCAAGGACTTAATTAATACAAACTGTGTCTCTAATGGGGGTAAATAATATGTCGACTGTCAGAGAATAAATACCAGAGAAGAAGTGAGTCACACACATGACATGTGAGGCTAATCTAACACATATTTCAAACTATACAATTATTAAAGTGGACCTGGTATTAAACTTTAGAATTAACCTTATTTGCAAAGTAAAGTACTTTATGTGCTATAAATGCGTCTCCATTAATGACATTAAGCAATGCAAAGTTTTTGCTGAGTCCAAATTGTTGGTACACAATAAATTAAAATAAGAGGCCAGTGCACATTATTGTTATTATAAGAAATAGGTTAATACTTAAAGCACCCATTTGATGTCTTAAAACACAATATAAGAACAGGGCGGTTGTGCTCAATAACTAATTGAGTAAACTAATAGCATTGCAAATATCACAGTGTGGAGGGAAGCAGTGAACTGGACCAAACCAACTGCGCATGCTCAAACAGAAATTAGACATGCTGGAGGCATGTGAGGCTAGTTCTGGCCCAAATAAATTAGATTAAACATCACATGAGGGTAGTTGTAAAAAACTGGGTAAGCACATTCTTTTTCACTTGAATTAAACCAATTGTGTACGCTGGTTTTACAAGGCTACCATTATTCCCAATTAAAAAATAAACCCAAATTACAAGAACGGTTTGGCAATGATGACTTCTATCTTTAATAGATTCATCAAGTAAATTGTCTAATTTATACAGATATAGCCAAACTGTCTTTCTCCCTTTGTATTTTTAGTGCAGCACTGTTACTCAGCAACTAGGAGAAATTGGGAATACTGTGACTGTAGTAGTAATAATACAGAATGGGTTACTTTAGTTCCTATGTAAAAACAGCAAATCTCAAAAATATTTGTGATTTGGAGTTTTTATTGAAAGCGGATATAATTTAGACAGAAAGCCACCAGAATATTCAGAATAATTTGCTCTTGTAGTTGTTAATGCAAATTCTAAGCTATTAAAAATCAGTATTAATGAAGAAAAGCCTCCATTGACTTAAACAACTCGCTGTTTGGTAACCACATAAGTATTAATAAATACAGCCATAAACAAACTACAGAAAAAGACTCCTTCACTGGGACGACTTCAGCAGTGGTCAAAATTCATAGGGTCAAACATCAGGTTATGAATGTCAACAATTAACAGCTTAAAGCTTAGAATGTGTGCAGAGCAATTTTACAATCTCACAAAAGTTGCACTTTGGAGGTTATAAACAAATTATGCAGAGATTCAACACACCAGTTGCAGAGATTTAAGTCTGATCTTTAGGAGCTTTTGATGTAAAATTGCATGGCAGCATTCAAATTGGGGAAAATGTCCAAAACTCTGGATCAAGCTAAATCAGCCTGGGTTAGAACTAAGAAGGTCAACTAATTGTGTTTTTTCACATCTCATGCTTTTTAACTTGAGTTATGCAAACATAAAAACGGTGCTGAATGAAAATACACTGTACAATTCTTCAATCTTGCTCTAAAATCATTTCTGCAACTGGGGCTAACTCCAACACAGCCTTCATTCACAACCTCTACCAGCAAACCATTGAAAACAAGAAAAAAAAGATCTATTTCCACATTTAAAATCAAAATAATTAGACTTCTGCTATAACAAGTATAACAAGCAATTCTCTCTCTGTCTCTGTGCTACGATTGGACTAGAAAAAAGGCTGCATGCAATAATTATTCAATTTCACAATTTTGTCCCAGATGCAAATTACACACACCTTACACAAACAAGCTCTTTTGTTAGTGCCTTTACTAAACCATTTTGGGGTAAAAGACGACCAGTAAGCATACATAAGTGAATGATTCTGCTCTATCAGTGCTTGCTTTATTGGAGGATTTTCTTTCAGGTTCATGACAGGAAGCTCACGCTGATTAAAACAGCCTTTGATGTTGCAAACAAATGTCTTTCATAAAACATAAGCTGCCAACATTTAATGAGAAGACAACAGAGCTCACTAATGTGTCTTCTGTAAAAACAGTTGCAGCCAAGTCTAAAAAGCACAACACACAACACATCTAAATGATGCTGGACACTTCAGCATCATTTAGATGAATTAGTTACCAACTATCTTCCCTACCGTGTTTTATATAAACAAATTTCACCAACCCATGTTGCGCAGTCATTAAAATAAAGTGAGGGAAGAAAATATATAACCAAAATTTTAGTGCCTTTTCTTTCTCCTTTTTCAATTTTGGCCCTGAAGCAAACTGTAATAGCACTGTTTCATAGATTTTTATTTTTCAATATTAAACAGAAACTATTCACTAATCCATCACAGATCTACTATTTTTCTCCACTAAAGCCAAGGGATGGCATTGAGAGCAGAGTAAGAATATGGTACATTGTAAGTGTATTGTACACACCCTACATTGTTAGGATGTGGCAGCATCATTTTCAATTGCAGATAAATCTTTTATCTGACGAACACAAAACGCCACCAAATGAAGGAACCTTGGACTTATGTAGGTCCAAGTTATTAAATAAACTACTTTTTTTTTAAAGAAGATTTATCTGAATCCATGAAAAACCTTGTATTATAATACATTTTTTTGTACAAAGAAAAGAAATTATGCCAACGATAAGAGGTAAAACACAACAGAGATATGGTTATGCAGCTATGGTCACTTGCCCAATTATTTGAGTGACACTGGATTGGAGGATTTCTGATGTTTCTATGTATTAGACAGCAGAAGTGAAGAGTATTTGAAGAAAATTGCATTTCGATTCAGGGTCATTCCCAAGTGCACATCAGCGTGAACATCCAACATGACTGAGCATCACTCATTACTCTTACCTGTCCTCCCTGCAGTGAGCTGTCGACACAGCCGACCTGGATATTGCCATGTTTGGCCCCTGGGATGATCTGCAGTCGCTCAAAGTCACTGCCCAAAATCACCACATCACAACCAGATGCATAGGCCTATAAAACAGACAAGGAGAGCAACAAAGAAGGAAAGAAGAGAGATGAAGATGTCACTCAGTTCAATCTAGAGAGAATTGCATGAAAGGTCACTTAAACTGCACTTGTCCTGGAGCCAGTGTCATAGCATCAAACACGCCGCCATATGACAGCTCTGAAATACAAGCAGATAAGATTAGAATTCTTTGCTCTATTTTCGAGGCTCTCAGAAGGGGATCTTCACGTGAGCTGTGATTCACTGTGACTGTGCCTCCTTCACAAGAGGACAGAGGACAGAAATAGTTCTCCCATTGATTCACACTCTGAAAGACGGGGGAAGCATCTCATAGAGTTTGCTTTAAGTGAAAAGGCAGCCAGAGGTGCTGCCTTGCTAATTCAGAAGCGCAGCACCATCTTAAAAGTTTTTTTTTTTTTCCACTATTAAGCAACCTAAATTATGCAGCAACACAATAACATAGGCTACCTACTAAAGCTATTTTAAATTAGTATTCATAAATGAGGCATTGCATCATGACATAACTGCTATTTTTCACAGGTGTAAATATTTAACATCTGAATCCCCCCTGGGAATAAAACACCCATCATTCTCTACCCAGGTAGTATTACCTAGAACTAGTAGAAATTAATGTAATGTAATACAAAATGTGTCAATATTTTGTGTCAATGTTAGAAGTACTGCTCCTTGCCTTCAGCATACAGAGCTTGAAGTAAATGATATCACCTATTTGTTATGTTTTTAATGATAATAAAAAGAAACACCTCAACAGATGTTTTTGGTGAATGGTGAACTGAGCCTAATGGACGTGACTGTGTTTTACAGCATGGAACAGAGTGGCACAAAAAAAAGCATCTGACCAATCTGGAAATATCTGCAAGTAAATGATGATCACAAAAAAAATAAAAAAATAAAAATCAAGCTCAAATACTGACAGTATATTATTGCAACTCTTTTTCACTTTCTGTATAATACAACTCATTGTTTAAGTGGTAATACATATACTTACATTGGGTTTTCTTGGCTTTTGAAAATAATCTGCGCTTCTATAGTAGTATACAGTAATTAATCTAGTTTGGCTAGTGGACAGTAGCAATGATTTGGGGCTGGGGGTGGATTGGTAGGAGGAGGTTCAATTAAAAAAAAGAATAGCTCGGAGCAGCTAATTAAAAAAAACAAAAACTGCACCATGAAAGTGAACTAGTTAATTTTAATCTGTGTGAAATGAACTCTGAGCTAGCTCTTGTTAAGTGTGAACTTGCATGACCCCGTCTATATTCTCCTCTATAATGTCATAAACATTTTACCTTGGAGTGTAACAAGACTAATATAGTTTCTGCCAGGATTAGCATGTTGGTTGTCGTTTTATTTTATGTGACTATTTGTAAAGCATTTTGGACTAAGTGACATTTAAGTCATCATTAATGGATCCTTCATTGCACTGTAAACTCAGTTTGTTCAGTATCTAATCGTGATCACCTTTACTTAGTCTAGTTCTCAGTCTATAGGCCAACATGCAATTAGCAAAGCTTTCTTGGCTTCAGTGGGAGTGGGAGATCCTGAATGGCTGGTATGGAAATATTTTCAGAGTTTGAAACATCTTACCGTGAATGGCACATTGTTGACGCTTCCCACAGAGAAACAATTGTCCCCAGGGTTGACAGCCCCTGTGAGAACCTGATGGAGATTCATGACTCCTGTTTACAGTCCCGGTATGTGGTCCTCCCTTCCTCCTCCTTTCTCACAACACCCTCCCAGTCCAGGTGAGATTCATGGGAAACCATGCGAAGGACGTGTTCATCTTCATCTGTAGCCTGCAATTTTGTGTCAGTGTCTCTACAGACAAGCTGTGAGGCAGAGAGGAAGGGGGAGATAAACATAAAGATGTAAACAGGGGATGTTTTGGTTCACTAACGTAAAAAAAGCCCAGAGTACAGAACTGACTTCCAGATATTGACAGCAAACACTAGTAATGTTACCAAGAAGGAAACAGGAGACAAACTAGAGACTTCGGTCTGTTTACCTACAGTAAATAAAGAGTGTGAGAGCCACGCAAGCTGAAGCTGTAAATCCAGTATCACATACGTTTATGGAGGTAAAAATAAACATTTGGAGTGGTGTTATCACCTTCTGTACACTGCCCAGGAAACAATTATCCAAGCATGGCTGAAACACTGAAGGCAACAGTATGATTGTCACAGCAATAGAGATGAAGTTAAGTCATGAGAGTGTTTAGACAGACACTAATAGTAGTCATAACTATGACACATATCTCATTTAATATAAAACTTCTATAGAGGCTCTGAATTGGAATTAAGTAATTGTGGTGAACACCTCATAACAGATAGTAAGACTATGTAAGAAATGACCCTGAAACTACAGTATCTGCATGCTAGCGACAGAAAGCAGCAAGTATAAAAAGCCCACCAATAAAAAAAAGGTGCCGAGCAGGTGTCATCGAGTCAAGTGGGCAACCTGTGCAGGCCGACACCTTACTACAACACTGCAAGCCCGGTTAATCCACTTTGGTGTCCACTTTACTTTGCCCCAGGCACAGGTAGGCTCACTCGAGAAAACTGAATCCCACAGAACAAATTAATTGATATAACATGTCTAAAAGCTTTACTGATAGATACAACTTTAGGAAACAAGCTACAGAACTTGTCCAGGCGATGTATTAGCAAGAAACAACAGTCAAAACATGAAACTGTGGTTATGACGTTACATCATAAAACAGCTTCAATGAGTGGAAAACAAGTGCCTGAATGTCAAAGTTTGGTCTGCAGCATTAACACAGAGCGTTGCAGTAACGTTAGGCTATTTTATAACTAAAAAAAACGACAGTTGTGTGTCCTGTTCTCACGTGATTATGTTTCACAAGCTAACACATTAAAACATCGCTAATGACAACACATCTGGCTAACGTTGTGCCATCAGTTCAGATGAAACGTAATCATTAGTTGAGTTGCTCAGTCATCTTAAGTTGACACTTCATACATTAATTTAGCTAACGTTTCCCCCTGTTCGAGTCTTTGAATCATGACGGTAACTTAGCTGCCAAGTTTAGCTAACGTTAGCCATCTTTGGATTAAAAAAAATAAAATAAACACCGTAACATAACTGCTGCATCAAGTAATGAGTGACTCACCTTGTGCTGCTACGTTGTGCTACGTCCTGTTGATATAATTTCAACTGTTACTCATTTTCAGTTGCTCTCTTTGACAAATGTAGCTCTCCAAATAACATTAAATGTCACAGACTGGATCTCCTCGGATAGCTAGCGGTAGCGCGCACTAGCTTGTGAAGCTCTTTTTAGCGAGCTCTTGAGCTACAAAGCTAGCTCTAGATAGAGCACATATGGCACACATTCAGTGCCCGACAACCTCTGTTTGCCTAGACGATTAAATATTTAATTACCAAATGCTAACCATAAGAAGGAGCCAACCTCTCCCCAAGGTTAGCAGATAAAACGATTCATAAGAGGAAGCTTTTCCTAATGTTGAAGATGTGTCATGATAATGACTGTTTCGCTGCAATGCATCATGGTCTTTGTAGTTGTGAAAGCAAAACGACAGGACTACAAGAACAGGCAGTTGTGGCATTCAAGAGATTCCCAGTTAATGGTGGTGTAATTGCTTATAGTTGTAAGTTGTTGTATGTTGTGTTGGACCTGCAAAATGTTAGTGTGGGCTAGAAACTAGTCTAGTCTACTGCGGCCTACCAGTGTGCCCAAAATGTTTACAAAACCTCAGCAACTTAATTTAATAGATTTCCAATACACCATGACCATAGTGGATGTTTAAGGCTAATATACTGATATTTTAGCCTATAATTTTTCTGATTACTGGTGACAAGAGACCTTACAGCGGTAAGACAAAGCTTTCATTGCACTCTTTCTAAATTCTTATTTAAACTTAAAACTTATTTAATTATTTTTGTAATGTGTTCTTACTTATTGGCCGATATATACAGTACACAGATACAGAAACAGTATATTAATAAACTAATATTGGGAAATATATAGACCTAGCTTTTATCAGCCCATCCAATGTATTCATCTAGCTTTTTTAATTGCCCCCTCCCCCCGCAGGTGTCCAGATGTGCTGCCAGCAAGCTTGAAATGAGAAGATGTGGAAGATATGGAAACTGACTGAGACATCCCACCTGGTGATATCACTGTGTACTGACACACCTTGGTGTATACTCCGACATCAATGCAGTCACATGAGAGGTTAAACTACTGGGGGTAAGCAGTCGCTCTTTAACCATGATAATATTTCTTACAAATCATACAGCAAATATATCAAAGGGTGCAGTATTTCACTGCAAATGTCATATTCCACAGTGATGTTCATCCACATTGATGTTTATCAGAGGCCTACACAGGGCTGTTTGCACCCTTGGGTGCTAAAAACATAAATCCTGCTTCTGCAATCATGACATACTGTCTACCGGCTTATACGTACAGTGTTTCTTATGGATTCAATGTAGGCAACTATGTTTTGCTTCCAGTTATTTTTGTTGAGGGGCCACACAGTGTTGGTCACTATCTCGCTGAGATCACAAAGTCTTTAATTTAAAATTCCCAATATTCTACTTCTGTTGAATTACGTACCACAGTTATTCACAGAGACCTGTCAGCGGCAACATCATATCAGTTTTTTGTGAGCATGACATGAAGGATGGACAGGATGTGGGCTGTGTCTGAAGTCCTTGTATCAAATCTGAATAACCACTGAGTGTCACTGTTGCTCAGTGCACTGGATTCCAGTTTCCTTTGACTACTCCAATATAGTTCGACTGGTATAACATTCACGGTCTTGCGATGTGTGCATATACTTATTGATGTTTTTGTTTGTTTGTCATTGCCATCATTTTTTACATCTTAGATATAATGTTTCATTGTTACTGTTTTGGTTACAAAAAGCATGACAAATGGCTCTCATTGAATTAATCGTTGTAATTGTCCAACAAATGTGATGAAACTCCCTCATTGCAATATCATATTTAATAAACACAGAAAGAATACAGCATTTATAATCTTAGATAGATGTACTCTACATATAATCAGTCTACAGCAAATCTAAATCCAGATTTGCACTATTTCCACACATTCTGCTTGAGCTTCGCTGTAATAGGGAAAACACAGTTGAATTGGTAGGTGAAGGGAGGTGGAGGCTTCAAACCCAATTAAAGCGTGTGGAGATAAATAGGACAGACACTTCCCATGAATAATTAAAATGGCTGACATGTCACTGACATTAGGGAAGGTTGGCAACATTTATTGTCATGGCAGTTGGATGGTGGTGATGATCAAACTGTTGACTTCCTTGTTAGAAAGTAGGTCACAGCATTATTAAAGATGTAGCATTATAGTACAACTGTTAAATATTGCATTGCTTTTCAGGTTTGACACACACATGCATGACTACACCACTAGTTAAATTCATGTGCAGTACCCCACTCACCACACACACACACACACACACACACACAGAAACACACACTATCCATTGCTGTACCATCTCTGTATTTCCTCCACTGAGTTTGACTTTGAGCAACCTTCACAGAGTAAATAAGAAGTAATCCATTTACCTCATGGTGTATGAATGATATTGCTGTTCAGTGTGATCTTGAATTATTTGAGTTTGTGTAAGAAAGCCTCACCCTTTGCTAGAAATACTAAGATACAGACACCTGAAAAGAAAGAAAGGGAAATATCTCACTCAAAAAACACTAGAAATGGCTGTGATAAAATTTGGGTTTAGGTTATTTTAGTTTCCATTTACAGTGAGCATTATGAACTTTCACTGAATAATGGCACGAACAGAGAGCTAAAAGTCAGAAGAGGTCCTAAAAATATCTGATCATCTTTTTGCATGGTCCAAGATATATTTGGCTGCATCCCTCAAAACCTGAAAGATTGTTAAGCTGGAAGAAATGGGCAAAGTCAGCATTTAAATAATAATAACTAGAGACTTTGAAACATGAACAGTATTTGATGGCTTTTGCTGTATTTTAGTATGATGATGCATGATAACAAGAGACACTTGAAAATAAGCAAAGCAGCATTTTGATTTTTGATGTGCACATCGATTATATGTTCATTTAATTTCAAGGGAGAGGAAATAATATGATGAAAAATTGAAAGAATGTAATAATAATTATTATTATTTACATACTGTAGTAAACATGAGACACAAGAGGGCAGTATTGAAACATAAAACAATCTACAATGGCGAGGTCATCATCTGTCAAGGCACTGCAATTTAACCTCACTGCCTGAACTCACACTTGGCTTCTGCATAATCCTATTGTTACATGTGAGGAAGGCTCTGCATTGCAAATGCGAAAAAAACAGGCTGCTAAAAAAACAAAAAAAAAACACTGGCCTGTTCAGTTTTAACAATTATGTTAAATTAAAAAAAAAAAAAAAAAAAAAAAGTAAAATTACTCTAACATAAATCTTGATTATCAAGTTTGAGTCTTGCTCCAGATAACATGAGCTAAGCCCCAGCTGCTTTGGTAGGTTGAATCAATCCTTCCTTATGCATAATCCATAAGTTTTTATTTTACCCTTGAAATGTGAGTTGTCTCTTTGAAGCGCTTTGTGGTATTATTATACTGTGGTTTGACGAGTAATAATGTTGATGTCTCGTATAAGCTGTAATTACTGGATCTGGAGGTAGGAGGGCAATGCCAAAATGGGCTTGAAGTTTCACTGTGGCCATGCTTTGATGTTGAATGGGTGGCGGGGGGAGGGGGCAACTTTTTCCACCGGAGAAAATACCCACAAGTTGCTGAACTTTGTCTGACAGATGGGGACATGAGTAAAAAAAAAAAACCCATAATGAAGCATAATGGCAAATAAAACATCTACTCTTTTGAAGAGTATATTTAGCATTTGCCTTCAGTCATCACAAAATGATAAATAGTCTAATCTCAGGGTAATTATGTGTATCCTATGTATTATGTCTACTTGTCATATGATAAGCTTTCATTTTAGTGAATATATGTAAAACTGCATTGAGAAGGATAAAGGGCTGTATTTGCACTCAGCAAACTACACCAGCTGCACAGCACTGCATGATAATATTGTTGTTGTTTTTTTTAGTGTCATCTCTGGCAGACTTTCCATGTTTGTAATCCACCCCCCCTTTTATTCTCTTCTGTACTATTATTTCAACACTGTCCTTCATTTCTGCTTAATGCGGTGGACCTGTGTGAAAGTGTCCTTGGCTGTTGAGTCTTGTTGAGTCAACTGGAGGTGTGTTTACGTGTGTGCATGTGTGTTTATGGCTGTCAGCATGTGTGCGTCATTGCACAAAGTGCCTGTGAGTGTATCTCCTGTGTGTTTGCGATGCTCTTGAGCACAGCTTCATCCTGCAAAGGTGACTGTAAAATGATGGGAACAGACATTGCCGTCAGAGGAACTGGGGTTAGCAGGCAGGCGGCAGGATATCCCATCACATTAGAACTGGCTGCTGCGCCCACTTCCTTCAACTCTTCCCAGCAGCCAGATCCAGGACGAGGTCAGCAGAGGTCAAGCACGCTCCTCCCTCTGTCATTATCCTTCCATCACCTGCCGTCCTCTCTGTGCTGACAACAGAACTTTCTCTTCTCTCTTTGCCCTATAGTCCTGCCACCAGCTTTAGCTTTTTATGGCCCTTACCCTTTATCTTATTCTCTCTGTCTGAGTCTGTCTTTATGATTTTCCCATCTTTTTTCACTCCATCTGTTCCCTAGTTCTTTAGTCTTTCTTTCTTTCTTAGCCTTTTATTTGTCTCCTTTTGCTCTTTTGATAGTCTCACATCACTCTCCATTTCCCCCATTTTCTCTCACAGATACAGAGAACTTTGGATTCTCTCTTTTTGGGACCTTTTGTTGAGTCTGCACAGCTGATCGCTAGATTGCAACACAGATACTATACACCCTGCTTTCACAGACAGACTGGAGACTCAACCAAATTCTTTCAGGAGGAGAATCTCTGATGAGGTTTTAGCAAGAGAAGAGAGAACTAGCTGTGTACTGTGAGTCTGAGAGCGGAGCCTAATGTCAAAAATACATCTGAAATCTGGGGCAAGTGGTAATGCAATATAGATGTTATGTCATCATGAATATTTCATGATACACAACAATAGAATAATGTATGGGTATTGACTAAACTGAGCAACTGAGTTGATAATTTGATGTCTTCATATTCTGTGTCATGCAAATTTAAACTGAAATCTTGCAGCCATCTTGGCAAAACATGATATCTGCCACAAATTTAGAGCAAACTTCATTCACTTAAGTCTCTTTTTAAACAGCATAATGGTTCAATAGTTAAGCAAAAGCTCTATATTTAACCAAGTATCCCACTCAAAACTCAAAATTACTTATTTGGATCTTAATTATCAGATTTGAAATCAGCAAGGTTGCGCACATGTATTCTTTATAAATCTCACCTAGTTTTGAGCACTAAGTTCACGTTATCCCGAAAGTGTTTTGACTTTGAGCTTAGGTCTCTTCGTCATCAGATATTTTGTCATGATTCTTTGCTTGGCTGCCTCCTCCCGTCTGAGGACGTGACACACTAACAAATCAGATACACAGTGTAGAGATTAAAAAACATTTACCACAGGAAATGTTTTCCATCTCCTGTTGTTAGAAACTGCATTTACATTTATAGAAAGTGATGTGCAAATTCAGTGCATGTGTAAATGTGCCTGTCCTCTCAAGAAAAAAACAACACTATAAGTCATAAATTCAGTGGCCAAAAACAACCTATAGTTATAGTTATAAAGCAGGAGAGCACTGTTTGAGACTACCAAATTTTTACCATCACGTGGAGATATTTTAGCCATCACGGCTGGCATTTTACTGCTGTTAAACCGAAAACTTTTCTCTCACTTTTCCTAACCTCAATCAAGTTTTTTTTTTAGTGCATTAACCTAACCAGACCTTAACCACAGCATATTATGCTCCTATGTGCCATCCTGCAGCACAGTTACCAGTTGGAGGACTTGATGTAAAAGGTCAGCAATGAAGGAAATCCTTCATGTAAATTTCATTTAGGATAATTTCATTTAGAATATCATGTTACTTATTACAGTAAGCGCTGTTCACTCGACCTTAACCTCAAATAAAAAAAAAATCCCATCACGTTTTAACCACTAAACACTCAGTATTTTCTACAACATCACATTACCCGTTAATAGTGAAATGTGCAATCCAACATTTAGTGGCTATGATAGATTGTTACGGCTGTTGAATATACCTGTAATAGGCTCTGGTTAGGCCATTATCCTTCATGATATCTGGTTATTATCCCTGTCTGATTTATGCTGCTTCTGACGACCCTCACCCACCGTGACCTACATTTACTTTCATCTCACCCATCCATCATTTAACAGTTCAAAGCCATAGTCTGTCTGTGGAGGAACTCAAAGGGTTTGATCATAATGGCATTAATTCTCAAATGACACCGTAAAAAAAAGTATCCAACAATATGTGCCTATAAATGTGCTTTCAGTGTACCGCTGTGGATAAAACAGAATACAAACTACAATACATCAAGAGATAATTAACAGGAAGAAGATAATTTTGACAACTGCCTTCAACATCCTCTGAAGTTATACTGTGGTGAATGCATATATACTTTTTCAAGTTCAAAGTCCAAATGCAATGAAATCATTTCCCTCCAATACTGCTACATTGGACCCACAATTAACCGCCTGCAGATCTATAAAAGGTGTAACAGAATGACTTAGTAGACAAGAATTATAACACAATAAGTAGCTCATTGGCCTTCAGAAAACATACAGAACATGCAGAGATAACTTGACATCTAGACATGCATGTTAGTGAGAAGGAAAGACAGAGAAATGCCGTGGACTGAAAAATAGATGAGCACTATGGGTGTGTAAGCAGAGGCTGGATGACTAATTCAGTAGGGACGGTGTGTACATCTCATTAAATCAGCTGCTGTACACATACCCGCCCAGGTGAACTTAAACCTGGAGCTCAGGGAAAGACTTGAGACATTGAGGTCAAATCGGGTTCTGGATTTTGGATCTGGAGCAACGCCTGTGATGAAGATGCAAATGATAATATGCAATGTCAGGGGAAACATCTGTTTCCACTTTGTATGCCAATGTGGTTCTTCCGAGTTATTCTTTGCTTTGCAGCATCATTTCCTCATAAAATCAGCATTCATAAGTGCAACAAGGTAAGCAAAGGTACACTGTGTGTTGGAAGTGTGTTCCTTGCTTGTTTACATAGAGAAAACCAAGGAGACAAAGGTCAACTATGCTTCCTACAAAGATATGGGATGGAATCTAAAATTAGACAAACCTATCGCACAAAAAACAACAACAAATAAAGCAAAACAATATTTAATCATCCCGTTTTAAATGTAGATACAATGTTTTCGTATTTATATATTACTTTATATACAAACGTCCAAAAGATTTGTACTTAGCTCATATGGTAATACCTTTGCTGAAGGAGGCCATGTCGCAAGCAAAATAAGTAATAAGTGAACCCTGAGTTTCTAACATGTTACCTCAGATAAAAATGAACAAACCCAGAAATATTGCCGTTTGTCTATGTGAATATTTATTTACTTAAATGATCAGTTAAATGTTCAGTGGTCTTCTCTCTCCACCTGACAGCATTTACAACTGACAACCCTTCTCTCTCTCATATCAGCAGCATGACGTTCATTTGTGAGGTAGATGGAGGAAGGGGGGGGCCAAGACATGAATTCACATGCACAAGCACTCAGCCCCCCCCCGCTCTCACACTCACTCACTCACACAGACACTGAGTCCCATCTGAGATTCTAAAGACTATGCTCTCTAACTGTCACTCCTAGTTACAGACCTATCATGCAGAAATGCTGACTTATTCATGGCTTTCATGCAAACCTGGGTGCACAGAGGAAACTGAAGCTGGCTGGGGCGAGGCCCAGCAGGCTAGTTTGTGTGTGTGTGTGTGTGTGTGTGTGTGTGTGTGTGTGTGCAAGCTTGGCCTGTCTTATAGTACTTTGTTTACTGTACCTTACTCAGCCATGCTTTACACCGTTTTACCATTACAGGTCTCGCCTCTCACACACACACACACACACACACACACACACACTATTATAGTATATTCTGTATATGCTGACGTAGATGTCTCACAGCCAACCTCATCTCTAATATGGCTTTTATGGTTGTTTTTTTTGCCAACCATTGACTATATTGAATACAGTTTTTGCAGGGAGTAAGAGAGAATACATTATATCCCTTATTTTCATATTACAGCATATGTACTGATAGTAGCTGAGAACATGGTTTATAGCTCCTCTGATATAAGTAGCCTAGATAGTCAAATAAAGGACTGTTAAAACACTGTTAGTCCTAGCCAATGCGCCTTTAGTATAACAGCATAAAATGCCAGCAGGTTAAACAGTAATAAATGATATTACAACATCATAGAATTTATTAAATAAACACTCATACACTCACTGAGGGCTTTCTGCTTGTTTACCGATACATGTTAATATTTAGAAGTGAAAACTGTGCTAAGTAGCTGATGTTTATATAACCGTATGAAATTCAGAAGCAATCAATCAACTCCGAATACAAATCAGTTACCTAAAATCTTGTGGTAACAGCAGCGCTGCTTGAATGTTAGTGCTGATAGAAGGGAAAAAAAACAAAAAAGTAAGATCCAGTTGACTTGAATTTTCTTGGAGACCAATTAAAATGTTGTGAAACTGTTGCTTGCCAGTTGGATGGTGCTAAAAAATGTGAATGCTCTTGTGACACTAGGGGGATATTTCCTGTAATACTTAATTATCATAAACTAAAACCCCTTCAAACTGTGTGTGTGTGTGTGTATTACTGTTATATATATATATATGTTTCTGTGTGTGTGGGTGAGGGATCTTTACAACACTGAATTTGTAACTGGGGCATAGGACTGTTTTTTTCTACAGAGTTTGTTATGGTACATTTTAAGCTCCAGTAACAACTGTGCGTGCTGTATACATGGATATGTGTGTTATTCTGTGTTGCGGTGTGTGTATATGCACACGTACTGTACATGCATATGTGTGTGTGTGTGAGTGACATCTCCCTGAGATGACTGTCAGGCATCTAATGATCATTATTCAGCTGCTCAGGGGCAACAGTATCTTACTTTGTTCTATTTTTTAAAAATATGTTCCTGTCTTTATGCTGAAACTGACTCTATCATCCAGGATAGGTATGATATTGCTCTTGATTTTGAAGTGTTTGACAGCTACCTCATTTGGATGAGATGACATACCAGTAAACATAAACACACAAAAGATCTGCCAACAAATGTTTAGTTTTGTGTAGTTTTTATTTTATTTTATTTTTTTACATATTTTAGTCAAGAACAAGATTTGCAACACAAGTATGGGACAATATAAACAGGATGTATATGGCGTCCACAAGTGAATTTACATGTATATCTGCTATATCTATAATATGACATCAAGATTTTATAAGTTACCTTATAATAGAAAAACTACTTCCAGAGTTCAGTTATATATTACTTACATTTTCTAGTTCATTATTTGACGAACCTCATCAACAAACACACTCAAGGGTTTAGGAGTTAAAATTGAAATAATTTGCTTTTCAAGCCTAAGTGCCAAAACTACAACTGAGGCCCATGTATGGGCCTCTGAGGAAAATATCCTACTTTGAAGCAATATAGTGAACTCATAATTATTTTGCATGTTTGTAAAAAAAAAAAAAAAAATACTTTCACACTTTACTGCAAAATCACTTTTGAATGAAGTGCCACCGTTTCTACAGTGTTGTGTATTAATACGTTTACAGTATTCACAATAAGTACTTTATTAATCCCCTTGAGGGGAAATCTGTCCATACTTCTATCTACAATGATAGAGACAATGAATTTGAATTGATTTTGTTATCCTGTGATTGTGCAGTAGTTGAGTAAATGTGTGTGTGCAAATACAGTTTTTTTTTATATTTGAGCTCAATTAATATCAGTAGTTTTATTGAAATGTGACTCATTTTTAAACATGATTTTGTAGTGTACTTTGCGGCGTATTTAAACTCAACAGATGGATTTCGTTAACTGCCCACCTGGCCAAATTCATCACAAACTCTCCTGATAATATAATGGCCTGGCACTAGTCACAGTGAAAAGTCAGACGTAAGATTTTTTCAGCCAAAATAATTAAGTTATAATTGTGTGAAAGTAACAATGTAATTTATAATCTGAGTAACAGTAACTGCACCGCTGCACTGATAGACTATTCTACTCCTTTTCCTTCTCATTATAGAGTTTAGTGGACCTGCACAATGTTACCAAGAACTCAAAGTATCACTTTCAAGCCTTTAACTGTTTACCAGTGTTATACTAGATCCATATAATCCTCATTTTCCTGTCTGCGTTAAGCATGATCTGCAAGTGAATATCAATTACAAGATGACAGAAACAGACGAATACAGCCTATATTATGAATGCAGAAACAGCTGTGGGGCTCCCAGAAGTCACATATGGAAAGCTTTAGTAATCAGCAGTATGGTAGCCACAATTTTTTTTTTACATAACTATATGTTTACTATTTTCCACTTTACACTCTTTGGGGAAAATAAACAGGCTGCAGTTCCCATTTAAGTACTAAGAGGAGAGATATGAGACATATCAGTGATTGGCCTGCCACAGTATAAAGGCAGTTACCACTGTAAATGGTCTCTGTTTCCTTTCAGCTGTCTGTATGATCCACAAGTGAGAAGCAGCGATTATGACTGTGGTAGCAGCAGTAGTGGCAGTTTTAACAGATGATGCTCCTTCAGTGGTCCTGTGGCTGTAAAACTCACCACTAAGCAGGCTGCAAACAGACATCCTATCACCTACATCATATTGTCATATAAAGGCACAACAAAAGTGCTGTGAGTCCAGCAGACTGAGACTGAGGCTGTCTGTGTTTTTTTTTTTAGCATTTTCCAAACCTTTTGAGCTTTGATTAAAGTGTTTGAATTATGTCTCTTTATGTATAAACATACATGCAAATTCAATGATCAGTGAAATGTAACTAAATGCAGTATTTACTCAAATGTAAATATAATTTCCATTACTGTAAAAGTGAATGTATACACAACACTTTACACATTTATTTTACAGTTATAGCATACCGATTCATTTACAGATTCTGATTGTACACATAAAACCTATGATCATCTTATAGAATACAATCAACCAGGTCAAATATTTCTCACACAAGCGTCAGTAACAAGCTAAAACCAAAAAATATTGTAGTTGTGAATTTTTTAGATTTATGTATTTAAAAAAAAACATGTGATAATGATAAATGTATAATACATTGTGAAAGATTAAAGCAAACTTTTTGGGGCGTAACCCTGTACAAACATTTTTTTTTTAGATGCTTATGGCTTATTAAAATAGACATCAAAGAGACATTTACTCTCAAAACTTCTCAGATTTGAATTGTCATTTAAAACAAATACGCCCCATATAAATTTAATGATAAGAGTAAAGAAAAAAAGCAAACTTTGGTGTAGTAGTACAGTCTTTTTTCTTCTTTCCAACCGTGTTAATCATCTCACATCCCCTGACATTTATCAGATGACCCTCATGAGGCTCTGACCTTCAGCTTTGGAAGCACATGACTAAACAACTCAGCTGTTTATAAAGTACTAAAACAAGCTCCACCTCAAACAGCTACAAAAGTAAAGTGTTGCTTAAATGTTAATGCGGTATTAAGACTTGAAAGGCAAGTATTAACACTCTAATATTGTCACAGATAATGAGGTATCATTCACAGGAACTATTTTTGTGCAGCACCAGTATTTTTACTTTTGATATAAGGACATTTGGATGATAATACTTCTGTATTTCTATGAATGCAGTGGATTATATTCACATGAATTAGTACTTCTTCCAACACTACTGTGGTGTGACAGTTTTCTTTAACGAGGGGAAAAGTAGAGACAATGGATGAAATGTTTCAGGCACAGGAAATTGCTGGATGTTGTTACAACGATTTTAATGCTACAACACTCAACTCAACTCAACTCAACTTTATTGTCATTTTCTCATATGTACACATACAAGAAAACGAGATACCGTTTGCTCAGTGTCCACAGTGTCGCAGACATACAACAACAAATGACATTTAACATTTAACGCAGACATACAACAACAAATGACATTTAACAACGCAACAATCTAACTATGAGTAAAAAAATAAAAAGCAGATTATAACAGAATAAATATGTAACAACGTCTTAAGGAAGGTGGTCGCAGTTCCTTTAGTATCTTTTAAGGCAAGAAGCCAGTTAAATGAGCAAATGATGACTGTGGCACTGGAAAGGTAATGTTTTAGATCAAGTAGCAGGAGGCTGGAGAGGACAGGCTGCTATACTATAAGAGCTGCTGTAGTCTAGTCAGGAGAATAGAAAATCATGAGCTGAGTCTGTGAAGAATTGCTGATGCGTGCTCGCTGTCTGTCCCAGTCCGGGATGTGATGGTTTCTCCATTTTAAACCTCTTCTTCCCCACACTCTGAGTCCTAATCCGCCTGGGACGACTTTACCAAGATAAGTGAGATAAGCTCAGACACAAGCATATTTCCAGAGTTCAAACTAACTGGTGTGTATCTTGACATTATTGAGCTCAAATTATATCCTGCCCGCCTACCACACTTTGCAACACTTCCACTTCAAAGTGTGTGTGTGTGTGAGAGTTAGAGAGAGCGAGTGAGACAGATTAAAGAATGTAATGATGAGACTGAAAATACAGCAGGATTGTATATAGTTTGTTCTGGTTAGAGGCCTGCAGCATTTGCATGACTACTGATGTTATCATAAAGTGCTTTCCTCAACTGGTCTTGTTTATAGTATCTACAATGATTCACCTGTATCAACAGCACATACTACAGTATAAACCTGCACACTCTTTAACAAGCCTAAAATGTGATATATGAATGCACTTCAGGGCATTAATTGCCAAATAACCGCTTGTATTTGCACATGCCTCAACCTTAGATATTTTTGAACACATCACATAAACAGAGTCCAGATCTGCCTGAATGAATATTAAAACAACCAGGACCGACTATGCTTATTCCATCATGAGCACAGACCTGCATGATGGTTCAGTTGCGAGATGGTAAGCGAGTTTTGTTTTTAAAGCAAATTAAATGATAACAGAAGAAGAGAGCATTGGCAGGCATGAGCACATTAAGAATAACAGTGAAGTGTTTGGCAGTGAGCCTGTGTAGGCAGCACTGTACTGAGCCGCTACAGTAACAAGACAGCAGTGGTGCCTGACAGGCCACTACTCAGGAGCACAATTACACACACACACACACACACACACACACACACACACACACACACATTGTTTTCACAGGTGTCCTGTTATTATACAATATATACATATATATATATATATATATATATATATATATATATATATATATAATCTAAATATCTCCACAGGTGTGTATACTGTGTATCTGAGAGCATGTGCAAGTACTTATCTGTGTTTTGTGGCAGGCTTGCAGTTTTCCATCTGACAAATTGTTGTTGATTTTGGTTTGGTTTAAGGCTAAGTAGGTGTGTGTTTGTGTGTATGTGTGTGAAGAGAGAGAGAGAGAGAGGGGATGGAACATACACTGACATCAGATTGTAGCCTAAATGTACCATGGATTTAAGCAACAACTTTACTGTAATTTTCAGATTTTACCTGATGCCCCTCCTCTGATGAGATCAGGGCCAAATGTATGAAGGCCCCAAAGCATGTGTTTCTGTGTGCCTGTAGCATGCCAGGCTGGGGACCAGGGAGGGGGGACCACCAGGGAAGGAAGGGCGGTCCTGAGATTAGAGACAACAGACAAGAGAGGCTTTGAACCTAATTATATTCCGATTTCCCTCCACAGTGAGACAAAAAAAAAAATATGCGGGTCGCATAAAGGAGAACCTGCATCTTTATTGTGTCTTCAAAATTACCAGTGACAGTTTGCATGACCCAGAGTCAGCCGGCTTCATAATGCCAGTTAAACTGAATATCCAACCCACCCTCTTAACATTATTATTTTTATAATATACTATTTATAGCACCCAGGCTTTCTCCTTCTCCAACGTGCATTTTTATGAAATGCCTCTGCGTAAAAATAGAAATACAGTTGTCCATAACTGGCACCCATTGACACAATAGCCCCCGTTCTGGAGACGTAGCTCCTCCCTATGTATGTGTGTGAGAGTGAGTGTGTGTGTGTGTGTGTGTGTGTGTGTGTAGCGGGTGGGTGACAGCTGGGCTCGCTGCGCTCCGCTCCAGTCTGGTAAGAAGCTTCATCTCCAAATAGGATGACCGTCGGCTTTTGTGGAAGGGCTCCGTAGCTAGTTCTGGGACAGCGTTCAGTTTACCTGAGGGGAGTTTAAAGACAAAACGCTTTTGGTTTTTGTTTTTGTTTCTCTCTCTCTCTCTCTCTAGTGTGGATTTCCGATGGATATTCCGATTTGAAGAGGTGTGATTTGAGCGCGGCATGTAACAAAAAAAAAAAAAGAAGCGCAAGAGAAAAGTAGCGCTCGTATTGTTGTTTTGAAACGGGCACCGTCTGAACTGCTTTGAGAGCCATATCTCATGGATTACTAACCGACAGAGCTGTATAACCACTCCGAGGCATATCCATTCATGAGCTGAAGGTAAGATTGATTTGTTTATGTCAAACTTTAGCCCGTACCAGTCTTTCTCCAGCACGATAGGCTTGTTTTTGTACAAGACAAGACTGCCGGGGCGACAAGTGCACAAGCCTCACAGCTTTACTTTTATCAACTTCAGGTTATTACGCGTAATTATAAAGCAATTTGAAAGTTATTGGACATCAAAAAGTGCACGTTTTGAATTCAAATGATGACTGCGATGCTTTCCCACGACAACAATATATTTATTTTTCTGCCGATATAAACTGCTCCGTGCGTAATCCCTCTCATGATGTTCACCCATATGGAATAAATAAGTGTCAGTCCCAGAGGACCTATTGCAGATTGCTCACATCGCATAAATTACATTAAAAACCATTATCAATGGACTAATATTCTATATGCTATATGAAAATGTGCAGTGTGTGGGAACTTACAAGACTCGGACCGGCTGTTGTCCAATGAGTCTTCCGTCCAACGATGTTTTTAAAAAAAAACCTCGTTTACTCTCAGTAGATGATTAAAAACCACTGCCACAAAACTACCAGCCCTAGAGCTAAAATAAAAATGAGAAATTGCAATAATTTTATGATCCTGATAACATATTCATGCCTGGTTTGTTATGAAAACGCACCAGCACTGAAGTGCTTGCGCTTGGATTTTCATGAGCAATTTTTTTTTTTGTTTTTTTTTTTGTTAAAAAAATAAGAATTAGAGCAATCATTTGCATGTAGACTAATGACGCAGACATGCTTGTGTTTACAACCTTTCTTTCTATAAAAATGTAATCTAAATCATAGAGATCTGATGTGGAATAATTGGATATTTTAGATGAAGTCATTGTTCTTTTTGTCGTTCTTACTGTAGGTTAATGTGAGTTACTCCGCTGGCTGTGACTTTCTCTCTGTCTCTCTGTTTTACACGCACAACACACACACACACACACACACACACACACACACACACACACACACACACACACACACACACTTGCTTGGGTGTGTTCAGGGATTTCAGGCTACCACTGGGGTGGAGTAGTCACTATTGCTCTGGTCCAAAAGATCAATCAAATGTTTATTATTCCGACCAGGAGACAAAATTACACTGGTCTCAGAAGTGGATTTGCCATTAAATGAGGTGCTGCTGCACATTATTTCTTTAACAAGCTGGGAGAGGAGATAGAGGCCTCACAAACCACATCCAGCAGCTTGACTGCCAACACCCAGTCACTCCCAATGGCTCTCCTCTCCTCTCCTCTCCTCTCCTCTCCTCTCCTCTCCTCTCCTCTCCTCTCCTCTCTAATATTATATTTATTTATATATTATGAAACGTGCAAGGGTGATGATGCAAATGGGTGAATCCAAGGAGTATTGAATGGCCATACCAAAATGTTGTCAGCATTCAGCAGCAGCACATGATGTTTTGGAAACATGATTTAAAAAAAAAAAAAGGATTTTATGCCAACTCTGAGAGGAAAGGGTGTTGTGTTTTTTTTTTCTGGACATCACTGGAAAGATTTTGTACTCATGCATATTGTATGGTTTTTGTTCATCTGTGACCCTATGTTTTATGCACTCAGTATACAAACTATACTGAGGATGTCACACATAGATCTTGAATGTGAAATTTCAAAATGCTACTGTTCCTCCTACAACATTTGCCTCAAGGCATTCAAATGTCCCGGAGGCATTTTTTGAGATGTTTGCACGGTCTGTAAATCCCACCTCACTCTTTCATAATGGCTACAACACCACAAACCCAAAATGCTAATCCTGCTATTAACATTTTGAGAACAACACAACATCTCAATGTTGTGTTGTTGAGACATGAATTACAGCATGATTACCTTTGTGACAGCAGCCTGCCTGTTCTCTTCCCAGAGCGGCAGAATAGAGCAGGGCAACCAGAGTTGTTGCTTGTATTTGGAGCAATGCTCCGTGGAGCGTTTGATCCTCCGATCCCCTAACAATAGCAATAGGGATGGCATTGTGTGTGAATGATGTAAATTTGTCACACTATATATATATATGCGTGTGTGTGTGTGTGTATAGAGAGAGAGTGAGATAAAGAAAAAGAGATGGTTAGTATTTACCTTTGCCAGTTAAGGACAGATGCAGATGCTGTCTGAATACAGTGGGTCTGAATAATTGATAAATGGCTTTGCTCCTTTTCAAATGAATTGGCCCTCTATTATAAACAAACTAGACGGGTCATCCGCTGTTAACCACTGGTCCTCATTCAGTCCGTGTCAATACCAAGCATTCAACAGTGTGTATATTTATGCATATTTTATAAAAGCCATGTTTTATTAATGCCCGTCCTTAGTGTGTGGGATAGTGTTATTATTATTATTTTATTTTATTTTTTTAAACAACTAAGACTGTGAAAAAGCATCGAGCCTTTCTCACTCATCTGGATGTGATTTATTGATACTTAACCCATTTTCTATATTCCACATCTTTCTAAATTGACGCCGCGTTTATGCTGAATACCATGAAGATATCCTAACCTGTTGTAACAAATGAAACAACCCCCAACCTCTGTATAAACATCTACTAAACCTTCTGGTGCGCCTCCTCAATGATATTATGCAGGATGAGATGAGATTGCAGACCTGGGTCTAAAATTCCAGGTATGAGCTTTGTCTATATTTATGATTTTGCGTAGAGTCACTACTCTATATGCTCACCACCCCCATCCTTCCTTGTTAAATTGAACACATTGCCCACTGTTTATAGCAGATGATAAATGATATCCAGTATACTACAGGGAGCGTGCAGGATGGTCTAGTGCGCTCTATTCACATACAACAATGTAATCACTCGCTAATCACTCGCTTCAGTATGTCTTTCACATACACACTTGCGGACACACACATGCATGTATGACGTTCCAGTTTCCAGGTTTCGTCATGTTGTGTGGCTGCTTTCTCCCACTTAGTCTTAACCCTTCCGGCTCCCTATAAATGACATATAAATGACAGTGCATCCATTGAGTTAACCGTCCATGTATTAACCACTCTTCATACTCATTACATTAGCATAATTGATTGAGCGTGTTGTGTATGCCAAGAAAGCCAGAGGCATGAAGGACCAAGCAAAAGGCTTATTTTGGGCCCAGCGCCGCTTGTCAGTGGCAGAATTGGCTGAGATGTCTGTTGGTGTTTTGGCTGTTGGTCCTTGGCAAAGCTTTGTTGTTAGAAATTAAGTGAATTAGAACATGATAGTCGGCCCATTTAGGAGAAGATTGTTGAGGAGCCAAACTTTGCCGAATGGTTGCCAAATGAAAATGCATCCACAGGAACATTTGCAATCAGCTTAAAAACATCAGGATCCTCTTCATGGAAATTTTGTATTGTAAGTGCTTAGTACATGTTGCATTAACATCTGGTAATACCTTTGTCACAGCTGAGTTTGGGTGCCTGTCATTACTCAAATGGAAAGGAAATGCATTTACAGGGATAATCCACAAGCATCAGGGCTTTGTGTGATTGCCTGGGAGATAGATGGATGACCGGCCTTGAAAAGACCCACGTCTTGTACTACAGATCAGATGATGTAAGCTGTGGTACACGGAGTAGAAATTTGATGTCCTAGTTCCAGTCCTGCCGCTGTGCTTTTACAGGTAAAAGCAGTCAGCCATGGAGACAGAAGTCTGTTAAGACTCATTAGAGCTACATCCACTAGTTTGCACCTCCTTATTGGCTGCCAACAAGGCACGTTCATATGGATGTCAAGCATCAGGAAAACTCTGCCACCTTTTTCTTTGGGTCTAACTATGGGGGAGCAGCCTTTAATGTACTGAGTCTATGTGTCTTTCTGTGTGTGTGGCGTGTATGTCAGACCCTTTCACATTTTCAGTGTGTATACTACCACAAAGCACTGAGGGTGGCTAATGGTGGGGGGGTTTAAGTGTGTACTCACGGTGTGTACTCTCTCTGCATGTTTGCGTGGCGTTGTTCGAGTGCATCTGTCCCTCCTCCCCAGGCCCCAGCGATTGGCACTGCATCTCTCATCTATTAATCATAGAGAGCGCTTGCTCTCTCATTCCGTTGCCATAGTTTCAGGACCTGAGACAGTGTTGGGGTGCCTGGCTGCTTAGAGGGAAGTGAGAGGAAGAGGAGGAGAGAGGAGGAAAGGAAATTAAAGGAACGAGGTGTGACTATAGAGGAAAGGAAGAAATGGTGTAAACACTGGAGCAAGAGGGAAGGCAGAACAATTGAAACAGAGCAGAGTAGGAAAGAGGGGAAGTGATTGAAAGAGCAATAGCAGGCTATCACACGGAGCAGGTCCTCACACCGTGGACGAGTGTTCTTCAAGAACCAAAATGGATTCCATTTTTATCTCAGCGGTGAACCCTCGATCTCCTTCTGCGCATGCATCATTTCAGTCTCTCTCACACACATACATATACTCTCTCTCTCTGTCTCTCTGCTCTTTCTTTCCTAAAGAGAGCAGATGAATGAATTTTCACAGTAGGCATCATCTTGTGTATAGAGCGCTCACGGGACTGGTCCACCAGTATATTACAGTACAGTACTGTTTCACCTCGCTTTACAATGGAAAATGCTTCCACTGAGCTGAAATGGAAGAAGGGCCTGGGCCTCCTGTTTCATGCTCAGTTGGATGTTTTGATGGTAAATCACGGTGAATTCATGTGTTATTCAATGGTGAATTACTACGGAAATTGTCCTCTATGGAAATTTCCAAGGCAAGGGGTACCTCTTGCTATCAACCCTCGTAGCTCTGTATTTATCCATCTGTCTCTTTTTCTTCCTTTTCCACTCCTGTTTTTTTTTTCTCCTCCACATTTAGATTTTCTCTGTACATAAAGACTACTGAACATGCACTGTTACTTTCAGGGAAGCTGCTCTTGTTTTGGCTGGAGGCTTTGTACCTCCCATATGACCTCATAATCTCATTTGGGTTTTTTTAATGGCTAACCATGCACTAATGTGGTGGTTGTATTATCGCCTTGTCTCATCACATCATACCCTGCTTGTGAGCATTACCAATGGGAGCTTTCAGAGAGGAGCCGACCAGCAGCACTGTAGTCATGGGATTCTCAGCACACACAACCACCTTTCACTCAAATGTGTGTACACAATTACACACAAACTCACTCATACATGCACATAAATACATATATAAGTACATATATTTTTGCACACCAGGGCAATTTCTTTCATGTCACAAAAAGGGAAGAAGAAATTAAAAAAAAAAAGCTTTTCATTGTTGCAGTGGTGCACAGTGCCAATGGGCAGAAACCCAAGAATACCTGATTGTAGAGTACACTGTGTAATTCTCCCGTCACCATGTATGGACTTTCTACAGCAGAATTACCATTAAGGGACAGAAGGACAAAGGAGGAAGTGAGGGGGTGCGTTTGTTCTTTGTGATGATGGCACTGAGGTGCTTTTGTGCCTTTGTAGTGATGGGATTGCAGGTGACATCATAGCGGTTGCATTCTCAGGTGCAGCAGGTGAATTAATCCAGGTGGGGGATGGGCTAAAGGTGTGTGTGTCTGCGGGGGGAAATCCGGCATTTTATTGCTCCTGAGTATCTGTGAATGCATATGTGTGTGTGTGTGTGTGTGTGTGTGTGTGTGCATCAGCCATCAAAGCAGAGGAAAGCCAGTGTGTAAGGTGATCTGTATGCTCATGGCAGAGCAGCAGTCATACTATCCCAGAGGCTATAAGCCTTCTTTGAATGTGGAACAAGCTGCTTCTTCTTCCACTGTTGGTTTCCACGCGCGGGCCAAACGAGGCTAGACAGATTTAGTTTTAATATCCATGTTTCTGGATTTCCTCCATTGCAACATTTCTGTTCACATTATCAGTCAGCAAGGAATATAGTTTCACATAATCTAATATTGCTTTCTACTCTGTGATACAAATATTAACGAGTTGGCCTTAAACCTGACAGGACCTGCTCAGCTCAAACAAGCATTGACTGATATCCTAGACAGCAGGTAATTTGTAATAACCATCCCTAGCTCATCTAACATACTGATTGATGATGATAGATTGCTTGTAATTGGTCCTGGGTGAATATTAATTATTTCCAGGTGACTGGTAAATCTTTGCAATGACCTGCAGTTATTCTGACATATAAGCACAAGATATAATAAGAAAATGCTTTTACATTTAGCCATATGAGAGCTATCAAAAGAATTAAGATACACCGAAGCTGTGGATATTACTTGCTAATATCCAAAACCTTAAGCAACCAACATTATTTTAGTTTATATTCACAGTGTCCTTTAAAGCAAATAGAAAAATACTGACTGCATGTGTTCTTTGTACTTTACCTTAAACTTGTTAGGGAAATCAGTCTTCTCCTGGTCACAGTGGCTGGCAGACTACAAGTGATTCCCCTGAGGGTCCTCTATTTCAGAATCCAATCAGGCAGAACTCGGAACAATATTACCTCTGTGTGTGTGTGTACATTTATTACATAGCTAATGAACAAATTGCAGCCATGTGGCATGGTCTGGTGGCGCGGCTGGTGAAAAAAGAAACACACACAGACACACACACACACACACACTCCTGTCCCCAGCCACCTCAGCGCACCATCTCCCCCTCACTCCATTTCACCACAGTACACACACACACACCCAACCACAAGGCCCCCAGTGTTCTTGGCCTGTCTGTCCATCAGCTCATGCAGAGCGCTGGGCTGGGAGTACTTATCATCACTCTGCTGAGTGGAGGCCTCACAAAGGCCCACTCACATCACACACACACACACACATATATATGCACACGTACATGCACACACACAATTCAGTCAGCACTGGGAGACTGCTCAGCAACCTGGGCTGCAAAACTGATTAAACGTATGGTGTGACAGCAGCCTAAGCTGACACCTGGAGGAAAGGAGACTAGCAGGCAGGTAGACAGGTAATCCCGTCTCATACAGAATACTTTTATATACTACTAATTTGCTTTGCCAGAATAGGCTTTGGAGAAAACATAAATGCTGACTGGAGGATGCCAGGTAAATAGTTAAACACATAAAACACTGGATTTGTATACCAGTGACTAGGGTTCATTTCCTGTGTTCCCGGTGTTGTTAGGTTAGGCATTAACTGATTTTTTTTGTCCACTTGGGGGCAGTGGAAACAGTTGTCAACACTGACATATTATCACATTTAAGTTGATAAAGTGAATTATTTGGTTTCTATTTACACATCCAGCAGCCACAGAACAGAGGTGAGTGGATCTGCAGAGTCAGGTGATAATTATCAGTGAATTAATCACTGCATGTGACTTTGCAAGCAGACATGTAATCCATCCATCCACAGAAGTATTGATTATAGCTACTTTAAACTTTGGAAAACATTATATTTTTGGTTAATTGATGAAAAAAAAAGTCGTTCTGTCTTCATGCCTTTGTAACAAATTTTCCTTAACCATAACCAAGTCATCTAAAACACCTAAACATGACCAAAAGAAGCCTAATAATGCATTTGTAGCCAGGAGAGCACATTCAAGTAATATGAAACTTTTGCGTCTGCAGTGAACAGTTAGTTGATATGTTCAAAATAAAGAGTTGAGAAAGGAAAGAACATTTTGGAAGACCGACAGGCCAAGAAAATTAGACAGACAGTGATGGACAAGCAGGTAGTTAGGAGGCAAGGAAGAATGCACTGAGTTGGTGTATCTGTGATATTTAGGCAGACAGGTAGTGAGGAAGACAGCCTGTCAGAGAGAGTAATAGAAAGAGGCTGGACAGTTAGCAAGGAAGGCAGACAGTGAGGCTGTGAGGCATAGAGGGCAAAGAACTGCAACACATCTTTCTTCTTGTGAAAATAACTAATATTTCACCTCACCCCCGTCCATCCCTCTTTAATCTGGACAAAAGGTGCTCTGTATGTGGGCAGGTAATCAGACAAACAGGTTGACAGACAAGAAGACAGACAAGCTGTGAGGCAGGAAAAGAGAAGTTGTGCCTTGCATGATAATGTATTCATTCATCCCCCTCACTCTGATAATGTTCATAGCATGCTTGGCTTGATTCATTCATCAGTCTACTGGGGGCATTTTACATTATTTGTTAAAAAGCCTCTTTGCTTTTTCTACACCTGTTAAGGTTTTGATTTGTGTGCTGACTGGATCGTTCAGGAGGTGATTGCGTCTGGGTTTGTGAAGGTGTGTGAGGTTATGTGCATGCATTTGAGCTAGTGTCTTGTTTGTGTATGTATTCGCCTGCATAAATGGGTGTTTGTGTGTGTGTGTGTAGAGGCTGAGAATTCTGCAATGAAGCCTATTTTGGTGTCTGAGTAGTTTGGTGTGACTGGGCGGCGTAGCAGCTCCATATTGAAATGTTGTGTCTCCCTCAACTAATCTAGGGCCGTCTCATCTGTTTCACTGATAAGTTCTCTGTATTTGTTTCTTGTGGGATTGGTTTAATTTCATCCAAATAAACCAACAAGTCCTCTGTTTATCGATTGTGGCATTATACATCAATTGAACCCTTTTATTAATTAATTGGGTTCAGAGTATGAGGGAGGAGACATTGCTATGTGCCCGGCTCCTCTGAAGAGTTTGATGAGTCAAAACTGCTCAGACATCATTGCAGAGAGTTATTCTGGTTTTTGGAATAGATTAATAGAATAAATAGTGTTTTCTCAGTATCGACAACCATTTACATAAACTCTTTAAACTGCTGCTCCCAACTGCTCAACAGGTAGGAAAAAAACAGAAGACTGCCAATTCTTTAGTCGCCTCTTCTTCAGTGTATCTCTTCCTCTCTATCTTTCTTTTCCTTTTCTCTGTCTGAGTAAATGTGAGCTAATACCTGTTACATGAGATCTAGTAATGCTAGCTAGCCCGGTATCTAGATAGGAACACATGACAGCAGATGACTCACTAGACTCACTATCTATTAATCATTTACATGGCATTGCTGGGTCTCACTAACTAGGAATGGCTTTTTTACAACTTATTTCAACTGATTCTCTGTCTTTTGTATTTAATTTATATTCAAATCAGAAGGTTATAGGACTTTTTAATCAGATTTTCACCTGTTTATCAGCTTGTATTTAATGGTTAATTATACATTACATGTTTTGGAGCATTATATTTTATTTCCTGTTCAGTTATTAGAAGGAGTAGTAGTAGTTGTTGTTGTTGTCTGATTGTTTTCAGAAAGCAGACACATGGCTCTGTTACCTGGTCTCCATGTTGAGATTACACGGCAAAGTTACAATATGTTACATCACCACACATGACAACAAAGAAATCAGACGGCAAGGAGAGGAGGTGGGATGAGTCCTTGGAGCCGGTACAGCTCTGACCTAGATAAGACTGAGAGTTTGGAGTATTGAGTTGATCCTGTGGTGTAGTCCTATTATTGTCATTCAGTCTGTACCTGACTTTGATCCTCATCCTTTTCCTTGTGTTGCGCTGGTTTTGCATCTCTGTTAAGTCCTATGAGGCGCAGTCATCCAGCGCAAGCCGAATTCCCTCAAGCAGACTGGTTGATTGTTGCAGACTCTATCTAGAATAAACAGGTTTTCATGCAGCCAGTTGATAAGATGGGACATGCTGTTGTGTTCTCACTGGCGCCACTGCAGCAGTCATTTGTTTCACACATTAACAGGTGAAGGACTTAGTGTGTGTTTGCAAGTTTGTGTGTGTGTATGTGTGTGAGTGTGCTCTTGTGTTAGTCAAGCTGTCTAAGTGTGGGTGACCCAGACTTTGGTAAATGAACAGTCACAGATAGCACAGGGTGCTCGGACAAAGATATTTCATGTCATTACAACACTGTGAAGAATGAGGATGTGGTCACAAATAATGATTGATTCATTAGTGTACGTTACCAATGACACACACACACACACACACACACACACACACACACACAAATGTACACACAGGTCCATGCACTTCTTATGCCCACCTGTAACCCACAAGCATAAACATGCCAACTCAATAAAGCAAGACCTAAAACCAATAAACCTGACACCGCTGAGCAATAAGGTGACAGGCTTGAAATATAATCTATAGGACATAGTACATAACTGAGATTACACCTTTTTATGGCTGTTTTTTTTTTTTACATGCTTCTAGTAGAACATATTGACTATATCCTCAAACCATATATCTGGTGCTTTTTTTGCTCATAGGCTCAAGAAAAAATGAGAAAAGCTTTTTTATTTTTTTAAGTATATTATTGGATCCATTTTAATACCACTTTCAAGCACTTTATTTGAATTTCAGAGGCAACTCACCTACTTATAGTGTAACGTCCTCATGGTTCCCCATGCTTTAATATTTGAATAGTTGTTGTTTTTGGAGAGCAGACCACTGCAGGGTTTCAGCAGCTAGTTTCATTTCCACTTCAAACCAGCATCTCAGTCTTGTTCAGGGTGATTGTCTGTAAAAAAGCAGCCTACATGGCCTCAATTACCTGGGGAGGCTGTATTTCTTACCTCCACCACTCGCATAATAAGGCGTGACTTTCTATTTGAGCCCGCTCATTGCCTGTCCCACCCTGGAGGCAGTCAAATAGTTCTTCCTTCATCACGGTGATTTCCATGCTTGTAACACTGGGCTAATTACTATAGTAAATACTGCCTGGGCTGTGACTACAGAATCAACTGAATGGAAGGGGTAAACACAGGGGAAATGCATTTAATGAATTGATTGTTATTTAGAATCCTCTGCAAATGATTGGAGTCAGTCTGGAAACACAACCGATCTAAGAGTGGTACTATTTTTATCCAAAGCACCTCAGCATGGATGAATCAGTCTGAACATGAGCATTGTTGTGTGCAAACATTGTACAGGTACTAGGACCTTATTGGTAGTGCTTCAGTCAATTTAGGATAATCCAAAAATGAGCAAAGTCTCCCATTCTGTTCTGACTGGGCAATTTATCATCTGCTTTTCATCCTTAATTTCTTGTGCCACTATATTGAGATTAAATAAAGATTGTGGTTGGGGAGATATCGATTTTTAGTGGCTAGAATGTTAGCCGATTCTCAGGAGCTTTTTATAGCCATTAGCGATGGTTATTCATTCCCTGGGATGCATTGTGTTACATTTAAGGAGGCTGTAGGAGCAGATGGTGAGATTGTAATCAATAGAAACATTAATACTGTTTTTGCCCTGTGTGTCTTAACTCTCCTCTAAAGAACGACTGCTGCATTCCTCTTTTAGACAAAACAGCCGCTATCATGAGTTATGCTCATGGTTGAAATAAGTTCGAATATCATCGTCATCATCATATGATGTGGTCAGTGCACTGCAGTAACAAAACCATAAAGGGAAGTTAGTCATAGGAACAGCTTGCTGACTACAGTAGGCCTGCCATATGCCTCAAGTAAACAGAGCTAAAAGGAGATATTATTCACGGTGGGATGTAATGAGGAGCTGAATGCAGAGAAAAGCAGGGGGGACCTGACAAGTGAAGAGGTTTTGGTTACCCTTTTAAATGATAGCTATCTCTCAAATGGACAGATAGAGGAGTGTACCTGTATTGCAGCCATTTGTATGAGAGGACAAATAGTGTATTTCATTACCTGGCAGATGATGAAACTTTATCCACCTCTGAGGGTTTTTTATGGTAGAGTTTGATGAACAAATACACATGAGAGATAACAAGCTTCAGATAAGCTTTTATAGCCTTGTAATGGTTAGCTGGGGATTCTAGATGATGTGCACAAGAATGTACACACAGTCACATGCGTAGGCACACAAATGCATGCAGGTATGTATGTATAAGCAGGATATATATCATAGATATAGCCTTGCAATGTCACACACACACACACATTCACATTTGCACAGAAGCACACATTGCCTCAGGGTGAAGACATGCTATGCTATAGACTAGGTTTACGTATGTGCTCCTCTCTGGTATCTATTATCACAGTTTTGGGCTGGGTTCTCTGTATCAGGTATCGATGGGCCGGACACATGCTGGGAGTCAGATGACTTTGTGGTCAGATGAAGATCTGATCCGTGAGAAGCCGGATTCTCTGACTCAGGTTTTCTTTGTTTTGTTGGCGTCAGATGCCTGCTGGTGACCACAATTTAAATGATGAAAAGAGGTCAGTCAGGCTGAACTATAGACTAGAGCTGAAACTATTAGTGGATTAATCAAGTTTTGGTTTCATAATCAATTAATCATTTCAGTCTTATTATCAAGCACAAATGCACATGTTGTGGTTCTACCTCCCACCATCATTTTCAATGGTGAGACTGTGATGCTTTTGTTTGTCATATATATATATTTTAAACTAACTTTGGATTTTAGACTGCTGGTCTGATAAAGCATGCAATGTGAATATGTCACCTTGAACTAATAATTGGATAATTGTAGTGATCATTTTCACTAATGTCTGACATTCATAGACAAAATGATTAGCTAATTAAGAAAATAATTTGCAGATTAAACTGTAATGAAAATAATCATTAGTTGCAGCCCTATTATGGACTTTGTACCACTACAATGCAATACTCCGTTATACCATTTGTACAGAAGTGATTTTATCTATAAAATCTCCATTGTGAGTAATGTTGGCAATATTAGACTCAAAGGATTCTTTTTATTATTGTGTTGAAAAACTTTACTGTCCTAGGGAAGAAAAAAAAGTGGTTACTTATTATATAATATTATTTTATTATATGTTATATTTGAACTTAAATTCTATAATTTTATAGTTTCTAAATTGAACTGCATAAGTGAATTATTACAATATATACCCGTATCGTCATATAAAATAATATATAGATGACAGAGACTTAAATTGTTTCTGGCACCATCATTCCCGACAACTCACCTGGGAGCACTAAAACAAGGCGAGATACAATATTGCTGTATAATATAACACTTTGTTACAGCATCTTCTGTTTCCAATTCCTTTCCAATTACTTTCAGTGTTCAGTGAATTTCAACATCATGGTGCGGCCAAACTAAGAACACAGAGTGAGTGTAAATAGATCTGTTTGCAGGGTGTATTATGTGCTTCTTTCATTTAAAACATCCTACAGATCTGATTTTTTCATGTTCAAACAGAAAAGAACATGATTCCACTGATCGTCGTTAAGCGTTCAATCTTAACCTAACTGACTGTGTTTCCGTCCACCCACCCTGCAGGCTGGGTGGATGTAAGCCATAGTGGTCCGTCACAAAGAGCCATTCAACAAAACTTCCTCCTCAAACAGATCAAATTTATAGATAAGACAAACAAACTCATGTTGGGTACCAGACCAAATCATGATATTTCCCCCATCTTTGTTTCAGGCGATATAGCAGGTTTTTTTTTGAATGTAGCAGATGATTCTGTTCTCTCAGCCCTAAAGGCATAGAGAAGCAGAGAGAAGTATCCGGTGGCGAGAAAAGCTGATCTACCTGCCTGCAGGCTGTGAATACCAGATTTGTCTCCACAGGATATATTATTTACATTTATCATTTGCCCTTGTACACAAAGAGATATTTTGTCCATGTAAGACTAGACAGCAAAATAAGGTGACATCTTTGGTAATAAACATTGCAGTGCTGCGTTTGTATTTTTAGTCTCGAGAGAGAGAGAGAGGGAGAGAGATGACAGTACAGCCTGGAACACCGGTTTCATTCCATTTCTGTTTTTTGTCTCTTAATGTTGCTTTTTTTTTTTGTCTTTGTGGTACCTCAAACTAATTACTTAGCTCTTTTTCTATTTACTCTACGCAAACCTCTTGTCAAAACCACATCAGTTCCTGTGCATTAGAGGATTTTGTCACAGAAAAGTACTTGAGATATGGAGTGTTTCTGTTAGGAGGAGGTGGATGAGGAGAAATACAGTAGATTTGCCTGTGGTGAAGGTTGGCCTCTAAAGTGCACAGTATGGTGCTCTTGTAGTTGAAAGTGCGTGCATGTTTTGGCGTGAACATGTGAGTGCGTGCACATCAGTGTTTGCATTGCATGTGTTTTCTCTGTGCTTATGCCCACCCTGCTGTGAGCTCATGTGTACTTAGGTGTACACGCACAAGCGTCTTCGCTTCTCTGTCGACCCCCTATGAAGTAACCATCGCAGGGCTGGGAAAGCAGAGCCAAGCGGACCAGGCCAGAGCAGAGGCGAAGCACAGCGGACAACCTGCACACAGACCCTTCTTTATACCCCATTAATAACACGGTTCCACGAAGGACAGCCCGAGGCCAGCAAAGGTCTGTCAAGGTAGTTCATTGTGCAGTAGGAAGTGAGTTGTTCATATGGTAATAGCTGTTGGCGCGGGTTCCTTCAAAGCCCGTTTGTTTTAGTGAAAGTTGTAGTCACTCATTGAGGGGGACTGGATGGAATGTGACAGGGTGCACTGCTGTTTAGTTACTGTAGCTTAATTGACCCTGAGAAAGGCGAGCGAAGGAGGAGGAGGAGGAGGAGGAGGGTTAGTGCAGAAAGGAACAGAGACGAAGAAGAGGAGGAAGAAGGGAGAGAAAAAAAACTGACAGAACAGTGGGGGGCAAAAAAAACGGAAAGGAGGAATTGATAGAGACAGAGGAAAAAAGAGGAGACAGCTCTCCGCTTGAATCTGTTTATCTGTTTAGTCCACAGAAAAAAAAGTCTTATTGGTGAATGCACTGCACAATGAGATGGATTCCTCTGAAGTCCCTTCTACTAATGAGCCAACTTGTCCAGAATCATCATCGTTCGAATTATTTACTTCGTTTTTATTTATGGTTTCATTTATGTTTTCTTTTCTATTTATTGCATCCAGATTTTCTGTTTTATTTTCTGGGTCAGGGAAAAGCTGAGGCTTGTCTTTTCTCATTAAACTGCATTAATAAAATATAAAGATAACAAACATGTTGTGGCTCTGCTTGTGAGGATTTTTGTAAGGTTTGTTAAAATTTTGACAACATGGGATCATTCATTTTACATACAGTACGCGTTGATTTCCAAATGGCTGTGTACTGCTGCATATTTAGAAAAACAAATGTTAATAATGTACCCACTGAGCTCATTTAATCTTACTCTGACCCAGCTGCACCAGGATTTGTCCTTTTGGAAGACGAGGCTTTGATAATAAATTATTTGTCTTTTACTTGGCTTTCATATTCAGTGTTAAGTGGACAGAGATGCTGTGCGTGTGTGTGTGTGTGTGTGTGTACTTGTGTGTATGTGAATGGGAATATTTGACACTCTTACATTCCTCTGAAGCCATTAGTAGGTAGGTCTAACCTGACAGATGTGATGGATGATGACAACGAATTACCACGCACACACACACACACACACACACACACAGAGTTGTTGTGAGTGAGTTTCATTACCACCTTACACCCTGATCTTTCACTCAAAACTAAACACTAAATAAGACTGCCAAGGCCACAGAAAGAAACAGAACAGAGTCACATAGTCAACCCTGTCCCATTTTTCTATCTCCTCAGTAAGAAATCTCTCTTCTGTCTCCACTTTACCTGGAGGTCACGAGCTAATCAAAAATGAAGAGACATCCACAGACCTTGGTCAGACTCCCCATTATTTGGGTTAAAGCTGAGCTACAATCGGAGCTATTTTAAGGCGCCGGCTGCTGCTTGCCCCGTGCTTCCTATATCTCTCAGTGGGAACACAGAGTCATTGATCTATTACCTCGCAGCCCTCCTGCACACCACCTCCTCTCAGTGAGAATCCACAAAGCATCTCTACCCAGCAGCTTTCACCTTCAGATGGCATACCAGCTCTACTGTAAGGAAATATCCGTATGAAAGAAAACCATTTGAAAACGCTTGAAGTGACACCATCAGATTCATATCACAACACTCTGAACCTGAAGTTCAGCTTTACTGTTTGGTCGACAGAGGCTATGGATTGTAGTCCATAAATTATGCACCTCTAGACCCTTGCCCTTTGCAGGTAAAAAGTATTCCTCAGGTATGCAAGCTGAAACAAAGATAAAATGGTTCCTCACTCTCCAGCCAAGCATTAAATAGTCTGGCTGAGCGCTGCTGCTGCTGCTGATGATGATGAACAAAGCCATGTGCCTCTCTTAGAGGGTAGATATTTTTTCTGTTTCTGTTTTTCTGTATTGCTGCTGTTCAGAAGGGAGTATCTAGCAGTTTTTTTTTTGTTTTATATAATGACTTTTTGGAGTGGATCATTTAACTGAAGAGTGACTACACACATTCTCTGTATTGGAAAACCCTCTGCAGGGCTTGTAATTTGAAGCTGTTTCTAAGTGAAATTATTGGTAACTTCATATGTTTTAGGTGGCACAATATCAGGTATCATGATAAATGTCACTATAATGCCTGCCTTTAGGTTATTAGCTGCTTATTTGGGTGCAAGGTCATTGTGCAAACTTCTGCTCTGGCTTGCCGGCTTGTGGGGGACACAGCTCGGTGACATTGGAGAGGAGGGTTAGCAACAGGAGGAAGGATTGCTGGAGAAAACTCACGTCCAGAAATATCCTACATTCATCTTCCTCTCTCTCTTGTCTCTCTCTCTCTCTCTATTTCTCTGAGTGACTCAGTCTGAATGACTCAGACTCTCTCTGTTTCGTTTCTCTCGCATCATGTTCTCTAAGCTCTGTTTCAATGGTTGGTCCAGAAGTGGTGAAAGTAGAAACAGCAGTATGTGTGTATTCGTGTATATTCATGTATTAGTATTCTTAATGAGGGTTAGTGCCAGACTGTGTGTGGTGCAACTTGCATGCCTAATCTCTCATATAAAAAAGTCAATACAATGCAAGTGTTTTTGTAAGAGACGAAGAGACTTAATGGATGTTTGAATATTAGAGTAGATGAAAGTTGTAGACTAATTCAGATGAAATCTTCTTGAGTTGAGATACAATGATTTTGGATAATTTTGACTGATGAAAGTGTTTACCCAAACTGGCATGGTGAAATTTGCCTTTTTTTTTCTTTTCTTTTTGTTAAAACTCATATTGAAATGAATATCATCAGATGGCTTTCAAAAACCCTCAAAAGATAATTCAGTGCCAATAAGCAGTTTGGGAGGGGCCCTTGCTTGAGTGATAAAGCGACTATTGAGACATCTCGTCACTGTGACAGGTGTTTTAGTTCACCAGCAATTCAGATTATAATTCAAAAGTTACCCCTGCGCCTACTCAATCACCACTTTAGTTTACATAGTTTGTCCCCCCCGTCTGAGGTTTGTGCTGCAGACTCTCCTGCTATGTCTTTGTTTGTTTTGGTAATGGATTCCAAGTTGCTATTGTTGCTTATGTCACTTGATGATTGATGGGAAAAATTCACCTTCTCGTAACCCACTCCCCCTTTCTCCTCCCAAAGCTATCCTTGTGTGCCTTCCAGCATGAACACACATTGAGAAGAACAAGTTCCATCCTATTCTCCTGACAAAGTGACTCGCTGGCATCCGGATGCTCGCTTTTTTTGGACCAGTGGGCCATGCCTTTAAATCATGAAGGAGACCTTTCTGAAAACAAGGTTGAATCTGTGTGGCTATGACAGTGCAGCCTACCAAAGGGATGGCTGAGATTATATGCGTGGACGGTTTGGGGGTCCCTCTATTCATTGGCCATGTCACCCCATGGGGGAGGACTAATTGGTGGCCCCAGAGAGCCCTGTGTTTTGTCCCCGGAGCCCACAAAGGCATCGGGGTGCGGCTGCGTAGAGGATGGGGGTGGAGGGAAGCAGCAGCAGCAGCAGCGGGGATGGAGAGACGAGCAGGTTTCCCATAGAATAGTTGGCTGGGATGAACTGGAGGGGGGCCTCGCCGCCGGGTTGCAGGGGGACACGACACTCATTCACTCACTCACTCGCTCATTCACACACACACACACACACACACACACACACACACACACACACACACACACATATAGACACACTCAGTGGGGGACTCTGGTGCCAGTTGCTGGCCTCCTCCTCTACAAATGATCCAAGGCTGACCCACATAGTCAGCCATGTGTGAGGCTTCCCTTTATCCCGCAGCCCAGTTGAAACATTGAGTTATGGGTGTTCTCTGGTGCTCCCTGCCTGTTCGGCTGGGACTGCACTGGGGCCCCATGTGGGCTGACATTGTTCACCCCGACCCAAGGACAATGAAGCTGTTGGCAGGGCTGAGAGAGAGAGAGGGAGGGAGGGGAAAGGGGGAAAGATGGTGGAAGAAGAGAAAGAAAGAGGGAGACAGAGAGAAAGAGATTGAGATAGACAGAGTGAATACTTGAGAGAGGGAGGAGGAATGGATGAGAAGAGACAGAGAGAAATTGCAAGTGATAAGAAACTTTGATGACAGAGGTGAAGGGAGGGAGAAAGATACGTATGAAAGATAGAAAGACAGTAAGACAGATGGTGAGACAGAAAGACAGAGTCAGTATGAGTAAGTATTGATTGCAGTGTGTGCTGGGTGTCTTCAGCTGCCGTAGCTGGATCCAGAGCGAAGTCGTTAGTGTCTGTGAAGCATGGAGCCATGAACATTAGTGGCTCTTTAACAAACTCTGTATTGATTAGGACTTAGAAGGAGACTTACATGTATACCGAGGGATAATGTCCTGTATGTAATTAGCACCGTTGGTCTGATAGTGGAGCCGGTGACATTGCACAGGACATAAGGGCTGGAGGAAGAGGGGGGACTGTCTCTCTGAATAAGAAGGATGTTCATTTTTAAAAAAAGTAAAAGCTTAATTTTATAATTTCTCTTACAGCAATTTTTTTATGAGCCTTTTAGCCTATTGACCCTCACGGATCTTCAATCTAGATTCAGGGCAATTTATTCAGTTAAAAGCAACTGATGAAGCCTATACTAATAGTTTATCTTAAAGGCATAAAGAGAATAAATCAAAGAACGGGAGCTACAACTGTGTCATGGATCATTTAACGTGTTCCCATTCTCTCTCCTCACTTCTCGCCGTTTCTCTCCTTCCATATTGGACCATAATTAGTGGTGGCCTTGACTCTCAAAGAGAGCAGTATAATTGACAAATGACTTTAGCTAATCAAGTGATTGTGGTGATGAGAGAACGTGTTGCCTCATGTGCAGAGTTACAGGTCAAGCATGCACACAATCATATTTTCAGTTGCCAGATTTTTTTTTTTTTTCATCCCTGCTGACCTTATTTTACATTTTTTTCCTTTTTGAAGATTACACAATGTAATAACATAGGAGATGTCTATTAAATGTCTTCACACTACCCAACATGCAGAAGATAGATACACTCACACAGTTACTGAACTACAATGTTTACATTACCCAAGACAAATATATTCATGCGTCAGTCAGTTTTTCTCGAAGAAGTCCCTCCGAGCTATTTGTTTTGGACGTTTCGCAGCATTGGCGTCCGTGTATATAGATGAAAGCCGTCTGGTATTAACAGTCATACAGGCAGCTGATGTATGTCACCTGTCATGTATTTAGGTATGTTTGCATAAGATCAAACTCCTTTTCATGTTGGACAGTAAAGACTTTTGTGGAAGTCTTTAAAAGGAGGAATCTTTAGAAGTAGTTTTATCTCAAAGGCTTCGTTGCAGTTAATTGCTTGTACAGTAGCATGAAATATTGTACGGTTAAATATTTGTTAGTATAATTGCTTTTGTGTGTTTAAGTCATGTTTTTTTTTTTTTTTTTTCATAACGGCCCTTATTTTAGTCTTGGCTCATATTTTTTTTGCTCAGCTTACCTCCTAGTTAAAAGCAAAGGATTACATGCTTCTGACTCAGTGTGTGTGTGTGGGTGTTTGTTGGGGGATTTCATTGATGAACAACCCTCATATACTGTACATACTTCCAGCACACAGACCACACCAAACCAATAGCATGTCATCAAAAGCCTAGACTTAAGCACACTTGCTTCTGGAACCCATTTTAGTGTGGGGTAAAACCACATGAAAGGTCTGCCCCTATCCTTCCGCCCATACCCCCCATCCTCCTTCCCTTCTGCTGCTGTTAGAAGATTAGACAACTTTACTGGATCTTATAATCAGAGATGTCAACCACAAATGAAAATGCCCAGCCAAATGCATTTTGATAGCTCCCAAGAAAAAAGGAGACATATGCAGGTCATTATGCTTTTTCCTCAAAGACAGCTGCTGCCTCTGAATCTCAGGACTCCCTGAAAGTCTCTGGCATTAATGGAAGGTAATTACCATATCAGAGATCAAAACTGTGGCTCTGACACCACTTTTTCAATTACTCAGAAAGGTTGTTAAGATGCAAATTCAACAAAATGACTGAAACCCCAAGAGAGGGATACAGTTTCACACCCAAATGTGATGAGTTTCTTCTTCATCACATTAGATAGATAGATAGATAGATAGATAGATAGATAGATAGATAGATAGATAGATAGATAGATAGATAGATAGATAGATATACTATAATTAATTGTTTCCATTAGTGTGACATTAGTGTGTCACATCTGAATAAAATCAACTTTATCAAATCCTGATGCAGGTCTAATTTTATGTTGATGTCTTGCAGAGAGTTTTAAATCTGGTCCATGTTTTTTCTGAACAGGGACTCGTCTTCTTAATCTGTTCTCGTGACAAAGAAGTTCTTTCATCAAATATACACGAGAAAGTTTGTTCTTAAACTAAGCTCTGTATTCTCTTAAAACTCTGCACTTGTATTTATCCAGAGAATATTTCCTTGTCGCTGCATATGAGATCGCCTCATTCAAATTTAATCTGCAAGTTTGTTTTTGAAACTTCTAATATTTAGTTTCCTCAGATAATATCTTGCAGATGAATTATTGATCAGCAATATATAGAACGGTGCTGTATGTCTCCAGCCATATGTACTGTACATCTGTTATTGTGCCTTCAGCACACTGAAGGGAATGTTTCATAATATATGTAAAGGAAGATGTTGCTGAGATAATACAAAGAATACATGTACTTATGACAAAGTGAACATAGATGAAAGAAAAATGTTGAGCGGACAGCACAATTTACCATGTATCCAACCAACATTGGCATCGTTAAAAGTCTGGTGCTCTGGCTATTATTGGACCAAGCCAAGTACGAATGATTTGAAGAATGCCTGAAAGTGGCACACCTTGTGTTTCTGCTCTTAAAACAGTTTCAAGGTGTTGAAGAGAAGAAGAAGATTTTGTCCAAGACCTGGTATCTTACAGCAAAGGTATCCTAAAACTTAGAACTAGAACAATATACCTTCAACAGATCTGCCTGGACAATCTGTGTGTACTGTTTGTTTCTAATGGATACAAGAAATGCCTGCAAAAAAAGATGAACGGGGAACACAGCAGTAACAATAACTGCAAGATGTGGAGGAGCCTGGTTAGACTGGTGCTGCCAGGAACGCTGGGAACACTGTGTGTGTGTGTATGTGTGTATGCCAGGGCCTGGAGGAGGGAAGTCTCTGGCTGAGGTCATGCCATGTAGGCCTTTACACTGGGGCCCACCCTGCCTGGCAGCCACACACACACACACACACTGGGGCTAGTGCCAGATAGAGTTGAGGAGACTCTACGGCTCTGTGGTATGAATGGCTGTCTGTTAACTCTGTGTTGTCCTCATCATGATGGCCTAATTATGACAGAGCTGATGTGGGTATGGGTATTGTGTGTGTGTGTGTGTGTGTGTGTGTGTGTGTTTGAATAACTGTGAGAGAAAGAATGACAGATACAGAGACATAAAGGCCTTGTGCGTTCATGTGCAGCTTGTTCATTTGCTGCTTGTATATAGTGTGTGTGTGTGTGTGTGTGTGTGGCCATGCTCCCAGGGTATTCCTATGTACTGGATAGCTGGAGTGTATCAACAGGATGTTTCTTGTCAGTGAACAGTTAAGGTAGGACGTCTTCATACTGTGAAGGAAGAGGACTCTGGAGCAAGCACCGGAGGGTTTATGTAATCCATTCATTAGGAATATATATTAAGTACATATACATGCTTTCGAAACTGGAGCTGCCGAGCCCAATTTTTCCCTTGACAATCTATACAGAGAGTTCATGCATTATGCAGATCACACAAGAGGACTAGTGCTCTTTGAGGGGAGAGAGGAAAGCATGACTCCACAGTGAATTATTATAGCACACAAGCCACAATGTTGTTTACACATTCTTATATATTCAGAAAGAAAAGTCAAGAGACATGCGATGATTGGAGTGGTGTTTTATACTTTTCCCTCGCTTCCTCCATTTTTAATCCTGTTTCTTAGAGTTAATAAAAACACTTTGGTGGCAAGGGGGGATATATTTGCATTTGCATGCCATGCTATGCCTGTCTTTGTTTTCCTTTATGTAAAAATGAGTGTATCCCCTGTGTAGTGCCCTCTCTATTCTGGCCCATCGCGCTCCCCCTCCCCCTTTAGTCTAGCACTTATCTCACTTCTCCCTTGTATAGATTATTTGTGGTACCTCCTCTCCTCACCCCTCGTCACCCCCCCACACATTCACAAGAAACCTTCATATTTACATCCCTTCTGCTCCCTCATAACCTAGATTCTCCTCCTTCTTCTCTCCTCACTCCTGTGTATCACTTGTGTATACTTCTCTCTCATCACCCTTTTGTGCTGCTCCCCATGGATGGAGCCCCCACGCCCCCCCCCTGACTCCCATTTACTCATTGGTGCCATCACCATCATAATAACTTTTAACCGGCAGTCCTTTCTGTGTCCCAGTGTTTCATTCTGGCCTTGGCTCGGCTCCCTGCGCAGGCAGTTGTGATTGTTGCAGGAACTACTCTCATTGAGCTTATGCTGGACTCCTACTTGATTAGAAGAAAAGAAAGAATGAACACCTGTGGGAAGAGAAGCAAGGGTGGTGAGAAGGATAAAGACAGAAACTGAGCAAACGACACATTTTCACAGGGAAGAGTAAGAAAAAAAAAAAGAGATGGATCCAACAAACTAGAGGTCTAGAGACACATCATCTCGTGCAGAGTTTGAGAGTGTCAGCTGCCCTGCATGGCAAGCCAGCAATAGACGTTTAAAATAGTTAATCTGTTCCTGGAGGGACAATGACTACTTTAAGTCCCTCACATCTCACCCGCGCTCTCTTCTAAGTCCCTCCCCTGAGCTAAAACCCTCTGAGGCACATTGCTGGGATTAGCTTATGTTGTTGTTGTATCTCTCCAGCGCTATAGTACCAGCTCTAGATGCAAATACAACAGTTATACACTGTAAGCTGGGAAAAACCATGCATATGAGGGTAAGATGCGTATCTATGAATAGAGCGGGGGTTGATACATTTCTGATTTGTGGGCGTATATAGTGTTGATAGGAAGAAAACATAAATCTGGTGATTTTAAAGCATAATGTGGTATTGTTTTTAAAGCATCATACTGGGTCTCAGGGCTTCAGGTGACGTTTTGTCTCTTTGTTACACTTGAATTCAAAAGGAACAACAAAGAAAACTAAAATCCTAGCCTGTTTTGTAATCTGAGGATCTAACTTGTGTGCAATATGTGTGTGTTTGTGAGTGCAACTACTGGGGCTCTCTTAAAAATAGTATTCAGCCTTGCAGATAAAGGTCTTTGGGTTGTTGGCTGCAGTTTCTGACATTTCCCTCAAAGGATATTCAAGCTCTGGTTAGGAGGGTAACTTTACTCTGACCCACCTGAAAAATGTAAGCCAGATGTGGCTGGATGGATTCTGATTTATATCATACTGTAACTCTCCAGCACAGTACAATATATTGTACTGTGCTTAATTGCTACTGGAGATAATGAAAATGAACTGTACTGACATATCCTGAGAGATTATATCTTGTACGGTTTATATATTATCCTGTCCATTTAGATTAATACGATGCAGTGTATGCATTTTAATGATCTGGTCATACACTTATGGAGTCACATACAAATGCACCATTCGAATATGTGAGTCTGTCCACATCACACGGTTCTTTGGAAATACAAGGTTTATATTAAACTCGTTATGATGTTACCTTAGAGTGAACTCCCGAATGCCTAAAATTAAAGAAGACATTTTATTTTGAAACTTTGCACCTTTGACCTCTTTCCTCATGCAACCATCCTCCAGTGAATCAGCTGCGTATCCTCGTGGCATGCTATGCTGCTATGGCACGAGGGGATTAGCTGCTGTCTGTCTGTCTGTCAGTGTTGTTTTGTCCACCAACCAACCAATAACATCAGCCAGTCAACAACACACACTGCGGGTAGTTTTTTGACTGATAGAAATGATGTCAAAGGGCAAAGCACAAGTGCTTCAGAAAAGATGTCAGATGCAGCCATACCTGTTTGTCCTGGCTGGACAGGTTCTACAAAAAATGGCTTAGATTCAACATGCTTTACATGCTAATTCAAGACAGATGCTGGCCGCTGAGCATCTCCAATTACATTTGACATAAAACCAGCTCTCCTATCTGCTCACCAGTCATAAAGTAATATACCCTGCCCATCCCAAATATTTAGACATGCAGGATCTAAGGCTGGAAGTCTTCGCCACATCTACCTGAAAACCTACACTAAATTACCTCATAACGATCCCCAGTAATTGTCTCCTAACCTGTCAGTTCGTGATTTTAATTCATCACATTAATATGCTGCAAGAGAATGAATCTCTACAGCATCATTTCACAGATGGCTTATCTTTGCAGAAGAAAAATGAAAAATGAAAAATGAAGTCTTGTGGAATGCTGCACTGAATTGGTTCCTTCAGAAACCGCCCAACTGAAATGACTGCCAATTAACAACCCAATTTGACAGAGAAACAAAGATAGTGAATGATTAGACGTGCAGTATAGAAATGTGTTTTACAGCACATTACTGCTAAGAAATTCTGTTGATTATTGTTGAAGTTTTTTTTTGTTTAAAAACAGGGTTAGCTCACAATGACAAGACACCAAAGTCATGTACTCAGTATTGTGTTTGGAAATTAAACAGTTATTTCAATAAATAAAATAAAAAAAAACAAAACTTGGATTTGGGGATTTGGATTTAATCTCAGTATTTCTGAAATTCTGCTTGTTTATAGTAGTATGGACAGTATAACACTGCTTCCTTCCCATGTACTGTATGTATGTATGTATGTATGTATGAACATTTTAAAGGCTGAACTGATAAATAATATTTATTTATTTTGAAATGAATTAGAAAAATACACCTCTAGATCTGTTTAAATGTCATAGATTATTATATTTACACGATTGCACAAATGCAGGCAGGTTGAACAGTAGGCCTGTTATTTGAACAAATTAATAAATAATACAAGCCGGGAAAGATTGCTTCGTACTGTGTAAGATTAAGTGCACAATAAACTATCAGCAGTAATGCTAATTATCCCATTGTTGTATTATCCTTCTTCTACAGATTTAATTATCACAGAGTTTTAAGGTAAAGAGAATAATCCGCAGATCCTTCTCTAGCAATCAGACTAGAGGATCCGTACTGCTGCACTTTACATAAGTCAATTACACAAAGACAAAGTTTGCATTTACAGCAGCAGGATACTATGAGGTTTGGTTTCAGAAGAAAAGGAGCAGCTTTTGGTACCCTTGAAAGAACAAAATATACAAAAAAAATAAACGCAACTTTATGATTAGTTTCTGAAAGTCCCTTTCTCATGACTATTCCTCTGAAATCTTGAGGAGCGTTTTTGTTAAGCCAGCTTGATGCTGCCAGCAAGGTATTAAGCCCTCTATTGTCTGACAAGATAGCTCCTTTGCATTGTTTTTTGTTTTTGTTTTTTTGTTTTAAAAATTGCATCACAATGGAATTAAATGCACAAACAGTTAAAAGGTTTAACTTACTGGATGAGTAACTTGATCCTCTTATGTCTTTAGGAGCCCTAACTCGGTAAAGCACAGATTTCATTGTTGTAGCTCGCATACTGTAAGGTACGGTCTTCCAGGCTTTCTCTGTGATTGTGTGCACGTGGAGGTGTGCATGCATGTGTGTGATGCTATGAGCCCTGTCCTTGGATTAGAGCTGGTGGTACTACTGGTGGTGATGGGATCATATCTGGATGGATGAAAGGAGGATTGGATGGAAGGGAGGGGCAGGTTACCCTGGGGACTCATCAAAAGAAGACGGAATGAGGGAAACAAGAAGAAAGGGGGAAAAAAAAGGAGGACATTACCGCCTATCCTCCTTTTTTTTCTCTTTGAGGCCAGTGTGACAGCAGCTGAGGCCTGCTTACTGTTGCTGCCTTTTAGCTGAGTGGATATTTGAACTGCGAGCAACCCTCTCCCTTTCCCTCTCTTCATCTATCTCTTGCAACCCTCCCTCATTCGTTCTGTGTCTTCAATTCCATTAAGTTTACATTATTCGGACAAACTCATTAATCACATTTTTCACTGGATATAATCTAATTGTCAATCTGAAACCTGGTGAGAGTGATGGGACGGTAGCAAAAAAAAAAGAAAAGAAGAAAAAGAACAATCAGGCAAAGGAAAAAATTGGGATGACAGATGGATTATGTTCTATTGGAGGGTCAATTGGACAGAAAAGACAAACCAGTGCAGTTCAGTGTGATTACGCTCATCTTTATAGATATTTTGTCTGTGTTCGGAGAGCCAGACTTGTGTTTATCTAAAGAGCCAGATGGACATAAGAGAAATAGAGAAACACGGAGTGAGGATGGAAGAGGTAAAGACAGAGAGGGAAAGCAAGAGGCTGGGGAATAAATGGGAATAGAGAGACGAACTAAATAGAGAGAGAAAGAGAGAGACGTGGAGTCGGGGGAGGCCACAGACTTTCAGTCGATGATGATGAATTACTTTGACAGAGACAATCAGGATGAAATGTTAATGTGAGTGTGCCAGAGGATGCATTCACAGCCAGACTAAATCCTCCTATGAGGAAATGAGATGGTTAGTTAGAACACACACACACACACACACACACACACACACACACGCACACACGCTTGCCCAGGATATATAGTCATGCAACGAATCACTGAGGAAATGGAAATTATATTTGCTGGCTATTTGTTCATGTATATTGTACATTGCCACAGTGAGAGAAGACGTGTGTGAAATGCCACTGACCTTTGTACACAGGTAGGCGTATGTACAGTATGTCTCAGCATGTCTCTGGGCAGTGCTTGTGTCTGGAAGGAGAAGATATTCGCACTTTGCACCGGAGGCTGTGTGGGCTGCTGGGCTTGCAAATCCATTATTTCAAATCTCAGGATATACTGTCACAAAATAGTTGAAAACCTTTGGGATGCGACATCTTTCATACTATCTCTAGTTGGTAACCTGTTTAAAGGACAAGTTCACAATTTTCCAAGTCTGTCCTTAAAATAAAATTCATAATAAAACGAGCAAAATCCTTAGTTATGTAGAAGCGAGAAAATAAAGATGTACAACAGTCATAAATCAGTGTCTTCCAGCTATCAATTTAGGTTTGACAAGGCATTTCTGTTCTTTTGTCTCTTTGAAATACAGAATTGTTTGAGACAGAAAAGCACCCTTCAACCACATGATTCATCAAACTCTCCTGAAAAGTGAACTGACATGATACCTCTTCATCCACTGAATAAACAGCCATGATAGATGTGTCTGTTTAACCAATAAAAGGAGTTTCATTTTGACTTTTTTCCCCTCTCTCTCTCTCAAATCCACTTCTTCTGTAACACATATCAGCAACTATTTCCTAACTTCTCTTTAAACTCCTGCCTCAGATGTCTCTATAATCTATGGGAGGGTATAATTAAAGAGAAGCCGGTTTAAACCGTTTTATACTGATGTACTGTAGGTTTGTTGTCTGGCAGGCAGACAGAGCAGGAGACAAAGAGGCAGGCAGACGAAGAAATAGGAAGGGTTTTTCTTTTCTTTTTTCTCGCTTTTGATTGAAAGGAAGCAGTAGTCTTGACATTAGCTTGACATCATGGTGAGCAGTCTTGACAAGCTCAGGTTTCAATTGGTTCCTGTGTAAAGCTTGGGAACTGCAGATAGTCACACACCTACCATTTGAACGGCTGACTGTAACACAACACCTGCAAGGGCAAGCACAATACCACATGCCGGATCACGCAAATCTGCACAACAGCCCATCACTGCAGTCTCTTCTTCACTCTCTTCTTCACTCTGTCCTTCATTATCACTCAGACTGAGAACAATAGGCAAGGGCTAATGCTTTCTCCATCTTCGGTCTGGCTGCCCTCTCTTTTATTGTCCCCTCCTCTGTCCTTACGCTGACAGGAAGTCGTATATGTAGCTCTTTAGATGTTGCCCGAGTGGGGTAACGTAAGAGGCCAAAAGGTTAAGATGGAATTAGTTAAGGTTTTCTAGCAGAAACCTTGCATGTGATGCATTCTTATAAACTCTAATGGCAAGTGGCTGAAATAGAAGAAGTCACAAAAACACACACACACACACACACACACACACACACACAAAAAGAATCAGAAATGGTAGGCATGAAATGGGAGGCTGTTAAAGCTTTTCTTACTTGAGAGGAACAACACTTAGTGAGTTATAGTGTGAAAAAGAGAAAATAGATAAGAAAAAGAAGAATTGTATGTCCTCTACCTTTCGGATTGCAAGTTTTCAGCAATTATGCGGTGTTATTGTAAACTGCAAACAGATTTTTCTTTCAGTTCACTGCTCATTTGTATGCTGAAAATTATGCTACTTCTACAAGTCCCATTTTCCTTTGTTGAATGGATTATGATGCATCTTTAGTTTACTCTTGACTACACATATTTTCCATTGTTATTAGGAGAAATACTTAGAAAAGTGCCAACCTTGATAAATTAAGAAAAGCAAGCACAGTTCAACAGTTGATTTGAACTATATGACTGTAGGACTCCCTAAACCTACAGTATTCAGTTGAATGTGTAATCTTTAAATTGCAGTTAAAAATCTGATTTTTTTAGTTTTTATTTTCCAAGACTTTTCCAGGATTTTACAGGAACTCGTGTTTACTATATATAGTGGGTTTTCATTTTTTGTTTACTGAAAACACAAAGCGAGCCCAGCGCTCCTTCATTTATTATCTGTTCCTTTGTTTGGCCTGCTTTGGCCTGGTCTGGTACAGCTCAGCTCAACTCCCACAAGGGGACTTCACATGCCGTGATGTATAGCCCTAGCCACTGAATTAATGCAACATTTCCATTAGAAAAATTGCATGACACAGCTGATATAGGAAGTTAGCGATCACAAAGACTCTGTGACACAGCATAGAAAATTACTTATCGGAGAACCGTCATCTGTGCTTTGCTGAAATTTGTGATGGGAGACAGAGGCAGCGATATATATGTTCCCCTGGAAGGACAGAGCTCCAGGAGGGAGATGCGGAAAAAAAGATCTTGAAACCTCTAAATGTCTCATATTACACTTAAAATAAATTAAAACACAAATGTCAGCTAGGTTCTGCGTTTCCCAATGCTTTTGACAATTAAAATGAGGTGAATCGGATGTAATTTCATACTGTGTTTTCCACCAGATAATGCACGATTTTAAAGTACACCCAGTTTTCATTGTAACCGTACACTGTAATTACAGCGTAATTACTGTGCATATGAGAAACAATGACGTGAGCACTGGTTCAACCAGCTGTAAACACAAGGTCAGATTCTCTTTTGTCTTCACACCATACTGAACTGTATTGTCTTATTTCTGTTTTTCTTCATCATATTTTATTTATTTTTTTATATTATATTTTACTCTTGTAAAATGTCTCTTTGTGCGTCAGTTTCAAAATTACCTCTCTCTAACAGCAACATATTTTTAGTTGTCACACATTGTTATATTTACAATTAGTATATGTAGTTTTCGCTCATGCCACCCGACCAGTCGACTGTATTAAAGTGCTATGGGCACTTGCATTACCATTACATCATTTACAGTGGGCTATTACGGGATGAACGTCGGGAGAATTGCGTTTCTTTTTCCTTATGATGCTGTACACATAATATTTTTTAACTTTCCTTTTATCCCAGGGCGATCTTTTATACTGCTGCATAAGTGAAGTTGTGGAGCTGCAGAGCTACTTCTCCGTATTGATTTTGTGGTCTTGTTATAAAGACTGTACCTCTCTTGTGGCACCAGTAGTCATACAGCTCATTACATGGACCTGACATTCAGTGTTGTTCATTAACTTATGCATCAGTGACTGTCGTGCAGATGTTCTCAGTCTTATAACTTGTTTGATATTAAAAGCATCACATACTATTCATAATTTGTTGTTGCAATGTTAATTACTGTCAAATGAGCTTTTACTGGGCCCATAGTACTACAGTATATATACACAGCAGCCATAAACACATATTAAGTTAACCGAGGTTAACTAATAATCCAGCCCCATGTACGTACAATGCTAAAGGGATTGTGTTTGCATGGCTCATAGCTAATTGTTAATGGATAATTAGCCTACACTACTAAGTAGTCTTTGTAGTAAATGAGTTCAGCATCTTGAATAGAGAATTTATTTTTTATTAAAGACCTTTGCCTGATTGTATCACAGGCCACAGCCAAGTTAAGGTCATAACCTCTATGTGCTATGACTATTAGAGAAAGCATTTAAAAAAATCCTTGTGATTTCGTTTTTAGATCAAGATTATGCACAAGAACATATTTAAATGACACTATTGTCCAGTGTAATTGTTACATGTCCACAGGCTGCCACTGAGCAGCTCGCTTGTTGCTATATCATGAGAAGACATGCTAGTCTACAGCACTGTGGGCATAGTTACACACTAAGATGTATAATTGCTCTAATTGGCTTGGCTCTAATCAGGTTTACAGAGAGAGACATTTGGTTTCCTGAAGGATTACATGCTTTACATCACTTCTTTTGTGTTATCTTTCTTTTTCATTTCTCGATCTTTCTTCCATCAATGTAATTAATTGGAGGTTGAATCAAAATGCAAGCAACAATCAGTCTTCAACAGTCTTTTTTTTTTGAGTTTGAGCCTGTATTGTGTTATCTCATCTTGTAACATAATGGTAATAACAATCACCACTCTGCAATAGAGTGTGCTGCATTTTGTAATACATTTTCTTTTCATACAGTTTGGTTGAGCATCTCAATGATCTGCTTGTCTGAGTATTGTCATCTCGTTCATTAATTTTGGAGCGAGATGCTGGCTGCATCACACCTCCAATATGTTTTGTGGAGATAACAACATTCAGACAGATTCCTTCTGTACATTGGCAATGCAACAGTACTGTGGTATAATGTGTTGTCAGTCAGTGACTGTGGCCTCGTGCAGCGGCAGGATTGAATGTCCTGGTTTATTGGAGATGATTCATAATGCTGGTGGATATGATGCACTAACAGAAAACAAGATACTCTGTTATCAGTATCACAATATCACGAGCTAACACAGAATGTAATTGTATTTAGTTTATTCCATCCTCCATTATAAATATATGTTTCCTGTCATAGAGGAAAATGGAGAGAAACAGAATCTGTGGGATGAGGTTTTATTCTATTCTGAAGATGTATTCAGTATTTAGTTGCAGGAGGGAAGTGGAGCTGAGGGAAGGAAAGTAAAGAGAATGAGAAAATTAAATGTACAGAGACTGACGGAACAAGGTGGTTTGTACTAAGTGAATAAGGAAGACAGACTGATAATGAGACTAGGAGACTAGGAACGAGTGCACCAGTGGTGTGCTCTGCTCTCCCCCGACCCGTGGCCAGCACATTACCTTAATAGAGATTAGCATCATGCTCAGTCAGATCTGATAGGCCCCGTTGCTGTGGAACGGAAGGCCAGCTAGCCAGTTATCAGCGAGGACACAGGCTCAATCACTTAGCATAATGGAACCTGCATCAAATGAACTGGGAGCTCAACATGAAAAAAAATGCCATTAACAGAGATGAAATGATTTTCTGTGATGGTAAAATGGAAAATTAAATCATGGTACATTTGCAGAGTTTATGACTGAAACAGATGTATGCTATATCAAGCTTTATCACGCAGCGTTACGAGGTAACATGGCTCTTTTATGGTTATTCATACACACACACACAGTCACACACACACATTTGAACATGAACTAATATGTGTATTGCATTGCAGTTACATGCTGCAAAAGTTTGTGGTAAAGCAGAAGAGAGAGGATTGCGTTAGGTTACACAATGAGGCGCAGATAGAGATGGCATCACACCTTGTAAAACTCTGAAACACACCTATTATAAAGAAGCAGGAGGCTGTGAGATGTGAAAACTGCACCAGATGGATACAACAACAGAAAGCCATCACACCTCTTATTCAGTCCCTATAGGCCACCCTCTTATATCCTGTGTCTGCTTCTCCTGTTTAGTAGCAAAGAGAGGGAAAGAACACAACTAAAACAGCTGCATAAATTGACTGATATATCCAAAAATACAGTGCATTTGCCATATATATATATTTAATTTTGAGGGATTCATGCATACATGCTTTATTGATTTATGTTTGTTTAGTCAAGGTCCAGCAAAGGTAAAAATTTCTCTTTCTTTTCTCCAAATCTCCTTGTCGCTTATATCCATAGTAAAAAAAAGCACTTAGTGAGCCGCCATTGAATATTGACTTTGAGGTTTTTCTCATTTACAGCTTCGGCCTTTCGAGCGTAAGGGTCTGTAACCATCCAGCACTTGGGCCAGAATTACAGCTATTGTTTTATTGATTGCTCATCTACATTTATTTGTGGAAAACTACTTCAGAAACATAGTGTCCCTCAGCTACTTCTCCCTTACTCCTCTAATTACCCAAACTAATTTCTGCTGTGACTCAAAGAACGTATGCATGAATTCATGCGAGTCTATCAAGGCTGCTTTCTTCTCGTTAGAGAACCTGTTTTTTTTCCCCCCTCCTTTTCTAAAAATTACATAAAAAAATTATTTTATGGCTCATGCATTTTGTATTTGGAAATACCAGAGACAGACACAAATGGATTTCTCTGTTATGCTTTTTCCTTGCAGATGGCTTAACTGATGTTTAATAAGGACGAAACGTCTTATCTGCCCCTCGTATTTAGTTCATCCTGTATCAGATTCACGTTTCTAAACATATTGTCATACGTTTTAATCCCCAGGCAACCTAATTTTAGGCATTACTTGACTCACCAACCTTACAGGCTGGACGTCTCAGGTCTCTATCGTGACTAAGCATAGCATGACATGGTGCAGCCTTGCCTGAAGGCCCCCCACAGTCGGCCTTTGTAAAAGCGAGTTTCCAAGTAAAATGTGCATTAAGTCGTGTGACAGTTTCAAACACCCCGTCGCTGCTCCACGGGGCGCTGTGCTTCATTCATTCCAGCATCTCCCTCTCTCAGCGGAGTTAATGTGGCATTTAGCTCAGTGACATTCTGACGTTTTTTTTAATGCTATTTCTTCTCTGCTGCACCTCCGGTCCCCGGTTTGTATCGCTCAGCTCCTTTTGCTCTTTATTCAAACTTCTGTTCTGTATGGATCGATATAAGTACAGCCTTATGTTATAGAGCAAAGGGCCGAAAACAGGGTGATGTCAAATGGAGTAGCATCAGACCAAAGAGATAATTGGATCAAAAAGAGAGACAGAGACGGCCATGCGCTACCAAACATGTCCTTATCAGCAGCAATTTTCTCTGCTTTGCCCACACAGCTCTGTATCAGCTGCTTCCAGATTGATTAAGTTGCCCCGCTTATATTATTGCAAGCAATGATTGACAGGCCTGGAAAAGGTTCTGATATTTAAATGCGTAACCTCGTTCTTTTTTGCGGGTAAATCTCTTAAGCAGCAGTTGTGTGTGTAAGTGTGTGTGTGATGTGTAATTTTGAATGTGTGTCACTGTGCGGGGGCTTGTTTTGATTCATAAATGCTTCCTTCAGACAAAGCGACTGAGCAGCTTGCACCACACTTACCTTTTATTTATTTATTTATTGTTTGCCGTCTCGTGAAGATGAAGAGAAGTAAAAAAAAGAGAATTATGAAGATGAAGGGAACGGAGAGAAGGAGGAATGATGGTGGTTCCATAACAAATGTTTTCATTAAGCCCGTGAGAGGTAGTATGGAACAGATGGCTATGTGGGCATGAAAAACAAGTAGTGTAAAAGAGATAAATAAAGATGGAAATGTTTCAAGAATAATGAATATTTTGCAGGTATAATTGAATAATATGCCCTTTATTGAGGGTGTTAAGTAATCATATTTTTAGGCTAATTTAACTTCATTTAACCTATTCTTTGCCCTCGACGTTCAGCTGCAAAAGGTTTTCCAGAGTAATTTTTGGGAGCTCGCCTCAGTAGCCTAACAAGCTCTTGACCTACTTTTTAAAACAATGTAGTGAGTTGTAGGTAGTTATCTCCTCTAATCTTTCTGCACGGTTCATTTCTGCTGGTGGTAGGGCTGGTGTGATGTCAGTTTACTTTGGATCAGAGAACACCCATCAATTTCCCCTCCTCTTCCCCTCACTGCTTTGCTATCTCTTCTTTTCCTCTATTCTTCCAGTCTCTTTGCATTCCTGTCACACTTTTTTCTTTTTCCTTTTGTTTATAACTCTATGGTAATTTGCTGAAAAGAGTGCAGGCAATGTATTCCAAAAAAGAAGAATACCCATTGCTTTGTGGCAGATAATTGTTTTTAATGATTAAGACGCATAGAGGCATGTCCAGACCTAATGGCTTTCAGATCACAGAAGCGGAGTTATAGAGATAGCAGCTTATCTCCAGCCAGTGAAGTGAGTTGATGCTTTGCCTCTGTTCTCTCTCGCTGTTCTTCCGTCTGTGGTTCCCTCTGGTTCCCTCTCGTCATTTTGAGTCCTCTTTGGCTTGCTTCCAGAATCAATCCGTCACCTCTTTTAAAAGGGAGACGTTCTTGCATTTGGGCTTCTGTTTCAATAAAGGACGTACAAGCGGCAGGGTGCCTCATTCATGTCCACGTCATTGTCTTTTAATAATCAAACCATGATGGATTACCTCCATGCAGATATTCATTTGAAAGCAACATCTGAGGGATGAAAAAATGCCAAAGGAAAAGGAAAAACACCAGGATGCTTTTTTGATAGCTCAAAGACTGTTTGTGGGAGCATGCATGCAAGTGTGTGTGTGTGTGCCTGGATTTGTGTGCTTATATTGGATGCTAGTTTGGGCTCTTGTTCTCAGATAGACAGGCAGGTTCCTCCCTCTCGCTCTTTCTCCATTCCCTCCTCTTATCGTGGCCTCCTGGGTTCAGGCAGACAGCTCCTCCTGTCTTTTCTCTCTGACTTATCAGGCTAAGGCTGACAAGTGTAAACACCTGCCAGGGTATCCACCCCATTTGGGAGCCCTGGGAGGTTGGATGAGTTCCATGTTATATTCCCATATGGTGGATCAATGCATTATTCTCATCTTGCTGTCTTTCCAACATTCTCCGCTTCTATAATTTTACACCTCATCCCAACCCCCATTTCCTCCAGTCTCTCTCTTCCTTCTCTTTCCCCCCACCTGTGAACAGGTGTAAACTCTTTTAGGTTTAGCAATATGGTATTTATATGGCTTAGTTGTAAAAGTATACAGTTTTAGTGTGGTCTGGTGTTGGGATGTGTTGTGTTCACACCTGTATGTGAGGTCTGTTTGTGAGATTGTCACACAGCAGAAACTTCTGAAGTCGCTGGAATTACCCTGCTGTCATTCATCCGCCTGTAAAATCACTTTGCCTTTTATTCAGGTCCAGCAACCATGAAAAGCAAGTTGGAAAAGCAACACAAAGAATAAAATATTACTTTCTCTCACGGACATCGTTTTTACCTCTTTATGTTTAAAGGATCAATGCACCCAACTACTACTACTTTCTACTAAAGAAATAGTTGACAGTTATTAAATGTTGACAGTGAGCTCTGTGGATAATCAAGGACAAATACGTTCTCTCATAATTTAGTTAAACCAACACTTGAACACAGAATAACTGAAATGATATAAAGGCTCTGCACAGCGTTATAGATAAATGTGTCTTATCTTACAGTAGATACAAAATTCCAATTAAAGATAGAAATAGAAGCTGACCACAATTACAGATATGTAACAGCACATTGCCAGTAAGATACCCCTTCTCTTTGGTGTTCCTGTCATCTATAAACCCTTCAGCACCAATCTGCGGGCATTACTGAGACTGCCAAAAATAAACACAAGCAGGCTTGTATCAAAGCTGTCAGACAGAATTTATAAGAATCTGCTACTTCGTTGTAAAAACCTTTAAATGGAACTTAGACTAGATATGATAAAAAACAAAAAAAACCCCACTTCCAATCAGACAAGCCTCTATTGTTCTCAGTAATGACATGGACATGTCTGAACACATCATGTTCACTATCGCACTGATGATGATCATGTGATACACCGGTGTGTCACATGATCAGATTGAGCTTTATGGCCTCAACACACAGGTCAACCGTGTAACTTACTGTATATACATAGCAGCATATATGTGGTGAGGACTCAGTAACTGATTGATGGCTATGAAGAAAACTAACACAAAAGCATGTAGAAGCATCATCAACAGGTCTGCTCTGTTGTGATTAAACAGCAGTCTGTCACTTCATTGCACAGTTTGATTGCTAGCACAGCAGGGAACATCAGGAGTGTGTCTGTTCATGTGTGTGTGTGTGTGTTTTTTTTGGAAGAGTGCGTCCAACGTTGTCAAAGCATGTGTGTCTTAATCTGGGTTGTTTGCTTGTAATTGCACTTAGCTAGACTGACTAACTAAATTTTGGGTAAAATTTCCTTCCTTTTTTCCAAGGTGAGGCCCACCGTGGTTGACCTTGTCGCTCTAATAAATGTGTGTTATTTTGTTTGTGTTTTTAGCTCTGATTACCTAAAGCTAACATGTTGATGCAACAGCAGCAATAACATCATTAAGCCTGACATTGTGTTTATTGTTCAAGCCAATATAGTTTGGGTAGGCTGCCCCCATGGGGCTGCTCAGTCTGCAGAAAGAAAGTGGATGTACTTTTGTATATATGTGTGTATGTGTGTGTGTGTGTGTGATTGTTTGCTTTAAGTTGTCTGATGTTGTGTATTGTTAATATAAGTTTATGTGTTTTTTGCTTCTAGCTGTGTACATTTACTTGTAGCCAGTATAAAACATGACTGCGTGTGTGTGTGTGTGTGTGTGTGTATATAGTCATTCATAAGATGGTGGGGTATGTAGAGGGATACTGGGAGGTCCTTGTGTTTTTGTTACCTGCTGGTGGCCTCCTGCCAGCATCCAACTTGATTAACTATCCCCTGTATCCCCTTTCTAGATTACATACATACACGCACACACGCACACACACGCATGCACACACAAGCTATTTTATCAGTGTGTACAGTAGGTGTAAGGGAACAGTAGCTAAGGTTCTCAAAATATTATTATCTATTAAAAGCCTAAGAAGAAAGCACAGGGCTCTTCCGTTGCTCCTTATGTCTTCTCTTTGGTTGTTTTTCAAGGAGAGCTTTTACAGAAGAGAAAATCCACACACTTCACTTCACTTGCACAGGTGCAAGTGTGGTTTTTGATAGTCGGTAATTTATTGTTGGAAGTTTGAGCACATGTTTGAGACGCATGTTAAATCCTGGATACCTGATTCACAGACAGTCACACATACACACAAGGAAGCAATTTTCTCTTTCATAAAAAGAAGGTAATTTGGTAAAGACAGACTGTGTCTTGCTCCCTCCTGTTACTCATATGTTGCAGCTGGTAATGAAAGGGCCACTGGAAGGCTTAGCTTTTCACTTAAAGTCATTTTGTGCTCAATTTATTTTGCGTATCACGGGAGGCAGTGTGAGATGGTTTGACTCACACTTCTTAGCATTATATTACATCCTATTGATATAGATGGAAGATGTGCCTCGCCTGCAGCAGCTGCTGATCCTCAGCATGTGCGGGATAAATGTCTGGAGTATGATTCATCTCCTGAGATTCATTTCAAAGAACAATAACGTTGCAAGTATCTATATTTATATGGAGCTATTGTAGTTTGATTCTGACAAAATCAGTCCGAGTCCTATCTAAATATATGATTATAGAATTATTCCCATTTATTAACCAGAGCTCCCCTCACTGAGCACCTCCCTCAGGGCAAACCTTGCTGCCTCATGTCACTTCCTGCTCATCAATCAGTGAATTACTGGAAGACTTCCGGATCAAGGTTCAATAGAAAAACACATTTCAGCCTGAGGTTCACTGTACTGTATAGAGAGAAGTTCCAGCCAATTCTACAATTTGGACAAAGTCAAAATGCAGAGCTAGAGTGTAGTTCAGTCAACCTTGTGTGTGATAAGCGTGAGCGTGAGGGAAAATCCATTTTAGTATTTTTCTCTTCATAAAATATAGAGAGCGGTACAAAAAAAACAGTCTAAGAATAAGAGGAGTAGGCCGAGCAGTGAAGAAGAATGGAGGGGAACGGAGCGGCTTGTGAGATCAAGGTCGTATCCAGGCTTTAGTATTGGTATTCTCCTCAGTGTTAAAGTGATTCTCCCAGTGAATAGTGTTTTCATTCCTCTCCTGAATGAGATTCACAGGAGCATGGAAAAAGAGAGAGAGGAAGGGAAGAGGAGGGAGAGTGAAGGAGAGAGAGACATGACAAAGAAAAGAGAAAATAATTCCCTCTCTCTCTTTCTCTCTATGACCACCCCATCCCCCCCGCCCCCTCGTCCTTTCCCCCCTTGGACATACAATAGCGAATGAAAATACAGCGTGGGATAAACAACTTTTATCAGTCTGAAGCAAATTAAATTGAGTATTTTATTAAATTCTCCATCCCTACAGCATGCCCTATTCTACCTGGCAACATCCCATCCCTGCAGCTTCAACAGAAAAAAAAAAGAAAAAAGAAAAAGAAGGTGCTTTATGCAAATTAAATGCTTTATTCTTGATTAGATTACAGACGCAATAATTGTCTCAGATGATTTATGGCTGTAATTTGTTACCGCAAACGGCAGTAGAAAAAGCACAGTTGCCACAGTATGTGCAATGAAGACATTACGTCAACACAATTTAGAGCATCTGCTATAAAAACCACTTTAGTGGGCACATATACGTTACATTAGAAAATTAGCTCATTAAAGATGCAGTGTTTTCCAAGATTTTTAGGTAAATAACATCCAGGTATGATGCTTATTGCGTGAGAATAGAGTCAACAGTTGGCATTTAAAGTTGGCCTCTCAAGTGCAATGAGAAATGAGACGAGGAGGAAGTGCGACCCTCCAGATGGCTCTTAAACCACTGCTGATGTAAAATGGAGTGTTTAATAGTCATACTGATGCACTGATTTAGCCCACAGTAGTCATCGGCCTGTAGGAGTTAGGATGTGGGATTGATACCCTTGTACCAAACTGACAAGTGGGAAATTAGGTAATTGCCATGCCATCCTACCCCATCTCCAGGTACTGCATATACTTTACAGCAGGCTAATCTCGACGAGAGCTCTCTCATTTCACTAAGACCTTGTCACACACACACACACACACACACACACACACACACACACACACGCAGGCACAAACACACAGAGGCACAGAGATCTTCTCTTCCTGACATCGATCTATGACGCATATTACCGCCCTAATCCAATTAATTCTGTTTTGCTTGCAATGTAGCTCACTTGAGTCATCGAAAAATGTATACATAAATATATCTCTGACAGATTGCAACGGGCACAAACAGCTAATTTCTTCCCTGTTTCTTTCCCTCTTCATCCCTCTCCATGTCCTCCCTCTTCACCTCTGTCTCTCTTTACATAGGCTGAGGTAAATCTGTAGCAGAGGACCAGCAGCAGTAGCAGCAGCAGCGTTGATGCGACCATGAGGTCAGAGGCCTTGTTACTCTACTTCACGCTACTGCAAATAGCCGGGGCGGGCTTCCCCGAAGACAGCGAGCCTATTAGTATCTCACACGGCAACTGTAAGTATACTAGTAATATATACTTTCTTTCTTTCTTTCTTTCTTTCTTTCTTTCTTTCTTTCTTTCTTTCTTTCTTTCTTTCTTTCTTTCTTTCTTTCTTTCTTTCTTTCTTTCTTTCTTTCTTTCTTTCTTTCTTTCTTTCTTTCTTTCTTTCTTTCTTTCTTTCTTTCCTTTCCTTTCCTTTCCTTTCTCTGCTACCTCCAACTCCTATGCTGACTGCATTTTGAATGCATGGAGTAAAATTTGGCACCCAAGGATCAGAAGAGCCCAGAGGAGCCCACCCCACATCAAAGGATAATCCGCTATTTTTCTGTTGGGTTCTTAATGCTGTGTGTGATAATGTAAACACTGTGGCAGGCTATAAAGATATGGTCATTGTTTCCACTGTTTCTCTCTGTGTACCTCCCTCTGTCCTGCTTTGTCTTAGTCTCTTTGGGTGTAACACTGTACCTCCTGGCCAGGAGAACTGAAACAGTAGCCAGCCAACCCTCACGTAGACCTGCTCCTCGATCAGACTGTTTATTCAAACAAAGCGCTTTCATCCAAAGCCACTAACAATAGAACAATTGCACGATTGTGGTGTAAGTTTCTAATCCAGCTAAGACACATGGGTTGACATTCGAACCAAAACCCAATGCGTACCCAAAACTGTAAAATGTATGTAAATGTCCCAATTTCTGAAGTTATTATGTCAGGATAATACCTCCAGGGATAAATTAATTTACTGGTCTTTTCTCCGTGCAGACACAAAGCAGTATCCAGCGTTTGTGGGCCACAAGCCTGGCAGGAACAACACGCAACGGCACAAACTGGACATCCAGCTCATCATGATCATGAACAGGACTTTATACATCGCTGCCAGGTAGGTTTATACTGTATATGACATACCTGTATACAGTATATGTATATGTATTTTTTTCCTCACAGCTAGGAGATCCTCAAATACTGTTTTAACTCGATAATGTCTGAGGGCTGTGGGATCCGCAGCAGTCAGGCTAGTGAACTGAACTTTTTGAGCACTTTGCTGCCTTTTTTTTTCATTACATCTTTGTTGTTTTCTATTTTGGAAACAACAAACCTGAAACTTTTACAACCTCTTTTACATTTAAAGAAATCCCTGAAGACTTGAGACTTGTTTTATTTTCTAGACATCCAGGCAGACAAACTCATCTAAACACACACATGCACTCCGCTCATGAATAAATCTCAAGAAAGTCTTTCAGAAAAACTTCTTGATATCATCCACATTTGGGGCCGAAATGCACCCTGCTCATATGTGTTTTGCACTTTATATCAAAAACCGCCTTAATGCACATTCAGTGTTAAAATACATTTTTACTCTCCATTTATTGGTAGACTAGTTGCCCTCATGGATCGATTTTTAAAAACTCTCTGTTTCTTTGTCTGACTGTTTTCTGCCTTGTCTGTCACCTTCCTTTATTGCTCTCTGTCTGTCTGTCAATAGGTTTTTCACACGTCTTTATTTTTTTGTGACTCATCTTGCAGATAATATATCTTAATTACACCATCTGGAGCCATAGAGAAAAAAAACTGATATTGATTTTGTCATCTCTGTTTTCGTCAGTATTTTAGAATTGTTCATGTCGCTTCACCTCAAGTTAAGTCTGTTCCATATATCCAAAAGCATCGACACGCAGGTTTTACTTTCAATGCAGCCTTTAACAGCAGTATGACGTCAAGGCATAATTTAAAACATCTCAATAAAAAAATGGATCCATATCAGCTTATTTTGTGCTGTCCATGGCTAATTAAGTGGCAGGCTTGATTGGATACTGTTGAAAGCCATAATAGGGTTCTTTCTTTGTTTTCCTCCCAAGCATGTCAAATTAAGTGGCTGAGGCAGCCTGCTGCTTTAAGTGGCAGAGCTTTTTAACATATCTGTGGTCATTAAGAGGAAGTGTGTGTGGAGAGTGAGAAAGGAAACAGAGCGAAAAAGAGAGCCTGTGTGTGTGTGTGTGTGTGTGTGTGTGTGTGTGTGGTGGGGCAACAGGGACTTTGGTCTGCCTGTTGCCCACCTGCTCCACATGGGGTGGCAGGGGCCTAAGGGTAGGGGAGGGAAATGAGACACAGAGGGTTTATTGGTGGGGCTGTGTGTGTGTGTGTGTGTGTGTGTGTGTGTGTGTATGAGAGAGAGAGGGTCTGTGTTTTGACCGATTTAGTAAGCTGACCAGTTGTCGAATGGATTTCGAAGTGATTTCTTGAGTGTGACGTGTGAGCGCATGTGTGCATGTGAATAGACATTTAGGATGGAGAACATGTGTTGCCTATGGGTGTGGTTGCTACATGTATGCGTGTTCTTTCAGCCTGTGATCCTGTCTGAGTTTTGCATGTGTTCGTGCACTCATATGTGTGCATGTGTGTGAGGTCACTTGGTGTGTCGGTCCCATACTTGCATACTTGCTTAAAGCAGACAGGAATCCTGACACATGGTGGGGGTTTGTGACCCCCTGAATAACTGGAATAGTTGCCTTAGATTAGACCGAGCCGGATGACGGCCATTGATCCTGACACAGAGACGAATGTCGGTGTCGATAACATGGATACACAGATGACGGCCTGCTCACAAAGATCCATCCGCACTAACAGGATATCAATAAAGACATGTAAAAGCTGAATGACAAACAGTTTAAGGCAAACGGGGAAGACAATCACCACTTCAGAAATCAATGTGAAAACGAGCCAACGGTCAACCCAGCGAGTCAGCCCAAGCTACGAAACAACGAACAATGCGACTAAAAAAAAAAAACTAGGAAACATCAATGGCTGCTTTTATGATGGTTGTCCAGTCAAATGACTTGTTTATTCTGGGGCCAGCATCACACAGCTTTGCCATCACGCCTCTAGACCAGTGAGCCTCAGTTCTTGGTGTGCAGCAGTTTGCAGATGGCCACTGAACACAGTCCAAAGCCCAACACTGTTTCAGGCTGTTTTTTGAATGGCTGCTCAGTGTATTAAATCCCTTTGGCTCCTGTTTTGGGGCTGGCAATAAAATCACAAGGTTTTTTTTTTTTTTTTTAGCTGTGAGATGCATACAAACATAGCAACTGATGAAATTGTAAATAGACAAAAGTGGCTTAATCCATAGAGGGAAAGAGTCAAGTCTTTGGTAATGCAGGAACTCAGCAACAGATGCAATAATTGATAATTCATCCTTCGCTTTTTGAGTGGTGAATGAAATGTATTGATTTGGTGGAATCAGATGTTCTTTTTGCTGGTCAGTTTTGGTTTTACATTATATGTGGACAAATTATGAAGAATGTGGCCTGTGTTAATGAGGTCATATAGCATTTTTCCAGTATGTGTAAAATATAATTAGCTCTCTCAGGCTCACATATATATTCAATGCCGATTATGAATTCAGGTCATGACTAGTTTAGTCCCTTAATATTCTGAATCTTATTCCATGACTCAGTTTCTATCTGGTGCATTATCCAGAGGACAGTACAGCCTGATAAGACAGCAGACTGCTGTCTTTTTATATGCAGGCTATCAAAAAGTCTTGTTTGTTCAGTTTTAACAAGATGGGCTTTGGACTATAGTGTTTATTTCTCACGCGTTCCCTCAAATATGTGTTGTCAACATAAGGGAAACAGAGTAAATTTTCTGCTTAAATTACTCTCCGCAAACTGATGCAGTTGCACATAGAGTTTAAGGAAAAATATAAGTGTTAGGTATGAATCATAGCAAGAGCTGTTTACTTTTGAAGGAAGTCGCAGTGAAAAAGATTGATTCAACCCTGTTGTCTCATGTGCAACTGCTGTTTCATACATTTTTTATGGTAACAATTAGCTGTACATTACCCATGATAAACAGAGACATGCTGTATATTATAGTATGGATAATGAACATAAAAACTTCCTCTATTTACAAGATCAGTGGTTTATGAGTGCCTGCTGTCATGTGTGTGTTATCGGTGTTTAGCACCCGATTTCTGTAAAAGCAATAAACTGTTCTTGATGCAGTGAGAGATGGACGCAGGACGATTCTTATCCCAGTGGTCCTTATTTCATCTTCAGGGTACACTATGTACAGCATTCACAGGGAATTAATCACAGTGCAATGATTGTGATTGTGTTCAATCAATGGGTTTGATTGAAGCCATTTGTCATGCAGCAGACAGACTGTCTTATCCATATTTAATTATCAGGCTCTTTTTGTCTTGGGGCTTGTCTCGCTGTCGGTCCTGAGGATGCCAGTAGAAATGAAAGGTTTTGGTTAGACATAGGACTGGGATTAAGATCAAGTCTTTTGCTACCTATGTCTTACTTTTGTAGTTTTGGACAAAACGTCTTCAACAACATAATAGGTGAGATCTGAAGTCCAAGGTAAAACCAATAAAGATAAAGATGATCACACTGTTATCTTTTACAAATACGTTTGGCTAAAACCTGTCTGATTATCTTATTTAATTTCAGCAACACCACCATCTTCCAGGATCTAAGCAATTAACTTAATGACAACCATGTTATTTTTTTTTTATACATAGAAATAATGGCTGAATCTATGAAAAAAAGCAACCCAGGTTGTATGAAACAGAATTTCCCTTTGAGGTTAGGATAAGATTTGAGAACATGAGGAGAAGAGACATGCAGAGAATGAGACCAGTCTTTACATAATTATGCATGTCTGTGTGTGTGAATGTGTTACTGTATAGCCGTGCCTAGCGAGCATGCCCCAGGTCTCTCCACATGCAGGGCATAGTCACCATTCCTGGCTCTCAGTCAGCCTTTACCATGGTAACACCAACCACGCTCTGTTTACACCCCTCTATGAGGCTGGGAAGCATGGGAACCAGAGACAAAATGTGTGTGTATGTGTGTGTGTGAGAGAGAGACAGAGAAGTGAGATCGAGAAAGAGAGTGGTAGGACCTAAATATGTGGTTGCCGTTAGCACTCACATACAGACACAAACATGCACACACAGACACACATTCAAAAATACAGATTACCTTCTCTCAGTTGAGTCCTCTGGAACAGTCGTGCCTCTGTGGTTGCTGTTCTTCCCTGTCGGGTCTCTTTGGGTCTCGCAGTGGAGGCCACTAGAGTCTCCATTATTGTAGCTTCACCAAATCCTGTTAAAACCCACTAATGACTGGGATTACACGGTTGCCTCCTCTCCCTCTTCTCATAGCACCAGCGCCAACCAGCCACGTCCACACTCAAACAACAGAGTGTGCAGCTCCAGTAATTGTAATCACCTGAATGAAAACGTTGGAGCAAATTTGAATGAATGTTTGAAAATACTTTCTTTTCTCTCAAGGTTTTAAGATTTTTAGCAAGTTGTTTTACTGCATTGTGTACTGTAACTAACAAGGGTCAAGGTTTTTAAAAAAAAACTATAAAAAACAACAACTAATGTATGCAAAATAGTAATGTCTGCTCTTTAGCAGTAGAAATTGAAGTTTTGAGGTGCCTACAAACACTGAAGTCAGTCCTTCATAATAATATTGTTAAGATATTCAACTTTTATTATTTTATTGAAATTAAAATGAAATTATTCATTTGTGAGCACAAATTAGTCTTACTCACCGGACTCTAACTAACTAAAATGAAGAGGTGAATAATATTCTGAGACTAATGGAGAATTGGTACATCGATAAACACAAAGAAAATCACATCTTCTATGCAGAATGTATGCTTGCTTAATTGTTAGTGCTCATACTCAAAACATGCCCCCATATCCTACTGACCCCGCTACACACACACACACACACACACACACACACACACACACACAGAAAGTAGAGGACCATAATGAGAACTTCAACCTTCAAAAAGAACAACCTGCCTCAGCTTGGGGGTGAGTGAACTCTGGCTTGTTGTATTTCATGCCACCACATCACCGAGGGCCTCTCGGTGCCCCCAGCCCATTCAGGACCTCAACAACTCCCTCCAAAGCCCAAAGGTGCCTGCTGGCTTCCCCGAGTCCCTCCCTTCCACTTTGTCCGGAGGATTTGAACTAGTGAAAGCCAAAACAATGTACAATGGGCCCTCCTCTACCACCCATGATCCAGTTATGAAGAGAGAGGAATATGGGTGAAGAGGGTGATGAGAGAGAAAGGGTGGGAGGTGGTGAGGAGGGTGGACGTGCAAGCATTTAGTTTGTGGAAAGAGGGGTGGTGGCACAAGGTGTGGGGTGCATGCTAATCGCGTTCCTCTCTTTTCTGCTAGCAGACTGCAAGATAGTCTGACAAAGGCCCAGTAGATGGACCAAGCTGGCCCACAATCACCACAGAAGAAATGCGCTGTTATGAGAACGACATTCTTCCACACAAAGACGCTGTGTTCTCATGACCACGCATGGCTACATGTCCGATGGAAACCCACTCTGTTGCACTGAATCTAACACTTTTCTCTGCACTCAGTTGGTCTACTGTCTTGCTCTTCCACTCGTTCTATACCCATCTTTCTCACAGTTGCCCCAGATTTGTGTCTGAGAGGATATTTGCATACCTTCCACCCTACTCACACATTTTTTTGTTGCTGAATTTCGGAGAAGCTCAGTGATTCACATTGACGGTCAATGCACTTATCAGTTGTCAAAGGCTTTTGTTATTTCACTTTTCCACTGAATCGGGTTTTGAATTTCATTGCCGACAGCACAGCCCCTAAAGACCCTTATGTTTTTGAGTTTGATTCAGAGTTTACAGTAGAGAAAAACTGATGGGACAAAGAGATCCTCAGATTGGACTTCAGTAAATTAATTCATGTCAATTATCCAACCAAAGGCCAGATCAGACAAGATGAACTTTGGAGAGAGTGATTTGAACCAAGTTGATTTGTATCTAGTGGTTGGCCATGATTTTACTGTAAAGTGAATGAACTGACATTGAACACTTTTTACACACATGCAGTAGAAAGTATACAGGAGGCGAGATCTACTTGTTCTGCTCTCTTACAAAACTTTGAATCCACCAGATATTAAACATTATATAAAGTAATGGTTTAGTCCACATGGTATGCACATTAACAACAGAATTTTTCTTCCTTCCCCGTAATTAATTTTACAAGTCAAATATAAATGTGTAGCTATATCTGTAAAATAAATAGTATCTATTCTAGGACACAATAAACAATAGAGCACTATTTGTATTCACAGTGAACTTAAGTATGAATGGAAACAGCGCTGTTGCATAATAAAACTAGGCTGTATATTACTCTTTGCCACATTTTTTTTTTTGCTCTAACAGAACAGCAGCTTTTACTCAGGCCAGTTGTTTAGTCTGAACTACACTCAGTGGGCAAGAGCTGTTTTGAAATCTGAACTCGGCTTTAGGCTCCAAGGTCAGTCTTTTTAAGGTCTGGAAAATTCATAACCAGAACACATTTACCAACGCTCAGATAAAATGCCTTCAGCTCATTGAAGTAATTGCTTAATTTCAAGTGTACTACTTATAAATGCCTATAAATACCTGCTTTACATCATTGCAGAGTATTTTCTGAAACACACTATAGGTGTCAGATTGAATCTCAGCAGCCAATAGTTTCAGTTCAGTTCACCACATTGGAAATAAACTCTCCAATGAGAACAGAAGACAAAAGAATCAACCAATTATTACATTAAACCTTTCATATCTTTTGTAGTCATTGTTTTCTGTGTTTCATTTTTTTTTTAATAATATTGAATATTGTGAAAGCGTTTTGTCCAATGAAGTCATATGTCAGACAGTAGGAAATAAAAGGCAATGAAATGTTGCCTGTGGTAGATTTTTGCATTTTAATCTGGTTTTTAGCATTCTGCAAGTTGAATTTTATAGGTTATTAAACAGAAACCACTGGCTGCCTGGAAGGTAGGAAATTAATTTTAACACTTCAGGTTTGCTTTGGAAAATGGTCGGCAATAATGTTAAGTATATACGATATGTAGTTAATGCTCAACATAATACAACGCCACCAGTGTAGTCTTGTAAGACCCTACCTACCGCTTTCTGTCCTCTCTTTGTAACCAGGAATTTGCATAGATGTGACTCAAAGATCAGGGGGAAGTGAATATGTTGTAATATGAGTTCAGGTGCAGTGGTGAAGCGGGGGAAAGGAGGCATGTGTGTGTGTTTGTGTGAGCGTGTTTGGGTAAAAGTGCACGCAGGAGGGGGTCTCCTTGCACATGTGTGTGTGTTTGGAGAGCTGGTGTTGACACAGACACAGCCACTCCATTGTCCTCCTACATCTCCAGTCCGGATGTTTGAGGGACGTCTCAGCGCTTGGCTCCCTCTAATCTCTGCTGGAACTGAAACCCTGCGGCTAGAAGTCCTTGGCCCTCGAGGACGCTGTCAGGACCAGGACAAGAGAGGTGCAAGACAGGGAGGATAGCCTAGAAAGTTACTAGCGAAAATTATGGCGCAGTCAATTACAGATTAATCTTGAGCTGTTTTAAAATTGCAGGCAGTAAAATAACCCACCGGATTATATTAAATCCGCCAAGTAATCATCTCAGAGTTAATAGCTTCTGATTTAGTTTTGTCCTTTTTAATAATAAGTTGGAATTTTAATATAAAGATATAAATGAACAAGTTACTGAACTTTAGGACACATAGCTGAACATAATAGTGATATAATCCATCACCATTGTCACCTATTATCTTTCTTTTCCCTTAAAGGCTTCTTCTTCTTCTTCTTCTTCTGTATTTCCTCTCCCCCTATCTTAAATATGATGGTATAGATTGTTGTTAAATTACATTTTTAATAATGGCATTTACTGTAGCCCCATTATTATGTTTAGTTACACTGGCAGCAAGGTGAAAGAGACACTGAAAACACAGTTCAGGAAATTAAATCCAGATCTATTAGCCAGAGCAATGCAATGATAGTCCTACCAGAGAGCCTTAATGAAAAACATTGCAGCAGAGTTTGTGGTTTTTTGGCCTGAAATGCTCCATTTTTTGGAGACAGTCAGCATCTGGCATTTGCTAGTGCAAGTGAACTTGAATCTATGAAGGACATGAGATGCATCTTAGTAACTTAAAGTGGTGGCATGACAAGGATGAGTGACAGAAAACAAAGCAGAAATGTTATGTACACTTTTGACAAAGCTTTTATGGCCTCACCGGAAATATGTCGTCTCCCACCAAGAAAGCAGCTCTTTAGTCTTAATTTCCACTGCTTTAAAAAATTAATTATTCAATTTAGGCTCCACGTATGATAATGTACAGTAGATGGAGTTTTATCCTCAAGGAGGTGCCAGTGGCCCCCAAGAAAGCAATATAAGTGGATTCATTTCAAGATGCCTGTTCCTCCAAAGACTTTATTAGATTTAGTTAATGAGAGAGCAAGGCAAGGTGGCTGGCTGAGCGCAGGTTGGGGAGCTGGAACGTAATTAAGCCGTGAGTCTGACGATGCCACTGTTACACACTTTGATTAAAAACACATTCAACAGCTAATCTCCAACAAATTAAAGTAGTTACACCGTTTGGCACGGTCACCTCTTGGTTCTCGTCTCAAATGAGGTAAATCCCCCTTTTTTTTCTGTCTCTCACTCACGCCACCACCACCACACCTTCAACCCCTCTCTGCACCCTCCCTCTCCCTGTTTGTACCCTAATTCTCCAAGGGTAAGTAGGTGTAGCTACATGCCTGGTCAACCAGCCGGTCCATCTGTCTGAGACATAGTTAACCCTTGTGGGTTTTATGTCTTCCATATGCCCTGCTGGGGCCTATATGGCTGGACTGAGGAATACAGGAGAACCCTGTATATTTCCAGGCCAGCACACATAAGTCTTCTTGTCTGAGCCATAATGAGTGTTAGTATAGATTTCCTGTGGCTCAAACACTAGGCTTAATTGACCTGAACAGCTCTGAGTGACTTGGCACCTCTCGTTTCAACCTTCCCCTCCTCCCTTACCCCCCCCGCAAGACCTTTCTCTGGGACAAAGAGGCTTTTGTCCCCGGGCCTGCGCCACAGCGCTCTAAACCTTTGTTGACTGTTTCTGTCTGACAGAGCAAATAGCTCTGGCCTCCTTTTGTTTATTGTCATTTTTTGAAGTTTGAACAAAGTTTATACAAGGCCCCATTTTCTGACGTTGTTTGTTGCCTGCAGGGCGAAAACTGAGTGAAGAAAAGAAATGGGTTTATTGTTTGTTGAATTTTTGACTGTCTGCTGCTGTCTGACCTCTTATCTTCTCATCTCTCCCTCTCTCTCTCTCTCTCTCTCTCTCTCTCTCTCTCTCGCTCTCTCTCTCTCAGGGATCACATATACACGGTGGACACAGACACTGCCAACAGTGACGAGATCTTTTTCAGTAAGGTGAGTGAGACGTCTGTCACTTTGAGGACGCCTTGTTCTCAGTGCGGCGTGATTGACAAAGTAACCCTAATAACCTGCCGTGTCACTGTGTGTTATGAGTGCACGTGTGTGTGTGTGTGTGTGTGTATACTGTGTGTCTGCTAGCGGTCTTACTCACCCGCTCATCAAGTCTACTGTGTACGCCGTGGTGACCCTGTTAAGAAGATTATCCAATCAATCAGCTAGCAAACGGCCTGCGTCATCCATGCTCATCAGTGGGACAGCAGAAGGTCTGGGTGTGTAACGGAAGCTGGGAGGACAGTAGAGGAAGTAAGAAAGGAAGGGAGGGAGGGAGGGAGGGAGGAGGAGAAGGACGGACAGTGGATGAAAAAGATTAGGCGAGGGAAAACAGAGGGTAAAGGAAGACGAGGTGAATCGCAGAACGGCGAGAAAGACAAGAGGGATGTGGACTGGAAGGACATCCCGTTGTATATTTTCAGATTATTAAAAAAGCACTTCATATTTACATAGGCCCTCGGCTGTAATAACCCACTCTTCATTCCGTTCCAACCGCTCCTTCGCTGGCATCACTTGCCCTTAACATAATGCATGCAAACAGAATTCAAACAAGGCCGTTCTTGTGTATACAACAACCCGCCATCCCTCCACCTCATCCACTTCAATGTCAAAGCCCAGCGAATGGGTTTTAATGAGAGCAGGCTGCAGATGAAAGGCTGGTAGGAGACGCGCAGATTGATTGATGACTGAGGGTCTTTAATCAGTGGCCAAGCTCCAAACATGTTGTACAACAGCGGCGGGTACGCGGCGGTCTGAACCAGTGGCTCAATGATGACCCTCAGGCCACACAGGACAGGGCCAGATTGGTGTGTGTTTGTGTGTGTGTGTGTGGCTGGATATATCAAATATAGCGTAGCACTGACTTATAAGAGTGTGTGACAGTCAAAGAGGGTGTATACGTTTGTGTGTTTGTAGTTGACTGATGTGTGTTGGCTAGTGCTGACCTACAGGCCAAGGCAGTGTGTGTTTGTGTGTGTGTGTGTGTGTTTGTGTGTGTGTGTGTGTTTGAGTATAGCCAGCCTATTAATCAACAGAAATTAGCTCTCAACTCTAAGGTGAGATTCGTCCTTGGACTGATCCAGAGTCAGTGTCATATTCCCTTCTCTCTCTGGCAGAGAATTAGACGTTCAAAGGTGTAAACTGATCTCTAATCAGCTCTTAGAATAAAGTTCACCTCGGAGCAGGTGCCTCACGAGGGGAATCAGTGACCAAGAATCCAAGATGATTATTATTGATCTCAGTATAGATTGGCTATTGAGCTCTATACCTTCTGTTTTGTGTCCTCCTACCTCAATGTTTGTCTTGTTTGCTTTCTGATTGACCTTCTGTTTTTCTTATTCTGGCCTTGACTTCGATCTTTCTTCTCCAGAAAATGACATGGAAGTCCAGGCAGGCAGATGTGGACACCTGCAGAATGAAAGGGAAGCATAAGGTAAGAAAGAAAACACACAAGCTCTGCTACTGAGACACTTGGAAAGTACTGTGCTTATAACCTAATGTCATTTATAGAACAAATGTCACCCCATTTTTCACGAAACACTTATTGGATCACACATACAATACAATGCAGACAAGCTGTTACAGATGTAATTGCTCACATTCTGTGTTTCTTTCTATCTCTCTCTCACACATACACAAACACAGGAGACCATGCAGATACAATCACACACTTCCTGCAGTTCATATAACCTTCAGCTATTCACAATTTATAGAGCACATCAGTGAGAATCTTCCTATGAAATGACAGTAATAAATGTATTTTCTCTGGATTTAATTTAACTTCTAAGGAAATTGTGCACAGTAAATAATGTTTTCAGTGTGGCTCTTGAAAGACATTGCATGGCACATTAAAAATCCAATGTAAATAAGTCTTTACGTACCGTGAAGAAATGCTACATTTATGATTATACGCTTGATGTTTGCTTCAAAAGAAAGAGCCTTTCGTTTCTAAAAAACCACACGTGGCTTTCAGTGTAGAAGTATCTGTTATAAATGACACAATTGTCACCAAGGACCTCCTTCCTTCTTTCTCTGTTTTTACCCCGCTCCCCCCGAAGGACGAGTGTCACAATTTCATCAAAGTCCTCCTGCAGCAAAATGATGACACCTTGTTTGTTTGTGGAACAAATGCTTTCAACCCATCATGCCGAACCTACAAGGTAGGGAAACACACATACAGAGACGTATTCACACTCATATTTAAACAGCTCTGTCATACTCTTTCATTACCTCAATGAAAGGCATTTGTCAAACATACCGTGCACATACCACCTCTTAAAATTCTTATTCCCTGTCTCATCTATTTCCCTTGCTTTGTTTTTCTTTCTCTGTCACACATTCACACACACACACACACAGAGATACGTATTCCCATTGCCTCTAACCATAACCACAACATATCTAACCCTAATGTTTACCCTAACCTTAGTATAACCCTAAACTTACCTTAACTTTAAACCATGTCTTCACCCTAAAATCATGCTTTTTTGTTCCCATAAGCGAAGCGAGTCCCCACAACATGAAGAATACCTGGTCCACACACACACACACACACACACACACACTCTGAGAAATGTACAACCCCAACCATGTGTCAGTTGAAGGGGAGCAATGGACATAGATGGATGACTTTCACAACTCGGCAGGCCCTCCTCCGATGTCTTTATCTCCAGGTGTACTTTGACACGCTCGATTTAGAAGCTGAGAAACCTAACTACCTGCCTTCTTACATACTCACACACACACACACACACACACACACACACACACACACACACTGAAATGCAAGTAAGGACACAATCCTGAAATTTAACTCAACCTTCCCGTGTAAACAGAAGCCTGCCTGGCCATATCCATGTGGGCATGTCTGGAATAGTTTTAAGTTCCCTTTTGGACTAAGCAAAAACAATCTGTGAAAATGCTTTTTAATGACCTCAGGTCAGGTAGATGTTCAGATTGACTTGACTTGATGGACAAGAAAGGAGATGTCAACAAAAGATAGACATGGAGAAAAAAAAAGAAAGATTGGCATACAGGGAAGCAGATGGACAAATTGGAAAACACAGACACATACAAACACACAGATTTTAAGGCATACAGGCAGGCAGAAAGACAAAGAAAAAAAGCAGACGGGCTTGAAACTGGAGCTGAAAATGTCCCATATTTTTGTTCCTTTCTTAGTGAGTATTTTTTTATAACCAGTTTGAAAAGTGAACAGCATTGCCATTACAACGAGTAAACTTAGCTCATTCACAAGATGATTTTCATACATTAGCTTGGCAGACCTGGTGTTAGGAGAGCAAAATATAATAGTGGAGAGAAAAAAGATTAATTTGTATGTAACTACATTTTACTATATCTGAAATATGCTCAAAACCAGTAAAAGTGTAGGAAAGTGGTGTCAACATAATTGTCATTTCATTCAATGTTTTATTCCCAAAACATCAGATATAAATAACATCGTACAGGCAATAATACATAACAAGACAGGCAGGCAGACAAGAAGATATAATGCCAGAACAGAAAGGCTTAGAGGCAGCTCTGTCCTGAAGGATGTTGTTGTTTGGTTTGTTCGGATGTGATGCGATGGTCACACCACACAAAGATGTTGTCTTGGTGGCCTGCGGGGGAAAACTCGCCTGCTTTGGTTCACTAGATCTGTTTACCAGTAAACCAAGACATCTTCGCCTTGTTGCCTTTATGGTTCAGCATGTTAAGCACACACTGAGTGGACGTCTTTCAATACACTGACTCCTCCTGCAGGGAAGATGGAATTTATGTCTCCACATTTAGGGCGTGGTTAGCTTTTATAGCTCCTCCGGTTATAGTTTCAAGGTTTGTGTTTCCGATGTTATTGCAATGATATTGGTTCTATTCAGAGGAAAGTGTTGAAAATACATTGTGGTTTAGTAAAAAAGGTCATGCACACACATACACACACACACACACACACACACACACACACACGCACACACATGCACATGCACGCTTGCCTTTGCAGATATATATAAATCAATGCAATAATAAACATTATATAATAAAATCAAATTATGTAATTTAAGTATCCATATTTTTCCATGTTTCAGATGTGTTCAACCTAAAATATAGGTTTATAAAATATAAAGGCTGTTTTTATCAATGCATTTCAAATATTGTTAAAATCACCACCAATCGCAGGCTCACAAATATGCAAGTGCATATTTGCCTTGGCATACTGGAAAAAAAAACAGTAAAGTAAGTATGTATTCACCCATATAAACATTGACAACTGTGCAAACATGCAAACATACAACACACACATTTTACAAAATCATCACACACACACACACACACACAGACACACACAGACACTGTACTGCTGGCAGGCAGGCAGACTCTTTGGGCAGATACCAGACCTTTGATGGCACGCTGGGCTTATCCACTCTGCCTTGGTCAAAAGTGTGTGTATGTGTGTGTTTGTGGTTAAATCCACCTTGGCCACAGTTTGCCTCTCCATCTCCCCAGTGTGACAGCACTGAAAAGAGCTTCTGTTTCGGGGCCAGCCTCATCCCACATTAATCAACAACGCGAGCGGGAGGGATGGAGGGTGAGCAGAGGTAGAGGGAGACAGAGGGGGCAGGCAGGGCTCCCGCCCAAACCAGCAACGGCCCACACTGTCTTCTGCTCTAACACCTTTCCCGCTGTGTTACCTCTTTATTTTTGTCTCTTTCTGATTTTCGTTTTTTACAAACATACCAATTTTCTCTCTTCATTAGCGTCTTCTCGCCAGCACTTCTTCACCCTGTGTTGGTGGTGTCAAGACTAGAGTACACACACACACACACACACACACATTCATACAGAAAAACACAGACAGACACCTTGGCAGCTATGGCACAGTCCTCTCCCTCTGTACCACACAGCACCCAACTCCTTCTCTCCTTCTATTCATTCTCCCTCCATGCTGTCCTCCTCACTCTCTCCTCCTCTCATGCCAGCCTTAATTCCTCTCTCCCTCCATTGCTCCCACTATTCCACCATCCTTCCCTCTGTTGCTTTCTCCCTCTGTCAATCCCTTGCTGTGTTGTAATAATAAACACCCCATCCAGCTGGGCTGATATATGACTGGAGTCGGTTTCATCGCCTGTTGCCGGGGTGAAGTGGAGGGAATCAGTGGGGAGTCAGTGAGTGGAGTTTGGAGGCAGAGGGTCCCAGGTGATGTGTGCTGGTGGACTGAGCCTTACTGGGAAATTCCATATGTGCCAAATTTCTACATTTTTAAACTTTTTTTTTTGTTTTTTTGTAATATCTACACATTCACACACACACGTACAGCTTTTCCAAAAGATATTTGACTGACATGATGTTCATTAACATACATTTTCAAAGGCAATTAATAAAGTTGAAGGTTCAGATAAATGATGTTTTTCCTCTGTAGGTTAAGATGACATATTTCTCTCAACAGCTACAAAGACTTCAGTTTCCTGCTTGAGAGTAAAAGGTGGTCAGGGGCTCATCCTCCCAGGGCTCAGAAACAGGTTGTAGAGAAATGGGCCATGACGATTAATCTCCCATGGAGATGTGTCCCTGTTTGGTTTACACAATCGTGTGAACCTGTGCACTTCACCTTTACAGATGGAGAAGGTTGTGCAGATGGAAATATGGACTGCATACAAAGAAATGTGTTGGGACTCGACTCAAACTGGAGGTCATCCATCTGTAAATTTGTCAATATGCCAGGATGGATGAAAATAAGATTTACACAGTATATCTTTTCCCCCCTTGTTCTCCTTATGTTTATTAATGTGGCTGCTCAGTGACACCAATCAATTAGGACAAACTCATGAACCAAATAAATCACACACCTTATCTCTAAGATAATTCTGCCAATTAGAGTAGATTTGTATGCTCTTTACGATACTGATTTTATAAAATAAACAAAGTTGCAAACTAATAACTGGGACGCTGGCTCAGTTTACCCTAAGTTTGTGCTCAGTAATGATTTCACAAATCCCACAGCAATGATAAATAAAGCCCATGAAAGATTCTTTTCTTAAAAAAACAACAGACACATAAGCAGATTGGGTCGCTCATCCTGAGAACTGAAGCTGATGCTGAACCAATTATAACATTCCTAATGGGCATATTTTGGATCTACATTGTGTTTGTCTAATTAATTAGCATATAGCCTATAGAAAACACCAATGGGCCGTTTGCAGTAATTAATTCATCTAGATACACTACACCCTGAGCCAAGGTTACTGTACATTCGTCTGCTAAGCTACAGTGGATCCCTACAGAACAGTGTGTTGTTAAGGCAACACTGACGAAGTGTGACAGTGTTGCTGTTTCCTTCCCATTACTTTGAATTGTGTTTCTACAAAGCTGCTTTTCCCAGCTAGTGGAGTTGACAGCATAATAAGGTTTGGCTGGTAAACAAGGTTTAAAAAAAAAATCCATCATGCTGCTTAAACATCAGATTTCTTTATGGTAATGTTTAAAAAATGTTGTGACTTATCGTGGCAGTTTTATGGAGTGCTATTGCACCTCTTTTTTTATATATTGGATATTGCTTTGGACAAGGCTAACAGCGTAAAAAAGTGAGCACTCCTCTTGGTGTTTCTCTGCACATACCAGCTTGACAGGAGGCTGGAGCTGTACGTATATCTGCGGACTGGACTGGGAGTGTCTTCCTCTTTTCAAACAGCAGGAATAGATCAGTGACAACCAGCCAAGCCCAGAAGACAGAGGTCACTGCCTCTGTGAAATCAACGGAGGAGATGGAGGGGCAGCTGCTGTGGCGTGAGAGATATGCGAGTGTGCATCTGTGTTGTATCGGCAGAGGAGGGAGTGTTTGTGTTGCTGTACACTTCTTGTTAGGTACCTGACAGAGAAGCTGCTGACGTTTCAAGCTTAACCGAGTTGCCCCGTCACTCTGTATACCCAGACGCTCTGATTCAGCGGACGCACCTGACCTTCAACTACTTGTCTCCCTTATGATTAACTCAGTCTAATCTATAATTACAGTCTCCTCTGTCTAATAACAATATATGTCTTCGAACCAGCATGTCTCCATTTTTTATCCTCCTATAATTTCTGAAGAAACAGAAAGGAACGAGAAATCGAGAAATGCGCTGCCGTTGGTGGTTCTGTGTTTGTTGTAAAAGGTCACTTGTAATTTTCTCTGCCAAATCAGCCTCAACAATTTCTCTGGCAGGCTTTTCCAGCATTGCGCCGGAGTGTGTGTGACCTTTTTAGTGGGCAGATGATAACCGTTTGTGCCGAGACAGGAATAGAAAAACAAAATGACCTGTTTAGAAAACCAGAAAGGGCGGCGTAAGCACTTTGCAGCCTTGGCAAGCTGCGCTTCTTTTTGTCGAGAAAAAAGAAGAAAGTGAGGAACTACGGGTACGAGAGAGATAGAGACAGACATGGAGAAGAAAAATGGAAAATGTATTGAACACTGTGTAGGCAAACTGTGTGTTAAATAATCTTCCCTGACCTCAGCCTCTGGCCATTGCAGTGTGTTTATGTGTTCTCCTGGTCTTTAGCCAGGGTAAGAGTGTCCTAAGGCGTGCTGGGGAACCCATGATGGGATAATAGTGACCTTTCACCCACAATACATCCTGCTCCAGACCTTGTCAATCACAAACTGGGCTCAAAACAAGAAAATTGTGTCTAAATAAACAATAAACAGATAATTTCACTAATTCTGTAAATTAGACCAATAGGCAAGGCCCTAAAATACCTTATTGAAATGGGACTACGGGGTGTCCAAGTAGTATTATTAGCTGTTATGACTGTGCCAGAGAAAATACCATTTTTGCCGGATTTCTTGATTTCCTGAAATATACCAGGTCTTTCTTGAGGAATAGCCTTTAGAATAGGATAAAAAGCAAAAGCAAAAACTTTGGAAATCAGGGCAAATCATGCACCACAGTAAATGGGTTAAAGATACAGTATGTCTATGAGGGTTGTTAAGACTCTTCAACAAGTACAGTTGAAGGATAAAGTATGGCAGGGGGAAGCAAATCAACCCATACTGTGAAACGTGTTGCTGTGGAGTGGAAAAATTTTATCTCCCTTCATGACAGTTTCTCAGATACTCCCAGATTGGCTGTTTTGACAGTTCTCAGTAGGACACTAGAGTGGCATCCACAGGACATTAGTATAGGTCAGAGGTTAGATGGACACACTCCTGGGCTGGGCACCAACTCACACCATATTGCTCTTCTTTAAGATTCTTCTCTTCTAGGTGTTTTTCAACTTTTCACCAAACTGGGAAGGAACATTTCCTGTCTTAGTTGTATTTCAGTTGTTTTGTTGTTTTGACCCTTTTTTTTAACCTTTCATCTCATTTGTGACCCCCAGATGGACACCCTGGAGGCCCTGGGCGAGGAAATCAGTGGGATGGCACGCTGCCCATATGACGCCAAGCACGCCAATGTTGCCCTTTTTGCTGGTAAGGCTAACTACATCTGTGTTTTACATATTTATCAGTATTCTATAGTGTTTGATCAAATTCATTATCACTGTGATGTTCAATCTTTAAGCCCTGTCCTTTGGCTTAACATGAGAGAAACGCTTTCTGTGAGGTGAAAATAGATTACAGTACAGTATGTGTGATGCTACAACTCACTTGACTGCCATGAGGCAACATTTCTCCTATTCGCACTTATTAAACACTGCATCATATTTGAGCTAGATGCGAAAGCCGAGTGCATTTGAGCGAGGGGACTAGTTGTGGTTGTATTTAATATTGTTCCTAATACTCTGTGGTTTACTCTAATGGCAATTCTCCTGACAACATGTCAAGAAAGAATGCCAGTCTGTGTTACATGCACTACAGCAAATCACAAAACTTGGTGCCACATTCGCTCTGGTTCAGGAATACACTGCTTATTAGAGCCCTTTGGAAACACATCAACAACACATTGCGGTAACATAAAAAAAAACCCGAATCGTCTTTCTCTTCTATTGTGCTCGTTTGCTTTCGTCCAAAAATGCATAAGATTAAAAATAAGTCTCACAAACAGATAGAACTCAAATGAGTCAGCTTTCCGTTGGCAGGGTGCGATTCTTCTGACGCAACCTACCCGCAGGCTGCTAAAGACATTCAGTCCCCATTCATATTTGCTGTGAACTGATTTATGGCGGTATTGATGAGCTGTTCCAGCCTGTTTAAAGCCGAAGAGGAGAGTAAATGCCTAGCTTGACCAGTTAATGTGTAGCGGATCTACTTGGAATGAACTGGAAGCACTGAGTAATCAACAGGGTTCCTCTCACTTCTATCCTTTCAATTATGTAGTTTGAGTTTCCACTGTGGTTGTAGCCAAGGCAGGCTGAGGTCATGCTGGTGGTGGATTGTGTTCATGTCTTCGTGTGTGGAGCATGTGTGTGTGTGACTGTGGGTTTCATGAGGCTCTAAGAGTGTGTGTGTGTGTGTGTGTGAGTGCAGGGCATCAGTGTTTGTTTACACGTTTTGATATATGTTTGCACAAGTGAGCAGTTGCAAAACATATTTTAAGTGTCTACAGCCTGTTTGTTGTTCATTAGAGAATCTCTGTGCTTTGTGTGATTCATTCATTTTCCAAGTCTGAGCCATCTGAGAAACATGTTTATGTATTTGGTCACACATGCAGGAATCCCCGAGTGGCTTTATGTGTCTCTTTCTTGAATTAACTTCTCTCTCTTCGCCCTTTTCTCTTCCTTTATGGCTCTTACTTTCTCTCTTCATTCTTCTCCCCTCTACTTCATCTCAATCTTTACTCCTTATTGCTCTTTTCATCTCCTGCGTTCCCTCTCTCCAGATGGCAAGCTGTACTCGGCCACCGTAACAGACTTTCTAGCAATCGATGCAGTCATCTATCGTAGCCTAGGAGACAGCCCGACTCTGCGCACTGTCAAACATGACTCCAAATGGCTGAAAGGTGAGTGCAGAACACACAAACAAAGCCAAGCTGACTGACAAGTTAGAAAACAAACTTGGGTTTGCAGATAAATGCGTAACCATGTGTTTGTGTTTTTGTGATTTATGATTTTTGCGACGTGTATGTGTGTGTGTGTGTGTGTGTGTATGTGCCTTTGCACTTGTGTGTTGAATCTAGGTATGAAGAGGAACACTTATGCTAATGCTACACGCTCTGTTTGACGCAGTCATTTTGCCAACCTGCACTAGTAGAGTTGATGTCGGCAGGAAATTGCTCTGCCCTGGGGAAATACAAGCACAAGTCCAGCCTGTCAAAACTCAATAGAGAGATCCCTCTTTCCTTGCATGCAAATTGTTTCACTGATATGATGGATGATAGATTGAGGCACTCAAGGCTCACATGCAGTGATTTTATGCATAATATGACAGATACGCCGGCTGTTTACTGTGAAATACAGTGTCAGAGCTGTTTTGTCATGGCAAAACATCACTTCATCTCAAATTTTCTAACTATTTTGTTTTTTTTTTGTTTTTTTTTTGTAGAGCCCTACTTTGTCCAGGCAGTCAATTACGGAGACTTCATCTACTTCTTCTTTCGAGAAATTGCTATGGAGTACAACACAATGGGAAAGGTAAGCACAGGCCCTATTGTTCTGCAATTGTTTGAACTCTAATCAGAGGTGACTTCCTATTCACTGGGAGAATAGGACGTGCCAGAGGAAACAGGAACAGGATATTGTTGTATCACATAACTGGAAGGAGGTTTGCAGGAGTACAAAGTGGCCAAACATTTTTCAGAAACAGATAAACACTGGGCAGGATGCAGGACCTAAAATAGATTCAAAAAAATCTGTGGATGTCTGGAGATCCCATTTTAAAGTCTAAATATACTGCTTGAATTGCACGTCTACATCCGTCTGACATTGCTTCCATTTGACCTACCATCTCAATGTTTCCCAGGAGGATTTCCACCCAAGTGGAAAGCCGAAACAGGTTTTCCTCAGGTTTACAGAGGCTCAGTAACAGACGTTTATTGCTATTAATCTCCTTCAATTCACTTTTAGACCCTGGTCGAAGAAAATACTTTATGGAAATGGTTCGCTCAATATGTATTTTGACGAATAAATGAAAGAAAACGCCCCAAAAGAGAGCGAGAAAGAGAGAGGGGACGGATGAGAACAGTGCGGTGGTAATGAGAAACACAGAAAGAATGAATTCCCTGCCAGAAGTGACAGCCATGTGTATAGCATGAATATAGATCAGGCCTCCCAATCTGCTGGATGTTTTGAAAGCAATGTCAGTATAATTACGCATATGGTGGAAGAGCTGATAGTGCAGAGACCGATTTAACATTTCGTGAATGATATTACATATTATACAGTAGATTGGCCTTCGTCAGCAATGTAAACAGTTTGTCTTTGCTTTATGGCAAACTGGTGAATCTATTGTGGTGGTGGTTTTGTGTTTGCTTTAGTATTATTGTTGGATTGTTACATTATTATCAGGGAAACACAAAAAAAACGATAACCATGTCATTAAACAACTAAGTTAACAAGCCCTCGGGTAAGGTATTTGTTCATGTGAGGGATCTGTGTATTTGCTCAAGTAACACACAGATAAGCCGGCGTTCAGCTATCTTCAGTGAGTTGAAATGAGACTAACTAAACTGTAATATGTAAAACCGACATAATTCCACTTTCAACTTGATAGTCTCACATGTTCGATGTAATACATTTTCTGTAATCTCAATGCTCCATAATCTTACAGAAAACAGGCTCCAGTATGTATGTGTAAAAGTGTCAGCATGTGTGCATGTGTATGTGTGTGTAAATGAGGGAGTGGAAGGTTGTGATGTATGCATAAGTGTGTGTGGGTGTGTGTGTGTCTGGTTTAAATGCATGTTCGCTCCCATTCACACTGTTTACTCTAGGTTGCAATTTCAGGTCAGGGTTAGATTTATTGCTGTTAAGTATAGTGTGACAACGACTAATTACAATACTGACTACACGATCTTACAGCATAGTTGTAATTACAGCGCTGGCTCCTATTGTAGCTGTATACTTTGAATTTTCTGTTGCCAGGTGCTGACTCTTTAACAGCATATCAAATCCTCCCATTAACTCTTTTGTGTCTTTAATTTGCTATAAAGTGATAAAATGTTGCATTAAAACACTGTGGCAACAGATTTTTTAACATTCAAAGGGCCTAGCACAGAATCAAATTTAAAGATGTCTTGAACATTTTACATATAAAAGATAAACACAAAATAATAATAGTAACTGATACAAAAGGGAAACACCTCTATATCTGTTATGCATCTGTTATGTTTCACTAAGTTTTGTCAATAAGTCCCATCAAACAGAAAAAAACACTTCCCAGATGCAAAATATGATCATTGATTTCATATATTCAATTTATTATAAGCTGTTATGAAACTAAATTGTAAGTATACGTTATTATCTTAACCTGTGTGTTGGTCAGGTGGTGTTCCCTCGGGTGGCCAGGGTTTGTAAGAACGACCAGGGCGGCTCGCCTCGTGTCCTGGAGAAGCAGTGGACTTCATTTCTCAAGTCTCGACTAAACTGCTCCATCCCTGGTGACTCCCACTTCTACTTCAACATCCTGCAGGCTGTGACTGATGTCATTCACATCAATGGGAGGGATGTGGTCATGGCAACCTTCTCCACGCCTTACAACAGGTATGCCGAAGAATTAGCAACAGATAGAAGTGATTTATTTTGGAGGTCATTCATTTTATTCAATCAGCCATTACCTTTTTCCTCACCTCCTTCTGAGTTCATAAGTGTCTACAGCTGTTTTGCTATTTCCATTTATTAACTCAATTATCTTACTCACTTTAAAATACTTAAAATGCCCTCAGTTTATCAACATTATGACAGTCTGACCTTTATTAACGTCAGAGACGTGTACCCCTGCTGTGCTTCGTGGCGACATGTAATTCCTGAGGCTACAGGGTCAACATCTTGTGTCAAAACAGCTTTGCTGCCCTTTTGACATGCAGGTGCTTAATCTTCTTTTTTCTTTCTACAGTTCATATTCAGAAGCGCTTTCATATTCATTGGCAGGAGGAGTTGTTATCTAAATTGAAATTACCACAAAGCCATAGAGCTTCGCTGATAGCTTGCGCATATTGTAATTTTCCATTTTATGGCTGCTTTTTTTTGGAGATAAGACAATTGCTTGTGACAATGCAATTGAGCATGGTTAATGGACATTAAAACCCAATGAAGCATAGCCTCTGAAAATTTCTATAAGCGCCCGTTTTGATCCTGGCATTAACTTTCCATTTCATAGTCGGGATGAAATTAGAGCGAGCACATTGACTGTAGGCAGCACTGAGCGATTGTGCCGTTTAATTGTCTGTCTAGATGTCTGGCTGGGGTGCCGCCTTGCTTCGTCACTTGCTTATTGGTTGGCCCGTTCACTATCTAGCTACCTTCTTAGCAGCCTCATATAAACAGACATATAACAGACATATGTCTAACTTTCTGTACATATCCAATTCAGAGCGTTATTACTATAATTTAGTAGCTAAACCAAGAATGAACAGCTCTTCTGCCGTTGCCCTCTATAATACTGTCTTTGTGTATGCTGTCTCCCCAATGTCTACATGATGAGTTTAACCCATGATGCAATAGCCAGAAAATCCAACCAGCTGAGAGAGAGAGAAAGACGTCCCACTTTAAAAGAAAGTCTTATAAGTCTGAGAATAAACAGTTCCTAATTTTTTATTTCTGAGAGCAGATGGTTGAAAAATAGAAAAAAAGTGACTCAGCAAAGAGTTATGCATTGATTCCACTCAGACAGAGAGAAGCTGGTGGCTCCATTGCTAATACACGATGGGTGCTTTCCCCCTTAAATGAATAGCAATAATAAGATAATCTGTTGTCCATATTTCTTGCCCAACAGTGGACTTATGATGAACTTCGATGCCTCAAGGCTTTTTGGGAAACCCTGTCTTGTAGGAGAGTGTTAGGGAATGTGTGTCCTCATGAGGCACAGATATTCATAGGTTCCTATATTCAGTAACACGATGCAATATATAACCTACACTAATCTATAATACAGGAGTTAATAATTGCTAATGTTCCATGTAGAAGACTGGGATGTAAAGAAACATGGTTTTGCATTGAAGTGCGGAGCTATTATTTACTGTATGTTTCACTTTTAATGTTACAAATGAAAAATGTTTTGGTGATGAAAACAAACCAATGTGTTTTGGCCAATGCAACTCTTTTTCAGGTAATGAGTTTGACTCGGGGTAATGGAGTATAACAGTCAATTGGCCTGTTTGAATGACTCATTTAAAGACACATAAAGTTGTATCCATAAAAATATATCTTGTTTTATAGCAGATATGTGTTAATCTGGCATCTTTTGTAACATTTCAAACTCGCATCATTCAATGTAAACATGCAACAGCTAAAATGAGTCAATCCCTGAGGGATTAAACCCCTCTGGAAGGCGATTGTAAATCCATCCATCCAGCGCAGTGTGTCTCCTGCTGATAGTCCAGACTTGGCAAGTTGTTTCTTAGATATGTTCAGTCGAGAGGTTGTTTATGTGTGTTTTGTGTGTGTTTGTGTTGTGGCAGTATCCCAGGCTCAGCAGTGTGTGCTTATGACATGGCGGAAGTGGCCAACACGTTCACAGGACGTTTCAAAGAGCAGAAATCCCCTGACTCCACCTGGACGCCTTTTCCTGAAGAGAAGGTTCCCAAGCCAAGGTACAACGGCAATTAATTAACCAGTACACACACACACGGACACGCTAACACACACATACGCAAACACATGGGATTTAACACAGATGCACACACATATTATATATATTGAATCATAGTCTCTCTTCCAAACTTTCTTCTTCGTTTCCATTTATTTGTCTCTCTCTCTCACTCACACACACACACACACACACACACACACACATATTTATTCATTATCTATAAAATTACATATGGCCTCCTAATCCACACATAAGACTTGTTGAATAACGTCATCTCAATTTAAACTCATGCAGCACCATTTTCCAATACAATGCTACTATTTTTAGTCGTATTACACATCCTATGTCACATTGTGTTACACACACACACACACACACACATGTGCACAGACACACTTGTACATGTGCTACCTCTGCTCACAGTTGCACCCGTGACCCATTACCTCACCTATCCCTCACACGCAGATGCATTAAAAAAAAAGACTCAATATCAACTAATGAAGCATGAGATCATTTTACAGATGGCTGGCTAATTCCACAAATGCACCAGTCTGATCAATCTCCCATCTATTGCTTTCTAATTAGTGCGCCAGGAGCTGCTCTCCTCTCCTACAAAGATCTAGGCCATGATAATTGTTGGTACCCTGTGTGTGTGTGTGTATATGTTCCCATATGGGTGAGGAGGCGGTTCCTCACCAAACAGTGAGCGTGTACAGTACTCCTTGTGCGTGCATTGCGTAAATGAGTGTATGCATGTGACTTTACCCAGTTCCCTCAATTAGCATGTAATTACTTGTTTATGTTCAACAAGGTCAGACATTGCAGAGATCAGATACACCCGGTGTTGTTTTTGCACTGATTGATTTCATTTCCATCCTTTTATCTGCAGGCAAGCAGACGGAGAGTTGTAACAATGCCACCTAAGTCTGCCCCTGCAGCAGACTGTTCCTGCATGTGCTAGACTCTCTGAATCATTTACAGATTCCATATTTAGGAGATATCTGTTTCTGTTCTGCTCTCTATATTTCTCTCCAGATATAAATGTAGCTATACAGCAATGGAAATGTCTCCTTTTCCAATGACAAGTGGTTCTGCAAATGCTGCCCCACAATTTAATAACATCAGTTTGGAGGTTAATTTAACACTAGCAGCAGATAAGTGGAAATCATCTGTCAAATGGGAATTTTCATTTCAGGCCAAAATAGTGTACCTAGAGTGTTTTTTTTATCAAATATGTTGATCATGCTATGACATTTTTTGCATTGCATGTTTTCATAAAAGCTAAATCAAACTGTGTTTTTCTTTCTTTCATGTAGACATGATCACTGCACAAAAAAAGGCAGAATAATTTTCTTGATTATTTGATTCCCTTAGTACACATGCCCGTGGATCATTACCTTTAAAAAATGGTTTTCATAGCAAGATGAATTGACATGTCTCATGAGTGCACACATATATATTTTTTAGGGTTTGGTCCTTACATATTGACAGTCTTGGACATTCAGTGGCCAGCTGGCTAATATTTCTAGGACCTGGTGTGGATTATGTGGTAGGGCAGAGTATCAAGGACCATGCAGTAAAGGGGTTTTTACAAGCTCTCAGAGGTGAGATGCCTGCAAAGGGGATATGCTATCAAAAGCAGCTTCTCTTTACAAGCAGCTCACCAACTCCCTGTAAAAGGATCAAATAGATAGAATGTCTCAGTGCTCTGCCCTGAATCCGAAGAAAAAAAAAAAAAAAGACATCTTGAGTCCTCTGCTCTGGCCAAAGCCTCGTGGAATGAGAGTTTAGTAATTTAAGTTGCACTCTCATTGATTTTAGGGAAGTAGAACTTTCTGTCTTCTATTGGATTCCTGCTGGTGAAAAATTGCTCATTCCCCCACATCAATGTAGCAGTATTTCTTATTTCTTCAGTACTTTTTATTCCATTTACTTTTTCTTTCATCCACTCACCATTTTTCTTCTCCTTCCCCTTTTCCACCATACAACGTCCTCTTCGTCCACTCCATTCACAGGCCTGGCAACTGTGCCGGCACTCCATCCATGGAGAAGTACAAGGTGTCCAATGAGTTCCCCGATGACACACTCAAGTTCATCAAGATGCATCCTCTGATGGACGAGGCTGTGCCCTCCATTGCTAACAGGCCCTGGTTCCTCAAGACCATGGTCCGGTGAGTATTACACACTACAAACAGTTGTCATCAGAGGTCTATGAGCCTCTTCAGCTCAGGACAATAATTACATGAAGTGCTGCTCTGAGAGTCAGGCTCATTAAAACACAGTAGTACTCCATGAACCGGTCAGTGACCTATATTCGCTGTAATAGAGGATACACCGATCTGCATTATACTATCATTCTCCCAGTCACCACATAGTAATGTGATGAAGACAAAGTATACAACTTATATTTGCTGTAATATTATTAGTGTTAGTTATGTGAAAAGTTCATATTTACACTTAAAAGCTGTTATTAAGAGGCAGATTTCAACTGTCTTTTTTTATTTCTATGAGAGGACAACTAGAGTAAAAAGTTTGTTTTTTTTTCGTTTTTTTTTTCTGTGGTTGGCTTTACTCCTCTAGAGTTTCTGAATTTGAGCCCATTTCCCAAAAGCCAGTGCACTGTGGCTGATGCCGTTTGATCATAAAGGTCTGTCTGACTTTTAGCGGTACCACACAGATTTTTTCCGCCAGTCTGTAGGGGGAATACGACAGCACACTGCCATCCCATCAGCAAGGCAAAGCTAGATGACAGAGCATTTGGTAAAAAGTAAAAAAAATAAAATAAAATAGTCTAGATTTTCATTCGGACCTTGTTCTGAATCACAGCTGCTCAAGATTTAAAGTTAAATTGACCAGACCTTAATAAGTCTTAGTAGTGGTAACATCGAATTCTTCATAGGTTTTACAAATTATTTGCATCGTATCACATCTCGCTGGTACGTTGCTGAGGTCTGACCTACATACTATGCTGGCTTAGTCAGTATATGCTTAGAAACAGCTTTCATCAAGGTTATCCCTACAACCTCCTCTGTCCATTAGTGCACTATATCATATAATCATATTATAAATAACACAGCATTACTGTCTTTAAATAATCAGGAAATCAGACTTTCATTTTATTTGAAATGACCACAGCGAGCAGAGCCTTGCATGCAAGTCAGGGACAGTAGTTAAAAGCATTATGTAAGCTCAAAAAACATCATGAAGGCATATGGAGGGGGAAGGAAAGTGAGGCATTTCGTGATACCTGTCACTATCTGTATGTAGAATACTTTTCTTGGGCTGAAGTCAACTGGAAACAAAATCAGTAATAGGGTTTGATCCCTTTCACACCCCAATATCCAGCCGGAGCTTTTGCTGCAAATTCGGAAAAGCTTTTCTGTCGTGAGACTCGTGCCGGGACCTCAGCTGGCTGGGCACAATGAATGAAATGAAGGAGGTAGACACTAGAGGAGGTAGAATCCCCCTCTTGAGATTTTTATTATCCTGAATAGGAAAGACAGTGAATGACTTGATCCTTGAAATTGTATTATTTTGCTGAGATCAAATCCCATTGGCACAGTCCTTGGAGATCTTGTTACGCTTAAAAAAACACGCTGGACCTTGAGATTGATGTTATTGTTGATTGGTTAATGCCACTACACGGAGCATTTTAAAATATATTTATAAGGAAACAAGTGAATGGGATAAGAGGATGTGGCCTTGTTTTATAATGGGTTCATGGTAAGCTGTAAGCTGTACTCTCTAGTAAGGCAACATTACATTAATCAAATCCAAAATGTCTTAAATCTTTTTGTTAACCAGTGTGTAACTTTTCACCCATTTTTAATCAATAATAGGGGTAACTTCTTGATAATTTAAGGGTTTTCTTGGCCCTGGTACAAATTGAGAGATAGATACCAGTATCTGTGATTCAATCAAATCACAAGTAAAGTAAATTCCAGGTTTATTATTTGATCCATCTGAATTTTCATTGTAACATCAACAACCACAATTGGACACTGATTCAAAATGCACTGACTGACGGCCGTCTAATTTGCTAACATGAATCTGCTTTGTTGTTTTTTTTTTCTAATAATGAATTGAGGACATTTTTATGCACATCCACCTGGTGCTGAGGAAAACTGTGTGATCAGCAACTGTCAACTAGAAAAGAAAGTAGAGCTTACAGCTGTTGTCTGCTTCTTGAGAAACTTTTCTTTTTATAGTGCTTTCCACCTGATGTGCCCTACGACAATCTGTCTGAGTTTTTAATGACAGAACAATCAATTAATGAGATTAATAAGGTTTCTTAATCTTTCCTGCTGTTCATTATTCTCTTTTAGACTTACGTGCATGTTGGAAGGCACATCAGCTGATTGATTGATTGATTGATTGATTATATAATTACTATTTTGGATATTGTATTTATCCATTATTTTCTAGTTGATAGAAATTAGTTATTTGCCAGTAAATATAAAATGAACCTCTCAACTATTTGAATGTGGTCCAGTACTGCACTAGGATAGAGGTGAAAATCCAGTCACTGCTGGTATTGTTCATTACTCTCTAATTGACTCGACTAATTGAATTATTGATTGGTTAATTGATTTTACTTGGTATTTCCTATTCCAGGTATCGTCTGACACGCATCGTGGTGGACAATGAGGCGGGTCCCAATAAGAACCACACAGTGGTCTTCCTAGGATCGGAGAGAGGCATCGTCCTCAAGTTCCTCGCCAAGATGAGCAATGGTTTCCTCAATGATAGCCTGTTTCTGGAGGAGCTTAATGTCTACAATCCTGACAAGTATGTTGCTTTGAGTGTATGCGTGTACTGTATGTGGGTGAGAGATGGTGACACACTGAGCCTGAATGTTGGAAACAGGAAAACACATGGATACTGTTGCTAAAAACGGAGGGTCAGTGTGTATGTGTGTTTCCAACCATATCCCAACTCAGCCAACCCACTAACCCACCAGCCCCAACGCTTCCCCCAACCCTAGCTATATAGTGAAGCCAGCCAGCCAGATGGCTACTCTATCATTTAAAAGAGTTTTATCAGGTTACACTTTGCCCAACCGCCTGCTACTAAATTAAAGACATAGGCCCTACGGCTCTGGATAACGTAGTGCTGTGGTTCCCCACCACAGCGGAGCCCAGCTCCTCCAAAACCTTAGCTGATTAAAGGAAACACACACATTCGCTCACTCACATTGAGGTCTGTGTTTGTCTTTAGGGCCAGCCTGGGATCTCTTGCTAATACGTTACATGGATTTGAGTGTGTGTATGTGTGTGTGTGTGCGTGTGTGTGTCCTCAGGTTGAATACAGTAGGGTGAGGGAGTTAAGCATTGTTGTGTATCTGGAGTAGAAGTTAAAATAAGGAAAAATCAGCCACAGTACGACCCTGCCAAAGCAAATGTTTAGTTGAGGGCTAATAGATGAGGAGGAATGAATGGCAGCACATACAGAGGAGGGAGAAAGAACAGAGGTGAAGACCAAAGAGAAGAGACGGAAAGAAGCAGAGTGGAGAATACGTTATTATTATCAGACAGCCTAGCAGGAGAAGGGAAGGAGAGCGAGGACTTGACAGGAGACCTTTCAAGGTTACCGCTGTTTGTTATCCAACATGCTGTGGCCATGTGACGAGCCGTATGGAGGGGATGAAGGGCAGTCCTTGCCTTCTTTTCTCGCTCCTCTATGTATCCCCCTCTTTGTTTCTCCCTGTCTCGCTATAACTGGGGCCGAGCATTCGTCGACAGCTGGCCATCTGGCTTTACTAGCGTACAGTAAGTGACTTTGCCCGCCTGCTTCCATGTTTGGCTGGCTGGCTGGCTGGATCAGTGCAGGCCTGATTGTCGTGCATTACCCAGTGTAGATGGACTCTAAGCCCTAATTGAGAACGTTAATGCAGCATCAGAGCGCTGGATTAAATCCCTGGACCTGGATGGCAGGATGGAGTGAGGAAAGGATGGAGAGAAGTAATAGAAAGATGCTTGACACGCCCAAAGGGATTAGAGTGTGCTGCTATGGGGCAGCGTAGACAAAGAAAACTCGCAGGGATGGAAGAATGGAGGAATGGTGGAGTGGGGAGGGGTTTAGTAGATTTTACAGTTAAGTGCAGTGTTATTGCTGACTGCTCACACTGCCCATCTGTCTGTTTATCTGTTGTCTCTGTATCAGCCCTTTCTTTATCTCTCTTTATCTCCTACTCCGCTCTTGACCCCGTGTTCACGATCCCAGTATTATCTCTGCTCTGCCTGACCTCACAGTTTGTCTCTCTGCCACATCTTAATCTTCCTCTTTTTTTTTTTTACTTCTTTAGATGAACTGCCAAATCTCATTTTGTGATTTCTTGTATCTCTCTTTGAAAAAACTTTTCACAAGACTTTGTCTCTAAATACCCAGACAGTTGAGTTGAAGACAGAATAATCCCTGTTTATCCTCAACTTTCATCTTCCTTTTCTTGTCCTTGTTCCTTTTAGATGTAGTATAGATGGTGTGGATGACAAGCGCATCATCGGGATGCAGATAGACAGCAAGAGTCATGCTCTGTGGGTCGCTTTCACCTCCTGCGTGGTTAAAGTGCCGCTGTCTCGCTGTGAAAGGCACGGAAGATGCAAAAAGTAAGTTTGATGCTTACAAAAGGCAAAAAAGTATTTCAGCATACTATATGCCGCAGGGCTTATGGTGGTTTTGTGTTTCATCCAGATCCTGTATAGCCTCCAGAGACCCGTACTGTGGTTGGGTGTCAGATGGAGCCTGCAGACAGGTGGTTGGCAACACCAGGTAAGTAAACACAATCATAGTCATTTATAAAATGGGAGGAGATATTTCATGTGTCCAGGGTACAAAAAGTAAAAAAAACAACAAACATGTTCATTTTCAATCCTTGGCTTGGATGTCATATATGACTCCTAAAGTGTATTTCCATAATAAACCACCAAGCTTAAAGATCTGATTAACGCTTGCTGACTGTGAGCAGAAGCTAAAGGTTAGGTCAGGAACCTGATAAAAAACATTTAGCAGCTCACTTTAGGATCCTGGTTGACTTCTGGATGAATTTGTCAACTGTGGTTCAAGGTCTCGTTCCCAAAATAGCATTCTGAATTTGTTACAGCTCTGCTTTTTGCCTCTTTGTTCCAGTTCTTGGGTACCATAGAATTTAGATTCAGCCTATACCAAACTAATGCTGTAATACTAAACCTGAAATAATGAAACAGATGGCTATAACATAAACATTTTGTATCACTGAATTATTATACATTAATAGTTAATAAAGCCTGAGACATGTGTGCTCCGAGCAAGTTTTATAATACGATATCTTACCTTCTTTGTCATGCCTGGTAGCATTCTTTCTCCATTTGCCGTGTCTGTGATCTTTCTAATTTTATGGTGTGTAAGTGCAATTGGAAGGATGGATGGAAGAAAAGTGTTGTTTGCCCCGGGCTCGGGGTTGGGTACGCTGGCTGGGGACCGCTCAGTGGTCGTGGTAACTATAATTTGTGGCTGTAGCTATGACACAGAACCAGATTATGCTTTCTGAACAAACAGCATATGGAGTTTTGTGGTGGGAAAAAACATTTTACAGATGAAGTCATCACAAAAGGACCAGCGCTCCAGTGGCTATTTGATGTTCAATGAATTTGATCCCCTGCTGCAAAGCGATTAGCTTGCCATGCCACTACACCAAAGACACACACACACACACACACACATATATACCCACATGTACACACAAGCTACCCATCCTATTATTATTCTACGCAGTTGAGCTGGTGGACTGTTCTGATTGAGTTTCCACTTTGGAGCAGGAGCCGACACAGAGGTATTAAGAGGGCAGATGACCTCGCTCCTTTACTGTACAATATTTCTAAGTGAGCGAGAGTGAGGGATTAGTCCCAGTAGAATCTGTGGGTCTGTGGTGAGCTATTCAAAGCATTCGCCAGGCTGGACAGGGGGAGACACAGGAAGTTTGGCATTAAATAAAAAAAATAACTTTTCTCATACAAACAGGTCCCTGACGAGAGCAGACTTCTTTTATTTAACATCAGTCGCTCTTTCTTACTTTTTCCTTCCCTCATTAAAATGACAACCCTATTGCAGCACAATCTCTTCTCCTGTTTCTTTGTCTGTCTGTCTGTGTTTATGTATCTACCTCACTAGCTACCATCTTACCTGTGTATGCCCATCCTTGTTTGTGCATCTATTTTTATCCATCTTTCTTTTTCGAGCTTTCCCCTGCCATGCTCTTTCTCTCTTGCATGTCTCCCCTCCCCTTTCTTCTTCCATCTGGCCTCAGTGCTATTGTGCCAGCTTTCCCATGTGGAGTTATGCCTCTTATACCTACTGCCCACAAACAGCTTGGACTCTGGTCTCCTGCAATATGCTCCCCAGTCACCCCCTGTTCATGCATATGATTGCATATGAGTCTGTATAGTTGTTGTTATTATGTAAACTAGATACATGACTGTGAGTCTGTTTACAAATCAGCTTATTAACAATTATTTGTAAGTTATTAAGCCATTGTAACAGCCACTGATCCCGACTCTTTTCTTTAGATTACATATGCACACATAATACAGCATAAATGCCTAGTGAGCAGGCAGGTGCAGTAAAGTCTGAGGTTACTGCAGGTAGTGTAACTTAAAGCCATGAATCAAAATGAATGGTCAGCTATGAGGAAACATTGTGCGCTGTATGTACAGTATATTAAGTCTCCGGTTGCCCATTCACTTCTGATATGAATAATAAATGATATTATCCCTGACCTGCATTTCAGCAACCCAAGTCCCTTCTGTCCAACCACACATCTCACATAATAATCACATCTGATGCAAGATAATATAAAAATGTGGCCCCTGGCTGCCTCCACTTATGCACATTGCAATTTGAATGTGATTTAAATATACATAATGTGGTTGCAGAGGGATCTTAACCCTCAGCTGAACCATCTGTAGTGTCACACTGAACTTCTATTGCTATAATGCAGCCATTATGAGAGCTGAACCCTTTAGTTGAAGGTTCACACTATGGTTCATTCACTTTCACATGTGCCAACTTCAATGCATCTGTAGTGTGACTATGCATTGTTAATTTCTCTTAGGATTCAAATGCGTAACCATGTAATCTGCTTCTCAACACAGTCTCACCACGTCTGTAATGTTATTGGTCTTGAATCCAAACAACATTTCATGGCAGGGTGGGTCAGTTTGAAGATGACAGCGAGGAAATCCAGTAGATACCAACAGTGCTCGCATGGCATCTGTGCTTTGACAGGCCTAATTGTGCAACTCTGCATCTGCTTTGTGATTATGACTGTGTATGATAAGCAAATCAGATAAGGAGATTAAATGTACCCCCAGATATAAACGCCGTTGTTGTTGTTTGTGTGGCTGTTATTGCAGTTGCTTTTCAGGCGAAGTCTGTTATCGAAAAGGATAAAATTTAACCCAATTAAGGTTCTAAACTGGAGGAAAAGAGGAATAGTAAATGGATTCATGACATTTTTCAGTCATTTCCAGCACATAAATATACATGAAGTATTGTTTGACTTTATTATTTTTGAGAGCAGAACAGCTGAAATCCAATTGTATTTTTTCTGCCCAAATCTCCTGTACTTGTCCTTGTCAAGTTAAGACTCTGATCAGCGGATAGCGGTGTGATTCAGTTTTGGAAAATCCTTCTTCATGCTATAATTGTGACCAGTGGAGGGTGAGGAAGATGAGAGGCAGGAGGGAATGGAGGAGGAGGAGGAGGAGGAGGAGGAGGAGAAGGGGGAGGCTGAAGAGGACTGTGAAAAGCTGTCATGCATGACTGTGATCCTGGTTGACAGTTGGTCCGCTCTGTTTCACAGATCTCCTTACTGCCTGCTTGGTGGTCTTTCAGGAAGAAAACAGGTCTCGGTGCAGATTGCATCAGAAAATAACATCTTCGAAACTCTCTCTCTTTCTCCCTCTCCCTCTGTGTCATATGATGGCCCTCAAGCACGATTACCCCTCACTGCCCTGGTCTTGGCCAATGTGACTGGGACTACAGCCTCATATCTCTATTGAACCTCGATTATGTCAGATACTAAGAAACCGAAGAGAACAAATTAAAGATCTTATGAAAACAGTGTCACAATTTTGCTTCCTTAAAATGTATTTTATTAAATCTATACAACCTAAGATAACATTTTCATTGCAGTCAAATAAAAAATATGAATCTATTTGTATCCACACTTCTGGCAATGAGTCCCATGCCAGCCATGGATTCACTAGCCTGCCAGCATTTTTCATAACCACTCATTTTAGGCCTCCAGGGTACTTTCTCGATGTTCTTTGATTCTGTTCCAGCATAGGGCTTCCCGTGGCCTACACTGTGTGCTAGCATAGGATAACAATGTGTTTGGGGTGTTTTTGTAGTAGCTGTCGTATAGCTTTGTGACTTTTGTTAGGTGTGGTGAGCCTGTATGGCCTGGCCTGTTTTCCACTGCTGACCATGATGTCTCTGTTCCCCGCAGATCAGCCTTTGAGCAGGACGTGGAGCATGGTAACACAGATGGCCTGGGAGACTGCCAAAGTAAGCAGGCCCACTACACTCTTATCTTTCCTTGTCTGTTCTGTAACCCCCTACAACTCCTCTCCTCTCTGTTAACTCGTCTTTCTCTTCTCTCACCCTCCGATTCCTTCTTTGATGCTGTCACCTTTTTCTCCCCCGTCTGTTCCACCCTTATGATCCTCTCTTTCAGCCTCTTCCATCCATCTGTCCCTTTTGACTCTTATCCTCTTCTGTCCCTCCCCCCGCTGTGTCTCTGGTCCCCTGGTCAATAGTGTGTTGTGTCTTATTGGTCAAAGACTGGGTTCCTTCTTTCGAATCACTGTGATAACACAACATGGACATTCATGCGACACACAGGGAAGGGATTTTACTTGTGAGCAGTCCCACGAAACAAGGCAAAGTCGGTTTTTCAATATTCGACTACTGTATTGTTTGCAAGAAAGTCTTCACAACAATCTGACGTTAACATTATTTCATCTCAATTTCGTCTGTTTACTCAGAATAAATGAAGGCAGTGCGTTTTTCCTTCAATTTCATCAATATGTTTAGTCAAGGGAAGCCATAGCATTCGACCTTCATTAGCTGTAGAAGCCGTATAGATCACCTCTGATTAGAAGTTAGAAGAATATTGAGCAGTCGGTCGATTGTGAATTACTTTAAAAGTCATGGCTTTTGATCATGTTAAGGGCATAAGCCCTTTTTACGGCAAGCAATAACACATTTCCCCTTCATTTCTTCTCCTCTTCTTCCAGATACCTTTGTGGCACTGAACGGTAAGTATCCCACATCTACTGTAGAGGCAATCAAATAAAAAGAGAGGAGAGCTGCATTTCATCTCTCCTGACGATTTAACTTCAGCCACACCTCTTCAACTAGTCGATCAATCATTCCCTCTCAAGCAAATGAAAACTCCTCCTACATGTGTAAAGACAGGTTATTAATGGCTCAAGGTTTTAAACCGAATTCATTTCACTCCTTCTTTTTGATAGACGTTCCTTCCAGTTATGAAGGTAATTAAACATTAAAGCACTTCTCATAGTATCCTCCTCATTCAAACCCCCTTTGGTGTTTTGTAAAAAAAAAGGACATAGAATTAGAAATCAGAAATATATAATTAAAAAGCTTTAATGCTGATTTGGATTCTATTAGTTCTATTAGACTTTCTCTCCCTTCGTGTTCCCATGTCCCTTCCTCCTTATCCCCCGTGCATTTGCATCGATTATCCCTGACCTTTGCTTCGCTAATTGGATGGATCTGGTTGTTGGTGGTTTTAAGGTCTCGATGGTGAAGAAATGCCTCAACGTGTGCATTAAACAGGACATGTGTCGACATGAGGGAAAGAGAGGGATTGAAAACTGGTCTTTTAACTGGTTAGTCAGGAAAAGATCAGTTACGTCTCTGCCAACTGTAATCAAGAATGTGCAGTTGGCACAGACTTTCGAAAAAAGCTCCTATAAACATGCACATATGTACAGTTCATGCATTCAAATGTTTTAGTGCGGGCTTCTTCTAGCAAAATACATTTGCTCTCCTAATCACGCAACACAATGTCACAATCATTCTTCAGTGCCGGCTGATTGATACCATTTTCCTCAAGTCACTCTTATCCGTAGCACCCACACTTACACACAGCCACCTTGTTTTTATCTAATCGGGGAGTGTATTAGTTTTCAGCGAATCTCTCTCTCCCAAACACAGATACATGCATATACCTCGAAGCTGCCAGATCAAAACAGTTAGATCCATACAGAATGACAAGAATAGATATTTTGAAGTAGTTTCAAAAAGCCCAGCTCTCTCTCTCTCTCACCCTCCTGTGGCTGCACCCCCACTGTGATTCTCCCTCCTTTTGGAGACCCAGGGTCACGGCAAAAGCATCTGTGTTGGCGTGCACCCCTATAGTGCTGAATATGGTCCCACAGGCCTGGCTGTATGTGTCCACGCACACACAAACACACACAGACAACACCCCAGTGTACACCCCTAAACAAAGTCTCAGCTGTTGCCCCAGCCCCTCACTCTATCTGTCAGCGGTTGATATGGATTTGAAAATAAATAAATGCCCCCTCTCTTCTACTCCAGACTAGACATCCTTGACTCTCTTTTAATCTGTAGAAAGAGAGGGATGTGCATCCGTCTGCAGTTTAAAGCCACCCCCCATCACCCCCACCACCCCCAGTCCATGGAGGAGCTCTGAGGCTCCGAGCTCTCTCTTTCTATGTGTGTCATCTGCCTGAATTGCACTTCCCCTGGTGGTGGGGGAATGAATTATAAAATAGGCCTGTCACACTAATCTCTCAGCCTTGGGCCAATAGTTAAATAAATCATTTTAATGATTGCCACGCCACTCGGAGGAGGAGTAGGCTCTGGGTGGAGTGTCTGGTGTGCGTAGTCTACCAGCAGCATCAGCGTTAGCCCCCCTGAAATGCCTCCCCCCTCTTCAAACACAAGCATAAACACATATTGAAATGGCACTTGCACATCTGCAAATACACGTACACATTCACACGGCTGTCACCTCCTCCATAGAGAGAGCGTGTAAAATGGGGATTGCTCCACAGAGGCTGTTGATAAGAGCGTTGCCACTCCTTATATAGGGATGATTTCTTCTCAAAAACATCTGGCTTAAATACATTATATTAAATAGAGTATATAGCTAGTGGAAAATTGTGTAGGGGTGCTTAAGTGGAAAGCATTTGAGATGGTAATGTGATTAGCATGGTTCAAAAATAAACAGTCAGACAAAAGCTTAGTGCTGCATAATTTCCGCTTATGAAAGAAAATGGCAAAACTGAGACAGGCAGATGTCGGAAAACACACAGATTGTGTGTCTTTGTCTTTGTTACAATATGTCAATGTGTTATGATACCCTCTTCAACTGTTGGCCAGTAGTTAATTTAGCCGTTAAGGAATTTAATTACAGGGTGGAGTCAGATAAAAATAAATAAATCATTAACTCTTCATGACATAGTTCGGATGATTGATCGAGCCATGTTGTTGAGGCTAAATAAAAACTGCAGATATGAAACATTTTGGGAGATATTTGGTTTAAAATGAGGAGAAAAAATATGAGAGAAAGCAGGGAGAGGCAGATAGATTTAAAATAACAGAAAGCTTGAAAATGTTTGAACAGTTAAAGTTGAAGAAAACTTGAAGGGAGACTGCTCAACAGGAGCGACGGAGAAAAAACTTTGTGTCTTGTCCTTCATATCAAAGCAAGGCACCCTATGGTGGTTGTGGAGAAATACGATTGTACTCTGCTCTGCTCTGACAGGCCCAACAGAGCTTTGACATGTCAGTCAGAACAGGAGGGGAGAGAGTGAGAAAGACACAGAGAGGCAGAGAATGACAGAGAAAATAAAAGAAAGGACATGTCTATGCTGGGAAACACACACACACACACACACATTTGCTAATGAGTTGCCCAGGGTCACCAGAGAGAAACACTCTGTTGCTTCACAGCCTAGCAGCTGTCCTTGTGTGTGTATGTGTCTGCTTCTAAGAAAGAAAATATGTGTGTAGATGTATGCCATTTATGTGTGTGTGTGTGTGTGTGTGTGTGTGTGCGTGTGTGTGTGCACACGCATCCTTGCTGACCTGTGCTCACATGCACTGAAGCATCTCCCTCTGTGCCCGAGCATCGGTTAACCTGTGTTGTGTCTGGCAGGCCACCATCACCACCATCACCACACCCCCTCACTCCCCACCTCGGCCCTACCCGAGGCCGCCGAGGGCCCCCTGGGGCGGGGCCGCATGGTGGAGCGGAAGGACCCCCCCATGAGCACAGACAAAGGGGAGGACCCCTACATGGCCGTGCCCTCTCAGACTCAGCCTGAAGCCGATGGTAAGCCTTGGAACATAACAGTGAACAGTCAATTTGGTCCATTGTCACCTGTGGCAAGGGAGGTGGGGAGGGAAGGGAGGAAGGGGAAAGGAGGGGTTTGTGTAATTGAGATTTACGGTTGCCTGGCTGCTTCCAGCTGACGAGGTGTAGAGATAGTAGATCACATTCTCTCTAGGGGACAAATTGCCTCACTGTGCATGCAAAACCCCCGCAGAAAAAAACACACCTATTGGATATAGTACATACATATGCAGACACACGTCCTGCACTCATTAGGAAGCATGTACACTCACACAAGCACTCACGAGCACACTCTGTAGGATGGATTTATTATCCGTGGACTGTAATGTCCCACAGGAGATGTAATATCCAGACCATTACACTCTGAAAAGGAAGATGGCAATGTATTTATTTCCTCGAGAAGATGGCCTGGGCCCTGGCTCTGTCATGCTTTGTGACACAGTGACATGACATTGAACGCCCTTTTCTCCCGTGTTAACAACCTGCCTAATGCTGTACTGCCTCAAGGACAGTTCGCTAGATAAATGAGTAGAGAAAAGGAGAGAAGGGAGGTAGATGAGAAGGGGGTTACACACATTGGCAAGGGGGGGGGAAGGGTCACTGCTGTGTATAAAACAGATCAGACCTATTACATATCCCATTAAAACAAGATGCAACATATCCCTGCTACATTACATAGTTTATGATATTATAGTCACCATGGCCTAGAGGAGATATTGATAATTAATAACAGTGATTCATCATGAGTGTGGCCTGGTAGGTTTAATGGAGGTTCAGCCTGTCGCATTACATGTTCAAATATCCACCGTCTATGGAATAAACAGAGACAGTGACTGCAGCATGTCAGCTGGAAGCAGCGAGGCACCAGGAGGTAGATCCAAGCACAATGGTGGCAGAGACTTCAGACAGCATGCCTACAGCCAGCAATCACAACATGCTGTACGTCGCTCCCCTTGTTGCTTTTACCTGAGCAGGTGTAACAATACTCGAGCCACACAATCATTAGTGAGGAATCGCAGACTTTAAGCTAAATATGCTGCCTGGGAATCCTTTGTTTTTATTAGTGGGGTTTGTTCCAACATGCTCAGGTAACTGCAACAAGGCTTCACATTTCAAAACAATGCTTCCTGCTGTTTTTTTTTCTCTCTGTATTATCATTATTATTATTATGATTTTATCTGACACCTTTGTGGCTTCTTTCAGTATTTATCAGTTCTATTTCAATATCAGCTCTACAGTCTTTTCTTTTTCCTTTTCTCTAAAAGTCAACTCTGATGAGACTTGTTTGATTTTCTTGTGTTGGTTTCTTCTGAGCAGTTTCTTGATATTTTGCATGGCTTGGACTGAGACTACATTTTCTTTTTTTTTTCTTTTTTTTTTACTATTTATATATTTGCCTTTTTCCTGTCTTGATTGCTTTGATGGTATTAAGCACCGTTTTTTGCCTCCATGCAGCTTAATGCTTTTACAGCATGGCAAATTGAGCACCGCAGTCAACAGTTTTCATTTCCCGCTCCACCCATCCTGCCTCCTCTTCCTTCCTGTCGGCCAGTATTGTTGGCTTCAGGTGTCAACTGTGCTGTGAAAACTTAGCAAACTGGAATCAGTTATAGGATAAATGATATGAAATGAATGAGAGTCAGAAACTAATGTTGGAAAAATAAATTAGTCATTCAGGCATTTAACAGTAGAAATAGACTTATACAACCCATTTTACAAGAAATAAGGAATAAACATTTAACCATACCATAAATCTTTCAAATGAAACAGAAAGCTGATGGAAATGTATTAGCTCATATCCAAAGACATTAGCAAGCTTGTTGGTGATTTAAAAGAAATTACAATTACTCCCCAACTTTTTTTCCATTTGCAGTTGAGAGATTGTGGAATCTTATCTGCTAATGAATATTACAGTGCTGCCAATATGTATTAAGCCAACACCACCAGAGTAATTAGAAATGCTGCAAAATGATGAGTATTCACACACTGATGATATTTAGCACCCAACAGCATCATTATCCGGCGTTCCAGTGGGGGCATCGCAGTTGCCAGGTGGCTGCTTGTGTTTCACAGTACATTTGAGCTCGGTGTTTGTCTGTCTGTCTGGCCCTCATCTGTCTCTGTTATAATTTTCTTCCACTCCTGTCACCCAACTATACATCTTCTCCCCTCGCCTCCCATCACTCACCCAAAAACCTCAAAATCACCAACCCCGCCAACCTTTCACCATCTGCTGCCATTGTGATCAGTCTCCCTTTCCACAGGACCTCTCATCTGACTGTGATGGCATGTTCCAAGGCTATACCTTACCTAGTGCAAATTAATTCCTGAACCAATTTATGGAGCCCCCTCTCCCTCCTGTCTCTCTCTCTCTGTCTCTCTTCCTTCTCCATTTCTGCGCCTCCTCCTCCTCCTCCTCAGTCTCTCCCCTTGTAGACTGTCTCCTCTCAAACTGGAGTCATATCTCTTCTCCTGTCTGCAGGAATGAATCCTTGCCCTTCTCTCCCCCCTCACTCTCTTCTCTTCTCCTTCCTTTTCGTCTCTCTCTCTCTCTCTCTCTCTCTGTCAGACTCAACCGTCTACCTCCCCCAACCCCCCTCCGACCTTACATCCACCCTCCCCCAACCTGACCTGTAGCTACTGCTGTGTTGCTCCAATTTATGGGTTCATTACAGCAGCTATCCAGGGGAGAAGGAAAAGGGGAGAGGTGGACTGAAAGAGGAATGGAGAAAGACTACATGGGGGGAAAAAAGGCATGGGAAATGAGGGAGGAGAGATGGCAAGACAGAAAAGGAACACACATGATAAAGATTTATTAAACACAACAGGACAATAATGTAGCAATAAAGGTACAATAAAGGGAAACGAGGGGCAGGCGAACTGTCTGAAAGATAGAAATGAAGAAATAAGAAGGAATAAGCAGAATAACAGAAGCCATAAGAAGATGCAGTGAGATATTATACTGAACAGACTACCAACAGTGTTTCTCTCTATCCCTCTGATTTATTTGTTCTCACATTCGACCGCGGGCGATTTTTAACCCTGCAAACGTCTGCACTCTCTATTTCATGTTGACCCAGCTAACTCATCTCATCTCAGACTTACACAAACTGTATTTAGGGGTGAAATTGTGTTGGTCCAAATATTGAAAATCTACAAACAAATCTGGCGAGATGTTTTTGTTTTTCTCGTGTCACGCTCGCTATGATTCACAGGATTAGTATTCGCAAGTTTCACAGAAGAAGTTGCTGGATACATAAAAACTAGATTGGATTTTTTTTTTTTTTTTTAAACATCATGCTTTGAAAGCAGTGAGGAATTTTGATGACATATCTTTGCTATTAGAAGAGAGCCACTGTAGCGTATTGAGAAATATGATTTTCCTCAATGTTAGGCTGCTTTGTAAGGGCTATTTTCAGCTGCAGGCAGCTCTCTGACACCTGTATGCCAAGGTGAGGCTGGCATGATAGAGGGAGAGCACAGTATGACCCCACTCACATAGGGATACTGTGCTATTTTTTTCATGACAGACATTCATAGCCTTCATAGCCAGAACATTTTTACTTCATTTCACTTTCTGGAAGCCAGTTAAAGGAACATTTCAGTATCGTTACAGGAGATTCCAGGTCAGTCTTGAAAACTGTCAAATATTTCCAATAGAAGGAATGAGAATGCCTTTTTTTGGTTTACTGCTAATTCAGGCCTCTAACTGTCTTTTTGTTATAAATGCTGTTTGGTCTTAACTCTATTTAGCTATATGCCCCCCGAAGAGCACAATTAACAGGGGCAAAGTCACGCCCCATCTTAGTTGCTGTTGCTAGGTTGGACAAGCTTGACAACATTTTTGCAAAAGCATCAGGAGACAACTGTTGAAGATTACTGCTTCACAGGACATATTTATCATGATGTGTGATCATTTTTACTGCATTTTAACCTAAATCATGTTTTTTTTTCCAAACCCTAACCAAGTGGTTTTTGTGCCTAAACCTAACCAGACCTTACCTGAGCCTAGCACATAACATATCTAAGTATAACAGGAAAGGGAAAGTGGACTGAGGCTTGCTCAGCTGTTATTGGAGCAGAGTGAGAAGGGGCGGGGCTTATCTGGAAAAATATAGGTTTTGTCTGTACTATAAAAAAAAGGAAAAATCAGCTTGTGTAGTTTGGATGGCTCAGTTAAAACACAACACAAACAACACATCGGCTCTGCAAACGTCAACGAAAGAAACAACTAGAGATTTAGAGTTAAACATTTTAACTGTTTCTGTTAAATAATAATATGTATTAGACATTTGCTTTAAGCTCTCACTTTCTTCTACCACTACCAAGAAAGAAGAAGGATTTCCCAATTGTCTGATTATGGATATGATTATTGTCCCTCCTTTCAAATCACCCTCCTTTGAAAGGGAAGGCTAATAGATTTTAGGTAATAGAAGCTTTAATTTAGTCTAGTCTGCTCGTCACCAGTACAGAGGACAATGGTAAATTTAATGTTAGTAGTTTCATATGTCCATTCAATAGAATGATAGGATACTGGTTAATCCTGTAAAATAAGATGATAGGATTTATCTTAAAAGATGCTGAAGTGGCCCTTTAAAGCAAGATTGCACAAAAGTAAATGTTTTAATCAAATAATCCTATGACTCATATTCCTGTCATTCTTACACCTTTTACAACTATTATATTAACTAAGGTATTTTGCTGTAGCATTCATTACTGGTCAAAGATTGCGATAGGCCTTTGTGAGGCAGATTAATTATCTGCAGCTCGTTGTGAATCATAATAGAAACAGTGGACTGGATGTTTTCCCGGCATTACGTACTTTCCTGACTGACGTCAAGCTGTAAGCCATAATTTCCTCCACTGATTAGCTTATTGTTCTCTTAGACCGCTTTTGTTTTCTACCCACATTTGCTGCTTACTTTTCCATTTTTGTGTTTTGGTTATGCTTCAGTAAGACTGTCTTACTGTCAGTCTTTATTAGTGATTCTCACAAAAAGCTTTGCCTTGTCTTTTTGGCCATGCGAGACTGCATCTTATATCACAGCAGCTCATCCCTTTGTGCTTTTGAGCCTCGTCTAACCCATATTCAGCTGTCATTATTCTACTTTGAACTGAATTTAAATGGTCACGTTGTATGAACCACTCCTCAGTTAGACACAAGCCACAAGTCTTTGTTCTCAATTGTATTATGAGCAGCCCGTTGTTGTATAGTAAAACATTTTTTAAAAGATTACCCGTACCTGCATTATAACTGGATGAATTATAACACTGTATCACATAACACATAGCACTTTAGTCATCCATAGAAGTCAGAGGTCTGCCACACATTTTCGACCAGTCATAGCGTAATAAAATAGCCCACATTTGAACGACTGAGTATTAATTAACAGCGCTCAAACTTATAGAAGTAAAGCCACACAAAAGATCATTTAAAAAAAAAAAGTGATTTAGGAATCAATCACTGTGAACCTGCACTGTTAAGTAAAAACCTGGTACGTCTAGACGTTTCTGAAATTCAGAAATAATTTGACTATTTTAGCTGTTTTATTCATGCTGGGCAGTCCCTCTTAATGAGTCATATCACAATTAATACAAACAGTGGCAACGTCAATTTAAGAAATCATCCAACTGATGATAAAAATGTTCCCAGGGATGTTTAATTTGAACAGATTGCCTGTGAGTACTAAAAAAACTACACTATGTATGCACGGAGGTGGATAGGTTAGGTATGTCGGTGGTAATACTCGAGATGCAGGATGATATAAATAGAAGTTTAATTACACCTTAACTGGCTCGTTAGTGTGCGGTACTCAGACTCAGGTCAGGTCGTCTGATGAATGCTTTAATTTTGAATAACGCCATTAATGTAAGTGCCTCTTAAACACAAACATACACAAGAATTAATGGGATAATTGAATAGAAATTGAATGAATTGCTGTCATCATTTTAACAGCAATGTCCTTTTTTTTTTGAAAAGAAGACGAGAAGTAAGAAGTTTCCAAGGCTCTTGCAGCAGTGAAAGCGGAGTAAATGTTGACACACTGAACATTTGCAGCTCCTCTCCTTCATCTTTCCTCTTACTTTATTACTTCTTTAGTTGTCAAGGTCCACCGCTCTGCCTTTCAACAAGTGACATGTTAGTGAGTGCTGTTGAGTCTGATTAAGATTTTTATCATTTCTCAGACAGTGTCTCTGAGTAACGGCCTGTAGTCAGAGGTTAGTGCCCTCTCCATAACCCCTCTATGATGTTTAACTGCCTTTGAAGTTTTCCCAACACCATCACAAAGACAAGCTCTGTGGGCTTAAGTCAGTTGGTGCTTGTGAAGAGATTAAAGAGTGTAGGAGGAGTGTGCATGTGTGTCAGACAGACAGACAGACAGACAGAGAGAGAGCATTCACAAGTTCCAGTCACACCAGATTACAATGTTTCTGATTCACAAGTAAGTGTTGCCGACCCAGGCTGTTTTGACAGCGAGAAATATCTGAGTATCTGAGATATGTGTTTAATATCTGAATGTTTGAGGCCCGGGGTGGTGTGAAATTCAAATCAATTCAACTGCTGAGAGAAGTGTCGAACTGCAGGATGCCTTGTGCTGCATTCTGGGAGTTGAAACCAGAAGTCACTGTGAAGTTAGAGCCCAAACAAGATGAAACTAAAAGCAGAAAATCTTGCAGGTTGCAAAAAAACACGTCAGTACTTTTCAAGGTCATGTGGAGAAAGTTTTGAAAAGTTTGCCAAGATCATAAACAGGCCTGTAACAATGAGCGAGGTAGCCACCGCGGTTGGAAACCCTGAAGTCGACAGAGACGGCTCCGCCTCCACCTCCTCCTCCTCCAACCTCCAGTGTCTTCTGTGGCTACTTCTGATTCTCTTTGATGTTTAGGATGATAAATCATTTCTCACATGAAAGATGGAGGTCTTAGAAGTTTTCTTTTTTTATTTATTTTGTGTTTTACCCAAAGCCTTAGGTTAAGTAGCCTCCGGAAGTGCATGTAAGCGCCAAAGGCAAATGATGGATGGAAGAGGAAGACAAAGTGAGAAAAAGAATAAAAGACAGACAGGAAGAGCCATGCGGTGCAGGTTAAATAGGGCTTTAACCTCGGCTCTCACATCCAGAATAAAAGACAAAAGATCCAGCGCTACAGTTCACCTCCTTCAACAGAGTGGACAATCCGTTTGGCTCTGCTGCCCTCCGGCTTTGTTATTCCATATGAAATCCAAATCCCTGGTCGAAGAAAGTTAACCTTTAGCGGCGGTAAATTTTGCTGTCATAAAAATTCATAACAGTTTTGACTTGCTCTTTCAGCATGTAAGCATGGCAGACAGAGACGGACGATTGTATTTATATATAGCAATGATTACGGAAAAAAGAGAGATTTGCCAAAGTATTTGTTTATACAATGCATTTAAATTTTCTTACGTAAATGTTTTTTTCTGGAGATTTTCAAGGCTCCTCACCTCAAGTGAAGTTGCGTATTTAGCCCAGCAGCTCTTAAACAGCACCTGTCACCGTTTCTGCCAAAGGATGATAGCTTACAAAGACCGCAAAGGTTATAATGAAAGCCTTCCCAGTTTCCACCGAACGGCACCCTTAGCATATGGAGGATATGAATAGTGTGAAAGAAAATACTCTAAAACGCGAGGAACGTGATTAATTGTTGCTGTAAAGGAGAGAAGTAGCAGAAAGTTCGGGGGAAAGGGAAAAAAAAGATCTGAGGACAGAAGAAAGTCAACAAAATGAAAGATAGCAGAGAGGAAAAGTATCTCTCTCGTTCTCAGAAGTTACTGTGTGAGATGGGAAGCAGATGTTTGGTCAGACAGGCAGGCCATTTGGTCACATGAGTCCACAGCATAGCACATGTCAAGCCATAATGCTTTACTGCAGATAACACTCATCACTTCTTGCACTATCTACACAGTATCTCTTGATAAGAGATGATTTTTTTGGCCAGACGCTTTAAAATCTTTTGTTTAACACTGAATGAGGTATGGCTTCTGCATGTTGTTAGCACTCTATTAAGGAAAAAAAAGTGACATTTTGTTTTTACAGCGAATGAGGAATGAGCACCAGCAAAAAGTATCTCCTCTATTTTGATCCATGTTGAGCTTTAAAGTCAACGTTGAGACTGAGGCATTGGTCAGTGTGGAAAACAGGTTTTTAAAACATGTTTTTTTGGACTAATGAAGTATGACTGCAAGCGAGTGAGGATTATGTATGTTAGTTTAAGAGAGTCTGGATTTTTGGTTCCATGAGAACAGATTACCATGCTGTCTCTGTGTCTGTGTTATGTCTTGCTGGGGAGACACAGAAGATATTCTCTGAGTATGTCCTCGGTGACACAGCCAAGCTCAAAAGCCTAAATACGATTACCCGGCCCCTTCGGGATTTTACAGAATTATCGCAACGCTTCGTTTTTGTGGCATCGTCTTCTTTAAAAAAAAAAAAGAAATAATTGCAGAGAAAATTTAAACATTTTTATGATGATCTGCAAGAAAAGTGAGGTTAACCATGAAAAAAAAAGCAAACTGTAAACAGATAAAATTGCAATGATCTGCTTGTTGACAATTGTTTTGATTACTTTGTTCTTTGTGTTAAAATTAAAATTTTTGCGGTACAGAAAAATGATTTTTCTCTCTTATCTGATTTTCCTGTGGACATGGTGCAGTGCACAGTGTGTGGCAAAAACAGATGTCCGTGACCATTTCATGTAGCTCTTATTAAATATGAGTTTTAAGAAGTGAAAGAAACGATGATACAGTACCCTAGTACTGTAAATGTCTATAAGCTCTTATAGAAATCATGTCACCCACATAGTTCTTATTTTAGAAGTTCAATGTAAAACCTCTTTTTAGGAGACACGTGGATTATATGAAGATGAAATCTATTCATACTCCTGAATATCAGGATAAGGCCCTTTTTTCCTTATTGCTATTATCCAGAGTGACTAAAATGCTCCTTCTTTTTTATTTATTTATTTTTTTAGATTTTTACAGTTTTACAGGTTTTCATGACCTCCTCCGAACAGAATATTTCAATAATGTTTTCACGTGTGTGTATACTGCACACAGCATGATATATGATATGATACAGGACAATGTTCACACGTGTTATCTGAGTCACGTTATCGTCTCACACTAAACCAGCGGTACACAGTGATAGCTTTTTACATGATAGAGTCCACCTGCCTAATCCTTTGTCTGTGGTAACTGATCTGTGTTGGCCACAACTCATGTGTGAACGCGTTATAAATCTCTCTGCTGCGGACTGGTGTGTTTAACCCAAGGAACTGAGTGCTGCATTAGATGTCTACATTCATCAACAGGCTGGAGGTTATCATTTGTGTGTGTGTGTGTGTGTGTGTGTGTGTGTGTGTGAGCAGATTACTGTTGACCCCATTTTATTACACACAACCTGCTGCTCCCACTTTCCCACCGCTAGAATACTTCATAGCTGCTTTTATTGAATTATCTTTTATTTGGCTGTATCGCAGGCAGCCCATCTTTGCCGCTCTTTGAATTGTGGCGCTTTCATAAGACACTGATGACACAGCTCATTGGATTTAGCACCTAATCAGAGGCTTTTTAATGTATTCTCTGTGATTCATGAGATGGGATCCAAGCTTTATGAAAAGTCTCCTATTTGCATCTATGAGAAGAAAGGGTTTGGGTATTTCAGGCTCCTTTATCTCCGTTCATATCTTTTTTTTTTTCAATTCAGCAGAAGGTTTTATCTGGGATTTAAAATGTAAATCATAATCATTCCTCCAAAACACATTTTCAGACTAAGATTGGATTTTTTTGGGAAATATTGAATGTTTCTACTTCAAGCTACCATTTGTGCCCCTTTTGAATAGGTGTTCCTTATGATGGGATAAACACTTCTTCATTTGCATCTTTCTCATGAAATTATTTAAACCTTTAATCTTTTTACCCAGAAAATATCTCAATTATTGTAATTCAATATCGTTTTCTTTTTTTTTTTTTGGCAATGTATCTTTTTCCCAACAGCAATTTTTCTTACAAACAAGTTCCCACAATACACAGCAGCAGCAGTGTTAGCTCTACTTCTTATAGTGTGCCTGTCTGAATTTCATCTCCACATCTCTCGGCAGGTGTGATCCGTGAGAGCTACCAGAAGGGTCGGGACCAGCTAGTTCCTGTGACCCTGTTGGCCATCGCTGTCATCCTAGCATTTGCCATGGGGGCCATCTTCTCTGGCATCATTGTGTACTGTGTCTGTGACCACCGGCGACGAGACATGGACCTGACAGGCCGCAAGGAAAAGGACAACCACCACCTCCACTCCCGCCGGGGATCCATGAACAGTGTGACCAAACTAACCGGCCTGTTCGAGACACAGGCCAAAGACGGTCGCCCTGAGGCGATCCTTACCCCTTTGATGCACAACGGGAGACTGACACCAAATGGGAAGATGCTGATCAAAGCGGACCAGCACCACCTGGACCTCGCTGCTCTGCCAACGCCTGAGTCCACCCCCATGCAGCCACGTCGCAAGCCCAGCCGGGGCAGCCGTGAGTGGGAGAGGAACCAGAACCTCATCAATGCTTGTACCAAGGACATGCCACCTATGGGCTCCCCTGTTATCTCTACAGATCTGCCCCTGAGGGCCTCACCAGGCCACATCCCCAGTGTGGTAGTCCTGCCTCTGCCGCAGCATCAGCACCAGCTTCAGCCTCATCTCCAGCAGCACCAGCAGTCTTACCAGCATGAATACGTGGAGCAGCCCCACCACAGTGACCTGAGCATGGGCCACAGTGTCATGGATGACCAGGGGGCCACCCTGGAGTACAAGACAGTGAAGAGTCCTTGTCACAACCTCAACATGGTGGATCCAGATGGGGTGATGCCACCACGTGTGCCCCAGCGGGAGGCCTCCCTCACCATCCCCCCTGCAGTCCCACAGATGGGCAAACGTCTGGAGGTCCACTCGTCTGTCTACGGGCTCCGGAAAGGATCGGCATCCTCTGCCTCTGGATCCTCTGCCCTCAAGAAGCATAACACCAACTCATCTAACTCCTCCCATTTAGCGAGACATCACAGCTTCAACCGTGTGGAGACTCCACCCCCTGCGCCCCAGAGGATAGACTCCATACAAATGACAGCACAGGGCATATCTCTGTCACGGCAGCCTGGAATGAGCTCCTACGGTTCACTGCCTCGAACAGGCATCAAATATCTCAAGCCTGATGTCCCTCCCAAACCCTCCGTAGTCTCACTCTCGACAAAAGTCAAGTCCAGTGACTCCTGCACATAGTCAGCTAGTTATCTAGTCAGTCCAATGTGAAGGGACAGTAGTGAAAGGGTTTTTTTTTTTCTGAAAGAGAGAAAAAAAAACAGGGAATACTGTACAACTTGCATCTCCTTTTATTGTGTTTTTTGTTTGTTTGGTTTTGGTGTACAGTGCAGTGGAAAAATGCAACACGGTTTTTTAAAGGAAACACTTTCTTTTTTTTTATATAAATATGTAAATATTATAAAAAAATGGTCGTCGTCATTTGTTGCTGTCATCGAGCACACGCTCTGGCTGGCCACCAGGTCCAGTGTAAAACACACATGGGAACACGCGCTACTGAAACAGAAGAAGATGATGCGTGTCCTGAATATTTCATCCAACGGCACCTTGTAGCATCCAAGACGGTGGCTCTCTTGTTTGTGGTGTCTTTGGCCACCGGGACTTGACTTGATTCTTTATCATGCTGGTAAAAGCACATAAGAAGGCAACACGGGGGGGTTGGAGAATAATCGTTGTACAGTACCTTGAGGGACCCGGAGACTGAGCTCAGACTGAAAGGACAGACAGCTGCCTGAGTTCTGTCGGAAACTGTGAAAAGCCTCTCAGTGTTACAGCAATCGAGTCCTGCCTTGGTTTGACTGAACGCCTGGGCCAGAAGAATCTTCTACTGTACTGGTTACTGAATAACACATGACTGTTAATACTAATAGCTTGTTGTATTTATTTTTGTTAAGTGCTTTTAAAGAAGAAAAAAAAGAAAAAAAGACTGACTTTGTAGGCTCGGTGCGAGAGAGAGGACAGAAAAGAGATCTTTTAATATTAATTAATCAAGTGTGATGAAAAAAAACAAAAAAAACTTATTTAAAGTCATTAAACTGGAGCCAGTAGAACTTTCTTAATGACTAAAGGTCCACTCGATCTTACTGCTCAGTGGGACCTGCAGCTTGAGGTATATGTGACCTCTGTGAAGAGGAGGAGATATTTATTTAAACTGTGCCAGACAGGGACTTTTACCTTCACGGACCAGAGTTTCCATTGTTTTAGACCAATCATAAAAAAAAAAAAAAAAAAAAGACTTCCTCAATCTCACCCTTTCACTCCCCCCCAATCAGCACTGTGGTTTTTGTGTGAGTCAGTAACATTTGTCCTGATTGGTTGCTGGCTTACCGGTGCCATCAAAGCTCACTGTTGCATGTTGCAAAGAAATAAGAGACACAGCTGCAGCGACAGTATGGGAATCTGCATACACACACACACACATACAAAAAAAAAAAAAAAGAAGAAGCTGTAAGTGACGCTGCGTGCAAACAGAGCAGCGCCTCCATCCTACGGACGTGTCGTCTTCTCTGGCGGCGTCACACAGATGAGCAGGCGAGAAAGAAAACGATAAAATAAAACATCTGTATTGCCTGCTTCTTTTTTCCACATGTAAATTTGTGCCTTACACCCTAAAAGTAGTGACAATGTTTTCTTTAATAGCTGTTAACTTTGTCTCCTTGTAGTATTTTTTATTTTTCTTACATCATGATATTTCCCTGGTTTGATAAAAAAAAAAAAAAAAAAAAGCAATTAAAGAATGTAGATGTTATTGTTGTAATTCTGGTCCCTAGACATAACACACTTACAATCCAGAGGAAAGAGAGGAAAAAGGATTGTTTTTCTTCTTTTAATCTTTCTCTCTCACACACACACACACACACACACATACACATACACTCTCATATTTGTGGTTCATTTCTGATTGTGCCATTAATGCGCTTAAAGCAACCCTTTATGTTGTGCTGGCAGTGTCGACGAAGACGTTGTGAGTGTTTTTGATTTTTCTATTTTATACAATTTAAAAGTCCTGGTATTTGTTTTTACTTTTATTTTATTTTAATTTTTTTGCTGTCTGTTTGTTTGGAGTGATGGTTAATTGACTGAATAACTGAACAATTAACATTTGTTACTTGACAAGGCCAGTGTGTGCGCGTATCTTTCCCGGTGCACTGCAATAATAATAATGCAATGACAACACTAGTAAAAAAACGTACAGTATGAGATACACGCAAGCACCTGGTGTACTAAAACAGCTCTAGGCTTCTTGTGTGCATCATAACACTAATAGTTGTTAGGCAGTTGCAAAAAAAAAAAAACAGGCTGGTTCCTGTGAAGAAAGTTGACATTTTAAAACAACAATAAATAACCAATGTAGCTTATTTAACCCCCTTTTTGTAAGAGAAAATACAGTCTCATGACATTTTTATATATATTTTTTGTTTTGCTTCACTAACTCTCATTCTCAAGGCCTTAAGAATGGCCGAGAGTTTGACTAATACCAATCCTTTATTTTTTTTTTTTTTTTTGCTTTTCCTTAGGTTTTTTTTGTTTTGTTTTTTTTTTCAATAGGATTTTTATTGATCACTCCCCTCCCAACACTTAAATCAACAGAGCACTCCCTTAGTGTTGTATGTGTAGATAAGAAAAAAAAAAAACGTTTTCTTGATATCAAGCAATTTTCTGTTTCTCAATGGAGGAAAGCCAACTATGTCTCAATCCACAGCTAACATGAGAAGGACATGTAGGATCTGTGACCTGACTAACATGTACATAGACGCTTGCAGGGTTCAGTTGCAATTGACTGAGAAAAAAGTGGGAGCCTGGAGGAAGTTGCCCCTTCAGAAACATGTTCTGGGGTCAATTGAGAAGGTTATCCCAGTGATGATTTACCAAGAGTAGTAGGAAAGGGTATATTTACTCCAAACATCCAGAACACCACTGCATTAAAGACTGGATACTGGGTACTCCAAGGCCCTATTTACAGTGCATTGAGGAGTGCATGAACTAGCAACTTTCCCAGGCTTGGAATAATGCTGATACACAACTTAACATTTCTTGTACAGAAATGTTCGGGTTGCGTCAGCTCTCACCTTGGAGAATCGTTGTGTCCGTACAGAGTGTGAACAAGCTCACAAGGTTAAATGTCCACATCCTGTAGAGACGAGTAAATATAGACCTGTGTGCATTTAAGATTCTGTAACATGGAGCGTTGTGGAGTCTTTTTAAAGACTGGTTTGGGTTTGACTGTGAAGGCTGCTGTGGACAGTGAGGTTCTTTGGTGTGTGCCTTTTTTGTCTTTCACCCTTGTTATAATACACTGCTATTAGATGCAAATCAGCTCTCTTCTCAACTTCAAAATCCTTTTGAACTTTGTAAGCTTGTAAGATATTGTGACGTCACAAAGTTTTTTGCCCTACTCTCTCTCCACTTCCTTAACATCTGATGATTCACAGCTTAATGTATGTTGTAAAGAAAAAAAACTCTTTAATTTAATGCAAAATGTAATAAAAAAAAAAACAAACAAAACAAAAACAAAATAAAATTCTTGTCATGAAGACTGTGATATGTCCTTGACTTTTTCACTCGTTTCTCTGTCGGAGGTGATTATCTTTTCACTGGGAACATCTTAAGTTGTTGAATTTTATATAGAAAATATAGTGCATTTATGACCTCAACTACAACACTATGTACCCGCCACTTCCCTCAAGATCTGACAAACTTTTCTTCAAAGCAAGCCTAAGTGGATAAAAATACTTTCTAAACTGAAAAGAAAATTATTTCTTCAACTTCATAGATATATCTATTAAGTAAAAGTAAGACTAGGTTATCAGCAGAGGGAATAGGTCCGTGCTCTGTTTCATGATTGATTCTGCAGTTAAATGAAGATGAGAGTGGAGACAGCTATCTGCTTAGCAGTCTAAACCATTTTAATTCCATAAAAGAAATCAATAAACTCTTCAACTATATTCTGAACATGATGTGCTATTTTCTTTTAGTTCGATTTAAAAGCCTTTGCATCTGTATTCAGAGCCAACTGCAGAAAAGTAAACGTTTCAGTGCAGCATATAAGGAGTGACAATGATTGAAATGGAATAAATTCTCTTTCTCAAGGGCAGGTAGAAATGGATAGATTTGTTAAATACTGATAAAAAAAACAACATCTCAGAATAACTGCTTGAAGCACTTACTGTAGAGAAACAAAGTTAGCAAGTTGCTGGTGAACATAGTAATACATTTAGAAGTTGTTTGAGATCAACACTAGAACCAAAAAATGAGAGCAAATCATGGACATAAATACACCAGGAAGTCTAAGACACAACTCAGTGTCACAGTGTCATTTAACAAGAAGGTTGTGTCTATCATTTACTGTACATAACAATAACACTAGTCATTGCACATGTCTGCTTAGTGAGGTGGAGAAACTAAACTACTCAATGCATAGGAGAAATCCATTTCCTATGTTAAATCCTGTTCCTATTATCTTATTACATTCACATCTCTGGTTTAACGCATATCATGAAAACAAATCTCATCAGCAGCAGAGAATCAGTCCTGACTAATTTAATTTCAAGCAAGGTCTTTAGTTTCATATGTTAGCACATCCTTGGCATTGTTTTGTCAGGAAAAGGTGGGAAATAGTTTTATTTCGAGGTGAGTCATAAGTCATAACCAAGCATTCGTACATGTTAGACTGTGCATGAAGATCAGATAACCAGGATGTGGTGCAGCTAATGAGGCATGTTGATGCCTTTACAATGTGGCATTGTGCAGTCTATACTGAGGCAGCTGTGTGTTGTACTACTCAGAGATCAAGATTCAGATTTTCACCACTAAGTCTATTCCAACATGACAGGAGCACAATCATATCTAGTGGTGACTAGTGTGAGCCTGTCTTATCATAGAGTTAGTCAGAGTGTGGCAGGATGACCTTAAAGGTCAGCATGTAAGGGTTCAAATGTGTGTGTGTGTGTGTGTGTGTGTGTGTGAGGGAGGGGGGGGTCCTTTTTTAACCCAGAGATGAAAAGGACATGTCATAGTCAGGAGAGATATCAGGCTACAGCTTTGAAATACATAATCTACTGTGTGTAACTTAATCTATGTCAATAATGACGCCACATAAATTAAAATGCTGAGATGTTTCTATTACTTTAGCACGTGTTAGTTGTGAATACTTATTTGTTTTTCCACTCGTCTTATCTTGTGTATTTTTTTTTCTTTGTAAATTCACCTTTACAGAAGCAATCGCCATTGAAAAAAAAAATTAATTTCAATCTAATTATATTTTATGTCTTTGTGCAGTCCAGTTCAATGCACAACAATAGAATATTATTTTGTCTGATTTGTTTATCATCAAAATGTATTATTAAACGTATTTGCCAGTTTATTAGGTGTTTTTTTTGTTTTTTTTTTGTGAGAGCTCTTTATAATATTCAGTTCAGGTAGGTCTCAGAACAAACTTAAAATTGATTGATATCTCATTATAACACCATTCAAATCCACAGAAACACAAACTACAGCGTCCAAAATAACCATGAAGGTAAATCAATACCATAATAAGAAAATCTTATCAAAAACTGAACATTGTAACATTGAGTGTTTTGTAGTTTTGTATGTATGCAAATTAGTATGAATTTCTCTTTGATTAGCAGTTGCTTAAGAAATATCATGCGCTGTTAAGTGTAAATCTTTTCAGTGTAAATCAGCGGAGATCACACTGGCTTGTGACCTGACATTATAACCTGCCAATCCAAGAACTCGGCGGCTGTTTTTCCTGCCAGCAACAGCTACAGAGGGCAGCCTGCCAGACCAACAATCCAGGCAACAAACCAGCTGCCCAGTGGTCAGCCAGCAGACCAGCTCACCATCCAGTCAGCCATTAAGTCCTCCAGATAGCCTTTAAGTCAACCATCTAGTCAATTATGCAGCCATCCTATCCCCTCCCCGCCCCAATCAGTCCCACACAACTCTAATCCATCCTGGCCGCAGCCCGGCGGTGCTCATTTGAAGTGCCCCGCAATCTGTGGTCAAAACAAGCTTAGCCGCATGTTAATCCTCACCATCCCATCCAGCTAACATTATCCCAGCACTGATACTGTCTGCTTCCGCCGCTGCTCTTAATAGCACACGTTTTTAGTTTAGTTTCATGCATTCTTCTGGCAAAATATGGTGGCTGCAGCTACACAGACACAAAAGAAGAGAGAAGACACAAAGCCTCAAAAAAGATAGACAGATAAACAAAGACATAAAAATCTGCCTTGTCAAAAAAAATAGGCCTGCATAGATTCAAATAAAGTCAAAATACAGACAGGGAGGCAGGCAGGCAGACACATATGCCCACACACATATTAACGTGTCCCCTGTGAATTAATATGGCTCTCTATGAGTCATTAATGGAGGTCAATAAGCCCCTTAATGGCCATTTTCAATGTTGGTTGGTTTGTCGTTAATGTGTCATGATATAAGTGCATGTGAGCCTCATAGAGGAGTCCGTGTGAATGTGTGTGTGTGTGTGTGTGTGACTGTCTGTTCTGTTTGGAAATTGGGAGGTTTGAGCAACTTGAAAAGAGTTTACATTATACAATTGAAACCTTTGCTGATGTTTGTTAAAATATGACTACTTTTAGACCAATAAATAAAAAGGATATTCAATATTTCTCTTCTGTCGAAACAGAAGTAGAGACAGACCTACACAATAAACATGAATATGAATAAAACACATTTTTTAGTTTTTTTCAAACTTAGCATTAGTAAACTAAAATATTATAAATGTACACAAAGCCGAGCTTTGTTGAGCATCTTTGTGGTTTAATGGTCAGTTTTTCTTGCTGCACCTTATGACTTGTATGCAGAACAATATCTGCTCCACTTCATATTAAGATGATAAGGTCTTGCAGTAATCTGGATGTTGGCCAAAATACAGAGCAGAGCAATCATTATTGCCTTGTCGAATACATAAAAGCCCACTAGAGACATTTTACCCTTGTAGGAAGCGTATTAACACATCTCAAGCACTTAAGTGGTACTAAATGTACCTTTAAGGCTTTTAGGTAGTCTGTGAAGAACAGAGACCTGTAAAGGTGTAAACAAGGAAATAGGTCTCAATGCAGCTGCTGCTGTTGTGTTATGTAGCCTGGCAGCCCCAGGATACAAAGACAAATTCAAGGAGAGAGTGTAATTCAAATTGTGAAATTATCCAAATATACTGTACAGTTTAAACACGAAAATGTACTCGCATGCATCTTTCTGAGAAATGTAATGCTGACATTCATGCACAATTCAAAATGTGTTGTTCCCTTTTCCATTAGCAGCAAACCTGGATTCTATGCATGAACCTTTACCAGGAAGCCATTACATTTTCCTTGAAAGGGTCTCATGATATGATGGCCCATTGGCGTTGCAAGATGCACAAAAGGGATGCGGTGCACGAGGAACATCGTTTTAGTGATAACAGTCAATTCTTGTATGATTTCCAGCACACTAAAGAAGGCATCGTTCAGCCCCAACGAGAAGAATCCAGCAGAAGATTCACAGAGAGGATTCACAGAAACAACGACGAGAGCACACTGTCTCTCACACTCTGAAAAAAAGCCTTGGGCTGTGGAGAAGCAGCAAAAGAAGTAGTCCTCTGAGACCTCTGATGGCAGAGTGAGCAGGGAAAAGAGCCAAGTCTTGTTCTGCTGTTATAAGCCCTTCACTGCATACACTGAAAAATGAGCAGGGGAGAAATTGGCAGTGGGAAAAAGGGCAAGACGGTGTAAATTTGGAGGACAAAAAGCTTAAAGGGGCACTGTGCATGCATCCCCATGGCCCTGTATGCCTGTGAACACGCACACCTCCTGCCCCACACACACACATACAATAATGTATGCACGGGGCTTAAGAGGTGGCTGTGGAGAATGACTGGCAAGGGGATCAAAACAAAGCCCATGGGTGATGTTGGAGGGGAGCTCAGGGACTTGGGATGGAAGTCTATTGGTCATATGCACATTCAAACGTGCACACGCTCACACATACAGTATATACCAAACGACTAAGACCATAATGACCGTAAGAGGAGAGATAGACCAAAAAAGACACACCACCAAAAGTCAAACTCACATACATTAATTCACACACACACACACACATCGCAAGGCTGTAACTATTGCCAGGAGTGCAAGGATAATCCTGTGAAACTGTGTCTGTGTGGAGAAACTTAGTTTCAGTGGCCAGAAGAAAACACCCTCCAAACGTTGAGGGAAGATGCCAATCAACTTTATACCACAATAATCTGTGACCTGGTTTCTCACTGCTGTCAGCCTCTTTAAGGGGTGAAGAAACAACACAGCTACATCCAATCATTTTCTTTTAGGGCATCCCGTTTTGTTTTTTTGTAAATATGCCCGCTACTTTCATAGTCACAATTCAGAGCTACCAATCAGAATACCATATGGGTAAATATATTGTGGAACAAATAGTGTGAGTTGTGTTTGCAACATTATTTTGGCGTGATATAGCCTTCGTCCAGCAGTGTAGGTGCAGCGAGAAGCAAGAAACTGTGGTAATAACTTAAGAAGAGACAAAAAGTCTGAATTTTGTATCTCCCATTAATGATGTCATCCTGCGAGGAGCCCAGAGTCACAACGATATAAATGAGAAATGTCACTTGATTTATGATTTTGTATATGTTGTTAATTTTCCAAGGAAGATGACTAATCAGTGTGTTTGAGTAACACAGCTCTCTCCTGAAGCTATAAACTTTTTTGTGTTGTGAGCTTTTTGACTAGAAATGAATAAAGAACTGATTTTGTGGAAACAACAGTTAATATAAAACTATCAATCTGAAGTCAGGAAACCATTTAAAGAGCAGAAGACTGGATTTCTATGTCTCAATAAAATGTAACAGCAAATAAGATTTTTGTTTATTTGCAAACCTAAGATAAATCTGCTGATGTTCACAAATAGTAATATGAATATAAAGTAATATTACACTGGCTAAAAATAATCAAAATACATTGTTGAATTTGGGTATTCTTTATGGACGCTCAACATGTTCAATGTTAAATAAATAATACAGAATAATAGAGAAACATGACACTAAATGAATAATAATGTTAGACATATTCATTATAAGAACTCCACAATGGTCTTAGCCCATGTCCCGTAGTCATGAAAAAGGTGAGAGCAGGAGGTCAAAAGAGTAGTATGTTAAAAGTCTCACCTCCCTCTCACCCTCTCAGGCCACTGTGACGGGGGACAGGAGTGAAAACATGCATGTGTGAAAGCTGCCACAAACTTGTTAATTTGCTGACGGGGTTCATCCATTTACTCTGACCGAAGGAAAAGAGTTTGTCATCTCGTTTTGCTCTTACACCCTGTGGAAATGTACCTTAACACCGTACTTCACTTAAGAACGGATGTATATTCATTCCTTAACTTGCTGTTGCATTCAATTAAAAAAAAAGTCTTTAGATTAATACAAGGATGGGAAACTAGAGAATAGAAATGCAGTAAAAGATATGATGCAAAACGTTGTAATTGGACTATATACACCCCCCACTTCCCAACACACACACAAAAAAAGGAGTACAAAAGTAATTTATGGTAATACTAATAATGAATACAATGTAAAGCAAGTTAAAAAAAGGCGTAGTTATCTTCTCACACATCTAGCAAAGTAATTTCCTGCAAACCTTTCTCACTTCAGTCCCTGCTTTCTATCACGTGAATGAAACAATGGGCAACTAGGCGGACTCTCCCATTTATACTTATATAACAAACTAAATGTTATTGTGGGGAAAATAATTAAAGCATCATATGATCCCTGATCATATATAATACATCCATCTAGTGTTGCAGTGGTGCTTATCAATAAAAGAAATCTGACACTGAACTACAAATTTAACCCAGTAGGTGTCCATGGCTGGATCCGGGTTAACTAGTTGCATCAACCTGATTTTGATGCTAGATGTAATGCATCCTGTGGAAAACACGAATGTCTGTACAAAAAGTTCATGGCAATCCATCGAAAGGTGGTGGAGACATTTTACTAAAAACCACAAATGTCAGTAAAGTCATTGGATATGGGAGCTGTACAGTATAGATCAATGTACATCTTTCATGCTGTTCACCGCTGGATTGCAGAAGGTTACAGTGAATCCCACTTCTATTGATGAAAAATGACCCGTGGGTGTACTCGTACCCGCATTTTAATAATAAAACATCATACAGAAAGAACTCGGAAGACATGGCGCCCGATGGTGGCTGATAAGTGTTGTCTGAGAGGATTGCCCAGGCTTGTCAGGCACAGAAGTAACAAGAACCTTGTCTATGAGTGTGATCACATCTCTCTCTTTTTTTGCAGATGTACCCTGAAAACAAGAACATCTAACTGAGATCAAAGAGGGATAGCATGCAGCAGTTATTCCTGACACCTATCTTCCTCAGTCAAACTGTTTCATTATGCTGGTTTCACTGAGTGTCATAAGTTTGCTGTTGTGTGACACTCGCAATTCAGATGAAAAGCATGTATAGCATGGTGTGATAATAATTTCCCTCTGTCTCTATGCTGTATCCCTTTATGTCTTTCACTTTTTTATCTGACAGTACACCACAAAACAACAAGTTCATCTATATGTCTGCAACACGGGGAGCAGGATTTTCTAATATAGTCAGAGGGACAAAGTAAAGCATCTTCTTAATAATATTATCTCTGTTTATATGAATGTATGGACTGTCATTAACTACAAGGGGTGAATTCTTTTTTTAGTCCACTTTAGTGCAAATGTGTCCTAAGCAGCGCACATTTGAGTAGAATTAGAGCAAATGAAAGAGACAAGCAGTTCAACAGCTCGGTGTATTAATACAGCAGCCGGAGTGAGAAAAATGGTACAGTACGTGGGAAGAACGAAGGCTTGTATAACATCTTTGGCTCTGACACAGTCAGGGAGAGTTAGCCTCAGACTGAGGACATAGGCTGTGCTGAAACACACCCACAAGACTAAACTCACTTTAATGTATGGAGTCGACCGGAAAGGTCTGATCGGATGTTATCTTGCTTTTAAATGCTCCTGAAGTGAGCACAATGCAAAAGCTAAAGGTGAAATCGAGTAGATTCTCATAGCTGTGAGGATATTGTAGATATAGAGGGATAGCTATAAAAAGAGCACAGCAACATTGTGATATACATATGATGCACATCTGCACAATATCTTCCACTCCATTACAGTTTGTAGATAGAAGAAACAAGTCACTGTTCAAATGTATTATATATATATATAATATAATGTGTCAGAATATGAGATGATTATCTCTATATTAGTTATGAATAAAGATGACGCGTACAATATCCTAAAAAGTGTTTTTTCAGCATATGAATTGCTAAAATGTATTCCATAGACAGGTATATACTGCATATAGATAGTTGTCTTGAACCACAGGCCTGTGTAAGCATTTCTCATTTTGCCAGATGAGCCACCTCCCATATCTTCACACTTTACAGCCTCTCTGCAGTGTTCTGTGCGTGCATGCCGAGCTAGCTGTGTGCAGCGGCTGCTGTCCTCCTAAACTGTATTTCTGATATATGAAAAAAAAAAAAAAAGGATATCTTACTGAACCACAGCTGTGGCCACTGAAAGCAGTCTCTCTGCTCCCCAGAGGAACAGTTTTTAGAAAATCCTGCTGAAGTACTGCAGCACTAAGAAATACGAGAAGAAGCTGGCTAAGCATTTGATAGCAGCTGCAGACATTATTATAGAGGACCCATTTAATAACAAAGTACGGTGCATTTTCATTACTCACTAAATAAAAATAATTACTTTATTTTCTTTACACCTTTCTTGCAACGCTAAGTGATTCAGGAAAAAATTGGTTAAATGTTGACACAAATAAGCACCAGAACTGTAATTATTAACCAATTTGCGAAGGGTCAAATAAGGAATATCCAGGGTTGTACTGTATCTGCTAGTAACTTCTAGTATCTGCTATCTAGTAATGCTTCTTTGAAAAGTAGTATTCACAATGATCATTTATTTAAGTGTATATATTGTATATATTCCTTAAATTATTGCTCTTTTCATTTTTTTTTTGTTTCCTATTTTGATCCAGATATCAGATCTGAACTATAACTAGCATAAGCTATAAGTATTTAGGTGTATGAATTTGTTACATTATGTCAAATTTTCACACACAGCACTGTTGTATCTTGGCTCTTGAGTGAACACTTAATTAAGCATGGTGTGTTTAAGCAAACTCTGTAACTTGTAGCATCTTTAGCAGAGTATGAGGTCTTATTTGATTTTGATCTTTTTAGGTACACCATGTATGTTTATGAATATCATATTTCTCATGAGAATATACATTGCATTACTTTTATAATGAAACCTGGTTTTAGATAGAAGGCAGGTTAGGGTAAGTCAATGTAATGTTTCCTGAAGTGATGGAAACACAACTGTGTACATGTTTGTGTGTGTGTGTGTGTGTGTGTGTGTGTGTGTGTGTGTGTGTGTGTGTGTGTGTGTGTGTGTGTGTATGTGTGTGTGTGTGTGTGTGCGGTCTGTCACTGTTCGTGTCTGAGCTAGCTCCGTGTCCTCTGCTCTCATATCAGCTGGGATGAAGAGCTGTGTATCCATCAGTGACTTACTGCCTGTTGGTTGGTCAAGGTCTCACACACACACACACACACACGCACACGCACATACACATACACACACACACACACACACAGTCCTTGCATATACATCCTGATGATACACAGTATGTCTGTATTACAACTGCCTATCACTGAGACCTGACACCTGGTGAAACACACATCTCAATATTTATCCCTGTTATTAAGTAAAAGAGAAGCTACATTATGCTAATTTTAATTTAAGAAAAACACACGTCATGTTGGCAAGTTAATGTATGCACCAGTAACATTAAATGTCATGGGTTCAAATGTGGTTAATGTTTCATTTATTTCCCATTTTCCCATGAGAGCTGTCTTTCTCTACCATATGTTGTCTGACAACGGATACAAATAGCTGCGAAAAAGTAGATGAACACTTCTTACAACTGCCTTTCTTCTGTTGTTGTCCAGCATACGACTGGGTTTTTAAGCAACCACTCAAGAAGAAGAGATCTCAAGTGAAATTGTCTAATATTGTAACTGACTGTCGACCAATCAGAGCCAATATTCCCACCGCAGTTCTTCTAGTGGTGTAAAAACAGTTTTGAGATGCCCTCCATCTGAACAAATTGATTTCTTGTCATTATGTCCATCCAATTAATTTACCTTTAGCAGATGAGGCTTTGTTTAGAGGCTGACTAATTGTTGTCAGGGCCGTGACAGCCTTCTGTAGAGAGCGAAGCCAAACACTGGACCAGTGGCCCGGGCCATCTGGAGAGGCTTTTTTTTTTTCTTCTATCAGTTGGTAAAATAATGAGGCGAGAGCAAGTTTCGTTCACTCACACGAAATAAACTCCCCAAATAATCCACGCTGTTCGGTAATCATACTCTAGACCTCCTTATTTTAACAGATTAGCCTACTATTTTTCAGCAAAAATGTACCCCGGATTAATGATTTATGTGTGAAAGGTTTGATACTTCATGCTTTTATAATAATATAAACAGATGGCAAGCTCAGCTCATGTATTTATCTGTCTCTGTGAACACTTATAGGATAGTCTGACGGGTTCTAATGTTTTCCATTTTGAGACTTTGACATATAATGAAGCACATCCCTAAAAATAGAACGAGCGCTATTTTCCATCACATGCACAGGTTAACCTTAATCCAGGCTGACATTGTGTGGTCCTTGGTGGGGCGCACACACACACCCCACTGTTGTTGCCATGATGCTGCGCCTCTATATTTAATTCAGACCACACAAATCTGTGTTGATAATAATTGCGCGGATTACCTGGAGCCATAATCACATGATGTGTGACGAGGAGAAGGTAAAGCTCGGGCCATCTGCTCTGCCTGGGTGCAGCTGAGCCAACACACACGTACTGTATCTACACAAACCAGCAGGACACACACACACACACACACATTCACACACACACACACACACAAGCACAGACTTACTGTCAAAGGAATGCATACATATAAGACAAGCAGAAACAGGTTAAACCTGATTTGAATTAATCTGTGAATGAACTTGTAGAAATACACTTTGAACAGCATATATTCCAAAAATAGTATGTATTCATTCTTTTCCTATTCTATTAAATATTATCTGTTTTACATTCAATATGCACTGCAATCACTAATCCAATGACTAATTATGCTTTGCTACATATTATAAAACATCAGTAAATACTACAAAAAAAGAATAAAGTTGCTCTCACCATAGAATAGAAGAGGTGAAAGGGGAATCATCCCACCGCTGTAACGTGGGTTTAAATGCATCTTTTCTCTTCCTCCTTCTTTATTCTTCCTTTTGTTTTGAAACACTGGGAGCCAGAGATGAGTATGACATGTAACAAAGCTCCATAGCTGGAATTGAACCAGACACATTGCAGTTAGGTGTTCAGGTTCAGGTGATTTGCACAAAATACCTACGTGAATTATCAACTATCTCAGAAATATTGGACTTGTCCCTTTTAAAAACCCACAAACTCAAACTCAAATGCTTATAGATGCAGTAACATATTAACATGCATGGACTGAAACAACCCAACATATTTAAATTCAGTGTCATATTCAGTCTTTCTATCCTGCTTTTTATTGCCCTTTACCTTCAAACAGGATCTGTACCCATTGTTTTCTTCTTCTTTCCTCCGTCCTCACCTTCCCCCACCAGTATTGCATCACCTCACATCTTTCCTCCTCTCCACGCCCCTCCACCCTGCTATCAAATCTCTGCATCTCTCTCCTCCTCCTGCCTATCAGCTCAGCCACCAACCTGTCACTTAAACCTTAGAGCTATGGGACACAGCTGCCGGATATCAGTAACCTCTATGCATACATATACACAAGCACACACACACACACACACACACACACGTGATCCCGTGATGCCTGTGACTATAATCAGTGGGGTCTCAGCTGCTGGTCTGGCCATCTCTTCTCTAAAGGCTTTGAGATCAGTCAGTCCTCTGGGGTTAAGACAGTGAGTGAGTGTGTGCTTCGACTGTGTGCCCAGATTTTTCAAACATTTGAAGATAAATTTGAAATTTAATAGTGATATATACATATATACAAATTATTGATTATAGCTGCTTTAAATATTATTTTAAAAAAAACTTTCTGTGAGTAATGAATATATAATAAATGTGTGAGAAGCATCTCTGGGTCATGGGCCATTCTGTTATTGTTTTTTTATTCCATTCCTCTGCTTGGATTGAGCATGTATGCTATCGTTAGGTCTCCAAGGAATTCATTTAGAAGTCGATGCAATGCCCCCAAAGGAGACTTAAACCAATGTTGTATATATACTGTATATATATGTCATTGTGTGAGGAAAAGAACAGCTGAGAGACCAGCTCAATAATCTCTGGATATGTGTGAGTTTCTGTATGTATTGTCAGCCTGTGCATATGTAGTATTATATGTGCATGTGTGTGCACGTGTATGTGTGTGTGTCCTGAAGGTCATCTGCAAGATGATTATACTTCAGCTGCACCCAGGTTTGGAGCACAAACGGCTGCACTTCCGCATTGATTTCCTGTCACTCCAGATAGAAATTCATACTGTACATCAGATTGGACCATCTCCGCCCCCTTTCTCCCTCCCCCTTTCTCCCTCCCCCTTTCTCTCTCTCTGTCTCACATACAGACTAATCATCTTCAAACTGATGAATGATTCCAGAGTTAGCGGTTAAAAGGCGAGGGATCAGGCTGTGTTTGTGACAGGTCACTGATGGTTTCAGTGGATGGCTGAAAATGTATTCTCTGGGATCAGGACGAACTGTCAGATGAGGTTGTCGGGAAAAAAGGTTTCATCTGGAATTTTAATTTTCAAATTTAAAAACGTCTGACATGTAATTGAAATTCAAATGACCACCTCCCCAATATTTTCTCAATCTTACCACATGAATATGAATGGTGTGATAGCCTCCATCTGATTCTTCCTTAATATGCATGAGAGGAGAAGACTTGATGAATTGCTCAAATCTGTGTAGTGATTTCCATTTGTGATTATCGGACAAAGAAACCAATTGTTCCATAATGAGAAGCGTTTACAGCCACACTGGATGGACTTTTAATGTTATTTGGGTTCCATCCTGACCTGGCCTTGTTACATGAGGGGTCAAGGGTCATACATCTTGTGAAGGGAGCATCCGTCACACTTGACATTTCGTATTGACCTCCGCAAAGCGTGTGCGTTGTGAAAGCTGTGAGGGTGTGGCGAACCTGAGGAGCTGCTGACAGTTCATCAGTGAAGGTGCAGTGAATGGAAACGCGCATAAACACAAGCAGAAAGGCATGTTACGTGGACCGCTCCACACACACACGCATAGATCCGTACCCATTTCCCCCACACACACACATTCAAAAAGCTTTTTTTTTCCATTTCAGGCAGTGATTGCAGGGTTCTGAATGGGGACTACCATTAAGGCCTGTTCATTGCTGTGCTAACAGCCGTGTTTCCAATGACAGGTCAGGGCTGAGTGGAAGTGGAGCCACATGAGTGATGACATCAGTGCTTGATATTTATGCAAAAAGCTGGACGCCAAATGAAAACCATCATTTGGCGTCATGCCTTTTAATGGATTTCAACCCACAACATTTGACTCTACAATTTTATTTTAAATCTGTTTTATGACTGCACTCAAACAGTCCTCTGAAAACACCTTTGAAAATCTTTAATAAAATAAAGTCAGTGGTGGAAACTCAATGTAAAATCCATTTTATAATATTATAATATTTGTACTTCTACTCCACTACTATCTGGAGAAAAAAATGTTCTCCACTACATTTATTTGACAGCTAATAGTTACTAATTACTTTGCAGATTAAGATTTTAGAAAATAAAAAATGTGATGCATATTTCTACAATAAATAAACTAAATGATTACTGATGTGTTAACGTAAGCAGCATTTAAATGTCCACGTCCTTTACTTTAGTAAAAGTAGCAAAACAGCACTGAATTAAAACACTGTAAAAGTACTGCATTCAAAAATATTATTTACAGAAGTAAAAGTACATAAACTTTAGCAAAATAGCTTGCGAAGTAATTCAATATAGTATATAGTATAGTATACAACATTTGGCTCAGAGATATAGTGGAGTTATAGAATTATAGTGTCATAAAATAGAAGTAGTTTACTAAAGTACAAGCTTTAGTAAACTACTTCTATTTCATGACACTATAATTCTATAACTCCACTATATATCTCATATACCTCAACATTTAATTGTACTAAAGTACAGTACATACTATCACTGTCAGTAAAATATTGACATATTATAACATAAGATAGAGATCATTTTCTCCTGAGTACCTTTACTTTTGATACTTTTTAAAAATATTTTGCTAATAATACTTCTGTACTTTTACATAAGTAGAATTTTTAAAATAGGTATTTTACCTTGAATAGATGTGATATTACTTCTGATATGGCTATTCTTTCACCACTGCATAACACTGCATTCAGTACAACAGTAAATACCAACCATTGTGACTTTGTGCTGTAATTTTAAGCCTTTGATTACTGTGTACTTGTGTTTGTACAAAAAGGGTTAGATGGAGATAACCTGTGCATTTGTTGAGCTTCTTTCCAGCTGTAAGAATGTTTTCTTGCTTTTCCCCCTCTCTCTCTTCTACACACACACACACACACACACACACTTCTTCTATAATTGATGTGGGAGATGAGGCTCCCTAGGGGTCGTCCTCTCTCTCTCTCTCTCTTCATCCCTCCCATTTTCCCCAGCTTTTCTTGTCCGTCTCCTGCTCACCTTCTCCTCTCCTTCTTCTTCTTCTTCTTCTTCTTCTTTCATTTCCCCTCACTCCATCCCTGCCTTTCATCTTGTTCAACCATTTACATGCCTGCTGGCCCTCATCCATTTAATGTGCTGACAGCGCTGGAGGTTACAGGTTCGGTTCCAGCAAACCACTCATACTCTAGCAAGATGCCTTTCTTTTTCACCTCCTCTCCGTTTGCCCTCCTCCTGTGTGTCTCTGTATTTATATCTGTAGCTCAGTATAAATTCACCCTGCCCCCACACACATGTACACACACAAAACCCCTCACATCGCTCACTCTCTTGCTCTCTCTCTCCTCAGAGGCTTTTATCATACCGTACCTGGGTCCCTCTCCAGATGTTAAGTGTCATCCTGGCTGGTGGAGATAGTAACGTGCACACATGTGTTAGAGATGTTGAATTACTGGGAGACCACTACCACTAACTTAATGCAAAACACACACACACACACACATATATATATATACACACTATTGTTCATATTAGCTCAGACTTAGTTGATCATCCTTTAGTAATATTATATTGTAATATACAGGGCAGGCAATATATATCACCAAATGTAATAGATTTACATACAGTGTGTCTCACTTACTCTCTTTCTAGTATATATTTCTAGATAATTGAGGCACAATGTGACTTTATATTGCATTACATTTATCTTTATTGGATGTATTATTGGGATAACTGAAATGGAACATGTTTTATTGCTCAAATTAAAACTATACGAAAGAGCGTATTTTTTTTGTACTGTTCATATAAAAAATCTGATGTTACACTCCTTGCAGAGAAGCTCATCAGAAAGTCTTGATAAATGCAAAAACAAAAATGTGGAAAATGTGACCAGCTCAACCTGTTCCAAATTAAATCGAACAATTTGCAAGAGATGTGAGTTATTTAAATCATGCAATCAGGATTATTTTTTTATTTTTTTTGTGTTATGATTCTGAAACTGTTTGAACATTCAAGTCGATGTTCGCTAAATTCACAAGCATTTTTAGAAAAATCCCAAGCTACTGCAGACAGTTACTCTCCCTGAGCCGACCGGTGTGTGTGTGTGTGTGTGTGTGTGTGTGTGTGTGTGTCATGGGTTGTGTGGAAGCCTGAGGATGGTGTCTGGTGGCTCTGTCTGATTAAGGTGCCTCCCAGGCAGGCCTGGAGCCCAGAGAGGGTCCCTGCTCTCTGGGGACGATCTGACCATCCTCCAATCACCAAGCCAGCAGATGGCGAAGGACTGACGACTGATTGGCACGGACTCCTCTCTGAAATGTACTCTAATAACAACAGTGAAATAAGTGAAAACACAGCCATACGGCGGAGCAACAATGAATAAAACATTGGGATGTGACTCCTATTTGACTTCTTCCTGTCGACATTTTTTTTTTTCAACACAGACACACACACACACACACACACACACACACAAACACACACAAGCTTTTCAACACAATAATCACAGCTGGGGAAAAAAAAGAGAGAGAATGAGGTGAACTGATTTACATTCAGCAGGTATACTGAACTGATTTTATGTGGAAAGAGAGCAATACTATTTTAAGACACTGCAGCTTTAATACCAGACAGCATAGAGCAGGAAAGACGGGCAGAAAGAAACATGAAATAATGCCTGTGAGCTGGAATGAAACCTCCAGTGCCCAAGAGACCCCGTGTCTTTATATTGTACACAGCAAACGTGAGGGCCTTTCTGTCAAAACAGGAAGAAATCAGTTTCAGTTGAACAGGTAGTGTTTACATTTTCCCCTCAGACAATAAGAGGTGTATTTAGTCAGTATAATACATCTTTTATGCAATAATGTGAATCAATGTGAACTGTTTCCTGATAACAATTTAAAAAAAACAAAACAGTTCTGAACATGTTTTATTGCTTTATGAGAAATATCAGTGCAGCTGGAGCACATCTTGGGCCAATGAGACTGATGTCATCTATAGTGAGGACTGTGATGTGGTTAAGGTTGAGGTCTGGGCAGGTAAGGTGTGAATGTTTGACTTTTAAATGCTCATATAGATGAGTTGAAGTTCAGATATGCAAGGCTTTTCTCATCAATTCTGATATCTACAAGCCAACAAGCCTTGTATAACCTAAATATCTTCAGATAGAAAATGATGGAGATTTTCAAAACTCATGCAATGCAATACTTGTTTTAATTTGCCTTTGAGACAGTCAATAAGCCCTGCGACATAGGTATCAGTAATCAATCTGTCTCTCAAATACTAAATTACACCAGTTCAGGTTCACCTCATCTGGACAGCATATTGTAGCAACTCATCCAAACAACAAAGATATTCACTAAAACAACTTATTAACTGATCAACTTATTAACTGATAGATGTAACAAAAACAAATTACCTTTTGCCTTCAGGGGGCTTCTTGAGTAAATCAGCATCTCAGTCTGGAAATAATCAACATGATATCTGATGCTATTAGTAATGACCTGTTTGAATTGATTGAATCTGCAGCTGGATAATTATAAAAAACAATTGACTCGATTGTATGGTTGTAAATTAGACATGACATGTCATTAAAAGAAAGTCACTGATGTGGATCATTTCATTAAATAATATTAGTAAATATGTTTTTGTGTATTATCATGATAATGTTTAAGGTATGTAAACAGATCGCACAGACTGACACCTCAATACAAGAAGCAGCTGACAGCAGCATGGATGTTGTGAGGCTAAAACAGTTTCACACACATGGCTCCTGCACATGCTGCACGTTTGTCGATGGATCACACGATTACAGTAGTTCACACCGGTTGAATGAGCGGTAATCATGCATGTAGCAAAGTGTTTTTCATCATCATGAACCCTGTATTACTTGCACGCCACACATCTGCTCAGCCTGAGAGAACAAACAGCTCTGTCTGAAGCATTCGATCAGACATGCACACAGATTCGGAGTGAGACTGGGTTATGTTAACCCCTCAGAGACACACGCTCGTTTACAACAAGCGCAGAGCAGCTTTTACCATCGCTCACACAGTTTGTGATCATCTAAATATTGTGACAAGTGCTTGAAAAGGACCACAGCATGGTCGAGCTGATGGATGAGGTGAATCCTTCTTCCCTTTATTTGATTAAGACAAACACACACACACACACACACACACAAACACATAAACACAGCTTCTCTCACCACTGAGCGGGACTTTCACATGTGATATATTTGTAACAACCAAATGCAAAGGAAGCGATGACTTGATTATAGCTGACGCCAGCGAGCGGTGGCTTTGATCTAATGATGGAGCTGAAAGTTTTTAAAGTCTGATTGATATAACTGATTTTCTCAGTTAATCAGCAAGAGTTTTCCACCTCTGTTGCAAGTGTCATGCACCCAAATTAATTAATCTTGCAGATTTCGATGCAATGTTTTAGCTTCGATAAGTTAGTATGCTGAATTCTGTGTGTGTGTGTGTGTGTGTTTCCTCTTTTTGAGAATCAACCACACCTGAAGACTTAAACTGAGACAAAAACGATTGTTTTTATCTGAGACCTCTGAGTGAAAACAGGTTAAATGGGATCAGACTGGAGGTTAATGAAAGAGGAGGGAGGATGGTGTGTTTGCCTGTGTGTGTGTGTGTGTGTGTGTGTGTGTGTGTGTGTATAATCGAATGTCTATCTTTGTGAGAACCAATTTGTTGTATATTGTATAATATTTTTGGTTTTGGTACAGTTTAGAGTTAAGGATGTGGTTAGACATTTAAGAAGTTGTGATAGAGATAAGCTTGGTCCTAAAACAATAGTTGGATGCCTATATGAACATTGAAACTGTTGCTTGCTGTATTCATTCCTCCTGTTCATACTGACTATTAAAAGATTTCTTCATAATGTGCTTATACAATATAAGTGATGGGGAACAAAATCCACAGTCGTCATTTTGAGAAAAAAAGTGTATCTATTTATCAGATATCTTCTAGTCCAGTCTAGATGGTTTAGTGTGTGTGTGTGTGTGTGTGTGCCATGTCTGCCTGCTCAGCATGCAGCAGTGTGACTCCTACATAGTGTTGTTGATCTCATTAGAGAACACAGGTGTTGGGTTTCCATCTTTTCAGGGGACATTACATTGACTTACATTGATTTCCTGGAGACTTATCCTAACGTTAAGCATAACCCTAACGCTTACCATGACCTTAACATAACCCTAAACCAAGTTCACACTAAAATCAATGATTTATGTTGTGTTTATGGTTAATTGGGAGCACACAACTTAACATGCAACCCTTCTGAAATCCTACTATGCTACTAAAGCACTTACAGGTATTCAGCTGGGCACACACACACACACACACACAACTTAATCCATGCCGTTGGCACAGGAGTCTTGAAGCAGCTGTCTAGGCATACACGGTTAAGTGGGCATCATCTGGCTGCCTAGAAAAGCCTGTCAGTTATCACACATTTGGACGTACAATCCTGCACTTTTTTGCACACACACACACGCACGCGTACACACACACACACACGGTCAAATATAAACTCTCACAAACACATACGTCATACGATTAATTATAAAGTAAGCTGTCCAGATTGAATGGAGGTGACCTGACAGCCCATCCTCTCCTCATTCTTAGTAACAAACACTCAAGTTTCACAGGAAAGAATACGGCCTCATGAATCCTTAACTATAACTCTATCAATAAACAAACAGACCAATAAATAAACCACTAAGTTAGTTACAGCAAAACAACAGACTGGCTGGCAGGCAGGCAGAAGAAAAAAAACACATACTCTTTGTGTGTTTTTGTGTCTGGCTGAGATATTCTGCACAACAAAGCATGCAATAATAAAGTTGACACACTGTTGATTATGGATGGGGTGTGGGGATTTAGAGGCAGATTTACAAGAGAAAGCATCAGTAAGGCAGGCTAGAAGTAGACAAAGGCAGTCTGGAGGACAGTGGATCCCTGGATGCTAAAGCGTATGGAGAAATGTGCAGCTCCAATAGGATTTTCTCAGTGGAGTCCAAGGTACTGGGATTTGGGAAACAGGATTAAGCTGCTGTGTAATAATGTGGATGTGATGGAGGCAGCATGCTCAGACGAGTCAGACCATGTGGTGTGTGTGTGTGTGTGTGTGTGTGTGAGGAGTTGGGGGTTGAAAAGAGCAGTCAAAGGGATTAAGTAGGTCCCAAGAATGAAATGTTCTTCCTTCTCCGTCTCTCAAAGTTTGAAGATTTGATGCAGCCTTCCCTAATTTTAGGTCTGAGGGTTGCAATGAAACGTGAAGGAGGCTGGTTGGGTTAGTAGGTATGGGTCCTCCTTCTCACTCATCCATACATACACACACACACACACACACACAGTGTCACAAACAGGCATAGTGCCCAGGAGAAGAGCCTGCTATAAGAGTTTATTCAGTACACATTTGAAAAAGATATTTCAACACATTTTATATATAAATCCCATCAAAATCTATAATTTTAGTCATTAGTTATTTTAATAACTAGGAAACATTTTTTATTTTATTTTATCAATCCATTTTGCAAACGTGGAGATGAACAATTATTCTTTGCACAGAGCAATAATTATTTCATCTTCTGATGAAGGTAACATCACATTAATTACAGTAATATGTTGATGATCCGCATTGATTCAAATGATCAAGTGTACAAAAGGTTCCTCTATTTATCACTTAACACCAATATGCCAACACTGATACATCTAAGCCACTATATGCCTGTGACACTCCTTCAACACAACACAAATGACACAACAAGACACAATAAAGTGACAAAGAATAAAGGATCATAAAATATATTTTTCTTCAGTTCTATCAAGGCTACATGGTGATAAAAACTCTGCTAGCAATGAAAATTTAAAAAACAAAAATATCAAAACCACCACAAAACCCCAGCTCTTTCTGTAATTTAGTAAAATCCAAAACTAAAAAACAAAACAACTTAGACACAGCTGTCATGTCTTACCCCATTACTGCCATAGCTGTTGTTCCTGCTGCCATCCCTGTTGGAGAAGTCTCTTTAGATCAGTGATTTTTGTCTATCCAAATTGTTGTCAGGTCTTAGTCATAGTTTTCTATCACTGAATATGTGTAGTTGGAAGATTGTCTGGATTAAAAGCCACAGAAACTCTTTCTTTCAAGATCAAGTGTAAATGCACTTAAAGCCACTTGGAGGCATTAAGGAAGATTCGATCTTTTGATGATTTTACAAAAGACCCTCAAAGACCACTGGACACTTTGAATATATGAATTCAATGACTTACCACATTATCATTTTTTTATCATTTTATTTATCACTATTTTTTGAAATAGTGAGACTAATGGCAAGTTATGTCCAGAATCTAAAAGTGTGACAGCTGAGGTAAATATGTACTGTATTAAACGTTATCCATAAAAAAAAACTTCCGCAGAGGCTTAAGAAGGCTTACTGTAAATACATTTCCTGCACAGATAACCTGTTCAAACTGCACATTTAATTACTTATTTAATTACTTTGATGTGTTTGTGATAAATCAAAATGCTGACTGGCTCCTGTTAACTCCTACTCTATGCACATACCTACCTCTCCCCACTAAACAAACTAACAAACTAACAAACAAATAAAACTGCAATTTTATAAAAAAGAATCTTAATCTTAAAAAAGCTCATCCTCTCTCTCTCTCTTCATCTGTTCATTATTGCCTTCAAATACATTAAAATAGGAGGAGTACTGAAGATTTGATTTGATATCACTATATTTTCAAGATACCTGAGGATAAACAGGTGAGCAAATGAATGGGGAGGAGCATCACTGTGCTCTACACGACAGTAACATAGTTGTCCCTGAATACACTCTACCTCTCTGCTCATCTGTGCTTTCATTTAACATCATTGCTGGAGAAACAAAGAGCATTTATTCCACGAGGAGAATTCAGGAGTTGAAAGTATTGCAAGACTGCAGCAGAACATAGATCTGGAGTGACAGGCTGCGAGGCGAATAGTTCTTCATTGTTGCTTAGAGACGTGACCTTTGATCTGTCTTCTCATATCTACAGTAAGTTGACCTCAGTAGCTGGACAAGCCTGCTCCTGGTCCAGATCACAGTTCATTTAAATCTCTCTTCAGTGCAGTCAAGAAATATATGTCTTCAAACAACCCAAAACCACACAAGAAAATATATTTGAGAGGAAAAAAAATCATCAAATATTTGATATGTTTGCTAATAAATGACGCTGATCATTATCAAAATTCATTTCAATTTCTCCTCTGTCTATCTACTTATTGATTCAGCAGTGGAAATAAATAGTTTAAAACCATGCTATCTATTCAATACAGATGGTAAACAGAACAATTCACCAGATAATGCAGTGCGGCGGTTGTAGAGCTGATATATTTCCTGTTTATAAATAACAGTTATCATATTCTCTATTCTCTTTGCTAAAGCTGAGAACAAGGTCAAATATGTATATGATGTACTTAATATGATGTACTGTGTTTTCTGCACTGGACAACCACTGAAAACAAGTCAGCCTAATAGTAAATATTATATGCAGAGGATTTCTGTATGTCATACTGAAGAAATATATGCTATAATAAATTGTAAAAAAACCCAAACCTATGCATTGTTTTGTTTTAATCTTTGTGGCTTTTGATTGAAGTTTCAAATCAAAGAGTCGACAAAAACAGATAAAAAAACATCAGTGGAATCAGACTTGGCAAGCGATGCTGCAAGAGAAGTCATCTACTTGACAGACGACTGAATTCCCCACATCCATTACTGCAGGACACCTGTGCTGAATTGGCTGAATTGGTTTGTAACACACTGTGGTCGCTCAACTGGTGAGCAGGACGTTGCTCATCAGGTTCAACACAAGACCAGCAAGAGCTACAAACTACCCAGAAAGCTGTAGCAGTCAGTCATCTCTCTGTCCTACTTTCCATCTTTTCATCCTCCTCCTCCTCCTCCTCTCATATCTTTCTACCCTCCAACTCCATCCTTCCTTCCATTTCATTCCTCCATCGCAGAAAAGGAAATAGCAGCGCTGGTCTGATTGCTTTGAAGTGCCATCGATAAAAATAAAAACATCAGTTTCCAGATGTAACATGGGGAAAATTGAGCAGAAGATTGAAAGTTGTTACCTTGGATCACTGGATATCATAAATTACAGTTCAACATTGATAGGGCACACATTTATTTAGCTATCTGCAACATTCCTCAGTTTCCGTTTCACATGTGCAGTATTTGAATATGCAAAATGAAATGAAAAATAAACATGTGCCGTGGATAGTTAAACAGTATGCGGAATAACCCCCGCCACCAAACATGGAAAGATGTCTGGTTAAACACGCTGCAAATGCAGACAAGCTTTCACTTTTTCCTTTTTCTCATCTCATTTCTCCAAAGCAAAAAGACACCAAGAAACATGAGTGTGTTGCACAGGCCTGCGAGGTATAAAACCAGTGAGTAGTCATATTGTAGATTTCAACTTGTTCATGCCTGCATTTCTTCTGCTTGGCAGCATTTTAATCTTTTTAATGTTTTAGGCAGCTGACTGAATTTCATGAAGTGTGTGTGTGTGTGTGTGTGTGTGTGTATGTTTATTGCTGCAAAGGTGAATGATAATCGCGACTCACTCTTACTATACTCATGTTTTCATCATTCATTTCATCATCAGTTACAATAATAGTTATGTAATGATTTGCTGCTACTGTAATAATTCATCATTCATTGTAACCTATTCTTATCATCAACTGTAATTCATTATTATTCATTGTACAATATGTGGAGTGTACAATATGTGTGTGTTGATTTGTTCTGTACATGTGACATCATTGCACGTCTGTCCGTCCTGGGAGAGGGATCCCTCCTTTGTGGCTCTTCCTGAGGTTTCTTCCACCTTTTTTCCTGTTAAAAGGTTTTTTGGTGGTCAAGTTTTTCCTCACTCGAATCGAGGGTCTAAGGACAGAGGGTGTCACTCCCTGTACAGATTGTAAAGCCCTCTGAGACAAATGTATTTTGTGATTTTGGGCTATATAAATAAAATTTGATTTGATTTGATTTGATTTGATTTGAATACTGTACTCACCACATCTGGGAATGTGGTGCACCTCTAAAAATGAGTCAGATATAAGCAAAGATGAGGTTTTAAACAGTTTATCCAAACAGGTTTTCCTGCAGCAGCAATGTGGTATTTTTATTTACATTTTGGGTTTAAACTCAAAATAATGTGCTTTCTGTTTCCTAGAAATTACATACACACACACACACACACACACACATATATATGTATATATATATGTATATATATATATATATATATATATATATATATATATATATATATATATATATGACTGAATTGCAATATCAAATATGTTTTTCTAGAAACATAATGCTGACTGTTTCTTAAGTAGTTAAGTAGTATGAGAAACGTACAGCAGAGCAGGTAACTGCTGCAGGCTCCATGTGCCCATAACAATGACACAAAATAATGATGAGCAGCATCATTATCACACATAAAATGAACCTTTACTGACACTTTTTGAGTCTTTCTTTACAAATATGAAAGTCATAATTTCATAACATTATTGAACTCATTGGACTCAATGATCTCTTCTTCCTCCCACAATTATAACTACAGAAATAATGAAATAACACAGAAGTTGTAAGAAATTGGGATACTCCTTTAATGGCCCTTTATCTGCATGACTGGTGAGTAGCGTCAGGACACACATAGAGACAGACAGAGACAGACAGACAGAGACAGAGGCAGCAGGTGCAGAAGACAGACAGAAACACAGAGTGACAGACAGAGACAGACAGAGACAGACAGACCAACAGACGGACAGAGAGGGATGAATGGAGGAGGATGGTGAGCTCCCCCGGCTGTGAACATGCCATGTGTAGTGGCATGCTGCACCATCTGTGTTGAGACTGTTTACGCGACACACCGCTGCTGCAGACACCCTGCAGATACACGCCCTGTCCCACCTTGCCGAGGACATCACAGGGCAGGGCAGGGCGGCATGCTTCACTTCGTGCAGCAGCAACAAAAATAACATTAGCAAAAAGTGATGAGAAAAACAAAGTCAGGGAAGGGCCACGCCACACGTCTGACACCAAACACAACAATTACAAAACAGAACACCGAACCAAACAATGGCAACATAAAAGGGGATCGTACTGTAGAGAGATGAAAATAGCATTGTTTAAACTCATTACATTACAGGGTAAGAAAGGGACACGGCAGCAATAACACCAGCAGCAGCGCCAACAACAATCATGTGTGACAGAATAGATGAATAAAAATGAAAGAAACATGGCAGCATGTTACTGCCACCACTTGTTACCCAGCAACTTAACATGACCCTAAACAGCAGTGACAGACATTGACTGTTCCCCCAGTCATGGCGCTCAGAATCACATGCAAACGCTAATCATAACAAATTTAAACTCATCATCAGAACTGCAAACAATGAACCACGACGCAGCCGCCGAAGTATCTGTCGCAGCTACATGCCGAGAACAAAGGACGCAAGAGGCTGAGAGAGAAAGGACGAGACGGGGAAAACAAACAATAGAAGTGATGTCACACATATTGGCAGAGGATGGCAAGATATGAGGAGGCTTGTGAGGAAGGGAGGGTAACAAGAGTGAGAGAAAGAGGCGGAGCAAGTGGGGTGAAGAAAGGCCATGAGAGAATGACCACGGAGACAGAGACAGGGTCTAGTTCGTGTCGATAGTGCTGTCGTGTCTTGGTGGTGTCAGCTAGACTTCAGCGATGTCTTAAGCTGACACTGGCTGCTCAGACCTGACCTGACCTCTCTGTGTGGAACCAGAGAGGCGGTGGTGAAAGATTAAAGCATAGGTTTTCCCAAAAGTCTTTCAGAACCATAAAAATTAACGTAAATTGACCGTTCCCTATACCCATCCCCCGAATTATAGCTGAGTGTTATGGTAAATGGACTGTACTTACAGTATATGTTGCATTGACACACTCACACACACTGCAGCTTGGGGTTCAGTATCTCGTTCACACACATGCTCCACACATGGACAGGAAGACAATTGGCAATATTGGCAATATATCTACAGCTAATAAAATCTGCCAGATCACTGTGTCAAGGGGACACAGCATCAAGGCTTCCATATCTAGTGACTGATACAGACCACAGTATGTCAGACTAACCTGCTCTGACAAAATATATATATAAAAAATACATCAAAGACCAATTTCTACATAGTATCAAATGTCTTTCATTTTGGTCAGGTGTACTTTGCATGCACCAAAATTGACTCCATAGTATCATGACGCAAGATCAAAACTGCCACTTGTTTATTGGAAAATCTGCCCATCGGGCTAAGCATCTCAGCTGGCAGCGAGATGAAAAGATGACTCACATAAATAATGTTGGGGACTGAGGGGAAAACAAACGATGTGAATCATGAGTAAGGCCTGGCAAGTCCCGATTGGCTCTATAGTGGAACCAGACTAGGCTGGATGCCCAGCACTGCCACCTAGGGCAGTGGACCAACAGAGAGGCGCTAGTTGAATGAGTGTGCCTATTCATTTTGCCAACTGTGCAGACAGCTAGGCAGAGCATGGGACCAGAAAGAGAGAGACAAAAAAAAAGACATCATGGGTATAGTTGGAGGAGCAAAGTCTGTGAAAAACAAAGGAATGAAGTTGGTTTGAAAAACAACTGGTCTCCTTCAACAAACGAGTGGGGCAATGACCTCTGAATGAAGTGGTCGCTGCGTTATGCATTTTAATTAGAAAACTTTAACTTTAAATGCTATAGTGGTGAATGTGATGCATTACTGTCTGTGTCCAGCTCAGTTCATGTATGATAATAAATTACTGTCTTGAAACATTTTATCTGGTATATTTATTTGTCCACAATTTGCACTCATTGCAGGGTAAGGCAAGTGAGAACTGGGACTGTTTAAAACTTTTAAAAGTTTCAAGAGTTTACCAATCAGTACCAACCAGATTCACATCACACTTCATTCATTATGTCCAATCTTCGCTTATTTATGTCTCCTAAGTTTGATTTCTTCTTCTTATTGCTAACAAGTGCAGGGCTTTTTTTTTTTTTTGCATCTGAGCTCTCAAAGTCAGGCTGTCCTTGAAAGCACCACCACTATGAAAAAGTTTTCGGGGTTGTCGCAGCTCATATTTGCATTATCATGTGTCTTAAACCTAGCTTTAGCAGGTTACCTGGAAGGTAGAAAACAAATCAACTCTTTGGACAATATTTTGTAGTTAATGCATTTCGTGAAAAACAACCCCTTTAGCATGCTGAAAAGTTGCCAAATGTTATATAGACTACTATTTAACATCAACGTATTAGCCTTAGCTCTACGGACATTCATATACCCTGCTTCTGCATATGCTTGAACTCACAAACCATTACTGCAGATGATCTGTAGATGGGCAGACAGCTCCTGGGGCAGAGAAAACAAAGACATGGGCTAATTTTAGACATACTGCAGCACAAAGCAAAACACCATGAAAAATTAGAAGCAGGCTGCTATTTAATGAGGTGATGTCTGAAGCTGGCGACATGTTTTGTAACTCAGTGAAATAGATTTGTAATACTGGCATCATTTAGCCACATTTCAGGTTGACGGAGTTAAAAACCGACTAAAAAAGACAAAACTAAATTTATATTTTAAGGCCGTTTTCACAGATTTTTTTTTTTTTTTTTAAGGTGAACAGTGCAAAAAGAGGGTCAGTATATAGAGAGGACAGCTTGGCTGGAGTGGACAGGGGCAGTAAGAGTTATAAGAGCTCCTGTCTAGAGGAACACTTTAGTTCTGAAGATACAGGAGAGAAAAGAAGCTTTAAGGGGCAGGGGGTAAAGTGTTTTTATCTATACAGGAACTGGAGGCTGCTGGGTCGACAGGGGCTCGTGGCTGGGTAGAGTAGATAGTGGAGTTGGAAAAGGTACGGTAAGAGTGATGGTAGGATCATAGGGCTGTGAGAAAAGAGGAAAAGTTTCAGGGTGAAGCCAGGTGTCCCATTTCAGTTCAGATCATTTATAAATATATATATATAAACATGTAGGAAAGTCACCGGGGTTATAATTTTTTTCTGTCTGTGCCCTGCAGAAAGACACAACTCTAGAAGGATAATAACATAGTGTAACAACCACAGAAATACATAGTCGAAAATAATATCATTTTAGAACAGAAGACTAATAATTTGCAAAACATTTGTTTGTGCACGGACTGACCAAAGGTGGTTTATAGAGGCTGAAAGCAGTACGGTCATTTCAGCAGGAAAACAAAAATGAATATTTGATGCAGCTGCTAGAAATAAACAGTGCGGAGTCGGAGATGAAAGCCACATGAATTATATCAATCCATTTTAACGCTACAGGGACAAAACTGTAAAACCCCTAATATCATTAAAATATATCCATATTAAGTGTGTGAAAATTGTTTTGCATGCAGTGACATTTGTACAGCTACAGCTCTGAAGACAGCGTGTACGATACGGAGTCAAACGACAGGTGTCACAGGTTTAACAATTACAGAGTTAACAAAGCAAAAAAAAGTGTCCGAAACGCAAAGATCAAAGGAATTATGAACAGACCTCATGAAAACTATCAACCTGCACACTGAAACATAGCACACATGGGAGTCATCTTTGAAGTCAAGTCTTGACAAAGAATCATATATCATATATAAATACCTGGAACCAAACAGTGGTTCAGATCATCACACTCATTTAAATATTAGTCAAAGATAAAAAAATGCCACTAAGATGTCACAAACAGTGTATAAAGACATGACTCCAGGTTCTGTATATTACTAATATATATCAAGACTAATATCCCGATTTTCTAACTCCAATAAATGCATCGATGACCTACTTCCAAACCTCACTGGAAAGATCTCTGGACTGTGAATCCAAAGCAACCTAAATGTTTTATTACTGTAATACATTAATACATTTAAGAAGTATTATACATGGATTCTGTGTCAAAAAAAACATCTCATCTGTGCAAACTGTACATCTTTTTCTGTCACAGATGAACAAAGTCAACGTCAAAATAAATTGCAAGCTGTAACAGAACTCTGACAGTGTACCGATGATGGTTAATAGTTGCTCTGGTGAGAGAGGCTGCTGTTTTCCAGTGCAATGATACTTCTAAACAAACTCTGCAGGGGAAGTTCTTGTTTACTGTATGTTTCACTTGCAGACAATGCCTGCTGCTGCAAGAAAAGAAAAGAAAAAAAAAAAAATCTCACACGGAGACAAACTTTTGGGCAATGTAGTTGGACAGACGTCTAAAGATTACAGAAATAATTGACTGAAAATGTTGAAGGCTCACATACCATCAGTAAAAAACGCTGTTACACGTCATGTACAAAATAATACCGATGTATCATGGCCTTTGGGAAGATTATCTCACAGTTTTTAGTACATTCGGATACATCATGCTGCCACAGATGAGCTAAGACACTGACTCAGATATTTCTGCACCTCCGCTGGAACACAATCATTCATGAGCAACCGTTAACCTCTTAAAAAACAGGGACAAACATTTGATATAAAACTGCTTCTTTAAACTATTGCATTGAGAGTGTCTCAGTGTGTTTACATGTATATTAACAACTCAGCTATAATGTGACCAAACGAATACTCACACTGAAGGTTAAAAGTTAATTCCTAACCTCAGAAACAGCAGGTGACCTGAGGCTGTATGTCGTAACTGTACTGGAGGTTTCAGTCTTATGACACGATCTTCCTCAGCAGATGGGATTCTTTTCTGAGCACGTTACAGACTTTGTGTTCATGTTAACTTAAAAAAAATAAGGTTCAAAATTAATATGACCAAAAGCTCCAGAGCAGCTACTAAATATATCTTGTGGTAAGATTTTTATTTTTATTTCTCAGCTGCAGTTTTCAATGTCAACAGGGAACCTCAAGTATTTAAAAGTGCTCTGAAAAAATGAACAAACACCATCTACTGATGACGTGATTGGAAATCCAGAACAGGCTACTCAGTGGTCCTTGTGGTGACATTGTTTTTTTTCACAATGTTATTTTAGTCAAATTAAGGTTAAAATCAATGTCAGTACAATTAGATCAGATTTACAGGCTCAGTCAACTCATCAATCTTTTTGAATTACAGTTTCATGAATAGGCTGCAATATACCTGATTCAGATTTCTTTCACTGCCTTGATTCTGCTCATGTGCCGAAGGAAGCGAAGCAATACTTCTAAGCACAGTTTCTTGCAGGCTCCTGTACATCCTTTAGACATTTGCTCGCGACTGTTAATCATATCAAGTGGGAATACAGGAGAAATTGGTTTTTCCGTGAAGCTGTGAACCATAAAAATGGTTTAAATGAACTATTTCCTTAATCTGGCTATACATGGTGTACAGTTCAAGAAATGTGGAAAATACTGACTGAAGGTTTAGCAGGTTGGTCAAATGTTTATTCAGTTAGTGTCCTATTAGAGCACAGCGATGAATATTTCAACAACCTGGCACACGTACGAGACAATGGCACGCAAAGCAGATTGTTCTTGACACGACACAGATTTATCGTGACTACCACTGTGCCATTGTTCACTTTTTATTAGTTGCTCATCACTTGGCTTGTCCAATGTGAAGGGTTGTTCCTCATCAAAACAGACCGGTGCCATCTGCGCGGCTTAGTAATGCTGTTGTGACACTTATCTGTTCAACAAAAAGCACTCCTGATAATCTCTCCTTTGTCTTTGTCTGAAAGTAGTAGTTATGACACAGGCATGCAACAAGCACAGACAACAGGCAACAGACAAATTGATATATTGTACACACACATGCACACCAAGCCAGTGCTTCAGTAACATCTGGTACTCCTTCCATTTTGGTTTGCAAATAATAAAATGATGTTTTTCCATCATCAGTTTATTATGGACAGCGTATGGTTACTGTGTTTTTAGGGCATCTAGTCTGTCACAACAGCAACAACAGAGCAAACTCAATCCATTTCAGTGGAATTGTCAAACGTCTTGGGGAGTGTCGAGTGAAAATTGTGTGATGTCTTCACATGGTTTCACTTTGAAATGCAAATGTGTGCTGATGGCCAGTTTCAGACTGCCTTGACACTACCTGTCCTCTGAAGGAATGGGTGGAATCTTAACTAATTTGTCTAAATTGGAAGAAGTATCCAATTTTCTGTAACTCTTCTCTGCCAAATTGGAAGTAGCCTCTGCATGGTCGTAGTGAAGTAGGCACTAAATCACTGAGAAAACCTGCACCACCTATTTCAAGAGAAAGCTCAAATGAATTTTGCATTCGACATTTTTTTGGTGAGGAAGCACCATAGCAGGGAAAAGCTACATCATGTTGCGTCTGACTCCGACTATGGTTGCTTAATTTGTGTTTTTGCTTGCCTTATCAACAGGTGTTATCATGGGTACATCAGCTCTTATTCCCCATCCATGCAACAACATGACTCTGGAGGAGGTTTACACGAATCAGTTTTCAATGTTTTCATCTGGACAGTGGAAACCAGATCTGATTGTTTGCTCTCTTCTGTGTTTCCTTGAAGCCAGCTATCAGTATCTACCATCTGACGCTAAGCTCTGTCAGCCCAGTAGGACCACAACCACATACTGAGACAAGTCCATTAGACACTTATTAAAACTGTAAAGGCACACTACCTCTCTGACTGGCTGCCCTGCAAAAAAAAAAACAGGGTGACTGTGTTTGTGCTGTGTCCAGCCGAACTTAGTTTGCGTCATCACACACACCAGATGCACACAGCTTTGACAAGTACACGCAGGGACACAACTCACCAGACATAAATACACACACTCAGACACATACTCTCTCTCTATGTTCCTCACTGGGACTCTGTGTGCTGTGTTCTGCCGGATCTCAGTGTGAGTCTCAGTGTGTGAGTCTCTCTTCTTTTTTTTCCTTTTTCCAGGCAGCCATCTCTGCTCAGCCGCGCCATCTGTTCTCCATGCTGAGGAACACGGCGCTCGCTCCGGCTGCAGGCGTTCTCACATGGTGGCAAAAAATTGTCAACTGGAGTATCAAAAAAATAAATAAATAAAAAAAAATAAGCACCTTGGACCGTTAAGACAACTGAATAATTTTCATTTCATTTTCATTTTTATATCATAGCTTTAGAGTGTGTTTTTATCTGAGAGTTTACTCTCAGTCAACCATAAAATAGGAGAAAAAGAAAGAAAGAGCTGCATTATGCAACCTCTGCATGTTGTTTAGCATCTTCAAGGGTGGTAGCTGTAAGAAGGGCTCCCATAGTAAAGTGAGTGGTGAATCTATATATATTTACAAGGTGGAAGGCATTATGATTTGTGTTTTTATATTGTTGCTATATGCACAAACAGCAACAGAGCCTGCAATGACTCCTGCAGACTAAGACACAACTTTCATTGGTTGTGACAAAACCTGAATCTTCTCACATTCATCTCATCTTTGATCCACCCATCCATTTACCACCACTTATCTGGGATGCAGTGGCAGCTGGCTAACCAACATCCTTCTTTTCAGATCCTCCCAATGTTTTCCCAAGCCAGATGAGATCCCTTTAGTGTGTTCTGCTACTTCCTCCAGATCTCCTTCCAGGTGGATGCATCCAGAATATCTCCAAAATAAAGCATTCAAGGAGAGCCCTGACACCCTGTGAAGGAAGTGCATTTTGGTCGTTAGTTTCCATTGGCTTTATTATTTTATCACAACCCAGAGTTCATGGCCATATGTGTGATGGTTTGCAATGTAAATCAATATAGTCTTTAATTAACTCTTTACAGTGACAACATGGTAAAACACTGGCATCTGCCAACACCACACCAATCCAACCACCTGTTAATCTTACCAACACTCGTAAACAACACTCTGAGATACTCACTTGTGGTCGCTTGAGGCAGAAACTCGCTCCCAGGAACTTGTGGAAAAATTTCCTGCCACGTAAACCACTGCCTCCGAATTATAGGCGCTGATGCTCATTTAATCTTCTTCTTCTTGGATGGCTGCAAACTGCCTTAATGTATCCTTAAGATCATTTTCTAATGAGGTCAACAGCTGGGATAAAATGCAATTCTTAAGGTCACAAAACCAGGCACTCTTTCATCTGAAGAGTGTACTAACACAGAGGTATTGTAGTATTAGCATGTACTGTAAGTAATCAGGAGGGAAATTTGTTTTTCTGAGCCTAACTGTTAATTCTTCATTTTCACAGAAAGCCAAACAAACCAGATCTAATCAGAAAAGTGAGCATAGAGCCAAAGACTGGGTCTGATGTGGTTGGGTTTACTAAATCCTCAAGGGCAGACAACACCTGGGAATGTGAGAACTTTTCATGTTTGGATTCAAAGACACACACACACACACACACACACACACACACACACACACAGATACATACAGTACATACATACAGAGACATATGTGAACAAGGACATATTCATGCACCCATCTACACTCACACACACCGTCATACACACACATACACTCACACTCTTGAGGTCTGCTGTGCCTCCAAGAACTCCCATCTGTTGAACCAGCAGTCCAGGTTGGTCTTAATGAGAAATAATGAGCCTTCACTAAATAACAACAGCTTGGATTTCACCTCCACTTCAGATTTTATTAGAATGGCATAGACACTAGTTCATTCTCCAAGTTACAAAATCCATTTGTTTAAACTCAACATGATATTTTGATATTTCTCTCTCTGATACACAAATTACAAGTTAATTTTAAAGATCAGTGACGGTTGGCACATTGATAACATCTCATTGTCTATAACAATCATACAGGGCAATCATGTTACTATTATGTTTGCAAGGTATAGAAGATGTTATTAAGAACACTTTTTGAGTGCATGTTTTAATTAACAAAAGCATTATAGTAAATCTCTGTATTCAAAATTCTCCTTCATATCTTAATGAAGATTAGATTTATCACACCGACCTATGTTGTGAGTATAAAACTGAAAATAAAGGAGCTCAAAGTGGAAATAAACTGCTGGTTTCAAATTCTGAAAAAAATAATAAAAAATCAAAGCAACCCTACTAACCCTGGCATAGCTGTCAGTAAAACACTAACAATGTGTGTGTGTGTGTGTGTGTGTGTGTGTGTGTGTGTGTGTGTGTGGTTGTATAAAGAGCACCATCAAGTCAGGGTATCCAACTGGCCTTGCACAATTTCAAGCTGCAAGAAAGAGGAGAAAAGGTTGAGTGTTTGGAAAAAAAGATGCACACAAAAGAAACACACACACACACACACACACACACACACACACACACACACACACACACACAGAAAGTAAAATGAAAAGAGAGGCAACAAAATGAGGGTGAAAGCAGGTAGGTGGATTTTGTATAGGTTGCCTTTGACAATCAAGAAGAAATGCAACATTGTAAGTTAAACATGTGACACACAAGTGGACACAAACATATATTGGTGTGTGTTCACACACACACACACACACACACATATACAAACACAGAAGAAACAGACCTTGTTGTAGAACTCAAGCAGCTCCTGGTGCTCAAACTCAACAAAGACATTTTCCTGAGCCTGGAGAGAGAGAGAGAGAGAGAGAGAGAGAGAGAGAGAGGATCAAAAAGAGTTAGAGATGCATACAAGTGAAGATAAAATATGTTCTGAGAAGTAAACGAACAACAGAGCGGAGTATAAAAAAGCAGCGATAAGAGTACATGTATAAGAATGGCGTCCTGTGCTTTCTATAAAAACCTTCATTAATTATTACTGCTCTCTGGCCAGTATGTACTATCCTCTTAGTCTTAGAGGGTTTAAAAATACACTCAAGGCAAAGTCACCGTCCACCCGCCAACAGTGGCCAACCCATCGCTCTGTCTCCGTTCTGCTTAGTTTTAAGAAGTTGGCTGCACCATTTGTAGCGCTTTGAAGCTAAATATTTACGAAAACTTGACATACTGTGGGACTGAAAAAAGAGGTTGTTTCAGCACTGACATCACAACATAAGTCCATGTGCAATAATCACATTAAAGTGCGAGGTCAGCATGGTATACCACATTAGATAAATCATTTTACTATTAACTATTTTACTACTATTTTACTAAATAATGAAAAACTGAGTGATACTTCCATCCGTCCATCTGATACAGCAGCGTTAGGCTTATATTTAATGGACAGACATGAGAAAGACGGTATCCAATTTTCATCTAACTCTCAGCCAGGAAGGGAAATATTAGTATTTTACCAAAATGTCAAACTTCTCCTCAAAGCCCACGAGGATAAACATAAATAAAGGTTAGCATGTATGTTGACAGAGAGCAAAAAAAACTTACAATTCACCTTTCATTTTTCCTTCTCTTCCTTCCTTTAAATTGGACTTACGGAGGGTAAAAGCTCCCTATAATATATCTGCTGAAATTATGCAACTTTTACAATTTGAATAAAACACATTTCTGTTTTTTCACAGTCAGAGAGGAGAGAACAGTGTATATGTGGGATATATTATTAACACTGTATATATATATATATATATATATATATATATATATATATATATATATATAGTGAGCCTGACACCCTAACTTTTCTTTAACATTAATCAGCTCCATGACAAATGCTATAATGCCTCGTGAAGGGCTTTTGCATTCTCTCTCTACCTCTTTCTTCTCTTTAAAGACTGCATGCTTGACAAACTACCGAGGCTAGAAGACTGTTATCATTATCATTGCACCATCAGAAATGAAAGCTGAACAATAATCCACCCCTATGAGTGGGTGTAATGGTGAGACACTTTATCAACACCCATCATTGAGAAAATAGCTGTAATATGTGAACGCTTTCTTGATAGAGCAGAATGAGAAAGGCAGTCTTGTAGCCAACCAAAGTGCACTCAGTGCCATTGAAAAATAGATGCAACAAAAGCAAATTAAAAAGAAAAAAAAACAAAACTGAAAAATATGTGCTGAAAGTCACTGTGAGTTGTCTGATTGTACGCTGCTCTAACTAAATGTGGCTTTGGGGGTTGAATGAAGCTAACTGGCTGGCTGGTTGTGTGGGTGGGTGGAGGGAGGCCATGTGTCACAGCAAATTAATGACAAAGATATTAATTAGAAGCAACATTAAAAGTCCATAAAGAAGAGCACAGAGGGAAAATGTTATCTCTTATCAAAGCTCCCACTAGCAGCCCCGCAGCACACGGAGAATGTAGGACATGCTTGGATTTAGCTACAGCAGAGGGGGCACTGCAAGGACAGCATCTGCATGACAGGTAATGAAACAACTTATTAAAGTGTTTTTTTACTGGGTGATCCACAATGGAGATGCACATCAAAGTAGTCGTACAAGGTGATATAAACTATTCATTTAAGAGGTTGTTTTTTAGGAACTGATTTGATTTGAAATAAAAAATTGCATGTAGTTAATTTATTTGAACAAAACCTGTGTCTCTGACACCGTGATCTGAGTTTATTTTTTATTGATCTCAACTAAACTCTTATTTAATGAGGAGGAACCAGCGCTGTGTAATAAGTTGTTTGGGATAATGGTCTTTGGAGTACTTGGGTCACAGTTTCAACAACATCAGTCTAGTTGGAAAAGAACAGTCGTCAACCAACTGAGCAGTCTTTATTATTGTCTGAGGTGAGACGAGTGTGTGTGTGTGTGTGTGTGTGTGTGAGACGTCAATCAAAACTAAGCTACAATAAAGTGAACACAACAAACCAGGCTGTAACACTTCCTGTCTGTTACACAAGGGTTGACGATGAAAAGTGTGTGTGTTGTTTGTACTTATGTGAATGTGAGATTGAGTTTTGAAGAATTTCCAGGCACTACTGTGTGTGTGTGTGTGTGTGTGTGTGTGTGTGTGTGTGTGTGTGTGTGTGTGTGTGAGAGAGAGAGAGGGAACGATAGAAACAGTGTTTTGTCTTGTGTGTGTGTTTGGCCCATCCCATTGTTCCTCAGGCTTGAGGTTTTGCCAGGCAGTAACCCAACAAGGCTCTGACAGATCTAGGCTAACACTAATGGGGATAGGATGCATCATCCTCCTCATCATCACACACACACACACACACACACACACGCACCTCTAAAACTTCTGTGTGTCAGGATATAGAAATCAGGATTAACCCATGAAGACAATCATGAATTCAGTTACATCTGGTATTAGAGTATATTATTACTATATAGGCTACACACTAAGGGAGTTCCAGCACATGAGAGAGCATAAACCAACAAGAGAAACATAAACAGAAAACATGAATTAAAAATGTCTCCAATCTTCAATAACTGATGAAATGTGGGTCTACAGTTGAAGAGCATAACAGCTTTTTAAAAAAGTTGCTTGTATAATTCCCTCGATGAGCCAGCAGAGTTATGGAGGGATAATCGGTAACTGTTGTGTTGATTGTAAGGTTTTATTATTTTAAGTTTAAGAGGTTTTTTGTGTTCTTGAGTGAACCAATTGATGCAACTCCAGCTGATAAAAAAAAAACAAAATACACATTCCAGAAGTGGCGCTTTTATCCCATCAAGTGGTTAGTGGTGTCAGTAATGTCAGTTTATATAAGACCGCAGTGCACAGCATTGAGTAGTCCATGTGAATGGGGCAGCGTGGAAGCAAAGAGGCACTCTTCATCAGTGCTTTGCCTCAGTGAAATAAAGAATAGCTGGGATTTGAAACACTTCACAGTTCTTCACAGGAGCTGAATTTCTCACTGATAAAAGCAAAGAAATGCAGGGTGGGACTAAAGAAAGGGAGAGGGAATAAAGCAAATGACAAGGAAGAGAAACTGACTGACAAAAAACAAAGAGGGGAGGGGAGAAATAAATATGACAGAAACGAGCAGTAAAAGGAAAACCAGAGAGGAGCAGAAAGTGAAATGAAGCAACACAATGACAGAGAATGAGAGCTTAAGTAAGAAAAAAAAATCGTGATAACCCGAGAGAACTTTCATTTGTAAGAAACAACAAAAAGAATCACAAACTTCAAAGAACCCACTGACAGAAAGAATATGTCTCGTATCCCGAACTTTCAACATAACGACAAGATTGTCTATAAATTCACAGAGAGAAAGAAAGAGAGAGATGTGTATGAAACTGTCTGCTGGGTGAAGCAGTTGTAAAATATGCATGGCCATACTAGACACATATGAAGTTTAGCAAATATGTCTTGACTGTCTACCAGTGTCCATCAATCATATGCAGTACGCTGTAGTTAAATGACACCTGTGTAAAAACGTATGTGCGTCTTTGCACAAGGGCTCCAGTTTTAGTGATGCATCCGTGAGTTTGAAGGCTTGTCCGTCACCAAAATACTAGACAACAATTAGCATTTTTTCTAAAAATTGTACAAAATGTGCTGGGATTCATCCCTCCTTTACTAAAATGAAAATAAAATATAAATACAAACGGGTTTGGGTGTGACACTGTTGAATAAAAAAACCAGCACAGAATATAATGAGCATCCAAAGGAACGGTTACTATCATTTCACCAGCTGAAGCGCTCTGTGACTTTGGTACATTATGTGTTTTTGGGATAGAAGGACGTATTATTTTGTAAAATGTTTTTTGGACTAGATGATTATGAAAGTTATGCTTCATGAGAAGATTTTATTTGCCAAGCTTTGGAAAGAAGGCAGAATATTTTGTCTAATTTTGTAATGAAATTAAATGTTTGTTCACTGCAACTATATTTTGGTGTTTTGTAAACCCATGAGGGGTTGGGCACGTTGTGTGCAGGACACAATAATAAAATAAACATAAAAAGTAATGATCTTTTTAACAGCTTGTCCAATTGAAGCTCTCTACAGCTGCACGGTCATTGACGTTTGCTTGATGGCGAATAATATTGACAGTGAAAGACAGACATCACTTCCTTTCTTCCTTTTCTGCCTTACTGTACATCACAAACACACACATACAACACATAAGCACTCTTCTCTGTTTCTTCGCTTTCACTGCACATCCTGAACATTAATCATAAATGCAGAAATGAATCCCACCGTCTCTGCTGCTACACTATTAAGTTGCTATAAATACAAAAGCTTGATAAATGAGTGACTGCGAGTCTATCAATTTTTTTCGGTTTATCAACTTTTCGGCATGCTTGACTGCTTTGCTGCCTCTGTGTGTCTGTCTGTGCGTCAACCTACAGCAACTACAGTGTATGTGTGTAATTACTGTATGTCAGTTAGCTTACAATATACACATTCTGAGCTGCACATCTGCCATCTTACTGAGGGATGATCATTGGGGAGTGAGGAGGATTGTCTGTCACTGGGCATGGACGAACATGCAGCGACATAAAAAATAACATGGATGGAAAGGCATTGGGTAATATTAATAGGTACAAATAGGTAACTATGTGGAATAAATCGACATTTTATCATCACAAAAATATGCTTTTTATTAGTGAGATTACTTTTTTATATCTATATTTCATGTTTGCTTTGTTTTTTTGTGTACATAGTGAGCTAAGAACCACACATTTGTACTTCTGATCCCAAAGAAGTTAAAAAAGGAAGTTGGAAGTTCAATAAGTTTTAGAACATAAATCAAATTTGGGCACACTTAACTTATATATAAGAGTGTGTTTGCAGGATGCATATGTGTGTGTGCATGTGCACGTTCAGCTGCATAGCATGTCACTAAAAACAGAAACTCTGACAAAGGCAGCTGTGCTGTCAAAAAAAACCCCACACACAGGCTTTTAATGTCTCAATAGAGCTTCAGTGCTACAGGTGTGCTACTTCCTCTTTTATGTTGTGAGTGTTTCTGTCCATCTGTCTGTAGCTCATCAACACCAGTGAGGTTTGCCTACTTTGTAGTCACTTGATTCACTGTAGAGGAAGAGGAATGTGGGAGTTAAGAGATAAGCCAAAGGTGAAATAAGGCCATATGAGAAGGGTAATGGATAACAATCTGGCCTGTAAGCACTAAATTTAGTTTAATTAAAAGTCTGCTACTCATTATGGCGCAAAATGCCATATATCATACATTTAATATGTTCTCTAATTACTTTTTTTTTTTTTTTTTTTTTAAAAAGGAGCAAATGGAATAACAAGGCAATTACAGTATGGTGAATACTGACCCCCAAAAATGCTACTGACACAATCCATTACACTCAGCATTTCTCACACGCGTGATGCTGGGTATTCCCTTAGCTAGTTACTGTAGCAGGCAGGTAGGCAGGCTGTGTGTGTGTGTGTGTGTGTGTGTGTGTGTGTAATAAGACTTCATCCACATACCTGACATTAAACCACTGTGGTGCTTTTCAAACTTAATTGGACTGTTATATGTTATTTTGTTTCATTAATTAATTACTGTGAAGGTTTATCTAACAAAACATACATACTTTGCAATCACTGTAAGTAAAAAGCTAACGTGAAGCTGTAGACGAACTACACCATGTCACATGACTACTACAATGTGAAATGGCAACTACCCTACAACCTACCCTACAATTGATAAATCTAAAAGTTGGAAAGTTTGAGCTAGAATAGTTTGCTACAGTGTGAGTATAAACACAACTCGAAGCTGTAAAGGTGGACCAGTGAGAAGATGAGTTTCCATTTCAGTTCTGTAACATTTAATGTCCCTAATAAAGTCTCATTTAACAACTTGTTAGCAACCGTCTTCGTGAAACATAAAAAAGCTTCAACATTCACAAATGGGGTATTTACAGACATATTTTATGTTGTAAAATAAAATGTGAAAATCTCTTAAGTTTGCGTTAACCACAGACCTGATTTCAGGCATCTAACTGAAAACACATTAAAAAACCCCACTGACTTCAAGATGAGGAAGCTGGAAGTGCAAAAAAAAGCTAACGCATTTCTGTGTTTGAAGTTTAAAGTCAAACAAAACACTTTCAAAATCCTAATTATTAAAATTAATGGTTTGAGTGTCGTGTTCTTTTTAATGTTGTGTATTCATTTACATGCGTCATAAGGGTCTATCATTCTTGTGTTTTTATTTAATTGTTAATTAAGTGGAAAAATATAAATAACTCAATTAGCGTTTTCAGTGTACTGACAGTGTTTACACAGAAGTGTAATTTCCTTTTTCGGTTGAACCACTTTCCCTTAACCTTTCTTAATTGCATTATTAATTTTCTGATTTCCCACAATTCCTGGAATATTTTGCAACTTCCCCAAATACCATAATTGAAATCCTGGCCTTTACTGCCCACTCAACACTTTTGAAACTCCATTACTTTGTCATCTATGGAAGCTGTCGGCAGTAAAGAAAGGTGGATTTCCCCCATATGGTTAACAAAATGACTGATTTTGAAACCTGGAGTTGATTGTGGATTTTGTAACTGTGCAGCAGATATTTCAACATGATGTACCATCAGCTAAACTGTGTTACATATTGATTTGTATACGTATAAATAAATATACCATTAAAAATGCACTCTGATGTTCACTGAACAGATTTCTTTCTTTTTTTTTTTGATACAAGTCCACAAATTTCAACTTATATTGTGTCAGAATTATTCATCAAACACTGCAGCAAGTAACTCTGCACAAAACTGTAACACGCCTGTCAACAGAAACAAAAATAAATCAATAGCTTATAGATGTTTTGTAGCATGTTGAATCTTCCTAAGACCTTTTGAGCCTGAGCCAGTCTGAAAAACAGCCTGTACAAGCCACATATATATATATATATATATATATATATATATATATATATATATTTACTGTGCAGTGATGCTGAAAGGGTGGCGCAATGAACGGGTATCCACATCCACAACAGTGCCCTATAGCCATCACACAGTGACAAACACAGAACCTCAAAATGTCAGCCATTCACTAAAAGCCTGTCGACTACAACAAATAAGAGCTGTCAAACCCAAACACTAGAGACTGTCAGTCAGCGCCGGTATTTATAACGGAAATGAGCACAAGCAAATATGTGCACGCACATGCAGGCCCACGCGAACACACACACAGACACAATTTCAGTCTCCTAAATAGATTTTAAAATAAGAGAAGACTTTTCCAAATCTCTGTCAAAAGAAATGACATGATAGAAAACCCTTCCTGTAGAGTAAGGAGCCTCCCAAAGACATGTGCAGGATCCAAAATATCACTCAGTCTTTCTAATATCCTGATTAGAGAAAACACCTATGAATGCCTTAGCCCAGAGCATCCCATCACTCTGAATATTTCATCTATCTTAACCTTTTATTCCATTTATCAACGGCCCTTTTGATACTCACATATAAACTCTAAAAACCTTCGGGAGTTAACAATAGTGTGTATAGAGTGTATGCCGCTATGCCAGGGGAAACACTAGGAACAATCAAAAGGAAAACAAAGCGGGCAAAACAATAAACAAACAGGAGCTTTTACTTTGTTTTGTGTGGAGACAGGAGCGGGATCCAGGCCTGACAGGATGAATTCATGAAAACACACACACACACACACACACACACACACACACCCTCTAACCAGCCCACATACATGGGCATGTCTATCCGCAAGCATGCAAGTGTGGAGAGGCTCATACAAATGTGAGGGCAAGTGACACACACCCAGTCACAAAGATACAAATGTGTCCTTGGATGTGCATATACACTAACACACACACACACACACACACACACACACACACACACACACACACACAAAGAGGAGAGGTCTTTCTCTATCTACTTCTTCCTGTTGAAGTGATTCTGCCTCCGTGTCGCTTGCTCATCTTCCTCTTCCATCTCTCGCCGGCAAGATGCATCACCCTTTCTTTAACTTGGCAACTTCGCATCACAGCCACTGGCTCCCCTCGCATTAAGTGACGCCTTGTTATAAACAGCCCATCAGTGAGCTGTCCATCCGTAGCCTAGTTGTGGACTGACATTGATTAAGAGTCGGCTCTGTCTGCAGTCTCCCTGCTTCTTTCTGTATCCCCACATGAATATAGAGAACCAATTAGAGGAGGAACAGGGCATATGTCTACATGCTCGGTGAGGCTACACAACACACAAACAAACACCAAAACAGAGACAGAAGGCAGAAGGATCAAGGGATGGAGGATGGAAGATGGAGGAAGGAAGTGCAGAGTTTGAATATATCACTCACCTACTTAAAAAAAAGAAAACTCATTTGAGCAACACAATATTAACAGTAAAATCTCAAATCACAAATGGGAATACTACCTACTGGGCTAAATGAGTGCTGTAACAAAGGCCAATAAGTGTTGTGAATAAAACAGACATAACAAACTTGTAAAATAAACACGCACTACCTTATTCAAGTCATTAAACCCACTGGGACACAGTGTGCAGTCAAATTGTACAGCAAACTCTCATAACAATGATAAGTCTTGACATTTATGAGCAGCAGGAGAGAGCTACAAGGGCTAAACAAATAACATCCTCTGAGTTTGGCTGAATAGAATGACAGCTATTTTGCCTATTGGTTTTGTCTCACATGGATGAGGTCACCTGTGTCCTGTCTGTCCAGTTTGACCGGGTGTGTGTGTGTGTGCTTATTTGTTATATGTTTGTATATGTGTGCCATGAATTCACCTCCCCAATTAGAATCCACCACATCCTGTGTTGTGGTTGGAAACAATGGGAACATGGCTAGGCTTCCACCAGAGCATACTGCAATCCCACATCCGCCTCCTGAATCCTGACATGCTGTGAAGTAGGACACGCCACAACATGAACACGAGTGACACATATTGAAGATGCTGATCTACGTCTGAAGGATCCATTTATGTATTAATCACAGAGAGGAAAAAAGGGGCGACAGTGACAGGCAGAAAGACACAAGAAAAGCCCCTTTTAGACAGGGAAACTGGGACATTGCTGTGTTCATGTTTCTGTTAAAGTAATCCATTTTTGGCTCATACATAGGCCTCAGTTCTGTTCTGGCGTTCTATGTTTACTCAAGACTGTTACTAAGACGACTATAATATTTGCATGGTATGTAGGATGTGGCACACAAGACTAGGCAATACATGTAGTTTATAGCATGCAAAAGTTAAGAGATTGTTTATTACAACACGCCACTCATCTGTCAAGATGGAATTCTCTGTTATCAACACATTTCCAGCAATTATTACAAGTGCAAATGTGTAACCTGAGACATATTAATATTATTAAGGTGCGGTCACATGACGTTTCTGTTCTCCACACTTGGCTATGAAATAGGATGGTGGTGACATTTGTGATGGAGGTAATACATAAATACTCATCAGAGAGACTGCAAACTGTCAACAGTGTGTGTGAGTGATGCTACAGTCTGGTAGTGTGATAATTTATTAAAGATGGATAGATTCAAGATTCAAGAAACTTTATTTGTCTGTCACATAGTAACAGAAATTCCTCTTTGTCATTGCTCAATCAAAGGCAAAGTTAGATAAATGTAGCAAAAAACGAAATAGCAAATCTATGCTTGAAATCAACAGAAGTGAAAGGGAAAAAGAAGTGAATATTTGGTGAGCGGAAATGTCATGTGACCTGACCTTAAGGCTTCAAAAAATGTCAATGCACAACATTGTGAAAGTGTTACCAACATTGTTCATAGACTTTAGTGACGTGAGTTATTTTCCAATATAGCTGTATCCAACTTTAACTTAACTAGAGGTCCAATCAACCAGAATAACTGAAAACACCTGAGTGTGTGGGTGTGCAGGGCTTTTAACACTGATAAGAGCAACACTTTTCACTCAGTACTTCATTAGGCTGATAAAAAAGTACAATGGATCAAAGGTTCAAACATAATTTACAGACAACACAAATAATGTGCTTGACTTTCAATAGAGATTAAGTCAAACTTAATCAAAAACAATATGCAAAATACACTGAAACAACACACGCAAGAAATAAAAAAAAAATCAAACCAATAAAAAATAAATTAAAAAAATACTAAATACAAAACAAATAAAGTATGTGTATTTAATGAACACACAGTAAAATAAGAGGGGAACTAGTAGGAAACTCTTTCATAGGTGTAACTAATACCACTAATGACGGCCAGTGAGCCAGCGTGCACAATAAAAGGACCCAAGAACCTACATATTGTACATTTAATGCAGCCATTGTTAATGCTATTTGTTACACCTGTGCATTTTCTTCTATGACATGCCCTAATATCTGCAGTAAAAATGAGAAATTTATATATTATATTACATGTATGAAAGGGGCTAGCTAGCTATCTAGAGAGACAGACAGGCAGCGACAGTGGTGCTGAGTGTGAGAGAACAGAGTGGTCTCGGCTGGGGGTCATTTGTCAGGTCATTTGGTTTCCCAGTTAATGAAATAAAAGAATAATAAAGAATCTCTCTGTACTGTCCAACACAGAGAGTGGTTGTTTCGGTGCAGATTGTCCTCTTTCACCCACCACTTCCCACCGTACGCGCACACAAATACACCCACACACACATACGAGCGCTCTTTTTCTCTCGTCCACACTCACACAAACACACACACACAGACACAGCTGACTGTCACTAGGTGGGCATGGGTGGGATTTTCACACGCCTCGTTCCCCAGAGCCCATTCAGTACAGTACGCAGCATGGCAGCAGGACATACACACAAAGCCAGGGATTGTCTGCACCCAGTGGGCCACTCAGTGAACTAGAGTGACAGAAACACACAGAGGCACGGATGCAGATACATGCACAGGCTGCGTACAGGCATGCCTGAACACACACACACATATATATATATACACACACACACACACACACACTAACTGCATTCAGGCCTTTTTTTTTCTAAGAAGCAGAGACCTACAGAGCTAACCTTTTGTCTTGTTGAGGCCCACAATGTGAACAAACACATGGATGGACAAAGTCGCTATCTGATTAACTAACTCCTTAACTAGACTTACACTGACTTACAGTAATTAACTCACAACCTCAATCTTGGGTAAGCTAAATAAATAAATGCAGACACATTTTGTTTGAAGCTAAAATAAATCTGTTGCAAACGGGACCATTACTGGTCTCTTGTAGATATTACTTTCATCGACCTGCACTCAAGCTTTTGATAAGTTAAATGCAGTTTGACTCGTTGAGCTGTTCCACTTTGATGGCCCTCCTGCAATGTCATAAAGGGATTTTTGTGGCATTTTTGAGCCGTTAATTCATAAAGAGTAGCCGAGGCCACTCAGGGGACTTAACAGAAAGTAACATTTGAAAGCCACTTACTGTTTCCCTAATAACAAATTCTGCCCTGCTTATTTTATTAACCATGGCAATAATAAAAAAACTCTCTCTCTCTCTTTCTCATTTCTTAAACATGAATTGTTTCTTTGAGGACCAAGAACAATGTGCTAAAAGGAATGTAGACAATGGATAAATAGCCAGAGCGGCAAAGGAGTTACAATTTGTCATTAGTTATTCTACTTGTTTTTCTTACTTTTGATACAGTTTGATTTGTGTAGCATAATGAAGGACGAGGCTACTTGTTTTTTAATCCCTTTTTTAACATTCAAGGTCTCAGTCTGTCTCCTTGTCTTCCTCTTTTTCACTCAAGTCCTCTGCCAACCCTACTAAACACTAGTACTTCAGTCTTGTAACACTTAGCTTTTACCAAGTATGTTCTCTTTTATCCTCACTATGCGTGTAGGTGCACAGCGATGCCGCCAACTAAAAACTAACATCCAGTAAAGATTGAGGACAGCCGTTGGCCTTTGAAGGTTGGGTAAAAGTGTGGAAAACAGTATTGGACAATAACCTAAATGACAGTGAATACAAATCCAAAAATATATATTATACACATGAGTGACAAGAGAATATATTGTAAAAATGAATTTGGAGATGCATAAAAATATAGTCTAGCTACCATTAGTTAGTTACATTATCTCTAATACCACGAAGAAAGATCAATATTAGTCTAGTAAACATACACATATGCTATATCCCAAACCTTTCCCCTCTTTACTCATTCACTACTGCCTATATAATAGACAACCAATGCTTTACCTGATAGTGAGCAGCTAGCAGTACTCTCCATGGTATATACACTACTTCCTGCTAACAATCCCACAATGCCATGTGTTGTATTTTATAGATGTGAAAATTGTTGTTACACAATTGGACAGCTGACAGTGATGATGGCTAGTAAGTGTCTTGAAATCTCAATTTGCTGGAGGAGTGACTATTATAGAAGAGAGTAGTGAATGAGTGAATGAGGGAGTGATTGCGGACACAGCCACATGCTCTCAATTTAGACCGTCAAATAAAATGGCAGAAGGTAAATATAGTGCACTATATATTGTAGTGATTTACACTGACACAAGAGCAGAAAGCCCAACAGTAACAGTTATTACACTGTTAATACACAAGCTTTTACATTTTTCCAGTTTTTTTGATGACATTTTTGGAAAGTTGATACTTTAACTTTATGTTTATTATTGAGGTTGAGTGTACATTAGCCTCAGATAAATAACACTGACGTGATTACATCCTGATGGCTAGCTTGGTTAAAAATACAATTAAAAAGAAAAGTTCTCTTAAATCACAAAACACTAATAGAGAAGAGTACATACAGATGCTCCAAAGAGGGCTTTTGGTTAGTAGATAAAGGATGTCTGGTGGTGGCGGTACATGGATTCATTTAATGCTATTTAGTGTTAAAGATGATGACTGAAGTAATAAGTTTGATAAAATACTACTGGAGAAAAAGTTTGACATAAGTTAAAATAATTGTTCTTTGTGTTAATATCAAAGTTACAAAACACAAATTAACTCTAGCTAATCCTTTAAAAAAATACTGAACTTGGGAAGACAGCACTCAAATACTTTACACCATTTATATGAACTGAAAAACAGATGATTTTAAAAAATTGAGTTTCTCATCTGACTGCCCAATTTTAAAGTTTAAATGGTTTGTTATTTGTTTTTGATGCTGAATATGCTATTGATTGTCTGGCTATGTTGTTGTACATGTCTTTGTCCTTTTGTTATTTCTGGCTAGACTTGTTTGCAAAATATCCCTCAAATAACTTTAAGCAATTCTTTAAATGAGTCAAAGCTGTAGCATGAGGGTGTAAAAGTTCAATGTGGGTTTGACACCAAGATAAATACAAGCTTAAAGACTCATTTGTTGGTTAGAGATAAGGCTACGGCTTTCCATTTTCCATACTAAACAAACCACCAAAGTCAGAAGGAAAAATACAAGCCTTTAAATACGTTGTTATTTAGGGTGAGTGTCAGGATACAATTTGGAATAAATCTGGCTCACACCTTGCAGGATGCGTGCATTCGTGATGCTTTGAAGGCAGCATGGTAACATCTGAGCTCCTCAGTGGCCTCTGTAAGGTAACTGACAACGACTGTGATTACCGCACCACCAAAGCCTAGTAGCCCTAACCTAAATGGAAAAACAATTCTGTGCAAGCATGGATCTGAAAAACGTGCACATACACATCCACGCACACAATCAAATTTCATGAGCTGAAAGCCACTGGAGTGCTTTTTGTGATTCCAGTGATACTTCTGAACTTCTATGACAAATGTTCTATGGCCGATTCCCCTCATCCCCCTCGGTACCCTGGTCTCTCCAACTTCTCTCTAGTGAGGTAGAGCCACATTATTATTCAACCACAAGGGAATCTTACCCCTCCCTTCCCTTCTCCTTCCTGGGGGAAATATGACAGCTCCTCAACCACTCTATCCTCCTCTCTCCATACTGTGGTCAGTGTTGAATAAAAACAGAGCCTGGTTCTGATCACTTCTCTAGTCGGCACGGCTGCAATGCGTCATCTGCCATATGGTGCGGTTGCTGGTTTCTTCGTGGCCCTGCTGTGTTATAAACCTAAACCAATATAGGAGGATAAGTAAGTGCTTCTCTTATACATTTTACGCACTGCCATTGCCTTATGTCAATAAGTATTTCTGCTGCCTGAAGATTATCACAGAAAACATTCATTCAAGCTTTAATTTTACGTTAAGGAGGATGTATCCTGCACATTTTCAGGTCTATATTTATATTCTGGGCTCTACTGGTATGTATATTCTGGGCTCTACTGTCCCTTTATTTATCTTATACTGGTCCTTTATGCAGCCCTGCAATTCAGCCTTTGTCTAAAAAGACAGGCCATTTGAGCTCCTGCTATTTGAGGTCCCCTCCCAAAGAACTCACTCTGTGCAGTTGGCAGCTCAGGAGGCTATGTAAATAAACAGTAGTAGTGCAGTAAGGTCTCAATTATTTTTCCTGTTCTTTACACAAAAAGTAAACTTCTCAAATACACCCGTACATGTTCTGGTCCTCATCCCATCTGAAATATGAACAACCCATGGAACAACTGTAGCAACAAAGGCTACCAACGAACAGCCGTATGTAGGCATCTGCAAAACAATCATCAGTCATCATCAGAAACAAAACATATAGTCTGTGTGTTAAAAGCATACTTTGTAAGCTTATTTTGGCCTAGTTGGTAATGCTATATATATATAGCATATTCTGCTCTTTATATTGCAAAACATTCAAATCCTGTGCCTGACACATACAATATTTTGACAAAATTCACCTTTTGAAGCCCAGTGCATAATGCATGACTGATAACCATTCATAATAAAAGGTAAATACATGCAGAAGTCTTTTTGGATTTCTGATTAAACCTCCCCATATGGGGTAGAGGAAGGAACTGCAAGCCACTGAGCTTTGCCGACATCAAACCAGTCCCCAACCACCTCAGCTTGACAATCTAAAGACAAACTGGTGCGATTCATTACTTTTTCATTGATGTATGAACTTGAAAACTTGTAACAAAAGCCTCCAGAGAGTCTTTAAATCCAAGCACACCCTTAAAGACTCATCAGAGACAAGGCTCAGGCATCTTTTCATCATCTTAAGAGGAATCCTGAGATTTCAACCCATGTAGTGAATGTGTGTAATGTGAGCTTCAGAGTGTAAGATTTTTTATTTTTTTTGATAGTCTCCCACCTTCCTCTAAACCTCCCACTCTTATTTCACATACTTAAACTTATTCTCACTTGTTTCTTTCAAAAAAAAATCACACCTTTTTACGCTCACTTCAGTGTCACATCTTTCACATCTTCATGCTGTTTTATTACTGTGGTGCGCATAACTATGGACAAAAGTTGAGCATCGGTACAGTAAGTTGCTCCAGATAATGAAGTCGTCTCAATGCCAGCCTAATATAAATGCAATGTCCTGGGAATACTTCAGCATCAAGTAGTGTCTGTGTACAGTAAGGTAAGGAAGATCCTGTTCACATCTGACCTCCTTTCTAATATTTATATAACAAAATGACTCACAAATGAATAGTACACAACACTAAATACTGGAAGAGCAAGGAAGACAATGGGAAAAGAAGGAGAAGATGGGAGCGCTAATCAAGAGAAGAGAACAAAGAGAGAAGCCTAACGATGAGCAATTTCATTTCAAAAGTGAAGCAAGCACAAGACATTAATCCATTTCATAGTCACCCACCACACCGCCCTTCATATATGGTCTGTGGGAGTGGCAGGGGCTGGGCTGGCCTAGATACATGTAAAATGAATAAAGTCATAATATCCTTTGATATGAGTCTTTGAAACGTGTTCAGCTCCAAGCAGCATCTGTTTCTACTTTTAATCTGGTATGGGTGTTTCTCTAAATGCAGCCAAGTATTATCGTCATCAGCAGGCGTTATGGATAGGAGGATGTAACATGATTAATGGCATGCACTAATTTGGCAGAAAATAAAGTCAATAATCCCTGTTAATTCAATTTTTCTCAGCATACATATCTAACTCGGTCAGATTAGGAGGATGTACTGTACACATAAAGCAGCACCTGCGTTAGAAAATATAACATAAACGGAATAAATGTAATTAATAATAATAAAACAGCTGTATATCTGCTGTAAGAATGGGTTTGACAATTTGGCTCATACTATGCTCTCTATCTCCAACAATCTGTCCTATGTGGCCTATTTAGCTCAACCAACATCCAGCATCTGAAAACGACCAGACCTCAAAGTGTGTGAAGCTTCTCCCCATGCTCGTCATTACCATGTTTGTTTATCTACTGCTCGCTCCCTCAGAGGAACACCCAGCCTTGTTAAGGAGGGAGAAGAAAGCTTTAAAAGTGGAAATAAGGCATACATTTCAGTCCGGTCCCAGGACGATACAGGGTACCAAACTATTTCCATAATGGTATCTTAACGGGAGCTAGCCAACAGAGCGAGGGGCACGTCGCCCTCATTAAAGCACTCGCTCAGGAACAGATTAGTGCTTCATTAACATACAGAGAGAAGCAGGGGAAATTACCACTCTCCATTTCACAGTCTGAAAGGCAGGCAAAGACCAGAGTAGAGATAAGTGGTGGGGAAAAGATGGACTTAATTTCAGGAAAAAAAAGAAAAATAAATCGATATAGGGTATAAAATGTACTATTAAGGCATCCTGAATCTCTGACCATGAATGTCTCTTTCTATGAACCCATATGTATTTCATTCTCTGTCAATATATCTTTTAGTTCCTTTGTTTTCTCACTGCTGTCCCTCTTCTACATTCACACAGCACTCCGTTTCTCAAAAAAAGCCAGGCTGGGCTTCATTATATTAGTTAGAGTATGAGACTGGCCTGTACTGGCCTTTTTTTTTTCTAATACCATAAGTCCCTGTACCACCCGCATCAGAAAAGCCAGATTTCCCACCTCCTAATTAGCCTGATGCTGAAGGGGAAAGAGACCCAGCAGGTCAGCGGAGAACAATCTGAATCTGGTTTTTTAAAGAAGTCAACCTACTGGCAGGGCAGGTCATACTAAAATCATTTACTCAAATGTTTATTTTTAATAACCTCTAGGATGAAATGCACGTATGAATGTGATTTGATGTTCATTTAAAAACAAGTACATCCTCTTCGTGTACATCCATTTTGATGCTAATGTCAAATTTTAAGAAAAGCGAAAATATTAATTAGTGTTTGCAGCAGTGACTTAGTTACCACCAAAGTGGTCAGACAAAGCTGCTGAGAAATCTGTGATTAAGGAATCTCAAGCTAATTCTCTGAAAGCGTGTGGATATTGCATGCAACAGTAATTCCTGTAGTATTAACCTGCCCTTCACCTCCACATGTCTTAATCTTTAAGTCATGGATTCCACTTAAGTGCTTTTAACCTTTAGATTTATTGGGCCTAATTAGTGAAACTATCTGTCATTAGAAGGCAAAAATGTCCTGACCCTCACTGGAAAAACAATTTTTTTTTTTTTTATTTCTAATTATGAAAGCTACCTACAATAGCACATTTGTATAAGAAATATCTGAACTTTTTTAACCTCCAACTCCGTCTAGTGACTTCTATAAATTTCTGTCTCCTTATCGTTTTTGAAACAAAGAAAAACATTTTAACCTTTCGAAGATATCTAATTACAGAGACTGCCGGCCACCACACTCTGCCCCGCTAATAACACAGAAGACTTGAACATGTCCAGCATCTTATCCGGTCTAGCCTTAATGATCCTAATGCAGTCTAAAACAAGAACTCTAACTATTACTTACTATAATTATTAGTGAAATGATCACTGGAATCTGAAACACAAAAGAAAACCATAGAGCACCTATACATTGACTTTAATTCTGCATCCGCTGCGGTTATCAAATCATATAGTATCCAACCTAGTCATATTATACATTATCCATTTTTTTCCTCTGTCTTAACTATATGCCACTGACACCCTGTCTTTTTCTTTCCTGGGCTCCCGGGGGGAAGCTGATTATCTAAAGGTTGGCAGGTTTATTAAAGCCTACGGTCTGAGCTGACTTTGGCCAGGAGGCACTCACACTGAACAATGTGCTTTAGGCTAATGAGCTGTGCTTCATTCTAAAAAAGAAAGAATATGTGTCAAACCTCTGAGCTCAAGCTCACTAAAGCCACATTAACCTTACAGGAGAGTCATATTACACTGAACAATGTCAATTTTGCCTACAGGAATCTATACTTTGACATAGGTTTTACTTTAACCTAAACTAAACCAAAAGGTGAAACTTGAGCAAAAAGGGAAGTTTGCAGCTTAACTGAAATGAAGTTAGCGGTGGCCAATCACAGTGACATGGTTGTTGTTCACGTGTCCCTGGTTTGATTCCTGCAGGGGACCCTTCTTGCATGTCATGTCCATCTATCTCTCCCCTTGTTTCCTGTCTGCCTCATCACTATCTAATGTCCAATGAAGGCAACAATGCCAAGAAAAAAAAATCTAAAAGAAAAGAAACATCTCCAAAGAATGATAACAGCAATCAGGAAGAGAGTAGTTCTGTGTAATACAGAGGCCACAGCTTTGCTACCTTTTTGTGCTACATAACTTCAGTTGAAAAATTATCAATATAGTACAAAGTCAGGAGTTTGTGATATATAGCACAACGAGGTAGTGAAAACAGAATTGTGTTCCCACGCATTGCAGAGTGGCATTTGTCTTACACAGAACCACTCTCCAGAGACTGAAAATGTTATTAGTCTTTGGAGACGTTTCTAAACAAATTGCCGTAATGGCAATCTTTGTGGTGAAGGAACGTGTCACTCAGCGCAGCGCTGTAGCTCGTTGCTTGTTTTTAATAGTTTTAGGACAAACACCGAGGTCTAGTGCACAGGGGAATACTATTTATGAGGCTTTGGATGCACACAGAATACCTGTAAATAGGATCAGTCCATTGTTGGTTTTGCTCTGCAAATTAGATCTGTTGACTGTAAGAAAAATAAATCAAATAAAAAGAAAATTGCCAGTCTTATCTTTTAAATCTGTATGCTGAACGTCGACATACTCCAACATGACTTGTCACTATCAAGTTTCCTCTAAGTGCGCTTTATCATCATCTTTAGGAACTACCATTTACAATGACTATTAGAAAAACATTTCTCCACTGCAAATGTGATTTAAAAAAAGCCTAATTTCCCTCACAAAGCTCATAATTTGCATTATTATTTTTATTTTCATCCAATTTTCACCTATTCTTTGAATTTTGATTTTGGTGTTTAAAACAAAATGAACGTGCCTCACTGTCTTGCCCTTTGGTATTATGAATAATTTGTTAAAATGTTGTAAACTTACCAGCTACAACCCACTAAAAGACTAAACAGTAACTTACAGTGCTAAAATTTAAATTTATATTATAATATTTCTTTTACTATAATTTGTAACATTTTCTACTCACACTTGAATGGATGAATTAACATTAATACATTCTTGCACAGTTCTCCAGTGCTCTTCTTCCTAAAACTGTCAGTATGGCTACAGATAGGAATAAATAATAAATGAGCCATGAACACAGGACCATTGCTGGTAGGGAGAACATTGGATTTCAGTATAATGAACTTAACCTGTGCTGTGATGTTCAATCGCATGAGAAACAATGACCTCTTATTAGTCTAGAGTATATCTTAGGTGTTAGAGCCAGCCGCAGACCTGTAAACTGAGGTGAGAGCAAGAAATCACACTGACTTGTAATGTCCTTCACTAACGTGATGTGTAACATTAACATTAAAAATAGTTTGACATTTTGGAAAATATGCGTTCTGTTTGTGTACATATTAAAATAACTAACTTACTTTACCTTTGAACAGAACCAGGTAAGCTGCTGTTGCTTCTAGTCTTTATGCTAACCTAAAATAATCACTGCCTAGCTACAGCTTTCATTCTTATGTCAGCATGATTTCAACAATTTCACCTAGGCTTACTGTATGAGTAAACATAATTTTCATCATTCTGACCAAGTCAAAATAGATTGAAATAGCAATATGCAGGCATAATATCTGGATGCATTCCTAAAATAAAGTCCATCCCTGCAAAATAACATCACAGACCTAACTCATCCCAATGCAGTAGCCTAGATTCTTTTTCTCCTTTCAACATCTCACGGAAGAAAAAAAAACAGATATGAAAGCTTTGATTGTACTTTATCCTTGAAGTGTGAAAAAGTAAACGAAGGAGAAGAAAAAACTGTGAAAAGAAGCTTCAGGTGTCATCCAGATTCCACAGCTATCTTTTAGTCTTTCATGACCAAATCAAAACAAACCCAGTGTCTCTCCTCTTCATTGTCAACCCCTTTACTGCCTCTCCCTCTGCCCCGGCTCCTCCATCCATCCATCAACCCATGTTTTTCTAACCTGAAAGCATGCACACGCTCTTGCACAGATACATAAACACACCACTATTGGCCTAACCATCTCATGCTACATCCACATCCGTACACAAATACTACACACGCCTGCGTGCTCGCACATGCACGTACAACACACACCAACAGGCACACATCACCCCGCGAGCCCCTTTAACCCCTCCTATCTTCACACTCTAGGTCATGATAACCTCCCAGATGCAAGAGAGAGAGAAAAAGCGTATCCTCTACCATGCCTCCTGAAACGCTAGAGTTGTTTTTTAGCCACGCTTTCACAATCTTAGCTCAAATATGATTGTGACTCATCATCTTGCAAACTTTAGAAAAGTCTGTCAAAGGTTTTTTGATGCTTCACGTCGAGGTTGCACGCTGTCACTCTCAAAAGTGGATGACTTTAGTCGACTTTAATGCAATTCCAAATTTATACTTTACCACTTTACCTGTGGGATATGGTAAGGTGCCATTTAACTTTAAAACTCTCAGTGGTGCCGGTGTTAATAATATACTATATCCAATGTTACAGGCATGTGAACCTCATCTAATGCTACAGACATCTTATTTGGGATATTTCAGATATCTGTGTGAGTTTCAAAACTGCATGGGCAACACAGTGACTAGCAGGACTAAAACATGCCTTTCAGATAGAATTAACTTAAGTTAAAGTTTCAAAACCATTGGTGGCAAAGATGAACTCTCAAAACGGTGCTTATGCATGTGTGTATGTGGGGAACTGTCTTTCTTTGAGGGCTTCTCCCATCCCTGCTGTGACTAAAAGGATTGTGGGGATTTTTAACGTAATGGCAGAGAGAAAACTGCCTCACTGGAAGCAAAAGGATTTTTTTTGTTTTTGTTTTTTTTACATTCTCAATATCCCTACCCCACCTTCCTCCCTTATTCTTCTTCTCCTTCCTCCTCCTCCTACTCTATCTCTTTATTCTGCCCTCCACACCAATGTGTCTTTTTAGAGGCTTCAGAGTTTGGGCGTCTTATCGAGGCTTCCCAGGTCTACGGGCGATGAGGAGAAGCTACTGTCAACCCCACTCTCTGCTATCAGCCCTGTGGCAGTCACAATGAGGCTGACATACATACAAGCAAGCACATTCACACAGATACACATGGAAATAAATGCACAGCGCTTTCCTACGGGGCATCAGCCGAAAGAAAATTGTGCTTAATGGACATAATTATAAAATGCTTTATGAAAACTGTCAAGAGGAACCAGACCAGTAAATAGAGACTGGGTGAGGCTCCTGACAGCTTATTCAAATAAGATGCTGAACACATCTAAATCCTATACAGTCAGTGAAAGGAAATGCATATAAAGTGCATTATTGCCAATGTAATTTTAAGGAATAAAAAAAATTATAATAGCTTTTCTCTGTTACAGAAACAATAATAATATTTCTATCTATCAAAAACTGTTTCAAGACCGTAAATCAGCTATTTGTGTCCTTATTCCTGACTACTTAGGACCACTTATTGTTGTAGTGCGGTTACCTAGACTGTGCAGTGAGTCATGTCATCAGACAAAAAAACTATGTCGGAAAAACATTCCTGCAAATCATATTTACGTAAGAGTTGTGACAGATACTAAGAGACAGAGAGAGACGACTAATCGAGAGAGAGAGAGAGAAATGACATGAAAAGACATGCAGGATGTTTAGCTCTTTGTCCATTGTTCTCTCAGCCTCTGCAGACGTGATTAACAACCCAGCAATCTAAACCACCTGCATTGTTGTTGTTTTTTATCAGTGACCCAGTGAATCACATGCACACATGCTGAAACAACTTATTACGCTCTTTGAGGTGAAAAATATTTCGATGCCATCCTGTTGCAATATGCAACACCACATACAAGTTAGTATGTTTGTATTTGTGCGTCTGCAGATGGTGTGTGAGTTGGAAGGAGGGAGAGGTGGGTGTGCTGCAGCATGACGGAGAAAAACATCTCTGCATATTAAAATGACTACATCCGAATGAGTTTCGGTTAGCAGAGGGCATCTGTAAATGCACGCACTTGCCAGAAAGATCAGCCAGGATCATCTATCTATATCTTACTGACATCAGAGTTCCCCGGTTGAGAGAGTTTGTCAACAACATTTGTTAATATAAATTCATTTAAGTTAACATTTATAAGATGTGTGACATAATTGGAGACTCCATGATACTTTATGTAATGTTAGATATGTTACACTTCCCCCTTCGGGAAATTTGTCCTCTTCATTTGACCTACCCTTACTAATTAGAAGCAGCAAGCATTCACAGCACAGCACCCAGTGACCAAATTCAGATTCTTAGTCAAAGACAGCAGCAGATATACCCAAAATCTAACATCTTGGTGTGGAAGGAAATGCACCCTTTTTCAAAAACCTCTTGAATTTTCTCTACAGGCATATTTTACAGTTTACAGATTCTGTTCAAACTGGCAATATGTAATACCAGAGACTTTATATCTTTGAGATTACTTTTCTAACAAAAATTGGAAAAAAATACTCTCTGTATACACAACGAGAAAAATATTGGCTTGGTGAGTTGGAGCATATGACATTTACCTCTGTTAACCTTTATTTTCGGTGGATTTTCTCCCACAGCTGTAGGCAAATCCCCACTGTTTTAAACTGAGTATAGTCCAGTTGTCCTGACACAATAGGAAGACAACAGGACACAACAGGAAACCACCTGCATTATGCATTTACCTAATAAAGTCTATTAGGATGTTTATGTGACGCTGTTTGCAAAAGTCCTGATATCATACCAGCAGAAACCTGTGTTTATATGATGTTTGAGTAAAGTGGGAACATCAATGTGTGTGTTTCTGCTTTGGCTTTTGCACACGTGTATGAAGGGGCCAAAGCCTCTTAAACATCGAGGCAGAGGACGCCTACATAAACAAGTGGGTTCTGACACTTGTACTAGACTTAGAACAATGTGGATTATTCCTCTACACCCACCACCGCTGGCATGTTCTGGCCTATCTGACAAGCTGTCATCTTCAGCATTGTTCCCTCTGTGCTATTGCATAGTGACAAATAGTATGAACAAAACTGTTTGTGTAGGAGAAAAGCACAGATTTAAGACAAAATGTCATACAGCAGTACATAATCTCTGCCAATGGCAATCGTTTGAAGAGCCAAGCTAGAGCCATTTGTATTGAACATACCTGATATTACAATATCAAATATAAAGATAGAAGCTTCATTGGCACTTAAATGGTAGTCTTTTTACCAGTCACATCAAATGCACAATGCTAATGTTCAGTGCCAACTACCCTTCCTAAAACAATAAGGTGGTTGTCTTCAATGTGACAGTGGCTCTCAACAACACATTATTCAAACTGAAAATGAATACAACCTTCAAGCTGTTGAACAACTACCAAGTCACAGCTGGGAGCAACTTGGAAGCTTTTTAAAGTTGGTTTAAAATGTGGGAAGATATTCAATTCACCAGTGGGAATTATGGATTATGGGGCTACAGCTGTGTGTATGTGCTGTATGTGTGTGTGTACATAATACTTGTACGACATGAGAGTGCATGTGTGCGTATACTTGTGTGTAGCATCATTAGAGGAAGGTCAGTGTGCCACTACCAACACTACTTCATACATAATGTAAAACGATACAGGAATTAGACTTTGTAATTATACCTCTCCATGGCGCTATGGGTGTAGTTTGCATGCATGTATGTGTGTGCATTATGTGCTTGTGTGTCTATGTGTGTGTGTTTCTGTAATCTCTAATTAGCTCCAAGAGAATAACAGTGGCTATTAAAGTGTTGCATTAGTTAGAGCTGGGAATGAAGAAGGCAGCACAGGGCTCAAACTGCCTCAGTTCATTTGAATTTTAGTGTGATTTTGTGTGAGTGAGCAAGTTTGTGTGTGTGTGTGTGTGTGTGACTGTGTGCATGAAAAATGGAGCAACTAACACAAGGAATGTGTGACAGAAAGAGAGAAAAAGGGGGCAGAAAAGAAAAAAAGAGAGAACACTTGGAAATATGCATGCTTACAGGCTTTTAGTGTATTTGTATGAATGTGCACGAGTGAATGGCTCATGTTTATAAAGTGTGCCTGGCAGTGAGCGTATGCGAATGTTGCACTTGTTAACATATTTATCCCTGTCAGGTCAGCCACATTTCACAGTACCACTTCCAATATAGCGGCCACGACTTAGCTTCAAACAGCACATGGTATTTGGCTGCTACTCTAATGACATTTAGCACTGACCAATAGGGACTGCATGTCACCCCAATTAGAGGAAGCATCCCCCTGTATGGCAAGCTGCAAGACAAAACCTCGACTCCTCCCTGCAAATTAGGGGGATGAATTATTGAAAAGGGCAGAGCTGAACACCTTGATGAGGTTGGCACATTCGGATGGCTGAATGGTCGAACGGACACAGCTTGAGGAAAGAGGAAAAAGGCCACTGCTATCTCAGCAGCTCAGAGCGTAGCTGGTTGGACGGCTTTGTCTAGAAGCTGGGCCTTATCATGCAACCTACTGGGATTTTTATCTTGTTCACACCTGAAGTGACTTACATGACAGAGGTTCACATAGTGCAAGTTAACATCAAGATTTCATGTTCATACTAGTCATGTATCAGATGCAATGCTTGTGAATACATTTAAATAAAACACTATCATGGTACAAAGATAGATGATGCATCCTCAGCCATCTGTGGAGGTTTTTGGTGCCACAGTATACTAGCATGTACTATAAACTTGTGTTTTTTTTAAAACAGGTCTAGTTGTTAATGGACAAGATGCGATGTAAATCAGGTCAGACAGCAAACTGTAAGAAAGAACTGAGTGATCAAAACCTGAAGTTAGCTGTGAGGACAAGAAGAACGTTTAATACCAGACTGAACGCAGCTTAGCTCACAGTTAAAACTCTGCTTTGCCTTCTGTTATTTCCCCACGTTGAAAGACTTCCCTGTGGGTGCTCACAATTCTCCACATCTACAGGATCGGTACCTATGATTCAGAGTAGTAACTGCTGCAGGCAGACAACTACCTTCAGTGGACGTCAGTAACATTTGCCCTATTTAAATATAATAGCAAATTATAATAGTTAAAAAGACCACTGATAGCTCAGCTGCTTAGCAAAGATAAAAGACACATTTGTATCTGAGTCTTAGCTGATTACACATCAACAACTATGTAAATGTGAAAAATAATTCTCAGTGAATCTGCTCAGGTGTCTTTTGTTTCATATTTATTGTCACCGTCACTTTTGTGACACTTGGATGCATTCAGGCAAACAATGGGCTTCACTCAAGTATTTTCATACAAATTATAATGAATCAGTAGATAGATGGATGTTATTACTGGTTAATGATGATAGAGATCATAATATGAAATGAAAGGCCTGAAATGCAGTGTCACTGCACATAAGCTGAAACAGGCTTTTGATATTTTGAAATGTGGCCGCAGAGGGCAAAAAACATCAATATCTTCAAGAAAACACTGGCTGTGCTGTTGTATTGGAAAAACAATGATGACGGCATAAGCAATAAATGGCATATATGAATGCTGAATATATTTCTTTGTTGTCAGTAGCAGACACATGGAAAACAAAAACACAATATTAAACTGTTCTTGAATGTCTTTCTTGATTTTTTTTTGTTTTCTTACACTGCCACGCCACCATTGGGACATTTACTTACTCAACTCAACCCAGCTGATTGAAACCTAATTTGCATTTTACTTTTTGTCACATATCAAAAGGTTGCTTACGACTTGCCTGACAACTGAATGGAGACATAACGACAGAGTCGCCCAGAAAATTAAACTTCTCATTGTTGTTGTAGTTCCCGAATGTGTGCATAAACCTCTTTCATGTGCAAGTGTGTGTTTGAGAAAGAAAGCTGCAGAATAGTGACGATTGAAGCTGCTGATGACAGAACACTGTGTGCACTGGGTTCTTTTTTCTGTTGTGCTCCCCAGGACCCTGACCCAACTAATTGGTTTTCAGTGTTTAAAAGGCCAAATCATCAAAGACACAACTGTCAGTTTAACTGTTTTCACTTTTAGATTCAGCTCTCTTTGTTATTTATGACTGACAAAATAAACTTTCTGAAATACACAATCAAATACACAAGCAAGTGCTCAGATACAGTAGACTCATTCTGCAGAGGAACACTCTCAGGTGCTCATGTATGCCCATGTTTCCTTTGTGCATGCATACATACACACATGCACACATACATAGTTGTAAAGTCGTATTCAAAGAGAAGCAAGTCAGCCAGCACACCCTGACACAGCAAAGAGAATATATGACCAAAGGGGGCTGTATCAGTGTATTTTTGGATGTGTGTGTTTGAGGAAGAGAAAGTGAGATGGACAATGTGTGTTTGCGCGTGTTTGAGAAAGTACAAGAGCGATGGATAGATTTTATGTGTGTGTGTGTGCGTATGTGTTTTCAAAGTATTCATATCTTGCCTCTGCAATAGACACTGCTGAACTGTTCTGACAGAGCACAAGTACAAACACTGACACAAGTTCTGTGGGAATTTTTTTGCTCCAAACAATACAGAAAAGGGCTCATGCTAGTGATCAAAGTTGTAGAATAACCCAAGGAAACATGCACTGCATAATTGTAGCTATTAAAAATAGGCTCATAAATTCTTGCTTAACTTTGTTGCACAAGAAAATAAATGTCAAACACATAATGGATTTGGAGGCTTAAATGTTACATTTAATTCAAGCAAGCATTTGACACAAAAAAAAATGTTACTAAGCTCTCGATTGCCCCCAAATGACTTTTCCAGCTCCACAAATATGCCAAACTTCAAGAGTAGCTAAACAAACAGCCTCCTGTTCAGGCCCTTTCACATCAAGATTTCAGATAAAGTCTGAAGAACTGAAGAAACCACAACAAACTAGAAGCTTTTCCTCACTACCATGCATGGACCTGCAGCCACCTCTTACCCCCTGAGCTTTGTTTTGACCAAGCGCATTTCTTCATCACCATCTGACTGTTCTCTGCCTATCTGCCATACCTTTCCATCAAGGCTACACCAGTTAACACAAAGGGACTGAGTCTGTCCTTCATATGCTAGGGTGGGGTTGGGTGGGCTTGTTGCAGCAACTCCATCTCTACCTGACGAGCCCTATTGGATTCAGCTTAAACCAAGAGAAATCCTGACTGCACCTAACTACACCCACACATAAAAGCCTGCGCTCTCACACACACACACACACACACACTGAAGACTCACACTCCTTTTTATCCCGGGCTATGTTTCCACTTTAGGGTGCCAATCAAACATTCATAACATTTTGCATTCAGACTTTCAACAATAACATCTTTTCGTACCTGTCTGTCTGTCTGTCTGTTTCCCTTTCTCCTTTACAATATTCTGGTATAAAGAGTCACAATATGAGTTTTGTCAATATTACACAGTAGCCTCTCTTTCATTCTCCTTCTCCTTCCTACTGTGATAGTGATCCAAGCGATAAAGCCTGCCTCTATTATTAGCAGTGTAATAGAGGGCTGTGGTTGTGAGGATCTGACAAGGAGATGATAACAAAAGTGCTTACTCCTCCATTCTCCCTGTACTCCTCCTATATCATTTAGAAAACAGTCGCAGTGCAGCAGCAGATCATGGTGGGCTAATGGCCTCAGAATATTACTGCTGCCACAGTAAGCAACACTTACCATTACTCAATTTGTACAGACATTAAAAAGAACATCGTTACATTTAAGAATTTATCTGTTATTCCTTTGCGCTACCACACTTCAATAAATATTTGTGATTATGCACAACAGCCAGATGCCAAATTATGAAGAGAAATTAAGAAGATGAGAGTTAAGCTGTGGAGCCCCAGAGCTGCTCCAAGGACTGAGCTTCCTATTTTGGACTCACAGCTGCTTTGTCTGAGGTTTCATATCTAGTGGGTTTTTGGCAGTTCTCAACCAAAACATGTATCATGTATTCCCAGAAAATGCCCCTGGGTGCTTTTTCCACACACATTTATCATCTCTTCAAAATGATTGTCTTTGGAGAGACTCCAGGTTTGACACCTGGTGACATCATAGAGTTCAGGTTTAGTTCACAGAGTTCAGGCTTCGGAGGAGTATGTTCATCAGGTTACCAAATATAGACTGGACTGTGTTTCACCAGAGGTGTAACTTACAAAAATAAACTGAGTGGAGGAGATTTCTTTATTACAAGTTGGGCCTTAGTTTCATCATTCTAGCTTTTTTCTATCAGATATGATAACATTATACTTGCTGAAATATAGAAAGACAAATGCAAATGAGTGAAAAGGGGCAAAAAGTGGTGAGACGGTCAAAATAGGTTGTAAACATGCAGTTTAGCAAGATGATCTAAAATACTTTATTGAAGGTAAAACAAAGGTGAAATGTGGGTAATAATCCCTTATTATACAGGAAATTGTGCGCACACAGATATAGCAAATGTGGTAGGTCAAAGTCGATTCTGTGAACTTTTACGGATGTCTACGGACATTTTGAGTCATCATTTTACAGTTCACCTTTGTTTTCTCTTTCAAATACCTTCAGCTGACATTGGGTTTATTTAAAACTAGACTCTTGTGTATCACCTTTTTTTTAACAATGCTGACGTGTTTTTGGTGATATTATTAATAATCATAGAAAATGCTTGATGTTCTCTTTTAGGCTCAATATACACACGCAGGTAGACACACAAAACAAGACTCGTGCAACAGGAGAAGCAGAATGAACAGTGATCAATTAACATCTCAGCAGACACCCACCAAAACAAACCGCGGGTCTTATCCCAATTCGTGAAAATGTGTGTGAAAGCTGAAACAAAACAAAGAAACTTGAGTACAAAGCAAGATAGCACATTTTCATAGGCTGACGTGACAATATGATTATTATATTGCAAGTGTGCCTGTGCTTGTATTACAGCGAGAGCCGATAACAATCTATATATGTAAGCCTTCAGAATAGAAAAGAACTGTCTCCCAGGATGACAAGTGATGTGCGTGTGTCTACTGCGTGTTTTCTACTTTGTCTGCATCCGTGTACATAACTTTGACTCGATTTATTTACATTTACATCAGAAGGTATATCTCTCTGTGTGTGATTGTGTGTCTGCATTTTGTGTAGCATTCTTTAGTATGTGTTTTGCCAAGCTTAAGAAAGCGACATATCGAAGCAGCTTCCTTGTATCTATAATTCATGGCACAGTCTCTAAACAAAGAACAGAGTGTTCGGGTCCCATCAGACACACTACAGGGGGAACAACACAGTTGCTAAAACTGCAAACAAAATATAGCTGGATAGCTAGGACACGGAGCTAATAAGAGGTATTACAGGCTGTGAGAAAGAAGCACATAGACTGACAGGCTGGCAGGCTGACAGCCACATGTGGAATAAGAGAGACTATTTTCTCTCTGCCTTGATGGGTTTTCTCTGACCCATATTATCAGGAAACAGGCAGGCAGACATGTAAACAGGTTCAAATATGACTCAGTCTGCTGTCTGCACTGAAACAAAGACTCTTTCAACACCGACCCATTGTCCTTTTTGCTGTGACAGACACCTGTAATCACACCGCGCCTACCAGGAGGACAATCATGCAATATTTAGAAACTCCAGTTTCAATCCGTCTAACAGGATGCAGGATTCATAGCTGTCGTCTGTTGAGATCCGTCTTACTGCTACAAGATGCTTATCAAATAAGTCATTACTTATGACTTATTACTACTAATTTCTATTTTAGTTTCATATAAATTAACAACCACTCCTCTATATTCAACTTTTAGTACTGATGAAATGATTAGTGACCGAACTAATTAGTTGATATTATTGATTGATTGATTTTTTATTTAGGTGAATGGTGAGAAACAAACAACAACTCAAATTGATTGCTTTTCTTTGTTTCATATCATTGTGAATATCTCTGGGACAAAATAAGCCTAAATATAAGCTTAAAGCACAGTGCTGCCTTTAAAGATTATTTGTAAAAGTGGAAAAGTTGTAAAAATAGTGGAAATAGCCCTTTAATCTAGGCATTTACAATAGCTTTTCTTGGGAAATCCCACTGGTGCACCTTTAAAGTAATACACTTTCTTAAGATAACAGCTGCTGCTCTTAATATTGACATCATGTGTCAACTCCAGCAACATTTGACAATTTATTACATTTAAACTGGGACTTGCTGTTGCTTCTATTCATCGAGTATATTGATGTAATGATGGCTCCATAGGGCCTACCTTACATCTGCTCCTCTGAGCTTCAGTTTCAACACCTCCATTATCGGTGAGAAATGTGCTGTAATTAAATTTCTACATATTGTTAATAGCAGGTGACATACAGTATGTGGTACTCTAAACACAAATTGTCATGGGCTTTAGTTATCAATGTGACACCTGCTCTAATTATCACAAAGACAAATGAGCCACACAGATGGGGCTATATTCATTAAGATATAAAGAAAAGACATAAAGCAAAATGTCAAATATACGTTGTTTTTTTTTAAGGAAAGATGAACAATTGCAATTGCAGAGATGGTAAGATATCAAAACAAAGCAATGGACGCAATGGTGATGCTGTGGCAAAGACGTGGCTTTTTGTAAGGTTCATTTCTTATCTAGTCATACAATATGTCACTGTGAGTCATCCTTTAGAGCAGCCAAAAATAACTTCCTCACCGACTGAACATCCAGTCCGTTTCCCGTCTCATTCATTCGCTTCAACTGCGATAGTGAGCAACAAACAGAGGGTGAGTGACAGAAGGCAACGGAGATGGAAAAAAAAAATGTTAGAAGTGTTATAGTGCACAGGTAATGAAGTGTAAATGTGCTCGATAGAAAAAGAATTAAGTGCAAGACACGGTTCAGCATTATAATGTCACCACTTATAGATGCCTGAGAAACTGCAAATGCATCTTACACGCACCTCTCAAAAACCTATAACTGTAGATTCATGTAAGACTGTTAACTGTGATGGTGCACTTTAGATTGCTTCGATCTACAACACGGTCCTCACAGACCCTCTTCATCTTGGCTGTGATGTTTCTATTGTGATAATAATAATGGAAAAAATGCTTTAGGTGTTCTTCCTCATACGGAAGCTATTTGCAGAGTTAATATCTGCAGCCTTTCTTACTTTTCTGTTTATATAAAACTTTTCTGTTTCAGGAAATGTACACAACACAACGACTTCTGTTTTTTTTTTTTTTGTTGTATCCATAAACCACAACTATAAATGGTTGCAGTGTCATCAGCATTTATGGCAACATTCGATAAAAGTCCCCTGCTGGACCCAAACCGGGGCTGTTGCAGTTACGCAAGACATATGCTAAATCCACTGGACCACCAGGATCCTCTGCTACAGTGATATGTTGATGTTTAACAACAATCTGTCCTTTAAAAGCACTGGCGAAAACCAGAAACAGATACATTTACTGAAGGATTAATTAAAATGAGAAGCACAGTCCCGTCGAAAAACTGTTCAGCAAAGAAGTGTAAGACGTGTAGAGCAAGAAAAATCTGAATTACAGACGAGGAGAAGCAGAGGAAAACACCGATTTGAGGTTTAAAAATCACACGTACAGTACATTTGGTTTGAATGGCACCTGACTAAGAAAAAAAAAATGTCTGTAAATAGCCCGGTGCTTTCACATTGTTTGTTCACACCTCCCACACTTCATAGACGGAGGGTGCAAACATTGAAAGAAGACAAATCACATTAAGCACCTAAAAACTGCCGAACCCTGGATTGGAATGACTAGAGCTGGCAGTTTATACGTGGGCAGCAGGAGCTCTGCCTCTGCGGAGCATTTATTCAAGGCTTACTGTTTACAAGACTTACAGCTCAAGCCTTTCAACCCTTGAATTTAGGCCATGCCCACACCAATATGGAGAAATCTGAAAATGCCTCAGTTATAATCTTGAGGATCTCTGTTTCTCTTTGGTGGCACCATACGGCGATTAGCAGTGTGTTTTGGACCTTACTTGACTTCACTCCCAGAGATCCCTGCACAACGCCACGCTAGCAGAGACCAGAAAAAAAACAACAACAGTACGCCGCTTCACAGGTGGATCAACCAGAATGCTGATAGACCCTTCTTGATCAACCACTGGTGATGGAAAACGTCACTATCTGTGCCTCTTGTGATTTTAAAGCATGCCTGGAAAGTCGCCACTGACATTTGGTTCATAATAATCATAACAGTGCAAATGCAAGGGCTTTCATTAGTGGGCCATAGGCTCAACCCCCCATTGTATTACCTAGTTCAGCAATAGATAGTGTCTTAACAGACATTTATTTAAATTAAAGATTTAAAGAATCACAACAACACCAACAACAGTAGAAACAAAATGATGCATTACGTCAACCACTAGAGAGAAGTGTGTAATATTCAAAGTTCTGTTTTTAAATCTCATACTCACTAATCACTATTTGTGTTTCGGTGAAGTAAATCACATCATGCAGATCAGTTACTGACATATCTTGCAGTTTCCGTTGTCACAAGTACAAGCATTAAATTTTGATTTAAGTGAAGGTCATAAAAGCTACCTGTTAGCCATGGCTACAGTAATTATTGTACTGCCGCATTGCAAGTCTTGATCACATATTACACTTATACAGTCAACACCTGTATTTAACACACAAACAAACATTTTCAAAAGGCTATGAATGAACGAAAGAATCCAAAGTGCCGATTTTTGATCTTTTGCAGGGCTGATATGTGGCCTGTGCCACATATACTCGCACTTTAAGTACTCTACTCTACATGTTACCAGACTAGCTGCAGCAGCAATAAAAATGGAAGCATTATAACCTTGAACTGTATAGTTAAACTACTTTATGGATGTGCATCACTCAGTACTGGAAATCTCAAAATACTTGATACATTTTAGAAGTCATTTGAAAATCCACAATAAAAAAAAAAATCCAAAGTCATATTTAAGAATGACTCTAAATGAGAACGCTTGATGCTGCAGAGCCAGGAAGAATGGAGACGCTCGACAGCGTTAGTGCCAAGACAAACAAGCCAAGGAACACCAAGCCGTGTGTGAGCCATAACAAGATGATTATGGTTGTGGCAGCTAGTTACCGTAGCCTGATACTGAGAAAGAGAGGACGGTGCCATGTCATGTACCAGCCTCTGCTGCCAAGCCCAAAAAACTCTGCTTATTTTTCAACAGGGCTGGGAAATGACATTCGAACTGTAGAGAAGAGCAACCACCATGAGATAGATGTAATGGTGAGGTATGGTATTGAATGTGTGAAGAGAAGCTTGTTGATATTTCAACAATAACTATGGTTTAAGTACATTTTCTGTACATACACTAACATTTGATTAAAATCCTGTATCATGTTAGAAATTCTCTCTACTTTTTACAATTTTTACATTTATACATTTTCTTCTTCTGAATCAAAATTGTTGTATTGTTTCCTTTAAATTCTGTGCAACCTGTCTGTATATATTAGAACTTTGTTTACTTGCTATTTCATGCTGTATTCTTTTATTGAGAATTCACTCTTTAAAATATTTTTTTAGACCATATATATGAACTAAAACATGACTCTGAGAAAGCATCTGAGAAAGCCTCAACCAAACCTCAATCTTCTAAATGCGTATAGGGTGGCCTAAATAAAAGCTAATGCAACATCTTGTATTGTGAGTCTTAACTACCGGTGCCAGGTTTTGAGATAAGTGGCACTCAACCCCTTCAGCCAAGGCCTCCATTTTGAAACAGTATGCATTTTAATGTATTAGGTTGGCACAAGTCTGGAGTGGGGACTCATGGGCAACCGAGCTGTGTATGTGTTTGTAACTGTGTGTGTGTGTGTGTGTGTGTGTGTGTGTGTGTGTGTGTGTGTGTATGAGATAGAGAGAGAGAGAGAGAGAGTGAAAGAGAGAGAGTGTGCTTCCATCAGACGACTAACGGCTGCTATTCACAACTGTAAGGCCCATGTTTTCCACTATATGGCAGAGCAAGATTTCCAAGGCAGCCAGTCTGTGCCCCCGTGGTATGTAGACACTGTCACTCTCAAACCCAAGGAGAAAGAGGGGGAACCAAAGTGTGTGTGTGTGTGTGAGAAAGAGAGAGAGAGAGAGAGAGAGAGAGAGAGAGAGAGAGAGAGGTACATAGAGAGAGTTTACAGTACAGCTTGCAGGAAACAGCACCAGCTGGATCCAGAAACATTTCATCACTACCCGACAACACAAAAGTTCAAGCTAGTTCAAAATACAAAGTTAGTGCACTGAGCAGTGTTGTTTAGCATTAAATGATTGGCCATATTAGTAGTCTTATTCTTTAATCAGATGTTTATTTTTTTATTTTTTGTAAATCTTTTATTTATTAACTTTTTATTTTGCACATATTTGACAGTTCTTCATTTAGGCGAGGTTCTTCTATAACTGTGTGTGTGTTTTAACAGTTTAGAAGATTGCCTTCTTTTCTTACATGATTTGTTTATCCTCCAAAAGGTAAGGTATCATTTTGGTTTCACTGCAAGAACTCAGGTTTTACATCTGTATATGGAAAAATGACAAACTATACCTTTACACTTCACCCATGTGGATAAATACACGGCACTCTACAGCAATACCGTTCAACAGAATACTGTTAAAATGCCTTTCGACAAAAAAACACTCAAATACCAGCGTAACATCAAAGAGATCAGTAAGACACTGGTGACAATTTGTTGATATAGGTGGAGGAAGAACTCTGTACTCTATCATTGTACGTCTGATGACAACAGTGCCACGCTCCAACCCACTCATTATATTCATTATTTCAGGGCAGGGAAAAGGGCCTATAGCTCATCTTTCATTCCCATTATAGTGTATCTCATCAGAGGAAGATGCAAGCACAAGAAGACAACTGTTGTCAACATGAAATGCAGCAGGAAAACAAAGGAACGCTAGAACAACCAAAATAGAAACCCCGGGAATAAATACTCAAACCTGTTCGTGAGGTAATAATATATTTGCATTATTACAAATATTTGGTATTTGGATAAAAAATTTGATTTTCCCCCATGTATGCCTATCAGCCAACCTTCACTGGAATGAATGGATGTGATTTGTGATTTTGGCTCTGTGCTTCTGCAATCAGTGCGCCTTGTTTAAACTGAAATAGATTTCTCACCCCAGCGTAGTTCAGCCAAGAGGCAGAGCAGCCTCTCTAAAATAAACTTCAACAAAAAAAAAAAAAACTGAAATAAAGACGGAGAGAAGAAAAACAAATGCACATTTGGAGATCGCAGTCTTAAGCACTCTTTCACCGTCGCTACCGGATATGGCAAAATGGCATCACACTATCGGGGGATTAATGATTACTTCACAGACTGGGTGTGAAACAAAACAGGCTGAATACCCAGAGAGAAATAAAAGCTGATCACAGGAGTGGGAGATGTGAGAATAAAAGAGAGATGTTAAATCAATGAGATTTAAATGGGAGTTGCAGTTGGATTTGCAGGGTTGATGGCTTTCCTATCTCAGTGTCAAGCATGTACCGTGGGTGTGCTAAACAACATCCAAACATCCCCAAATCCCCCAGGCACCTTTTGAGAGGCAAAAGAATCTCAGAAAGGGACTGGCTGAGGAAAACAGGAGTTGAGGTTAGAGAGGGTGGATGGAGGAGAGAGATATAGAGAGTGTGTAATAGGGAGAGAGAATCAATGGGTACCCCCGGAGCAAATAAAAGCCATGACATCATCGTATGGCAAGGAGTGCGAGGGTGGTAAGGAGTGGGGAGAGAGGGAAAGAGGGAGAGACGAGAGCACCCACAGTCACCCATTCTGCTCCTCGGGGCCCATCCTCTGGAATGGATAAGAGCTGAACAATGGGCTCTGAATGAATGGGATCCCAAATCCCACAGGAGAAAAACAAATCACCAGTGGGAAAGGGGGAGGGCGAGGGAGAGATGGAGAAAGAGACAGAGAGGGATGGAGAGAGAAAAGAGAGACCCTTAAAAAGATGTGCACACAAAGCAACAAAGCATCCTGGGACATGTAGAGCAAGGCAAGTAGAGATTGAGACAAAGCTGCCTTTGTCCTTCCTGGCTGGTGGGTGGCTCGGTGTGAAGGATTTGAGCGTGGTAGCATTTACATCAGAACCCTCCAATATATTGATTGGGCCATGTAATCCCTCACATGATAAATGAAAAGGTTGGATCTACGCTGGAAGCGTTGTTTGTTGGGTCTACATGACAAGAGTAAGTGGGAGGCAGGAGGCAGGATTTACGTAACTCATCAGGGAAGCTTTGAGTTGCGTTCAAAGTTTTGGCCTGCCGCTCCCGGTGCCAGTTTGACAGAGACACATGAGGCAGTGAGGGATGTTCAGGGAAGCTCTGATCACAGCACCTCCTCGCAGAAGTCAAAATGGGATGTTTAATTGCATTTCTCATCACACAGTGTTAATAACTAAAGTCACATCCTTCACTGGGAGGGTTTGAATGCGTGCATGTCTGTGTGTTTACATGCGAGTGTGTGTTGTGTGCCTTCAAACAAAGAGCTGTCGTTCCTCCCTGATTACAGCAATGGCGCTGTAAGCCAGAACAGGCAAAAAAATAAATTAGAATCACAAGAAGAAAAGTCTTTCATGTCTCTGATGCTTTGATAACCAAAACAAGCAGGTTTCCACAAACTAGAATTACTTGGCTTATAATTCGGGGAAGTAGCTGGGGACAACTTGACACAAAAATCTCAAACAACAAATGGAAGATTCGCTCATGAATAAGTCACAAATAAAAGAAAGGAAAGATTGCGTTATGATATTTATTTCTGTGGATAAATAAAAAAGATGCCAGAAAAAGAAACAAGAGAGGTAGAATAAGAGTCAAAGACACCAGCACACTCTGATCTGGCAGAAATATAATTCAGAAGCACTTTGGTATCATATCCGACGGGAACAGTTTGGAGGTGAAAGTTTGTTATCTGTCCATTTTCTCCAGTTTTGCACAGTTAATATGCATGAAAGATGCAGAGGGGGGTATTTAAATTTTAACAGCGTGATTAGATATTAATATAGGACACAAGCGTCTAAGCCAAGTATGATAAACTAAAAGTAGGCTAAAACTATATCCCTGCCAGCTCAGAGGTACTGGCCTCGACCACCTGACTGTTAAGGGTGAAAGTAAAGCTGCAACTGACTAAAATTATTTTCGTGTCTGTTAATCGCTGTGGTTTCTTTGTGATGCCAGTAAGTAAGTAAGGTGGGAGTTCCTGCTCACGTAAAAAGCTGCCCTTGCTTACAAATTTTGATTTAATAATTAATGATTGGGATTTTTTTGTCTTAAATCTGCGTTTAGTAAAGGTTTCCGTTTTTGCGTTTTTTTTAACCTCAGCTCAACATCTTTGCTTTATCATTCTTATCGAGTCTGTCTGAAGCTATCAACTAAAGATATCCTTTGAAATCTGCGCCAGTGTGTAGAAGTTACATTAGCTCACTAGCTAATGTCCACAGGAAATACTGAAACTGGTGGCGACTGGCCTTGCAAGTGGATGTTCAGTATCATAAATGTCACCCTACCGTTGGTCGGCAGAGCTCATGGCTCATTCTAATGCCAGAGGACAGAGGCACAGACAGAGAGCGAGAGCGAGAGAGACACTGAGACTGACAAGGAAGTTCAACTCTCAGACTCATCAAAGTGACATCAGTGTCTGCTTGCATGCTTATGAATAAAAAAAAAGATGGATACTGTGGAAAAGAGGGCAAAGAACACAGTGAGAGAGTCCGAGAAAATATATATGTGCCTGAGCTCATGCTAGTCAGTTCAAGCACACAGAGACCATTATTCTCAAGCTAAATCAGAAGGGGCACAAGATGCTTGTGAAGCGTTACAAGACGGTCAATGAACAATTTAGGAGAGATGAATTTTTGCACAATTGTTTATATGTAGGGCATCTTTGCTCTTTCTAATAAAATATTGCAGTTTATATTGCAAACATATTCAAATGAACCAATCTGAAAAGTTAATACATCACAGATAATACAACAATGTAAGTCTGATTGTTTTCCATGTGTTGTATGTTAATTTATGGTTCCTAAAATCATCGTTGAATAGCTTTAAATATCTGTTCTTCTCTTGCATAATTCTTCTGAGGTTGCTTTTACCTCACCATGAGGCTGTAAGCAGCACACATATAAAAGTAAAGGAGATACTACACAGCAACATGAAGTTCAGTGGAGGGTAGATGTGTGTGTGTGCTACACACTCAAGCAGCCAAGAGAAGAAGACACACACATACAAGGTACTGGGCCGAAAGCCACTTATTTGGTGTTTTTAGTCGTTCCACATCAAGCACAGCTTTATCCCACAAAGACTTAACATCTACAGATGACTGGTATAGACTTCTGTACTGTTCTTCTGTCTCATGCTCTGTGCAGTTGGGAAAGAGCTAAATCTGATTAACTGCAGTCTGTAGTGTGTGTGCTTAAGAAACTCTCAAAATGCACATAAAAATAAGATATTTGCTAAGCTTTTTGTTTTTTGTGCGTGTTTTGATGAATGGAAAGCTCTGCACACCATTAATAACTGCAACTGTAACTGCCAGAGGCGAAGAGATGTTACTATAATGACCACTACATATACTGAAATTCAATACTTCCATTACTCTTTGCTTCATACAGTACGACCTACAGTAAATTGCACAGGCAGTGAATACAAATCTTCCACATTCACACCTCCCCATTCTTCTCTTCATCCTCTCCTACTGTCATCTTGTCTTTGTCATTCTACTCTACTCTCTTCTTCTTCTTTCCTCCGTTCTTCATCCTTCCTACCGCCTTCACTGCACCCTCATCTTCTTACTTATATACCATGTTCAGCAGCTTCTGCTTTGGGATAACATACAAGCTATGCTATGCAACAGGTCTCGTGCTGTACTGAGTGAGTCATGTTGCACACTGGGAGTAAATGCTCCACCCATGCATCGGAGAATAAACTAGGCATCACACTCTAGAAACATAAAGGGTTGGGGGTGACGTTATTTATCTATGTGCAAATTGAAAATCCTCAGCATAGTTTTCACTATTCAACTCTCCACTGAACCTAATAAAAATTCAATTTAGGGCGGGTGGGGCACTGCTATACTCACTCACTGCAGCATGGTAGCATCTCCTCCCCTATGTTGTATTGTAGATATAGTGATATACTGTATGTCACATACTGTTAGGTGAGGGAGATGTGAAGCACCCTGTCAGGCCTCCTCCTCAGGGAGAGTGCTAATGAAGTAGAAAGCTGGTCATATGTAAGAGTCTCTAACTCTCCACTTGGCTTCTAAGCAATCAATAATATAAAGACAGCCACCATTTCCTCCCTCTCCTTCACTTCCATTTTCTTACCTTATTCCTCTTCATCTTCATTATTTAACTCTGTATGTCCTATTTTATTTGTTTCTGTCCTCTGTTACCTTTAATCCTCTAAATGCTTCTATTTGCAGTTTTTTTCCCCTTTTACGCCCCTTTTAGACAGTTAGCAGCGGGCGTGTTATTATTCTGCGTTGTAATTAGCAGGACACTTGCAACTGAATTTCAGTTCTACTTGCAACTAATTTACTTCTCAGTCATCGCAGTGTAAGTTTTGACATTTCAGAAGTTGCACTGAGCAATTCTCAGAGAGTTTGAAAGAAAACGTACTGTCAGCAAACTCTAATCAGAAAACACAGATGGAAATTGAAAAAAAAAATGTGCACACTCAAACTGCCTTAATACAAAGGTGCTATCCATCTCTATAATACTTTACTGCCCCGATGGATGCGTCAGTAACTGTGAGACAACAGTGCCCCCTGCAGCTGAGCAAAGGATGACCGTCTTTGTCGTGTTCAGTGAAGTTGATCCCTCTACACTTCTAACCAGCCATGTTTCAGCCCCCAAGCTATCTCCTCCCACAAGGGGAATTGTGTAAGTGGATTTAAATAAATTAATGCCTCTTTTGCCAGCCTAAGGAAATCACAGAGAAAAATAGTCCAAAACAAAAAAAACAAAAAAAAAAACTCTTACTGCTCTCGCATCCACAAAGATAAAGAAAAACATATTTTTTCTAGCTTACGTCAATGGGAGGACAGCAATTTGAATATGTCATGCCTAATTCCACGTTTAGGCGTTTTAGGCATTCTCTAGGGACAGAATACAAAGCAGCGTGCAAAAAGAAAGAACACTTGACTAGTCAGCTGGAACAACACTATCCAGGCTAGAGGGATAATCAGTCCCACCATTTTGAGACAAAAGCTACTTTTAAAGAAATCAGTCAAATGCCTTAAGGCCATAACTAAAGATTTCAGTATCCATGACAACTAACAGCAGTCTAGCATTCACAATTTGTGTAAAGCTGAATATATTTCAAATATTTGACAAAACATTGATTATTCTCATCTTTCTAAGTATGTGTCCATATTTGATGGTTGTTGTTATATGTAGAAGAATCTAAATATTAACCGTGTACAATATTTCAATCAAGTCACTTATGTCAAAGTTTGAATATCATTCATTGTATATAAAAAAAAAAAAAGAAAGAAAGAAAGCCTTTTCGGTGCTCTCTTATTTTGACACAGCTACAGAGCAATCCCTGTCCCAGTGGGAAAAAAATGAAGTGAGTGAGTGAGGCTCAGGAGGTGCTGGCTATTAGAGTAACTACATAGTATTAGCTAATTGGTATGTAAGCAAACTCTACTGAATACAAATGAATGGAAATGCAGCCTTGCTACAATGGTAAATCTTAGGAAAAAACATATTCGTATCATGTCGCTCAGTGTTTTCCTTTTTAAATACAAATGTGTAGGGCTGGACCTCATTAGGATACTGTATTAATAGCCTATAATTAACACAGGTTTAAAATGGATCTTAATATCCTTATGTAAAGATTGACTACTAATAAGAAAACTGTAACTAATAGCCTCAACGAGACACACATCTACAGTAATTCTAAAAAACAAGTAAACAAGGCAGGATGCTGTGCATAAACAGATACAGTTCAGTGCTACTTGTGATATGAACCCCCAATCAATGCACACACTGTCCAATTGTAGCTGCAGAGTAAGTCTCCCATGAGAACAAAGAGACCCCGGAGGTTTCAGATAACAAGCTCCCTGATCTCTGGTCTTTACAGTACAGTTACTCTGGAGTCAGATGTGTGTCTACCTCTGGCTCAAGACAGACACCAGTGGGATTACCATCTATTAGCAAAGAAAGAGGGCCAAATTGGAAATGCTTCTTATATTACCATAATCAGGGATTGTTTTTTTATTTATTTAATTTTTATAACAATGGATGGTGATGTTTTCGTCTCCGTCTGTGTGTTAACAAAAAATAGGATAAGTGTACTGTGTGTGTGTGTGTGTGTGTGTTCACACCTCAGAGTCTTCTTTGCGGAGTCCAAGTTGGAGGACAGCACTGGGAGATTTTAGTCTGGCTTGGCTGGACTGAGCCATCTGTAGGTTCAACTGCCAGCCGACATAATCCAACTGAAACACACAAAGAGGGTCAGTGTTGTTTATATAGATATATATATACTAAGATGACACTATTCCTGCAAAATAACAGCAGAATTACTGAAGAAACAGAAACATACAAACTGCCAATACACGATTAACAATAATTTTAACTTTTTTCTTTCTTCTATAACCACAAAACATTGTGTTGTGTTCTTTGTACTTTCTTGACATATTGTTTTTTTATGGTAAAATGTTCTCACTTATGTGTTCCTACTTTCTGAAAGATAAGACAACAAATCTAGTCTTAGAAGAATATCCAGCTTCTGCCACCGAAAATAGAGCACAAGTTATTAATAGCTTGTTCGCTGACCATTACCAGAGGACCTTTACCCAACATCATAGGCTCAAAGTTAAGTGTGGTTATTATCATACTCATGAAAATGCACAACTATAAAATTTTGCATAATCTCTATAAAGTCTGAGTTTTCTTGCTCGTTCCGAGGCTGCAGGTTGAATAAATTGCCTAAGTAAGTATGACTCTCTCATCTTCCGTTTTCGTCTCCATATCTACATTTGAAAGAGTAGTCCTGTGTGATAGTAAAGTCAGGCGAAAAACCTTGTAGTGTCTCCTCAAACCAATCCCACCAATTCACCGCCTGCCTGGCTGATTTACTGAGTGATACCTCATCAGTCAGCTGTAGTAGTGTGATAGATTAGCCACACTGAGTCAAGGCAGGGCAGTTAAGTGTTTTATGATGCAGTGAGAGGCCATAATAATAAAGCATGTGTGACTTATTGGGTGTGGATGCTTCCAGAGCATCGGAGGACAGGTGTGAGGTGGTAACGGCCAGGCCACATTACTCACAACTGAAACAACATCCACATCAGCATGAATAAACATCACAGCTCTATGATGTGTTACTTATTTCACTTTCAGTACATGCAAATTCATCATAAAGGAAATTCATTTAAAAAAAAAAAACACTTACTCTGCATTTTAATATTGAGCAATACATAAATAACTAATAAATAATTAATCATACAAACAAATACATTTCTTTATTTATGTAGTTCTCTGCTGATTCAACACAATTGTTACTGATTTCTGTATTTCCTGCTCCAACGTAAGCGTCTCTTTTATGACAAACTAAGTAGTTCACTCATTTTACAAGACAATTCTGCAGGTGTTTCATTGACATAGCACCATTCTGCTTTTCAATTATGTAAAATATAAAAAAGTAGATAAGAAAATGTGCACAATTGTCACTTATAGACAATCTCCTGTGTGGCTTGACTATTGCTAAAAGTCAGAGCAGCAGCAGAGATCGTGTCAGGGATCAATGGCTGTCACGGCCTTCTGCTGGCAGCAACAAATTCACAAGAGAGAGATGACTTTCTAGACGTAGGCAGGTGAGATGTCTGAATGTGCGACAGTAACAAATTCCAGCATAGTGTGATGCATACATGCTGCATTTTTTATTTCCTGTTAGATCTTAATTCCCTTAACTTTAAAAAGGACAATCAGGTTGGGTTGAAAAAGGCAGAATTTGCTGTTAGTGAGAATTGGTTACTCGTTACCTGTCTGAGCATCAGCATTTGACTAGCAAAAGCATTGTCCATACATACATACAACACACATACAGCTACAGAAACTGCCTGTCTGATTCATACACAGTAATAGCTGTTCAGATCCAGAGACAAAACAAAACTGGTTACGACAAGGACAGAAAAAAAAACTCTGTTAAAAGCCTTACTTTCTTTGGAGCAAAGATATTGAGCTTTAGTCCCTCCACCAGCTCAGGGCCAGAATTGGCCCAGCATTGAGAAAACACCTCAGCCTTGTCTGGGTCAAGATGAACCGCCTCCAGCTGCTGTTGCAGAGAAGCCGGCTTTACATTATGATAAACTGCCTAAAAAAGAAAACAGGAGGAGAGGAGAGGAGATAATATAGTATCTATACTACAATTATCACCACTCAACACAACATTGTTACAATACAACAGTGACCCCAGCTGGAAAAGAGTATGTGAGCACGACATGTGTTTACAGCAATTTTTTTTTTCCTTTGTTACTTTCCTTAAGCTAATATCCATAGATTGGGCTCTGCAAAATATGCATTTAAGCCAAGGTCACAATTTCAACTAGAGATTTGGTCAATTGTGATAATTTGTCTCCTCCCATGAACATGGCAGGCAAAAGGATGCAGAAAATCATATCGTCTTCTCTGTCCTCATAAACTGTATCTTGGAAGCACTTGAACTCCTCACTGTACATTATGAAACTCACCCCAGGAATCAAATGTAGCATGCATATTTGTTATATCTACAGCAATGGAAATATTAATACAGAACATTATTGCTTATTTGTGTTCTCTACCTTTAAACTGTTAAAGAACTGAGAGATGTCAGAACATCCAATCAAGAAAAAACAGCACTTCTGTCTAAAATCAGGTAAAATCCTTAAAACCATTTAATCACCTGCTCTAGAATAAACGCAGTAGTTTCCAGGACGAGGTCCAGAGCCTGTTTATCCAGTGAAAGAGCAGTCTGAAGTTTTTGCTCCTCCTCTTCACTGAATGTTCGCTCTCCCTGTGAAGAGAACACAATTCACTTAATTAATGAGAATACAAAGGATCTATTGTAATAATACATGTATTGATTTTCTCAAGAATTACTGATTACACAAAAGGCTTTTTTTCTGATTGAGAACCATAAACTTTAACAAAAAGTACAACAAATGAGAACATTGGCTTATACATGTATTCTCAAGCAACATACGATAAACTTGTATATTTGACACAAATTTATTGTTCTGCCTGATGCAACTAAAAATCTGTGATAAAACCAAACTCTTAAATAATAAATAATTTTAGATTAATTATTCATTACAAAAAAATATCAACCAACAGACTGACTTATGACACACTTTTACATCACTTATCAAGTAGAGGCCTTACACAAAATAAACATAAAAGCCAAGAATGCATGACAGATTGTAAAGGGATGTGAAATATCAATCCAAAATGCACAAAGTCATAATACTTTACCACAAAACCCAATAAAGCAAACCAATTTACCCAAAATGAAGAGAACTTCTGCAAACTACACATGTTGACTAGTCAGAGCAGCAGAAGCAAAGGTGGAAGTAATAACATTAACAATGGCTCAGTTCAATATAATTATCCCCTGCAGCTATACAACTGAGCCATCTTACATAATACAGGCAGTGGCCCTAAAACTGACAAAACTAAATGAAATGCAGCCCATAGTAATGTTATTATTTACAATTATACCATTCCTGCTATGGCAGGTAAAAGGTTTGTTACTTTCTCTTAGTAAGTCATAAACATAAAACTAAAGCAGACAAACTGTTCTTGCTGTGAATGACTGCAACCTTTTGACAGCCAGCTACGCCTTGTAAAAAAACAACCCAGAATGATTAACAGGGTCAGGCATGTGTGTGCATTCATTAGAGCAGAATCTGACTGATGCTACACTTAGTCATTATGCATGCACTGCTCTCTCTGGCACTACAGCTTTGCTGAAAAAACCCTCAAAAGCCTCTTGTCTTTGGCACAGATAGCACCGTGTAGCCTGTGTACCTTCAGATGAAGCTTTTGTATGATACGGGAGATCAATCTGGAGAACTTGTTCACATCAATCGCGTTAATGAAAGTCACCGCTTCTTTAATGCTGTTTGGAAAGAAGAAGCACAAGCGTTAATGACATTGGTGTGGAAAATTACTTGGATCATTTCAAATCAGAATCAGTGTTTAATGGCCAAGAGAGAGAATTTTCACTCTGGCTGTCAAGAGGATTTCAAAGTTACTTCAATAAACACACAAAAATAATCACACAGAAGCTATATAGCAGTGAAAACATATAGCATCAGCAAACTAGTGTTTTCTATCCTTTGCAAGTTGCACAGGATAAGTAGGGGCATCGGTATCAGATGTCAAAAGAATAAAGTTGTCTAAAATGAGATTATGTATAGATACATTTGAATATGCATGAGTATAAATACTGTTACGCACAAACAGACATACTAGCTCCTGCAAAGTAAATATATGCTGATATATGGAAATATATACATGGCAATTATTTTGATAATTGGTTAATCATTTTGAGTCATTTTTAAGAAAAAAAGCTTCTCTAATTGGAATATTTTCTGGTGTTTTTAAGCCCTATTCAGCAAATTGAATATGTTGATACGAGACCTTTCAGTTTGTATCTTGAGCTTTCACCATTTTTTGACATTTGATAGACCAGAATAGCTAATTGAGTAATCAGGAAAATAATCAACAGATTAATTGATAATGAAAATAATCGTTGGTTGCAGCCTTACTGTTGACTTTTGATCCTAAACTTCCATCCTTCTAATATTCTTCCCATCAGTTTAGAAATGAATAAACAAATACTAATAGTAATACAGTAAGTTTTGTACATTTTTTTTATGTACATTTGAAACTTCTGAACTTCTACACTTGTCTCTTTGTAAGACATATTTCTTCTTTTGCAACCCAGGATCCTTTACTGTGCTTTAGTATGTGATGTATTTATTATAATGGCCTTGTATTTCATCTGGACGCTGAGCCTAAAATAAAGTTTGAATTGAATGATATGACAAGACGATAATTGGATGCTAATATCTCAAAAATGGACTTCAAATACACTTCAGGAAAATTGGAGTAAAGGCACATTTAAAAGATAAAAAGAATAACAATGTCAATAGTGTACCAAATCACAATAATAGTAACTTTCAGGACGACTTCGTTCCTCGACATTAGGCTACATGTAGCTTCAAGCTAACTAACTGCAAAGACTCTGAATTTAAATCCAGAAAAAAACTGCCAACCTCTGTGTGTCTTTAATAATTGAAGTCATTGTCGTCTGATGCGTTCAGTAAACATGCGATGAAGATTTATAAAGTGTCACAGTAGCATCATCCTTCTCCTCCTCCTCATACTGTTGTTGTCATTTCTCTTCCTGTTGTCACGAGACGACTCACGTCACAGTCAAAGCTGCGCGAGAATGCGCAACCAATAAAGTTTCAGTACTAAGAATGAAAACAACGCGAAAAACTGCAACAAAAGAATCAACACGTATGTAATTTATGTTTTCTAATACAACGGTGTCAACAACAGCTTTACCCTCCAGACACTGTGACCGCATCACAGATTTACTTAGACAGCATTTTGCGTAAATCTGCGCACAATGACTCTCTGAAAGAGTCCATGAAACAGACCAGACCATATCACCAGTGGTGGAAGAAGTATTCTCAAGTGTAGTAAAGTAGAAATACTGCAGTCTAAAAATAGTCAATTACAAGTAAAAGTCCTAAATTCAAAATGTTACTTATGTAAAAGTACAGAAGTATTAGTATTAATTAGTAAAATGTACTTACAGTAACAAAAAGTACAAGGACTCATTTTGCAAAAATAGCTTTTTGTGTGTTTGTTATATTATTATAGTATATTATGGTTTTTGTTTTTATCATTAACAAGTACATGTAAGAACATTTTAACTTTTTATAAATAATTTATTGTTGGTTAATACATTATTTTCCAATACTTTATAAACCAAATAACCATTTAGTTATTAGCCAACCCATTAATAAGAATGAATTGACCTAATCAGTCAAAGGGAGTTTTCATTAGCAAAAAAAACATCTACTTATTAATGGCTTATAACTGATCCATAATGCATTAGTAAATAACTTGTTAATCACTGAAAAAACATTACTCATAAACCCTTGAGTAGACAGTTAAAGACCCCTTACAATTTCACTATTGTGTTGCCCTACAACAGTCCTTCTCTAAAAGGATGAATTGTGGCCATGGCCGCCACATAGAGGGTTGTTAAATAAGATTTTATGAGTTGAATATCTCCAAGGACCATAATGAATTAAATAAATCTTGGACTTTGTGTTATCCTTGACATTTTGTACATACATGTCCTCCCTCTCATTGTGTCAAATAAACTAAACTAAACTAAGGCTGACTCTGTACCTAAGAGCTCATTCAGTCATAAACCACTGAGTTAAGAGGTAACTTGAAGTAAAAACTTCAGTTTGAGACTAAAACCATTTTGTATATCCACAGAAAACTTTTTTTTTTTTTTGTTAAATGTACTGTATCAAAAATAAATTCACAATATAATAATAACAATCAAAAAGGAAATAGACACAGGTTGAGTTTCGACAGTTTATTATGTTGTAAAAGGAGAGGGGAAAAAAAGTCATGCGCAGATTAAAATTAAGATAATTATTTGATAAGACATGATAAATCATTTAAAAAATATTTTGCATACAAATAAGGAAAGAAAAAAAAATCCATTTAAGCATATATATATCCATAATTCTGTCACACAGCATATCTTTAATATAATTATATTCTTTGTTGTTTGCATTGCAAAACAAGCTGTAAGGTAGGACTTTCCAATACTGTAGCATATCTGTTCCTGTTCGTCGTTAACATACTGTCCAGTTTACAGCACTTTCCAATATTAATTGATTTCTCTAGTCTGAAACAACCAAACCAATGAGACGATCTCAAAACGTCTCTACATGTCAAGCTTTCTCTTCAGAAGGTAAACACTTGAGTAAGTGAAAGGATTTCAGTCACAAACTGACACAGATCTGTACTGTAGCAGCTGAGCATTAAGGGCCGACCTCCAGCGAGGCAGAAGGAATGTACCACGGATAAATAAATACTTTCTTTCAAACTAAAAAAACAAAAACAAATCACATTAAGACATTCTCTTTTCTTTAATAGGAAAAAAAAAACAAAGATATAACACCGGAACAAGGAGTTTTAAATCACACAGTACCCTCAGATGAATAATTTTGATAAAAGTAAGTTATTTGAGGTTTTGGTAAACAGATTGCATCACGGTAAACATTAGCTGACATCTGCAGGCTGAGGACCTCGCTGCCACTATTTGAAGGAGGGTAAGTTTGGCACTTTTATGCTGATGTCACCAATGTTGATGTTTCTGGGCATTTCCGGGAGGTTCATGTTCTTTACAGCTGATACAGCACGAGCAGGCGCTCCCGCAATACCGGCCTACACACACACACACACACAGACACACACACACACCACACACACAAGGAGGGTTGATAAGATACAAACCAATAAATCAAAAAACAAGCTGTACACGACAACACACTGAACAGTGGACACTGGAACGACAGAAGTACACAACGTAGTGCTAAACAGAGTACTAAACAAAACAAGTCAACTGCTGACAAAATGCAAAAGCACTGACGCTACTGGGACAGACAACATGTGCAAATGTACATTCAGATGCTTTCATAGCTTCAAATGCACATGCATTATTTGCTTCTATAATGATTTTACATCACAACCAGAGCCAATTATGAATCAACTGTGAGGACACACTGTACTAGATCATTCACTAATTTTTAATGTACTGTAACTAGACATTCATCGATGGACAAAGGCGGCATTTCTGAAAGTGAACCCACCGGACTCTTGAGGACCAATAAGGGTAAAAATGCAAGGAGAGAATTGGGTAAAGCAGAAAAAATGGGTTTGGATATGAAGACGGAAATGATGTTTGGATAGATAGGTACAGTATGTACTGAATGTGTGTGAAATAAAAATGTGACTACAAGCTTTAGCCATTAGATACTGCACCTCTAGAGGGCTGCACATGACTGTAGCTAACATTCGTCTGCCTGATTACATATTTATGGATAGAATAACATGAGTATTGTGTCATTTATACATTAATGGTGTTAACAACTGGTGACATGAGAGGGTTATAAGCCTACAGTAGAACTGAGCTACAGTGGGAGATCTACTCTCAGGGATAGTGGAGGTAAGTCACTCTAACACAATGAATCTCAATGTGAAACTGTACCGGAACAATTTAGTATTTCTAGGAGGAAAAGCATCTCTGTAGTTTGGCTTTCTGGAAGCATAACTGCAGACACTGAATGGTTTCACATTTTTGTTTGAGCAGACATTTGAGAATCACTGCAGTTAGAGATCCCCCAGAGGCAATCTTTAGCGGACAGACCCAAAAATGACCGAAAGGCTTCAAAAGACAGAACCGTACATTCATCGCTTCTGCTAGGAACACATTCAGAATCTGCTGTAGCCTTGGGGGGAAAAAAACATTTAGTGATATGACGCAAAGTATGTCTGGAATGTAGATTCATCCGCTCGGCGTTATTTTCACGAGGGTATTTCAATGGGCCGTTTGTCTTATGGACATTCCTCCCTCTGCCAAGAATCAAGGAGTCTTGTGTTGGATGGAAAGATGACCGTAGCATTAACTGAGAAGAATGCTGATCTTGCACATGGGATCAGTGTTCAGGAGTTGGACTCGAGATGTTTGTTGCCTCACAGCTGGTAGCTTGGAAGCCGACTTTGCATTAGTCCATTATATTAGGGTTTTTTGGATTAAAAGCGAGTGACTAATATGTACATAAATAGTCACCGCCAGTCATGAAACACACAACAAGGGTTTGATTGTTTGGTCTATGTAAGTCAGAGGGGCTAAAAGAGTGAGCAGCAACCTATCTCTTGTCTGTGAGGGATATTGGTGCAGATAAAACACAGGATATTAAGTCCAGAAGGATTTTTTTTTTTTTTTAAATCATTGGTTCAAGACAAACTACATGTGGTGCCAACTTAGCACACTGCAACATTTTAGGCCAGATGAGTTTTGAGAATGGCTCTTACATGGAAGTGTCATACAAGGGCACCCGTCTCATAATATAATGAAGCAGGGACAGAGACCTTGGATGATCCAAAGAAGTCAGTAGCCTCTTTAGTTGGGCAGATCCATTTTTAGAGCTACAGGGGTGGACAATGTAACAGGTACACCTGACAATTTAAAGATAGGTGCCACCATTTTTGGGTCTGCCATGAAAGATTCCTACTGCATGTTAGTGACGTCAGTTTGCTATTACATGGAGGGCCGTATGGACTCAGGGGGGAGTAGACTTCAGTTAAGGTTGTAGTACTTGGTTGTAAATTTAGCAGTACCTGTGTCTACCTGTCCTGCCTGGTAGACTGAAAGATAAACGTCTGTAAAGAGAGAGAGAGAGAGAAGAATGGAAAGAACTAGACAGGGTCAGGAAAAAGAGGAATGAGGAATGTTAAAGCAGATTAAAGTAATTACAGTTTATCTCCACAGAAAGAAAGTGATAGGACCCATCATAGACCACATATTTAAAGACAAAAATGATCTAAAGCTTCTCCCACTTTTCTTTCTTTTCTTTTTTTTTTTTAAATGAAACATATTAATTGAGAAATGTCAGGTTGGTAAAATAAAAAATAAAAAAAAGATTAATGTCATTATATCAGTCCTTGCCGGTTTGGAAGACGAACAGCATATGCCTTGTTTTCCAGACACACCGCCCTATAAATGGACAGTGTCGTTTTGTATTAGCATCATGGTGCAAAAACGTATGCTGCGGTCTAGGATAGGTCCAAGAGGGGAGAGACAGAGCAGTTCTGATGATTGTAGAACAGTAAAAGACTCCGCTTACAGAACATTAATCAAAAAGAAGAACCTGACTGGTTAAAAGCACACAATGCAGCTCAGATAATAAGAAAAAGGGCACTTTGCTATTACTATAACTTTAAAATCCTGAACATTAGAGAACACAACTGATGTCAGTTATAAAGCTAGTTAACATGAGCCTTCACTTCATCATCATGTGAGCCACAAAATACAACAAATATGTACAACTTTATGGCCTTTTTTGTCTGCATTTCTCATTGCAATAATCTAAACAAATCTCAAAAAACATATTGTTGCAGTGCATTATAAGTGATTTAAAATAAAAACAGCCAAATCATTAGTGATGTTATGTTTTGAGTTATCGGTGGCCGGAAATACACATTATGCAGAACAGAAATGATTTCATGAAATTGTCTCTGGCTGTCTGTCTGATTTAAATGTTCCAGTAAAATAAATGAAATGTTTATCTGCTTGCAGAAGCTGTATGGAAAGCAAAGCAATGTCCTTGCATAGAGCTGATATCTAAGCAAGGACACTTGTTTATAGGTGCTACAAAACATATTTGAAAAGCATATATTCCAACACGGACAGCATATTTGATTGTCATTCTCCTTTTAAATTAAAAAAGCGTGTAACAGCCTACTTTCCCTATGTGAAAGTGAATTATATCAAATATAAGATGATGGAAAGATTTGATGATCACAGATTCTAGAGATGCATGGTACAGTTAAGTCTCCATAGTAATGAGAAAAGTGATGACTAGAATTCTTTATTTTATACTGAGTGAAAATGTGTCCAGTCTTGATCTGTGTCGAGCGCAGTGCAGCAGCAAGAGAAGAGACCGAAAAAGAGCACAAAACACTCAAGAGTAGGTAGGGAGCATCCACAAGGTCACTGAGAAGTAGCATGCAGGGTGCAGCATACACACATGCCTGCATAATGTATACAATACCTCAGAAAGTATGAAGGTGGAATCAAGTCATATATATATATATATATATATATATTTATGTAAATATATATATATACACACAGTGCATGGACAGAGTCACGCTTACCTCAGACTTCTCCATCTTGTTCTGGGCATCAACCTGTGTGATGATTTCATTCATGTTGGTCTCCAGGACCATCCCGCCCATCACCATCTCTGCCAGAATGTTGTGGACCTAACAAACAGTAGGTGAATCATTACATATATAATGTTGTCACAGTTATCGGCATTTATCAGAACCAAAATTATCTGAATGTACAGTTTACATAAGTTTACCTCATTTTCCCAATTAAAAAAATACTTAAAATCCAAAGATATTCTGTTTACTATCATATCTGACGCAAGCTGAAACCGGAGAATATTTGGCATGCAAACAATTAATTAACTATTAACTATCGTAGTTGTTGCTTTCTTTGTTTCAGCTCTAAATTGCAGCATGTGTTCAAGGTGATATTGCTTATAACACCAAAACTGTGCAATCACTTGACTGAGTAGCTATGACTGAGCGAATTGCTCAACATCAAAATCTAGAAGTTGACAAAGAAAATCTGTCAAATAAGTGTGACGCAACAAGTTCCACAAGTGATTTGTACTCTCATAAGAGCAAACATTCAGGCAGTAATACAGATACATAATATCACACAGCCAGGTGAAATCAGAAGGTATTTCTTACCTTGTCTACATGGAAAATTAAGTCGAGCTCACAGACATTCTCAAAGCACTTGTCCAGCGTTTCCACAAATACCTACAAATGGGAAGAATTGCTATTGATTGTGACACACAAGCAAATCAATAAACATACTCAAAAAGTACTTAAGATGAAAGATACCCTGGAGTTTCCCGGGTTTCTTACTGTACCTGGATTAAGTCTAAAATTCCTAGTTCACTCTCTGAGGAATCCACACAGAACACAAAGTATAATGTGGCGTAGTGTCTGTAGATCAGCTTGTAGTCTGATCCTCCAATCAACCTGGGAACAACGGAACAAAGGAGACTCCATCAATACCATTCCTGATTTAATACACATGAGAAAAGACACACCAATAAATAAAAGATCACGTTCTGCAGATGTTAACATGCATGACGTTGCACCTGAGCCTGACCTGATATCATGAAAACATGTTTTGACACATGACAAAAAAAAAACCCCAGCACAGAGACACCAGGAGAAAAACAACAGTCATGAGTCAACATTTTTAAAAGATAGGACATGAGATTTATTGACATTGGAAGATATGGAAGGAAGGTATCTAACCCAGTAACCAATCTGTACCCGGGCCTCAACAGGCGTGTTCACACACAAGCAGCTTGAGCCGCAGGAAAGGTTCCCAGTTGTCTAAATGCGTAATGTACAGTATAATACAATATTTATGAAAACCATATGGCTTTGATATCAAGCAATGTAAAGTGAGGAGAGTGAGGGAGAGTGCGTAGAGGATCACAGTGTAAAACGACACCGAGTTCCTCATTCATGAAAGATAAATGAACAGCAAACAAACACCGTTGCTATCAATTGTCAATTCACAAAGCTCTCTGGACTTTCCTTTATAGTGGTGAACGTCCGCATCGGAATAAGTTAAAAGGATTCACTACCAGTTAAACTTGCTTCTTTAATATCTAAACCAGCGAATCTAGGAGAACTCATAACTTACATTCCACCTTCTAGGAAATTACAGACGTTCTCGTCTCTCTTTGAGACCAAGTGGAAGGTTTCCCTGATGATCTGTTGTTCTGCGTCTTCACTCTGCAGGATGAATAAAGAAACAGAAAGAATAGCTGGTAAATTATAACATGTTGTTTAATTACTTCCACCGAGTATTTTCTTTACTTCTAGCCAGAATGCTGGGTTGGCAGGTAAATTAATGCTTATAATTTCTTTTCCTGTGTTAAACAAAAAGGGTGCCCAGGGTGAAAAGAAAAAAAAAAAAAGCATGATTTATCTACAAACTATTCTCTTTGTCATATTTAAACATACACTACTGCCCACAGGCTACAGCTGCAATGATATAATTGTACAATCTGAATCAAGGGTGCCACGTTCATCCATTTATAAATATCAGACTACTGGGTATATTTTAGGTGATACAAAAACAAATGTAAAATGTCCATTTAAAAGTCAAACGTGGATCAACTCTTTGTTGTGTGCAGCTCAAACACTGATTCAGCCTGACCAAAGGGTGCTAATGTCCTCTCAAGGCCCATAACAGGTCAATGAGAACAAGGAGAAAAAAAGGGTGTCCCATGTGCAGCTGGCTGGAAGGCTAAATCGGTCATGTGACTTAAAGCATGGGACAAGCAGAGTTATGGTACTCTGGAGTTTTAAGACTGCCGCACCTTTTAAACTGCACTGACTGTGTTTGTGGATCCCTCTGAATCAAATGTGACCTTTGAATCCTGCAAATGATGGTTTGATTAGTAGCAGCACCTGTTCTCCCACGATTTAATTGTGGCAGATATTACATGTGTCTGCATGTGCAATTTACAGCGCTCTTTAGGGCAGAAGTTTGCAGTGAAAACAACCTCTGCTCAAGATGCAGAAACCAGAAACTCTACATGGAAATGTTGTTAAAGCTTGAACACATAGCTGGTCTTCCTCCAAAGCTTCTCATTGACATCGGCAGAGTGCCAACTGAAGATGAGTGAATTTGTGTGGTGGTGGTGTGAATGTGTGTGTGTGTGTGTGTGTGTGTGTATATTTCTCTCTCTCATCTCTACCCACATGTCACCTTTGAGATTGGACAGCTGCGTCTTTATGTCTGAGGCAGCACACCAGCTCTAACTAATGGGACAAAGTGGTCTCAACACAACTTACAGATACATGTCGAAACAAAAAACACACATGTTTTATTAACTTATACTGTCTCCAAAACCCCTAAAACAAAACCTTCATCTATAAACACCAAAGCAAGTTTAAATAATAAATCAAGCATGAAGAGTGTACGCTGAAGAACTGTTCACAGCAAGCACTACGTGTGAAATATTATATCTTGCCAGCCTGCAAGCTGACACCTCAGCTTTTAATGTAACAGATGGTGTCTCCGTAGCCTTCTTACAATCCAATCAATTTTAATTTATCCTTCTGAAATGAAAATACATCCATGGCCAGCTCAATAAGTGGATTAGAGAACATGTAAAATGAAGCTACACTGTTCAAAGTGCAGAACAAATTCTCATTATCAATTAGTCGTCCGATTTCTTTGTCCGGTGAACCGATTGGTCTATAAAGTCGCAGTTTTCCCAGAACTCGAGGTGATGTCTTCAAATGTCTTGTTTTTGTCTGAGCAATTGTCTAAAATCTAGAGCCAAAAAAAAAAAAAAAAAACAGCAACTACTTTATAAATGATTAATTTAAGTCATTAATCAAGTTAAAACGGCGAGCAGTCTTCTCATGTTTTCTAGACAAACCGATTAATTGGTTCATGGAGAAAATAATTGGCAGGTAAGTGGATGATTATTATGAAAATAATTGTTAGTTGCAGTAGTTTTGTACTGATGGTTGGACAAAACAATCTGAAGATGAGCATTTTTTTTAAAATGTTACGTCATCTCATAGACCAACCAAAAAAATTTATAAACTGAGAAAATACTCAAATTAACCGATAATGTTAGATGGGTCCTTTAATTTATTCTGATTTCCTGAATAATTTTGCAGGTATTTAACAGTAAATGTTTAAGACATTTTACAGAGAGGGAGCTGCAAAGGTTAAAGAATTGTCAAGAGTCTAATTGATTAAGAATTGTTGTAAATTAACAATAATTTATGAACCCAAATATAATGAACTTAACAACTAACCCAATTTAGCACTTTTCCTGTTCTTTTCTAATAATTGCACCATCAACGATCTGGCACCACAAAGAAAAACTGAATATTTATTTATTTTAAAAATAACTGATCAATGGACTACTGGTTTCCACTCAGTGTCTACGTCACCTTGCTGTTGTGGTAGCAACATTAAAGAAGAAGGGGCAGGCAGCCAACCCTGAGATATTCAGTAAATCCAATTATGAGAACAAGCCAACACAGCTTGAAGAGCAGATGATATTACATAACCTGGCATTTGTTACCTGTTACCTTTGTTTCTTTTCTTACAGAGTGGGTATAATGTCACTCAATTAATGGCAATAAGTTGAATTGCATCCGTTAGTGGTGAAACGTTAGAGTGAGCACGAGTCACTCACAAGGGCGTTATTGAAGTCATGTGACACAAACAGTGAGCTCACTTACTTCACTGTATTCATCAGTACAGCAGCTGAGTGAAAAGTGGGTGCGATGCTGTTCCTACTGGCTCGACTCGCCTCGGCTTGCACACGTTTAATTATTCATATTTGTAAAAAAAAAAACAAAAAAAAAAACAACATGGTTCAAGGCTGACATCTTATGCATCAGGATCAGTGGCTGTTTGCAACAGCAGCACGTCAGTGGACAGGTACACACACACACACACCTTCACCCATTCAAACAGTTTACAACAATGTTACATGTTTTCTGATTATTACATCCTCCCTTCTTACATAACAAGACATGCAACAAAGTAGATCATTTACTTTTCTCATCTTGGCCTTCCAGCAAGCCAAAAGATGGACATTTTAAAACAGAAAAAATATATATATATAACAACAAAATCTCATGTTACTCACATAATGCTCGTAGAATTTAGAAAGCCTGGGTTTCCCATGGTTGTTGAATATTAAAATGGCTTTAATCATGATTGTATCTGAACGGAGGGAGGCGGGGGAACAGAAAGGGAGCAGTCTGTCTGTCAACTCCCGTCAACTACCCAGGTCTGGCCGGGATTCAGGGCTAAATCCCGTCTCGATATAAGGTTAATACGGGATAGCTTCGAGCTACACGCCGCTGCTACTCCTCCATCGTCTCTTTACGGAAATATTCCACGTCAAAGGACCAGTCATACTCTCCTCCTCCTCCTCCTACAGCAGCCGAGATGGCTCAAATCTGTCTGTGACGACCTTCGCTAAAAAACACACAGGGAGATTTTTTTTTTTTTTGTTTGTTTGTTTCATTTTCCCCCTAATGTGTGATACTAAACTCATCCATGCAGTGGTGTAAGACCTAAAAACATTTTGTTTATCAGGGATTTATAAGAAAATAACGTGGTAAATTGGACAAATGTGACAAATGAGTTTTGTACAACAATAATAATTATTATTTATTTATGAAACATCTTAAATTTAGCTTTCAAGTAGTCTGTATCCTGTGTTTTAATTAGTCTTACCTAAAATTTTTATTTTATTTTTTAAAATGTTATTTTTTTATTGTTCTCTGTTTCATTGCATTTCAATATTCTGTTGTTAGCACTTTAAGCATATATGACACATGCTATAATAATAATAATAATAATAATAATAATAATGAAACATTGCAGTGACAAAAAGTGTTCATGCACAATAAACACATAGCAGTAGTAGAATTACAACGTAATACAAAGATTGAAAGAATAATAATTAAGATAAACAATTAAACTGAGGAAATATGAAATGTGCTTTAGTCTTGCCAGATAAATGGCAGTTTTTCATGCATGCACGAAGATCCTCACATAAAATGAGAAAATGTTTACGTTGATAAACTTTCTGTACCACAGTTTGTTTCAGCAAACCGTGTAGAAAAATGAATTGTTTAATTATGAATAGTGAGCAATGGAAATTTCAGGACATGTAATGTGATTTGATCAGTGCATCAAGACACAATAAACAACATGTATTGTATTAAATGGCTCATAGCCTTTGTATTAGGTTTAAATCCATTACCATCTGTGATAACAATCAGTTCCATAATACTATATGTATTTATTCATTTAAAGAAATGTATCATGTAATCTTGCCTGTTTTCCAGTTATTTTGAATTTTTCTGTTAAAATAATTTCAGTTTAATGTTTCATACAAAAGGCACTAGGTGGGTAAAGTCAATTCATCTTTCAGCCACAAGGTGGAGCAAAAGTATATCTGCTATTGATGATGTGGCAGCTCAGAGCAAAACCTGGCATAACGTCTGCTGCAAAGAACATTCTCCACTTTTTATGCTGCCAATAATAAATGAAGGCCTGACTGTCTCCGTCAGCCAGAGGGCTTTCCCTTCACAGACTGACACATGTTGATGGGCAGAAAACAAATGCAGAGTTTTCCTGCTGGAATATTCCAGCTCAATTATGGTCTGCAGAGGGAAACAACTAAATTGTAATCTTCTGGTGAAATGTACTAAGTGTACTGTTTTTCTCAGGCAGCCTGTTTTTGAGTTCTCCACCATCCCAAAGTGTTCTTAAAGCAAAGTTGCTCAAAGTTGCAACTAAAATGTCTGCAATGATATGATATTTTGTATTTCTGAACGACCGCTGCACACACATGCACAAACTAAAACTATACATTGTGTCTGCATAATACGTGACCCATTAAAACCCAAAGTACTTATCAGGCTTCCAGTAAAATGTTGTTTTTCCTCATAGTGAACCTTCTTTTTCCTTCCTTTCTTCCTTAAGGAAAACATGTGGAGCAAATGAGAGCTCTGTGAAGGAATGTGTTGCATTTGTAGGAATGATTTTTTTATGATTCACTGCAAGTTGTCAAAAGATTGACACGCAGCTCCACGCATATCCTGTTGAAATGAAGTGTACAGCAAATGATACTGATGCTGAAATGAACAGTTGAATGACATCAACAGTTATGCAGCATTAATGAATCAATTTCCCTTTTTTTCTTCTTCTTCCCTACAAATATTTGAATTAATATTTATGCCCTTTGAATGTCATTAGTAGTATGTTTCTCCTGATAATCTCAAAAGACTATAATCTCTTGGTTTAATTCAACAAAAACAGGGGGATTAACGTCATACAAACAAGATTTTATGTTCCCCCAAAGTTTTCCACTCTTCTCTTGAGGTTTTCCTTTTTCATCCCCACTTTGTTTGTGAGCCTCTGATCTGCAGACACCTTGGACTATCTGTTGATGCCTGAGTTTCTGAGGAGGGGGCCCACAAAAAGACGCTGAACAGCTATTGTTAGAGGAATGCCTCATTGGGGAAACAGAAAGGGGGAAAAAGGGAGCTTGTGTTTGTGACAACGTGGTGGAATTGGACTCAAAAAAGGATTAGTCCAAGTTCTTAATGTGTGAAATGGGTCGATGTTTTGATTGAAAACATGCAGGATGAAATTATGACAAACAAATATCCCAAATATACCTGTCGTGAAAGTGGAGTCATACACGATTTTTTTAGACAATATTTGATCATATGCTCACCATACTAGTGTATTTAAATCAGACTAAATGCTGTGGGCGTTCACCTCTGACCATAATGGTACAGTCCATCACCAGCTCGCCTCCAAATTGCGGCGCTAGGCTATAAAAAGTAAACGACTCTGCAAAGTTGGTGAGAGAGAAACCTGTAAAATCTGTTGTTTGGATTGAAGATTTTTTTTTAAAAAAAAAAGAAAAAACCTCCAACAAAGTCCAGTACAACACAGAGATGGAGCAAACCGAGGTGATGAAGCCAGAAACTCTGGAAGACCTGATACAAATCCTGCATAACATCTTCGAGAATGACTGCATCAATATTGAGGAGGTCCAAAATATCATGGAATCATATGAGAGCAAACCTCAGGAATGGATGAAATATGCAAAGTTTGACCAGTACAGGTAATGTCGAGTATGATATTTACTGTTATTAACTCATCAGATGTTACTCATGTATTATGCTGATGCACTTTACTGCTCTGTAGTCTAATCTAGTGTGTTTTTTATTATAGTCAAAACAGAAATTATTTCTAAGGTTTGCAAAATATTGTTAATTAGATTATCACAGTCATTTCTTTACATGTTAACCTCTTGAATAATGTTGTCCATATATATATATGAATGGAAACCAGCTGTTACTCTACATAATAGCCGCTTTCGTCACACCTAATTTGAATTTTAAAAAAAGAAAAAGAAAACTGGTCTTGTTTACATGATTGATAGCTGATATAAATCTGTTGACTGTTTTTAATTTTTAAACACCACGTACAAGAATCACTCAGCAAAAAAAATGTTTTTTTAAATAAAGAAAAATGATACAACATCTACAAAAATAGTCAAAAATAGTCAAAACTGAAGCCGAGTCTCAGTGTTGTTATTTGTGAGGGCTGAATGGTGGGAGGGTGAGTGGACCGTCCAATCCACACTGAGAAACGATACACACCCGCTGATTTCTGCATATTTTAAAAGCTTGCGGTGTGACAATTTGTTGCAGCTGCCTCCAACATATTTGTCTGCGCTGAGAGCAGCCCGAGTATCGATGATATTACAGAGCAAGTCAGGATGATGCAAGCTGGCCCCAAACCCTGATGGGCAGGGCTGAGGTTTGCAGTTGGCTGGAGGAAAAGTTTAAAAAAAGATGACAGATTGTCTTTGGTATCTATAAAATAAAATAGTAGTGTCACTTTTTCCTTTCTCATGGTTAATAAAATAGAATTTATTGTACAATAGGCTACAAAAAAAAAAAAAAAGAGGCCCAACATATCTGTTCATACATATTATGGCTATTCTTTGTAATGTCAACAGTTGTAATGTAATGTCAATCTTTTGCAGATACACAAGAAACTTGGTCGACGAAGGGAACGGAAAGTTCAACCTGATGATTCTGTGCTGGGGGGAAGGTCACGGCAGGTGAGAGCAAATAGTCGGTTGCACATTTTTATTTCGATATGATCTCTTAGATCACCGCAGCAAAGCCGTGTGAGAGCAAAGCTACATTTAAATCTATTAAAACTGCTGCATTAAACCTCTTATTGGAATTATAGTTTTTTTCCTTCAGTCACATGTTCATTAGTCATGTTGCCAGACTATGACTTTTAGATACTGTAAGCTATTTCTAAGGATTTTATCTGGCAATTAAAGTGTCAGTGTTAATACAGATAAGAGAGTCCAATGTGCTACAGGCAGACACACAGGTTATGTAAATGACCATTATAGTTGTTTGATGATACCTATTTCATGTCAGCAAAAACTACCTGAACACCTGACATTCGCTGAAGTCTACATCAGAATGGTATGATAGGTCTTACAGGGCTAAAAGTTGGCACTAGGTTTTACCATTATTAAGCACTTGTTGGTTTTACATGTTCTGGTACATTATGGATGCTTAGAGCATTCATTTCTGGTTATGTTAGTGATATGGTTTTTTTTTTGTTTTGCAAGAAACATATCACTAAAACAACCACATTTGGTGGCCAGTTAACTCTTGCCGCAGTAGTAGAGACGTGATACGATTGATAGTAACTCAGTTATGTCAGTTTCTGGAAACACAACCTCTCAAGAACACAAAAAAACAAAAAACTGCCCCACCTTTACACTGAAACCCTGATACCTTTAACCACAGAGCTGTTCAGTTTTGCTTCCGATCTGAGGGTCAGCAAAAGGGCTAGATACTGACACTGTGTGTGTTTGTGTTTTTTAACGCTTTGCAGTAGTATCCATGACCACACAGACTCCCACTGTTTCATGAAGATGCTCCAGGGTCAGCTGAAAGAGACACTGTTTGAGTGGCCGGACAGTAAATCACATGGAGATATGGTCCAGAAGTCACAGAGGATTCTCCAGGAAAACAAGTGTGCTTACATAAATGGTGAGAAGCTTGATTTTCTTCACTTACCCTTCTTCAGTATTGATACCACTTCTATTAATACTTGTTTATTTGTGTGTGCAGGCGATCTGTTAAACTCGTTCTTAATATGGTGATACATGAACATTGTTGTGGTAACGTAGCTAAAATGCCCACATTGTGTTCAGTACAACAGAACAAACATCCTTCACATGTTCTGTCCTATAAGAGATATGCTCATGTATCTCTGAAACACACACATGACCAGCTCCAGTCAGGAGTAATATGTGTGTGTCTTTTTTCTTTTTTCTTTTTTTACAGTGCTAATACCAACGTTTTATAACATCTTTATAGTTATATAACATCTAATAGGGCTCACAGGAGTCAGTTTTAATTTTTTACAATGAATAGCATTCAGGTCTCTTCTAAAATCTCTGCTGACTAAGTATTTCCCCAAAGCCAAGCAGAGCCCTGGTGTGATGTTTGGTTTCAGTTGTTGGTTACAGCACTGCCAGTGACTGCTGTGAGCCTCATTTCACAGCATTCCTGTGACATACACTAAATGTATGTTGTTTGTTCATGTGTGTGTGTGTGTGTGTGTGTGTGTGTGTACATGTTTTAGACTCCATTGGCCTGCATCGTGTGGAAAATGGCAGCCACACTGAGTGTGCAGTCAGCTTGCACCTGTACAGTCCCCCTTTCCAGACCTGCCAGACCTTTGACCAGCGTACAGGACACAGGAACACTGTTAAAATGACCTTCTGGAGCAAATACGGAGAGAAGACTCCGTTTGTAAGGGACTTTTTTTTTTTCAGTCACACGATTCCAAGCACCAGCTAAGCCGATTGTAGTTTATTTTAATGGATAGATAGTCAAATGTATTATTTATTAGGAAACTAATCAAGGTTTGGTCTGATCTGTGTGTGATTAATATGTAATATAGTATATAATACAAAAACCTTTCTTAGCAGTAACATTGCAGAAGATAAGTGATGAAGTTCATAAATGTACTATAGAAGCCATGAAGATCTTGTATGGAGTATGGAGGACAAATTTGGACAGAAATGTCATATTGTGAATTTTTAGTCATATAAGCATAACAAAAAAAAAGATAAGTAAACTCCTGTTATATCAGCACATTTGAAGGATCAGCACAAACAAGCTGAGTGAGCATGCAGACTGCCTCACCTCCTAAACGTATTGCTTTATGAGCAGGAAGTTGGAAGTTTTTATAGTGTCTAGTTACGCTCATTAAGCACAGTCTAGTAACAATTAAAGCTGCACCCTTTGAAGAGTCATGGAATTAAATAGAACGTTTCCATGTGAGATCCATTAAAGCCGTTTTGCTACTGTTACTCATTAAACACAAGTACGAGCGGACCGTTATTTATGATGTACGTGTGTTTGTTTTAAAAATTAAAATCAGAAAATAATGAAATGACAGACAAATAAAGTAAGAAACCTTGCCAACAACAGCCTTATCTAAAATCTACGAGTCCTGTAAACATTACCTTGACTATAACACTGAAGTTTGTGCATTAGATTGCAAAACCAAATGGGGGGAGATAAGATAGTACGCGTGTGAGTACATAATGAACTTAACTCATAATGCACCCCTAGTTATCAACTACTGTTGATATTTACTTACTTAATATATTATACTTAATTCAATCTATGTTGAGAATCTGACTGTAGAGATGTATGTAATCTAATGACTGTTTTTCTCTCTCTTTTTGTAGACCACCATCTCACAAGAGAACAACTAATCACCACCAAAGGAGGCTCTGGAGGATGAAGACAGTTGCATTTTAAAATGACAATGTTGTGAAATTGATTCAAAGGGAATCTGCTGGGGGAAGCGAAATGTGGACCTTCTATGACTAAGCAACCCATTTAAAATCAGGAGCGGGCCAGTTCGAAAAAAAAGGACAACCCAGTAATTAGAATGGCTTTATAGCTGCCCAGTGTGAGCTTGGCAAATACTGATGAGCACAGGATGAATGCATGAATAGGCTTGGACATGGATTGTATCTGCCTTTTGTTTGCTAGGCATGAGGAGACCCCTTTTTTCCAATAACAACATTCCTGTCCATCCATGACCTACGTAGCCACACTTTTGTAAAGTTATGGCCCATAGTCAAAGAGATTTAGCATTTCAGAGGGAGACTATTGTTCTTATGTAGTGTTTCTCCTAAAAAAAATTTATATCTTAAGAAAAAGGAACACAGTTCTGCACAATCAACAGTTTTTGTTCTAAATGGAGCACATTTATATCTGTATTTACTGTTGATTTATACCACTCAAAATAGTCTAAACACCTGATGAGAAATGTGCCGAAATGTAACATTGTTTGTACAGTCTAATAAAAAAAAAAGAAAAGTTAGTGCCATTTGCATTTGGGAGGGAAAATGTAAAGCTTTAGAGTTGTGTTGTTTTTAAAAGTGCGATGCTTGTAATTTATTTGAGTATTCTGTTCATTGAGTGTTTAAATCAAACAAGCGATTGTGTTGTGCTTAAATGTATTCGTACTCGAGTTTTGACCAAGAAAGTCTTTAGGAAGGACTATTTTGTATTCTCAGCAAACAATATGTTTAGATAAGACTTTTTTTTTTTTTTTTTGGCCTGTTTTAATTGTAGCTGTATTTATATAGTGTGTAGTTCTCCATCATAGCACCTGTTATAGCACTGCCAATTCATGCATGACTTCTGTGATACAGTAAATGATAAATCTGACATAACAACAGACCATTAAACACTATTATCCTTTCACAGAACATTTGGTTTTGTCTTCATTTTTTTCCTCACTTTTATATTTTGTTACACTGATCATGTTTTGTCTCAAATATGTTTACTACAAGCATAAAACCTGTTCAAAAACAGCCAATACTAAAAAACTAAAACTTGTTAGTTTCAATACATCTTAATGATATGTAGAGAAAGATCACTAGAAACGGTTCATTGACATATAGAAGTACTAAGTACATCTCAGTAATTGCAGAAATGTAGCTGATATCAGCCTGGCAAGCAAATAAAGGAGTGGGTTGCCATCTGTACTTTGGTTTAAAGGAAATATTGATTAGTTATTACCCTGAACAATAAATAGATAATGTTAATGGTGTACTGATAACAGTATTAAAGTACTAGACGTCAATGTCTGCACAACTGTCAAGTAAACAAATAAGTAATCTGTGTCATGTATTAGTGAATGATATGAAAAGTAGAGCAGAGAGTGTACGTGCATTACTGTTAACAATTAGCCTCATATAATGTTTGCAGCTTCTGGGGGTTATTACAGAGAACCGAAACTAAATTACAAAATAAAACTAGATGTGAAACGTTTTAGTTACCTGAAATAAAAAATCAAAACTAGATTCTAGAAAAACAAAAAACAAAAAACTAACTGAAACAGTATTTATGTAGTTTTAGTCAATTTGGCCAAATTTTTTCAACACAACAAGCATGAAGAGGCATTAGGCATCGTAGACTGGGATGTCTACTTTAACATCAGTATATGTCTATCTCTAAGTTCATTATTTTCACATAAGAGTGACAGATTTCACAACCAAACTCTTTTCAGAATGAGGTCCCTGAAGTGAAATCTACTCAAACAGGGTTTTGTGACCTAATGTGTATTAATTTAGGGGTTGAGATCCACTATTGTATATTACTTTAAATCAATTGCCTTCAAAAAGTGTCGTGTTTGTATAGTAATACCTACTCTGAACTTCTTTAAATCTTGCCCCTGACAAACAGAATCTAATGGAAAAATACCAAACTCTAATAGCTCTGGCAGCTACAGGGGCAATAAATATTATTATTCACCTTGTCCTCTGTATCACTTAGACTGTTGCAAACTTTGTCAATGAGCAGATAAGGGAGTAGGGAACAGTGTACACTTTATAAGCTTATGACTCATGGGCCTTTAACATTATATTTTTGGGGATTTTCTTGCTTATACTATCTAAGATCTGTCATTTTTAAATGAGCTTGAATTTGCAAAAAAAAACAAAAAACAGCTGTATGTGGATAAGAAAGTAGCAGGTCTCTCTAATCAATGTTTTTTTGTTTGTTTTTTTTCACAATAAAAGAGGAAGCCGTGGTCACAAACTGGGAAACTTGGTCAGTTCAGTTAAGAATAGACAATATCAATATCTAAACATAAATATGCGTTTGTACATCATTTAAAATATAAATTCTGTACCAGCCTGTAAGTTTATTGAACTCCAGCTATTTTTTTCACTCACCGGCAGACGTACGCCATTGGTCATATTTCGTCGTTATTTGCCTTTGGTGAAAGCACACAGTGTATTGGGGAGGTGAGCTTGTTGACTAAATCTCTCCAGGTTTTCTCTGTACTAGGTCAACCATGAGGTGGCCAGTGTTATGTAATAACAAAAGTGACAGTGAGTGCTCTACTCGGGCACCTGTTTTATAAGAGGCCACGATTACTATGTTCCAGGCCGGATGGAAGTCCATCCAGAAAACTTTAATCTTCATCTGATGATTCTGATATTTGGCTAATCGATTCAAAGTATGAACCACGGTCCAGTGAGCAATAAAAGAAGAACACAGAGTGAAAATGTCAAAGTGCGCAGTGGCAGGCCCTTCAAATGTATGCTAGAAAGCTGCGTAATGGGCCCTCCACTACATAAAAATACTTTTTATATTTATATATAATTTATAAACCTGTGTATAAACATGTGGTGACTCAAATTTTAGAAAATGACTTAATAGCATGATTAAAAAGAAAGTTTGTTTATACGTGTTTAGAGCTGTTTCTGAATGATATTCATAAATTGGTATCCAGGGTTTCTCTACATGTCATTATTTATTAGTGGTTGTCAAATTGCACCATTGTAAAAGAGTGTAATCAGGGTTCACTTTAGAACACTTACATTAGGTCATTTTCAGTCGTTTTAAACCTCTCCTCTTTAGGTTTGCCTGTTTCCCACGTTGTGCACATGTTTATGCAGCTCTGCCGGGTTGTAGCCCAGGTCCTCGTCTGAACTGTCATAACCTGGGTTGAATTGACAAAAGAACAGTGGAACATTGGTCAAATAACCCTGATTATTGGTCTGAAAGGAAGTATTTTACATATCAGATGGAGCCAGAATAAATAGGTGGATACCTTCATATTTTTTTTTTACCATTTCATTCTCTCATTTTGACATCTAACTCATATGGAGTTTGAATTCACTGTCCCTTTGCACAGAACATATGCAGAAAGAAAGTTATATAATCATCTGAGTGTAGATTTTGACCTCGAGCAGTATCTTTTGCTGTCCCAGATAGAAGAAGGCACAACAATGGTTTGCTTGATTTGTTTTCCCTCTGAAATATTTGGGACTGTGTCCGTTTTCGTGTGATGTTTCTTTTGTTTTGTCAGTTTTGTCACAATGTTTCCAAGTTTCTTCTCATCATTCCCTCCTCTTCACCACAAACACACCATTCTCTGTTCACACGGCTACAGTAGTCTCCATATCTGTGTAGCAGCTTTAGAGATCAGAAAATACAACTGCAATTTTCACACTTTTCTTTCTAGCCTTTTGCTTTGGGACTGTGTCCTGTATTGATAACAATAAGCCTGTGTTGTAGAATCTTCTGACACTGACAGAAGCGGAAGAGCTTTGATAATTTACTTATCGAAGCAGTCTCTGTACATTGATAGTAAAACACTCATTCATATAACAAACAGTACATGTGTTGCACTACTTGCTACTGTTGCACAACTCAACATTGTGTAGCATGTCGGTCCAACGGTTTATCACATGCGAGTGATAAAGCCCTTGCTCTTTAACTTAAGGACCTTAGTTTTTTATTTCCTATTATTATTAACAATATATCATTATAATCCAACATTTAGGTTATGAGTTGTTTTGACTTTTCAAATATTTCCAATGTTTTTTCTAAAAGGAGGCATCAACCCAACTTTAAGAATAAAATGATCCCATGCATGCTACAATTAGAAAATCTATGTCTAACATTATGCACGTTTTATTGTTGTGTTTTTTTTCTTTTGTTTCAGTTTCTTTGAGTCTTCTGCAGTTCACTCAAAAAAACAAACATAACACAAATGCCAAATAATTCATCACACAGAGATTGGGAAGATGAAACATCACTTCAGCACTTTCTAAATGATATGCTTTATGTAATTGCAGACTTGGGAAATGTTAAGAGCGCCACACCCCAGGTTTCCACACTAGTAAAAAAGGTTTTTACCAGCCTAGGTCTGGTATTTTTTCCCCCCTACAACTCACAAGTTCAGTTAGGGTTAGGGGCTTTTGACATGCAAATATTTTAAGTTAACTAACTCTTCTCTTGTTTCTATTATTACAAATAGCACAGGAGCAACCACAATGCAAAGTGTGACTATAACTCCTTCACTTGTAAACAATGAAACACTGTGTAACAGCAGCACAAGAGAACAGTTGTAAAGTCATTTAAAAAAACAAGCAAGATATAAAATGTTTGCCAACACTAGCCATCATTAGCTATTACCAGAGCAAGTGAGGCTGTAGCAACAAAACCCATGAGTGTAGTGAACTGACCAAGGGAACATTTGTTTGCTAGTTTCTTACCATGACATTATCCTACTAATTATTATTATTACACTGCAATGTTGTACCAAGTAAGTATCCAGATGTTTTAATATCTACATTTTGGAAAACAGCTACAGTCAAGGTCAGGTTCCAGCTTGCTATAGCAAACCATTGTTTCATGTCATGATGCCCTCAAATATCGGCAGAGACTGTCACACATTGTCCATGGACAATACAGTCTAACCCTCACGCACATACAACAGCTAAGAAACTGTATCTTAGCTTAATCTAAGGTACTTCTAAAGTAATTGTTCTTCCCATTTCACACACTTTGCATTACCAAGTCTGTCATAATCTTGCAGTTGTTACAAAAGCAAACCAAAAGAGAGATGAAAAATGAAAAAAAATGTTGTACTCTTAATAAAAAATAAATAAAAAATTGCAAAACAGGTGTCTGAGAGTGAGAGTAAAAGATCTGGTTACTTTAAAATTGAAAACACATGATTTTTTGTCAACCGCTGTGTTCTTGGCTTTTACTTGTGTTTGGGACTCGTGTAGTGGAAAATATGCATACTCCATCAGAACAGTATGTTCTACCCTAACCCACACAAAAGTAAAATCACAGCACCAATAATAATAATAATAAAATAATTATTCTAGCACAATTTCACCAATGATGATGCATTTTTAAACATGTCTAACTTTGGAGTAGCATTAGTCAACTTTTATCACAACTTTTGTAGGGGTAAATCTACTAACCAGTTTATTAGAAAATATATCATTTAGAGCAATCCACAAAAACATCAAATTAAAATTAAAAAACAAACAAATGAAATGAAATATCTACAAATTATTAAACGTTAGTATTTACCTTTACAAATAAAAACAATAAAAGAACCATAAAAAGTTAAATAACATATTAAACAAGCAATGAAAGATACCGTGAATTGACTTTCTTCAGAGGTTTGATGCACTTCCACATCAAACAGGATCACATTTGGACAACCTTGATTTGAGGTTTTAGTTTGAAACTTGATTTAGGTGAGATTGGCTTGTTCACTCAGATATCTACTATCACACCCAATGAAACTGTCCTCAAGTGTCTGTACACAAATGCCCTTTAGCTTCAAGAATTTGGTAACCTTTAAATACAAAAAGTTTATACAGAATTATACAGCATTCTTTTTGGCATATCTGTCTGAATGTGGATACTCTTATGCTTTTCTCCATAATGAAAAAACTAAGATTGAAGATATAAGGATTCTATCCTTCAGAGGCAAAAAATAATGTATTTGTTTATGGCTTTTGTCATTTCTTAAAGTGAACAAAAAACTAACTGAAATTAGGAAAAGGCAATAGAAACAGACACTAAAAGACTTTTGATATCTGCGGTCAGGTAGTCAAAAGGAATCATAATCCGTCTGCCCTCCCAGACTGCCAAGGGATCTGATCTGCTTCGGAGTCTCCCTCCTAAAATAGGCTTTCCCCTGTGACCCTTCTGACCCCGAATGACCCACTGTCACAAGCATCCCCAGTCCCCTGTTTCCTGATCCCACTGATGCCAGAGACTCTGCCTTGTCACTTACAATGTCACTTACACTTGATCTTACAGACAATCCACCATGAGACCTGTCACTAAGTGAAACGTTACTGTCAGCATAGCTGTTGATGGAACTGTAGCGATGGGAACCGCTATGATGAGAATTGCTGTGGTGAGAGTTACTGTTGCTCTTAAGGTGGTTAGGTTGAAAAGTTTTACCCAGGGACATCCTGTCAAAGGATTTTTGGCTACGGACACTGCGCTCAGAACCCGAGTCACGCTCTGTATCGGGTATTGAAAAATGATCTGGTTCCTGTTCTGCTCTGACATCAGGGTCTACTGCAGGTCCAGTAGCCCGATTAAAGGTCACATTTAGCAGCATATCTTCACGCACAGATTCCCCAACAAAGGATAGAGATCTAGCAGTGGTGGTGTCAGCGAAGCCAACAGGACGAGCAGGCGGGACACTGGTTACCTAAAGACAAAAATTAGAGGATTGATGATGTAAACTAAGTAATAGACAAAGTGTGAAAGGAGCATTTTTTTAAGTTATTAATGTGTTAATTAATTAAGACTATGGACATTATGACTTATGAAGAATACACATTTTGACAATACAGACTGATTGAGTGACCCCTATTGGTTTGGGAACAGAGAGGTTGTGGGAAGTAGCTAAAGGGGATGGTTAAAAAATTTGATAATCAATCCTGTCAAATACATGTATGATAGTTGGTACCAAGATTTGTTGCAGCAGAAACAAAATGTGAAAAAAGAAATTAGCAGCAAATGTAGAATCTTGCACAACTTAAAGGTTTAGTTTAATATTAAAGAAAAAGCACAATGCAGAGTTACACTTGTGCAACAACTAGAACAAAACAACAATGAGCATTAAAAAAAACCCTAATTAATAAATCTGTTCATATTGTCTTAGATTGTCCACTCACAGTCAGACCAGAGAGACAACATTTGTACCAACACTCACTGCTCCATCTAAACTTTGTCCTGACCTCCTCTCTTCAACTATGATCTTGTCTTCTACACTGATGGCTCTGCTTATAGAGAACATGGAGGGTCATGTGCAGGGTATATGCAATTTGTGACTGTTTTTCAATTATTGAAACCGCTGCCCTGCAACCCCCAAGCTCCACGCAAGTAGCTGAGATATAGATAGATATGCTTTATTATTATGAAGTATATCAGTCTGTCAGTTTGAGAACCTGTCACTCAGCAAAAGGTAAAAACGTGTGTTTGTGTTGTTCATCGATTGCTGATGAACCTGTCTCCTAATGCAAATCTTTGGTTGACTATGCAGCTCAAGTATAAATAGCAATACAAGACTGTAAAAATACTCTATTACAAGCAAAAAGTCTTAAACTCATAATTTTACTCAAGCAAAAATATAGTCGAAAATATTTACTACTCAAACGTATCAAAAGTAAAAGTATTTGTAAAGCAAAACTGTATGTAACATATTCACTGATTGCATCTTATTGCTGTAGTTGGTTGTGATTTTGCTAATTTTATGACTACTAATAGTTCATAGCAAATATTTTATTAAATGATCACTCAATGCTTCTGTGTTTTATAACTACCATGCTACAAACTGCAGACAAACATTTAACACATTCACATAATGCCTGCAATTTGCCTCGTTTTGCAAATCCTTACCAAAGACGAAGCATCAGTCTTTGCCGGAAAACCCTGATACCCTCCTCCACTTCTAGCCAGTGATGTTGCACCATCCAAATCTGGTCCTATTGTAGACGAGAGCTGTGGTCTTCCCAGAGGGTCAAAATCTGACTTGTCAATTCCAGCCATCAAAGCTAGCTGACCTAGGCTATAAAACAGAAAGGAAATCCATGAAAATTTAAATAAGGAGAGATACAGAATGAAACTGAATTTACCAGAAACTGGTACAGTGCCACAGTCAACAAGAAATCTTGCACTGGCCAGTTTTTAGACTACCCACCCAGCATCCCTGAGCAGATCCATGAAAGCATGGAACTTGGTGAATGAGCTTTCAATGCTCTTAAGGACTGCCTCGTCTTCAAGAGCACTGGAAGCAGGCGGTGCTGATGCAGAGCCAGTAGCCGCAAGCGCCTCCGACAGGGAGAGGTTGTTGTTACGAAGACGGGCGTTCTCCAACTCATACTGAATAGAAATAAGAAAAAGACAAAATAAAAATACAAAATTCATCTTGAAGCCAGTTTTCCTGTTCACTTATATAAGATAAAATACATAATAAAACATTAGACCACTAACCAATGTGTTTAAATTAAATAAAATAAAAGACTTACTTTTCCTAAGTTAGGCAACAGGAACTGTATCAATGCTTGTGAGTAGTGATGTGCCAACATTTAAATTTATTTATTATTAATCCATATATTTTCATTTTTACATTTTTAAACATAACATGCTTGTTGGATCTCTTAAGAGTCAAATTAAAATCAGCTAAAGCTATTACTGCTGTATAGAAAGTTTGCAGTAGACCAAAACATAAATAACAGACAAAATTTTAATATAATAAAATGTAACTTAAATATAAGGTACAGGGCTGAAAGCAAGAAAAGATTTGTCTTAAAGGTTGTTCAGGAGGAAATGTGTACAATGCATTGAGTTAGTATTAAGTATCATGTGAATTTAAAACTATTCTATCTCTCAGACATGGTGTCTGAGAACTTTAAACCCTGAGGGTATCATTACCTCTATGAGCTGAGACTCTGCTTTCAGTCTGGCTCTGCGCTCCTCTGCCAGCCTCATGCGACACTCTTTTAGCTCCATCTGCAGGGTATCCATAAATACACAGAAAGCGTTGAAGTGATACTAATTCCCAAATGTTGTAATTGAATACAAAACAAAAAATTAAAGCTCCAGTTTAGGCCTGATGTGACTGACCTGCATACGAACAAACTGCCGCCCATTGATCCTGTCCTGGTGACTGTGAGAAGATGGTTGCTTCTCCACTTCTACTACCACCACTTCTTCCTCCTCCTCCTCCTCCTCCTCCTCTCCCTCTCCCTCTGAATCTGACTCCACAGTAACCTTTACAGTAGCTGCACCCTAAAGTAATCAGATAAAAGAGACAATAGTGTTTTCATGTTATATTTTTAGCACAATTTTACTGTTTTTGTCAGGTTTCTGAGAATTCAGATTCTACTCCAGTCACTAGTCACTAGTCTCTAGTCACTGGCCAATCCATAAACAATCTAAAACAAACTACATACATACATACTGCACCCAGATAATGCTGCCGTCTAAATCAGTATTTTTTAACAGTAATATGCATTATCACAAGAACATTTACCTGAAAGCTTTGGTCTACCACAGTAACACCAGGAGGCAGACCTCTGCAACAAAAGCATCCAACATGTTAGTCTTAGTATCACTGAATCCCATCATAGTTGGACCTGGTAAATGTTTTTGTAAGAATTTGTCTCTAAGCCTCAGTTTTTGGGATTAATAAAGTATCTATCTATCTATCTTAGCCTTGAGTCCATTCCAGGATCTGTTGTGGCCTTTTGGTGATATGATAATATGAATAGCTGTTATAATTACTACGCCATAGTGAGTGATGATGTATTTTACAGATGGAATACTGTGTTAACTTTTTAAACTAAACTGTTATGCCAGTCAACTCACCTCTGGCGTCCAGCACGCGCTGCAGCACGCCATGGTACATATCTGCAGCGAGATTTGGGCTTCTGATGCTGAGCAACACCTGAACTCTGTCCTGTGGGAGAGGTCCCCTTTCGAGCGGCTACACCAGACCAAGAGCAATTTAACAAAGTGACAATCAAACAACACTGAGCTTTAAGCTACAGGAAGGTGTTTTTTATGGGAACAATGCTGATGGAGCTTGATGAACATGTATGCAAAATCTTGCATGTATCTAAAAATGTTATGCATATATTTTGTCATTCGCCATGATGGTCATTGGGAGACAGATTCATGAATTATGGGTAATAAAAGAGTGCTATACAATGCCCATACATGAGGTGCTTTGCATCTAAAAAAGCAGGTTCTAAATATCACATGTACGAGAGAATAATGAGACAATATGGCTCATATTAGCGCTTTGCTTGTAATGGTAACAACAGGGTAACAAAAAATTATAAAGACTTGACTTTGACTGTCAGGCATGTACAGATATGAGATTTTGTCAAAATAAATGTTACGCATTGTCCAAAAACATTTTAAATATAATGTATATTAAAAGATACCTGACAAATATCAAGCCCTTACACTCAAGACCATTTTCAAACTGTCTAGAGTAACAAAGGGAGGACAGGATGAAAATTAATTAAATTCTTACCATGTCTCCAAATGACTTAAAAGCCAAAGGGTGAGAAGTCAGAAACAAATAATGTAAGTATGAGATAATAGATATGATCTCAAAAATATTCCCTCCCGCACAGGCTGGAGACTTTCCAACTTTTTCCTGTGTATTTCCACCATGTCCACATGTGAAATTGCCAGTTTACAAGCTGTCAACACTTTTGACTTTAAGGTTTGGGGTGCTAAACTAAATACATGAGTGCTGAGTCTGAAATTGTATAATATTAGCAACTTTACAACAGTTTATATAAGCATGGGGAAAATAAACACCACCATCAGCTTAACTGTATGAAATGTAGCATTGTAAAAAAAAAGAAAAAAAATGTATACATATACCTATCCTAAAAGCTTTTCCTTTGACTGTACTGAGCAGTGCTCGCCTCCTAGGACCAGAAGCTTTCTGTGGCTCTGTGGCAGCAGGTTTGATCCAGCAGTACTGCAGTACATCATAAGAAAGATACAGTCCACCAAAAACATGGGTACAGCTTTGTATCAAATATGAAACATCTGTGCAAATACTCCACACCTTCATTTAAAATTATAATTTTCTTAGACTTGAATGATGACGTTAGCTCAAGACACTTACCTCAGTTGACTGTCCATCAGCATTCATCAATACTTTCTCCAATATAGTTTTAATAAGGACCTTGTCTGTAAAGTTAAAAAAAAGTATATATATTTATCATGTAAATGTTTTCCAGAGATTTATGTTAAAGTGATATTTTATTTTAATGTCACTTGTAAACAGATGCTCCATACGCATTTTGAAGTGTGCTGTGTAACAGAGCAATTATAGTATGAATTTGTAATATGCACTACATACTCAAAACATGATTAAAATTAGCATGCATTGGGACACAGTTAAAAAACTGTGCTTGCTGTATGGAGGTGACAATGTTCATTACAATCAATTTAATAAAAAATATTATGCTGTACAAACAAATATAGAAAACAGTCTGGTTGTGCTTGCTTCTTACCAACTAAAGGGTTACTACGGATATCAAGTACACAAAGAGCAGAATTTGTTTTCAAGGATTCCAGCAAACGACGAGCCCCTTCGTTGGAAAGACCACACTTCTGCAGGTCCACAGCTGTTCATCAAGCCACAAAAAAAGATGGACAAACTAAGCAGAACTTACAAAACAAACAAACTCTTCTCTTTGTCTCATTATATTTCAACCTACTGACCTTTAACCCAGAGGTCCTCTGCCAGTTCATTTGCAAGAGCAGCAGCACCTCGGTCCCCAATCAATGTGTTACAGTTCAGAGTGACGCGACGGAGACCCGCCATTCCCTCAAATTGTGGTTGTCGATACCTCAGAGACTCTGCCCATGCAGTACCATGTCTCTGCATTCCCTGATGCTAAAAAAATGGCAATATTATACAAAGTGTGTTTTTTATCATTCATGTATTTTTCCAAATAAGGTCAGAGTTAAAATGAGATATTACACCTTGATGATGTTGGCCATATGCTCTGCACCTCTCCAGGTGAGACTGCATCCTGTAAAATCTACTGTCCTGATGCTTGTAGAGTACTTAACACTTTGACAAATGACTGAAAACATATAAAAATGACAGTTAAATAGACAATGATCTCATATACAGTAGAATCTTACTGAGAAAATCAAAGCAGTGATGTCTTGCTGTATGATAAATAACCATGAATATACAGACCCTCTAAACCCTCATCAGTGATAGGACAGTTGGCCAGAGATAGATTTTCCAAGGAAACACTTCTTGACAAACCCTAGAATGGAAAACATATTGCTAATCATTTTCAGTTTTTACTAAAACTGAAAGATATAACTAAATATCAAATTTATTAGACAGAGAGAGCAGCTGTTTGAATAAATTTTCACCCAGATTTTATGTACTGACAGAACTTGTTTACAGTAACAGAAATAAAAAGTAAAGAGTAAATTCTAATTCTAATAATTTTTACCATCTCTGTCTGTTTTTACCTTTGTCAAGGTGATGAGGTCCCTTTCTCTCAAGGGAAGTCCGTTAAGCTGCAGAGTTTTTAGGTTTGGAGAAACTGTCAGACACTCTCTCAAGGCCTTGCACAATTTAAATGTCATGTCCTTAGAGCGGATTGCTGGGATCTTCTTCCTCAAGCTAGATTTATAGTACTTTTTATCTGAAATTGGTAATATGATTTACAGTTTTAATTAAACTTTCCTTGTACATGTTTCAATATCATAGGTAAATAAAGACTGGATAAACGTTTTTTTTCTAATCTCCTAAATGTCACTTGATGTACCTGGTTTGTTTTCTGCCTTACCTGCATCTCCAGAACCAAGGCTAGCTTGGTATGTACTACTTATTGCAATGTGGTGCAGGTGTTTGTTGATGGACATAGAGTTGAGAATGGGTGGCCAGTCTGTCACTTTGACCCTGTCTCCATTAAAATCCAGCATCCCTTTGTCAAGGTTCATTTTGACAGCGGGGAGAGGGACTGATTCCTGTCTGCCACAGGCAAAGTCATAGCATGCCATGAAGTCCTGGGCACCCCGCTGCCGCATCTGAGCACTATCCTGGACCATCTCTGAACAAGGAACAAATCAACATATAAATATAAATCATTCAGCGAATGCTCCAGTTATCCAAATTAATTCACAGTGAATAAGACTAGGAGCACAAGTGTGTCTTTACTTCATATTTCCACTCCACTTCAGAGGGAAATATACGTTCTACTCCACTACAACTTTAGTAACTAGTTACTTTTCAGATACATTTTACAAAATGGATGATATAACAAGATTTTAAAATACAAAATATTGTTAAAGATTAAACCAGTGGTTTCCAACCTTTTTGGCCTTTGACGTCTCACAAGAACCAGTGTGTAGTCAGGGTCACCCCAAGGCTGACACCGGGTTGGGAACCACTGGACAAAACCACTGAACTAATTGTATATAAAGTAGTTGAAACTAGCTCCACCTGCAGCAGCTACAACAGTAACCTGCTGCTCTAACACTGATGCATTAGTATTAATAATCTAATGATGGCATATACAATAATATATCAGTCAGAGAGACAAAATGTGTGCTTTTACTTTAATACTTTATTTTACCTTTTGCTGCTAATACTTACGTACTTTTAGTTAAGTAGGATTTTTCATAAAAAACCTTTACTTGTAATAGAGTAGTTTTACTGTTACTGCATTTAACTGTATTGGTACTTCGTACCTGAAATAGCCTAACATAAAATGAATTAACTTAATAATTTAAGAGTTTGGTTGGCTGGAATTGAATAGAAACTACAATGAAAAGACAGACACAGTCCATGGATAGCTGCAGTTCATTCAATGGCGTTAGCAAGCTAGCTAAGCTCCTAGCAACTGTTGTCAGGGAGGGAGAGCCGCAAAAGTTAACGGTCATGTCTCCGGCTGCACTTTCATGCAGTATTACATTTACCTTTAATATAACTTAATAGTTATAATATACCTTCAACATCTGTCAGAAGACTTTATCGTCGTCCCTCTTTGACCAGTGTCTGACAACCTCTGCTGTCTGTTATTGTTGTCGATGTGACGGAGTGAGCGCTCAAAAGTGGCGCTGTTGTCTCTTCGAAGTTTCGCCTTCTTCTCTTTCTCGCCGTGTTCTCTTTGACTCCGACCGGGTTTGCTGCCACCTATCGCAGCGGAGGCAGAATGCATGTGGTGTAACAACCACATAAATGTATTTTTGAACAGTAAGTTATATTAGTTCATTTTGATGGAGAAATACACTATGTTAAAAAATGACAAAGAAATAAATGAGCCTAAATGAAGACGTCATATAACCCTAATTATTTGGGCCACATTGCAACACTCTTCAGATCATATCTTTTGCACAATGTGGTTCTTCTATGATGTATTTGTTATTCTTCCATACGTTTTTGCTTGACTACTACTTCACTCACACCCATAGCTTTCACTCTGCAAGCACAATTTATGCAACAAAATGTAGACAAATTTCTCTGATCTAATGTTACCTCCAATAAAATACGACTCATTGTTTTTGAAAAAATCGTATCAACAATAAAGGTGATATATAATTTATCACATCTCTTTTATTCTAAATCATACGAACAGACTTCATACATCAGTTTAGCCAGTGAAGTCTGGAGTCGTTCAAACTAGAATTATATTTCTATTTGAAATCAACGTGTTTTAACTGTCCTGTCCTGAACTGTCCTCTGGACTCCATAGAGGAAGTGGGTGAGAGGAGGATGTTAGCTAAACTGACATCCATCATGGACAGCTCCTCTCACCAACTACATGACACTGTGGGGTATCTGAGCGTCAAATAAATAGCAATGTCCCATTGCTATTTTTTGTTCTTTTTTGTTCTTGGTTGTCTTGTTTGTTCTTCTTATATCTGCACATTTTTAATGTAGTACTTTTGTAAATATGTAAAAAAAAAAAAAAAAAAACACTCCCTCCTTGTTTTCTGCTTGTAATAAGTTATTTTCGCGTTGTGGGATAAATAAAGTAATTGACTTGACTTGACTTGAAATCGGCACTAACAAGGTCTGGACAGTCTGAAGGAATCATGATCCTGAAATTCCCGTCTTTATCCGGTGATACTGAACGCAACATGACAACGCCCTCTCTTAGATACGAGGACTGTTTTGTCGAAGTCCATTGGTCCGTGTGGACGTCAATCAAAGCCTTGATTCGTCAAATTCCAGTAATCCCAGCCTACTCTTATTGGGAATGGTGTAACCAGACGGCAAGGGGTCCGGATTGTAACTATATCACGCCATTAAAAATAAAGGATCCCGTTCGTTAGGTGCGGGCTAACTGCATATGCAGCTGAAACAAAATTGAAACGGCCATATTTCTACATCAGAGGTAATTTACGTGTTTTTATATTGTGAACTCATAATAAACGTTTAACGTTAATGTTGGATGGCAGCTACTGTAGCCTAGCAGTGTTTTTCCCAACATCAGTGGCCTGTCTGCGTGTGTCCGTGTGCATGTGTGTGTCGTGGGATATCTTATATTTATATATAATTCAGTTTACTATTCATATTCATAAAGCGTATTAATCACCGCTGTTTGTGATGACTTGTAACGGTATATATATATATGCTGCCCAGTGGCTAACCTAATGCTAATGATGCCAACCGTCCTGCTGCTGTTTGGGGTGTCCACCATATTGACCACTTGTAATGACAGAACACAGTCGGATCATTTAGGTGTTGACTTTTTTTTACATTGTTATTCTTTTGTGTAGCTGGGACGTCGATGTAAAATGTGACCCAAGATTCAAGAGGGTCAGATCAACATTTTTATTTATTTATTTATTGTGGTTGTGTGATAATATTAATTATTAATAATTGTCAAGCTACTGTATAGATCTGCATCATAGGTTATTAATTTTCTCTCCTGGTCTAAAAATGACAGGACCATGTTCTCCTTTTACACTATATTGTGAGCAAATATAGTGATAATATAATATAATGTATAATATCCCCACCCTGTTTTTTTTGTAGCAGTAAAATATATTAAATTATAGGGTGGGGATCTTTATATCAGATTTTTAAAAATATTTATCATCTAATAGTATATCCTACTCTTGTCATTGGTTAACAGTTAGACCTCTCATGTCTATTTTTTGGATAATACATCGTCTCAGAAATAATGGCAATTGACAATATTATTGTCATTTTAATACTTGATTCAATGGTTCTTGTGGAATAAATATGCTGTAAATTATATGTCCAGGATGTTGGTTTTTATGCTGTATTTTTGTCATCTTACTGTGACTCAATACAACACATTTAGTGTCTACAGGTACCTGTCAATAGCAGCTCTGTTGGTGTGTGTTCTTGGCGATTAGTCACTTAGCTGTGTCGGTACCAAAAAAAGACCAGACCAGTTTTGTATATTTCTGCTGTTAGGGTGTGGACTGGCATGCTTTTGACTCAGTGGATGGACGTGTGTGTTTAACGTTAAGCCTCTGGTTTAAAAGCAACAACAAAGCACCTTGTAGAATGTAGTGTGTATTTTTTCAAGTTGCTATGTTACTCACTTCCTGTTTCCATTCAAGATTTACATTTACAGTCATTATAGATTACAGGGAAATGGAAGCAAGGAAGGAAGAAAGAAAGGAAGGAAGGAAACACTGTTTGGTTGAGGTCCAATAGCTACACACACACACACACACACACAGAGAACTGAATGTCCTTTCTCTAATGAGGTCACCGACACCGGCACCAACATTTCACACAGACACAATGATCTGTGCTCGACTAGCATCCGGTCTTCTTCTAGTCCCACTAAAAGGTCACACATGGTTAACAGTAATTTCAGATGGTGTCTCAAAATGTCGGCACACTAATTCGGTATACTAGTGCCACTGTGTCCCTATTTCTTTGGTCCCGGTGGTCACCGTATGACGGCGTAATGACAGCGTTTGTCGAGCGTAGGCTCAGAACAGACACGCATGTTTTCCCTGGATTTGGCTTCAGCTAGGCCATCCCACACACTTTCAGTAGTGTGTTTTTCTCTTCACCCCAGGCTGTGATAGTTGGGAGTAATTTTGGCTTTGGCTCTACTTCCATCTTTATTTTTATCCTAGTTTTGCTTCTAGCAAGGATAAAGTTCCACTTTTGTCGTTTAAGATGCACGTTGGTGTGAAGTTGGTGCCGAATCGATCGGAAGGTAAATTAGCAGGAGGAAAAATGAGCTACCAGTTTTATCCTTTTTATTAAGCAAAAATACCAAACAATTTCTGACTTGAAACGTTTGGGCTTTGGATTAGCATTCTTAATGTATTTATTTTCCATTATAGACTAAATGATTGAAATGATAACTAATCATTAGTTCCAGAGTTTAAGCAAGTGAAAAACACAATATTTTCATTTACATTGGAGTGCCAGTAAATGCATACTTTATGCATTGCACAGTCCCTTAATTAATATATTAGAAACATGGTTGATGTGATGCATGTATGTGATACAAGTATTTTAGTGCAAACCAATGTTTATATAAGATAAAGTAGTATATTATTATGGTGCAAGTCCTGCACAAATGTACTGTGAGTTGACCTGCACATTTTCCACAGCTTTACTCCTAAAGGCTGCCTCACACAGCTGAGTATGCAAACAGAACAGTAGCAAAGTCCTGTGTGCAGAGACAAGGCAAACTCCAAACTATGATGCTTGTTTTCAGGCGGCTCTGTCCTTTCTTTAAGTAAGAACACTGCATACATGCAGAGGATCTTTGGTTTTTAAGTAACAACCATATTCTTGTGGTTTTTGTAGTTTGCGGTCACTTTTCTCACTGCTGCAAGGACAAGGACGAGAGCCTAGCAAAGGAGTATTGATTTGTGTGTTGCTGTGCATTTGCAGCTATCACTTTCATTTCAAAGATTTCCCAGAATCTATGGTTGTTTTCCCTGCTTCCCATCAGTGCACTATGTTTTTTTTGTTGTTTTTTTCTTCATCTTTGTACTGAAGTTGGAAAAATAATACTCATTAGGGTCCAGGACCACTAAAATATATTGCTGTTCCTTTTTATGTGGGGACCCACCAAACCTGCAATAGGTTCAGAAACCATTTTGGCGCAGGCACATAAGTGTGAGAAACCTTGACTCCACACAGCTGTATTTATGTTGAGCCATGCCTCTGAATTTCATCTGGAGGTGATGGTTTGTTTGTTTTAAAGTCAGGAACACACTGGAGGACCTTTTTTTATTTTTATTTTATTTTTTTTTAAACCCATCCAACCACAGAAAGACTCAGCAGCACACATTTAGGTTTAAAAAAAAAAAAAAGCACGAGTGTTCAGTTTTTACTGATTGTGCAAGTGAAACTAAAGACGTGTGTTTTTGGCTGGAATAGTTTCTGGATAGCAAAGAGATACACCAGAGGTTATGCAGCATTAGTTCCAGAGTTTAGGTCAAGTGAAAAACACAATATTTTCATCTGCCAGTAATTGCATCCAGTCTGACTTGTCACTTAATTAATATATTAGAAACATGGGTGATGTGATGCATGTGATGCATGTTTGATTTAAGTATTTTAGTGCAAACCAATGTTACCGATGATACAATAAAGTAGTATAATATTAGGGGGCAAGTCCTGCACAAATGTACTGTGAGTTGACCTGCACATTTTCCACAGCTTTACTCCTAAAGGCTGCCTCACACAGCTGAGTATGCAAACAGAACGGTAGCAAAGTCTCTGTGTGCAGAGACAAGGCAAACTCCAAACTATGATGCTTGTTTTTAGGCGGCTCTGTCCTTTTCTTTAAGTAAGAACACTGCATACATACAGAGGTGGCTTAGGCTTGGTTTTTAAGTAACAACCTTATCCTTGTGGTTCTTGTAGTTTGTGGTCACTCTTATCTAGCAAAGGGGTATTGATTTGTGTGTTCCAGAATCTGTGATTGTTTGGTTGTGATCTTAATGCTCACTGCATGTCTGAGTAAGAGATCTCTTAAAACTGGATGTGAAACCAGTTTAGGAGAAAATCCTTTCTTTCTCCTGAAAGAAAAGAGATGAGCTTACACACAATTACAACCTCGCATCATGTTGGGTATGACGCTACAAGCTTTGCACTCCTGGATTTTGGCTGTGTACTTACTTATTGTTGGAAGGTGAACCTCTCAGTCTGATGTCATTCAGGATATCTCTATACTTTGTATTTTAGCTCTGCCTTAACTCTGACTAGTCTCCCAGTCCCTGCAGCTTAAAAAAACAGCCAGCAGGATGATGCTGTCACCTCCATGCTTCACCGGTGTGATGGTGTTGAGCTGTGTATCTGGTTTCCTCCAGACACTTTAAAACTTGCTTCAATCTTGGTTTTATCAGATCTTGTTTCTCACATTGTAAGAGTCCTGTAGGTGTGTTGTTTTTTGTTTTTTTGCAAACTCCAAAGCATAGCACAAAGTATATGTGATATGTTGTTTAAATGTTAACCAGTCTACTGTGTTGAAAACAAAACTAACTGATTATTATCAATGGAAGGTTAGATGAGTGCCTGAGCCTCAGTGTTCCCGTCCTCCTTTCCCATAACGCAAGCTTTGGTGTGTATTTGTTCCCGTAGCCTCATGTGCACGCTACATTTTTGGCACTTGTTGCAGCTTGTTTTGCTCACTGCATTGTGAAAGGAAAACAACTGTTTATTAAACTCGGTATATTCTTCTAGGTGAGCCTTTAACTCTGATCTCTGTGTTTTTTTAATCTATTGGTGGAGAATCATAAGTTATAAAAAAAACCACATACCAGAAATGTCTTCTAATTTCTCTCATAAGGTTTGGAGTAGCCACATTCAAAATCAAATGAAATAACTCGGGTCACATTTGTCTGTCATGCATTTGTTATTTGTTGGTATTCGTTTCACAAAGATGTTTCAGGTGACTGAAGGGCTTTTAGGGTTAAAGCTATTTTCTGACATGGGCTTTGCCTGTGAGTGTGTGTTTGTTTTGCGTTATGTTTTTTTTTTTTTTGCAATCATGGGCTTGGCTGTCCTTGAGAGCATTGTTTTATCAAGCTACCAACCAGTTTGAAACCTGCCCCAGCTTGTCTCAACGGAAAACAGACCAACTGCGCTGCAGCACCTCAAAAGATGAATATTCAGGTTCATCGAGGCTGATGATTGCAACATCTGCTCTCGTGAGATGTTTTTGCAGTTAACCTCAAGTTTTTTTGTTTTTTTTCCCCTGTATGTTAATCTGTAACTCTTTGTATCTTGCTGTAGTCTGTTGTTATATTTCCATTATGACAGTAGTGTTGCACTAATACTAATGCGGTTTTGTTAAGTCCATCTTTACACAATTATGACATTGTCAGTGGAGTCTGAGGTGGTGTGGTAATAAGTAGCTTGTCTCATATCCTTTTAGGTGTTAACCTGCTTTCTGTAAGTGCTGTTAAAGCTTCTGTGAACAGCAGCGCCGACTCGGCAGGAGCATAAAATATAATTATACAAGTATTTGGTTGCAGTGGTCAGCCGGGTATATCCAGTAAACAGAGCTAAAGGTGCTGGTGGAAAAAGTTGTTTTGAAAATAGACTCATAGGTTACTCTGACTTTCTGTTCAGTAAAAGCCAGGAACGTGTGTGTGTGTGTGTGTGTGTGTGTGTGTGTGTTACAATACATCAACATTTATGTTTAACACTGTACATGGTCCCTTAAATCCAATCCACTTTATTTGTATAGCACGCTTTATAAACACAGGGTTACCAAAGTGCTGCGCAGTACAATAAAGCACAATAAATATGTAGCATAAAGACCAAATAAAATAAATAGATAAAATAAGAAGCACTGTGTCGAATGCTGCAGTCAAAGGACAACACGGTGACCAGAGTCAGAAGCTAAAAAAAATATCATTAAAAAATCTTAAGAGCGCTGATTCTGTGCTATGCAATGTTTTAAAACCAGTTTGGAAAATTTAAGAAGAATTTTTTTTTCTCATTTAAAAAAAAAGGAAAGGTAATTTTAAGATAGGCCTGACATTTGTCAAAACGGTAGGATCAAGCCCAGGTTTTTTTTTTTTTTTAACAAAGGCTGCACAACTGAATGGCATCAGCCAGTCAATCTAGTTTGTTCACAGTCCTTGTAGATAGTTGCATTGTTACTAGATAAAGAGCAAGACCAACCCTTCAACAACATCACAATGTACGCAGGCTGAGTGGAGAACAGGTGAGCTGAAAAAGCAGCAAGGCTGAAGAATATATTATATGAAGAATATTGTTTGACTTGTGTGTACACATCCAGCAGCTGCCAGAGAGAAATATGTTTTCTAATCAGTACTGCCACTGGCATGAATACACATCGCTAACATAAGTTTGCAGGGAAGTGTTGCAGAGAATCAAAACATCTCTTCACCTTTTTTTTTTTCTCTCTCTCTCATATCATGTGTTTTCCCACAGGGGGCCCTATGTCTGTGTGTTGCCCCTCAGGATGTCCAGCATGTTGTCGCTATAGTGGAAAGCACCACCACTTCAGGATCTGTAAACAGTCAATCACCATGCCTCGCTCAAGTGTCAGCCCCACCTCAAAACCTAACTGTAGCCCCGTTTGGCTCTTCTGTTTTCTCCTGGTCCTCTTGGCTGTACACACTCATGCCAAAGATGGTAAGAGCCTGAATTCTCTAAAGGGGAAAATTACAATTTTCATATTCTCACCGGTCTGCATCTCTTAATGCACATCATGTTGAATGTGTTCAACCTTTGCAAACAGCAGCTCCAGCTAGACACGTTTATGCCAGTCAGTGTGATATAATGCATAAGATACTGTTATTTGTAACTCCAATAAAATGCATAGATGAACTTAAACATTCATACGTACATTCAACATGTATAATTTCTTCTTCTTTTTTTTCCCCCCAGTTCTTACTGTGCCACAGAAAGTTAGTGTGTCACCCAACTACTATGCACAGCAACTATCCATATCCTGGCTGGGAGGAGCAGCCACAACATTTGACCTCATGATTCTCAGAACTGAACTCAATGAAACTGTCTTCTACGTAAGGCCATTTCTTTTTTTGTTAACTTAGTTACATTACAAATTAGATGCATTGTCTTAAAAGAGCTTTCATATTCCATATATCTACATTTACTTTATTTACCTCGGCATCGCATTTTGCTCGACTACTTTGTTTGTTAGTTAATTTTTTTTATATATGCACATAGCCTGTAAAACAACATGAAGCCAGATAACATAACTAAAACAGACATGATAGGAGAGATCACGTTAAATATGATAATTTATCAATTTATTAAAAAAAAATCAAAGGACAGCAAGCTCTTTATTTTGCATGACTTTATAGGTCACGTAGCTGATATAATGATTAATGATTAATTTTCTGCTTGAGCTGCAGTTCATCACGATGAGGTTCTACCAGTTTCCTGTTGCTCTCGTTTGTTTAAACACTGTGTGTTCTGTGCATTTCCTGTAGGAGACGTTGCCTGTGACTCTGAATCAGGTGACCGGTTGGCATCAGTGGAACTGGACCTCAGTTGAACCTCTGGAGTGTACGTCACTGTCGATCAAAATCCGCTCCAGACAGGGGCAGTCAGCGAGCGAATGGAGCAGCACTGAGATTTTCCAAGGTTTGCACTGGTTCATTATTGAACTCGTTTTGCATAGCCACACTTATCACCACACACCACACCATTATCATTCTGCTACAGGAGAAAGAAACGCTCTGATTTGCTTAGATTTCTTTAGACCAGTCATTGTGGGCGGTGCTAAGGCCAGGATGCGGCGGGGGATCATTGTTTTGGTGGAACATTAGCATTGATACCTGCATTCAAAACTTTTCAGCATGTAGTTGCTACCTCAGAGGTTGTTGTTGTTGTTGTTGTTGTCGTTTCACATAGCAACAGGGATTTTAAAAACAGAGAATTTAGACTGAAATAGTTGGCCAATGGCAGGCTTATAGCCACAGTCTACATCCTGTGAGTCAGATTAGTATTGAATCAAACGCATTACTTTCCTTTGTTCCTAAATATAGGTTTCTATTTATTTCTCCCCGTTTCCTTCTATCTGAAATCTTTAAATGCCTCTGCTTTTTCCCTTTCTCCATCGCTTCAGGAAACGATCTGCCCAGCAATGACAAGTTCCAGATGTATCCCCAGGACAGAGTTGTACCCGTGGGAGCCAACACCACCTTCTGTTGCATTGTGGAGGAGGGGAAACTCTTTGGTACCATGCGTTATGGCAACAAAGTTATGAACGTGACGCGACTGAGTAGACGAAGTTACGCCTCCACAGCATTTAATCAGAGACCCTCCGTCCAAACTGGAACCAATGTCTTCTGTAAAAACGCCCCGCAGTTGGAACTGACCGGAGCAGTGGTGTTTGTTGGATGTAAGATGATTAACCGGATGGATAAGAGCATATTATAGATGGATGGTAGAACTTGAGTTTTCCTGCTGATGCATTTGAATGACTCTATAGATTATTTCAGTGCTTGTCTTTTAGATAAATGTTAGTAATAATTTACATACATCTAATGTAACTTAATGTATGAAATGTTAAAGTCAATAAGTTTTGTTTTTTTTCCTTATTGTCCCCATCCCTAGATCCACCACTACCCACTGATTTTGTATGCGAGACTCGCGACTTGACCTCAGCCGTGTGCCAGTGGAATGAAGGGCGAGACACACACTTGTACGGCAGACGAAAAACACTTTACTCTGTGAACAAGAGGTACTACAGTCACACACACACTAATATGAGAAATTGCTTACAGCTAACTAAAACTCACGTGGGCCCACACATATGCAAGAAAATAGATGTAATCTGATCTGTAACTTGATATTTTGTTGCCCTTCGGATTGGGTTGCAGAACTCTACACTAAAAAAAACACTACAGCTACAGTTTCTATATAAGGGTAATTTATTGCATTTTAAATGTATGTAGGTTAACGTGGTTTTCAGCTAAGTTATTATATCTTACTGCAGATACATTGCTAAAAATGAAATCAGATAATGGTAACTGCATCTGGCACCAATCCAGCACGCTATAAATCAGGAAAAAACAAAGACACGGTACATACAAAAAGTCGTTGTGTTCCCAGACAGAGGAGGTAATGATAAAATGAAGATTCTTTGGGCCACAGGATGTGGTAATGTTATTTTGTGTCTGAATAATATCCCTGCATTATTTATAATTGTTCCCTTTTGCTTATCTCCAAGAAGTGTTTTTTTTTTTTCTTCCCAGAAAAGAGGATGCCAAGAAAAATGAAACACTCAGTCACCACTGTGTGTCCATTTAACTTTGATAGATTGGCTTGCCTGCCGCACTTTTACAGGAATTGTCCGCAGCCTGTCCAAAACATAAGATTTATTAAATTACATTATGGATGTGTTTCATGTCTGCCTCTGTAGATTAGATGGATTATCTGAAGGGATTGTTTTTTTTTGTTTTTTTATCTGAATTGAGTTGAATTTTGTTCTCTTGATTATTATTTTTTTTTCTTCTGCTTGTAGGAACTGTCCTGTGTACAACCCACGGCAGAAGCAGAAGCAGAAAGAGTGTAATGTGGCCCAATGGGAGAGTAACTGGACACTGGTAGCTGTGAATCCTCTCGGCCAGTACAGTATTACGGACTCTGCTGAAATCAGACACAGAGGTAGGTAGCCTTATCTTATCATATTCAATGCCCAGATAGTACACAGAATTTATATAAACTTGATTTGTATTTGTAGACATGACTAAAATGTCTCTTCAGTGTACTGATTCACTCTTTCTCCCCAGTGCGACCAGTAGCACCAGATCACCTGAACTTTCTCGTCCAAGCCTGGAATGCCACTGTAATGTGGCAGTGGAAGCACAACAGCTATTCCTCCTTGGCTCTTGTCTGCCAGGTAGAGCTCACCTCCCAGGAGCACCAAACAACGGTGAGTTTTGCGAGTGTGTAACAGGGAATGACCACTTCTTTATATGTTTGTAACTGTTTGCTTTGTTTGTATGTACAGTGTCTGTCTTCTGTTTTTTTTTACCCCATATTTATTGGTTTTGTGTATCAGACACTATCATTTCCATTACATAATACTAATTGCCACCATTACTTTCACCTAATGCAAGTTTGTATTAACATGTCCTTTTTTAACTGCATTTTTTTTAATCGTCAATGTACCAAATAGTAATACATCTATTATCTATATGTGTCCAGCATAACTTCTCTGGGGAGGGTCTGCGGTCAGTGTTCATATCCGGTCTGTATCCTGATGAGGATTACAGTATTAAAGTTCGCTGTGGTGCCCAGCAGAACTTCTGGAAGTGGGGAGACTGGAGCAAATCCCTTTTATTCAAAACCAAAATTGATGGTAAGCAATTATTTTGACCAAATAAAATGTAAGTATTGAATGTATATTTTTAGTAGTCGTCTTTTTGTCGCTACATATTTTCAGTAGTAGTAATGTCTCTTAATTGTTATGAAACTACAGACGTACAATCATCTTCAGTGCTGTTTTTTCAGTCCTGTTTTGTCTTTTTTTTTTCTCTCAGTTCCAGATGCTCCTGATGTCTGGAAGTACATTAACAGAGATAACACTGGGCAGATCGTTTGGAAGGTGTGTTTTCTTGGATTTGCAAAACAAAAATATCTGTCTGTCAGATCAGGTTTCTTCTGTCATCTCTCCTGTCTTTTCTTTTTTCTTGAATTTATGCCATAAATATGTGAAATTGCAAATGATTTAAATTGCCTCTCTGCCTCTTTCCTCTTCTGATTTCTTCTAGCCTTTGACACATAGAGAGAGCCACGGTCAAATCACAGGTTATGAAGTGACTCTCTGGAGTCCTGAGGAGAATATACAGCACACAGAAACTGTTCCTGCAAACACTTTCACCCTGCCTGTCAACCTCACACTGATCACTACCTTCAGCAATGACACCAAGGTCATAGCAACTGTCATTGCGAAGAACGCTGCTGGGGTGTCGCAGCCTGCAAGTGTAGTTATGCCTCTACGTTTGACAGGTACGTGGATATGGAGGCAGATATGTTAGGGAAGTTGAAGCAGTTAAGTTTTTAACTCGCAAATGCACACAATTTATTATAAAAGAAGGAAGTGAAGACAAATGTAGTTTCTAGCGTTGGTATAAATGTATTTTCTTTTTTTTTCCAGACGTGGACCTTGCTGTGTCCAGGGCAGTCTATATGGACGGAGGTTTCCCTCTCTCCTGGCAGAGCGATGCCAATGCCACCTGTGGTTACGTGGTAGAATGGCATGATGCCCTGTGCACACAGGACTGCCCTGTAGAGTGGATCAAGGTGGCCGCTGGAAACACTAATGTCTCTGTTGAGTCAGGTATTTAGTCATTCAAAAAGTCAAAAGTTTTTTTTGTAACTGCCGATAAGTGGCTGCTTTATTAAAAATTGATTTATTAGAAATTGTATGATGGAGGATATTCTGTTTCTTTGCCATCAGCCAACTTCCAGCCAGGTATGAGGTACAACATTTCCCTGTACAGCTGCTCCTCTGAGCTGCTGCATCGCTGGCAGGGATACATACAGGAGCTGGGTAAGGATAGTGCTGCACGTGAAACGCTTTTCTTTTTAGAGGAAGTAACGACTTCAGAGATTATATTCTGCATTTCAATTGTTGGCTTTTTTTTTCCCCCTCACACTCGCTCTCTGTCTTACCTCTCTACCTTTCTCTCTCTCCTCTACTCCCACAGTCCCATCCAGCTCCGTCCCTCAGCTGTTTATCAGTCAACAGGACTCCAATGTCATCCTGAGCTGGGGTGAGATCCCACTGGTCAATAGAAGAGGCTACCTCCTGGGCTACAACATTTATATCAGCAATGGCTCCCAGCTCACACTACTAGGTAAATGTTATGACGTGAAGTGCCTCCTCTGTAAACAGTACAGCTGCTACAACGGCTGTCTCTGAGTGCTTCAAACGGTAATGATACACAGATCATGCTGTTATTCATCATAATATGTTGTAAAAAGTCTTTTTTTATTGTGTCATGTTAAACTTTTCTTCTCTTGCTCCCATTTCTTTCCCCTCTCTTTTGTATAGCCAATCTGTCAGACCTTAGAACCAGGAAATACACAGTTAAGGGTCTCTCTGAAGACTCCTATAAGTTTACTGTCAAGGCCTACACCTCAGCAGGCGAGGACACAGGCACCACTGTCTCCATAACGCTGAAACCATACAGTATGTGAACCTATAGTTATACTTGCGCTCTTATGCTATGACAAATAATACACGGTTGTGTTCAGTTTGATTACACAATGATTAACACTCATCTTGCTTCAAGTCTAATATCTCCACAAAAAAATCTTTTTTCAGCTGACTGGCTCATTCTGGAAATCTTGGCCTCTCTGGGAATTACCGCCCTATTTCTGGTCATTGTCACCTTCATTTGCTACAAGAAACGGAAATGGTGAGTCATTCTGCTGCTGTCTCTTGTTTGTGTTTTGTTACATAAGCAAAGCCACAAAGTAGTATTTATTTTTTTTGGCTGCAATTTAATCTCTACACATCTACACTGTATTGAGCAACAGCTATTAGGATGTTCTTTCTATAGATTTTTGATGACAATATGTGTCGTTAAGTTTGCAATTTGTTCTCACCAGGGTGAAAACGGCGTTCTATCCAGACATACCTGAGCCCAAGCTGCCTGGTGATTGGTCCAGGACACAGGTACAGTATCAGCCTAATCCAGTCTTTCCTGCACTTCTAAACTCCTTCTATAAACAGAACTTGCATATGACCATAGTGATACCATATTTCTTGTAATTTATGTGCATGCTCGTAATGAGGTATGCATATGTTCATGTTTCTAAGTTGCAGTGCTTTTCCTCTATTTTTGTGCTTTTTGAGCATCTGTGGTGGGAAAACTATGAAGCTATGTGTTCTGTACTGACTCACTCTGTGTCCGATAGGGGCCAATGGATGTGAAGCCATCTCCCCACAGTATGGTTCATATTGTAGAAAAGTCTGATTGGGATTCTAGTAAAGAAGCGCTTGTCGTCATTCCTGAAGAAGACGAGGAGGAATATGAGCAGGGGATAGGAGACGGGCCAGTTGACACATATGAGCAGGCATCATTACGCTATTACAACCAAGTGGTAGATGAGCGACCCATAAGGCCGCGTTTCCCAGACTCCTCTGCATCTTCTGCATCTTCTTTGGATTCGGCACGCACAGATGTGACTTACACAGGGATCCAGACCTCAGGGTCGTCTTTGGTTTTCCAGCTGGATCCACAGGGCTCCTCTGAGGGCCACCAACCCCTGGCTGATCTGTCTGTCAGCTGCGGAGGTGGAGGAGGGGGTTACAGGCCGCAGATGCAGTCTAGAGCCCCAAGTGATGGCCTCGGCCTAGCCCCCACCATGCCTTTCCAAGAGCCTCAGGTTGCCAGCACTGGGGGCTACAAACCCCAGAGATCCTGGCAATTGGACTCCCCTGTGGAGGCTGAGGAAAGTGGAGGCCTGGCACCCTCTCTGGGATCCCCCACCTCTGTTGCTTCCACTCAGTTCCTCCTCCCTGACGGTGGTTCAGAGGAACATGAAGAGGAGAAACGTCTGATGTCATCATCGGCGACAACCTGGTTCACTAATCTGATGTCATCCACAAAACCATGATATCATCTGTTACTACAAGCAGCCAGGCCCGGGGTATACATAGATTCCTTACTGTTACCAATGACATGCATCTAACAAGTCGAGCCAAGATGACCAATGTGTAATATGCCCTCTGATATAGCAGTACATTCTTACAATTGCACTTTGACAGCAAGTTAATAATGCTATAAACATCAGATACATGTATACTAGTTAATATTAGCTTTAATTCAAATATCATAAATCACAATATGTATATTTATATATCAATACATTTATATTCTGACCACAAATCTCTTCTTCACGACTTCCACCATAGTTATTGCACCCCCTGGCAACCTGGTGGCTGTTCAGTACCTTCACTGCCATTTCTGTGACTCCCTATAACGGGCATTTACCAACGTCATATCCTATGTTCAAGTCGATTATATCCCGTTTTTTAGCTTGCATATTAGATGTTTTTACTTTTTATGAAGTGAAATACAGACGGAAGCTGAAAGCAAGAAAGTTTCAAACCCAACGGCACAATATAACATAATGGACATATTTGGAAGAACACTACAAACAAACTGTTTCGATATAGAAGGTAGCCAAGTAGGCAGGAAACCCCTCTTTCTCGTTACAGTAATCCTATCCTTTGCTGGTCCGCTAATGGTGTAATCTTGCCTATTTCACAACAGCTGATGAGCTACTGAAAGGAAAAAAAGGCACTTGGCTGTAGAAGAGCATCTATTTTTCACAAATGACTGTCTGGACAGTGGAGCCATTAATTGGAAAATGCACTTTTTTTCAATGAGAAAAGTCATTATTTCACAGGAATGGTGCTCTTTATGGCCCAGAATTTATCTGGGTGATGAACGCCTGGAGATACACTAATATAAGCTAGCACATGAATACAAACCGATGTAATTTCATGAACAGACACACTATTTTGTTGCCTCTGATTGTTGTTTTTGTTGTTGTTGTTTTGTCTTCCTTAGCCAGTAGTTTCTTCTTTGTAAGAAACACATATTTCACATTCAGTCCTAGTGTTTTTTTTGTCTGTTATCTGTGGTGCATCCCCCAATTGAAACAAGCCTTTCCACTGAGAATTACATTGGACAGATAATTACAGCATTTTAACTTGCTGTGATAAATGTAATCCCGATCACTTTTACTGTGCGACCTTTCACACACACACACAAATTTTCATTTTAATTGTCATGATATTGCGTTCAGTCCTGTCGGTATATTTGTGTGAATGTAAAGATTTATTTTCTTTTGGTTTTATTTTTAAACCTCGGATGATGGCTGAGAATGCTTCTGATGTCGATTTAACTGTGTTGCTTGTTAATTTTTAGGGACATCCTAGTCTTCACTACATTTAACGTTTGTAAGAAAATGTGACTATTAATCTTCCATTGCAAATAGATCCTGAAGCATATGCTGGGGAAATGCTACCATTGAGCTGTTGTTAACAGAAGTGTGGGGTAGATGCTGTGTGAATGTCGGTCACTTGACAGCACTTTGGTGTCTCCATAATGGTGTCAAACAATTGTCTGCATCTGTCTGTAAGAACACTACATACACACACACACACACACACACACACACAGACGTGTAGTGTGGGTATTAAGGATCGACAAGACTTCCCAAAAGATTATCCTTTTGACATTTTTTTTATCCTGTGGTAACTAGGATTTTAATTTAATTATTTTTTCTATTATTTTTTCAAAGTTAGGCCCTGGCCTGTCTTAAGTGACAGTCAGTGGCCTGTTTCTCAGTGCCTCCAGCCTACAAGCTTTAAGTAAAACTACTGTGAAATGAATGACGATGATTTTAGGCTAATTGTGACGGCTTCACTGATGAACTACTAAAAGGCAGGCAGTCGTCTTTGACTACTGAGAAAAATATATCCCCCCGTTTGCGTCTGTCTTGACTTGTAGAACTGCTCTGAAAAGTTTAATTTGATTCATGAGACGAATCAATCGGCAGAATTTGTCAAAAAGATATGATGGAGCTCACTGTGTTGAGTGAATTGACCACGTTGTGTAGATCAGTGATCACTTCAAGATAATGATTAAATGGTGGATATAGTTTTGAGTATTTAAACATGGCTGCAGATTTTGTTTTTTCCTTTTTAAAGTCCACGCTTTCTCAATTAAGCGGGGCTTTGGAGACTAACCTATGAACGCTATGTGTTACATGATTTATTTTTCTTTAAGGTTTTTCTTTAATTATTATTATTACTGTTTACTGTACATAAATATAATTTTCTTTCATTTGTTTCCTTCTTACAAGAGTTATGTTGTGAAAATTATATTCCCTATACTTCAACTGACAGAGTTAATGGTGACTAACCAGCTTTCCTCAGAGAATAAAAGGCAAATGTTTTGTGTTGATGATGTCAAATATAGTTGTATAAGATGTAGAGGCATCACACTTTGATTGTATGTTTGTGTGCTTAAACACAGAAATCTTTTGAAGTGTTACTGAAAAATCGTGTAAACTGAACTAGAATTGTGATCCTGTCTTCCTGCAATAGTTTAGACTGCTTTGCATTTCTGTCTTATCACAACGGTGTCACTTTGACACATTGTAAATAGGGCCAGAGAACTCACCATGCAGAATCATACAAGGCAAATGCTGACATGCAATGCATTACATTCTTTTATCTTCCATCATCCATCCTCATTTTTAATCGGATTTTTTTTTTTTCTGCAGAACATTAGTATTCACTGGCCCTAGATGCTTTTGCAAATGCTGCATGCTGTATAAACTATTACTTCGCAATTGTGGCTCGTAATACCTTTTTAACCTCATGTTTATTTTACCCTATGGCTTTAAAACACTAAAACTGACTAATGTTGTGCATGACAACATGAGTATTATGCATCTGAAAAGGCTTTTATTGCAGAAAATGTGTTGAAATTCAGGATATTTTGGAGTATATTTTACTATTGATTGCCTTAAAAAGACACAGTGGATTTGTTCTGCGTGAATAAATAAATGTTAACACTAATAATATAAACGTAAATGCTAATTGTGAAAAGACAATAAAGTTATTTGTCTGGCCACTTATCTGTTTGTCAGTGTTATTCACTTTTTTTTAATCTTGAGTGTCCACAAGCAAAAAGCACTGATGTAGACCCACTGCAGATTGAAATAATAATAATAATTATGATTCTTAACATCTCCACAGAAATAACTCAGTCTTCAACTGTGCCTTACGTTTCCTACGAGTCCATTTTTCAGTCTAGTAAATCTAAGTTATTATTTTCATTTTCTCCCTAATTAGTGGAATATGGTTCACTCAAGTGTTCCTAAAAATACAAACGTCCCTGCTGACCTTCTGAAGTGTGAAATTATATAGGTTCTGGATCAGTTTGTAGTGAATACAGCCTTGTTTTCATGTGGGTGCATCGTGAACTACAAACTGATCCAGGACCAGCTGCTCCCGCCTACTCCCGTGAGTGCCCTCGTGAAGAACGCTGGGCAACCCCATGGATACCCCTGTTGACTTGTCACCCTGGCAACGACGCACCGATGGGATTTTCTTCGTCCTTGTCTGTTTGTTTTTTTTAGCCGTTATTAGCGAGCTAAAGAGTACTACTTAATAGTATCAACATGAACTGGTAGTAATGTTATATTATGTGAGTTGAACTTTAAAGAAAGACGATGTCGGATATATTGTGCAGGTGGCTGAACGAGGAGCTCAAGCTGTCAACAACTGTTGGTAAGTGTGATTAAAGTTACACATTACCTAGCTACCTGCTAGATAGATTATGCTAATGCTAATATGGTTCTTTATCTTAACCACACGAAAAGGTATGCGAATCTACAGTGGGAAAGCTGTTTTAGAGGCTATCAAAGTTAATAAACGTTTTTTTTTAACTCATAAACAATGACAAGGGATATTGAGAGATATGATCATTTTAAATTTAAAACATGGCTCACTTTTTGTTGTTTCGGTTAGGGTTTTTTTTTAATCTTGCATGTTCATCTTTACAGAGCCAAAGACCTTTGCCAAGGATTTCTCCAGTGGTTACCTAATTGGAGAGGTTCTCCATAAATATCAGTTGCAGAATGATTTCAACATGTTTATGAAGAAAGAGTAAGTTTCTCCTTATCCAGCTTGTTGCTGCACCTCAAAATCAAGCTCATTTTCACTGTTCATAGTTATTCATTTTAGTCTCGCTTTTTCCCATAGCACCTCTATCTCTAAACTGAACAATTTTACCCGACTTGAGCCTACTCTCCATTTGTTGGGGATCCCCTTTGACACGACCACAGCCCAGGGATTGATGCAGGAGAAGCAAGGGGTTGCCACACACCTCCTATACCAGCTCTTCATCTCACTAGAAAAGACGAAGAAAGCAGAAATCAGTAGGACAGTGATGGAAATTATGCAGCCTGCAGCTAATGTTGCCCTGCACAAAAAAGAGCATGACATCTACTCTGATGTAAGGGCTATATGTGTGTGGGTGACAGACTGTTTTATAGTTGTAGTTTTTTTTCTGTAGGAAAAGAGTAATTTTGCTCTGGACCTAAATTGAAAAACTGTATGGTAAAGTTTGGCAACTCTGACAGTCTTTCAGCCTTTTAGTATTTATTTATCTTTGAGGTTCACATTAGCTTAACAAAATATTATTATTAAAATATCTACCAGAAACATGTAATTTCAAGCATCTTACTGTCTATATTTTCATATAGCGGCTGCACCAGGTGGTAAAACGTGATGCAGAGCTCAAGCTGCAGAAAATTTCTCAGCACTATGAGGAAAAATGCCAGCAATGGAACCACCGATCTTCAGTCAGTCCAGTCCAGCAAAAAAGACAACTTAAAGTCCAAGATGAGAGGAGGATGAAGAATGCTGAGAAGGTACTAGAGACCATGGAAATTAAAATACAGTATTGTAATACAATTCCCCTGTATTAATGTAAACTAAGGTTGGGATGTATAACTCTGAAGTTTATCTTTATCAACATGATTATCATAATCATAATCATCATACACTTAGCCAAATTTAGCTGGTTGACGACTAGACTAGAATAAAAAAGCAGCTCACACTGGTGACAGTGTTGACAATGGGGAACTGTGTATGTTGCAGCTGCGGGTGTGTCGTCAAAAGCACAATGACGTCATGACTCGTAACCAGGCCACTGTTGTCCAGATGCCAAATCCACCTCCCTACGCTTCACTTCTCAACCTAAAGAAGAGGCAACAGCTGCAGCGACGCAGAGAACAACAGGCACAGGTCAAATACAGATAAAATAATGATGTGATTTGTTATTTATCCACAAAGGGAATTTCATTTATGGGTTTTTCTGGCAAGTGAGTGAGTCAGCTGCACAGCTGTAGGGAGAGTGTTTCTTGTTTACTTTTCTTGTCAAAGTTTTCCTTGGAATTTTTCAAATTTAAATTGCCACAAGTTGAAAAGCAATTAATTATTAATACACATTTGTCCAAAGTGAAAACAAAGGATTCAAACAAAGGTCTTTCTGGTATTATTTTAATTTCTGTCCATTTTGTCCATGCAGACAGTCCAGACTGAAATAGCCCGGTTTGAGAAAAACAGGAATAAATCAGTTACTTCTGGTTTTGTTTCCTTTTCAAGGTGAGAGAAAAACATACATTCTCAAAGTCAGTATTGTATTTATGTAGTGTATGTTATTTAAATGTTTGTATTAATTGAGTTATATTGCATTCTTAGATGCACACTGAATTCAGTGTGATTTGAACCTTTTCAATTCATTAGTGGTCAACCATTCACTGGAGATTGTCTCTTTGGCAGCAGCAATCAGGGTTGTGAGGTTTCTGGAACTGGAACTAAGGTGATACTACAATCCAATAGTAAGTACATTCAGGAGATCCGCCAGAGATTGCAGGAAAATGCTGTTGCTTGTGAGCAGAGACAGAAAAGACGAGAGAGATTCCTGGTGGAGCAGCTTAAATCCCATGAAGCTCAAGAGGTGAGAAATGTTAATACATCTAATGTTAACAGAGCTAAATACCCACTCAAAATATATCAGACAGATATATCAGACAGTGCAATGTTTTTCCACTGAAGAATCTCTAGTTGTAATTTTGGTTTAAAATTAATCTCACACATCTTTTCTCTTTGCCAACACACATTTTTGACATGTCATTTTAACCCAAAGTCGATCAACTAATCAGTCCCTGCTGCCCTCCCCTGCAGGAAACAAAACGAGAGGAGCAGCTGGTGAAACGTCTGACACGTCAGACTCAGCACGAGCAGCGTTTGGCAGTGCAACTCCTCCAGATCCGCATGCAGAAGGAGGTGATCCGGGAGAACCGCTTGTTCAGAGAGCAGCAGTACCAGCAGCGGAGAGAGAGGGACTTCCAGGAAGCTCTGGAGAGGGAGGCGGTGAGATAGGATGACAACGGAAGAAGAATAATCCTCTCTATTGTCACTTTGTATTAGACTGTATAAGTGATAGTGTGAGTGGTGTCAAAGGGAGAGAGAGGAATAGACTGGTAGGTTGTATTATATCAACATGGTGTTTGGTGTTATGGAGAGAGAGAGAAAGAGACCTTTGAGGGACAGATATGGTGAAGTAAGTTTATATGAATCAGCACATAAACAAACAATCTGTTGTGTCCTTTAAGTGATTACACTTATACTTCAGATGACTGATTTAGTTTAAAGGGTACAGAGAGAGTTTAGCCTATGGTGTGGTCATAGTGCAGTGGAACTGTTAGCAACATAATTCATAAGGCATTTCCAGAACAGATTGTTGTGTGATTAAGTCTCAGATTCTGCAGTAATTAGTTTGTTATAGTAAAATTTAAAACATATTTTTTTAGGATGATTTATGGAGAAAATCGTATTATTAAATGTACATATGAATCAGTTGTATGTATACAGTAGATAACATTGATAAAGTCCTCCTTTTTTTTCTTTAACCTATAGTATCACTGACTACAAAAACTGACGTTCTTTATTTTCTGTCTCTTCAAGGCTTTTATTCTTCCAAAACCCACCGATTTATGTCTTTTGAACAATAAATGACCTAATACAACATCTTCTATCCTCCTTAATTACTTACAGCAGTAGTGATTACCTCGGACATTTATCTCATGCCATCATGCCATTTGCACTCATTCCATCTCTCTGACTGGGGCCTGGTTTAGGCTTTGGCTCGGCAGGTTAAGTTGGACCATGCAGACGAGATCAGAAAGGAGCTTGAACTCTGTAACAGGATTGCTGCTGAGCGTGCTCAGAGCAAATACAAGAAGCACTTTAAGAGCTGCAAGGAGATTTTGGAGCAGATAGTGGACATGGCCACCAAGGTTGGAGAATATCGACTGCTCACTGGGAAGTATGTAACACAATTGCTTTCACTAAACCACGTATATGGTACCTGGCCTTAAGACTACTAAATTTACCTCTTGGGTAATAATGAATATATGCACATTCCAAATGTGTTTTATTATAATTATCAAAAATATATTGTAAAAGTTAGTTAACCATCTAGTTTTAAAAGGTGAAATGTAGTTTTAAAGTAAAACACTTTGTGATTTGAGAGAGAGACAAAATGATTGGAAAAGGCCTCTGCCATGCCCTATTTCAGCATATTCAATATTTATGCTTGAACAAGTGTCACATTAAAGAGCATAATATAATATTAAAATACAGACAGATTCTGTAACATGCACATGTTTAAAAGAGATAGACACAGACACAATGGGTAAAATAAAGTGCGTAAGACTTAACAATAGGAAATATGTGCAATTTGTGTGCTTCTTTCTATCTTTGTTTCTGTTTTTCTATGGTAGAAACAGATTTAAAGGGTATTTTAGGACAGTATTGATAAACTGAAATCGTTTGAAAACTGAAGTATTGCGATCAAGTGCCATTTCTGCATTTCAGATATGAGTCAAATAACTGATTAAAACATTCCTGTACATCTGACCAGCGGTCAAATAAAATCAGGAGATTTTAACACTGTCTACTTGTTCTCATGATCAGATACATCATTGCCACAAATATAATTCATGCCCACAAAATCTTGCACTGTAGTCAGTCTGTACCACATGACATACATACATACATATCCTCCTACTCATGGTTGGATTAACCATGTTGAAACTTATAGTTACATTTTCTCGTTTTTAGGCCCCATCAAAATAGCAATTAGTTGTCTCTTTCAGTAAAACCACTTTTCGATCGCAGTCCAGCTTTGCCTACTTTCAAATGTTCTGTCATGTCCAGTCTGATTCCAGAGAAGCTGATGAAAGAGTGGAAGGAATTGCTGTTCAATGGTCTGCCTCTCTATGAGCCGATAAATATGGAGGGCCTGCAGCCGAGGTTTGAGTTCTCTGCCCCACTAGACCCTGTAGAGATTAAGAAGCAGGAGATACTCAACAACCAGGACTATGATGAATACACTGTGAGTTTGAAATGAAATGTGCAGTGTGTTTATATTATGTCTGCATGTATGCTCATTTGCACATACCTTGTTTGTGGATTTCTGGACTGAATAGCTTGTTAGCGGTTTCAGGAATGATCATGAGTGTAGAACACAAACCAAGCAAAACATTTTTGAGACAAATTTGAATTATCCGTGAACTGAAGCCCTGAACTTGACGCTGAAGATTGTGTGTTCTGTTTGTCAGAACATGGTGGGTGAGTGGGCATGGCCAGAAGAAGCAGGGGAGACCAATTTGCCCCCAACCAACAACAAGATTCTTGGACATGTTGTCCTGCGGCTGAGGAACATTGTCCACCCAACCATTGTGGTATCCCCCACACCTTTATTTCCTAACTTTATGCTCAAAGCCTGTGTCCTGGGCAAGTTTTGCTCTGGCAAGACCACCTGCCTAACCAAGATTACTGAAGGTACATGACATGCATGTATACACACATACCCACAAACACAAAGCAACACCTCTTAGTTATATTTACTTTATTTATTAAAAAAAAAACCTGATGTGGAATGAGATTATGGCTAATTTGTTTCTGAGTGTGTGTATGTTTTCTGTTTAGCCCTCGGCATTTATGTGTTATCAGCTGACACACTGATTGCAGAGGCACTGAGTGCTTACCAAAATGGAGAGGTTAGTCAGAACCAGTTCAACGGTATTGTAACTTCATTAATTTTTATTTAAGTTGTCACGTAATTTTGCCTTAATAGGATTTTTCAGAACCATAAAGGAGGTTAAAATGTCATCAATGCTCATAAACATTGCAGCTAATTAAAACACATTTTCAGATCACAGAGCAGAGAGGAATGGGAGACAATGATCAATTGATCACATCCTCTACATCACTGAAATCTGGTGGGTTACAGAAGTTATCAGATTCTGTTTTATCTTATTCTATTCTATACATTATAGTATGTTTACTTTCTTTCTAAAAAGGCATTGCATATTAAGTATTTCACACGAATGATTGTTTTATTTGATAGGGCGTGTCACTGAGTCACTATTTCAATATTTTCCAGAACTTGACACTCAAGAGGAAAGTAGAAACACAAAGGTAAGAATAAAAGTTGTTTGCTTGTATGCCATATTTCTGAATTTCTGACACTATTTTGTATTTACTCACACATAATGCAACCTTTATCCAAACCAAAACTAAGTAAAATAATAATTGCATTTATTTGAAATACTGAATGAACATTGACTGATTGATCCATTTTCATTCCAAATAGGACATTTTATCTGGCTCTGTTTCTAGTAATTAGTGTTAATCTCACTGAAGTCAGTGTTTTCCTCCCTAACTCATCCTAAGTACTTAGATGTGCCCCTATCCCAGCTTTCTATCCGGGCCAAACAGGGAAAAGCTGCAGAAAATGAGCTCAGGAAAGGCAGCGCCATCCCTAATGAGCTATTGGTGGATATTATTTTGGAGGCTATCAGGTAAGTCCCTGTATCGTACTGTATGTAGGATTGTCCATTCTATACCCTCAGTGATACTATTGTACTAATAGAATCTTACTTTTATATACAGTAACAACTTATTAAATAAAGATATGTAATTGATTGAGCAGAAGAAAAAAAAAACACAAGCTTGTGAAATATTTGTTTTGTCCTCACCAGGCAAATTCCAGCTGGGTCAGGTTGGGTCCTGGATGGATTTCCACTGGACATCACACAAGCGTATCTGCTAGAGAAAGCCCTTGGTGGGTCTGTAGATGAAGGGAATGAAGTTGTGAATAGCAGGACAAACCTTGCTATTGATCCAAATCCATCCACACCACCACCGCCACCAGCTCCTGCACTGGATCTGGTTGTACTGCTGGATATCCCTGATGAGTGTGTTGTCAGACGGGCGGTCAATCAGACAGGTACGTTACAGTGGTTGCCAGTTAATGTAGTGTATATGTGTTAACAGTTATTTTCTGTAAGTTGATATGTATACATAAGCAGGTGCTCATTTACATGTATATTGTATGCAGACGCTAATGCTGTTGGTGCTACCGCCACAACCTCAACAGAAAATAACTTGTCTCTGGCACAGATTCCACATAGGTAAAAATAAAAAGAGTCAAATAGACAGCAAAATTGGAATACAATTACTACTAATGCATGACCCTGTGTCTAATGTCAGTCATTAATGTCCCACCAACAAGGATCACAGCTTTTCAGGACACCTGGCCCAAACTAGAGGAATGGTTTGGTGGGAAGCAAAACATTCTGGTTCGTGTTGATGCAGATGTAGAGGAGGATGAGCTTTGCAAGAGGATGGAGTCTGTCCTGCAGCAAGTTATGATGCAAACACAGGAAGGTAACTGTTTGTCATTTTAGTAGTAAGTGTTAGTACTGTAGATAAAGATGTTTAGTCTGTTCTTATATGATATGTTGTAAACAATAGACAAAAAATATCCCTCAGCAGCCACAAGCACATTTTCTCATAATATTTTAACTTACTGCCTCATTAGCTCTTGCCAGTCCTCCTGTTGATGATGATGTAGTGTTGGACAGTGGGAAAACTGTAGACCAGGCTCCGGCCCTCACAGACCAAGACCCGGGCCCTGCAGACCAAGACCCGGCCCCCACAGAGTCCAGTGTCAGCCTAAACGAGCAAAAAGACAAAAGTGTGACATCATTTCCCAAATCCTACACACATTCCCCAAGAGGTGATTTGATCAGTGGTCTGTGAAATGCACAGATTCTTTTAAATGACTTCAAGTCACATAAGAAATTCAGCTTTGAAGAAAGGATTTACAAATTACATCTTCTCACTAGGAACATGTTGTGTTTCTTTACTAATAATGACTTTGTGGAATATAAACACATTCTATGCTTTAAAGTTACAAAGCTGATGAATGTCTGTAAAAGATAATTTATAGATCAGCCATATCTATTTTAGGGTTTGTTTGTTAAAGTACAGCGATTATCTGTTATCTTACTCGTTAGTAAATTATTATGACACTGTGATAAGTATTTATCGTTCATTAACTTTCAGTGAATCTAATTCATTTAACGTTGCGATAGTGATGATTAATGCAGTTTTCCTCTGTGTAATTATTAGCTCAGTCAAGGAAGGCCTCAGCTTGCTCATTGACCTTTGAGGATTCTCAGGGAATCTCCAAGAACCCACTTGAGTCCTCCTCTCCCTGCCCAGGTTCATCCAGTTGGGTGTATGTGGATGAACCTCTGCCCCCAGTAGGATATAACTTCTATCTATGCCTGTGTTGCTTATCAGAGTTGGAAATGCTCCCTAATTTCCCTGTAGATTCTAATTTTGAAAATCACACGATATTCATATGCACTTACTGAGTGTCCACAAGATGGCTGTCTAACATGATTTAGATTCTGTCTTCAATTACATGGAAATATATGTTGTTAGACATATTTGTGAAATCTGTTGCATTACACTATGGCTGTATTATCTTCCATGCTCCCACATCTTGTGCTTTGTTAATCTTCTCCCATGTCTATCTCTGTCGCCAGGAAGTTCCAGAGTACTTGTGCCCCCATTGGGATGCAGTGTGTGACTCTTATGTGAGCAACGTAAAGGCAGTGATGCAGGCACTGCGCACAGAACACACTCTTATTAACCATCACCTATTCAACGTCAGGTATTTTGCCAGGCCTTTGAGTGTGAACATTGTTTATTTCATGTAGCATGTAACTGAACACTTCCATAATGGACACATTTGTGCGTATATCCCTATCCCCATTTGATTGCTATGAGATGCATAATTGCCTGTTCTTTTTATGCATTCTTACATCTATATATCTCATAACATTTAAAACTACTGTAGCAAAACATCTATGCCCTTATAGTTATATTTGATTAATGTTACATTTTAGTAGGTATTATCTGGTTTCTTTTTATCTCAAGCAGGTTGTTGTTTTTGAACCTAAACTGTTTTAAAATATTGTATCTGCAGAGAGGAGTACAAGCATTACTTGGGACGTCCAGACCTGAAGCAGGAGTTAGTGTCTCAGTGGCAGAAGGACTTCAACAAAATACCTGATGATATGAGAGAAGATGAGGATACCAAAGCGGAGCTACATCAGCGACTAGATGTAAGAAAAAATCACAATATATTACAATACAGATTTTACTCAAACTGATCTTGGGACTAATGTAAAAAATTAAACCTGCACAAAATAATGTGAAAATATGAAACATTAGAGGTGTTCTGATGTGTGTGCAGGACCTGCAAGAACGTTTGTGGGACATTAGTGACAAGCGTAAAGAGGAGGATGAGCAAGAGAGGGCTTTGCTCGTGGGTGATGGATGGTTGGAGGATCACACAGCAATCCTAATCAACCACCACTCTAGACTAATGCAGGTAACATTTTTGTTTTCTATTTAACCATTTGGCTGACCAAAAAAAATATTTTATGGATAATTTCCATTCTGTAGTTTATAAACTCATCTTTTTGTTCATGATTACACTCTTCTGAATGCATGTACCTCTTCCAACGCTGTTGTATTGGTGTATCGGGTGCCTCTTCTATGTATCTTTTCAGTTTATTTTTTTGGTTATCTTGAAATGTTTGTGTTGTGTAGGTGGAGCTAAACCGTTTCCAGGACACACACTGTATTCTCAGGGACTACTATCTGAGCATGTACAAACAGGTGCTGCCTAAGCCTTCCTCTGACTTCATCTGTATCCCCCTACTGGACACCCCTGATATAGAGGATCAGGAAGAAAGGCAAGAATAATAATATTAATAGCAAACTAACCACTTTGAGTCAAGATAATACAATGAAATTACAAAATTCTGAATAGGTTATACTAAATAAATGCAGAAAGTGACAGAATGATTTTGTCTCAACAGTATTGAGCCAGCGACCACAAGTGTGTGTAGTCAGAGAGATGATGGAGAGGAGAAGAAGAAAACTAAATTGTAAGGAAAGAGCACTATCTAATTCAATGACTGCTTTAAGATTTCTTCTGATGCGTCAGAATTGAATGAATGTTGTAATTTTTACACAGTCCAAATACTTTGTGGCACAAATGCATGCACACATAAACTGTTTCCTCCTCTTCTCCAGTATTCCCCTCCTCCCCAGAAATCCTGACTCGTCAGGATTGGCCTCCAAGACGAACACCCAGTGTCAGACAGAACCTGCTATGGTCATTTCAAATCAGATTTCCTGCCTCTTTTTATGTGCCTTTCAGTCTTTGTAGATATTTGTAATAGTTTTTGTTACTTAAGAATCTACTCATAACCTACTTCTATATATATTGTATATTTTGCTATCTTTGTTCATCTCAATTGATTTAGATTCTACTACATGATTTGTTAAAGAAATATACATCTTTTTTATTCGTTCTTATTGAATATTAATGTAGTTTGTGACAACAAAAAATAATTAAAACAGTATTTATGCTGATGTACAGTTAGCAGTAACGGATACTGATACTTTTGTTTTCTCTAGCCAACTTATGAGAAACTGATCTCCGACTATAATGAGGCACTCACAGCAATCAGCAAATTGGTAATGCTCTGTCTGTGTCTGTGTGTGTGTGTGTGTGTGTGTGTGTGTGTGTGTGTGTGTGTGCGTGCGTGCGTGGGTGCGTGTGTGTGTGCGTGTGTGTGCGTGCGTGTGCGTGCGTGCGTGCGCAGGCAAACTATGCAGACAAATTCCTCATGTGTTATATATGTGTGCAGGTGTCAACAGAGGCCCACCTGGGTGATGTGGAGGCAAAAGAGCAGAAGGAGATACTACATGAGAAGGAAAGGGAGAAGACCTCTGCAAGTGCAAACAAAAAAAATAAAAGAACACAGTCATCAAAAAAACAGAAAGGCATGTCTGTAGTGGAATATTATTGTATATATTATTATATCTAAAGTACTATGAGAAAATACTATAGAAAACTATTGAGAATTGTTTTCGGGCATGTGCTATGTGTTGCTGTAGTCTTGTCTTTTGTCCTTTTTGTATCACTTAATTTACCAAAACAGCATAAATACTACTATAACAATACATTGTGCAAATTATACCAATACCAAAGTTTTTTTTAAAGTGAAAAAAGGTCAGGTCATATTTTTTACTGTTTCGATCAGCCTTTCTTCTCCTCTCTTCTTTTTTGATCCTGATAAATTGTGAGGTAGAATATAGGTTTTCAAAAAAAAAAAAAAAAAAAACTCCAAGCGGATTATGTAGACATTATAGTATATCTCAAACGTATGTAATATGTATATTTTCCCTAACTTGTTTCTCCAGGTCCACCATCCCCTCCTCCTGCGCCAAGCCCTGCACCAGCTGATGAAAAAAACCCAGAGAAGACTCATAAGGAAGAAGTCAGAAGCAAAATACATAAAGAATATGCTGCTGCACTGAAACATGAGGGTTTGAATAGATGCATATTAACACGTGGTCAAATGATTACATTTCTAATTGAAAACTGTCATATAAAAGACACATGCCTGCATTTATATGTGTTGAGAGTCAGTATGTCTATATATTTGTTTTCCACTGTATCTGTATCTATGTATCTATTCATGTCTCTTTTCCAGAGCATGCAGAGAAGGTACGCATTGCGTTGGTGAAAGGCCATGGGTTACTGTTGGTTCAATCCCTGCAAAGCAGAGCAGAACAGACCTTTAGCAGCATGGAGAAGTGGTTAGAAGCACATTATATTGCAGAAATGAAGAGGTAAGAGTGTGCCCCTCCTGCATTATTGTGAAGATTGAAGGTTGATTGTACTGACAATGTGCTGTTGGTAAAAACATTATTTTACTCTCCATTCAGAATGAGCCATCATTAACATGTTTAATTCAGATCAGAGAATATGTTCATCAGGAATTATACATATGTTTGACTTTTTATGCATGTCTCTCATTTTTTCTAGTATTGACCAACTAGCAGAAGTGGTACGTCATCACATAGAGTCTGGTGCTAAGCTGCAAAATGAGCTGGTGTTGGTAGGTAATGCCCCTTTCTATATGTTTTTCTATATACCCAAGGTTTATAATTACAGGGTTGCTACTGTAGGATGAAATTTGGATTGTGGGCCAGAATCGATTTTAATTAAGCCTTTCTTTTTTAAAATTCACCAGGAATGTACTGACTTCTATATGAATGGAGACTGCCACCTTGTGGCTAGCCTGCCTCCCCCTCCTATTCCACCTCCTCTGGAGAAACCCACAGGGTCCACGCTGACCATCATTCAGCTGGAGTCACTCTATAAACATCTAGGCAACATGGCTCCATCAGGTACATACAGGGGAGACAAGATGGGGCGTGTTAGGGTCTATCCATCCATTTAATTAGATATCAATCATTTCCCTCTTTTCTGTCTGTCAGGCTTCATGTCCAGTTCTGAGTTCTCCAATTTGCTGAATGACATTGTGTCTGTTAACATGGGCAGAAACACATTACCTGAGTTTTGGATCAACATGAATGAGACACAGGTACTCTTCAAGGTCAAAGATCTATATGTTGTCAACTACACATTTCTTGTGATATCCAGTAGATAAAATATGTGTAACTTAACTTGCTATATAGTCTTGAGGGCATTTTTCATGTGAGGGGCTTTGTTGTCACAGGCTAGTTAAAGCCCATGTGTATAAGATTTGAAAAAATAATAACTACATAAATGACACAGATCCTGTGAGTTACAAAGAAAAGCACATGATAGAATCTGAGAATTGTCCTTTCCTCCCCTGCTTGTAGTTGATGGAGATAGCATCTCTGCTATCGGATGACTATGAGCTTATAGACTGGCGTCGGTTCCTGCTCAGTGCTGCCCTCCCTTGGCCATTTCCCTCTTTAACAAACCTGTTGGTAGTGCTACAACGTTTCGAAGCCGCAGATGAGGGTGACACAGGCTATATCAACGAGGAACAGTACCTACAGGTTAGTCTCTAGTCTCGCAATTCTCTGGTGAGACCAAAGAGAGATACATACTATGAATGAAAATATATTTTGCTCTTGTGACATTTATATATAGTAAGATGCAATTTGTATAGGTAGACCTGGATTCATGTCACAGTGACTTCACATTTAATTAATATAGTACAGTATATAGTATAAATATTGCATAAGAATTTAAAAGATACTTTTAAATGGGTAATGTGTTCCTTTTTCCTCCTTTATCACCAGACAGAGTTGTGGTTTTCCAGTGAGAGTGTTCAGCCTGTCCCTGAAGACCCCTCTGAGCCTCCACCCTATGCTCGTCTGGCTAATCTACGCAAAGTAAGTACCAGCAGTGTCTGACAATTTAATTCAAAGTCAAGGTAAACCTTTATTACTCGAGAGATACAAAATTCAAGTGGATTTTTCACATCACTTTGTCATCCATCTTGCCTTTTGATCTCTTGAATAATCTGAGACATAAATATCAAAGTTTATTATCTTCTGTGTGTTCAAATGAACTGCTCTGCAAGTTTAAAAACTAATTAAACAACATTTGTGTGTGTTCTTTCTTCTTAGTTCTTTTTCCAGTTGTTTGCGGACCATTCTTTCTCTCCACCTCGTCTGGACTATGTGACAATGCTGCAGTACTTTGCAGCTGATCTTAACCCAAAACAGGGATTCATCAGAGCACTTAGTGTAGTGACTGGACAACATCTCAAGCACGCATTATCCAGCCATTTTGTCAAGGTGAAAAGGTTGATGCAAACGGAAAAATGATGCCAAGAATGAGCATGCAGGTTTTTCAAATGGTTGAACATTTATTTTGGAATGAAACTCAGTTTGCTTTTGCATTGATGCAGTAAAGTAATGAAATGTAACATGTGAGTGTTAATGTCTCTTTTCAGTCCTACAAACTGCTATCCATAAACAATATCACTTCATTGTTGTGTCTACAGTCTATGCCTAGTATAGAAGAGGCTACGGAGTTCAGCCCCTCAGAGCTCGACGGAGAGTACAAGGAAGAAGAGACTCTGTGTGCATCAAGCAGTCTGTCGGCGGAGCAGCAAGTGTCCATCCCTGCTCTCCTTGCTGTCATCTGCCACAGAGTTACTAAGATAAAAGATGACAACCCCCTTCCTCCAGGCTGCATGAGTCAGGAGGAGCACACTGAGGTATAGCACTATGGAGGACCAAACTGTGCTTTTATGGAAACAAACTACTGTATGAATGAATGAAGAAAAAAATATATTTACAATAAAAGATAATGATAATAAGGGAACATAAATCATTTTTATCATCTTCAAGTTTTGATAAACTAAAACACTCCACTCATTACTTTCTGCATCTTACTTTCTTTATCTTGTCCTCCAGCATCTGGTGCATATATTCACAGGGCTTGGTTACAGGCCTGAGGACCGTGTCCCCTTCTCAGTTTTCTCTCAGCATCCTTTTGCCCAAAGCCTGATGGAAAGCGCAGTGCACCACCAGCTCATAGTAAGTCCCTGTCAAGACTCATCTCCTTTTTTCATCTGTGCCCCCTGCTGCAGTGTCTGTTAGATGAGGCGATACTGCTGCGGTCAGTCACACATACTCCACATCCAGACTGTCCATCATCATATGTACTGTTTACCCATTGGTTATTTTTAAAGATGCTACTATTACTTTTGAAATTTTTATTTGTGTATTTTGTCACTTTCATTTCTTAACCATTTTTTTCTTTATTTTTATTCTAAAATATGTCTTTATGTCTCTCTCTTTTGCTCTCTATCAGAACATTCATAGTGTACTGCTGGACGATGATAAGACATAAACATACTGCTGTCTACATGATGAAGAACTCTTTGACCCAGGAATTGAAAAATATGATGCATTCTGTATTTTGAAATATTCTGATTACTTGTGTGAAATCTCAAGTTACTCCAGTATCAGATCAATAAATTTGCAATTAATTGTTTTCCTTAACTTGTCTCAATATTTCTATAACTGATGAAGCCTGGAATGACAACAATAACAACAGTGATGGCAGGATTGACCTCTCTGACTCACTCTCTTTCTGATACACTCCAGTAGTTTTTCTGACTCACTTGTTTTTCTAATGACCTCTCTGACACAGAAAAGCATTGGTCACGGCAACAATGAGCGTATTGTCCAGGATAACCTACATGTCAAGCCTGACTTGCCAGCAATGGCCTGCCAGGACACCAATAATGTTATTGTAGCCAATTCAGCAGGGATGTGTCGTGCTAGCTTCTCTATTTAACAATCACTGTTGTCTGTATACCAAGCTGATCAGAAAAAAGTATATATATACTGTATATGTACAAGCAAATAAAAGAGTATCACTGTTATTGCTAACTAATCTAGCTTTCTAAAGACAAAATAATTTATTAATGAGTCTTTATTCTATTGTTTCACACAAAATATAATATGGAAAAATATATAATATAAAACTGATTTCAGTTTTAATAAAACTACAAACAGTCCTAACATTTCCTGTTAACATTTTCATTCATCAAATGTGATACAAGAAGGGTTTGAAGAACCCTCAGCCCTCTTTCCCCCCGTCTCTTGTTCTCTCAGACTGTCAAACATGAGATCATAAAGAGGACTTAACTGTGTGTGCTGACAAGATGATGTTACCAAGAATGTCATTTTTCTGCAATTTTGTTCAAACGTTTTCTGCATCACCTGTCTGTCCCCGTCCTTTACAGGATCTAACTTTGTTTCACAATTGAAAAGGAAGACTTTCTCACAAAGAATTGTTGTTCATACAATTTTTATTCCAGTGGTCAGTGTGTGGTACTGACAACATGGGAATTGTATTTTTCACTGTCTGTATTTTCACTTCAGTGGAATCGCCCTAAAGCGGAAACCAGAGTCCTTCCTTCTCCCCTCCCAGCGCCACCATGTCTAACAGACATCTCATTTGTACTGCAGCGCCACATTGTCCAACACATCTGTGCTGCTTTGACCTGTTTGTGCTGCAAGCAGGGGTGGGCTGAGCCATGCTTTTGTGTTGTTGCAGGCTTCCAAATGGCAGAAAGCCATGCTATGGTAGCTGAATGAATGTCACTGCTTTGTTTGTCTGCTGGAGTCACAGAATACACCTCAGCCCCCAAAAATATGCTCCACCTACAATGTGTGTGTTTGTGTGTTTTTGGCAGCATTTTGTTCTACTGGCTCTACCAGCACCACCTGCAAGTCTCACCTCTGACCCTCACACCCTCCTGTGCTGGTTACCACTGAGCACAGCAATGTTCACGCTCAGCACTCTTAGAGCAGACCTTTACTTGGAGGACATCCCCCACCTCCCTTTCTTCTCTGTTCTCCCTTTCACTCCTTACATCTGTGTTGAGGGTTAGTAGGAAAGAAAATATAGATTAACAAGGAAATAATGACCAATTAGGACAGCTTGTTCTTTGTTCATTCAGCTGTCTGTTCCTTCATTTCTTTACTTCTTCTCATTTATCTGTCAGGCTGTTGCGGTGCCGGCGAATCTTCCTCCTATCTACATTGTTTGTGGGTTAGAGCCCCATCTAGTGACTTGAAAGTGTGATTTACACAAACTGGTACTTTATTAAAAGTGCATTATTGTTTTAACATTTTGTAAAACTTTAGAATTAAACTTTTTCTGCTTCACTAGATTTAATCCACTACATTCAGGTCATTTGCAGATAAAATGCACAAAAATACAATTTATTAAGTTCACCTACCCTGAAAGTAATGCAGAGTACTTATTATGTGAATGTTATAATGTATTTGTTGAAACTGAAAACTGAACTTACAGTATAACCTTAATGAAAGCAGGATTTATTGAGGGGCTGCATTAAACTGACTGAATTTGAAGTGTATCTGATGAACTGACTGAAAGTATGATGATGAAGAAAAGACAATCAATTTCTACAGATTACATACCCAACTGTATGTAAAAGATGGATCCTACAGTACTACAATGATAATGATGAGGGTGATACATCAATGTATAGTTCAAATTGGGTCGTGTGCGCAATCAGTACTGTGCAAAAATGTATTTAAATGTTTATCTGAGGCTAAACTGAAGCTGCAGCCATTAGTCAAATCACATCTCCTATTTTTTATTTATTTATTTTTTTTGTTACTTTACTTCCACCGCAGCTCAACAGGAAACACAAAGAGGAAATATGATGCTAGAAAGACTGTAAATGTGGTTAATATCTACTTGATGTCACTAACTCTAACTGCTGAAGCCTCATATAAGATTCAGATTAACATGTAAATGCATTTGTGCACAAAATGACTGGATGTTGTCCCCCCATCACTTAAAAAATTAAAAGCACATTTGAAGGGGATATTTTTAACAGTGGTGTGAACAGGAGGAGTGATTACAGATAGGAAAACTGAACCTGTTCTTTAAGTAATAACAGTAGGTGAAAAATACTCAAACATGTGAACATAAACGTGGTTGGGTTTTTTTCATAGCTGTTATGTGCATATATTTTGCTCGTCATATTTTAAAATGTCCATCAGCTGCTAAGAGGGCGCAATTTAATTTTGACAGGATGTTGCTTATGAGGCCTTGTGACACCGACGAATCTGATTGGTCACAGCGCTGCAGTTTGATTGGTCGGTGTTGACAACGTGGGCGTGGCTAGACATCAATGTTTATGTAGCCCACTGCCCGAGTATGTAACCGCACCAAGGACTCTGCAATGTGATTTCCCGACGTTGATTTGTTTCCAAATCATTTCTCCACCATATTATACACCAGGCTTTCGACATGGGGAGCCACTAGCAGGTGAAACACGGAAGAAACCGAGGAAAAAGCCGGGATGGCGGGCGCCTTTGGCTTCAAAGGCTGCCAGAAAATTCGAGGTCCGCAGATTAGAAATCTGCTGGAGGCGAAAGACTTCTTTCTCTTCGACTGCGACGGGGTCATATGGCACGGGGAGAAGGCGATAACGGGCGCGGCGAAGGTGGTGAGTTCGCTCATCAGGCAGGGCAAAAACGTTGTGTTCGTCACCAACAACTGCACCAGGCCCCGGGAGAATTACGTGCACAAGTTCTACCGGCTGGGCTTCACCGACGTGATGCTGGAGCAGATCTTCAGCTCGTCGTACTGCTCGGCTCTCTACCTGAGAGACGTGGTCAAAGTCCGCGGCCAGGTGTTTGTGATGGGCTGCGACGGACTGCGCAGAGAGCTGCAGGAGGCGGGCATCCCCTGCGTGGAGGAGGCGGACGATCCGGACGCCACCATCTACGACTGCGCCCTGGCTCCGGACGTCAAGGCGGTGCTGGTGGGTCATGATGATAAACTGACTTTTCTCAAACTGGCCAAAGCTTCGTGCTATCTGAGGGACCCGGACTGCTTGTTCCTGGCCACCGACAACGACCCCTGGCACCCTCTGTCCGGTGGAAGGATACTGCCAGGTAGGGTGCTGATGCTCGGTTTAATTAAGCTTCACTCAGTCAGGCTTATCTCTGTTCACTGCTCAGTTTAGTCTAGTTCAAGATCACATCAGTGTTTTTCTGGATATTTATAGTTTGGGGGGTCTGGGTGCAGTCAGTATCTGCAAACACTGGTCTTATTTTTAATCATATTTATGTTTTCCTTGACATGGCTGCGATTACATTAAATTTTTACATTAAATCATTGCAATTAGAAAACTGGATCAAATACTATGCTATAGGCCAGGATCATCATCATCATCATCATCTAGTCTTAACCATCATCAGACCTTTAGTATTAAGATTAACCTGCAGCACACTAGCATGATAAAATAAGCTTGTATTTAAATCTGTTTACTGTCTTTCACTGTGAATGATTATCCATGGTTGGACATGAGGCCTCTGAACGTTTGCACACAGTGGACTATACATGACAGATTCACTGTATTAAGCACAAAGTCCCAGATAACAGTCACGTGGTTTGCAGTGCGTCTGTTTATGTCAATTTGATTGAACTTAAATATTACAGACATTAAAACTACATTTTGACATTTTAAGCAATGCAACTGAAGTATCAAGACCCTGCTGGTTAATCCTCATCTGGCCCTGGAGTAAATCGAAACCAGTGGCTCTCTGGAAAACAGCACAAATCTTAAAAGTAGTTATTGGCAGCAATGAAGCCTGAAGTGTATATATATATATATATATATATATATATATATATATATATATATATATATATATATATATGTGATTAGTGATAGGCTAGTACATGCAGAACCATTGTTACAGTACTTAAACCAGCTTTCAAAACGTAGCCTGTCTTTCAGTGTGTACGTATATGACCAGGTGAGTATTTTAAGATGGACTTAAAAAAAAATGTGAACCTATCCTTCGATCAACATTGACAAACAGGTTTTACTGCAGCTACCTCTTGTATTGGTGTGACAAAGTGTCACTGTAGACATACTTGGAGGAGTAAATATAACCCTGCTCTCATCTTCACCTCCCTCTGGCAGGTTCTGGGTCCCTCACCGCAGCGCTGGAGGTGTCCTCAGGTCGGAAGGCTACCGTCATCGGCAAACCCAGCCGCTTTATGTTCGAGTGCATCTCCAGTCAGTTCCGGGGGGTGGACCCCGCCCAGTGCCTGATGGTCGGGGACCGCCTGGAGACAGACATGCTGTTCGGGTCTAACTGCGGCCTGGATACCATGCTCACTCTCACCGGTGTGTCTCAGATCGAGGAGGCCCAGGAGTACAGGGATAGTGAGCTGCCCACCAAACACAGTCTGGTGCCCGACTATGTGGTGGACACCATTGCTGATTTCTTGCCTGCTTTTGAGGAACTGGAGGAACAGAGCAATTGACGAGTCCTTTTGCCTCCAATGTGGAGCATAGATTGCTTCTATTATATTTCAAAGTGCAATGTGTAGTCCGGCGTTTGCAAAAAAACAGTCCCATCCCATCAGAAGCGACTTAAAACGTTCCCCAATAACACCGCGCTGTTTATGTTGTAACCAGGACTCACCTAGGACAGAATATTCTAGCTGAAATAATCAGTAATTGAGTGCATACCTCGGTGTTTCTTCTAGTGTTGTGCCCATTTGTGACTTGACTTGAATTCCTTGTTGCTGTTAGTGTTTATATGAATGCATTGCACTTTGTTCATGAGGTCCATAGGTTTGTTTGATATTGGGTTTTGATCGCCCCGGATGTATTTTTGTAAAGCCATAAATTGGTTCTGTAATGGCATTCATGTGTTTAGGAGCTGGTTGTTAAAAATTTCTTGCCGAAAGTAAAACGTGTACTTATCGATGCCGAGTTGTTTTCTCGTATGTGCGTGACTTCCTCCTTAATATGTGGCAAGAGGGGGAATTAAAAACAAACTGAGCTTTTTTTCTCAGCTCTGGTAGAAACTATAATGACAATCTGCCAGCCAGACAGGTGAAGTGTGTATTCACGTTTGGCCTTTTATGTCACGTCTGTACTACTTGTGCCAAATTAATATTCATCTAATCAAGTAACGAACTGCTTACGGAGTCTCATTGTTAGAAAAGCAGTGACAGAGTCATAGTGGCCGCTCATTCTGCACTGTTGTGAAAGTTCAGTGTTGTTAATGTTTACCATATAGAGCATGCCAGCAACAGTAACGACAATAAATACCTGACATTGATTCTAAATACGGTGTCTTTTTTTTTTTATTTCAGATGGCATTTTAATTGTGTGTGAATTAATCTTTATTAAGCATGATTAAAAAAAACACTTAAGCAAAATACAATATTCTTTTAATTATTTGAATCCAGTATTTCATACAACACTTCCAATCCCTTCAGTCTTGTTTAGCTCCAAGAGACAGATCAGTCACTTTATTGCAGTGACCTTAAAACATCTTCTTCTATATACCAGTCTCATGCTTGTATCTGGCTGTGGTTACATTGCAATTGAACACACCATGGGACACAATTCAAACTCAACAATGTTTTGTGCTGGATAAACATTTGTCAAAATGCCAACCAAGCCCAAGTTTTAACAAGCAATGTTGCAGTGCCAAATACAGTAAAATAAGGAAAATCCAGAAGCTCTTATTATGGCTTAACGGTGTCTTAACACAACACAGAGTGTGATGCAGATGTCCCTTAGTATGAACTTAAAATACAATCTTAAAAAAAAAAAAATTAAACATATGTACATTTCAACAGGATTTGCGTAATATTTTATTCTATGTTATGTCTCATGTGGCAGTAGGTTCTGTTGTGCTGAGGGGGCAGAACTAAAGACACATATTGATCTCCACAGACTTTGGTTGCAGTGATCGAGTCGCTTCATGTCACTCTGGTCCACCACGCTGTAGGAAAGACACAGAATAGAATAAACATCTGTAAAAAATAAAAGTACACTGTCTCTTAATAGGCCAACTTTATTTAGGTTTATATTTCCCTTTTTTTCCCCCAGCAGTTTCCCTCACCTGAATGTAGTCCATCTCCTCCGCTGACATCGGTCTCCTACGGTACCTTGCAGGGAGAAGATGAATAGAGGCCAACGTGTCTGGAGTGCCAGGAATTGGGGTCAAAGGTACATGCGCTCTTGATAATTGAGGCAGTGCTGCAGCTGGGGGCGAACCAGGAGCGTCGTGTTGTGGCAAACTAACTGCTAATGTTTTCAAGGCCTCTTGGGCTGGAAAAATAAGAAAAGAAAGGAAGGTCAGACATCATCAGAAAGGGAAAACCTAGAATAAAATTAAATCTGACCAGTTAAGACACACAATAAGTAAGGAAAAAGATACCACGTTTACGTATCTGAAATGTATTCACTTTTTTTACTCACCATTGGGCTTCGGGATGACAAGTCTATTGGGAAACTTGATCAGAGGAGCATGAGGCCGAACAGCCTGAGAAAATTAACAGAACCGGACAGCCGTGTCATTCAACTAAATCATAAGAAACAGAGTATTTCCTCGCCTCCCACATGTGGTATATAGACATGCTCAGTTTTAGCTGCTGAAGTTTGATAAATAAACTTTTATATGTCACAGACATCTGATGCTTCCACGCCCTGTACAACTGTTTGTTGTGTTCAAAGCATTGAAAAAAAAATGTTTTTACCATCTTCTGACATAATATTGGCTTGACGTTTGAACTATTAAAGAGGCTGCCAGATACAGTTTCTTGAAGTGTGACTAAATAACAGTCAGCAACGTGTTTTCTGTCCTAAAAGCTATTTTTAAACCTTAAACTCTGACAGTGACTCAGTAACAGATCCAACCCCAGAAATCAGCCAAGTTAATGGTTAAAAAAACAATGGCAATGTCAATTAACACCGACATACATTTAGTGATTTAAAGGCTTTTCCTACTGCTGTCTTTAGACGATTAAAAACACGACACGATTGAGCGTTTTGCGGTTTTTAACAAGGACATCAACAAGGGTACGGCGGGATTTGACACAAGAAAAATAGTCCTCTACAAAATAAAGTCATTCGCTGTTCAAGACAACAAAGAAGCGACGTGTTTTTTTTTAATCAATGCTCACATGAACGCAACACACAGACATCTAAAGTTATCTAAGTTTTCAGCAGCAACATTACCTGGATAACTCGGGCGGTTGGAGCTGCCATTTTGGAGCTGACTTTGCTCCCCATGACGACCTTAAAGGTTTACTTCCGGTTTCCTAACGCTCCTTGTAGCTGCAGAAACACACCACAAGATGGCGCCGCTATTATTTCACATACAGCGAAGTCTATACCGTCAGTGGTCCAGAGAGGATGCAAACAGATGCCTGTCAAAGCCTATAGATCAGGGGTCGGCAATTAAGTTTGGCCTCGGGCCAGATATTTTCCAAGCCATTACATGGCGGGCCACAACCAAAACAATGGCTAATATAATGAATTAATAGGGGGGGGGGGGGGGGGGGGTGATAATGAAAATGATAGGCGATCTTGAAATGACGGAGCAGACGCACTGAGACATTCAAGCGGGCTGATGTAGGTTAAATGTGTGGACTGACCACTGGGGGCGCTATTAATTATATGCCTGTTTGTTAAAAAAAAAACAAAAAACATTTCCACTTGTTGCTGTTAGCTGTCCGAAAAATGGCACTATCAAAAAATCTCAAGAGAAAACTTAACAGCGAGAACAGGATCTTTCATGATGAATGGACAGAAAACTATGCCTTCATCCTCCCCAGTTTTATTAATGCAAAGTCCACATGCCTGATCTGTAACGAGGGTGTCTCTGCATGCAAAGAGTACAACATTAGACGGCACCACGAAACGAAGCATGTGACAGTTTTGGAGGAACTTGATACCAACAAGTCGATGGATGATGTGATCGGGTCAGTGAAACAGATGTCGCTCTCTGCGAGGTCCGCTGCCCGCCGCATAGAAGCGCTGTCTGATGCGGTGCAGGGTGCAATTGTCGACGTGCTTATTCACTCTGTATCCAGTTAGACAAATAAGCATTTAAATTGAGGAAAATTTTCTGTTCTGGAAAATGAAGTTTCCAAATAAAGAGCATTTTTGAGACTGGCAGTCCGATTTTTAAAAAGTATATTTTATATTTCTATTTTCTTTCTCTAGTTCAAACAATCTCACGGGCCAGATGTTTTTGCTTGCGGGCCACATCTGGCCCGCGGGCCGCCTATTGCCGACCTATGCTATAGATGAACGGCATCAATAGGAAATGTAAGATATTTAGACGATATATAAAAAGAATAGTCATATTCACGATGCATGTGTTTCTGAACGGGAGGCGTAAATTAATAAATAGCCAGATTTGTGAGTCTTATATCGGCTATACGTTACCTCAAAAGCGATTAGGTCAGGGCTGCCGATGGATGCGTTGTCCCAACCGCAGTGAAGTCCCGCAAGGTCAAACGCTCAGGCCATACTTCAGGCTATCACTCAGGGGTTGTAAAGTTAGCCTCCTGTTGATAAAGGACATACAAAAATAGACCACTAAAAGACCTTGATCCAATTCAAAAGCAAACACGTCGAAGGCAATCACGTCTCCAGAGGGGGTTTATTCCATAAAAAAGACAATTAAATGTCAAGGACTGTCTGTGTGTTAACAGAAAGTGTTAATAGTAAAACAGCTTACTGTGGCTGTGCTAAGCAAAGACAGAAACCAATCCTTATCTTTAATTTCACTCGGCCTTAGAAAAAAAAAAAAAAAAAACTGATCGCTACGCAGTCACGTGGTCATGGCTCGTCCAATCAGAAACGAGAGAAACAGCAGAGCTTGTTTGCACGTGAGATGTGTCACGCTGCCCTTTAAACATAAACCTGTCTAAAAAAACCACACATGATGAGAAAAGAAATACTCTGCTCTGAGTAATAATACGTGAAAATATGTTTTTTCCTTAAAAAAAAAAAAAAAAAAAAGTACAGTTACTTTATTAAAACCTTTAAATTCCAGCTACCTATTCTGCTTAATTGAAAACAATACATTTATATACAAATTCAACATTTTTACTGCTGGACAAAAGATATCTTGTCAGTCGCTGAAAAGTCCATTCTCAGTATATGAGTCAAGTTTTCACATCACACTTTTGTAAAATGTATATGTGACCACAGCTAGCCTCCAAACCAAATGTGATGATATAATATAATAATAATCAGAGAAAACAATGTTGTAGTTTCAAACTCTGCGCATAGGTAAGTGGTTAAAAAAAAAGAAAATAATTCATCTTTTTCCTTTAAGGCTCTTTTTAATCCAGTCAGCTATCCCACATGGTTCAGGGTGTCAGGACATTGCCATCTACTGGACTCAGAGATTATCACACTATCCACTGAAACCTTGTAATGTTTGCAGTTACTTTTTTTCTCCTTCACCCATATTGTATAATAAAGCCTCTCTTTTCTTCCTCATGAACCACATTTCAGTTTTCAAAACCTTAATGGCATGTTTAAACTGTACTGTGCAGACATCAGAGAGCCACATTATGTGTATGCAATAGTTTGTAAGTAATAGTCCGGACATTTAGTATCTTTTTTTTTTTTCATACCAAGAAAAAACTTTAAATAAAGCAGCTCATTAACAGAGGCCTAATAATTTAATTGTACCCCTCATGACTTAGAGGTTTTCATTTGTTTGTGTGCATGGCACCATGATCAATGTATATGAACGAAATAGAAAATATCCTCCCACTAATCCACAATAAGAAAACATTGCAACAGTCAAGTAACCAATTCACATTTTATTCAAGCTTATTTTATTTAACAAAGTGGTCCTGGAAAACAAAAGGGTCCCAATCTTACGTAGGCCGATTCCTAACTTGAGATACCACTGTGGCTTCACTTAAACTACAGGTCCACAATCAACAGATGCACACAAACAGTGCCAGTTTCAAGTGAGGATCAGGCCCCATAAGGTCAACAGGGTGAAAGATGCTGACATTGTGTTTATTATAGGTGCGGGTAGTGCACATCACTGTGCAGCATCTGTAGCTCTACGGCACGGCTGTCAGGTCTTAAGGAGACAGATCCACTCAGTTTGTCTTTGTCCTGGTGAACAGCTCTTTGAGTTGGTTTTGAGTGGTGGCTTCTTTCTGCTGCATGAGGTCAGCATGGCCCTTAGTGACGCCCCAGCCGTCAGGGGTAGACAAGGAGGCGCACTGAGGACGACCGGAGGCTGGCTTCAGGTTCTCCCAGTAGTCACGGCGGGCTCTACAGAGAAAAAGAGACACAAATAATCATACCAGTTAGCACATACTGGTGCTGAATAGACAGGATTTCTCATCTGACAGATTTAAGTACATGTTTGGGGTATTCAGCAACAGATTAATGGATTTTAAATATCACTTCTGACCTTGCTCTGACCCAGGGTTTGGTGTGCATCTCCAGACCAGCACCCCAGTTGCCATGTTTCTCTGATGCAGCTGGAAGGACGCCTCTCTCGACTGCCAACTCCTCTGCCACAGCCCTGATGTGGTAAGGCTCAAATCCACAGCAGCCACCAATGAAGTAGATGCCGGCATTGTAGGCCTCTCTGGCGTACTGGTGCATGTCCCAGCGGGTCAGGATCCTGGGCTCCAGACCTGATGGAAGATTACATTTTATACATATTTACAGCTTGGTTGCCTGTGGTGAAAATGTGCATTTATGTGTTTTTTATTTAATAGCTTTGCTGCAATGTAATGCAGTACAGAAGCAGAGGATGTATGTGCTTGCTCACTGAAGCATGCACAGTATTTTATTACCGAAGGGAAATTCTGGCAGATCGATGAATCCCTGGCAGTTGCAGTCGGGGGTGTGGTATGCCAGTGGCTGTACCATGTAGTGAGCCTTCAGCCCAGCTTTCTCCACTCCCTCCTTCATCATCTTGACAGCCTTTACACAGGTCATGGGGTCAAAGTGGCAGTTGACTCCTACAATCTGAGCACCTACAGAGGAACATATACTGGTGTGAGCTGACTGGTCTGCTACAGATAAGCAAAGAAATGCACACGTAGGAGAAACAACTCCAACTGTTGTTTGCAGTTGCGGTTGCAAGAATTTCAAATCAGAAGTGAATATGAGCATGTTTGGATTGGATCTATGAATGAGTAAAGACCACTGTACCCACCAGCTTTCACCAGCCTGACAGCACACTCTCCAGGTGAGACTCCGTGCATGTCTCCTTCTGGTCCGATGCAGAGACAAGCAGCCACAGGCTTTCCTGTCTGCTTCAGCACCTCCACAGCCCACACGGCCTCTTCAACATGCTCAAAGTACTGCAGGACAGAAACATTAACGTTCAGTCGAAACGTTCAGGGGGGGGGGGATTAGCTTCCCCTATAGCTGGTAGATCTGTACCTCAGCAATCAGGAAGTCCACGTTTTTCTTGATGAACACATCAAGTTGTTTCTTGAAGATGGCCTTCACGTCTGACTCACTCTTGCAGCTCAGGTAGGATGGAGTCTGACACACTCCTCCGGCAACCAGAGCATCGCCCTCATTGGCAACCTCACGGGCCAAATCGCAGGCAGCCTCGTTGATCTGAGCTCCCTGCAGAGCGGAGAGAAATTGTGGTGAAACAAAACCTCAGGAGGAAAGGTTAGTTGCTGAACTCCTATTAACATGTACAGATGGCATATGGATACAGATGTATTTCCTGTCCCTATGAAAGTGGTGAGACGTCCCATTTAACTTACAGTGAAAGTGAGCTTGTTGCCTCTATTCTCCAGTTTGTCATCACTGGCATAGAAGGTGAAGGTCTGCATAACATTGGACCCGGCCCTCAGGAACTCCCTGTGCAGCTGGCGGACTAAAAATCAAGCAAACAGATTGGATCGTAAGGAAAACATACTAGAAAAATCAATTTAAACTGTCACAACTTGCCACATAATACAAAAGAAAAGGTAGAACACCTGCAGAGAGAAATCAACAAATGTCTTGTTGTGTCTCACCTGCTTCAGGGTGCTCTGCAGCAGCTTCGGGGGTCCAGGGACCAGCCTTCACATAGCCTCTCTTCTCCAAGGCAAACACAAAGCCTCCATCACCAATCACAACCTCTCCAGCGTCAAGACGCTCCAAGATTCCCTGTGATCATGGATCGATGTAAGTTTAAGGGATGCAACACCATAAACATTTAAAAGGTCAGGTCTGAGAGGAGCCATTTGCTAGTAATAAAGACTCTTGAAATAACTATAAATGCTTTGCATCATGCGCAGAGGTTGTCCAAATTCAGTGCCACCGCCCCTCCTCCTCTCAATGACCCTGAGTCATCAAGAAAGCAGCACATATCTGAGAACAGCTGCGGTGTGTCTTATGACTGATGGGCCTGCAAGTTTTAATTACAACAAGCTTGATAGTCAAGATAAAACTTTGACTAGCCTGTGTTAATTCCACTGACACCAGATTTTTGTGTCTGCAAAATGTCTTTATATTTCATCTACAGTATATTTTTCTCATCCATTTTTTTTTTTTGCTGTATATCTGTAATTTTGCTATCTTGGTCTATTCTGTCGCACTGTCTGCAGCAGTATAAATATCAAATATCACCATAAATATCAAGTGTGCTAATAAATGAGTGTGCAGTGGGGGTCTATTCCATCCATAAACAGTTTACATTGGAATAACTTTCTATTGAAGAAATAGTTTCAATGAACATTTTTCAAGACAAATTAATTATACAGAGAGACATGTTGCTATTAAGATTTTTTTTTGATGCTGTAAGCCCCACAAACAAAATTTGATGTACCTCCAATGAACTGCGTTGGAGACTTCTCAAAAGAGAAGTTGAGTTGACTTTAAAAACTTTCTTTTTTTTTTTGTCATTTGGGTGACCTGACCCTTTAATTACATTCAAGCACTCAAGAGAATGATTCAGTTTGGAATTCATTCATTCAGTCTTTACAGTATTACACATAAAACCTCCATGAAGACTCTGCAGGACAGTCCTAGTTGCACATCCTGCCTGTAGACAGTTCAAGTTCACACATACCTTTGTTGGTGCCATAATCCTGCAGCTGTGTGGATCCCTGACTGCTCAGACTTTGAGAGGCTGAAGCGACATTTGAGTGGGGCAGAAGGCCACTATAAATCTCTCAAAATTAGGGGAGGGGTCTCAGTGAGTGCAGCTCTGATTGGTAAGAAGCAGATTACACAACAGCAATGTTTACTCCCTCCCCTCTTTAACTGAATGGGGTGTATTATGAGTGTGTGTGTGTGTTACTAGTTTAGTCCGGATTAATTATGGTTGTCGATGTGTTTGTCTGTCTTCCTTGAATTTACTGGTTTCTATCTTCAGATCCACTCAGTTAAATAACACTCAATCCACAATGACACCAAGTCAAATTATGTAATAAACTCATGTTTATTGTTTAGGAGTTAACATAGTAATATTTCATAACTCGAGCATCGCTGTTACAAGTGCTTTTCATCTCCAAACTGAACTAGCAAAGACTTTCTTTTTAGATTTTCTCCCTGTCCCACTCATGCAGACGACTTGGCCTTCTTCTGCTTCTCCAGTACGTGCTTCATTTCCTGGGAGCTGGTGGCCTCTTTGTGCTGCAGCAGGTCAACGTGGCCCTTGGTAACACCCCAACCCTCTGGAGTAGACAGGGACGCACACTTGGGACGACCGGATGTAGGCATGAGCTGCTCCCAGTAGTCACGACGAGACCTTAGAGAAACACAGACAATGATTACGCACATGAAAAATGATGTGTTTCATGTGTGTATATAAAAATAGTTTACCTGGCCCTGACCCATGGCTTGGTGTGCATCTCCAAACCAGCGCCCCACATTCCATGTTTCTCTGATGCAGGGGGCATCATCCCTCTCTCAGGTCCCAGCTCCTCTGCCAAAGCCCTGATGTGGTAAGGCTCAAATCCACAGCAGCCACCAATGAAGTGGATGCCGGCATTGTAGGCCTCTCTGGCGTACTTGTGCATGTCCCAGCGGGTGAGGATCCTGGGCTCCAGAGCTGAGAGCAGGAGAGAAAAAGAATGCACACTTTTGTTAATTGTCCTACAAAATTGCTGTATGGCTGTCACGCAATAATTGTTGTATACGTCCACAAAAGGCGGATTACCAAAGGGGAATTCTGGCAAATCGATGAATCCCTGGCAGTTGCAGTCAGGTGTGTGGAAGGCCAGCGGCTGCACCATGTAGTGAGCCTTGAGTCCGGCCTTCTCCACTCCTTCCTTCATCATCTTGACAGCATTCACACAGGTCATGGGGTCAAAGTGGCAGTTGACTCCCACAATCTGAGCACCTGGAGAACAGGGGAAATTGTTATTGCCATGTCAGATGACACAGTTGACTTCCAAAAGAAAAAAAAAAACAACAGCAAAAGATTAAAGTTCAGATAATTCAGAGTAGATTAAATACGTACCAGCCTTCACCAGCCTAACACCGCACTCTTGAGGTGTGACGCCATGCATGTCTCCCTCTGGTCCGATGCACATCGAAGCAGCTACAGGCTTTCCGCTGGTCTTCATCACCTGCACGGCCCACTCTGCCTCCTCAACATGCTCAAAGTACTGCAATGACACAAACAACAGACTGACTTCATGAGATTCAAGTAGTTTTAACATGACATGTAAACAAAAAGAAATCAATTGTAATTGTACCTCAGCAATCAGGAAATCCACATTCTTCTTTGTGAACACTTCAAGCTGTTTCCTGAAGATGGCCTTTACTTCCGTCTCACTCTTGCAGCTCAGATAGGACGGAGTCTGACACACTCCGCCAGCCACCAGTGCATCACCTTCACTGGCTACTTCCTTCGCCAGGTCACAGGCTGCTTCGTTGATTTGTACCCCCTGAAAGAACGATGCAGGCAAGACGATCACGATGATCAAAGCTTAGTTTAGCTCCTCGTGCTGCATTATACAACATGTTTATTGATAAAGGGTTAAGGTAAGGACGTGCAAGATCTGCATGATCCTGCTTGTGTTGGCTGTAAGGTGCTATAGTTGGGTACTTACAGTCAGTCGTAGGTTCTGACCCCTGTTCTCCAGTTTGTCATCACTGGCGTAGAATGTAAATGTCTGCATGACATTAGATCCTGCTCTCAGGAACTCCCTGTGCAGCTGCCTCACTGAAGGGGACATATAGGTTTGTCAGATTAAACGTAAAGGTTTGTGCTTTTTGAGTGTGTTCATGTACAATATGTATGTATTCAGTCTGTCTTACCGGCCTCAGGGTGTGTCACAGCAGCCTCAGGAGTCCATGGCCCGGCTTTCACATATCCCCTCTTCTCCAGAGCAAAAACAAAGCCTCCATCGCCAATCACTATCTCCCCAGCATTCAGGCGTTCAAGGATACCCTGTTGGAGCAGAGAGATCCATGGGCACGTTTAACACATCGCTTATTGATATTTTATAGCTTACTTAACATCTTTGGAAATATTAAGAGGGAAGGAGTGCAGACAGACAAAGTTCATAAGAGTTAAAGACAGTGTGAAAGTGCAGACGTGTTGTCATATACAGTTTTACAAAGCAGTCGAGACGAATGTGGACAAATATCCACATGCAGTGAAAATGTTATGCTCCTGTATCTGTTTATGTGAGAAAAACTGCTGTTCAGGTACAAAGGTACAAAGATAAAAGCGGTTTTTAGTCTGAGATTCCCCAGCATTGACCGCTTTAGTCTGGCTATTTCACGAACCATGTGCACATGCACACACACACACAGAGACACACACACACACAGAAAAAACCTGCAATAACAATATATCCCTTACAACACAAACAGTCCATGGACCAATAGGACGCAGTATGTAATTACATTGGAGGATGTTAAGGCCTTGCATGCTGCATCAACTGTAATATCAAAAATTAAAAAAATACAATAGAAATAGAAAAGGTTAGTTTTACCTTCTTGACAGGTGCCATCTGTTCTTCCCAGTTTCAGTTGTAGCACAAAAGCACTTGGTAACAGCGAACCCCTCTGTTAGCGTGAAGAGTGCCCAAGAGTCACTCTTTACCAGTTTTATACTGACTGATAAATATGTCTGTGCCAAAATGATGTGTAACTGCCACGTCTGTTTGGATATTGTGCAACATAATAACATTGTGCAGAAATCGATGAAGTCTTCATGAGTTCGGAGATCTTGCAATGATTAAATCACCAATCCAGGTCACTAGTTCCCTCTTAAAGAGAAACCATTTGTGTTTTATTGTTAACTCCTGTTTGGCAAATTGGGGGCACGATGCATTGTAACACAAGAAGATACTAGCATATGATGTGAACCATATGCTATGGCCTTCGCAGTCACCAGATCTCAACACAACTGAACACCTGTGAGAGATTTTGGACCAACATGTAGACGCGTCGAGGGGCACAGAAGCCGTTGTGGTGACACGTGGTGGCCCAACGCCGTACTAAGACACTTTGGTTTTTTGGTGATTTTTTTTTACACATTTGTGACCACCAGCCTGGTTACATCAAATCAGATCAATTAGGATTTTACAAACCCCCAGTGGAGCCACATACATGTTTCCAATGTTTTTTTTGATAATTGAATAATTGTGTCTACACCTTCTCCAGTGTGAGATTAATTAGTTACAGATATGTTTCATAACTTTTAGTCCAGATCCCCTTGAATCTCAGCCCCAAGCCAGTTTGTCCTGTAGGCTACAGACCAGTATTACTCTGGGTCATTCAAGGTTAATCAGTAACACCTCTTTTTCTGTCCACAGTATCCATTGCTGTCCCTATGTTTTCCATCCACTGCACACAAACACACATAATACGTGTACAAACAGATACACACTCACTCACAGGTATGGGGGATATTGACCTTCAAGCAGAGTGCTGGAGTGTAGTTCTGACAGCTCTGGGTCTATCCAGTTTCAGGGAGATTACAGACAGGCCTCCCTAAGATGTATATCAACAGAGTCAAAGTTCAGAAAAACTCTTCCAATCTATAGTTTACCATTCGATTGCATCAATAGTTCAGTCTGTGGTGGAGTTAGACAGAGTCACTCTGAGAGGGTAAGAGGCCTGTGTTTACATGTGCGTTAAATCAAAGTGTTATTTGTAGTTAAAATGAATTTTGCCATTAGTTTGCAAATATACTGTCAATTTAAACCTGTTGATCCTGCACAAGAAAGCAATGTTCAAACTCTTAGTGGCAGCTGTATTTACAGATGAGTGGACTGTCTACTATAGTATATACTCGTAGTTTAACTTTCAGTGGCAACACTTGAAAAGGTATGTATGTATGTGTAAAGTTAGAAACAACTCTGATGTGTCGAGTGTCACTGAAGCGCTGAGCCAGTCAACACAGATACTAAATTATAAGCGTACACTGAAATGCAAACCCTGCTCTGAAAAAGGCCTTCAAACGTGGCCCATTGTCAGCATTACATCATGTGGACTGACCTGAAGGTTTATCCAACACATAATGAAGGCAAATAAGGAGGTAAAGTTCAGAATGAGCAATATCTTTTTTTTTTTTAATTTCTGGTCACCTTTCAATCATTTGCCTTTTTTTCCTTTTTATTGACTTACTCCGTTTGTTCTCTTCTCTTGTTTCAGAAGCCCCACCGAAGTCAACTGAAGAGTTATTACATGTAAAGTCTTGTGAGGTTACACTATAGATTCATTTCTATGAAACCTATTTACATGGCGTATATATGTACCATATCCCGTTTCCCCTGAGCTATTCATGCTATTCCACTGGGAGTATCGGGCGTTGACCAGCAGCTGTACTGAGTGACTTTTTTTTTTTTTTTTTTTTTGCAGCCACAACTAGTTCTCACTAGCTGTGGCTGGAACTGAGGCTGTCGGTGCAGTTGTGACCAAAGGCTGAAGCGGAGGGTGAAAGAAGGACTGATGGGTGGGTTAGGGGGTGGAACTTGAACGTGTTACATGGGGGTTGTGCACCCTTTACAGTGGGGCCGGAGCTGGAGTGGTAGAAAGGGTGAAGAAATGGGAGTGAGGCTGGGAAAAGGGCCAGGTTTGAGGCATATGACTGGAGGGAGAGGGTGCATAACCTGGCAAGTGTGCAAGCCCAGTTCTACCTGTGTGGGGAAATACATTTCTAATGTGCATGACCTGGGCTGACACTGATAAAGTTGTGGTTAACTATTGACTCCTAACAAACTGATAAGGTGCCAGCGATATTTCTGAGTTGTCACAAGCTCTTTTGACCAGATGGCAACAGAAATGGAGCAGAGAAAAGTTTACATATTAACCTAATTTAACCTAAGCTTTTATACTTGAATTGTAAACTGCATTGCAAGGTATGATATATGATATGATATGATAGTGCTTGTGTAATGGTGATTGTTGACGATTTCTTACGGCTGCAACTATATGCTATTGCAGATTTGTGTTTCTGCCATGTGTTTACAAAGCTTGTAAAAATTCTCCCATGTGCTGAAAGACACTTAGGCAGAAAATTATGTGTATACCATACCTCTTTGGCTCTTTTCTCCCTATAATCTTCACACATGTTCTGTTTTCTGTGTTGCTTCACTCTCCTCTCCTGTTAAAGAGGGGACTCCCTGTGCCACTGCAACCCCCTGTTTACCTCCACCCCTTCATCTGGTCCAATCACAGCTCAAGCTGAAGAAGACATTCTGCTGAAAACATCCATTCTTTGTGGATATGTAGGCCACAAAAAGATAGATAGGGCGAGAGACATGGAGTGAGTGAGTAAGTGTGAGAGAGCGAAAGACAGAGAGAGAGAGAGAGAGAGAGAGAGAGCGAGAGCGCACCCTGTGACCTACAGTAACATCAATAATATAGTCTTTATAATGTTGTTTCTTATCTCACGTATGTAAAACTATAATTGGACCGATTAAAAGATGTAACATCTGGTTGCGATACCCACTTTTTTAAAATTAAAAGAAAGAAAGAAAGAAAAAGGCAGTTAAAATGTAAAATATATTTAAGACACAAGAGGGCACTATAGAACACTTTTACCACTACACACAGTATATTTCTTTCTAAATACACAATATGGACAATCTGAACTTCTGGACTTTTAGCTAGACCCTTCAAGTCCAGATACTGCAACTCTTAATGATCTTTTTGGAAAATGACGCGTTCATGCAAGCAAGTAAAATCATGTAAATAAATCTCCTTTACTTACCTACATAAAGTCACAACCTCAATGCCGTCCAACACCTTCGGGATGAAAGGGCATGCAGGCTGTGAGCTGAATGGAAACACGCGTGTTCATGTGTCAACATACTGCACATACATGCAGTGTATATTGTAACTGTTAGTTTATATTATTGTTACCAATGTAGTTATTTTCGGTTCCCCATCGGCAGGTCTACAAAATGCACAGATGACTTCATAGATGACTGCATAGCAAGTGCACTTCAGAACACACTCAGAATGAAAAAGCAAACGACGTGTGACCGGGGTTTTTGTGGGTTTTATTTTTAGGTTCTACTGTTTCTCTACTTTTAAACACATTTTTTTGTCAACTGTGGTTGACTTTATAGGTTGTTGTTTTTTTTTGTTTGGATGGAGACTTTTTGCATTTATTCTAAACTTTGCTTGTTGTGTATATCGTTGTGAATTATTGTACAAACCTCTTAACACCATTTATAGATGATTCAGATAAAACAAAACAGAGATGTGAGGAGAAAGAATCAGTCTTCGGTTGAACTTTTCTTCTTTTAAAGGGTCATAAGTTGTAAAGTTGGGAACCAGTGATTTAAACCAACCGCCTTAATAGTTCAGTGTGATAATAAAAAGGTGCACAGCTGTTTATTACTTCCTTCAATTGTATTTCTTCTTTCCAGCAGACAAGACTGTAAATACGTGCAGTAGATTTACAGTAACTTATCTTTTAACCGTTGCAAAGTTAAACATTGAATAACTACAGCCTGTTATCTCCTTATGTACATAAACGATACTGAGAATGCAGGAGGATATATCATCAATTATCAGTCAGATGAGTCCAATTAAATCCTGGACTTGTAAACATCTTGTATAAAGATGAAGTAACTGTGAACAGCATGTTCTGGATCACATTTTAATGCTTTTATGTCCTTGTGTACATGTTCTGTACTTTACACGTCACATAAAGCAAACAGCTGTAGGATTAAGGAAAGCATTCCTGACGAGTGACCAGCTTCACATGTCGTAGAGTTAACAACTGTTTCTCTTTTTGTTTATTAGCAACCCGCAGAAATGTTGTCCAAACACAATTCATGAAGTCACTCGCTTTCAAGAGTTATGTTTGTATTGGAATTACAACAGCGGCGTAACACCGTTGACGTTTAATTAGGTTTGAATGTCTGATGATGCTGCAGTGTTTTAGTTTATTTGTCGTGTGATTAATATGTTGACGTTAGTAGAAATGAGTCAGACAAACATAATATTTGTAAAGCTGACGTTAAGCCAACATATGCTTAGAAATCACCTTATAAGATCATCTTTAGTTTACATGTTTGTGTGCATGATTATGAGCCAGATAGGGTGGGAATAGTTAAGATAAAAAAAAAAGTTATATCAACTTTATTATTCATCATGGCCACAGCAGACTCATCAGAGCTCATGCTTTGCTCTGTTTGGATAACCTAACTGATCTAAATGTTCATCTTCACTATGTTTTTTTGGTGCAAAGTGTTGTGTCACCTTACTTTTGTCTCATGTTGCCCAGTATGACCTCATTTCCAACATCAAATTCTAAACTGCTGGAAAATCCCCCCCAAAAAAACAAAAATGGAAATGATGGATTGTGCATGTTTCTTAATGCCTGGTATCCTACCACACTGCTGCCTACTGTGTGTTTATGTTGTCCCACTGGACTGAAGCAGTTTATCTGCTAATCAACTGGTTCCTTTCTACATGGACTGGCTGGTCTGTGTGTGTGTGTGTGTGTGTGTGTGTGTGTGTGTGTGTGTGTCAGGATAATGTGTGAGTTCAGGTATTTTAGCTTGTATTTTTCATCATGAGGATTATGTTCCAGATCTCATTTATACATTAAAAAAACCCCTGGTAAAATATGTACAGTTTGTCCATTATACATTATACATTTATACATACTTGACCATACTTTAGTCATTACTTTGCACTGTATTAAATAATCTCCCGTGTGATTGTTTTTCATCAAGTTTCCAAATGTTCTCCAAATCTCTTCAAAGTCCTCAGATTTTAGCTTTTATAGAATAATATAATACATGCACGTATTTGTATATTTGTTACGTAGTTGTACCGTGTTTGCCTTAAGTTACATTCATTAGGAAATACTGTATATCAAGTAAACATAAATTGGAATTGAATAATTTTGTGTAAAAGTACATCATTCACTCGATTGAATATGTCACACCAAGGGAGCTTTGTTGGGAGAAAAAGAAATGACATGTTTGTTTTAAAATACTGACATAAATTATATATTGATATTTTAGGAACTAGTGCAGCTATATATTTAACGCCCTGCTGCATCTCTTATTTTCACACACATGCACCAGGAAAAATATTTGCATTTCCCATGAAGTCACTTCCTCTTCCTGTCTGTGAGACCAGAGCACCAACATGAGACTCTGTGTACAGTACAAACTCTCTGCCCCCTACAATGTTCTCAACAGGGCGGCACACACACAGACAGATCTGGTGTTGGCAAGAGGAAGTACTAAAAATGACCAAATGAAAGAGTGTCTCAGCCACAGTGGAGATCTGAGGCACCAATGAGACGAACTGTAGAGTATCAAACTCCCACTGCAACATCCCTAAGGGCTGCTTCACAGCTTCTCTATTGGCTTGTTTATTGGATTTGGATGCACATTGTCTATTACAGAAGATTGAAGAAGTGGAGTTGAAGTTATTTTTTCCACCAGAATTTCCTATAAAAGTAATTTACACAGTACAACATAGTGCTACTAATGTGGTCATAGATCTTGCTTGTGACATTTACAGCAGGTCGTCACTGCACGCTGTATCTGTAGCCATGCTGTGATGATATTTAGCAAAGCGAATCACAGGTCATTTCATACACAAAAGTTAACTCACCGTACTTCACATAGGTCCATAAATACATCAAAAAACATAAAAGTGTAAAGGAGATTAAAAACAAAAAAAGGGGACAGACAGTAAATATAGGAGAGTGCAGGATTAAAGAGTAAGTGCTTGTGATTCATTTAAATGGAACCGAGAGAAAACGTAAAGGTTTTTAACCTGGTTTTAAAAGGGGTGTCAGATATCTAGCAAGTCTTTTATCCTTCGTTACGAGGATCATAATGAGTAATTCAACCTCTTCGTGTTTAGGTTGGACTCTTTGAAGTGTTAGCAGGCTGCTTACTAGTGATCCGTGTCATGTGTTTTTTGTCTTGAACAATATTTATGGGCAAACCGGAGTAGAAGAAGCAGTAGAATCACAGGTGTGATGCGTTTTCTTCCAGCTGAGCAGCATACTTCTGCTTGACCTGACGTGACCCGAAAAACGTGAGACAACCTCATGTCAACAGTCCAACCTGTCTAAGCATCAATATATATATATAGTTTGTATATGATATTTCTAATTCTTGCTATATGGAGACTCAAAGCTGAATTGTGTAAGGCTCACAAATATCTGCACGGACCTCTTCCAGCGTCACCATTTAACATTTCTTACAAAGCCACACAACCCTTCAAAACATGCAATTAGGGCCGAGTGTCATTCACTGTTCCCTGCTACAGTGTGCTTGCCCCAGTGAGATAGTCTTCCCTGAGCTATCACAGCTCCACAGACCACAGTGTAATAAGTGGTTTATGTGTCTCACTCAGCTCCAATGCTTGCTCGCAGTGCTGTTCCTTCTCCACACAAGGAGACACTGCACACTCAAAGTTATGGTCTGAAGGTGGTTCTCTTAATGTGTGTTGTTGTATGTTTTATGTCAAATCTTAATTTCTTTATAGTAATAATAATAATAGCAGATAATCTGACTTAAAATAGTACAGTAGGATCTTTAATTATGCTCCTTAAAATAATTGTTTCTTCATTGTATAAATGTTAAGATGATTATGAATAGTTTTTTGCACATAACACATCATATCATATCATATAATTTCATATTATATCATATCATATCATATCTGTCCTTATTCTAGATATGTAATTATCTTTCAGTATCTCAGCGCGTGTGTGATACTTGAAAAAGAGAAAATGCGTTGAAAAAGTGTTCTTGTATTTAGTCACTTCCCCAATAAATACATATTTTAAATTCAGGAACTTGTCATCATCTCTTCAGCCATATATGTCTCCGACCTCAACACGCAACTTGTTTCTGGCAAAGAGGGGTGGGGGATGGGAGGAGGAGGGACGAGGAGGGAGGAGAGAGAGAGAGAGAGAGAGAGAAAGGGGCAGAAAAGAGGGGAAAGGACGACGTCAGCTGGTAGTGGGGTGGCTTTGAGCAAAGGAGAAGGAGAAAGAGGAGGATAACGTCCTGAAGAAACGAGTCTCAGTGAATGACTTCCCCGGAAAAAAAGGACCAGCGTTTCAAAACAAAGAGCAGCTTCACTTCCTGCAAAATCTCAACTCCTGTAAGTAAAAAAACAAAGACAATGTAGCGGTCATGTAGCTGTTTTAATGCACTCAATACGTCTCCTGTTTGACTTCAGGTGGTTGATATGAAATGATGATGCATTCGTTAAACGTGTGATTTGACCTCTCACACACAAAAACTACTTAGTTAATTGGATTTTTAAAAACAATTATTATTATTATTATTATTATTGGCAGCATCTCGTCTGTTTTCTAAGCAGTAGAAGTTTTTCATGCCTCATTGATTCTTTATTATCCAGTGAAAATGCTGAAGCAGCCTCCTGCATGCATTATGAATGGTGATATTTCAACATGTTGATAAGGAGGAGGAACAATATGCTTCAAGGTGAAAGTGGAACATTGCATCAGGTCTTACTAGTTTCAGTGATGTTCAGGTAAAACAGCTGGTTGTTAACATCTGCACACGAAGCACGACTACCTCTTATACCAGCATGTTTTTATTTCTTCATCTGTCTTTTGCACATGTAAAACACAGTAGCCTTCTCTTTCCACCACAGTCTCATGTCCTTGAAGGGCAGAGAGGAGGTCCGTCCATGTGAGCCACCCATGGAGCTCTGCCTGATACACACTTCACTGTGAGGGGAAGTGTTACTCTACCATAAACTAAACTAAAACCAGGAAAGTGTGTTGTGTTGCTGAGTTCAAGGACACTCCGTAGTAAAATTATGATAGGAGGGAATCACTGCTATGTTTCAGAAACATGTCAGAAGGAATAATCCCTCGTCTAATGCTTTCACACCGTTTCAAATAAACGTAAAATAAAAGTTATTTTATGATCTAATTATGGGGCAATTTACTTAAGTGTGATTGCACTAACCTTCGTTTGCTGGAGTCAGTTTTGACAGCCCTCCTGAGAACAAGTGCAAACTTGTTATATGTCACACGATGGAGCGGCGTTAATAGTGATAGCAGAGTGAGATTTTTACAGTAGTGAAAAAAACCCCAAAAACCTTGTTTTAGCAACTGCAAAAAAACTGCCGTGTGGTTATATGTCATTTTGATTTATTGAGTTTAATACCCGACAACAGAGAGTCGCTTTAAAAACCACATCGAAGACCTTAAAAGGACCATAAAGTTGTCATTTTACATCCTGTTCTGCTAACCATGAGAGTCTAGATGCATTCTCTGCCTTCCAGGAAGCCACCGTTTGCCATTTATTTCACCACAGTGACAAAGTCAACTTGCAACTTAGTTTTTTTTTTTGTACCTTTTTTATATTGCATTCATTGAGGCTTTAACATCTACAACTTAAGAGGCAGCTACTAAACATCTGAATCCATGCATCTTGCTGACATCTTTCATTAGACCCTCTGTGTCTGGTAAATGTCCATGTCTTTCTCCATGCAAAAAAAAAATGTCTCCAAGCCCAAAACAAGATAACGTTGATGACATAATTAGGGGTATATGCTCCTCCAAAAGCCACAGAAGCATTGAAACAAGATTTTTTTTAGATATATAGTTTATGAGTAAAATGCTTAATTGATGAAAATTGTCCTCGATCTCAGATTTGGAAGAATCTGTGGAATTATTAGGTAGTTGTTTACGTGCGATAAAAACATTTGAGATCCTTTAAAAGTCACAGTGAAGGGGACTGCAAAGGCATTTTCCAGTGTGCACTCGTCATCCAAGCCTTCTAGAAACAAATTAGAGAGCAGAAGAAGTGAAGAGGGAGTAAGGCGAGGAGGCCATGTCGTGTCTGTCTTTGTGCAAGTGAAATGTGAGGGTCACTGAGGGGCTTTGTGCGTCAGAAGCTGCGGGGCCACTGCAGAGTCAGCGTAGGGAGTGAGGGGCCGGGGTGTTGCGCAGATTGAATAGGTTAGGGGCCACTGCGACCTGTCTTTGAGAATGAAGGAGAGCATTCTGGGCCAACGGTGGCATGTCTTTGAGAGCTGAGGAGTGAGTGAGGGGGGCCAGTGTCAGCACGTCTTTGTGAAAGCCTTTGTTGAGTCGAGTTGCACCAGATGATTTTTTTATTCAGACTTTTTTGGCACATGCACACACAAACACACACACACACACACACACACAAACAGGCTTGGCTCATACTTTGTCTCTGGGGAAGTCAAGCATTTTGATGCAATTATACCCCGGGTGAGTGAGCACAGGCTGGCACCTTTCACGGTTTATGGATGTGTATTTGTATTTATTTTTTTGCGTGTCAGTAAAGTGGACTGTATTGCTGTTGGAGGGCTTCTCACTGTTGACTTGTTGTTTACATTTAGGGGTCTCTCTTTCATCGAAACCTCAGCCAACCTATCTTATGGGAAGCATTTTCTCATCTTGCAATTCTTTCATTCGCTGTATATGTGGGGGGGATACGAAGGCAACTGACTCACATGGTTATGGTTAGCGAAAAAAGACAGAGTTCTTGAACACAACAGCTCGGGTTGCTTCATAATATCTGAGACTGACTGAGAAAGCTGAAACTCATCTCTGTCCTTGTTCTCTGTGATGCTTTTGTATATTCACTATCCTGTCTCTATTGAGTGTGAAAGCAGGTGTGGATGTTTGCTTCCTCGAGCCTATAGGCTAAGGTGTGACGATCAAAGGAGACCATAATGTACAACTCATTAGTGCTTTGTGTAACTTCTCTCATATGTTTTATGTCTGAAGAGTTTCTTTTCTTTCTCCACCTTTAATGTTAGACACGGTTTGGGTTTCTGACTGTGAGACTGCTGCGGGGCAACGAGAGCTCAGTGCTGATCTGTTGTTACTCAGTACATATAAATGATCTGTGATGAAGGTTTACGAGCCAACGCTGCAGGGCATAGGTGTCTTTATTCTAGCTAATGTTATGGCTTGTCTGCTGGTTTCACATCAGTCACTCTGTCAGGCCAAAAAAGAGCCATAATAAGGCTTTTTCTTAAGGATTGATAGGAAACTGATTTTGAAATTGAGAGTTGAGGGTGTGATATTTTCCCAGTGTGTGGGTGGTGTCTGTTCAGGTTACATTTCTTCACTCTCTATCATGTTGACTAAAGATCGGCTGCTCACATTCCTTTATGAAAGAGGGATGAGTTTGGTCCTGTCCAACTCTGGCTGGTATCACATTAGTTTCATATCTCTAGGGTTGTTGTTTTTTTTTTATTTTCTTGCAGATACACAGGGGAAATTTAGTCCCTCGTCATTGGTGGCCTGACTCCCACACTGTCCACATCTTGTTTGAGTAGCTGTGTATCCCTGAAGATGGTGTTGGTAACAACCTCTTATGTGGTTTTGGTTTTGAGGGCTTTCCCTCCTGGCTGATCCGGATGCATAACTAGACCAGACCAGAGCCGACCAGGCGCAGCAGCCTGTAGGGAACAGATTGCCTTGGTTTGTGGTTTCTGGTTCAGTATCTCTGAGTAAAGAAAAGCTCAAATAACCTTTTTTTAAACTGAGACAAGGTAATTCCCATTATAGAATAAAAAGCATTTCTCGCTAATCTCTAACAATTTGTAAGTACATGTCCATGAATGAAGGTGTGTCTGGCAAACTTGTGTTAATGATGAGCTCTAACCTCCCTTTATAGAACAATCTGGGTCAACTGTGCTTCAGATCTCTCAACCAGCCACCTTCAGTCCTCATACACTTTCACCCTTTAGAGCAGACTATACAGTGGCCAGCACTCATTACCTCAGCACCTTGGCATGCTACAAGCGCCTTTGCTCATATCTTACACACCAATTACTCCAGATTTACTACTCAGCAGCCTCCTCTAGCTAATGACCAACTGACTGACCCACATGTGCCTCGAATCTGCTGCTTTGTGTGGGACTTTGAAAAGACTCCTCAAACTGTTGTTACACTTTATTAGTAGAAACTTTATTGACCATGCAGGTCAACTGTTTTTCACAGCCTGAACTTGTAGTTCACGTGGACCAGAGAAAGTTTGTCTCATAGCAGCGAGGAGGCTATTCATGTTGGCCTGCTGAATGAAGGATTGGTAGACTGGGTATAAATTGGCTTCAGGCCTTCACTACATGCATATAATTCAGTGGCAGTCAAGGTTTTTTTGTCAGGACAGGAGTGCAGTGTGGGAATGAGCAGGTCCGGATAAGATGCAGAACTACTTTACTGCCGCTTCAGCTTTCATCTTCTAGCATATCTACTGGATTATCGGCCTAACTCAGCATCACAGAGGAATCACGAAAGAAGCATGAGACTCCATGATCTGTCAGTGTTGGCAATGATACATATCTATGACAGGCACATGGAGAACTGCAGTAACAAAGATCTGACAGTATGATGATACATATCTATCAAAAGCAACTGGGAGGCAGAGACCTCTCACCCACAGAGCCTTGGTTCCCCGGGTTATGAATAAGTCATAATTCAGAGTGTCTGATGTGCCGTGAAGTGTAAAATAGTCCTCCCTCAGCACTCACATAAACACAGAAAATCATGACCTCCCTAAGGAAATGCTATTCAAACACTTTCCCAGAAGTCTACTCAACAACCAGCAAACAAGCGGAAAGTATTCATCAGTTTCAGGATGTAGTGACCTTTGTGCTCACTTAATGACACTGCAACGCACACACTGTGTGTATACAGTATGTGCACCCACACATGTGTGATGGACTGGAATGACACATTTGTAAATGACAAGAACTTGAATAATCAAGTACTAAAGACAAATTAAATGTTTAGATTATCACCAATGTCTGCTTATGTAGGATTTGCATAATACAGATTTTGCCTTTAGAGAATGGTTAAGTCTCCACAGTTAAAATAAAGCTGTTAATAGTGGTTATTGTGGGGGGTTAGAAACAGTAGATATGTTTGTAACCTTCTCATTTCTCTCAAATCCCTACTATGTGCCTTCAAGTTGTTATCTCCCTCCGAGTACAGTCCTCGGTGAGACTACAGAGAGCCACGATGAGGTATGAGTGATGAGGTATGAGATATTTCCTGTAGGATCTAAGGGAGATCACATAAGGTGCCTGCTGACTGCCTGACAGGGTATGTTTAAGCTCCATCCTTGTAGTTTAAAGAGGCAGAGCTGCTAATTTGTGGGCATTGTAGTCTTAACAAGCAGCACTGTGCAAGCAGAAGACACAAACTCCACAGCAAAACTAAAACTAAACTAAACTAAACTAAAACAAAAATCATTGCAAACAAACACACACACATACTGTATATGCATGGGTGTGTGCTTTACATAAAAGAACACACACACACACACACACACCATTGTAACTACTGTACTGCAGAATGGAAACTGTGATAACAATAAGGAGAGCCATGGTTTATGAGGAGGCTTGGAATAAACTCAAGGACTAGAGAAGAATAGGGTGCACACCAACCTCTCTCCATACACATAAACACACTTCAAATACAGACAGTTAAAGTAAACAAGGTTATATTATATTCTATATTGAATTGTTTCTTACTTTTTCCAAAAAACTGCGTGAAGTGTGACGATGCACGACAGCCTCAGAAGCTGTTGCTTCCTGTTTATTTTAGAGGACTGATAGTAAATGTTAACATCACTCTCATTTCTAAAGTTACTTCTCACTTGTATCAACTGCAGCGCACTCTTAGTTTAATCCTCAAACTACATAATTATATATAGACAGTATTTTGGCTAAAGGGTTCACATAATCTCTAATTAGGATGCAAAATTGTAGAATGAGAATTAAAGTGGAGACATGCTACTGACATTTTGCTCGAGCAGAGTAGATGGAGTGGGATGAACTTGACTGGGAATGCTACAGATAGGCATCACTGCCAAACTCAAGACAAAGCAAACCTGTGCACACTGGAAGCGCAGTCTTTCATACGGAAATATCTGTCATCATCTGTAGCTGAACTGCTGGAAAACACAACCACGAGGTGAACTGGATCCTGATAAACTGAATCACACCTGCATCTTAAGTGTTTCAAATCTCATACCTGCTCCTCAGATGTTGTTATGCCTGTGAATTTGTTATCATGACCCAGTTTTTTTTTCGGTTTCGTTCGTATTCAACCTTGATTTAGATGAGTCAGTCGGCCCTTTTTAGCTGCTTGAGATAATACTCTTATTTTGTTGACTCCACTCGTATCAGACAATATACACCATCAGTGTTCATACCTTAAAGACGCGGTGGGTTGATTTACCATCCTGAGTGGAGGCTGGCGGGGGAGTTTTGTATAACCAAATACCACACTTATTTCCCTCAGGGCCTCAGTATGACTCTTAACTCTTAATGAATGCTTTGGCACTGAATATTTAATTACCAACAAACTGACACATTCAGCAAGAATTAGTGTGATAACGTGACAGAACCAATCTACTCTTATCAGTTTAACAATCCTCCCTCCCCGTTTATGTGATGAGTTATGAATCCATTAGAGGCAAAACCTGATTTATTGCACATTTCATCACTGGTACAGACTGGAGACAAGGGTTTGGTTCACCCGTTGTACAAAACATATTTACTCAGTTATCTAGTCATCCTAAATATCTCTGTTACCCTGGATAATCCACAGACCTGAATGATACATCGTCATTTAGAAAGAGCACTGAAAGTTTTCTATGCATATTTTGCAAGTAACGATTATTTTAAATATTTAAAATGGTCACGTACGAGAAGCTGGAACCAGAAAAGACTGGCATTTTCTGGTTCACATACTTCACATACATACTTTTCAAGAACTCAGTCACTTCACACCATATACCATAAACTACACTCTAAGGGGAGGCGATAGTGAGGCAAACATAACACAGACGGGTAGAACAAGGCACTCTGAGTCTCCTCCAGTAACACAGGGAGGTCCACCAACACAGCAGGGACAACCCCGCTGTATTTAAACCAGACCCCACATATTTTTCTGTGTGCATCATAATGCTGGATCTTGACATCAGAGGGCTTTTGAGAAACCTCTGTGCTCTCACATGACCGTGACTGTGTGACCGCAGCAACTGAATCATAACATAGCAACACAGTCACAATCACACTGGCTCAAACACACACTCTTACACACACACACACAGTTACTTGCATGCATGCACGCACGCACACACACACACACACACACACACAGTTTACCACTGACAGTGTCATCTGTTACAGGTTACATGTTATTTGAATGTTGTTTATATCAAGTTTTGATTGCGAAAAAAAGAAAGAAGTCAGATTTTTCCCCCTGCAGCATTGAAAATAACAGATTAAAATGCTCCAATAAAACTAACAACCGCTGTGTTCAGTTTTGTTGCATTTGTTCAGACTATAATTTAAATAGTGAACCGAATGATGGAGCTCCAGTTGGTGTCATGTCATGTGCTCTTGGTCTGGCGTGTTGCAACACAACTCTGTTAAGTTCCTGTCATTTCACAGATAAAATCAGACACACAAAGTCCTAGTAAACATGAGCAAAAATGATGTCAGGATAAACTTATATGAATGAGTGTGTGATTGTGTGTGTGTGTGTGTGACTCATCATGACTGTTTCTGCACTTCACATCAACAGACATCTGGAAGTGCTGCTCATGGCACACTCACAGCTAGCTGAAAGCGAGTTTATAGTAGCGCTGTTTGTGGGAATGTCCTTCGGTAGTACAGGTACTCAGTACTAGTCTCTCAGATGAATATGGTACATATTACACATCCTGTGTGGTGAATCCAGCAAACACAAGGGAGCCTGATGACTCACAGTGGCTGGAAACCAGTTTCTGTTTGTCCTTCCCACACTGCTGTCCCTCTTTAATATCTCTTTTCCCTGTTGTACACGTCAGTTACTCACCCATCAGATGTGCTGTATACAGAGTCCTTTCCTCTGTGTCACTGATTGTTTCTATGCTCCGTGTGTCTCTGTGTGTCTATAGGTGTTTTTTCTGACTGTGCCATGGCTGAGGGAAGCTGTTTCAGTTCATTGTAGCTGTATGATACGTCCAGAAACAGATCTCCACTCAAAGAACAAAAGAAGCGTGAAAGAAAGAGAACCATGAGAGGAGGGAAAACATTTGCTCAGAGGGGATAAGATCAGCAGCCCATCTGGACCTGGACAGGGAACCTTCTGGACTATTCTTTTTTGTAAGGAAAGGAATTCAAACTTCCCACTCTTAGAGGAGCTTTAAAGATCTTCAAGAATATTTCTTTGCCAATCCCATTAAAAAAGCGTCAACACCATGTGTCATGTTATTGTGACATGCCGCTCCATTCTCTGGACACTGCTCAGTATCGTGGTGGCCTTTGCTGAGCTCATCGCCTTCATGAGCCCTGATTGGTTGCTGGGATCCCCCCGGTCAGACACCAGTGTACGCAGTGCGGGAGTGGACTCCAGGGAGTACCGGCCATCGCTCGGCCTCTACAGCCGCTGCCTTCATGTCGGGACCTGGGCAAAAGGGCTGAGCTGCGGACCTTACGCCAACACATTTGGAGAGGTGGCCAGTGGCTTCTGGCAGGCGGCCATGTTGTTCCTGGCAGCAGGGACGTTGGTACTTGGGGTCGTGGCCTGTATGTCCATCTTCACCATGTGCTTCCAGAGCATCCTGAAGAAAAGCATATTCAACATCTGTGGACTGCTCCAGGCTATCGCAGGTGAGGGATAGATCTGTGTGTGTGTGTGTGTGTGTGTGTGTGGATGATGGTGTGTGTATTGTCACAGAAAAAGAAGTCCTATGTCCAGATCTTTGTGACTCAGGTCAGAAAAAACAGGAAAAGAAAAATGGATGTGCCGCTATGTACATCTCTCCTGCTACCTAAACTAATGCCAATAACCTGCTCGTGAAGTCCATCATGGTTACACGTCTATGCAAGCATAGCATAGTTTCATCTTCATGCATAGCCTTTGGGGAATTTCACTGTTGCTATTCATTTTACAAGTTGAAACATCTGAGTTCACACGTTGCCAACATCCAGTGCTGCTCTTCTCTTCCTAGTTTGAAGGTTGTATATTCCAACCAAAACTTCTCCGAGTCTTATTGCATGTTTCAACAAACTACCACCAGGTGTGTTTGGCTGGATTGGCCTGTCGACTAGGTAATTTATCATTATGTGACATCACTGTAGGGGGTGGGTGGGGGGTCAAATGGGGTCATTCCTCTCATCACAAATCCAATGCTTTTCAGTTGACAAATAGATGTGTTTTTCATCAGCGTTGAGTCACTGTATTCCCAGCTGCACTGTGATCTGTTTGTGCGTTTAGCCCAGATGTTTACATGTAAGTGACTAAACCCCTCGTCTCATCATCTGTTCTCCCTCCAGGCCTCTTGCTGATGGTGGGCCTCATGCTGTACCCTGCTGGTTGGGGTTCAGAGAAAGTGATCAGCTACTGTGGCCCCGAGGCCTTGCCCTTTAGGCCAGCTCAGTGTTCCCTTGGCTGGGCGTTCTACGCAGCAATAGGAGGAACACTGATCACCTTCCTGTGTGCCGTTTTGTCCGCACAGGCTGAGATTGCCACCTCCAGCGATAAGGTTCAGGAGGAGATTGAGGAGGGGAAGAGTCTGATCTGCTTACTCTGAGCCTTCACAAACGAAGGCATCCTTGGTGCTGTTCAGCGGAAGGAGGATGAACATTTCCCTGACTGATTATTGACAAAACAGATTTTTTAACAGCTTTTGTAAAAGTATTGAGACATGATACTATGTCCTGAAAACCACTGTGGCCAACCTGATGTTACCAAGAAGTAGGAACCTACTTATTAAGTCCCCTACAACAACAACAACAACAACTTGGGTAGTGGTAGGGGACTTAACAAGTTAAACAAAACAGCAGAAAGCTAAAGAACATTACCTGTTTGCTCATGTGTAACGCCTGACCAAGATACTGTTTAATAATTATTGCTTTAAACAAACCACTGTACTTAATTAGCAGGGGGATAATTGATGATATTGGTGGTTGGATATGTTATTAGTGTTATTATGGACAGGATCAAAACATTATTGTGATGGTTATTCACATGGTTCACCTGCAATCCTCAACAAACCACTGAATACTAGATGTGTCCACTGAAACACAGCTTGCATATGTTCTGCATGTGTGTGTGTGTGTGTGTGTGTGTGCTCTGGTTTTGTGCCACAGCAGGACAGTAACACTCCTCATACAACATATAATGATTACAGGATTGTTCACTTCAAAGGGAGTTCCTCCTGTTACATGGTTTGTTTGCAGGTCTGTTTTAGCTTAATAACTGGCGGAGTGTGTGTGTGTGTGCAGAAAAGAACAGAGTCTTGCTATATATATATATATATATATATATATATATATATGTTTCATGAGGTTTGCTTATCGTTGATGCAAAGAGAACCATACAAAGTTGGTCTGAAGGTCCAGGGCAGAAAAAAATGGGTAAAAAGTTTTAAAGTCTGCGTCAAAAACTCCCAATAATTCATGTGTAGCCACCGCAGTGTTTTGCACTTACTTCATTTACTTTTCTCACTTAAGATTTTTTTTTTTTTTTTTTTTTTCAACCATAAGTCGCTGTAAGTATAACATGATTCATGTGATTGCTTTCATTCATTGTAGATGAGATGTGCAATAATTGCTGTGAAAGTGAGTGGATGAGATGAGTGAAACCATAACATGAAATTGTATCACATAGTATTTCTGGTCTGTCTGTGCTTAAATGAATGATGTTGACTTTCCCGCTATTATTTTTGTTACATTAACAAGAGTTAACAGCATTTGTAGGATACATCGTAAAGAACTGCAGAAGTATGAAAGGTTGATATGTACTGAAATAAATCAGGCCTTTTATTAGTAAATGTGTCTGTGCATGTTTCATTCCTGTTTAATACAAACTTCCAGAGGAAACACTGACACCTAGAGACGAAATGTCGACAACACAGACAACACTCTTAAAACATTGGTTAGAAGATAAAACTGAGTTTGTAAAGAAGACAAAACATATTTCTACTGCAAACATTAGCTATTTATTTCTGTCTTCTCAAATTCTTGTATGTTTTAAATGAAATAGGAGAGTTTAAGCCAAAACAGAAAAGGGAACATCATCAACCTGTGATAAGAGTTTGTGAGTATACACTACTGTACATTAAAAGGTCACAAGCCATATTAAAGGTTGGAAAGCAATGGCTTATACCACCGATACTGAGCAAATATCATGTAGAAGACGGCGCTTTTAAGTAAAAATTACACAGATAAGAAGCTCAGATACAAGTTGTGTAACTGCTTAATAGTTTCCTGAAAATAAGTCCACAAGTATCTTTCAAATTTTATTTCATGTTAATACCATAAATATACAAAACTCAAAACTATTTCACATGCGACAAAGGCCAGACAAGAGTGCATTACGTTTTCTTTTTTTTTTTTTTTTTACAAGTGATTGATTATGGGGATCAAATTTTCAACTTTACAAAATGTACAAGTGTCCCTTTTTAAAATGAGTTTCATATCTGATTCAGTGAAACAACATGGTCACAGGCCAAAAACACTGTTGTGTCAGCAAACTTAAAAATGCGTTCTGTACTGCAGACCAGCTTGCCAAATACATCAAGAGATTACCCACTGTGGCTTGGCTTCATATGACAACTGTTTAAAACTATAGCTACATGGTAATCATGTGGGTGTATGTAGCAAAAAAAAAAAAAAGTGTAATATTTTCAAGTAACACATGGCAAGGGAACACATCACAAACCAAGATTTAAAAACAAATCTAGATGGACATTTGGTAGATTTCTCACAGCTTTTCAGGACATACAGTAGAATAACACTTGAGGGAGATTATTATTTTTTTTCTTTCCTTTCATACAAATCATTCATACATCCTCATCCAAGCAAGAACATCTCTTGCCGGGTCAAGTTGTCAAGTCAATAACATTGAACACTTTTAAATGCTAGCTGATGCTATGATCATGTCATTACAAAACCAAACATAATACATTATGTAAAATCAAACCGAATAAAATGTAGATTCAAACAACTTAAATTACACCATAAATAAAAACATTTTTGCTTTTTTTTTTTGCACTAAGTTCAACATAAAACAAGAAAATGTGCAATGAATTTAAAACAAAAGAAAACAAAATACTGCCAGGATGTAGGCCTATTACCGTATTTAAAAAGTTATTGACCTTGAATTTTGTAACACTCACAGGATTATTTCCTCCACTATAATGTTCAGTCACACACTACTATGAGAAGTGCTAAAAGCAGGACACAAATGCAACCCCACGTCCATATTCTCAGTGACAAATCTGTACAAGTTCGTGCTGAATAACACCGTCATCATTGTATATAAATTAATGTATCTGAATGATATCACTGAATATGTCAGTTAGCTTAATGTTCATTTTGGCTTTGAAAGTTCTGATGCCAGTAAACCAATACTGACAAGAGGAAATTCAATGGACTCACTTGTTGTTTATAAAAAAAATGCGAACAGACTGTTAGTATGTAGTTTACATACACTACTTTATGTATGTGTGTTAATTCAGGTCATCCTCTGTAGGAAAAGGCAAGTCACATCTCTCAGTCTCTCTCCCTCTCGCCCCTGTCGGCCTGTTTGGTGAAAGCCAGATATGAACATGAAAGCAGGAGACCACAACCAAAGCGACTCTCAAATTTATAGCAGCATTAGTTTTTTAAGTGTGAAGAGCTACGAAAACAGCTGAGATTTAGCCACACAGCGGTCTGTTAATGTCACACATACATGAAGGAAAATGTGAATATTTCTGAGGTTTTTTTTCCCCCCTTTTAGTGCACCAGGACATGACTGGACTTCTTTTAGGCTTGCGGTAAGTACCGGTGACCTGACTTGGGTGTTCAGTGCGTCTTAAATAGATTCGTACATTATCAATCAAACAGCCAATGACACATGCAATAACTTTACATCTCACTTCTCACAGAAACCAAGAATTAATTACTAACCGATGGACTGAATGATTTTGCCAAAGAAACAGCGACCTTGTTGAGTGTGCTAAACATGCACGTCATTACCATGCTGTCAGATCTTAAGAAGCCACAGAAATACTGACCCATCACACGCTGCCAATCAAAGTAGCATACAAAGAGGGAATATTTGTTCAAGTGTTGTCTCTGGAGAACTGCGGGAAGGCCCTTGATAAAGAGCATATGCACATATTCCTATTTATATGAATCAGGTTTTACCATAATCATCAATGGTATCCGTCTCAGAATAGAAGCGCTGATATAGGACGAGGTACAATTTACTTTTCATATCTCAATGACCAAGCATTGGATTGTAAAAAAACAAACAAGCCAAAAATCACAATTTTCTCATATTGAAATAAACATTCACACACAGGCCCACTTGTTCAAACATACACCGTACTTTCAGTATGTGAGCAAGAAAAACAGAACTATGTGCAAAACACCGTGGTCAGATTATCACTTTTCATGACTCTATCCTGTATTTATCAGGCGGAAAGCTGCTTGGAGGTCATCATTACCATGACAAAAATAAGGTATGCTAGTACTTTGACCTCTGCCTGGCCTAGAATCACCTCGAGAGGACAGAAGAACAAGGAAAGCGAAGAAGTGTGTCACGACAGTGTGAGATGAAATCCCACACACCGAGAACAAACCTTGAGTCACTTAGTTGATGTTTCTAGGGATGTGAGCAGACAGTCACCTGACTGAAAAGCAGACAGGATGGATGTAGGAGAGGTTTTTTTATGATATTTGATTTTAAGTGAAGATGGACAACTCTGGCCACTTTATCTGGCTGTAATTCTGTTGGACTCTTTACACTTTTTTTTAAGCAACATGTACAGGGCAATCTTAGCATAGTGACTTTCATTCAAGGCCAGAGTTGTGCTTCTCCAACTTTTAGCTGTGTGTGCATGTTTGTATGTGTGAGCATGTGTGTATGTATGCAAGTGTCAGTTTATGGATGTGGCTTGAAGGCTCCGCGGGCAGCATTGGATGCAGCATTAGCTGCAGCGTTGGCGGCTGCAGTCTGAACGGTCTTGTTAGACATGACCCCAGTTGCAAACTCCTGCTGAGCCTTCTCAAAACTAGCACCAGTGGTACGATACAGTGCGTGCACCTAGAAAGAGAAAGAAAAAAACAGTTAGAATGAAATTAGGTGATCTACCACAGGACTTCAGTTACAGTCTATTAAACACGGCCACTGGTACTGACTTATTGGAGTAGTCTGTGAGCGTATTACCTTTTTAAACATGATGAGTGAGCCAACAGACAGTGCAGTGAACAGTGCTGCGATAAGTAACATGATGATGCCCACTGGGATACTGGTATTCAGACCAGTTAAAGCTGCGATCCAACCACTGAACACAACAGAACAATGACAACACGAGTGAAATTCATTACACACTCATTGAGATACAGAATCAGTAAGTGCAAATAATAATCACCATGTTCCCCAGCCAGCGATGCCAATACTTTGTAGCACGTGAACTCCAAACTGACAGATATAGACGAAGAAGAAGACAAAGAAGCGGAATGAACTGTCACTCCTGTAGTGGAGACAGAGAATGAGGTAGTGAGAAAAAAAACAATATGAGGCCAGTAATATAATTTATTCAACTTTCACTTTCATTTAACTGTTAACTTTTCTTTACCTGAAAGCCCCGTAAAGTGGTCTGTACCAGCAGACAAAGGAACACGGGGTAAACAGCAGGAACCATAGCATGGCCAGGCCAAAATCTACACCACGGGAGGCATCCACACAGAACCAGGCCAGACAGCCAAACATGTTCACAAAGAGCGTTCCTGCATGAACTGGTAGGGGAAAAAAGAGAACAAAATGAATGAACAGTAAAACTATGATTTATGTTAGCAAAATGAATCATATCGTCTCTGTTTTGAGTCTGTCTCTTTTCTTTGACGTATCCACTTACACATCCAAAGGTTGTACATGATCTTGACGGTCTTCTGAAACTCTACGGGAATATCCACTGCAATGTCGTGGTAGAAGCACGGCCCTACGGGAAACTTCTCCGGCATTGGGGGCCAGTTATTCTTGCGGCCTGCAGAAACAATGACAGCAGTGTTTGGATGATGTCTAGCCATGTGCAGTATATACACAACAGCAAATGCGTGTGAAAGAATGGGAAGCAAGAATGAACCCTTTTGAAAACCCTGTATTAGTGTTTTATTTTTTCATTTTCAAGACTTTTCAAGCTTGCCTTTCCTCTATGAACCCTTATCACAGCAGATATTTTGACTTGCCAAAGCAGGAAAAGCACAAAAACAGCAGGTGTAAATAATAACATTAATGATAGCTCCATTCCATTAACTGTTCCGGTAAGCCATGTCAGTGATTGAGCAGGAACAATACCAGAGTGCTGAAACCGGCTCACCTTAATGGAATACAGCCATTGTTAATGTTATTAATTCCACCTGTGCTTTTCCTGCTTTGACAAGACAAAATGTCTGTAGTGAACAGGGTGTATTAGGAGATTAATTTTTGTGTCATAACATGTTTACCGATTCTCTAAGAGGCTGGTCTCACACACAATCCACCCTCCACACTGTAATGTTGCTATCTTGGTCTATTCTGTACACACAACATCTATTGCAGTAAAAATCATATAGACCCCTGAGACAAGTTTGTGTTTTGTGATAAAACTTGAAATGACCCTGTTGACCCTAAGATTTTGAGTATTTACTGTACAATACTGTAAAACAACAAACATAAAACCAAAAATACTAAAATACAGAATGTTCAAAAGCATCGAGAAACAGTTGTAAAGTGGTAGGAACTACTTTGGGTGCTCTTGGCTCCAGAAGTAAAAATACCATAAATGTTTTCTATAGTATTTGCCATATGTGATCACGTCTATGGCCTGGATTGGTATGAAACACTCTCGGTAAAATCATCAGTATAAAAGATGAATAAGTGTGTTATGAAATATCTGGTTCTTTAGTAAGAAGTTGAAGGAGTCAATTACATTTTAAATTTCTGGGTCATCTTCAGTGAATTTGGGAACTATGGCACCATATTTTGTTTACAACCTTAAAAACAAACAGTTCTGAATTTATTACTGCTCTGCTTCACGCCTCTGACTGGCTTCCCCTCCATAGCAACGACAGCTGAGGGTTATGGGTATTGTAGTGTTCTTAGCCATCCACCAAAATCATGAACAAAACATGATTCAAGTTGAAGTAATTGAAACTGGTGTTGTTACGTAACATGTAGAGAGTCATGTGTTTTCATGCTAAGTAATGTTAAGGATGAAGAATAAACTGACACAGGAATACAGAATTGGGAAAAACACAGTAACAGTGGTTGTCACGGTAACACATTGACCTTCTCATGTGTCTCATGAACATTATTAAGAGTGTAGCGTTGGATACACATGACCTGTCAACCAATTCAAACCCAGAGATCAAAAGGAGTAGTGAGTGAAAAAAAGAGAATGACTGATGGACAGACTAACTGACTAACCTGCAGCTCCATGGGACTGTAACTCTCTCTCCCGACGGTCAAGCTCTGCTGCTTTCTTCTCCAACTCCTCCTGCCTTCTCAACAACTCAGCCTGAGCACGTGCCTGGTCCTAGTATTCACACAGAAATTAATTTAACATTAATTCCCACACATCTGACAGGAGTTATCATGTCTAACATGCTAAATAATGACAATTTTTCCACTCAGGTAAATTTAGGTGTGTTATTTTGGAACAGGAAATAGGCAGGTTACAATTACAAAAGCAATCAGCTACTGCTGTTCAGTCACTTGTCTGCTCCAGTTAGTACTAAACCAGCTCTGAAATGGCATTTTGAATAGAAAGCTACATGTGGGAAAAGGCTAATAAATGAATTCACACTATTCAACACAGTAGAAGGGGGAACAGGAAACATCAGATGTTAGACAGTACCTCATTACGCTGCTGTTGGGCCATCAGGGTACAGATACGTTTGTGAAGGACAAGAGAAAAGAAAAGAAGAAAGAATGTATGTATAATGTTAAGAATATATGTTGTCACTCTAGCCTGGACACATGAAAACCACATCTGATTTAATGTACATATCGTGTCGTACCTGAGTCTGTTGCTGTGAGTAAGCCGGTGGCTCTTCTGTGGGCTTCATGATGGCAGGCTGTGTGTTCTGGGAAGGTGCAGTCGGAGTAGTTTTGGGAACATTTCCAGGGGCTGCCTGTAAGCCAGCATAGATTCTCTATGTTAATATTTGTGCAATCAAAAGACAACGTGAATCAAAACTATAATTAGGCCATAGTCACATTTTCACAGTGAAATCCTCCTGTGACTGGGAGGTGGAGGAGAGAAAGAGGGTGGTGGATAAAATGAAGTCACAGAGTCAGAAGCGCACATCCATCCATCCATCCATACACACACACACACACACACACACAAATAGCCATGGTACTTAAGCTGACCGTTCTGGCGTCTGTGAAGGGGTTATACTCCTCTAGACCACCAGGAGGGGCAGACTGGGTCACCTGTGTCACTGAAGGATCCTACAGGGCAGAGAGAGGACCATGCAGGTTTTTAGAAGGTGAAAACTATAACCACAAAATCAAAAGAGTTGACTTTTGTTGATACCATGCTTCACCTATGCAAGCTATAGGTGAAGCATAGGTGCAAGCTATAGGTGAAGCAGCTGACCAAACGTTTAATTAGTTTAAATAAACATGTGACGAAGTTATCATGTAAATGCAGCACAAACAATAACTTAATTTTACAATATTGAATTTGCAGTAGACTTTCTTGATCATGTGGCAATTTAAACACTGTAAATGGGACCAGGTGCAGAGGGAACTGGAAACAGACACCAATAACATGCTTGCTTAACAGGACAGTCTATTGTGGTCCACCATGTGCCATGAAAAGACAAACAGTCTGCAGGCTTTCATACCAACCAAAAACTGAGGGGATCTGTTGAAATGAAAACCTGCAGACTGTTGGCTCTCCATGAGACTTTGGCAGCCCCTGGTCTATAGTGAGACAGGACTGTTTACTTGGGGAAATACTGCTCTGCACAATACATAATGAGGGCCTAACAACTGTAGCAAATAAACTACTTGTATTATGATATCAGTGTACATTGCTCATAATGTATTAAATATATGTATAGGTGAGTATGGTTCATAACAGGATACATGTACATTGCTCATAATATATTAGATACATGCAAATGTAAGTAAGGTTTATTATAGGATATGTTTACATTGCTCATACTGTATTAGATATATGTAAAGGTAAGTAAGGTTAATAATAGGGCAATTACAATTACATAAGAACAATTACAACAACTTTGTATTCCAGAGTTTGAAACCATTTTGAGCACACACTGTACCTAATTGATGGCAACAAATGTTTACTGACGGTGGGCAGAGCTAGCCAGCTAATATTATGAGTCTTTCTTCGTATTTGGCATAACCGTTAACAATCATCCACAGCAACAATGTGCTAGATTATCCGTGATAGCTTCCTTTTCAAGGTGAACAGCCATGTAATGTGGGAGAGATAAGATAAATTCAGTCAATGATAATTATCTCGTCCTGCTACCTAGCCGTTTACCAAGGAAAACCTCTTGCTAGCTGTCAGTTAGCAGGGATGCTAAAGTAAGACTGGCCTCACTGGACTTTCAAGCTTACATTAGCCAGCCAGCTAGCTAGCTAGCAAAGTTAGCTACCTGAAAGGGATTGCTGAAGTCCGGGTCTGCGAACGGGTTGCTGTCAAAATCGGACATTGTACAGCCTTTTAGATAACGGTTTCCTGTGTAGAAGAGCTCCCCGGTTCTCCAGGGATGGGCCAATCCCTTAATTTAACTGCCACTCTCTGCAGCTTGCAGCCTCCTGCTGATGGAGATCCCTCGCTTAGCAACTTAGCACAGTAGCACAAAAATGGCAGGAGAGGAGAGGATGCGTGATGAACGGCGGCACCCCTCCCTCTACGTCACTGCTCCAGCAGTGGACAGTTACCGTTACAGTGATGCACACTGAAAACACTACATGACATTACTATTTAACCTGTGACACAAAAAATAGTTTTTTTTAGGAAGGGTACCATTTTTTCAATACACAACATAAATAAAATATTTGCTTAACGTCTTTAAACTAGGCTAGATAAGATACATGCCCCCTCTGATAATGTAGGCTTCACTTTAATTGATATTGTAGTTTAGTTGTGCAATATATCTAATTAAAAAATTAATAAAAAACAATTCTGTATTTGAAGGGTTCCATATAGCACAACCTCTGAAAAGTGAACCCAATGCGAAAATGATATAAAACCTGCACTCCCTCTAATGACTGGCAGGGGGCGACTCCGCTAGCTGCAAAAAGAAGTCCGATAAAAAAATAAAAAAGCAGGATAAGCTTTAGGGCGTGGCTACCACTGCGTCAACGCTCGTTACGTACGTTACGTATTACAACCCCAGATTTGAATAGGAGTGTGGCGTAGCTGTCGTCAATTCACAGTGTTTTCAGTTCATTAAAACTTAATTGAAAAATTTTGTTCGCCTAAAAAAAAGTCTTGTTTAGTGTTTGGTTACACTAAGATGCCTCAGGAGTTTGTGGTTCAGTTTTTCGGTAAGTACATTTTATTTTAATGGTTTTAAGCCCGTTTTTCGCGCGTCAAAATTAGCATTAGCATTATCGCGGCTAACCAACTGTCAACAAACAAACAAACAAGCTAGCAGTTAGCACTACAGTCAACTCCACCATCTCATCCAAATGTTGTCAGTTCTGGCTCCACAAATCCAAGATGGCAACAGCTGAAATGCAAACTTGACGCTTCAAAACTCAGAACAGTCTACAAATCGATGGGTTTGGGACTTTGGTTACATACTTAGTTTATATAGTTTACCGATGGAGCCCACACCATAGGACAGCTGCCTGTTTTGCCATATTGTTAATTCATTTTCAATTTATAGAAATTTGGCAGAACCATATTTTGACAATTTCCTTAAAGAGCAAAAGTGCAAGTACTTTTACTCACTTTACTTTAGTAGCTTCAATTTAAAGGTTGGCCTATTAGTACCTTACTTGAGTATTTACATTTTGTGCTACTAAATATAGTAGCTACAGTATATATGTGGGGATTGAGAGTTTACAACTAGTATTTATATATGGTGAGCTGAAAAATATAAAAAATTATGCATTGTTTTGGATAAAAACTTCCAACAGTATATGAAGTTACAATTAATTCATTTTGACACCTGAGTACCTTTACTTTTGATATTTTAAGTACAATTTGCCCCTAATACTGCATGTCTGTACTCATTAAAAAGTAGTGCAATGATTTCATATTTTTCCTTTTTAATCAAGGATGTCAGCCATGATTTAGAACTGCTTACTATCTCCATCTTTGTTAGCCTTTTTGCCTTTTTTTGAAAAAAAAAAGAAGAATCAAAGTCATAACTAAATTAAAATTATTTCTACAAATGAAAATTTTACTATCCCCAAACACAGTTGGAACTAAAAGAAAAACCCCACCCACGAATCAGAAAATATTTGCTTAGGTCTGGTTTTTGTTATCATTCTTGTGTACTTTTGGCGGCATGTACTGTATGCCCAATACACAGTATTTGAGCTACTGTAGGTCAAATACCACAGTAATCTCCTCTACTTGATGATTATGATCATGATGTTAATGATGATAATGATGTTAATGATGATGAGAACGATGATATATGGAAGTGTCTGCTGCTTCTCTGCTGCCTGTGAAAAAGAGCTTGAGAGGCACAGCTGAAGTGTTTATTTCATGATATGCAACTTTCTTAGCCGCAGATAATTTACTAGAAATCATTTGATCTTGCGTTCCCTATAAGAGGTACCCTGAGAGTCCCTGTGATGTGTGTGTTTTTCCACATTGGTTTTGAGTTTCTGTTAGTTGCCAAAAATGCCCACTTGGGGGAGCTACAATCCAATAGGTTTCCTTCAATAGGTTGCTTTTGCAGATTCCTTTCTCATTTGCCATCAATTTATTTTCATTCAAACGAAGGGTGACCATGTGAAGAACATCAGATCAGTTGACAGCCTGTAAATGTGATTTAAACATTTAAGCACCATTTACCCAGATTAAGTTTCAATTGAAGAACAAATGCTATTAGGTGGAAATCCTACAGTATGTGGTAAATGATGGAACTTAAGATATTCCCATTTTATTGTTTGAATCCTATTGCTCATATTTAAACAAAGGCACCATGCGACTTTGATTTTGCAGTGGCATCCAATACATTTAAGTTAATTGCTTCTGTTAATAAACAAACCTTGATGTTCTGTTCCTTCAGCCTTATGTACTACACATATCTACCGTTCCACATTAATAGACTCTAGATAAACACAAACTTTGGATTCATTACAATTCAACTCTTGTCCACAAACACATGCACACAGGCCTAAAAAACAAACACACACACACACACGCACACAAAATGAGCATCGGTTCCTTTCCTAATCTCGTATTAATGGACCCAATCACAGAGTCTATGAATAATCAATGGCCAGTGGTCTGCAACCGCAGTGGTGAGACCTTGAGTGAAACTGAATTTTCCTAATAAGACACACACACACATGCACTCACACACCTTGAAGCCCTAATAAGCACTAATGCACTGTGGGTTGAGAATACGTCACATGGTTTGTTTGCTGCAGAATGTGAAAGATAAACATGCTGTGCCAGACTGTGCAATGTGTGTGGTTGTGTGTGTATGTACTGTACATGTGTGTATGGAGAGAAACGGTGTGAAAACAGGGTACCTGTCTATCCTTGTATCTCCTGCCTCTCTAATGCTGCTTTCTACAGATGAGTCTGTGTGGAAACAACCGCTTTGGCTAATAGCTGCTACATTAGTCTCTTAACCAGCTGGTCATGGCCATTTAGAAATGTTCATTAGGTCGTGGACTAGAGTGGATAGGTGTGATAGTTCACTCCCCACTGTTGACTGTAGAAAGACAGAAAAGAGAGTAAGACAGACAGACAGAGTGGGAGAGAGAAGCAATTCAGCAGATAACTTGATGACCAAGTGTTAAAAGCTGCAGATGCAATTATCATCATATTGCCCTCAATAAGAACCTTGTGCATAATTAGATCTCATTAAGGTCTATGAGTGTTATTTTAGGCTCTGAAAGGTTGGATAAGCAGGACTTGATATTATGGGTTATTAATGCTGCAACATCTGGTGCCATTCTGGCAATAGTCTGATGGCTGTCTGAATGAGCAGGCAAATTCAGTATTTAGATGATGTTATGATCACATAGTAAAATACTATATAGAATACATTATTCTTCTGAGCTGTAGATACAGATATATACAGTAGATGGTGTGTGCATGCATGTGAATTTGTTTGTGCTGATGACCAGTCAGAGCACATTACACACCGCAGAGGGAAACAGCTCTCCGTCGCCGGAAAAGCGATTGATTCTCCATTTCCATATTAATGAGCAGATTTGTTAAGAGCCTGCAGGAGAGGGAGAAAATAACAGGGTCTTCATAGGGCACGACATTTATAAATAAAGCTGATGCAGAGAAAAATGGAAATTAAACCTTTTAGTTTAATAAATTTGAGGCGTCCGCAGCAAAGCGAGCAATTTGCATTTCCATTTGTGGCCAAATAATGAGAGTACGGGTCCATGATGAGCCTGCTAGTGCTGCTTTTGGGTCTCACACAGTCTGACAATCACTCCACCGTGCAGCCCTTCACATCAATGTCATTAGCTCAGGCCTGTTAACTCTGCTGCTTGGCTTTCTAAGATTATTTGATGAACCAGAGACTTGTATTGTCACTCTGAATGAGGAATAGCATTTAATTTATTCACTTGTGTGTTTTCCCAACTTGGATGGCTCTATATCTTTTTGAATATTCAACATGCTCTCTATATGCAGGTGTCACTTTAAAATGATGTTTTGTTGTTTTAAAACGACCCTGTGAGAATGAGTCTTTGTCTTTCTCTCTGCCTCTCTCAAACACTTGCACAACACACACACACACAAACACACAAAGCATCACTGATTGAATTTATTGGGGAATGGATGTTGACTAGACCACTCCAAGTAGGCTAGATTGTTGTTGTTCCCAGATTGACAGACAGACCCAGAGCGGCTGATTGAAAGTGCCTTTTAGCTTGCTCTCACTGTATATTTGATTTGGCAAAATGGAAGGGGAGTCCAGTCTTTTCCCAGGATGCAAACACAAGTCCCTGTGTTTGTGTGGGAGTATTGTGTGTTTGTGTATTTGTGTGTGCCATGCGTACATTGACTAGTGGATGCTTTAGTAAATGCTGCATAAAACGTACCCCTTTCAGGTATTAATTGAATAATGCAAGCACTCTTCTTGTCAGCCATCAAGTGGGCCACTTTTTCAGTGGCCTGTGCTGTTCTCCTTGCCTGTGAATTGACTAGATTTATCTGTGTTGTTCCAGCCAATGGATGCCATTTGTTCCAAATGTTTGACATAAACATGCAAAGAGCAGAGGCGTGCACTCATAAAATAAGCTTCTAGATTGTTGTTTTACAGGCCAAAGGGACCAATGGGGGGCCCCCAGCCTATCAAATCATGTGGAGCTCTTGCTGAGCCAACAGCATGTTAAAGTTCTCTACAACCAATGATGTGATGAAAAGGAACAATTGCTGCCATAAAGAAAGAAAGGGGAGAGGAGAGAGGGAGACAAGGAGCATGGAGGAGACACAGTACTCTGGGGAGGGAGAGTGCAGTTGGAGGAGAGATGGGATGTGCAGTGTTCTGCTAAATATGCATACTTATTTTCCATGCCTTTAATGGGACACATCTCATTGGGCGCCTTATGTCTGCTTCCAAACTATAAAAGATATTTAGCTTTACACCTGCAGAACATTTGCCATAATAAAGACAATATTGGCATATAGAGTCTTTGCTGATTCTGTTCTATGCTTTCTGGTGCTGTTATAATATCTACATTAATGGTGTAATGTAGCCTGTATAAATTTAACTCTTAAAGTTATATTTAGCTGATATTTTTGAATGGAAGACTAATAAGGATATCCCATCATTTAGGTGTGAGCATTTTTGTATATGCACAAATGAGATGTAGAAGTTGACATTGTGTGTGTGGATTAAACTCGGGTGTGTGTGTGCATGTATGTGTGTCTACTTTGTGCGCACAAGATTCGATTTGCTGATTTAGCACCTCTCAAATTTTCCACAGAATAATATTCGTCTAACCTACTGCCATCTGTTTTTATTATCCGGGTGAATATATTTGTCTAAGGATATCAATAATCATAAACAAAGCCATGACTCTTTCACCTCTCCCTTTGTATACCCGCACCCGATTCCTCTGTCTGTGTCTAACACAAGAATGGATCTTAGCTTGTACCCTGATTGCACACAGTCTACATATTTCAACATGTAATTGGTGAAAAGCAAACATTATCAACCCTAGTTTCAGTCAAACTGTGCATACACGTACAGTACATAATCATACACACACATAAATTCACACACGCTGCCGTGGCTCATGCCTTTACTGAGTGTGTGCTCTCCTATTACAGACAGTAATTACCGTCAGTCACCCTGTGTGTCCATAACAAGCCAGCATAATGCCCTAATCAGGCCTGGATTAATCCAACCCTCTCTCTAATCACTCTAAGAGTGATTTATATTGTTTTTCCTGTTCGGAACAAATGAAATCTGTAGCCTAAATTAATACTGGCTTTTCATCACTGGGAAGTTAAAAAGCCAGTAACCATCACATTCTTGTCATTAAGACTGCATCTGAGGACACACACACACACACACGCGCACACACATATATTCTTGCATGCATATTTAAGTTGGAAAGAAATAATGTAATATGTAATATTCCATTAACTTGGCAAGCTAATAACATTAGTCTCCTGTTGAGAAAGGCTTTCAGACCAAGTAAATGGGGTCATCTGCTTCTATTTCATATTAAATATTCTTCTTTGATTTTTATAATTACAACAAGAAAACGGTGGCTGGTGAATTACTTTTACATTGTTCAGTTGTATCAATTGCTCTATTTTAAGAACATTTTTTGAGATGTAAATTAAATGCACCAACAATCTATTGACCAGGCTCACGTGTATCAGCACAGGAATATTTTTGCACCATAATGGACATGAAATCATTTTTTTTATCCATCTACCAATTATTCTGATGAAAAATGCTCTATATCATTCTGTACAAGTCATTTGTCAAATTGTATCAGCCACAATCTTGCAATTTCTTGGTTCCGAGTTTTCATTTAAGATAGCATGCCTCCTATTTTGGTCCATGCCTCCTACTTTGTTTCATTTCCATTGTTAAACAAATCAATTCCAACCCTGACTCACTTCCCACTGTTTTTCATTATGAGGAACGAAGGCCAGACACGAATCGTAACAGAACCCTGAAATTTCCTGTTCACTATTCAGTTTGTGCTCAGAATACAAACCAACTCACAAGACGCACATTTAACAAATGCAAATTGTGAGCCAATCTGGTCGAGCTATCCGGGCTCCCGGTTCCATATTCATTTCCTCTACCCCACTGTTCACAAACTCCAAGAACAATCCCAGGGTTAACCTGAAAGGGATAGGAAATGGAGATCTGACAGTGTCCACCATCTCGCTCTCTTTTCTCTCCTTTATCTCTTTCTCTTCCACACTGTTTCTCACCTTTGCTCCACTCTCCTTCTTTCCCCCTCTCCCCCTCCTTCCCTCGCCCCTGTTCTCTTCATGCTGTGTAATTCTCATCTTACACACTCTGTTGCTCTGGACTATGAATAATGCATGGTGTGTGAGAAATCCTCAATCTCATGCTTGGCTCCCAGTGAGCATTACAGAGCTTGCATCTCTATTACAGAGATGAATAGGAGAGAGGGGAATATCACATAGGATACGCTCTAACTTCATTGTTTGTTTTCAGCATTAAAGCCCCAATCTGGGATTTCTTTAAATGCTTATGAATAATGTATATAAATACATAAGGAGAGGCTTGTTGATGAAAAATAAACTCTTCAAAACTTTTATAATCCACCATATTGTCGCCACAATTCCATTTTTCTCCAGTGTCGCAATACAAATAAATACGAACATGAGCAAACGGCTTCAGACTAGATTTAAAATTTATGTGCTTGTTTGCTGCCAGTCCTTGAACAATAATTTATTTCCAGTTAATCAATTTTTATAGAGAACTGTTTTAAGTTCAATCAAATAAACCTATAAAAAGCTGTACCACAACAGTCGTGTTGTGGTGTGTTTCAATTCTGTAGGGTTTTCATTTCTTTACCCTCTTGTTGATTTGATTTTATGGAAATGATAAGACAGCAGCTGCAGGCACATTGCATTTATAAATACAGGAGTCTGCTATTGGTGCATGCATGAATCTCTGACTTTGTGTCCCGCCATTGTACATTTGTTTACAGGTGGAAAAACCACAAATGCAAGATAACAAAGCAGAATCGGGCTGCTCACAGAGAAAAAAAGGAACGGACACACTTCATCACACTTGGAACAAATGACTGCTTGAACCTTTCTGCAGACATTCTGGGAAGTGTAAACATACTGAAGCGGTCGCTGGTTCAGTGACTCAAAATTATACCCAGCAGTTTTACAAGCTTTTTTTTTAACAATCTTGTTGTCAACCTCTTTTCATTAATTTCCTTCTGTAGATATGAGGCCACAGGAGGGGACACTTCCAAAAATATCTTTGTTAAAAGAAAATCAAACACATCTTAACAAAACATGAATTTCTAGCTATTTCTGAGCAAGCAGTTTTCCTGTGTGTGTGTGTGTGTGTGTGTGTGTGAGCCATCCTCTGACATGGAGCCATGTTTTATGGGGTGTGTACATGCGATAAAGGCACTGAAGAGTTAAAGTGCTTTTCTACCATGCTCAAAGCCATGTGTCAGCACTAGACCACTAAATCCACACAATTCCCTTGAACAGTTTCCCTTTCTCTGATAGTCTATCATGCCTCTGTTTCAGGTGGCTGGCCACTGTGGTTGACAGGGCCGAGTCCTTGAGGAGATCATGTGTCTGTGGAAAGTACAGGACAAGCATTGATATTTGAGCTTTCAAACAAATGTCTCTTGTTGCCCCCTTCCTCTCTCTGTCTCTATGTCTCTATGACGGAGCTCCATGGCACATACAGCAATACCTGGTTTTGTATTGTTGAGTACTTTGAACTTGTACTTTTACAATACTGGAACTGGAACTAACAGTTATTTTAATTATCGATTCATCTGTTGATTATTGTCTTGATTAATTGTCAATTCCTGTTTCCAAAAGCCCAAGGTCCAACCTCAAGTATATAAAATTTTTCTGTTTACTAAAAGAATGGAGTAAAAAAACTAGAAAATAGTTATATATTATAAAATTCAAACATTTTCTTTAAAATGATTTTCTCTTGATCGATAAATCAACTAATTATTACAGTTCTAGGAGATAATATAACATCACTAATATGATTTCCATTCTGTGATCATGCTCTGGAATATGTTCCTTATATTTCACCAGTCTCTTTCTCCTCCGTCTCCATGTTCTGCTTCCAGAATTGTACATCATTTGTACTATAAAGCAGGGATAGAGAATATTATGGATAAAAACTTCTCCATTATTCCATGTTGTTGAAACCTTACAGAAATATGCCTCCCATTTTGCTAGACATGGCTTATTCTTTCTGTCTTTTTCATGCCCGTTTTGGATGAAGCCCAGATGAATCACACTAACGACCTGGGCCCTGTGCTCCAGCACTGCTCTGAAATTAATATCTAAGCAATGGAGATATAGGGCAAATAGATGAGAATAGGAACCCGATATTCACTCTTGGGTAATACGTGCTCAGGCACAGGCACACACACATAGGCCTACATGCACTTGCATATACTGCACACAGACCCTGACAGGCAGGCTATTATCCCCCAGCCCGGGCTGCCGTAATTGGCTATCTCTTTTTACAAATGTGGCTCTGTCTGACTCGCATATCAGCCCCCGTCTCATCAACCATGTAGGGGTCAGTGTGTGTGTATGTGTGTGTGTGTGTGTGTGTCTGTGTCTGTGTCTGTGTATGTGTATGTGTATGTGTATGTGTATGTGTATGTAGGGGTCACTGATGTGCCCATCTCTCTCATGTGTCGGTTTCACATGCTCATTTATGGTCATGCTAAACGAGCCAACGGATGCTAAGTGTGGCTGGCTCCTCTTTAGCAGCGCCAGAGTATTTTGCCATTAATCTGCTAATAGCATCAAGATCATTCCAGCAGCGGCTAGCTGATGATGAAATATTAGCTTAGCTCTGGCTGTCATTAGTTAGTCTGGGCTTGCCTTGGAGGTCAGGTCCGTCTTATTTCTCACACACAAAGATCAAACCCAGTTATTAACTGAATGTGCATATTAATATCTTCTTTTGTCATTTTGTAAAAAAAAATATAGACCTCACAAAGCAGAAATCTATATTGGTTTTAATATTAAAGATTTACTTTGATTACTTCGACTTTGATTAGGCTGTACCACCTTATTTCATATAATTGACTCTATCTTTAGTAGATCATAGAAAAATACATTTTTGATTATTAACTGACAGGGCTTTAGGTGAATATGTGATATTTTTAAAATTTGCAAACGTGTTCCATATAATTGGATAATTCAAAACTAATACTGTTTGTTTTAAATCATTTAAAAACATTTGTCACATTAAGTGCTACATTACTTAAAAATGAGCATCTACATTTAAAAACAAATTTCATATTCAAAAATCAAGAGCTGTCAAGATTATATGAATATGAAGGTAGAGGCAGTAAAGGCAACAAATGTATGATAAATTAAATCATAAGATGATAAACTGAGATGAATTGATGTAATCCCCAGATATAATTTACTCAGAAAACTTCAACAGAGTTAAACTTTCAAATTGACACCCTTTACACTGACGTAATTGGACCATATGATATGTGTCACTTATGAAGGTAGAGACAGATTCATAAGAAAAGGCGTCAATGAAAATCACCTGCGAAGGGACCTGCTCTTATTTACATTCAAACACTCACTCTCAGTGCACTGCAGGTTTTGGAGTTACACTTTAAGAGAAGTCCCTGAAGTCACAGCGTAATTACTTTCCCACTAGGCGGGGCTCTGGAGCTGAAATTACATCATGCATAATGGGGTTGATTTAAACTTATATTTGAGAAGGCAACTGCTTGCCTATCATACTCTTGCACCTTGTTAATCCTTAACCAATGAATTAACCCTCATTACCTGTGTTGGAATATAGATGAGTGATCTCTCTCCCCTTCTTGCTCTGAATCTTCTCCCCTCTATCCCGTTCTGACCCTCTATCTATTCTTTGATGGGGGACGTCTGGGGTCAGTGATTCTGTCCTGTGTCGCTCCTGATAGTTCCTCGTGCATTCAGATTATTCTGACCTAAGATAGCCCTGTCAGCTGACCACTAAAGCACTTTAAACCCCAACCTATCCAACAGCCAGCTGCTCCCCTCAGAGTAAAGATTGCCTCATATCTCTCAGCTTGTTTGTCTACCTGTCTCTGTTTCATCTGAATAGAGGGAACAGTGCTGCTAAAAAGGAAACCACGAGCAAATGCTCTTCAGCAATGCTTCAATTTCAAATGACAAAGTAGAGACAGAGAGCTGAGCACTGGTGTGAGATGAGCTTTATCCTCAGGTGTCATTTAAACCTGGCCTCCTCTAGTCTGTAAATAACATGCCTCAGCTCCACTTTGCACACAAGAGTCAAGTGCTCTCAGAGAAGATTGGAGTAGAGGAGTGTGTGTTTTACCCAATGAGACATCAGTATATCCACCATTCAGGCATTAAAAAAAAAAAAAAAGCATATGAATCAATCCAGCTCCAAGTATTCGCTCCTCTCACAAATGCGTGAGTTTGATTTCTTAGTCTCAAAATCCAATATGTTTTCACAACAGAATCTATTGTATTACCGTTTTATTGCCCTTGGTGTAAAAAAAATGTTTTTTAATGATTGTATATGATTGACACCTGGAACTCAGTTGTCCTTCACTGCAACCAATCTTTGAGATCACTGACTAGAAGAAAACTAGACAAAGCATGTGGAGATTATTTTCTTTTACACATTTTAAAGTAGGGATCAAAAAGGGACTTTAACTGAATTTTTAAATTTATATTTTCTACACAGAACTGCATTGCAACATTTACCGGGCTTTTTGTCTGTGCATCCTGTGCAGAGGTGGCCTGACCATGCTTATGCATTCAGATGAACATCCGGTCTTATTGTGTGTGACCTCCGTCTCTCTGGCTGTTTGCTGTCTCGGATAACATTTTGACATTCCAGTCTCCTCTCTCAGACACTGCGATACCTCGGACCGAGGGTGGATGGGGGGCCCAATGATAAGGCTTCACTCACAATTAGCAGGCAGGAGCAGGGAGGCGAGAGGGGGAAATTGAACTGTCAGACAGAGTAGAGAAGAGAGTAGGAGTGGAGTAGAGAGGAGGGTGGGATAGAGGGATGGTAGTGGTGGGGTGGGGGTTGACCCCATCCAGCAAAATGGAGCCCGTCATAATTTGTTCATTTGGTGCCCATCAGGCTCTACCTTCCCTTTCTAACACCGCTCTGCTGACCTCCCTCCCTCTGTTTCAGCCTCTCCTTTCTCCTCTCTTCACTCTCTTTCCATCTCTCATCTTCCATTTCAACTTCCTGCTTACCTTCACTCATCACAGCGTTCACTCCTTATTTTATACTGTGTCCATCGACTGTACGCAGGATATGATTGACCTCTCCCTTTTAGCAGTACACTTACATCGTGGCTATTAACATTATCAACATTATTCCTATTAAATGCCTCAATTGGTTATTTAAGAAATAAAAAATTACCCGGAGACGGGAGTAAAGTAGCTAACAAGAGCAGGGCCTGTGCCTGCCCTGCCTCAGTGCAGCATGTGATGGATGGTAATATTAATGTTAAATAAGCAGAGAAGCTTTTAGCAGCTCTGTATTTAAATGGAAAATGCTGATGAGCCCTAATGAGATAATACTGCTGAGAGCAATTAGCCTGTTACAGCCTGCACAGAAGACTATTCACATCAGCACTGGAGACTTGCACACATACAGTGTATATGTATATATATATATATATATATATATAAAAGCACATACATACATAAATACATACACACACAGTACGCCTACATTTGCATACACATGCTGCTGTGTTGATAGAACAACTGCCGTTTAACGTAGAAATATAAAGACACACAGATTTCTTTTTTTTTTTTAGAAATGTATTTTTTATAATTCAACAGCTGTAAACTTGTTGCTGACGATGATCATCATGCACACAACTAAAGGCAAATTTCAATCGTACCCCCACTCTTCTTATTCCTGTCTATTAGGATACATACAGCATGTGATTTCTCCTGTCACAAGCATATAAACCACAACCTTTTTGACTTTTCATGCCTGTAACTACTGTGTCTTAATGAAGACCCATTTGAAATAGTACTTCAACATTTTTTCCTCGCTTGATGACCTATTTCTGTGATCCGGCCTTAGAGGAAACGCCAAAGTCAAGACGGCAGTGTAACAGTGTAACATATTCATACAGGTTCTTAGTTTGTTTGACCTTCTTTGACTGTTGTTGTCAGGACAAAACAAGATATTGAGGACATCACTTTGGGCTTTGGGGAACAGTGGTCAATATTATGCATCATTTTATTATATTTAATTTACCAAATGACTAACTGATTAATCAAAAACATTTTGACAGATGAAAATAACTGTTAGTTACAGCCCTAGTATCTTTAAACTGAAAATCTACTATTAGTTTCAGGTACAAATTTGAACTGAGCAGTCACTGCTGATAAGCCAATATATCTTTTCATATTTTTAAATCTCTTTCCACTGCTGTCTTTCACTCACTTCACAATACAATATGTGTGAATTGTTGTATGTCAGCAAAAGTGTGTGTATGTGTGTGTGTGTGTGACAGAGAGGATACAGGTGTTGTTAGCAAGCTCTGAAGGTGACTGCTGGTCTCATCCATCAAACAGGCTTTCCTCAGGCTGATCCCTAATGGATCCCCTCAATCAGAGCCGCTCACTGTCAGTCGCAGTGCAACAAAATGAGAAATCAGGCAACTGGTCGCGCAGCCAAGGTTGGGAGTCATATAAAGGGGACAAAGTGATAAAGACCAGCTCGTGTCCAGCCTGTTGATTAGTATTGAGTGATCTCAGCCTTCCAGCCAGTCATGACAGAAGCAGGACATCAATCTGAACAAAACTACTACTTCAACAACTATAATTCAGCTGTACATATATATCCAAATCAGCAACCTTGTGAGTGTTGGCTTTGCATAGTGAATGCTAAATATCAGTCTGTTCCCTTTTAATTGCACTTAGTGTCTGTTTTAATAAATCAATATAATTTGATAACGGATAACATACTGAGTGTGCCAGAGGTTTTGATTTCATTCTGTGCAATTTACAACATTAATGGAAATGGAAAAGGTAAATGGGCTAAGTCCTCTATGTACTTTAAAAAATAGTCCCTTGCTAATGTAGTTATCAAGTGTTAACACACTTCACTTTACCGTAGGCCATTAAAATCTATGAAGGGAGGCCAGATTCAGACAGAGCATTCACTTTATTTGTCTGTGTCCAGGGCTCCTTACTATGGTAAATGCTGGTTCTGTCTTCCCTTCATGGTGATTTGATTTGAGAAGCTAATATACTGAAAGCCTCCTCTTACTGTTTGTCTCCAGCTACTCATTCTCTCAGCTTTAAAAGCCTAAAGCCTTTATTATTGAAAAGGTCTCTATTTGATTTTAGAGTCTAACAGAATTGTGTACCACCTTAGAGAAAACACAATGAAAAGGTTTTGAGTGCCGTCGCTGTTCCTAAAATAGATTCATTATACAGTATGTCTGTGCTTGGCTTCTAACTAGACAGGAAAGAAGGAGGTGATTCATAGAGACAAGGAGGTACAGCAGAGTAATCACACTAAAAGCTTGCTATCTTGCTGCAGCTTGTGCGCACAGCACTGTGCAACCCACTCACTTCCCACCCCAGTCATCTTGTAGTTTGTACAAACCATAGTGCAGTTTTGAACCTTGTGTATTTTTTTTTCTGTTGCAGTAGTGGTGAATGTTCTAGGCCCTCATGTCTATCAACATAATGTTGATAGGAATGAGGGTAATCATTGTTGAGATTAAGATTAGGGTCAGATAAATCTGCAGTCATCTGGAACTCAGGATGCATCTACAGTAAGGTCATGGAGTGCATTGGAAAACCTTCAGTTACACCTATTTGGAGTTGTGGGTTACAGGGTTTAAATGAAGCACCTGATTTTGAATATAGTCTAATATTAATATGACATCTAAATATTTAGCACATCAGCTAATCTGCATTAATTACCAGTTATTCAAAGATCTTACACTAAACTCTATAAAAGATTTCAGAGACTACAACCCAACTACATGTGTCATCTGTGTAATTCGAACTCTCCAGGTACTTTTCTTTACACGTTTTCGACAATGTCCAAAAGTTGCAGTCTTTTGGATTTATGTTAATAATGTTTTGACTGAGTTTATGAGAGCCTCTTAATGATGATTCTCATGTTAATCTGAAGTTAACACAACAGATAATATTGATGTTTGGATTCATAGGAGCAAAAGAGATAATCTTAAAATCCCGAATTGCTCCTGATATTTGTAAACCTATCATAGTCAATCTGGAATAACAACAACTGCAAGATAGAGCAATGCGCAACCTGACACAATTGAGGCCTGACCTTCTTTCTCCAGAGCAATGAAAGTACTGATTATTGAACGTACTCACCACGTGTATGTTTTAAATTGTTAAATGTAGACAGATGACACAGGAGAGAGTGGATATGAATAGAATATGTCATGTTAGTAAGTTATACACATTCCAGCCCCCCTTTGTCCTTGTTGCAGGCAGATACTCGCCTGTTGATGTACTGTATGTGGTGATATTAATATTAGTGGCGATGGGTATTGATTTGGAGGCCTACACGCAGTCATACATACAACTGTCTGGTGGTGGGCTTACCAATCACAATGAGTCAGTGTCTGGCTAGATGCACCAGGGGTGGTGTGAGCACCAATCAGAAATTAATTTTAGTTTTATTTTTGCCTTCTTGCCTTTTGTTTGTACAGTTCTCACTTTTCATACTGCATCATATGTATATTTTGACTGCAGTTTATAGAATACAAACAACAAATGAAAGCATTATGTTGATCAGAGTAGTAGGTTCAAACTTACCTATTTATAATGTGTTTACTAAGTAGAGATTCATCACTAAATTAATCTCACTTGATGCTTTGCATCATATTTTACAGAAAAATCAGAAAGCAGGCAGGCTAGAAAGTTTACTAAACGTTAGACTAAATGATTAAATAACATCAGTTCAATTAGCATAATCAGATATTTCTGATCTCACTGTAAACTGTATGAACAGGCTTACTACTAATCCTAAAACAAAAATATTTCTATATCTTCCAGATGTTTCCTAAAAAGTAATTTGTGTGTTTACTTGATGAGACATTTCTTAACTTTTAATGGTGCAACCTGAATAACTAGTTTGAAACTTAGAAGTTAAGAACTTAAAGACTTTACACACACTACTGCAGTGGTGCAATCCAGCCCAGGTCCAAAGCATCTAACGGTTTTATAATGTCGCATACAATCAGTGTTGATGCTGGAGCTAAGCTCAGGCGGGATCCTCTGAGATGAACAGATTTCTAGATGTAGGATATATAGAGAGATTTAAAGAAGGCAGCTGTCTTTACGGCTTACAGCTTGCTCGCTGTCTCTTTATCTTACCCTCTATGTTGCTTTCTCTCTCCAAAGCTAATGAAGGCTCCTTGGTTACAGTCCATGATTATCATACAGAGAGGATCATATCCCATTGATTTTATGCAGATGATCACCTTTCTGTGTACGCAGGGCTGATGGTGGTAGTAATTTACAGAAGAAAATCAATTACCCTTCTCGTCTGCAGGAGTAATTGTTTATTATTTTCCTATTAGACAAACTGTGTTGATCAATGTTATGGAAAGATTGGCTATGAATACTATCAACATAAATAGATTTGCCTTCGACATTAGTACCAGTTTACCTTTAATGACCTGTACAATGTCAAACCAATGCCACAGGCTGAGATTTAAGCTGTAACTATGTGGTAGGTGTGCGTGCGCGCGTGTGTGTATATATGTGGGCGTGGGTATGGAGTGTAAGAAATTAATGTAGTGTCGTGAAGACATTCTCCCACAACACGTGTGTATTCTGCAGAGGGTTGATGGCATGATGAAACAATTACATCCAAGATGCTAAGCACAGAATCGTACATCGACACTGTTGTTGTTTCACAAATGTGCCGTTGATGTGAATAGTCAGTGGTTCCCCTGACCCCATCCACAGCCTCTCTCCCTGTATCAGTGCGGATTGATCTAGACACAAACTAATCACTATAACTCACTGAAGTAATTGGCCCAGCCCAGATCACAGAGTAGCAGCCAATCGACTGGTCTAGAGATCAATAGCCTGATCAGAAGAGGTGGGAGCAGCATGTAGGGATACGAAGGAGGGAGGAGGGATGTTTTGTAGAAGATCAATCTAACTAAACAGCACAGTTTCTGGGTGTGTGCTACTCCACCTATCATCCCTGTCTAGCCTATTTTAACTTCAGCCGCACTCTTCTGGCCACCCCATATCTGGATTCAGGAGAAACCAATGATCATTGTAAATTCTTCCACACTTCTAGTCCTTTTTAATCTCACAAGAGGCAAACCTACTACAGAAGTCACAGTGATGACAAGGCAGCAGTCTACCAAAGGTCAAAAACAAAGACTTATCTGTAAGCTTTTAAAGAGAAAAATATGTACTTGATCTGAGCAGATCTGAAATTAGCAAAGAGGGAATGAATGAATGATTGTTGAATTTGTCTTTGATATATTAATTCAACTGATTTTTTTGTACTGTTAGAACCAGTAGTCAGTTCATAAATGGATCAACGGGTAAATAAATGATATTGACAGTCTTTATTCACTTAATATTGTCATTCTGTTTCTCTATAATGTATTTCTACCACTACTACTGTCTTCTGCCTGTTTTTCTGTCTGTCCTGATTGAGTGGTCCACTGTTGCTCTTATGAGGTTCTTTCTCTCTTTTGTTTTTCCTTTTTGAGTCAAGAATACAAGGTGTTGGTCGGGCCATTGTTAAGCCCTCTGAGGCAAATTTGGCATTTAAGTATTTCTCAAGATAAAATCCATTTGCTGACCTTTTCTTTGTCCTAAATCACTGTATTCATAAACTCAAAGCTGAGCTCTCTGATATTATTATAGAAATTACACTTCTGAGTCCTTTTGCCATCTGAAAATTGCCAATTCTCCCTGATGTGGATTCTGAACTTCTGAATTGTCAAACAAACATGTAAACACGCAAACACAGAAAGCTCTAGGTTCAGTATTCACGTCCAACTTCTTTTTATTGCTACAGTAACACAATATTGACACCTGAGTCACTGCACGATCCCTCAGATCACACAAAATTTTAGGGGTTAACCTCTTAACATTTGGCCTCAGCCGTGCTCAGTCTATTTCATGGAAAGAGCAGGTGGTCCTAATATTTCATGCGTTTAGTGTGTTTGCAAACCTTAGCCCCCCACTCCCGCCGTTGTCTAATCGTCATCCCACTAGAGCCCATTTCTCTTTCATCCGTGCAGGTCGTCCTTCTTTGAGGAGCTTCCTGCTCGGCCAGACAGAACGCTGAGCACAGTTCCGGTGCTGACCCTCCTCTCAACATTCACATCTCAGCATCTCCCCCGACGCTGCTCCTGTCTCGCTTTCTCCTCTCCTCCATTTCCCTCCACTGCCCTTGCCCCCCACCACCACCGCCGCCCCTTTTGCTTTTTCCTCTTTCTTCCCCTTCTCTCTCTCTCTCTCTCTCTATCCCTTTTCCCTTCCTTCTAACTCTTTCTCTCTTTCCCTCTGCGGTTGTTGATTGGGTGTCTGAGTGCTTGTGGCAGCTGTGTGTTGTGTGTAATAGAGCAGAGAGGCTAGTCTGAATACAGCGAGGGGAGAATTTGTTTATGTGAGAGATGCATAGATGGAGACAGGTCTCCAGACGCTGCGGGCTCTCTCTTGCTGTCATCCTGCATTCAGGCCCTGACAGGAGATCTGAGATGGCCAAATATGCCAGACGCTCGCCCCAAATCCCCAAGCTGCACCCCGCAATCCAACCGATGTGTGTTTGTGTTTATTCAGATTTGACAGAATGATTGTGTGTGTGTGTGTGTCTCCAGGATGGCATGCTTGATCAGATTCCCCTGCCACAGGCTTGGTCCAGGGTCCATTACCACTGAGCGATGGAGGGGAGAGGGTCCACCAGCTATTCTCTTTTTATCCCATCCCAGTGATCTCTTTCTCTGATATGTGAAGTCTGTTCAGTGGGGCAAGGATTCGGCTTCCATCGCTGCTCTGAGATGTGTGTCCAGCTCCAACAGCTCATTTAGTATTTTCATTCCCCTCTCCTTGGTGTACTTGTAGTTGCATTTGTATCTGAATGTTTGCAGTGGTTTGTCCAACTTAGTCTTGTCACTTTAGCCTCGCATCTTCAGGGACTCTTTGTCTTTGTGTCAACATGATGCGTGGCGATGTGTTATTTAAATCAAGTGTTTCAATTGAATAGCCTCTTCTTTTTTGGTTTATATAGAGCTTTCTCGACTCTTCTAAAGACTATTGGCAACACACTGTCTTGTTTGGTGCATTTCTAAGCGCGGCGCTTCTTTCTAAATGAAAACAAACTAATGTATTAGAATAATATGCTTAGAGGAGCGACACTAAAGCGGCTGGTTGGCTGTAAGGCTGCTTCCTTTAGAATCTGTGCTTCCATCAATGTGGCTCGACTGAAAAGCGACGACTGCATTCTGTGAGCGACCACAGTCAGCATGTTGTGGTCTTTTAACTGCCAATCACATTTGATGCTCCTTAATTATCCAACACTTTTCCCCCCTCAGCTTTGCTGCCTCCTTCCTGCTCAGCCGCAGAGACGGTACGTTTGCTTATCGCTCTGCCTTTCCTAAGTGTTCGCCTGCATGTAAATTAATCTTGATTCACTTTACCCTGCCCTGCTGAGTGCTACAAATTAGCCTATAGCAATGAAACTGCACAAGTGAAAAAAGCCAAATCGCAACACTTGATAGGCTGTTGCTCCTTGTGCTTTATGCCATTACATTAGGGCTACATAATGAATGCTCTCTTGTGAAAAGTAGTGTGTTGTAGGTTTTTAATTCATCCTGAAAAGGGAATGTTTGTGCATCTCTCTGTGTGTGTGTCTGTCTGTGTTTCTCCGAAGCTTTAATGAAGGAGGCCTTGCTGGGTAACCACGAAGCATACATTTACTCTGAGACCCCCCCCCCAAAAAAAAAAAAAAACAACTTCAGCATCCATCATTCCATTTACAGGAGCTTGCCAAAATTAGCTGCCTTTGTGCCATATTCACTCTAATTGGCTGAGGAAGAAAAACAGGCTTTTGACACAAACACAGGCAACACATTCACTTATCGCGCCACTTGTCTCTCTGTGGATGTTAATGCGAAAGAGGTTCAGGTTTTAATTCACCAGAACAGAATTGGCTCTGGCTTGAGTGCTCCGTTTTCTACTCTGAATGCTCTTCACAAATTTCCCTGCTGTCTTTTATTGCTTTTAAACCACAGTTTTATGTTCTTTCTTCCCTGATGGATGTTCTCTCAGTACTCACTAGCATGTTGGTTGAGAATACATCCTTAAAGAAGTTAGTCTTTGCTCTGTCATCATGACCAACATTTTTTTTCATCCCACCATATTAGTCAAATATTCTACTGCATATGAAATAACCTTGACTATCGACAAAGCAAGGACACTCATTGTGTGGGTATGTTTTCGCATCTGTGTGTGTGTGTGTGTGTGTGTGTGTGTGTAAATCAATGACAGTGAATGGGAGGAACCCCTCTACAAACCCTCATCTTTCATCTTGAATAACCGATATCATAAACAGACACTACTCATCAATCTCACCTGTGTTCCCGATACAAAGATGGGAGGCAGGCCTATTTCCCTCTCTTTCTGCAGACCTGATGACATTTACTAAATTGCCCTATGCGTGGGTGTGTGTATGTATGTATGTATGTACACAGAGGAGCATCTTGTGACTGTGTGTGTATGACAGTGTGCATGTGCCTAATGTTTATGCTTGACAACATTTGTGCAAACTTGGTGGCGTCTGTTTGTATGGCAGTAGTAATATTGTAGATCAATTTGTTTTGAGTGGACAATTTGGTTTTCCTGGGTGATCCTTTTTTTTCTTTCTTTTTTTTTTTTTTATGTTGGCAACCCTGCAAATCAAAAACAGTCCACTGAGGGGCAGTGCAGCAGTTTACAGCTGCCTGTGGGCCAGGAGAGAAAATAAAATAAAAGTGGGGATAAATCAGGAAAACCAGCACACATGAAGAAGAGGTAAAGATTGAATTATGTTTAATGATGTAATTTGGAGAGGAGTACGCTATATTATAACAAATGATAAAAGTGTGTTTTAATGAGTAGTCATAAAGACTCAGTTGACAATCTTATTCAGTGGGCTCAGAATTGGCTTGCAATGTTCCTCAGGGTTGAAAAAGAACAAAGTGACTTTGGGACAATTATCGCACGCCTGTTTATTATCACTCACCCATTCCGTGTGTGTGTGTGTGTGTGTGTGTGTGTGTGTGTGGCCCAAGGTCATGGTAAACATTGTACATCACTAGCTTCAGGCAACAGTGATAATCCTTGGATAAATAATAGATGGAGTATATAAATCTATTAACCAGAGCAAGGCCGATAAAGACATTCATCCCTCTGAAAGGGGGGGATTACCAAACAAAAAAATGTGTGTGTGTGTGTGTGTGTGTGCATGCATGCGTGTGTGTCATGATTTCCTGTGTCTATCTTTCGCTATAAATGTGACAGCGAATGAACCTTGTTATTACGTTTATTCCATACTTCTAACCTTCTGTCTTTAATATCACTTATCTTGACTGAAACGCTAATTTTTCACAAAAAGAAGAAAACATGATTGTGATTAAAAGGCTCTTTTACTGAAACATTTTCAAGTTGAAACTGTGCTCAATGAAGTGTTCTCCAGCCAACTGTTCCTTTCCGTAACTAAAACTAAACAAAGTTCCCAGCAACTGCAAAACAAAGAGTGCCACAGCAATTAGATAATAACAATTAAATATCATTATGTTGTAATTAATCTGCACACAATTCATTAAATACTAATTCCATATGAAAATTGGGAGAGAAGAATGCCATCAATATGCTTCTTTAATTAGCACGTGATTGACAGCATGTTGAAATAAAGAGTTTTCTCTGTTTGTGTGTTTGTGTTTGTGTGTGTGTGTGTGCGTGTGTGTGTGTGTGTGTGTGTGTGTGTGTGTGTATAAAGTGGATCCTCTTAAGTGTGTAAAGATAAACTCCCCTCTGTCTGTTGATGGTAATTAAGCTTGCTCCCTGTGGGGTTACTGGAATGGCCAGGTTGGAGGAGGTGGGTGGGGGGCATGATCTGTGCTAATTGTTGTACATGGGAACCTGTTTTGGCTCCTGATAAGCACTGCAGCAGGGCCCCTGCATGTGTGTGTATACATGTGTGTGTGTGTGTGTGTGTGTTCAAGAGGTTCTGGTGTGAAACTGAATGGAGCCATATGACTATAGGTCACACCCCTGAGTGCCGTTGCTAGGATACAGCATCTGAAGCATCATGGAGGGGTGGTACCGGGGTACTCCATCTTCAGCCCCCACCACCACCACCACCCTGCTTCCTCCCCTCCGTCCACCCCCTGCCACTTCCCCATGGGGTTTGGCTGAATGGGCTGGGCTGACAGGGGCTGAATGGTTTGGGGTGACAGGGGGGTGGCGTCCTATTTGTCCCTAAATGCTTCTCTATAGACCCCTGATAATAGACTGGCTGCCTGTTCCCCTTCCCCACCCGCTCCACCAAACCTCCACCATCTTCACCCACTTTGTCTTCTTGTCTCATCGTCTCCCCCCTCACCCCCTCTGTCTCGCTTTCCTCCCTATCATGTCTCCTTCTCTTCCCATCTCTTTCTCTGTCTCTCTTTTTCTTTTTCTGCTGCTGCACTTCTTCAGGTGGCGGTGTCCTCTGATGAATGTGCATTCTTTGCTGCTTGTTATATTATCCGCGTCAGTATCAGTGGTGTGCATGTAAAATCAGAAGGTCACTGCTTGTTACTCACCTCTCCAGCTCCTCAGCATTGTCCAGCGGTTCCCTGGCTCTGCCAGTGTTAATAGGAACCGCTTTTGATGTTAGTCTTTCATGCTTTGTTTGGAGACATAGCTGAGGATACCTTTGATGACTGCAGGCCTGTTAGTCAGGTTGTCTGATGAATGGGAGGAAGTAAAGAAGTCTTTTTTTAATGACAGATCTGTGATCAAATAAAAAATGATGAAGTGATACGAGCAAAGGCATTGAAAAGAATACAAAGATGTATTCAGCACAGACTTAAATGAAGGCACAGCGAGAGGTCACCAACTTGCATCTGGATCCCCATCTGCTTAGTAGATTCATTGCATCAGATGTTTATGTCTGCTTTCACAGTTGAAAAAAAACTGTTTACTAACTTGAATGTGCATGCTTGATTTTTATGTGAGGCTTTGTTTTTGTGTCTGTGTCTATGTGTGAGCATGCACGGCTGTGTTAGGGGTCAGGAGTGAAGATGTTACCCACTGGTCATTCATCACAAGCATGACATGCTCTCCCCTGCGCTCCGGTACGCAGAGGCAATGTTTTATAAAAGAATAACACGTCAGCGGGCACCTACTGGCCATCCATTACCACCCTGTGCAACCTGCAAGATGTACAATGGACTCCCAGATTTTCATGCAGGCGCTACTCTCCACGCTTTTTGTCTGCATATACAAAAATAGCCCTCATTGTCCTGCCCATTTTTTTGTTTCACATGACGTTCTCTATAAAAGCCTGCTTCCTCTTTTACAGTGGGTGATTTGTGTTGTCCTGCAAAGGTAGAATGAATGAAAAAGAGGATGCAGGGACAGATTTCAGGCACAGGAAGTCCAGGATCCAGGAACTGAGGTGGTTTAGGTGAGCTGAGCAGACCTTGAGAGTGCTGAGTGCTGGAGGGAAGATGTCTTTATCTTCTCTCTCTTACTTCACCCACAGACACACACTCACTCATATACACACACACAGTTAAGGCTGCCCTTACATGGCTCATCACTCATCTAGTTGACAGCAGCTGCTACTACCACTACCACATACACATGCACACATTGTTCAGGTTTTTGTATTACCGTAATTAACAATAAAGAACATAGAAAATTCCTTCTGTATACTGTATACCTACTCTTTATACAGGTACAAATGCCTATACCTTACAGTGAACTTATAGTAATCTTAAAAAGTGTATATTAAAAATGATTCTGGAATTTATTTCGTTTAAAAGTTTGCATTATGATAAAAAAAAAATCTGCATTTTTTTTTGTATTTTTCAATGATAATAGTACAAAAATATGCTTATTTTATTGTTGTTGGTTTTTTTTAATTTTACTAATGTAAACAAATGTTAAAGACCTAGATTTAACTGTCGCCTTGTTTTGGTTGTGATTATTTGGATGTATGTGGGAGTGATTGCCGGTTCTAGTTCTGTTTTCCTTGTTGTTACTGTGGTTCCCCATTTGTTTGTATTTGTATCACAGTTTGTGCCTTTTAAAGCATCAGTATTTTGGATGCGGCAGCTTGTGCTGTGTAAGACAGAACAAGTTGAGGACGTTGTGAAATATAGAGCTCTTAGACCAGTTTATGAGGACTATTATCTCTCAGTTAGTCTCAGTTTTATGTGCATTTTCTCTGGGCTGGTCTGGAACCATCAATTTAATGCTTTCATAAAGCAAGGTTAGATAGCACTGAATCAAAAAGAACGCTTGCTGACACTCTCCTCTGCTTTAGAGCTAAAGTCACAAAGAGGAGATGAAAGAAGAAGTCAGGGAGAGGCGATGAAAGGTGGAGAGACAGTTTTATGATGTCTTTTTAAAGCCAATTTAGAGCAAAAGTTTTGTTTCTAGCTGCAATAACAATTGGAGACATAGTCATACAGTGAAACCCAAACAAATATATTTCCCCCTGTCCACTTTAGTGTCTCTTGCATGGACACTTTATTGTCTGACATGGCTCTGTGTTCATGTATCATACAGACTTATGTGTTTTGTGAAGCACCCATTTTGTGATGCTTATTGCCTGTTTTATAGCAGGCCATTCCTTTCATGATGTTGCTCCATCACCTGCTGTTTCCTGTCAGCAGTCCAGGCGACAAAGACTTTGCTGTTAGTCCAAACATGTACGTACTATTCACTTCAGAACAAATAACAAGCACGAATCGATACAGGTTTGAAACCAAGTGTTTTTCAAGCAGACATTCAGAGTCTGATTCCATTTCACCTCATTTATGAGTTGTGTGTGTGACTCTGTGTATGTGTGCATAATCCATCTGCCGCTAGTGTGACACACTAATTTTGAATGCTGGTGGAGACACAGCGGGTCAAGAGAATGGATGGATGAAACAGTGAGGAAAGAGAAATTAAGAAATAGTAAAGAAAGAGATGCTAAAGAGACCCAAGTAGAGATTTAGTTGCTTTGTTTGTGTGAGTGTGAGGATGCAGTGCCAGCACTCTGTGACAAGGAAGAGAAGATTTATCACCTCTCAGTGGTACCTTACACCCTGACAGAACGGGAATGTGAGAATCCCCTTGACACACACACACACACACACAAACACAGATGTACCCTGATGTGTTGACTGTGTGTGTTGTGACAGGCATGGTGAAGCAGGCTGCAGGTTCTTTTGTCTGGCCTTGAGGAGCATGTCATTAACGGAGACGAGGAGAGACAGTGGGGCCTCATCAGTATTTAAATAGTCTGACATCTCTGCCACTGCATATCTGCAGGGGCTTCTTGCTCTCTACTCCTTTACTACTTTTTCCAGCTTGTCTCCTATCTGCAGCTTTTATTCCTCTTTCCTTTTATGCACCTTCCATACATCCTTCTTACTCCACCAGGCTACTCTCTCGCTCTCTCAGTTCTTTTTTCTGGTCTTTATATCAGTGTGTAATTTATTCACTTTCATTTCTTTAGTTTTGTCTAAAGTGTATGTTGGGATTTGTTACAGTGTGTTACCTGCTGTGCCTGACTACCTGGTGTAAAGTATTAGATTCTCTTTACTTTGGCTCAGTTAGTTTTTGGCTTTGGTGGAATTCATCATGGAAAACAGTGTCGAATGCTGTGAGTTGGGTTTTGCTAAATTGTCCTCAATCTTTCTTGCAATATTCCATGAAAATGATAACGGCTATATTTTTGTATGTTTGTGTCTATCTGTTCAGAAGCAGCATGTGTGGCTCATACATGAGTTATTTATCACAGCAGTGACTCACTTTTGTGCAAAGAGTACTCAAACCTACACGAGAACAGAGAAGGAAAAAAGCACGCCAGGACAGGCTTAATTGTGATTCTGATTTGAATGAGAAAGCACCTTAATAAAAGGGCCATTGGAGGCAGAGAAGGTAAAAGGTTTTACCTTTAACAAGCGCTGCGCTAAAACAACTCTGAACCTGAAGAGGTGCGCTCTGAAAGGCATGTATAAAGCTTTTTGTAAGTGTCTGCTTATGAGTGTGCGTGTGTTTTTGCAGTTGCACATGTATTTGTATGTGTGCCTGCCTGCCTCACACACACACACACACACACACATACAGAGGTGATTTATTCCAAGCACAGGGCAGGTAAATTGAAGCAGGCCTTTCAGGTTGGTTTTCAGCTCCAGGTCTAATGAGAGCAGCGCTTCCCATCTCTCCAAACAATGCGCTCCTGTCTCTTAAGAGCCCTTCCACCCGCCTGCAGCCTAGCCACTCTACATTAGATCTGTGGCCTGCAGCAGCCACTACAGTGAAAGGCCTCAGGCTCTGAAATGGCTGTTTGATTCTCTCCCTGCTTTGCCTCTAAATGAATGATTTATTGGCTGTCAATGAGGAGGCCAAGCGTAATGGACAAAAGCAGCACTGCAGAGCTCCAGTCAAGAGGATGTTGTTGTGGATGTTCTCTTTGAGGATCTCCCTGCTTCTGTCTGAAACTATAATGAAGAGTAAATAACCTTGCTAGTGCAAGACCAAAGATAGTTGGGCTGCATTAGGAATCGTATGACTTTAAATTGAATATTGATATCTTACATCTAATAGAGACACTTTTAAAATGTTATTCACTGTTTTTGAGGAATTGTTGATAAAATGACACTCATTGTCACATTATTTGGTTGACATTGCTTTAAATTGGCACCAGTGAAATATATATAAAAAACTGATATTGTTTTTCTGTACTCTGTATTACCCACAGGATAAGTAAACATTATTTATTTTATTATTATAATTATTATTTTTCACATTTCTCTTTTAAAATTCACAATTCACTGGACTTTTGAGCCGCAGATGCCGGACAATGTAGGCTATCAGACACACCAATTCCTCTTGCTAACACACGACTTCAATCAATTAACACTGCTGAGTAACCTACCACACACACACACACACACACACTGCAACTGGAGTGGCCACATGCGGCAATGGAAACGTGTTATTTAAAATCCCCTCTGCTTTTGTTCCCATAAAAGGGGACATTAACACCCGCTCGTCCTTTGGCCTCCGCTTGTCATCCAAACGGCTAATTTCTGCAGCTCCCTCTAATCCCCCAGGAGAGACAGCAGGGCTCAGGGCCAGCAGGGGCGAGGGCCTCAGAGGCCGGCCGCCAGAATGGAGAGTCAATGGATGCTTTTAGAATTGACGTTCTAAAACATGCCTTTGTTTGCATCATGCTCTCTGGTGTCCCGCTTTTCAGCAGTTCTAATGATAAGTGACAGGCCATTAATTGAAGCTCTTTAGGAAGCCATCATCAGACACACGTCTGATCCTTCTCCACTGAGACCAGTAGAACAGTATTGCAGAATGGTAGATGAGGAAATTGTTGGGTTAGGTTGCTTAATCTGTTTGATTTTATTGCCGCTTGTAAATCACTGGCTTCTTGAAAGCAGATAAACATATTAGTGTTTCTCTTTATCCTAATAATCAACCGCTTCAGTGAATACCCATATAATCATATAAATTCACAATTTTATTCATATAGTTTTAATAGCGTGATGTTGGGTGGCAAACATTAAGTTAGATTAATATACGCAGCACAGTGCTGTCTCCATTTGTCTTTTGAGATTTTGTGATTACTTCCTCCTTTTATTTGTTAATGAGAAAAACATACAATACAAAAGTGATAGAAATTTATTGGAAGATGATTTGCTGCTCCAAGGCAAATCTAAAAAGAAAATAGTACAGATGCACACACACTTTAAAGAAGGATGCATCTTAAAACTTTTCTTGTTTCAAAGTCTTTATCATAGTATATCGCAGTGAGGCACCCCCAACTGTTTTCATTTTATTATAAATGTGTCTTTCACTTGACTTCTCTGACTCAAATAAACACAAGGAGTGTTTTACTCTGCAGTCTAGTGTATTTGAGCATAATTTGACAATTGCTTCCAATGCTGATGTACAGATAATAAAAAATCATTATATACCAAGCTCTTTATCAGAAAATAAGTAAAAGAATATTGCAACACAACATATCAAAAACAGTTCATGTAGGCTGCTTGTTTGACATCTGTGGGTCTGTTAGACGTTGTAAAGGGTGAGCAGGCACAGCTATGCAATTGAATATTGTCAATTTGTACTTGTAATGAACAGAGGACAAAGAAAATGAAATATCTAGAAAAAATGTTGTTTTTTTTTTTTTTTACAGTTAAATTTGTATAATTTTTGGTATGTTAGGTTCAGTTGTTTATCTGTAATTTACCTCCTCTAGAAATAAGTATATTGAAATTATTATTAGCAATTGAGGAATTGACTTAATCAAAACACATTGTGACACTATAAGCAGTGATTTATTATTTAAGTGGATTTTAAGTACAGAACTAAGTATTAACATAAAACAATTGGGAAGTGATTTAAGAGATATTTTCAGCTTTTATTTTTACATCCACAGACTCTTAAACAATTGTGTTGACCTCTTGAGTAAATATTGCACACAGAACACTAGTGCACATGCCAAAATCTACAAGGTCAAAACTGCTCATAATAAATAGCCCAAATAATCTCAACTCCAGGACTGAATTCTGCATTGAATTTATTCTACATCCCCAAGTCCAGTCATTCAGCTGCAGTTCATTCCCCTCCAACCAATTTACCATCTGTGCATCTCTCCATCTTCTCCCTAAAACAGGGAAGGAAACAGTTGTCGCTGTTTGGGTTTTAGGGGCTAAATGATGTCGCTAATCACCAGCTTTTAGTGGGGCTGATTTATGGAAGGGACATGAATTGTTATAGGCTTAGGCTATATGCTTTGTGTGTGTGTGTGTGTGTGTGTGTGTGTTTGGGTAGGTGTCAGAGAGGCAGCCTGTGGGATAGGCTAAATAGTCCTATTATTTATCATCTCAGAGCGGCCTCTCTGAACGGAAGAGCGGCTCTCCAAATTGAAATATAGCTGAGTTTACCCTTCTGATTATAGCAGTAGTTTACTCCCAGAGCCCAAGGAGATCATTAAACAATGGACGCCACTAGCAACTCAGCACCCCATTATGGCCCAGATAAATGCTCATACTGAGACATAGCTAAAGCTGCTGCTGCTGACGGACAATAAAGTGTGCACACAGGCATCATTTTCCCCCTCAAAACTACACCAGTTGTTTCCTCAGCCCAGGCTGGCATCAAAACAGCAATTGTGCCTTGACTGATATGGATTTCTATGAGAAAGATTCATTGTTTTCTAGATGAGAAAAGGCACTCAAAATTCCAGCTAATGGGTAAAGCCATTTTGAGAGTAAACTGGCCAGCTAATGTGACAAGCACTGTAATTGGTTCAAAATTCTAACAAGATGATTAAAATATGGTAATGGATTATGAACAAACATTGAGCACACAAGTGCCTTACTGTCCTTATTATTGTCCAATCGAATTAGCTTAATTGCTGATATTGCAGTACGCCAACAAGACGAGATACTTGTCGTTCTAAAATGAAAAAAGTAGTTTGATTTAGTTATTGTAAAGCTTTTAAATAAATGGTTGAGTAATTTATTTATTTTTTCAATATGTATGTGTTTAAGTTTTGATTTGACTGCCACTGACACACAATTCACCGACTGTCATGTCACCTGTCAGTGATGAAATATGTGATGTCAAAAAAAAAAAAAACTAGGATAACCACATTCAGGAATGGCTAGTTTTGTTGAAAACCAAAACTAGTCTCAGAAACATGTTTTTATGTTGGACCTCATCAGCTGTAAGAAGTTAATTGAGAAAAATAAGTTTGAGCATTTTAAGGGAACCACTGATGAGCTACTGATGGCGGCAGTATCGATGTGAGAAATTGGGTTATCTCAGTGGAACCATGTCTCATTTTATCCCAGCCATCACCATCAGACAGTATTTCAACAATGACCTTTGCAGGCGGGATGTTAGTCGGGGTTGCGGGCTGAGTCCTTCACACGCTGCTGCTCTGATTACTGCAACATCTGTAACATAAACAGTAGAGCAGGACATCAGCACAGCAGACCTAACAGCCATGACAATGAAGTGACAGTGTCAGCTCAAGACAAGATGACAATGATGTTTCTGTCTCAGTGTGGTGATTATGCACTGTATAGTACGTCTCATGGAGCTAGGAGCTGTTCTGGATAAATAGGGAATGAAGCTCTGGCGTACATCATGGCAGCTTTTTATGTCATAAAATTAAACCTTGACCGGTGATTACTTCTATGATTAATAGGAACTGCACAAAAATATTTCTGATAGGACCGTGGCACAGTCTTTGTGCTGCAACATGTTATCCCCAGAGATGTCTAAGACTTTATTGGAAATTAGTATGTAGGTCGGTACACAAGTAAGACAGGACCAGCTGGAGAATCATCACAAGTAATAATCAACCTTATTCGATAATAGCAGGATGAGAGAAAAATAGGCTTACATACTGCTGAAACTGAAGCTAATATGATGAGTTGGCTCTGGAGAGGCATTTTATTGAACAGCTGAAGGGATGGCTGAAGCTTTGTAAAATTAGTAAATTAGTCTTTAAGGTAGTGTAAAGACACTGCTCATAAAGTTCATGGACATGAACCGCCTATGAAACTTTATTTGACTCTTTAGAAAAGGCGCCAAATTATTTATCATGAAAATCATGTTGTTGTTTAACATGCACAGAAGTGTTTGTGAAGAAAGAGCAGATTTCTGCTGTTGAGTTGGTCTACGTCTCTCCCATGCAGCAGACTGTTTTTGTGGCTGTTGTTGCTGTCTGTCCTAACACATTTACCTTAAGCCATCAGCACTCATTAAATGCCTGCTGGTGCAGGGAAACAAAAGGCTGCTTGGCGAGCCAATATGCGCCTCTGACACGTCAACCAATCCCCAGACGGTCCGCAGAGCCTGGCTGCGCCACGGAATTCTCAAACATATTTTTCTAATTTATGGATGGATAATAAATCAACATTAAGGCTTGGACAACGAGTTATACATCAGAGGGAGATGGCTGCAAACTGGGCCACAATGCAGCAGAGGAGACCAGGCGCACATCTGCACTAAAGTCACACTGTGTTTGTTTGTGCATGCGCTGTGTGTTCGTATCCATGATTATGTGTAAATATGTATGCGTCTTCACTGCCAAACTAATTTCAAGCTCTAAGTTGGTGGAGATGCAAACATTTTTAATGTCACTGCTTAGAGGTGGTGAGTATGAATATTATGAATAGGAAATAAGACTATTAGGATTTACTACTGGAGGGATGGTGCTTTAAATGCTTCATAAAATTTAATGCTGTGAAATATGCGCGCGTTTGCATTTTAATACCCACGAATTGGCCTTTCACTGATGTGGTAGGTCACTGGTTCTATACTGGGCCTATGTACTGTAGTCCTGCATTAAGCAGCCATGCAGACCTGAGGACGGAAACCCATATACTAATGCAGACTATTACACTGTCTTTATTTTTCTGAATGCCAAGACATATTTCAGCAAACCGACAAAAGCACAAAAAGTACAGTAAGTCATTGGTAGTGAAATATCATCATTGTAGCCTAAAATATATACATTATCCATGACAATATGAAGCCTGTATACAACCTGCATAATTAAGAACGGGTTTCATTATAAATAGATTTTAATTTTGTTTATCTGGTATGGTAAATATACTATGGCATTATTGGGAGACCGAACAATCTACATTATCAGTATTATTTTTATTTTAGAGGAAAAAAGTGTCTATTTCAGTCAGCTGACGGTTCTCAGCCTGATTCTGTTTGTGTATTTGTGTTGTTCTGTAATTCAACAGAGTATTTTCCATGGTTGTAACTTTAAACTCAAGTCTTTCAGCACAGTAGATGGCACAAACAGGATATAAAAGCAAGTGAGATTTCAGAAAATCTTACATTCAATAATGTGTCACTTGCATGTTCTTTCCACCATCACAGCACTGATGAAGTTTGTTTCTTGTTGCTGACACTCTCGTTGTGTAGTTGCTCTCACTCTGTTAAGTGTTTGATGCATCGTGTGGCTAAGCTGGAGCTCTACTCTAAAATTATTAGACCTAATCATTCATTAACCTAAATTAGACTGATAGGAGGGTAAACCTAACGCCTGATTACATTCTGTGTTAGGCCTGAGTTTGTGTGTCTATGTCTGTGTGTGTGTGTGTGTATACACACTGTATGCATGGTAAATGTGTTGGAGTGAAAGATGGTACCCTACAGTATACATTTCTATATACACCACACATGTCTTTATTGTATTGATACACTGTTAAACAGCTCCTGTGTTTGTGTATGTGTGTGCATGCATGTGCAGTAGAGGTTTGTCATTCATTAGAGTGGAGCACAATCAGAGCTAAACCAGCCATGGCGGCCTGACTCATTATAAACTGAAGGTTTATTTAAAACCTCACACTACCTCATTCCCAATCTACTCACCGCCATATGCATACAGTAATTACACAAGTGAGGAGGAGGAGAAGGTTAGTGAGCTGCTGTGTGTGTGTGTGTGTGTGTGTGTGTGTGTGTGTGTGTGTGTGTGTGTGTGTGTGTGTAAAAAAAACTATGTGTGAGTGAAAGAGAGCGAGCATGCAAGCCTGTGTGTATGATTATTTCTCATTCCATGTTTCGCCTGAGTTCTGCCCCTATAACTGAGGATCTAATCAATCTGCCGGCTATTAAGTTTGTTAATTGATAATGCATACTAATTAGGCCTGGCTCCGTTACCACAGCGACGATGAGAAGGTGATTGTAGGCAGGAGTCCAAATGGACTTTTAAAGCAGAGAGCGTGAGGTTGAAGCTATCAAGCTAACACGTGTACACGCACATGGTCATGGCACCCACACACATACATATTCGCACACACATACACACGCTCAACAAACAAATCTTGTACAAACTCTGCTAAGCTGTGTTGACCTATGTTGTCATGTCCTGTATCCAAAAATATAAATCTGAAAATATTAGTTTCACCTTGTTGTAAGAGAAACGGCAGTGCCACATTCTAGTAAGGCCACCTTTTATAAAGCCATATAAAGTGTAACTAATGGCTTTATTAATGGTTAATAGATAATTTACCCATTGCTTTATGGATCAATAATATGGTTATTTTAATAACCATTAAAATAACCTTCTTCAGCAGCTTGTCATTTTACTTTTATAATTCATTAATAAAATTGATTTTTTTTTGTTTTGTTGGGTACTTTAAAGATTCATGAGTTTATAGAATATTAATATAATTGATTGAAATATATTTCGTCAGTGATATTAATGCAGTAATAATATATACAGTCATCGTATACCAATCACAGGTGACATATTTCTGCATTATGGGAACTTTTACTCCTTTACATTTTGCTTTTAATTCTTGCGTACTGTTACTTCAATTCAGTAATATTTTTCAGTTGTAGTATTGCTAACTTTTACTTACAGTATAGTAAAGAACTTGAATATCTTCTCAATTACCGATAACAATTAAAATTATTAAATTTACACTTGATGATAAAAATTTAAAACTACCATTTACAATTAAAATTTTTATGGCCAAATAGAGTTAATAGTTGCTATTATAAGCAATTTATGAAGGCTGCCTTATAGAAGATGGTACTGAGAAAAACAAACAAACAAAACAAAATCACTGAGTGGTTTACTATGTTCAGCCAAACCTACACTGACAGAGATCAGAATAATAGAAAAGTAATGGCATTATAATGTAAACATTGACTGAGGCTACAAACAAAATTAATATTCCATTATTCTGCAACCTAATGGAACGAAGTCGATCTTAATAGCAAAACAACCCACTTTCTGTTGCAATCTAGTACATTACACACCATAGATTCAAGTAGCATGTGTGTATTTATCGTGTGTATGTGCTTTACCTCCGTTTGTCTAGCTCAGATACTCTCCATTTGTTTTCACTTTTGTGAATTAGATGTGGACACGCACACCGACACAAGCACACAGACCATTCATCACCTGCCCAAGACCCCTGAATTATTATCTTTCTAGTCCAAGGTCAAGCAGATGCAGCAGATAAATTGAAGTCTGAGAGGTCAGCAGTGTTTGATCTCTCTTTTCCTTCGTCCTCGTTCGGAGAGCTTCAGGCAAAAAAAAAGCCCCAAAAAAAGTTTTATTTTGTTTATCACAGCGATCATACAGACTTTTTCTTGAGTCGTTTTTGACAGGCCTTATCTCCGCTATGTCTAACCTTATTCCCTCTGACCCATGTCATTTCCTGCTTTCCAACAGGAAGTAGTCCCCGTGGCTCACCTCTGCACATGCCGTTACACACAAACCATTTACTGTATGTATACAGTATGTGTATGTGTTTGCCTGTCTGAATATCTGTGAGCCCCCCGTGCGGAAATATGTACAGAAGAGACAGTAAAGGTTGTCGGGATTTGTCTGTTTGTCTATTTGAAATCTGTGCGGATGTTATTGTACAGTTGAGGATATTCCCCTCATTACCTCATGATGAAGAGCTCAGTGGATGGTCATATCACTGATTTATCCTGCCTGCTTTGTCTGTGTGACTGATGGCGTTGTACACACAGGCCAATCCCTCATCAAAGTATTCAGTCTTTGACAGCTTTGCAATTTATAAATGAACCAAATGTTTTCAGGCAGACTGAATCATCCCCACAAAACAGTTTAATTGAGACATCTGTAATCTTTTGATTCCCTCTTTTGGATTTTTTTTGGTTTGTGTTTTTCTCCCGGTGAATGTAAATATCTCCCTTACAACTTTGTTAAACTATAAATATGAAAACACAGTTCTGCTATCCTTCCTTCACTTGTCCTCCAACCTCTTACTACTTTTTCTTTGCCTTTTTTTCGCGCTGCCTCTCATCACCTTCCTTTTCTCTGTGTATCTGCAAATGTGCATGTGTTGCATGCTTTGTGTGTATAATCTGAGCACATGGCTGCATGCACGTGTGTATTTGTTTCTCTGCAAGCACTGGTCTCATGTGTATGTGTGTGAGCGGGGGCTAGAGCAGCCAGCTGGGTTGGAGGGGTAATAAAGAAGGAGAATCAATAGGCCATGCAGTAGAGCCAAGGTGCTGCCATTTATCACACCGCCTCCCTGACTTCCATCATTCATCATGCCCAATGAGGCAGCAAATAGGAAAATGACTATTTGTATCAAACACATCTGCACTCATCCACTGAGGTATTTTATTCCCATTAACTCAAAGAGTAGAATACGCCAGTTTCAGCTGCTGCTGCTGCTGTTGTTGCTTCTGTGTTTGTGTGTGTGTGTGTGATTCTATTTGTTCAGGCTTGTAGTTGTAGATTCATTGGGAACACATTCATGGCTGCTGTTGTTTTTTCCCTGGAAAAAAAAAATCCCTCCAGAATGTGTGCTGTGAGCCCTCTAATCCCTGTGTTGATGTGTTTAGTCTCCATCTCCCTCTCGCTCTCTCTTTCTCTCTTGACCTACTCTTTCCTTTAATCCACATTCCCTTGTTTCCAAATCTTCCTCTTTCTGAACCCGTGGAGTGATGGCGCGAATAATATCTCATGGCTGTAAGGACCCATTACATTAAGCTTGCCTTTCATTTTCACCTATAAATTAGCCCCGACACTGGTCTGCCCAGGGGTTGAGGTGTAACTCTGTATGTGTGTGTAGCCTGTAGGGCTACAGGGTGTAGAGGGGTGGACTGTGGTCATTATGGTCTAATATCCCATGAAATAGTGAAATTATTATGTAGCCTGTTTTACGAACTGCCTGCGAATATTACAGAAGGATAATTTGTGAGATCTCTCTCCCATAAATCAATGTGATTATGTTTGTTTTTGTTTTTTTCCACTCTTAATAAAACTTTGGTTTCAGTAATTCAGGCTTTTCACTCAATCAATGAAACAATCAATCCATTTTTTTCTCCCAAAATTCTGATATAATTCAATACAGTGGATTTTAACTAACCTTTACCAGTTGGTTCCTACAAAAACCAACCTTGTTTCAATGAAATTTCCTATATTGTCCTCCAGTTAGGATGAAATAAATAATACTTTAATTATTGAAATAGAGCTACAAAGAGTAGCCAATTCAGAAGAAAGCAGCTTTCAAGTGTTTTCAGTTATTTTATTAAGGAGCAAAAATGCCAAAAACCCCTCTGTGTTTCCAGCCTCTCAAATGTGAGATTTTTTTTTTATTTTATATTATTGTAGATTGTATAAAACAAGACATTTGAAGATGGCACTTCAGACTCTTAAGAAATTATTTTTCACTATTTATTAAACATTTTATAGACTGAACAGTTAATGTATTGAGAAAATATTCAGCAGATTAATTGATTATAAAAACTATATTAAATTGTTACACTAAAATTCAAAATTTTGGACTGCAGTTGAAGACACGTACACATGTCTGGAAACAAAATCAGGAAAGTCTCAAAGTGGCTAAAATACAGTATAGCCTACACACACACACACACACACACACACATAAGCACAGTTGACGAGGCAAGACAAGACTATACTCATCTTCATTGCTCCAGCTTTGAAGGAGAGTGTAATGAACCAAGGTCACTTAACACATCTATCTCTCAGACATTCATCAGTGCTCTTAGTGTCCCTCTTTTACTGCTTTTTGATATACGGCTCTCAGTGGGCTAAAGCCCTTACATGAGGAGCACACACACTCCACCACTACTATTATCAGGCGCATCCTTCATGTAATATTGTATCCGAGAGACGCCACAAAGGAAAAGTATCTCACCTGAGGGTTTGGCCTCTTGAACTCATTTTTTAAAATTTCATTAAGTTTAAAAACTTAAATATTTCTGATAATATTAGTGTGTGAATAAAGTATTTCCTCTTTTTGTAGAGGCTTAATATTTTATACGCTAGAGGTGGACAATGTAAGAGGCAACCAGGGTTAACATCATTACCTTCTCACAGCCTCATAATCGTTACTGATTGGACAAATTTCAAAAATTACCTTCTTTATTACCAATTACATAGAACACTTAGCTTTCTCAATATCAATCAGCACACTGTGATAATGCATAATTAAGTCTTGCAGACCAATCTGGATGAATTATCTAATATAAACCTAATGACAAAATCAAAGGCTTCTTAATAAAACCCATACAATATTGTTTGTTAACTGATGGAAAATGAAAAAGATAACCATGGCCCTTTTGCTAATGCTTTAATAAATCAGTGAACAGGGGCATAAAGCAAATTCTATTGCAGCTTTCATCACAAATGTATACATCCCACTGCAGTCACATTGTGCTTTTTTTATGGGTTTGACTGAATATCAATCAAAATAATGTTCCTAATAATTTTTGGTACTGTTTTATTTACAACGCATAGTTTTCTGCAGAGAGAGAGAGAGAGAGACAGAGAGAGAGAGAGAGAGAGAGAGAGAGAGAGATACAACTGTAAAGCTGAGCGCGTCTGCAGTGCACAGGGAGACGTGACCGTGCCCTGCGCGTCCCCGCCTTGCTTCCTCTGGGAGCTGGGGCAAAGTCACCCACCGCAAGGGGATGGCTTTCAGATTCATAAAATTCATAGAATTCTTCACAAATGGATGAACACAATTTCCTCCCAATTTCCTCATTATGCAAATATGCAAAATATCAAATCTAGACCAATTAGGGACAGCCACAGCTTCAGATTTACCGGTTTACGCCGTAATTGTAGAAACCCTCAAATAATTACGCAGCTAATTGGGAATATTTGTGACAGATACAACAAATTCTCCCCACAAATTACATTTCATCCGAGGAACCACTGCGCCCCAGTGAAAGCCTATCGAGGTCTAATTTCTCTTACATAATGAAAGGAACTGAAAACTTGTTATCACACTTGAGCACTACGCAGCTTCGTAATGTGGAATGATCAAATAAATTAAGCTGAAATTCATACATATTTCTCTAATATCTTTCAAAGGCACTTTATTTGTATAGGAAATAACTCCAGGTCGTTTCCAGTATGAGTCACAATAGGCAGTTATAGCGCAGAGGAGCTCAGGACAGGCGGAGTGCACACAGGGCGTCGGCATTTCCAGATGAATGGATGAAAATCAAGCGGTCACCTTGAAAACTTCAGTAGCTTCCACAAACCTCCGGGTTGTCTTCTGTCTCTGTGGGCTGCATCACCTCCTCACAGGTGACCCTCTCCAAGGTCATCAGGCCATCCGTGGACGACACACACACATACACATACACACACGGAGAAAGACATGCACGTCGATACGCACACACATACACGGTCCATAAACGCCTGGCGCTGAAAATGGAGCTGCTCTATGTAAACAGGCAGTGCGCCGGCGGAGCGTAACTGCGCCTATTTGTCAGAAAGCCTCATAAATACGATCGCTCCTGATATCTCCATTTCTCCATCCCGCCGGACATTTTAACAAATGGGGAGCACATATCCAGAGAGGAAATGCTTCAGTGTTTGGTTTACGATTGATTTAGGAAAAATGTATATATAATAAATACAATAAAATATATATATATATAAATAAAAAGAAAATATAGGCCACAATCTTTTGCACATGTTTATAGCCTAATATTTTTCTAATAACTTAGTAGGGTTGGAATTATTTAAAATAAAATAATATTAAAAATAAATAAAAATAGCCTCTGAAATGTAATAGGCTACACAATTACTGGATTAATTGATTGTCTTATTTAACTTCTGTTTAAAATGCCTCAGTTGTCAAACATAAAACATCAACGACCATGAAAACCATGGTTCATCAGTCATATCTCTTATATTTACAGGATCCACTTTGTGCAACTGTGATCACTTTGTCTTCTAAGGAGTCCGAGTGCCTCCTAACCTTTAAAAACAGCTGTTATTTCTTTCTAGTGTGTGCTATCAATCAATTTGTCACCTGTGTGGACTGGTGGATATCTCATTTTACTGGGGTGAAATCTTTTATCACTTGTGATAATAAAAACTACCTCTTCATTTGAACGAGAGGATCTGCTTACACAATGTACAAGAAGGAAGTGTGTGTGTGTGTGTGTGTGTGTGTGTGTGTGTGTGTGTGTGTGTGTGTGTGTGTGTGTTGTTGATACTGTGTGTAAATCCATGCAGTTGTGATTGATGAAAGGACGAAGTGTTGGCACCAAGGACAGGAAGTGGACCTGGTCGGGGGAAGACTGTTTCTCTCACAAGGAAACCCAATTTATCCCTCCTCCCCTCCACACGTTCCCACATCACCGCAGTCTATTTCAGTCTGTTTGTATGAGTAATCAGTTGACCCCCCCCCCTTCACTGTGTGTGTGTGTGTGTGTTTGTGTATGTGTGGTCTCTCACTCTCTCTAATAGACACACACACACACCTCAGTCAGACCCTTTTATGCTGTGATTTTCTGGACACGACCGTCACTGACACCGGATAGATGAGGCTAATCTCAGCCACAGGCAGACTGTCAGACAGCTTTACTGAGGCTCTGGGTGGAAAATGGCGCTCGGCTGTTTTCTCTTTCTCCCAGTTTGTCAGTCATACACTGAGTAGAGACACCTGTGCGATGGCATTCAATGCGATACAACAGCCCTGCAATAAAGACTAACTTAGTACTTTAAATGTTCAGTCACTGAGTGTCACAAGTTATTATGGCACATTTAAAGGCTGCACTTTACACACTGCATTATATATCAAATGGTGTTTGTTTTAATCGTCTGGGCCAATGTTGGTGAAAAACCATTAATGCAATCAAACACAACTCCCCAAATTACCAGTTGAATCAACACCTCTGACACTGTGTCAACAACAGTTATCGCAAATAAAAGTTTCTGTTTTTCTGGTTCACATTTTTTTTTTCTTTTTTTTTTTACACACAATAACAATTCTATTTAAAATATATACACGTAACAAATGAAGTTGTGTATGTGTGTGTCACATGATGTGTAGACATATGTGTGTGTGCGTGCATGCATGGTTACATGTGTATGCGTTGTCTCTAATACCCTGTTAATTGCCTGACAGTGTTCCCACACACACCTCTACTAATGTTCCGCTTGCTATTCAGTCTGCGGCCTGCGCTCCTCCTGCTTCTCCTCCTCCCTTCTCCCTTTGGCACGGATTGTTCTGTTACAATAGCAGCCTCGTTCACTAATTAACTACCTCACCAGAATTGTGATCAGCTTCTAGCTGGAATCATTCTTATAAATTTGATTTTTATAGATATAGTATATTATCACTAGTATCGGCTAAATGCTTGTGTTTGAGATACCTGTGTCTGCACCACTCAGGTTGCTGCTGATGGAAAGCAGAACCTTCTCTCTCTTAAAAAAAAAAAAAAAAAAAAAGCCCAAAGTCTTCTAGTTTTCTTTAATCACGACAATTAGACCCAATATTTTCCCCCGGATCCTGACAGACGTTGCTTGTAAGTCTCTTTTCTCTCCGAGCGTGCCGCCACTCTCATTACACACGCTGATTAAAGCATAGATTAGCCAGCAGTGGCCCTGTGCGCTCCTCACCAGCAGCTCGCTCAATATCAATTAGAGGCTGCGCCAAAAGCAGCATGTCCACTGGTGGTCTCCTGCTTCCAGACTCCTTATAGAGCTGGCAATCCGCTGGTTTAAAAAACACTAATAATAAAAAGGAAAAATAGAGAGAAGTGTAGGCTTTTTTTGGCTATGAGGGCAGAAACCATCAAATCACATTTCTCAAAAAATGAGAAAGTACAGTTTAGACAGTGTTCATCAGATGGTGCCTCAGCTATAATCCAAACAACATGTAGGCTCACTTTAAACTTATGCAGCCGTGATCTGGGTGATATTTTTTAACAGTGCTGTGTGCTCACACACCTCAGGGGTTCAAATCAAGAGGCGAAATAAAGGAAACGTCACTTAAGCCTATTAGTCAAGGCAGTGTAGCTTCCCTTTGTGGAGTTAATTTTGGAAATAATGAATAGTATGTGGATAAGGAATGAAAAGCATTTCAAACCAGCATCAGCAGGTCGTTCCGGCTAAGAGAGAATTAATTCACATTTCTACTCTTCTCTGACCTCCTTGTCTCTGTAGAAATTAGGCTAATAGCGGCTGATTTCATTTATTGACTACATTAGTAGATATTACTATCTATCTGTATTGATTCCATATCTTGAACACAAATCTACCTATATTTTCAGAGCAGTGAAAATTAGTTCTGTAAGGATATAATAGGCCCGTTCAGTTCAATTAGGACTAAATGACATTTCCGGGATTGTAGTTTCCTCCTTTATTTTTGTAGCAGTGAAAACAATTATACTATTGTCTGAGACAATAAACTATTGAGGTGCTTTTGTTTACAGAGTTGAAATAATGTGAGCACATAGTGGCTGAGCAGTGGACAAATAATTATTATTCTTTGTTTTGTTTAGAAAAATATAAAAAGCATTCATAGTAATTGACCTTAACAGTATATTGCCTTTTGACTTATGAATAAACATATTAATATTTAAATCTATATAATTTCATGGCTGTTACAGCATTTCCGACTGGGATCCTTATAAATTGTTGAGGGTCACTGTGTGAAATTTTCAAATATAATTGACTGCCGTGCAACAGCAGAAGCCTTGATTAGCTTTTTATAGAGGAAACCTCCGAAGTCCCCGACCTATTTATCCACCATAACCGTGTAGAAAATGCAGGGTTGCTCCCCCCCTGCACAACCATCGGTGTCCACTAACAGACAGCCTGTCCAATTAAAAGTGGCCATCGATTATAGATAGCTGCCTGCTGGCATATGAGGGAGACAATGTTGGATGCTATGCCACTGCCAATACAGGCCACAGTTAGCCATGCACTAACCAGAGCTGACACCAGCATATTAGATCTGGACTGGGTTAATTCACCTGCAGTTGGCCCCTGTGTTGGCTCTATAGTGCTCTGGTTTACCTGCCCAGTCTAAATGCTGATCATTAAGCTGCTTCCAGCAGCCATGATTGGTGCAGAGGGGCTCATATCATTGATTAAAAAGGAAGGCTGATATCGCAGTTATTTCAGCTCCTTCCTCCCTCCCCAGCGGTCAGGCTTGAGAGGGCAAATGTAAGACACATTTAAGATCAAATCGGTTTTGTGCACTACACTGTACAGCGAAATATCTCATGCTATTATTTCCACATATTTAATGGGTTGTTTTTTTGTCATTTTAGTTCATTTTTAATGCAATTTCAGACACAGAAATCATGTCACGCACCTTTCTGATAAAATTATAAATAAATAATAAAAACTAAAAGATCACTTTTTGTTAATCGCATGATTCTGTGTGAAAATGACAACGCTGATTTGCATGACTGTGTGAAAATAGGCCCGTAGCTCATAGTTATCCCCTGTTATTGTGTGTGTGTGTGAAAGCCTCTGAACCTAATTCCAATTTTTCCCTCTCCTATTTTCCAGCAAGCTGCTTTTCCATTAACTTTGGGAAAACACGGTGGCAGGTCCATTTAAAAAAGCCCGTGCTCCACCCTTCCCATAAGTGCCTCAGCTCAGGAAAATAAGAAATTAAGAGCAGGGCCCATTTCATCATCAGCCCTGTCTCTCTCCCCAAACACAGAGCCAGCATCCTCCAGCAGAGCTCCCGGAGGGCGGGACAGGGGAGCTTTACCTTAGCATATGTTAACTATTACAAGATGTCTTGATGGAACACAACGAAATGACTAGTAATTGACATAAAATATGACAAAGTGTTTGAGTCTTTCTCAGGAAAGCGTTGCGTATTACGGCGTATCAGCTCCATAATGTGACTGATTAATGAAAGATCGGCCTCGCACTCACTCAGCTGATTCTGTGAAAAATGAGTTTTGTGTTGTCATTCCGACAAGCCGGCAACCACGGCCGGAAAAGACTATTAGCCGGAATCATTATCAATAGCCATATTTTCAAACTCTATTATGGCAATCAGGCTGGAATTTATTCAATAGATTTAGTTCATTTGGTTGTAATTGATAAATAATCAAAATTTATCAATGTACTTGCACACATTTCACTAACAATCAGGGAAAACTGCCCCATTTACCAGCTGACTTGGTCCAAATTAGAGCTAAATTGATGATCAATTAATCTTGGGAGGGGTAGTGTTTAGCAGAGGAGCACCAGAAATGTGGCGGGGTGGATGGAGACGAGGGAGGAGAGAGAGGGAGGAGACGAGAAGAGGGTGATAAAGAGAATGGATGGATGGGAAAGTGTGGGATTTGTGAAGTGAGAGGCGAGCTGAACTGGCTGGGTGAGTAACGCACTGAAACACAGGGAAGCTGCGCGGTACAAACAGAGCGATAACGTGTCTGTGTGTGTGTGTGTGTGTGTGTACTTTCTCATTTTATTCCATAGGTTCTGCTCTCACATTGTTCCTATCAGCACACACATTTTTAGGATGTGCCTTTATATACATCTTATTCTCTCTATAGGCTGCATATATAGAGATATATAGGCTTGTGTGTGCACCTATATGTCTCGGAGTGAGTGAGTCACACACTTGAAGTATCAGGTAGATCAAGTTCGGCAAGTCACAGTGAGCAAGGTCAAAGAGACTGATCCCATTTATTCTTTAATTTGCTGAGGCATTAAATTGCACAATGTGGCTTTGCTGCAGTTTGATAATTACCAGCACATGTTTCTAATTTCAAGCTACTCAGAGACACTACTGACCCAAGTCCTCCCCTTTTATCTGGTATTTTAGGTGTGTAGGAGGTGTGTGTGTGTGTGTGTGTGTGTGTATGTTTGTGTGTGTACGTGTACATATGTACATCTGTTTGCCACAAGAATAATTAGAAATTATTTTCACCATCTACAACTATTAAAACATAAATAATGTGATGTCTATCTTAATCATATGCATTCCCGATAATGATGATGATCTAAATAAAAGATTTAGTTATTCCCAAAACACATTAACTCATCCTGAACAACATTACTGTACTGTGGCAGTTTAGAAGTTGAATTGGTGAGAGCAGAGTTGTTTTCAGGCTGCGGTGTGAGGAGTGTAGGGGCTTGTGCAGTGTGTCTAAGGCTCGCTGGCACCTGTAATGTAAGGCACTCATTACCTTCAATGATGCATTACAGCTTTCTAATGATGGAGCCACAGTAATGGACCTAACTAATGACCGGACTTAAGAAAGAACATATTCTAATAGCTGGAGCAGAACTAGAGGGAAAGTCAAGGTGTCAGAGAGGAGAAGGAATTAGATCTGTAGACAGCCGGAGAAGCCTAAATGACTGAGGTCAGAATGTAAATACAATAGATTACCAGCTATGCTTAATCCTCTAACCTCATTAGCTAAATATTTTGCTCTGTTTTTATATGTGATTAAATTAAGACAGAATTAATTAAACGATTAGATGTATTTACACCTAGAAATTAAATTACCACCCTGGAAAAAAAGCACATTCAAACCGACGCCGCTTTACACTGAGACAGTGAGGAACGATGAAAACATACACGATCAAAGGGAATCAAGGTTTTATCAGAATTGTATTGCAAACATCAGTGGATACTCTCAGGCCAATAAGCTGTCACAACAGATTTCACAGAAGATTTGTTTTGCTGTTGGCCCTTAAACCCTGTATTTCCAAAATGTCCACTTTTTAGAAAGGGAGAAAAACAGCCTTGATTTTAGATTGATCGCCATACATTTGAAGGTTTTTCCCCATTGCCTTTTTTTTGTTTTGTTTTTTTTTGTATTTTACACATTTTAAGGGATGCATGTAGGGATTTGGGGCAGTATATTAGCTGATCCAGCTCCTTTAGTTTTAGTGAAACATATATGATTCTGAATATAAGCATCTATAGCCTGATGATACATGCATATTGGCTGTTATGATTGTAAATTACTAGCGTCAGCAGTCCTTCTAGCCTATTTGGATTTTCAGTGACTGTGTAGGACATTTAGAGCTGCCACCTTTTACTCAATTAGGTATCTAATCAGAAGTTAAAAGGTCTTGGCCCACTAAGATCATTTTAGCTGATTAGTCAACATTTATGGTCTTTTTAGGGGAAGTTATTAGTCCTTAAATCATCACATCACAAACATGTCTAGGTTTTTATTACATATTAGGTTTTAAGAAGTCCTTGTAAATGTACAATCATACTGAGATACAATTAGTCTGTTTTTTTCAGTTAAATCTATAAACTGATGGGTCAAAGAAATCAAGTGATCTTGTGTCTATTCTAGTGATGTTATGAGCAGAAGTGATAAATGAAATGAATCCTTTATGGAGGCATTGTTCACTTTTAACATATAAACCTACTGATTTTACCTCCAACATCCACACAGTTCATGTGTGTCAGTGAATTTACTTTTTTTTTTTTCTTGGGGATATTGAACCAATAAACGCTTTGAAACATTGTTCATGTTAAATTTTGACTGGCATGAGGTGAACTAAATGTGAACTTAATGTTGATGGACTACATTTACCTTTTAACATTCTGAGGTTCTTCACACTGGATGTTTCTGTTAATTACAAACATGGGTCACCTCTTCACACCAGAAATAATGAGACATTTTAAAGCTGCTTAAGACTCTGAACACCATTTTGTTAATGACACCTATTGTGACTTTCATTGCTATTTTAATAACCCCCCCAACACACACACCAACACCACCACCACCACCACCACCACACAACCCTCTTCGTGACACACGCCTCTTCCTCCTCGTTAAGGAAATCGCTCTTCTTTGCTGATTATTTTATTTGAAGCCGTGATTACCGCTCTGTGCACCAGATCACGCAGTAACGGAGACCAGGCTGAGGGCAGCGGGCCTAATTGGGGCATGAGATGCGCCGGGTGGTGCAGCCAGGCTGGGTGGCCGAAGAGGGAAGCCTCTAATGGGTTTGCCTGTCTTTGGCTCTCCGCTTTCCCCTCTCTCTGTGCGCCTCCCGGGCTCGGATGCAACACACTCATTGGTGTGCATCTTATTCCTGCGACTGTCACCAAATCACCTGCACACAACGACGCTGTGATTTGTTAGAGTGCCGTTTCTGCAGATGGACCATCGATTTCCCCTTTAGATTTCTATAACTGAGTGAATGCAGATGCCTACGAGGCGATGCAGTAGGTCTGATCAGCCACTGACAAAGATCTTATCCCTGCATACGTTATATATATATATATATAATAGATTTAACGCAGTTTGATTGCTAAAAAACCGCGGAGAGGGTGGACACGGAATTCTTGATCTTTAAAATTGCTCTACAAAATTGCATTTGTTTTTGGTGCACTTCCATTAAAAGTGTCTCCTCGCGTGTAAACAGCCGTTCCGCACTCAGATGCGCCGCATTAACCCGGGAGGATTGTATGTGAGTGTGTTTTTACTGGGGAAGATTGATGTGGTCCAGTTAGCGAGGCTGAGTGAGACATAGACCCATTTCAAGGGGTTCCTCCTATTACTGCATTAAGTTACAGCGGGAGGATCGGGCAGCTGCTTTTACTGCAACAAATATCAATATCAATAATATTTATCAATATTAGAAATACCCCAACATTTAAAAACATTGGTAATTTATTATTATCATAAATATTATTATTATCGATTATTGTTATATTGTTGATGATGTGTATATTTTTTATATATTTGTATGTATGTGATAATTATTTATCTTGTTTATTTGTCTATGAAAAAAACAACATGAAATTATTATTTGGCCTCTAATAAAAAAAAATATATAAAAAACTGCAGTGGTGGTATGCAATTTTATTTTTAAATTTTTAAAACAAAAATAAATAACAAGATAATAACAAGTTAGGATCATAATATATTGACTGATTGCCTTAAGTTATCCTAAATTAGAATTAAATAAATATAATTTATTATTACATATAAATTAAACAGAAAATAATAAATAATTATTCACATATTAATGTCATGTGACAGTCAGTTTTCTGTTTGCAGAATTTCTCTTTAGCAACAAGTGAATCAAATGATCTCTGAGCTTACATTATTATTATTATTATTATTACCACGTTTTACATTTTATCTGTTTGGAAATCAAACAACTTCCAAAGCATACAGACCGTCTCTCCGGGCTCAAGCCCTTCACAAACGCAGGGATGGCCTTACAACTCCCAACACACACAGTCCTGCTCCTCCTGCTTCTCCTGCTGTTGATTGCTTCTCCTGAACCTCGGGAGCCGGTCACAGCTTTCCTCATCTCAGTGGACCATGTACCAGTCCATTTCCTTAAGTTTTCACGCTGTGCCACATATAGGCTACTTCCCTGCATCCCGGCAGATTGCGGCTGAGGAGCATAAAAGATGAGCTGTCTGTCTCCATGTGGTGCAGGTGGAGGAGAGGAGTCATCGCTCGGACGCCTCCTTTGTGCGGCTGCATAGAAAACCTATTTAGTCCCAGGCGGTGGTCTATTCACCAGGCTCACCCTGACATCTGCCAAAAGCCCTCTCTAACCAGCACTGTCTGGAGAAGTAGTGCAGATCAATGGCTGTCCTGTTAATTGTATAATAGACCTACTTATGGACCGCTGCTAAAGGGGGCACAATCGTTTAGGGTCTACCACGTCTGATTTTGTTTGAACCAAACAGGCCTAAATACCTTTAATTGCGCCCGCGCTGATGAAAAGTCGATGGGAGTTAAAGCGGCCGATCACTAACAGAGCTTAAATCCATCTGTACTCGTTTATTTATTTATTTACTCGATTTGTCTCCACAAATCACCTGCCATGGGGGAATGGAAGCGGTATTCATTTTGTTTGTGATTCAAGGACTGGAGGGAAGTTGATCTCTGAGGTGCTGGATGAGGCCTGCTGGTTTTTAAGGCTTCTTATATATAACCAACGCTATAATTCTCCTGTTCTCAGTAGTTTCATAAATCTTACAGAGCAATCAGCTTGAAATTAGTTCTAATTTATGGACAGTTTGGTTATGTTTCCCTTTCTGAAGCAGGATTAATGTCTGTTAGTCTGTTATAGTCCAATGATTTAAAAATTGAGGTTTTGATGTGACTATTTTTTTTTAATGGCGATACATTTGCTGGGTCAAATAAGCTGAACAAAATAAAGCAAAGCCTTTTGCATGTACTCACCTGCAGTATTTTACATGTATATCCATCTACAAACAGGAGTCCCGTCATGGCCACAGGCTATATGAGATTAAACAAACACATTAAGATGTTTAACGTGGAATAATTTGAGCATGAAAAGCTAATAAATCAGAGGATGAAATGGCAGAGGATTGAATTGAATTGTAGTGTTTCGTGCACGTTTAGGTATGCGCGCGCGTCCGTGTATTTTTTTATTTATTTATTTATTTTTATAAGAAAAGAGGGGGGGAGTCACGTCGCTGACATTTCCAAGCTCCCGCTCTGATTGGCTCTTATTTGAGGAAGCTCACGGGTTCTTTCAACTAATAAGCGCCTCCCCATCGCTCTAAAGGACATTATAATGCAAGAGACCTCCTTTTTTAACCACAAACCGAATTTTCGCTCATTTAGACGATATATACTTTTTAAATTGCCCCAAAGTTGTAGGGTTTTTTTGGAGCACATTTCACCCTGGAGCGGTACGCCATGCTCTCTCACGCCGACCTCCTGGACGCTCGGCTCGGTGAGTTATCATCACTAAACTCCGGCCCTAAACTCCACTGTAAGATTTCAACTTTTTGTTCTATCTTGTGAAGTGATAGATAGAGTGTGTATTTAATTATGTTAACAGCTAAGTGGTTTATTGTTGCTTGAAGCTTTACAGTAATTTAGCAGGAATGAGGAATGGTCTGACAGCAAAAATACGATTAAGAGTCGAGCTGTACGAAGTTTATTTCTTATCTTATAATGCTTCTGTCTCCTTTGTCGTATAAACAAATCTATTTATGCATTTAAAATATACTTACACTGTAAGATTTGCCATGTATTTCTACTCAAAGCCTCTCTCCTCCTCATCCTCTCAGGGATGAAGGATGCTGCAGAGTTACTCGGACACCGAGAGGCTCTAAAGTGTCGGCTGGGTGGTGGGGTGCCAGACCAGGGGCATCCGGGAGACATGGCCCCTGGTTCAGACTCTGTAGAGGGAACCACTCTTCTGCCGGGAGAAGACATCGCTACTGTGGGATCCAACTCGGCCGGCATGCCGGTGAACGGGAAGGAACAAGAGAAGCAGCAGCAGCAACCGCAGCAAAGCTCCGGTCAGACCGCCAGTCAGAAACAGAAGCGGCACAGGACGCGCTTCACCCCGGCGCAGCTCAACGAGCTGGAGCGCAGCTTTGCCAAAACCCACTACCCTGACATCTTCATGAGGGAGGAACTGGCGCTACGGATCGGCCTCACTGAGTCCAGAGTTCAGGTAAACACTTGTGCAGTGTGGATGATTTTACAGGCTGCAGATACTGGCGTGATAGTACAGGGTGTGGCATTGAGTCCAGATTTGATCTTGTTGGTGTGTCTCACCATTAATGTCCAAAAATAATCCATTAAATCCATCTGGAAGGCAGTGAGCAATAATTCACAACATGACGGGATTCATTAACAGTGTCCCACATAGTTTAGTCACCTTGAATAGTTTAAATGCACCACAGTGTTTTGCTGTCATCGCTGATCTTTTAGTCCCTAGAAATGTTGTGTCCATCAGGTGTCAAGATTTTGGTGCAAAATGTCATGTCATGGCAAAGCTAATTGGTGGATAGGCGCCACTGGTGTAATATAGGTCTGTGTGTAGATTGTCATTTGACAGAAATATATATTTAAACTATTTTCTGTTGTAGTTTGAGCTTACTGTAGTAATAATAATGTGTCTCAGCATTTTACTGTTTAAAAAACAGAGTTCGTCAAAACGATTGAAGGTCAGTTTGTTGTGGTTTGATATTCCAGTAACAGAAAATATACCAAATAGAGACTATCTTAATTGAATTATATGATACAAACATGTTATTATTTGTTCAGATTTTGCCTGACAGTGAGCAGTATTTCATTTTTAGTCGTTCTTTATTCAGGTCTCTGTCCAAGGTGCTGAAACATTTCTCACCTGCGAAAAAACGAGCAGACTGAAAGTTTGGCGTCCCTGAAGTAAAAATAAAATAAAAAATAAAAAAAACAAGGAAAAAAAACCATTCAGGTGTCGTTAACAATATTGAAAAAATACTCTATATATATTTCAGAAAATAGTGTATAACCCCATCTGTCTGTCAACAGAAATCAGACCGAGAAGGTGAAATTTATTATTATTAATTAGCTCCTTTTATAATCGTCAAATGTTCGTTTATTTTTGTTACTGCGCATGTTTATCTGCACTTGCAAAAAAAAAAAAGACAAAGTTGAGATTAATGCTTGTTATTTGTATTTTTCATTATTATTAACAACTAGCAACGTCAAGTACTTTTGACAAAATCGTGCTTAATCTCTATTATTTATTTAGATTTGCTTATATAACTAATTTTGTTCCTGGAAACTAGATGTGTGTGTATAATTCCACTGTTTAAACTGCTCATTCATTCATTCATTCGTTCGTTCGTTCGTTCACACGGTGGTTATTTCTTTGAACAGACATGCAGGGACATATCAGGCTCTAATAAACCAAACACATTATCAACCAATTTCAGTCTTATTTATAACAGTGAACGGGTTATTAACCAGTGATGTGAAATTCATGCAAATGATCCCACTGAAAGCAATAAAACCAGTATAATCATTAGTCACCTTAATAATCAATTCTTTATTCCATCGAGTGCAGGATCGTCGCCGTTGGGTGCAGCTCGGCTCCTGCTGCTTGTTGGTAAACATTAGTGCAGGTCGTTGCAGGTGCAGCCTCTCCTTTTAAAATGCTCCATCAGCGACGTCTTAATAGGACTCAAGAATGTATTGTACTTTTTTTTTTTTTTATGGAATGAGAAATTGCATTTTCTTTCCCTCCTCTGAGTGTAATGGGTTTGGGCGACGTTTCACGGATGGCTGAGCGGAATGAGAGCAAGATTTCACTTTTTAATACGGAGGCACCGACTCACGGCCCCACGCGCGCATTAATCACGCCCAGAGATGATGAAATCTTTATAAATCTGAACTGGTATTTGGTATATATATACGTGTGTGTGTGTGTGTGTGTGTGTGTGTGTGTGTGTGTGTGTGTGTGTGTGTTTTGTGGTGTGCAGGGAGCGTGTAGATGAGCAGATTTTGTTTTCACATAGATTGTGTATAATATTATACGAGCCATTTGTGTTTAAGACCACATTATATTTAGAGCAATTTTCAGCTACTCTGCGTGTAAATAAGATGTTAGAAAGACAGATTGTTAGGCCCACTGCTGCAGAGCACCAGTAATAAAACACCCTGATGCGTTTTCATACAGAGCCCCTCTGCCTCTGCTATAATAGTATTGCATTCGCAGTGAAACCTCTAATCCTGACCATGTGGCGGTTTCAGATCCATCCATAACGTCTCAGAAACGAAAGATTGTATTTTAACAGTAGCCACGTGGTTGGTATTTACAAAAAGCTGTATACTAATATTATTCACCTGCTGTCAGACAGCAACCCTTCAAAGTTCTGCCCAGATAGGCTACAGGGTCAGTGAAGGTATTCTGATCAGACTATTTCCTGTTGTTTTTGTTGTCTTCAGTCATACAGCATACACAGGCCCTTTGTTGTTCAAGGACACTCATGGTGGATTATATACCACTACAACAGTATCACTATTGTTTTAAACTCTTGGGTTAATATTATAATGTCCAATTAGAGCTTGAAGCTACTCTGTGTTGTTGGGTAATGGTATTTTTCAGCGTATACAGCATCTTTCATCTGGTGATGCGTGTACACATCGAGGCCACCTTGCTGCTCTCATCATGGCGTATAAACAGATACTGCTCCAAACATGAAGTCTGGTCTATTCACCGGGTGGCTCACGGTTTCGTGTCTCTGCTTTCAGGTTTGGTTTCAGAACAGACGCGCTAAGTGGAAGAAGAGGAAGAAGACCACCAATGTGTTCCGCGCCCCGGGGACGCTGCTCCCGACGCCTGGTCTGCCACAGTTCTCTGCCGCGGCCGCCATGGAGAACAGCCTGTGCTCCTTCCACGCCAACGACTCTCGTTGGGCCACGGGGATGCCGGGCGTCTCTCAGCTGCAGCTGCCGCCGGCCCTGGGTCGCCAGCCGGGTATGGCGCAGTCTCTGTCACAGTGCAGCCTGGGTCACGGCCCGCCACCAAACTCCATGGGTCTCTCCAACGGCCTCTCCTCCAACGGCTCCGGCCTGCAGTCCCACCTCTACCAGTCGCACTTCCCTGGAATGTCGGCCTCTCTCTCCGGCCCCACAAACGTATCGGGCTCCCCGCAGCTGTGTAGTTCCCCGGACAGTGACATGTGGAGAGGGACAAGCATCGCGTCACTGCGACGCAAAGCGCTGGAGCACACAGTGTCCATGAGTTTCACTTAGTGACTTTTCAAAACACCCCCATCACACTCCTCTTACACCCACATAACCCCCTCTCCCAGCCCCAACCTCCGGCTCTTTTTTTTCTGTTTTTATTCCCGATATATAGATCAAAACGACGTGAGAGAATGGAGACTGTAGGCTTATGTGACTTCATCTATACATAATGACTAAAAGAAAAGGACAACATTGATGGACTAATGGAAGAAAAAAAATAATAACTTGGGTTTGGGGTTATTTATCTTGTTAATTCAAAAAGGATGATTTTTATCAACAATTGATGATAAATACTATTGTAATGATCTCTAGAGTTTAGGCCCTAATTACCGAGAGCCAAACAATCGTTGTATTTACGTTTTCATTGAGTGTGTCTTTAAGCACACATGTTATTGTGTTCAGGTGAAGTTGTGTTATGTCAAAACGGTTATTTATAAAGATTGGGTATAACTTTTGCAAAACAGCCTACCACACACACACACACACGCACCATACTGTTGGTGGGCCTATTGAACAGGCATGCACTGTGCATGTGGATTTAAGCGCTTGGATTATTTAGGGTGAACATGGGGCCCACTCAGACTGAACTGATGTTCGGCGACCTCAGTCTCGTCTGCATGAGACGGGAGCAAACATCCAAGAGGATAAAAAAATATATATATACGATGATCTTTCAGTAGGCCTACTCTGTTTTAGGATGTTTTGTGTAGATAAAACATTCTTGCTATGTACCCGCTGGTCTTTTTTGTGACATGTTTTAACTTATTGTATGTGCTATTACTTGACACATTTCTTAAATGTTTGATCTTACACATCGAAATGCACCACATGGACGGGTTTGTACCAATTTAAAATGACAAACGAATAAAAGTAATTTTCAAGAATGTCAAAACGAAGAATGATTTATGTCTCCATTAAATATAGTTATTTTAGTCTCAAGCATATAATCGAGTAGTGGCTTTTAGTGTGGAAGTGATGCTATTTAAATACATCATAGTTTATTCAGATTATATCCATCAAATATATAGGAATATTGTTTAAAGACCATAGTGTAGTGTTGTTGAACTGTTGATGTTGTGATGTTAGTGCTCGTTGCTCAGTGACCTGAGGGGTTGTTGTTTTGTTTTTAACAGTGTTTATGAAGAGTGAGTGAGTGGTCTCACGGTGGCAGGCAGCTGCAGTAAAGATGTCAGTGCTGTGATGTGACGGTCATTGCCTTTAACCATGACGGTCATCCCACTGAGCAGACTGGATGGACTGTAACTAAACAGGACGGATCACAGACCTGTGTGTATCTGTGTCTAGTTACCAGCCTATAGACTACAGTACAGCTCTTGTGTTTGCTGGATCCAACCTCAAGAAATACAATGTTATGTCAGTGGCTCAATATATACATTGCAGCAAAATTAATCTTATTATAATATCAGACAGGATTACCAGAGGAGGTGAAAATACAAAGACCACATAGTTTCCATATTAATGATACAGGAATATTATAGATTTCCACCTTGTTTGATCAATATTATCTTGTATGATACAATACACTACAGTAGGCTATATCTACAATAAATACATTGCATTAGGAGTAGTGTAGGTATAGTAGTGAATTTTGAAAAAAAACCAAAAACAAACACATAAAGGAACCAAATATTTGTCCTGAAGTTTAATATAGAGTTGGTTAAAGGTTATTGGTGTTTCTGTTTCATTCTTAGATTTTTCTTGTTTTATCTGTAGGCTAATAAAGCTTCTTATAAGGTTACTATAGTTCACATAGGACTAGACTCTTATATGGAGTTACACACCTGACTCGTATTTTATAGACTATGAGGGAAAAAAATACATCGAAATACAGCAATAAACACAAACTAAATCTACTATAAAGAGTAATGCAGACTCACAGAGCTAAAACATTACATTATTTGTGCATTATATCAACAGCGCCTTAATTCACTTAACTGTCAACCAGCACTTTTACAGTGTGTGCTGAGCACGAACCTATTAAACAATAGGACAAGCAAAATATCATTTTAATAAATAGTAAAACATGTTGATCTGTTGGTCTCCTTAGGGACTGTTTATTAGGAAACCAACTAAAAATACATAAAATATTTCAGATAAATCGATGTAAAAACGACACGCCTTTAACTTTGGATATACAATATATATCATATATGTTTTAAATCTATTCAATAAACAGTATTTTAAATAATTTATCGAATTAAACTGAGACATTGTCACCCTGAAGTTGGTAAATTAACATATATTTTTTTAATCATTATATACCGTTTACGTGTCATAACAAAAAAAATAATAATAAACACAGATAAAAGCCATTACGAGATTTAGCTTTTTACACCTTTTGATCATTTTGACATTTCTTTAAATTCCTTCATTACTTTCCCCTCAGTAAAAACTCTCACCTTGTTTGCTTTACTTATATTTCAAATTATCCTGATGTGCGTAAGTGACGCAGCTCTGAAAGAAGTAAATTATTTTATTTTATTTTTTTTTTCCATTATGAAAGTGAGCGGACCTCACTGTCTGTGTCAAAGATTATAAGTGTCAACTTGAGCCTGAAATCACAGCAGCTCAAATTAATCAGCGTGTTAACCTCATCTCGTTGTCAACGCTGAGGCCAATTTACGGTCACGGGATGGTAATTGATGAGATATGGCATTACCATAAGCAGCCCCACTGCCTGTAAACTTATAATTGGAGTTTCTGTAACAATGCAGCAGGGTTAAACAAAGGATTAATCATAATTAACAAAAAATATATTACTTTTCCCCATATTAAACAGTTGGTTCCCACCTTTTCTATTAACATAAATTTGTTTGCAGTAATTTACTGAATTATTGAAAATATCAACCCGAGTCAAGACCCTGAAAAATTCATTTATTCCTCCTCGTGCTTTCAGGGTTGTGTGTGTGTGTGTGTGTGTGTGCGTGTGTGTGTTTCAAACCCTATGTTTCTGTTATACTCAATTAGCTTTAGCGAAATAGCCTGATTTCCAACATGTAATAAAAAAAAAACCCAAACAAATTTGACTTTTTTTTTTCAAGATATTGTCAAGTGTGCCATGCAGCACATCTAGTACATCACAGGATCACACTGTGATTACATGTACAGATTCATACAATGACCAGCTCACATTATATTATTTTATTAACCTAGAAGAAAATCTAGTTACAACACACAAGGAAATAATGGTAATAAAGAATTCACTTTTTTCTCAATTAAAACTGAGATTAAAATAACAGTCAAGTCACAATTAATGTATTTGGGGAAAGAAAATAGATATGATGTTATCAGTTGTTTATATTTATCCAAACACAGTCAAACAGTGTAAATCATGTCAACCCCATTTATTGGTGGAACAGAACCATCTGTTATTTAATTCTACAAGACAATGAACATCTTCGGGGGAAACAGGAAAAAAAACAAAACAACATATTTTCTTACTTGATTGACAGTTTGCTTCATGATAGTGTTGAAGTCATTGCTTATTAGTCTTATGTTTACCTCCTGCATCACAGATCCCAGTTTTAGCCCCCCCCTTTTTTTTAAGAATGAATGCATTTGGCCCACCCACCCTGCAGAGGCATGTAATTACAAGATATTGCACGACAAGAGTTGATGAAATGTTAGAACCACAGCCAAACTGACTGCTGACTGCTGCTCCACCCATCCATCCAGGCTATAGCCGCAGCAGTGTCAGCTGAGAGTGTGTGTGTTGTTCTGGTAAATCTAACTCTATGCGTGGCTCAGCCCACCAGATCCAGCCCTGTGCTGACTACTGTGTCCTGGGCTGCAGTAACAGATGTGAAATCACATTACCCAAACGCTGCAATTAGTCTCACTCGCTCGCGGGTTAATGAGTTTGTGGAAATGTGCGACCCATTCCTCATTAGGTAATTTCTCATGCACTGATGAGAGAGGGAGAGAGAGATGTGGGTATAGCAACTCACTGGAAATGGCACATAGTGTGCTCCAACGCATACTGTAAGGCAAGAATGCAGCATCCAGATGAGGGCGTACACTGCAGCTGTCCAATGTTGGGAAGAAAAATCACCTCACCTCATCATGACTCATAGAATAAGACTTTTTTTTACATGCATGTTTCTCCATCGTTCTGTATTCGCATTCAAATTCAATAGCAGAGGGTTTCTAAAGCCTGCTTGCGGTTACATCCGTCTGTCTCATTATGAACTAGCTATGCCTATTTCCTCACTGCGAGGCCAGAGAGCCAGTGTGTGAATAGACAGCCCGGGGCAAAGCTCTGTCAGGACACAATGGATGACAACAAAAGAACTAATTAGCAATCAATTACTGACATGTTTCTGTCCTGCACCTTTTATCTGGTTAGAGTGTAGAGCAGGTTACCACTCAACATGTCCCATTCACACACACACATACACACACACCACCCACTGCCTCTATGTGTGTGTGTGTGTGTGTGTGTGTGCAGCCAATACGTGTTGTTTTTGGTGAATTTGGATTATTGTAGGGATCTATGTGGTAGCCCAGTGATACGGGTTGTGATGCAGAACAATGTAAGCTCCCTCTCGTGTGAGATAAAGGTGAAAAAAAAAACTTCAAATTAATCCAATTTATGCCTTTAGAGGAAGTTGCTTTTAACCGTGTCTGCACCTTTGATTGTAAAAGATAGTTGTTCATTAGCCTCATCTGTGCCAATCAGTCTCCCTTTCTTCATAAACCCTCCTTTGTTGTATCTCATTGCCTCTGTTCATTGTTGTAATTACTTGTAGTTGATCTAAGTTAAGACAGAGATTTCTTACATTGAAGAATTCACAATCTGTAACTTTATAAAAAAAAAAAACCCAACATAGTAGATTTAGTGTTTGCCTAATTTGGGCATGTGGCTTGTTCATTTCAACATCCCCCTATTCACTGCGGTGTACCACACACACACACACACACACACACACACAGTGACATCTGGGGGAAAGTGTGCTGTGAGGAGGCTGCGAGTGCCTCTCATGATAACAACTCTGCATCTCAACAACCTGCATCCATCATCATCAACACCAACATCTGCTCTGAGCCTCAGCCTTAAATCTCTTTCTACCCCCTCCAACCCTTTACCTCTCTTTACTTTTCACCCTCTCTCCCTCTTTCTTCTTCCCTTTCACTTTGTCCCATCTTTTCCTCATGACAAATCCTCTGCTCAATCTGCTTTGACTCTCATCCAACACCCCCCACCCCCCACCCATTTTAATTTAACATATGTGTGGATGTGTTCTGGTTTCAGACATCTTTAAAATCAATATTTAATGATGATGTTATCAGTGCTTTTATGTGTAATTTAGCTGGTGTGTCAGTATGAATGAGACACTGTCAGCTTTATGGCATCAAACATTTGTTTTCTGTTAATGGGTGCTCCTGGTGGTATTACAAAAACAAAACCCGGTGGACGTCTGATGGATTTGTCTGTTTTATTTCTGTTCATGCATGCATTCACAGCCTTGCCTGCATGCATACAGTACACGTCTACTTACAAAAACACACAAAGTCTAGTTGATCGCTCGAAAAAGTAGAAAATAAGGAATCCGCAAAACAAATGTCTTGAATACTACACTTTGTTGTGACATTTCTTGCTTTGTAATACCAGAATGTGAACGCGTTGCCTCGTATTGATTTGATCTTAAAACACAATCTATCAAAGCAACTTTGTTTTGAAACAGACCAATTTTGCCATGACAGTTACTTCACCACCTCGCCTCTCTCCGAGCCAACATTGTTGAGAGGCAATAATCATGATAGTTTTCTCAGTCATTTTTCTCCCAATAACAAGCCATTTTTAATCCAATTAGGAGTGCTAACGTGAGAGGCATAATACCACGGCCCCTGGGACAGATGAGAGAATATGCAGGACATTTATCCCGACAGTCAATATTGGATTTCTCACTAAGCAGCTGTGCCTGCTCTCGCTGACATTCTCCACCTCTGCACAGTGATCCGTCCTGATTAAACCAGCTTTTCTACTTTATCAACATTCATTACATGACCTGGTCATGCATGACCGTAGAAACCAGGAGCAGCAAAGTTACATGCTCAACATTGGGGTTTTCCTACTGCTCTTTTTCATTGACCTCAACTGTTAAATGACAGATGATATATGTCCTATTTGTCCTTGCATTTTTTTTTCTTAAACTATACGAGCAGATAGTGTTATGGTATTCCCCAAAAACTTTCCTAACACAGATTAACAGCCTAGATGTTGTTTTTTTTAAAATGTTGAACCTGATGCAGGTGGTTTAAATGAGTTTTTATTACAATATAGCTCTGTAGTTAGAACAGTTATTCTACTTCATTTATTGATTTGAATCCTCTCATTATATTTGAGCGTTAATCATGATTAAGTCAGATTTCTGCTCATATTCTCATTCTTGTTTTATTCTATTCACACGACTCTACAAAGAAAATATAATTTAGTGTGCAACACTTCAGGATAAGAAAGCAACAAAGAACTGTCAGTACTTTGATGCCAACTGTGGCTGAATATTGCCCCCTTCTGGTCGCTGTCAAGAGAATCACATCTGTTCAAAAATGTGTTTTTTTTTTGTCTCGACAGTTGGTCAATAGGTTTTTATCTCATCTCTGCATCACTTAATGAAATATGTTAACTCTACAGAGGGTTGTACAATTATTGTCTCATCAAAACATACAGTAGCTAATGAAATACAGAAAATGCATGAAAAGGAGGGCCGCTGTTTATGGCCGACTGCAGTCGATACATTTATGCAGCACACTGAATCATTGTCATTGACTGCATTGATTATGTGGTCGAATCAATGTTTATTAAGCTGGATAAGACTGGCCAGACCACAGCAGAGGCTGATGAGGGAACACATTTGCTAAGTGTCAAAGGCCCACCCACCTGCCCTGTGCAGACATGTTTCAAAGTCTGACAGAACTACTGCTGGATCAACTTTAACGTAGTTTGTGCACTGAAATTGGTTTAGAGACAGATTATGATGCTATTTAGGGAAATTTAATTGACAAATAGGACAGCTTTTATAGCTTCAAACAAACAACAAACAAAAGGAAGTGGAGTTATGAGTTCAATACAACTTTCCAGGCTTCATCCAAACTGATTGAAGCCTCTCACTGCTGATTCCTCCAATCAAAAACTTGGCACTTGGCAGCACCCAGCCTTCCTCATGCCAACAGCTCCAGTGGCCTCCTGGCTCTTCCTGAACTACATCTTGGACCCAGTGGGTACCGGTTGACCCAACAGGTGGCTCATAAAGCCATAAACACTGCCACACCTGTACCTGAGGAGTTAACTGAAACTGAAACAAGGACCAACACCTGGGGACTTTATAAACAGATAACAGAATAGAATAGTATTCCATAAATATAGGAAGGGATCGCTTTAAGTGATCCGTGCATGATGAGGAAACAAGAAGAAGTCACTCTTATATGAACCGTTTGTTTGAAAGAACAAGAACACGTTTACTGGTGTCCCTTCATATTTTCAATACGTTTCATTTCTGTGTTGTGTTCTTTTTCCACCAGGCCGGGATTAAGGTCACGTCGATCAAGGTGTGCTTGGATCAACACATTTCCTCACCACTGCCATCAAGTACAACTGGAGTGTGCATTTTTTTTTACAATTATTAAGCAATATTTTTACTCCCTCAAACCTTTAGTTTCCAATTTAAGGCCAACAATCTGATTGCGTCAGTCTGTCTGATTATATTTCCATCCCCTGCTGCTTCAAAACAATTATTTCACAACACACTATGATTATACTATTATATAGAGTTATTCTCATGATCTACATGCACCATCTATCATCATTTCACAACATGTAAACGTGTTTATTGCTTTTGGAGGCCAAAAGGCCAAAAGCAACAGAAGGTTTTCTTAACAATTAACAGAACCAAGAGTTGTCCAATAATGAGGATATATGAAACAGTATGTGAAGTGATGCAACAGACATTAAACAAGCTTAAAAATCTACAGAAGAAGTGAAACAAAGCCAAACCAAAATACCAAATAATACACTGTGGCTTTATCATTTGTCAATAAAAGCTTCATCATACGTTATCCTGACTACACAATGTAATGGATGAGAGACTTAACTCAGTAAACGCAAACCAAACAAACAGACCAGCATCAGATGGGAGTCACCAGACCTCCCCTGAAGATCTGCGCTAGAAAGTAATTAAAAGAAGAGTGTGTTATCCATCGCTCCTCATTAATGTACTTTGAATTAACCACTTTCAGGGGAGAGGAATGAGGAGGAGGGGACAAGGGAGAAAATCCATGCAGGCTTTAAAGTAATCTCTCTCTGTCAGGTCGGTCCAAATGGGGAGGGTCGCCTCATTACGGACCCCGCAGGAGATGAATGGGTCAGTCAGACAGTAAGGAGAGCCGGGTTGGAACGCTGCATTGACAGAGTGATCCGCACAAGAAGTGTGTGCACGTCTGCGTGTGTGTGTGTGTGTGTGTGTAAGGGAGTCAACACACAGCGAACAACAAAGCAAAATACTTAACTATATGTGCTATCTTTGCCAGGGAGCAGGTGTGCAGAGGGAGGCTGCATGCTGGGATACAAGGCAGGGTTAAGACACTAATGTCTGAAGTCAACAATCATTGTGATTTGACTTTGACCACATGGAGGGGTGAATGTCATATCTGGCCAGCTGAAGCAATTATCACAGAGGGCACTGGAAAAAAAAAAAAATCACACTCCTTAAAGTCTCTTCAGCTGGTGGCATCTTCGAGCAGAATTGGTTATGTTTTTAAGAAAATTGAAGGTACGGTTCTTAATTCTCACTTGCAGATGCCTTGAAAATTGCACTGTAGTTCATGTATATATTTGTGTTATAATAAACCAAAAATAATCAAACCTCTTCTTACATTTGCCACCAGATGGCATGATAGTCTGAAGACACAATTGTGTTGAAACCAACAGTAGACACAGGCAGGTGATCACAAGACATTTATAATTATCTCATTTTGAATCATATTTGAATTTGATGTCATTTCCACCAACATCAGCGCAGGGACGTTTGCCAACACGTATATACCAAAATGCAATTCACTGACTAACAGCTTTATTTATTATGTATGCATTTAAGGGTCTCTTATGTCACACAATAGTAGGATTATTTTTATATGCTGTCATCTTTTCTTTGTGTACTTGTTTGATGTTTTTATGCCGGTCATCATTACAATTCTTCAACCTCTTCAATGCGACACATCTGCACAGATGTTAATAAATTCATTCTGATTCATTCAGTGGAAGGGTAGAGGCGGTAATATGGAAAGAGGGGTTAAATATGATTATTTTAGATTAGATTAAAAAAGATGAACTTGGTGAATAGACCAGCATAATGTGAATTGATATATCTGTTCATCATTTAGAGCAGTATGGTGAGACTGTGGGGGTTACTTGTTCATTAAAAATCTATTGATTCATTTAATAAATTGGAGTTAAATGATTACAGCATGTATCACAGCACCACATCACACACATCGCAGCATTTTATGGGAGATTGCCAAGGGACAAAAAGCACTTGTAGCACATAGCAATACACACACACACACACACACATACACACACATGCATTTTGCTAACATATTCCTTTTCCTCTGCCGTCACCCACATTAGCGAAACACACACTAGCAGTGAGACCCTGGCTAATAGGTTCAGACATCTCAACACAAGGACTTAGTAGGACAAACACTGACCACTGGCTTTTAAATGAAATTAATACACCTTGAATAGGTCATCAGCATTGTAAGGCAACATGTTATTCATTATGTTAATTATTGTGTTGTTGTTGTTTTTTTCCTGGTTTGTGGTCCTGTGTGTGTGGCATCACAGACCTTCAGCACTATAAGAAAATGTCAGCTACGATTAGCTGAAGATAATTGCGGGCTGGAGTTTCATTCAGAGCCTCTCGTCTTCATTTCTGATGGATGAGAAAAAGTGTGAACTGCTTTTACAAAAGCGTGCATGCACGCTGACATGATGATCATCATTTCTTACCCTCAGCTGCGTACGTTTCGTAAGTTTGACCTTTCACAACGGCAGCGTGGACACCCACAATTTATCTCATCTAAATGGATTTGTTATGTCACCACAAACCGAATTACATCACAGCTTCTTTCTCTCCACCAATCTTTTCTTTCTCCTTGTGTTGTGACTCTCTCTCCCCTGGTTGTCATGACTACAGCTACTTTCCTCTGGGTGCCTGATTGAGTCTCACCAGTAGAAATATTACCTGTTTGGATCATCAATGGTCAAGTTGTTTTCCACATCATATGTTTTTCTATTTATATCATTAATATCTTTGATATTGATTTTGTTATTCTCTAATATCTTATTATATTTTTCGTATATATACTTCTTACATATCCTCGTACATGAATTCACTTATTTTTAAATATTAACATTATTAATTTATATTAAACATATCTCTCTCTCTATGTATATATACACTTTATGATTTCCTTATATTGTGTATATTTCCTTTTTTGTAGAAAAATACTTTTGAAGCTTACAAAGTCTGATACCAAAACATAGATTTCACAGAAGTATTTCTTTAAATTATTGTGAGTCTCTTTGTCAAAAAAGAAATGAGTTTCTTAAGACAATCTAAATGCAATGTATATATTAAGCCAATTAAGCACCAGCCAACCTGGGAAGACCACTCATAACAATTTCATCTTCGCTCTCAGGGCTGAAGTGGACCGCACCAGTAGCGTCGTCAGTGACCACAGTGAGGAGAGCAACAGGACTGTCAGCCATATCTGGCTCACCTTCCACCTGCAAAATACACACAACACAATTATGAGGTTGGTTCCAGGCTGTAAGTCATACACTGTTTACTTTCATATGCTCCAGACACACTTCAACGATAGGCTCATATTATTCATTATTTGCCAAAATCTCATTAAAAATCTCCCATTGATTTTCATAACACACATATCACCTGACCTTTCTGTTGAGCTGACAACATCAGCATATTTAACTTTTCCAGCCTGGCATCAGCTCTTAATTGGCTTATTTACATGTCAAGTCATAGTAAATACTCCACTACGTTAAATTATGGTGATGTAAAAGTTTGCAACAGGCTTAGTAAATAGGCGTCGTTTCCTTGCTGAGGTGCCAAGTCTTTGTTGCCAAGACAAAACACCAACAATGAACCTACACAATGACTGTCAGGACAAAGTAGAGACTGCTGAAGACATATTTATAGCTTTAACTGAACTCAAGAATACATGTTTACATGGAATGAGGACAGAGTCTCATGTTGACATTGTTTTTGTTCCTAGATTGACAATCAAATATGAGTAATTATTACACAAATAATCGTATCACACACACACACACACACACACACACACACACACACACACATACACCAAGAACAAAACAGTGTGACAGTTCTACCAATGTGATTTTTAAAACATAAAATAATTATGATGGTTCTATTTTTAAACATCCATAGCTGCCAGTGTTTGGGATTGATTGATTGATCAAACGTTTTCTGTCATGTGTCCAGATTTTACAAAGTCCATCCCAGACTGTTTTAGCTCAGTATCAAAAGCACCGAGTCTACAAATATACTACTCCAATTCAGCAAGTCCAGTTGGAGGAACAGATTTAATTCAGTCCAGATATTTATATCCCAAAACAAACCATTTAGCTGGATTTCTCCTAGTTAAAAAAAAAACTCTGTTTTGACAATTTCAGTATCAAATATATAAAATCTTAAGAGCTGAGGAGGAAAGTAGTTCCAGGATTGTTTCATTTGAAATGTCCCCTTACACGTTTCAGACTATCCTGGGTTTTGTTTGTGTTTAGCATTGTTTTGTTTTTTTTACTTCTGCATTTATAGTTTAATCAAGAAGTATTTAAATTAATCTATAGTTATTGCTTAAAGTAAAGAGTTTTCTGAGTTACAGCTGTAACTAATACAGTTGTAACTCATATATACCCACCGTGTGCTTTTCAGGAGACAAAAGGGGCGGGCACTGCATCACTTCCTGGTTTTAACCTCTCACTGACATCACCAGCGGTGTTATGGGTTAGACCAAGTATGGGGGGGATTTATTATATCTTGTTAAATGTTTAGTTTTGTATTTATGTTATTTCTACTTATTTTGGTTTATGGTGAGGACTGTGCTGTAGTTGATGCGTGTGTAAACAGTGTTAACTGATTGTGAAGTGACACTGTCATATACCAGTTGTTGGTATAAAGGAAACAACATCCCTGATAGAAATATGGTTCTGCCTCGTTAGCTTGGAAGGTCTATTTAAGAGGAGAGCTGATGGAAAGATTCACTGATTTCATTTCATGTTTTGGAGAAACTTGTTCTTGGTTGCACTGGTCAGAATAAATCATTTGTTTTGTCATTCAACAAGTCTCTGAGTCTGTCTATCGGCAAAATGTCTTCACAGGTAAAATTTCATCACGGTGAAACAACAAATTATTGTATTACATGCAAATATCATGCCATCTGATCACATCAAGTTGTTATTGTTTTTTCCTGGTTGGCCTATGTATGTTTATTTTATTTTATTAAGCCTGAGATCTCTCTGACTTATTAACAGATCTTGATAATTTTTGGAGTTTTATGGTTAAAATAGTTTTCTTGAAGTGAATTTTATTCTGATTAAATAGATATGAATTAAGGTTGGAAATCAGTGTTACCAATTAGCTACCTGTACTGTTGCTCAAATCTCTTGTTTCAGTGGAAAGTCAACATTTCTAAGTAGAACTCGACATCTGAATCTGATGCTCCAAATTACACAGCAGATGTTCCAAACATGGACAGCAAACGTAGCTGACCTTGTGAATGCTTGATTACAATTTCATAACACTCATCATTTTGCAAGATCAGATGACGTCATTCATCTGATCTTGAATTGTATTAAAGTTAAATGTGTTTTTGAAGATCAGAGGTCATGTCTTAAAATATACTGTGGAAAAATAAACTGGGATTCAATGATAATAAAGTATTCACATGACAACATGCGTACCGCTGTCACTAGTTTACATTACAAAGGGTTTGTGTGGCTACTGTGGAAAGAAAACAATGAACAATTTCAAGTTTCAAGAACTTTATTCAAAATCATTCTCAGAGATTTCCAGCACCCGTATATAAACTTTGTATTGTAAACTTGAGTGACAGTAGTACACATGTTGCAATGTGAATACTCATCAAATCCCAGTTTATTTTTTTTTCACAGAATAATTTAAGTAGACATTATAACCTCTGATCTTTAAAACATGTTTAATGTGTTAACGTGTTTTTATTTTTGACAAGTTCAAGTTTGATCAGATGGATAGCCTGATCTATGAAATGATGAGTGATTATAGAATATATATAACCAGACATTCATGAGGTCAACACATGTTTGGAACACCTGCTGTCACCATGAGAAATGTCCAATGTTTGTAAACAAAGGTAACCAATTAACAAGCTTATTAACAAGTTTATTAGATTTGGGGTAAAATAATAAAGGTCTGAAATGTAATTAGTTAACAACATTATAAGCAAACATAGTTGCATTAGGCAGCTTTACATTTGGATTTTAATTAGATTTATATTAAATCACACGCATGTACTCATTTGTTGTTGTTTTTTCTTTTTTTTTTTTATAACTCATCCAGCCATTTAAATGTCCCAGTACTAGTATGAATGACATATTTCCACACATGATTAAAATCAGTGTTGTTCAGTGACCCTCTGATAGGCCTCCCTGCTGCTATAAAAGCTGCCACCTCACAGGCAGCGACGTTATTTCGACCCTCCGCTTCAGGAAACGTTTTCCCAGAGAGAGACGCACTTCATCATGTCGGCGGCTCTGCGCGCACAGCTGTTGCTCCTAATCATCTCCATCGCATCCCGGATGGGGTTTAGCCGCTATATCGAGGTAAAAAAAAAAATTATAGTTAAACTTAAAGCGAGCTGAAATTATTGATCAGTTCAGGTAGATTAAACGGATGTCTGTAAAGTTCATGTGAGCAGAGCTGTAACCTGAAATCTGTTTCCATCATGTGTTATTCAGGACAACGAAGCTTCAGATGAATTTTATTCTCTTCTTAGTTTGGACCAGAAAAGGGAATCAGAGGATTTTATTTTCCGACGACCTCTCAGTAAGTGTACAACAGTATACAAAGGCTTTATTCATTAACTGATTATGCTCGACACTGTTTACTGTTTACTGACGTGGGGAAAACAACAACTGAACCCCTTTTCATAATTAAAAGTATGTTTAGTGATGAATTTAAAAGATTCAGTGGGAAGGTGTTCATTGCAGCACTAGAGTCTCGTTAGAAATGAACAGTGTCAGTGTTTAAGTCTACTTCTATCAGACTCTCCAGAACCTGAAGACTTGTCAACACTGAAGATGTGCTGCTGTTAGTCCATAAACCAGATCACCAGCTGATTCTCAAAATTTAAATCTAATATCTGAAATTTGCTTGTGGTGAGATATCTACTTTATATGCATATCCTTTCTCCGTCAGGATGCTTGGACATGCTGGCCACTGATGGCTACTTCACCTTTGTGGCATCTCGGCCACAGCTGGCGTGCGCTGCTTTCATCATCGCTGAGCCCAGTGAGGTCATCAGTCTGGAGCTGTCTGACGTCACTATTGACTGCAGTGCTGGAGACTTCATCAAGGTTGGCTAATAATAACACACACACCTGCTAAGACAGGAATTACAGAAGTTCTTTGTTGGAACCCCAAATTATATTTCATCATCATCATCATCTTCTGTTTGATTAAAATGATGTCAAACCGGGTTCAGGCAGCATTAATGGGTCATGTAAGGATGCTGTAACGTTAAAGTATTGACTGGGTTTGCCTCCTTGGATTAAGGTTTTCAGCTGTATATAACCTCTAAATAAGAGACGCATACTCAACACCAAACCTATTATTATTATTCCAACTCTGTTTAAACATGATTAACTGAATATTTATAGAACAATTCTCACTGGATTATGGTTGCAATTAAATATGATTCACAACACAGCACTGTACACGGTGCAGTGTTTATTATTGGATGACTGACAGTCCTGGAAAAAGACACTTTGAACTATTTTAGCCATCTTTGTAAGATACTGTAGAGTGTATTATTTAAACCAAGCTTAAGAGGAAGCATCACGATTTATACATGCTGCTAAACTGAATCTTCTGATGTAAAAGGTTGTTTGTTTGTTTTTTTAGATTTCAGGTGGGAAATCATATTCACACACTGTAAAATGTTTACTATGTGTAGAAACAGAAAAGGTAATACGACTAATAGCACGGAGCACTGGAATAAATCTGCATGGATCATTTTTGGGTTAAATGATTAATGGATTGATTAATGCGTACCACGTTTGTCCTCCTCCCACAGATGTTCGACGGCTGGGTTCTGAAGGGAGAGAAGTTTCCCAGCAGTCAGGATCACCTGCTCCCTCTGCACCAGCGCTACATAGACTACTGTTCCTCCACAGCAACAGGAGCCAAAAGCCACTCCTCTCAAAATGTGGCCATGATCTTCTTCCGCATTCACAACCCTGAAAGTGGCTTCACACTCGCTGTCAAAAAGCTACACAACCCTTTCCGTGAGTGACCGCTACACATTTTTAAAGTCAGTCCAAAGCAAAATAAACTGAATCTGTCATTTTAAATCCATAAAAGAGAAAGTGAATTTTTAAAACGAGAAATCAAGGAACAAGCACTTGCATCTAAATCAGATTTTATGTTGTTTGTGTTTTTTAAAATGAGAGCCAGACTCGTGGTACTTTGCTTGCGTACATGCGCGTGTGTGTGTGCTCCTCCTGGCTTCCTGGATGTCTGCGCTCGGTCAAGCATTAATCAAGGCCGAGAGCGACGGGGAGAGATTGGATGAGAGGCATGCACCTGTTTTCCAGCTGCTTGACGAAACACGGCGTTAACACTGTGTCAAGCAACATAACGATCACAATCTTTCTGTGAGACAAAAGCAGACAAAGAAAGAGACAAAAAGCAACTATGGGCACACATCACAGGTCAATGTGTGACGCTTCATTCACACATTGACCACTAACTGAAGCTGTCCACAATACTGCATGTTTGTTCCATTTGATTGCACGTATCTACTTTTTCACTGGGTATCCTACATGGTGAAACTGGACAATATAGAACATGTATATAATACATTGATAATAAATCCACAGTAATTAGTAATGATTTTCATCAAAACTAAAAATGTAATTTCTTTTATATTATTTGTAAATGAGACCAACAGTTACCAACATAAAAATGGAAAAATGATACACATGCATACAAATTAAGCCATTAATATTATGTTCAAATTGCAGAAGACGCATTATTCACAGCATTCTCTCTTCAGCTTTGATTGGTACGGCTCCTTTTCTGGTGAAATGTTTCTAAATGAACAACACGCCCGCAGGAGTAAAGCGTTCCGGTTCCTGTCGGTGCCCGTCTAGTCTACCATACTGTTATCTATTCAGATTTCATTATTTTCTTATCTTTTTAATCAGAAGTGGAATTGGATTTCTATGCTCAGTCCTAATTGTGTCCTTTTCTCGCAGTCAGCCTTGATAATGTCCAATTTGTGACATGAGGTGTCAATAATGAGTTTCTCTGGTGAGTGGGAACTGTTAATTTGAAACCTCTGTGTGTGTGTGTCTGTGTGTGTGTGTGTGTGTCTGTGTGTATCAAGCCTGTAACATCATGTCTCAGAGTCCAGAGGGCAGCTTCACCATGGTGATACCACATCAGCGCAGGAACTGCAGCTTCTCCATCATCTACCCTGTGGAGATCCGACTGACAGAACTCAGCTTGGGGCACGCCAAAAGCAATGAGCTCAGCCCGCAGGTGAGACACACACACACAGACAAAACATCCGCCTTATTGTCTGAAAGACACATCTTACGATAAAGTACTTCTACTTTATGAAAGTTTTTCTTTAAATGAGACCTGACCTCTAGTTCGACCACACATAAATAATCTGAGGGAACCCCTGAATCACTGTGGTCTGGTGTTGTGTCCAGTATGGGCCGTTACCCCTGGTGAGAGAAACAACTGACCAATAACAGCTTAGAAGGTGCAGTTTGAAGTGGAAAAATGGTGCCAAGCATGGATGGGATTGATTATAAGCAATGTTAAGTGGCTTTATACTACACTTATGAGATAAGAGCATGATTTCTATTTATCATGTCTCTCATACTGAAAACATACAGCCCACAACTCATTTCCATTTCTCTGCTGCTTTTGATTTTGTTTCTACAAAACATTTGAGCAGAATGTGTTACTATTACACTTGAAATACTTGGCACAAACTGATGTTAACTCACTGGATGTAAATACCGTGTGGGTGTGAAAATATGAACATCATTAAAACAGAATTGTGAAGCTTCAGAGCTAGACGTGTGGTACATAAACCAACCATGAATACACAACAATCCGGTGGGGACCGGCTCTCAGTGCAGTGTTCTTGCAGGGAAGTGGTGATAACTTGATGACAGGCAGGTGTGCTGATTCCAGATGACGAGCAGGTGTGCAGAGAGTGAGACAGAGGGCAACGGGGGGATGGGGGATGGGGGGGAAACAAGCAGACAGACGCAACACACCAAGCACACGTCGCTCATCACACCGAGGAGGCTGAATAATAATAATAAAAACACACCCCAACACAACACAGGTGTCACACAGGACATGTTGAGACATAAGGTAACATTTAGTTATAACTATTTAAAATATGCATTGAATGTCTATTGTGTATTTTTTTTTTATTTAAATCTTCGTAGTTGCTATATAACTACACAACACACTACTTTAAAACATTGGTCTTATTACTTAATCTTTACCAGTTAGTTTTAATTTTCTTCATTTTGACCTAACTCATATTATATTTGCAATGCATGGATATTGTGGCAAAAGTCAACTGAAAAAACATTGTCATTGAACATAATCCAGAGTTACACATGTAAAATAAGCTTAATAACTGACCACAACACATTCTCCCAAAAAAACACGAGTAAAAAAAAAAACGTATTTTTAATGGTTCAAAACCAGTTACAAAGACTTTCAGTAGTAAACACGTCATTTGTTGAGTCCAAGTTGGAGGACAGACATAAATCATGTTGATAAAAGACCAAACATAACTAAATGACTCCCGATGCTGTTGGCAGCTGGTCTGACACTGGCTGCCAGACTGCTGACATTATGATAAACTGTAGGAACTGCATTCACTGGCCAAATGCAAAAATCTGATAATTCTCCACAAATGCTGAGAAAAGTTATAAGATATTCAAAGTCAAGAGTCACAATTTCAGGCATGATTTGTATGCGCAGAAATGACAGGAAAATATAGTTGCATGTAATCATATTTCATTTTAAAAGTACGTGATGAAACGGGGACTGTAGAAAGATCAACTACATCATTATTGCTAAAAGCAATAATGCTGTTAAATAAATTTGTTTTTTAATATATTTTTGACCAATGTCTATGAACATGCTAATAGATAGACTTACATTCACTATTTCTAACCAACATGCATTGTGTTTATTCTTGAGGCTGAAAAAAAAACATACTTCAACAAGTAGATTTAAACAAAAATCATGTTCATATTGTGTTGTGTTGCATTGCTATGTATTTTGGTGCTTTACTGTTGCTCTGTGGAATATCATCTTTTCATTTGCTTTTAGCATTTACAGCCCTGTGTAGACAGCAGTGCTATTAAAGCTCTATCAAGGTTCCACGTGAGCTGATACTTTAAGGTGAAAACACTGCAGACCACTGATTGGTCAGAGGGAATTTCATGCAGTGTTGCTATGAGGACCAGCTGCATGCTGCTAACTGTTTCTGCAGTGTAAAACAAAATCCAAAAAAGCACCTGATGTCAAAAGCAATTGAGTCAAGCTCCACCATGCTAATGGAAAAGCAGTTTAAATTACATGTCCAATCACAATGCTTCGTCGTCGTATTTTACAGAGGCAGGTGTGGTCTGGCTGCTCGGGTTCAGGTGACCACGTGGAGCTGTTGGGAGGGAACGGCGTGGACACGTCGAAGATGTTCCCTGTAGCTGATCTCTGTTTCTCCCTCACTGGGCTCGGTGAGTCTCAGTTTAGATCCAGTGTGAATCTGTGACTTTCAGTGTAACGGCAGGTTTAGATGAGGAAACTGACACAACCCTCTGTATCAGTCAGAGGCCAGTTAGCTTAGCTTAGCACAAAGACTGGAAACTGTTCAAAAGTAACCAAATAAGCTAACTAATTAACACATTTTATATATAATTTGTTGAATCCATACAAAATGACTATTGGCCATATGACTGTATTTTGGCTGGTAACAGTTGCCCAACAACCGTTGGATACTTCAGGTAGTTACTCCTCCCAGCCAGCAAATACTGACGCCTATTCCTTTAATGATTATACTGCTGTTGAGCCAGATTTCTTTAGATTCATAGAAACACAGATTTAATGTTCAAAATAAACACCAATACATTTCCGTGTTTTATAAGGTATTTCACCATGAGATTCTCTTACGGATACAGTACAGCACGATGCAAAATAATGCACCTCAAAGACAATGCAAGAAGAGAGAATTTGAATACTAATCAGATTATTAAGATTGGTCGTTTCATACACGCGTCAGGCCCAGAAGCACTGGCTAGAAAACAAGAATGCTCTGACTGAACTCCAATGTAAAGTGTCTGTTTTTTCTCTTTGGCTGTTATTTCTCCACGTGGAATTGCAGCCCAGATGAAGATTGGTTGCGATAACTCAGTGTTGAAGCTGGTCTCCAGTGGGAACTACGTCAACCGCGTTTCCTTCCAGTACAGACTACTGGAACGCAACGAGCTCCCCAAGATCCGAGAGAACAGTCTGGATAACTTCTGCACTGTGGAATGAGACCCCACACGCACACACACACACACACACACACAATCATCCATGAAAATGCCCCATTTGACTAATACCGTCAATAAATATTTTGTATTATTTCTGCCAAATATTTTATTTAGTGTCCTACTTACATTAGCTTTGATCATAGCGTATTTATTGAAGAATTATTTTTATTTATCTGAAATCCATGGATGACGTTGGCTTTATTGTTTGTCGTTTGTTATGAAATTCTGTGAGATGTGTCTTGGCCAAAAGCATTCGTTTCCTGTGCTGTTCTCAGTTATATCAGTTTCAGTATTATTTGGGAAGTTTGTACATCTCAACTGTCACTTCTGTTTATAATGCCTTGACAATTTAAAAAATAAATATGACTTGCATGATAAAAGCATATTTTTTTAATATTCTGCTTTTGTGCGTCACTCTGTTTTTATTTTATGAGTCTTTTTCCATTCTTCATCACAGAGCTGCATGTTCTCTCTGTATTTGTTTTAATAGTAGGCTTCTGCAAGATCCATCCACTTATCTAGTGTTGTACTTTTCAATGTTAATCAGGCAGCTGATTTATATTTTAGCAAAACTATATCACATTCACATACTTGTGGGAGGGAAACAGACTTTTAAGATGGTAAAGAGATTCAACACTAATTTCTTACTACACTTCATCAGAGGTGTGTGTGTGGTTGTATTACTGTACATGGTCTGGTTAAAACCAATGATGTCAAATGAAGATTTTGCATCTATAGCAGATGCTAAAATAATTTGCTTCCACAGAAGAAAAATGTGAACTAAACAAAAGTTAGCCCTAAATATAACGGACAGTTCCCACTTTTTATACAGAAATGTGAATATTAACGCATGGACAGAAATGCACACATGCACATTAAACCAAACCTCTAGAAGCCAACAGTCTAATTTTAGATAAATAAATATGTGTGCATGTGTATGTGTATCCCACTGTATTAAAATATGTCTTTGGCAATTAGTATTGCACAGTGACGCATGTAGTATGTCTCTTATTTCTTGTAATCCAATCTGTTCCAGAGACAAACTCTGAAATAGCTTTCATAGTGGTTGATCATTGCTCAAAAATCATAATTAAAAAGGCTTATACTTAAAAAAAAAAAAAAACAACACAACAATGTTCTAAAACTGAGAGAATCCAAGTTTGTTTGTGACCCTTCACTGTTTAGCGTTAATCTCTTACGTACTGTACAGCTGCGGCTCCTCAATCTGAATGAATGTGCAGCTCTTAATGGGATTATCCCACAAGCCTCAGTGATCTTTATTCCCCTCGACATCCTTCTAACTGGCTCGCTTTTGATCTTCTCCTTATGTGGAATTAATCTCAAACCTGCTCAACCGTGATGATTCAATTAACCAGCGGATATCTTTTTTTTCGCTCGATGTGTTGCAATTTTCAGTCTTCATTAGAGAATGAAACGCACTTTGGATGCCATTGAAGGGGATAAAGTCTGATTATTTGTTTCTAGCGCTGGACACGGCCGTCCTGAATACTCTGCAATGTATTTATAGTGGCCTGAGATGGTGGACTGTAAATGGGTTTGTCACTTGTCAGGGCCAAAAGGGGTCACATGGGGTCCTTGATCCTAGATGAGATGTGACCTTGCATAAAATTAGACATGTGTGTGTTATTAATAACACTGAAGCAACAGAAAGAGGAAATGTTTATTTATGATATTATACACACTAATAAACAGAGAGAAAAATGTTTGAATGCTTCTCTGTTTCTTTCTCCCTGTTCTTCATTAGTATAGTTTATACTTTTTTTTAATCAATAATAATATCTTATAATATGTTTTACACACGATGACTTACAGACAATACATTATTTTACATGTTTCATAGGGGAATCCTTTAGCTTCTGTTATGATGGAGGAGGTTTTTTGCTTGTCACGCTGGTCCATTTGTTGAGTAAATTGAATAGCAATGACAAAACTGTAAAAGAGCTTATTTGGACATCTCTGTAAGTGGCAAAGAAAGACTTCTCTGGTCAAAGAGGGAAAGCCAATTATGTTCCTGTGTTTCCAGGAAGGGTTTGGACTCCATGAGGTCTAAGAGTGAGACTGCTTCCAAGCACATAACTAACTCACTCCTGCTAGTCAAGGCCAATATCTTTCCTAATCATCAGTCAATGAACTAATACAATCTACTGCACAGAAGTTTTGGTTTCTTTACTAATTTCTCAAGATTTGCATTATAATCACTAAACTTGTTACTTGAATAACATCCATAAATTCTGATTGCCGTCTGTGCATAATTTGCTCCGATTCAGCTGGAAGAAGTAAAATGACCAAAATTTAACATTATTGCACTATAAGTAAACATTTTGCATTTGAGCAAAGTGTAGTTGTAACCTGCATTATTACACACAGCATACAGCAGATATTTGTTGTGAGTTGTTTACATCAACTCTCCTTTTAGCTCTGACTCCTGAGGGAAATATCTGGCTCTTTAGCTGCTAAATGCTCCTAAATGGCCGCAACACTAATCTCCAGGTGTTGGCTTTTTTTTTTTTTTTACAATCTGGATCATATCTTGTTAGTTTTGGCTGACATTTCACATCAATGGTGTTCTCTGGGTTCATAATGTGAACAATATAATCTGTGACAGTTGCTAATTAAACACAATATTAGGGACATTGTTAAGGTTAGTATGCAAACTGTAATCTGTTACTTGTCATTTTTAAGACATGTTTATTTACTTGAGCTCAGTGTTTGGTGGCATTGTTTCATCTTAGGAAACAGTTTGTAAAATTATTGGTAAAAAAAAATTAAAAATATTTTTTCAATTCTTCCCTTATAAATGAAGTACAAAAGAGCTCCACCAATTTCTTTTAAAATGACATTAGGTGGCACTCATGAAGAAATGAAGAAAGAAACAAAAAAAAGCTATTCCATATGTAGTGTACATCATCTGGGATTTGTACATACAGCAGATCAAATTTCAGTTTATATACAGTAAAAATCCAGCAAAACAAAAACAACATGTTTTTTTTTTGATGTTGATTCAATTTAAAATGTAAAATGAGCCAAAACAATTGAGCAGCTTGTTTTTTTTTTACCTGACAGCTTGGCTCAAAGTTAGAAGTTTAAGAGCCTGGCAGCAAATATTCACATAATGACACATATGTAAATATATGTTTTACATGCTCAATGGAAAGAGCATAAATCAATCACAACAAGACACTAAGCATTTCCATCCATAAATGAACATTCATTGCTTAACACTTTTGCTACTGGTTTACATGTAACCTCGGCTCTGTGCCTCTCTAGTTGCTCAGCTGCCTTGTCAGAGAGCATTAAAACATCTATTTCACAGGTCACCTGACCCCAGAGCAAGAATATCAAAACAAATTATATACAGTACATTGTCCACACGCTGGTTATAATATACCAGAGTATGTTAGGTCTTTAAAGATTTATCTGTACCGTCCTGCAGCAGTCCGTGCAACGTGGCAATCATTTTGAAATGCGCAGCTGTTGTTTAAATGTGCTAAACCATTGCAAACATAGACATTTACTTATATTTAGTAATTTGCTCTGTTCATTGATGGTATGACTCATTTGAGATAGATTTGGAGTGTGGAGAGGCTCTTTTTTTGTATTGGCATGACTCATACTCTAGAAAATGTTTTTTTTTTAATGTGTTTTGGTGTGATTATGTTTGAAGATCCAAAGTAAATGGCCGTATATGAAGATTAATAATAATTTGAAATATGTAGAAACTCGTAGATTGATTCAAGACCTGTTATCATATGACATATCACAATATTAACCACAAACACCAGAGAACGGGTTTAGTTACTGCTGTGAACTATGAATACAGTTTACACAAACACTTATGTCCATGAGACTGGAGTGATTGCTTAATGGTTAAACCACAGCTGTTTTGGCTCTTTCGTTTAGCAGATTGTGTTACCTGAAGAGTGACTGAACAAAGGAGAGTAAGTTTAGTTAAAGTGCAGTCGCTGATTGTGTAACAGTCCACTTATCTTGTTGGGGTTTAAAGTCTGACCACAGGAGAACTGAGATGGCACCGTGCATGATGATTATGGTGCATTGCATGTGAATTGATGATTTCACATGCAACGCACAATACGCATATCAACAAAGTTTGAACCATCTTACCATTACATTGACTGTAACACTATCACTACACATCAATAATGAAGTGTCTCAAAAGAAGGTTCATCAGATTGATGAACATATTCTTTAATAATATATTTTATGTTGCAAATTCCTTGAAAGAACCAGTTAAAATAAGACAGTTGTTAATAGTAATTTATATTTATTTTTTAATATTTTTAAGGTACATGTTTTCATATGTCATATGCATAATAATGGAAGACTTGACAGTCACACAAAGAGTTATGTACTTGATCATATAATCTCAGCATTCTTTGTGCACCACGTATTGATTTCTCCTATACTGCCCTCTATTGTCTGATTTCGACCACACACAGGATGGTTACACGGTATCCTCTCCAAATGAAGTATCTTTCCAAACAAGCTGCTTTAAAATATACATTTCACAAATAAACTAACTGCATTTTACAGGTTTTTGGTTTTTTTTTACATTTAGATATGTTTAAAAAGAAGAAAAACAAATAGATACATTTATACTATACACAAAAACATTAGAATAATTACATATACAATGCAAAAAAAAACAAACACTTCTCTAAAGTCCACCAGGATTTTAGATTTTAAAGGTTTCCATCAGGATCTTTAAATAAATTCACCACTGCTTCAAAGGGTTTTTTTCATTAGCAACTCCCAAAGCCACCAGTGTAGATTTAGATTTTTTACAGGATGGATATAAAAATGAGGATTTTAGGCTTCAAAGGAAGAGCGTAATTATGGCTATGGGTGCTAAAAGGAGAGGGACAAAGACTCCAGCGTGTTTTGCTCCATTACACAAGTCTCCAGAACAGCAGCTGACACCCACAGAACGAACTACATTACAAATATCAGTTCTCATGCACTCCTTGGTGATCAAATTTTCAGCCACTGCAACAGACAAAGACAGAGGTTAAAATATGTGACTAAAGTAGGCTCTGGTTATAATTCAGTCTCTTATGTCAAAAAAGACTTGCTGTAGCTGCATTAAATTACAGCAACGCAACAAGAAAAACATGAAAAAATGAGAATCACATTAATAAACATTAATACAACTTACCAATGGTGGTGGCACAGCGATCATAATGGTGAGGACAGTCCCAAACCTGACTGCAGGTGCCGGGGTTTACACTCCAGCAGGTGTAACACTTTAATCCATACACTGCATGCAAAGGAGAGTGCAAAATATTAAAAAATAAAAGAAATAAAAATAAAAAGCCACAAAGGATTCTGTGCTGAATGCTCTTTTTTAGTGCTCTTACCTGCTGACAGTATCATACAAATCAAAGCCAAAGTTACACAAAGCCTCATTTTGATTCTTTGATCATGGGGAACAGTGCAGAAAACTGTCAACTCGTCCGGCCGCTGATGTCAAATGGACTTTATCCACTTCCTTGTGTGTTTTATAGTACCAATAAGTTTATATGAAGTTGTTCACATTCAGGGAGTGTCTACCAGCCATCATTTCAAGTTGATTTCTTTAGTCTATTTTTGGTATTCATCAACCAATTTGCAAAGGAATGCCAGTATGCATTGTTCTTTGTTTGTGCAAGACATTTGTGCAGAACAGCCGTCTGTGGTGAAGTGGAGACTGAAGCTGCCACACCTAGATGTCAATGTAACAACAGATTTACATTTATGCTGAGGAGACTTTCAGTGAATCCCATTAAAACACTACTGTTCAGTGTCCCCTTATGTCCCTAAACGCATTCAGGTCGGAAAAACTGAATGAGGTTAGAGATTCGTTAATTCATTAACACACACACACAAACTCATACACACGGTTTGTGAGCTCATTAGCGTAGATCTCTAATAGCATTAATACATCTACGTCATTAATCTGCTGCCAGATAAGGAACAGTGAATCAGAGAGACTCTGAGCAGCAGCATTTAAAGGGGACATTCGCCCTAATAATTAAAACAATAATTTCTCATGGCAGGACGCCCTTTATTTATAATGCTTGCTTAAATATATAAATAAGATGAAACTGTCTGTATTATAATGTTAGCCAGGACCCTCTGTTTGGCTAGACTGGTGTCTGCTGGTATTAAGCTTAACCTTTTTACCCCTGGATTAAAGGCCCTGTGTAGGATGCAGGTGAGGTCTGACGCCAGGTTAACTGCCAGCTGCTGAGGAGTAATCTATCCATCATTACTCCCTTTTCCTCATGGGTAGAAGAAAATCTGATCAACATAACAATATCAATATACTTGCTGCAGCTTTAAGAGTCAGGGTTCAGCACTTAATTATAGAGTTGCAAAGGTTGTGACATTATTGTCCAATATAGCTCCAGCTTATTAAGTCTGGCAGCGAGCCATGATCTGATAACAACATCTCTGAGGAAGAGAAGGAAACGAGCAGAGCAGTGGAAAGTCAAGCGAGAGTGTGCGTAATATGACCTAGATGTATTTATTATCTTGTTATTTACTTTTTTACTGGTACTATGGTTTTATAACAGCCATAACTCGCTGTGCTAATCTAATGTTTTTGTATGCAATAAACATGACTTGGTTGGAATTGATCGACAGGTTTAGTTTTTTGTTTTTTTTTTAGGTTTCTGTATCACAGCACAGATGTGGCAACACCAACACCTGAAATGTTAATCAACATGCCTAAAAGCAAAAATCATTATGTTTTAATAATTAACAAAACCCTGTTGAGTTGTCAGACAAGCACCCATAAATGAGGCAGAGGGATTCATCAAGAGAGTTTATTGTGTTTTCAATTGATGTACATGTAATTCATTTATTTTTCCATGTAAGTCATGTATGATGCTATACATACCATAAATATTTTATAAGACCAACAGTTTAACAACCAGCGGTTGGAGCGCCTGTTCTACTCCAGGATTCGCAGCAGAGGTGACGTTCACTTCCTGAACTGAGGGATGGGAGACGGGATCTTGATGTCCTGCCCCTTCTCCAGCCTCTTCTCACATTCAATTAGATAGTTTATGCCATCAATCACTAGCTGCACCAGCTCGACCTGTGGATGCATAATTATCAGCATAATCAGTCACATTACCAAAATATACAGTTTCATAAGTTCAGGTTACATTTGAATTAATATCTATGTAAACTAGCAACCATTGCACCAGATCCTGTAACTCAGTGGCCAGCCAGTCATGAAAGAAGAGGAAACTTATTTGATAAAAACTGTTTTGTTTGTTTTTTACTTTTACTGAGGTAGAGTTTCACAAAGGTACTTCCATTCTATTTGACAGAAATATCAGTAAATCATCATACATATATTCCAGTACTCTTTCCACCACAGTGCAGATAGTTGAGACCTATTGACCTTCATCCGTTTATGAGCTGTTATAAATTCTCTGCTAATCTATGCTGTTTTGATTCCTTACTATTCCTGATGGCCATGTCAGGAGACATTGCTAAATTCAACTTCAACAGGAGACTTTTTTCTCCCAGAGTTTAGACTTCCAGGCAGGATTTTCTCTCAGGGGCATAAACAAATCCTGCTCCCTCGAGTAGAAGACTAAAACTAACTATAATCAATATCAATCTTTGAGCTTTTATAGCACTTAATTGGTGGATCTTGTTGTGGTTGGTTCACAACCTGTGAGGAAGTGGTGCATGAGAGGCTCAACTCAGGCATCAGAACTCTGTTAACCTCAACTGGCACATCCCCCGCCTGGATTACAGATTAAAGACCAGGCCACACCTGTTGATATGTCTGCTCTCCTCTGTTTGGCTCTGTCTCTCTCAGCCTGCTGCTTATTTCTACTTTTACCGTCTTTAGCCTTCCTCTCTTCATTCCCTGTGTGTGTGTTTACCTCTGACTTGCCCAGACGGTCGAGGTTAGAGATGTCAACGGTGTCTCCGCTAGCAGCCGTGTCGACGCCTCCTGTGCCTCTCTTCTGTAGCCTCAAATTTTCCAGGATCTTTTTGAAGCGAGGGTCCTAAATCATAGACATCACACATGTATCAAATTATTTTCAGACATGAGAACCAGAGTGCATGAGTACATGAGTGCAGTCGTTTAAGTAGACCTGTCAGAGTTTTTGTTGCATTACCCTGTTGAGGAGGGGCAGGCGAATATGCACGCCAGCCCTGAGTCCAGTACCAAGGTTAGAGGGGCAGGTGAGTATGTAGCCCAGACGGTCGTTCCACATAAACTCCCAGCCTCTCTCATGAATCAGATTCTCTACCTAGAAATCACAAAAGCATATTATAGTCTTAGTACAAGCAGTAAAGAGATAAAAATGGCAATTACACACACACTGTCTGGCAGTTTTGTCATGTTTTCATCATCCTTAATCCTTTTCTCAATATGACAATGTGTCTATAAAGTCTATAAATAAATGATTATATAAAGACACACATACCTGTTTAAGACCTCTGCAGAACCTATCAAACACTCTCTTCATGTTTCCTCCTTTTTCCATGGATATGATCCTTGTGTGGTCCTCCTCATTGATCCAAATCAAGAAGTTCTTCTCGTTGTTGTGCCTTGAGACGATCAAGGAGGCAGAATTTAACTCCAATCAAAAAGCTAGGTTTTGATATGTCCATGTAAGTACCTCTCCTCATTTAACATTAAAAGGAAAACATATTGATTTTTCTCACGCAAACAAAATCACAAAAGAAAGCAAGCAATATTGAAAGAAAGTTGCAGTTATTGAACAAAAAACAAGGAGAAGAGTGGCATGAGGAAAGACACTGAGTTTTGCAGTTGGATAGGCAAGAAGGATGTCAAAAGCATTAAAAAAAACAGGAGACCAAGTAACCTACATTAGTTCGATTTTGGAGGAACTGCAAGTGCTTTCATCAAGGTTTCAGGATACTACCAGAGGTGTATTAAGCACTGAATGTATGGGAAAATGGAGATGGATATATGGGAATATGAGAAAACACACAAACACATTCTAGTAGCAGGAGTCTAATTTTCCTTTTTGTCACTGGTTTTTAAGCCTTGCAGCAGTGGGGGCACAGTGTTGAGTTCTGCTCAGTTCTGCTCAGTTCTTACATTATTTACATAATAAAATGTGTAATCTAATTCTACTGTATAATCCACTTCTCTCTAGTCATATTGGTCTGACTGTATGGTGATGGTGCTTAATGTTGTCTGACGTCAGACCGTATTCCCAAATCCCTTCTAAATCCTGCACTGGGATCAGCCATAAGTATAGAGATTGTTCACATGTTCAAATAAACAAGTTTCTCACTGGAAACTATGCAATGACTACAGATCGAGTTGCTATAATAGCAGCTTGTGCTCAATCTTGGATTGAGTCTCTTCTAGTCTTACCAGATCCCACGAGCATCAGGCCAATCTCTGGCCATCCCAGCTGACGTAAGCAGAGGTGACACAGGTTTATCAAACAGGAAGTGCTCCTGATTGGCCAGTAAAGGGAAAGACGAACCATGGGGCATTAGATGTCAACAGTAAGCAGAAAAAAGCACAGAAACCAGCTGTGTAGGTATGGGTCACTAACATCAATAAGCCGTTGCTGCTCCCTGTCAGACATTTCTCCCAGGCTGTAGTAGCGACCAGTCAGGTCTCCCTTCAAGCCAGACAGAGCTGTCACACACACGCGCTCCACTTCACGGCGTTCAGAGCGCGTACACGCAGGTGGAAGACTCAACCCACGGATGCTACGGCCAGTACGGACACGAGTTGACAAGACGTAGCGTTCATCGAATACCCCAGAGGTGATCTGAGGTGGAGAAAGTTCAGGTCACTGTAGGAGTGGATACAAGAAGTGATGGCCAGACAAGACCATGAATGTGGTGCAGAAAACAAAGAAATGAGGTCTAACCTTGGAAGAATCCAGGTCAGTGGGGTGCTTCATTACACGGGGGTCATAGCCATTGTGTCTATCCTTGATAACAGGGTCAAAAATCTCAGCAAACACCTGATGGAAAAAAGTAATCACTGTCAGTTCCTCCCTTTTTAGGACTAAAGACGCAACGACTCACTACAAACAATAAGACCAACCTCATAGGTCTCCTCGTCTCCAGCTACCATGCCCACAGTCTTGATGAAGGGGTGTCCAGGATTGTCCACCCCAGTCTGGATACACTGGTCCAGGGTCCAGTTGTTGGGGGTTGTCTTGTCCCTCAGGCGTGCGTAAATGGTCGGGGTCAGGGCTGATGCCATGCAATTATTGTGCTTCCTCAGGTCAGGGAAATCAGCGCTTGTAGAAATGAATCCAGAGGTAACATGTTTACTTTCACTTTGACTTTGAACTGTTTCATGGTTCAGTTTGTACATATTTTAACACAAATCACACACACACACACACACACACCTGGGTGGATAGAGCTTCTTCCTGTCAGCAGCAGCAGCGGTACTGTCACTGAGGAGGTATCCTGACGCCAGTGTGCCGGCTCCCATGCTGGCCAGAATCACCGCCGTGTTACGGCCAGATATCATGCGAGTGAATGAGCCTGCCATGGTTACGTGGTCTTAGATATTCCCTGGCGATAGATATGAGGGCAAAGGTGACTTTCCAGAAACATCAAGTGTGTTTTCTATTCACACAATAAATGTCAGGTTATATCAGGTATACGTTTGTGCTCTACTTTGTAGCATGCTGAGCTATTGGCTTCACCAAGTCTGAACTTTACTGCCGCTTCCTGCCTGAATGTCACAGATGGTATTTGGTGGAAGCTGATAATTGGGAATCAGACTGTTAGAAAAGAGTGTCGAAAGGAGGGTAAGTAGTAAGTATGAGAGCGGGCTATTTTTTGTGCAACTTTATAGCATGATTGTGTCTCAGACAACTGAGTAGCTTGGTAACATTATACTGAGATTATAATAATTCAAGTTACAGGGCACAGTCTTCTTTAGTGCTAAATATTTTTTTTTTTGGAACTGCTTGTGACTTTTTTGATATTTCTGCTAAATGTATTTTACTTGTATTTGTTGCTCTGTGACCTCAGTGCAAAGGAGGAGACACAATAAAGACGGATTTTAATTGAAATAATAAACTAAAATATTTTGCCCTTTGTAAGTGTAATCAACAGTCACATTTACATTAAAATGTACAAACACGCTTTTCTTTAAAGGTACACAATCCGACAAAACTACTAATTGCATTAAACTATCAAATGCTTAAGTAACACATATGCCTGCAGTCTGAGTGATGAGATTATTCTAGAAACAGACAGGCCTTCTGATTGGTCATTGCAGGAGAGCTGCCAACTCAGGTGATCAGATGATTTGTGATTGGATACTGAGCGTGATGCTGCCAAATTAATATAATATGTCATCAGTCCCCCACAATGTAACATGCTCTGTCACATAATCAATCAATCAAGGGGACATCAGCCAACGGGGGATTATATTAGTTGATATTTTATTAAGAATCTCTTTTCTCTTTTATTTTGGTATTAAAGGAATTATATGAAATTAAATGGCGCATACTCTAATGTGTCAACATGAATAAAAATTACAGCATTTTTTTATGAGATGATTTTGTATCTTTGTGCATTTCCCATCTGTCTCAAGCTTAGAGTTGGCGTCAGCCCTGGACAACACATGATCCTGTCTGACATCCTGGGCCAATCAGCTGAGTTTACACAAGACAAGAGAGGAAGAAAACAGAGACTGTGAGTGGGCGGGTGGTAACGAGAAGCCCAATAAATACTGGAAAGAATGACGAGGAGAGAGAAGTGAAGGAAATTAAGGAGCTACTCTAATGCAATATAAAGTAAGCCTGGCAAAGAAGAAAGCTAGAGAAGCCACATTAAGATCATGTGGAGGGGGTTAAAGGGTACGAGGACACTTAAAAGGACACTTAAAAGAAAGAGAGTGGAAAAAATATAATATATATAGATATATATGTTTGACCTTTCCTGAAATGGAAAAGACATATTAAGTGTTTTTGGTTGTTTGTTAGTAGATATTGTGTGGGAAGTGTTTAATAATTCATGTAAAATACTGCATGCAAAGCTAAGTTTTAGGTACTGTAGGAGATGTGTATGAGTTTTGATAAAGGAAATATTAACAGGGACAGTTGCTACCAGGAGGCTGGTCCCTGTTAATATCGAGCAGATTAAGAGGCCCTAATGCAAAAGGCTGCTGTGTAGGCTGTTCAGTATGATATAAATGTAAATAAAGCTTGATTTAAAGTATATTTAATTCTAATCTACTCTTGTATTTGTTTCAGAATATTCCCATTTGTTCAGATGAAAGCAGATGCCCCGACACAAAAAAACACACAAGTGTATCATGATTGAAATAAGTCTATGGTACTTCTTTCATTAAGGGAAACATGTATGTATATATATATATAAGAGGCAGGAAACACAGACAGAAGAGACCTGCAAGAAGTGAGCTGTGAGTACCTGAGTGTAGTCGGAAGAGTGGAGGGGCCGGTTAGTTTCCTGCAGCTCAGTCCCGAGAGGCTCAATCTGCAGCGTGAGAGCAGACTGAAGAACAGAGATGGTTCAGAGACAGAGAGGTAGAGAGGGAGAGAGAGCGATGGGTTAGCTCAGGATTAGCCTCTCACTGGGCAACAGACAGAAAATCCTCTTTCTACTGTCAGTCAGCATGTCTGCCTGCCTCTTCACACACACACACACACACACACACACACACACACTGACTGTAGGTTTTTATCTTTTCCTTCCATATGACACTCTGCACATTAAAAACCTTAAATCCTTTGCTCATTTACACATCAATAACACAACTGATGTAATGCAGTAAGCTGCCGCTGCTGTACCACCTACAGTAATTCCTGACACCCATAATAAATCATTATGGAAACATTACCTCCCACGTCTGTCTAGGGCATCTTTAACTGAGTGAACTGTGGGACACGTTTAACGCCACAGCTCAAAGCTCTCATTAATCACTACATTTATTTTGATAGAAACAATGCAATCGGAAAAGTATAAAAGGTATAAAAACACTACAATCAAGTAAGACCTAATCAATAAAAATCATCATTCATGAAGTATTGGAAGTAGTTGAACGTAACCTTATTTAAAGTGTGATTTTAGACATGTTGTTTGTAGCACGTACAGTAGGTCATGGTCACCTTAACTATTTACAGGAATATCAGCCCTTCCACTTCCTCAAAATCTTCCATTATGTCACGTGTGTTTTGTATTTTGCAGTTCCAGTAAAGTCCAGTTTCAGTATTGATATGGAGGGTGTGGACAAAAGAAAAAAAAAGAAAAAATTCAAGGACTCATGATGCAGACGGGGAGAGTCAGTCACTGTTACCTAAGCGTTGTTTTACTTTGTGTTACCTTTTTATGTTACATATGTTCTTGTTTTTTCTCAGCATTTATTGTCTGATTTAACAGATTATTATTTGATTGAATCATTTAATCTCCAAATGCAACTTCTCAATTTTAAAACATTTTACGTGCATGTTTACTGACTAACAATCTTGTGACCTGTAACCATTATTGTAAGTGTAAATTTGTAATGTAAGATCCATGCATTTTTATACTTTTTTTTTGCATATAACTGTTTCAGTTTTAAAATTGATTGAGAAAGAAAGTGGGACAAACTGCAGATTTGATCACAGGTTGTGTAAGCGCTTTTACTGTTGCAGAAAGAGGCAATGTCATCCATGACCACAAGGTGGCAGCACAGCCTCAGCGCAAAGTCACACTAGATGATAACAAAACAGTGCAGAAGGATGTGTGTCATTCAAAGTCTGGACTTCCAGACAGAAGTGTGGATATTCAGTTTTCTGTCCTCTGTCAGTATATGTATTGATTAAGTGAACATTTTTCCATATTCTTGGCCATATGGTTGAGAATAGAACAAGGAGACTTTAACTCCCTTTTTGATATGTGACTGTAGAATATGTGGTATCTAAATAATATGTAGTATCATTATTGTCTTTTCTCAAATAGTCATTTACTGTTGTTGTCCTTTCGAAGCACTCGATCTAAGATGTAGTATCCTGCTGTAAGAGTGGCCAGATAACCTGAAGAATAGCCTTAATATAAGTTAACATGGAAGCTCTTATTTCAGTCGCCTAGGACAGTTTTGCACTATTTTTGTGGACATATGTTGTTAAAGAGTTTATCCTGTAAATATACAGACTATAAAAACTATCGTGCCAAATTCAGATTTTTCTCAGTTAAGGCAACACAGATGTTTAAATTGTCTAAATAACAAAGGATGGAGATTTATTTCCCTGCAAAAATGTACCTGTGTCTACATAATCTCATATTATTCATTATGTTAAAGGCAGTTTCAGTTTTAATATGTTGATTGTGTATCATTTAAGATCTAATTGTGGTGTAAAATAAAAAATAAAAATAACATGTGTACAAGTAGATTAATAACAGGACCGTGTTATATACGGTATTATATTCATATTAAAATTTATTTTTCTGTTGTCAGTGTAGTTTTAGAAAACATGCATTACATATACACCTTGGATGTCAGACTTAAATATTCAATACTTCTTAGTTAAATTAAGACAAGATACATGAGCTGCTATGCATTGGATAAAGGGCTGTTTTCTCTGTAAACAAACATGAACAGTGTTTGACTGCTGTTGTCCACTGTTGTCTGAACCAGATATTTTCTACAATAGGTTTTATTTTGTAACTTAACAAGGTTGTGATTTCACCTGATTAATAGCCAAAGACAAAAAACCAAAAAAAACCGAATTACTCCTCTGTTCCCCGGAGATTCGCAGATGAAAATCACACAGACACATAAGGCATGTTGAATTTATTTCCCCTGCACCTACAAGTGAAAAATGCACAAACAAATAAACACAAACAAACACACACAAAAGTCAAATTACAATACAAACAAACATAGCATCCTATACTGTAGTCTCAAACCAGTATGTAAAACTGGCACTCAATTACACACGTAGTGCAAAGTACAAGTTTCCCAAAAAAAAAAAGAACAAAGCCTGAAAATATAAGTTGAATAAGATGATTATTCTATGCGGAAAGTTTTCTTCACATGACCTCCAACATTGCTACTGCATCACAGGCTGTTTTGCAGATGACATAACCTCAAGACTATGTCTGACTTTGTGAGGTACAATCAGAGACAAAAGTGGCAGAGTTGATGAACAAAATATTGTTTTTATGCCTTACAACAGAGCCGGTCGACAGCTACAGAGACGAGAGTACGATAGAAAAGCAGAGGGAGAAGGTACAGGGAGCGTCCAGTCAGACATGCACAACATGCAGCTGTTGTGTGCATGCAGGACAACTATGTTCATCATATCAGCAATACAGAAAACAATTTCTGATTATTCAAATGCTACATTTTTTTTAACCTTCAAGAGATATATTGTTTTTTGTTTGTTTTTTTTTTTTAGAATAAAGTTTAAACAGATTTCTCGCAATACAAGAGCCTGAAATGCAAAACTAGAATTTAACATAAAGAGCAAGAGAGACAAAAAAAAACAAAAAAAGAAACAAACAAACAAACAAAACATTTAAATATTCACAGCATAACAGTTCCATATAACAATATTATTTTTTTCAGCAACCATATGATATGTGTGGAGTCACTATATACAAAAATAACATAAATACAGTATCTGATGAAATAAATAGCATGGTAAAGAACGATCATACTGTCACTCAAGCAAAGCTACATCTCAGAGTGCAAAAACTGTCCCAGCCTACATCTAAGAGTTACACACTGGGACCAAAAAAAAAAATCATACTGCACACAGACACTGCAAAAGCTTTGGGGCAGCAGAGGTTTAAACAGAGCTTTAACTATGTTGAAACATTAGAGGGAGATATTTGCTGACGATGCCTTTACTGTGGTTACAATAACATGCTACGGTTTAGCCTAAATTACCTATTTTCTGAAAAAAATTAAAGTTAAATGAGTAGAACTACAATCCAATTTTTAAAGCAGATCTTAAAACAGCTTAAGCAGGATTTATATATATATTAGTTTATATATATATATATAAACTCTTTATGCTTGTGGCAAATGTGAGGATTTGACCTACACTATTGGAAGGCACCAATAAGGTTTTTACTTTATCATTCATATGGACATTTCAAAAAAAAAGAGCTGTCCATTCTCATGAGTTAATAGTTTTTAGGTCGAGACCATCTAAAGAAAAATAGAGTATTACTTAACTTCCTGTCAAAATATTAGATTTTAAATTCTTTTTTTAAGCGTTTCATTTTTGTGTCTTTCTGCATTATATTTGAAGGCTTAAAGGCGTTTTGCCGTAAACCAGCCCGCTGAGGATGCATAGTGGCTTAGAGAGTCACTCTGGTAAGAGCGAGGCATGCTAAGCTGAGGGTCAGGGGTCAGGTTGAAGGCCATTTAGACAGTTACATCCCAAGCTGAAATCATGCAAGTTTATGCAGTGACCATCATGACAAAAAGCGTTTTTTTTTTTGGGGCTCTTGCTCTAGAACATGGCACAGAAATGCACAGGCAACAGAACACAGACAACAGCACAGAGACACTAGCTCAGACATCGATCTGTCACACAATCTGTATATGCTACATCTCTGTAATATCCACTGTATTTAATCCATTCACTCCATGCTTTCAGCCTTTCCTGCGCTCTCAGGCTGTCTGAGGAAGTGTGATGTCACGTGCACTACACTTTCTGACTGAGGGCACTCAGCGACATGTCATTTTTCTCAAAAACTCATGCAATGCAACCAAAATCTTTTCCTCTTGTTCTCCCTGAAGTCAATCAGATCAACAACTTTTTCCTCTTTTCATGCTCCACCAGTTGCTTGTTCAACCCTTCTCAAAGTTGACTATCTGTCTTGTCAATCAGTCTCCCTCTTATTTCTGCTTCCGCGTCTTTCTCAAAACTTCCCGATTTCCTCTTGATTGATTGATTGATTGAGATTGTATGGGCATGTTGCCCTCGGGGGGTCCAGGTTTGGCAGGCTCCCACTGGCCACAAACAGCTGTCACTCATGCAGGAAGCCGGGGCTCGATTTTCAGAGAGAGATCATAGAGTGTGTCTTCATCCATGATCAGAGTCTTGTCCATTAGATACTGGGTCACCTTAAGAATATATTAGTTTCACATTAGCAACCTATATTTACAGGTTAATATAAATGTTCATTGTTTAACATGTTTTGCATGACAAATATTTACAGCTCATTGCCATCTAAATCTAATTCTCTGATAAGTCTAATAACTGCAGAGGTAAAATTGATACTCTGTGGGTGTTGATGAAGATGAATATCTTGTAGGAAAACCAGAGAATCGCACATTTAAAAGCTTTCGTGAGGTCATTGTTTTGGTGTTCAGAAACATATTTCAACTTTACCCGAAAGACAACCATATATCAAAGTGATTAATAATAATAATAATCCTTGCACAAAAACAGCCAATATTTCCATAAAGCATCTATGTTCTGAAACTTGCCTCTTTTATCTTTTTATAAATGAGTATCAATTTTTATACTATCTTGCTATAGTAGTTTTATAGCATTAATGCCTTTTGTCCTAGGTTTATTCCAAATCATATGGGCCTACAACATTTGATTTATCACAAATTATTCACATTTTGCACCACTAAAATATAATATCAACAGGTCCTCAGCACATATGAAAAGTGAATTTTTGGCCCACTGAAGATATAATCCAGCGTTTTCAGAAAACAGGTACCTTGGGTTGATGCTCAATTCTGTAGGGTGTCTGTTGGAACTGCCGGATCTCTCTGATGATGTGGGAAATCTGAAAAAAACGTAGATTTAAAATTGATACGATACGAGTACGACGGACAGATGAATTACACATTGCACATTTTGATGCATGTGTGTGTAGCATACCATCCTCATTTTGGAGAAGTTAACGAGACCTTCCTCTGTGAAATTGGGCGTTCCCTCCTCAATAAAGGCCAGATCTGTCAGGTACATTCCCAGGTATGGCACACATGGAGGGTTGCAGCTAGAGAAAGACAGAGAATAATTAAAGCACATTAACAAAACCATCTGTCGCTCGTGTACAATAATATTGCATCGGAAAAAAAGTCTCACTTTTTCAGGGTCTCCCTCAGATTTTTGAACCTTCCCTCAGAGGACACAGTTTTCTGCAGTTTATCCATCAGGGCTTTAGTCTGGACACACAAAGACATATTTAAATTCAGAAAACACTACTTACTCTAAAATAAAGAGAACAAATTAGGGTGGTGCATTAATGTCAGAACCAATTGCTCTTAGTAAAAGACAGACCGTCTGGTGATTGGATGGTTAAGGGTTTAATCAATTTAGCGTTCATCACAATTAAGCAAAGAGCAGATACTAAACATTAAAGGGTAATGCCTTTCTGCAATGCTTTGAACTCTCTAATGACATCCAATCTCCCAGGGGGGGATACACATTTATAAACACTAAAAAGCCAAAAGTAATTTCTTCTAATAATCTCTGCAAAAGAAGAAAAGAAATGCATTGATACAGAGCACTTACTGCCAACTTGTATTATTTTTTTTTGGTTTTAAATATAATGAGATAGAAGATACCTGTTTGCTGATTTTAGCCCAGGTCTTCTTTAAACGATAGATGGCACTGCGATTGAGGGCAGATGTGATCTCCAGTACGCCGTTGTAGTTGTTCAGACAGCGGCAGATATCAGCCACTGCCACCCACTTCTCTATGGAGCTGGCCCTCGAGCCCACGTCGGTGTGGGTCATGATCTGTGACGCCACCAGGTTACTCATCTATACATAGAAGAGAACATAGAAAATTAAAAAAAAAGGAATTGTATAAGATACTTACAGAGAAGTCCAAAAACAAAAAAGGCGATTGAAGACATTTAAAGATCTTACATCATTAAAGTGTTGACTGGTTTTCATGATGTATGGCGTTCTTTCTGTCTTATCAACCTTCATCCAGCCCTGGCCCAGGAACTCTCTTAGGGAGGGAGGATAAAGATATGTAATATCCGAGTTATCCAGGAATCACATCCGATCACTCACACTGAAATGTGGCACATGTTACTTTCTATTGGGTAAAACCTGTGATGCAGCAGCTGTCATACTACAGAATGACAGCTCAATCAAGACATGAAGAAAGTGCAGTAGGTATAACATTATTTCTATATGAACATCTTGTATATAGCCAGAGCATAATGATTTGAGGAACTACTAACCAGCTTTGCTTTTAAAACCTAGCTGCATTTTTAAATTGATAATTTATTAAAACAAATTTAATTATTTATTCTTCTGTGTGATATGTAATGTTTTTGAGAAATATGTTTCATTATATAATAGAAATACAAACACATTTTCAGCTAAAAAAAAGCATGATTTAGGGTAAAATACTTTTTTTTATGTGTTGTCCACCAAACCTAACCAGTAGTAAGTGAAACTGAGTGAAAATATATTATTAAAGAATAATTAAATGACTATTGTTTGGCCTGATGCGGCTCACAGTGTGAGAGAGATTATGAGGGCACTGACTCATAAGGAATACTCCTGAAGACGATATGATCCAGCAGGGTGATTTGTTCAGCCAGCTCCATCGCCGAGAGAGACTCAAAACACTCGGCCTTCGGACAGTCCGCCTAAACACACACACACGGACATACAGAGACAAGCAGAGGCAGGGTCCAGTTATAAAAAACAAACACTCACACAAACACAAACTAACAAGAAGATAAAAATATCTAATAAACAGACTGGCTATGATGAATATGTTTTATGACAGTTGACAGACCCCTGAAGGCTGTCACAGTCGGGAGAGAGAGGGTGTATTTTACCCCTTCAGCCTGGAGGATAGGAGAGCGTGTACTGACCGAGGTATTATAAAGGCTTTGGAGTGTATCTGTGTACAACACACTCAGTCATAATTAAGTCAAGACACTTAACAACACTCATGACTCATGAACTGATAAGGGGCTAACCGGGAAGATTAACAAGTATTTGGGGAAGGTGTATGTCAGTGTGTAAGTACTTTAGAGAGACTGGTTTCATAAAAGCAGCTCATCTCACAGAGCACCTCATACATATTCAAATTAAAATGAAAAGCTATATCACTCTACTAGTCTGCAATAACATCAGGTTTATGTTATGCAGTAGAAGGTAGAATTTCTCTTTCATATTGCAGTTTACTGCTGCTTGATCCAGTAACATAATAAACATCACGCTCACCATCTGTAAGATATCCTCTATTCTCAGCTGGGCATCATCCTGCTCGTCTTGAGAAAGGGCACTGGAGAATAGATGAAATACAATAAAGGTTTTGTAACATTTAAAAGCAATATAATATTATGGTATATTATGATTGTATGTGTCACTACCACATGTATACCAGGTGTTACTCATGTTGGTATTACTCATGGATGGAAACATGACTGTGTGCATGTGTGTTTTGTACCTTAGTATGTTAGCAGTAGCTTTTCTCTCCTGAGGCAGCAGGTCTGGATCTCTGAGCACTTCCTCCAAGAGACAGATCACCGACATCTTCAGCTCTCCATTCATCTCAAAATCCTAAACACACGCACACACGCGCACAAGTATGAACTTCTATACTTGAATTACTTTCATCTTGACCTAAATATTATTCTAATCTTAACCCTTAAAACACGATCTTTATCCTCAAATAGTCTTTTAAAGAAGTAGAACGAAGCCTAAAACTCTTATTATTTGACACAAAGATAGAATGAAATTCATTAACATGGTGTAATTGATTTTATATCTCTGAAAATTTTTACTGAAAAAATGTTAATGGATAGAATAACTACACGGGATGGTCTGTTTTTACCAAAATCTAGCATTTTAAAGACCTGATGAGTTAAAGTAAGATATCAAATGAATGCAACAACTATGGTGTACAGTATACACCAAATAGAAACCAAAATAGAAGTACAAGACAAACAGATTTCATTCATTCTCTCCATTAATGACTTTCGCTCTGACCAATCATCAGTCACTGTTGTATAATTGTTCATGTCCATTCATTCCTCTTCCTGAACACCCTCTTTTCCTCCTCTTTTCCCTTTCACTTCCACCCCAATTTATCTCCTGGTCAAAGGTCAGTTTTTAACAAGCGCTTTGTTCTTTGGCCTTCAAAAGGAAATATGTGAGTGGGTGTATACAGTATGTGTGTGTTTATAGTTGCCTCTGCGTTAATAAGCTGACCAGAGCCGACCAGAGCTGGCCTGTCAACACAGCATTTTATATTATTGAAGAAAAATACATAAAACAGATCGATGCAGTTAGACTGGAATGACCTCCAGGGAGTCAGGCAATTATGTTGATATTCAGTTCATTAGCGGCGCCGCTGACTGTTTAGCAGAAGAGTAGGTAGTTGGACTGAGGCGGGTGGATCTGACACAGCAACAATATTCATACGTGTTTGTGTGTGTGTACAGTTGTTTACATGCTCAAATGAGAGCAACAGAGCAGAGAAAGAAAGCATCAGACGCCTGCTTTAATGAGACCACAGACTTGATTAACCCAGAAAAACAGGAGACCCACACCACACACACACACACACACACACACACACACCAACTCCTCAGTACAGACCTGTGAGTGTTTGGAGACCCAGTGCCGCAGCACGTTGAGAACTCTGTTAGTTGCAGCTCGGCGGATGATGAACTCTTTATCACAGGTTCTTTCAGAGTTTGTGAACACTGAAGAAAATATATAAAAGGTGAGAGAAAGAATATGTGAGTATTCAAATGTTGTACTTAAAAATGAGCAATACCACAATAGAGTAATGCTTTGTACATTTTCAGACATAAAGCCTTTAAACAATCCTCCTGTAGGTAAAACACTTCATAGAAATATATTACAACTATTGCAGACTGGAACAAAAAAAACAAAATCTGCCACTCATTAGTGTAAGTGTGTGTGTATGTGTGTGTGTGTGTGTGTGTGTGTGTACCTGGTGGTGAACCATGTCCTGCTGCTGCTGTGGCAATAGCAAAGGCTGAAGCAGGCGAGACTGAGCAGCGGGAGTTTTCCCCTGACTGGACTGCAGACACACATACATGTAATTATCATTAACAACAACAATACTGTTATAATTTCTGTCGCTGTTACCATCAAGAGGAGGGAGCACAAGAGTATAAAAATTACCTCTCATTTCATTCTAACATATGAAACATAATTATAATTGTTACACATTTGAATATATATATTTGACATGACTTTTTAGCTTAAATGTCACATCGGTTATTATATCAAAATGCCTTTTGCGAATTATCCTTTGTCACAATATCAATATAATTTGTAATTGGCCTAACAATCACATATATACACCATTTGCACATATACACAGAGTCACCTCCAGGCTGTCTGTAGCGGAGGTGTCGAGGTGTGGAAGGGGAGCGACATGGGGACATGTCTCCTGCTTCACTGCTCTGAGGAGACTCTGGGATGATTTTCTCCAGTGACACTGACTCCAGCACAGCTAGACGGGGAGAACGACAAGAATAACAATGATGATGATGATGATGATGATGATGATGGTGATGGTGATGATGATGATGGTGATGATGGTGGTGATTATGATGGTGATGGTGATGATGGTGATGATGATGATGGTGATGATGGTGGTCATTACTGTTGCTGCTTCACTAGAGAGGAGACCTTTATCATATTTAGGTCCGCCGCCAAGCAGAGACTAGTATAACCAGTGGACAATACCAAGACTTTAGTCATAAATGATGACTTGCTACTGTGAACTGTATGTCATGCATGTCTTATACTTTGTTTTTGCCAATAAATATGTTGTTTAATACGAGTAAGTCCTCTAATATGAAATGAAAGAGAAGGATGGACTATTTCAAAGTGTGTCTCTTAGTCATGGAAGCAGGCAGTCACATTCAGTGTGCACAAACACAAAACCACAGAAAAAAAAAAAAGCCAAGACAACAGACAAATGGGGAGATATGCAAATGGTTATATGTACATAGACATATATATACCCACACATAATGACTAATTAAGAAACTGGGAGACAGTATGCAGAGGAGGTGAGAGTGGCTTGCTAGTATGAGCAGTAATGGCTCTTTGTCTCCTAGTGAGCGGTTAGCAGCTGTCGCACATGCACACGCTAGCGCACACGCACACACACACACACATTTTGTAAGTGTGTGCACATGCTAATGGGGGTCTAACTGCAGCTTGTCCTTGCTGTGCTGCTTCAGATGCCCTGACGCTGTCTCTCTCCAGGCTGAGTTTAACCACTACTATTAGAAGATCTGAGCAGCTTAGCTGACTCAAGCACACACATGAAAGGAGATAATGATGTCCCACCAGGTGCCTGTTCTGCCCTTTGAGGGAACACTTCATGCTGTGTCATTTGATAAATGACCCTCAGCTATTCATAATCATTTCAGTATGGCAATAAGGCTCTATATGTTAATGATAAGTCATAGAGGATATATATAACTTATATACTTAAAGAAAAAGTTGCATATTATCCAGCTGCATATGGCACTTTTTACACATCTAAATCATTGGCCAATTCTTGACAATTTTCCAAATGACTGTTACAGCCCAAAAAAAATGTACTATCCTTGAATTTTTGTTTAATTTGCTCCACAACCTTGTTAACATACTCTTACAATTTGGAATTGTGCTATTGCTTTCTAAATTATGGCTTAAATGAACAATAATTATGGTTGAAGGTGAAGTGTCTGTGGAACTGTGGTGTATGGAAAACTGCGTTCACACTCATGTTTACTCATCCTTTTATCAGATAAATCTTGTATTTTGCCAAAGTTTTGTATGGCTGGTTGTGTTATTAACACCCATCCGTAGTGTACAGAACAGTTTTTGCACTGTATTTGTATAGAGCGTATTTCATCTTACTTCTGCGGATGCTTCGTCGCAGTTTTCCACAGAAGGGGTCGATCCTCGGCAGATCCTCGCCCTCTGCACTTGAACAGGGACTCTGGTCCGGGGATGAGGGAATGGGAGGAACTTGGTCCTGTGGCGTCTTGGGATTGTTGGGTGGGGGGGAGGTGGAGGAAGGAGGAGGAGAGGATGTGGTTGGGGTTGGGGTCTGAGGTGTTGGGGTCTGGGGGGTGTGGGCATTTGTGGGGCTACTGGCAGCAGACTGGGAAGTGTTGTGATTTATGTTGGAGTTGGTTAGGTCAAGTCCCCCGACCTTGGCAGTGATAGGTGAGTGGAGGGAAAGCTTCCGTGTTCGGACAGGCGAGGACGTGCGGGACGGGATGGAAAGAGGAGGCGGAGAGGAGAATTTGCGGCAGAGACGAGGAGATTTGTCATTTGTGTGTTCACCACTTCTGTTATTCTGATTCGTAGCAAAGAACAGCTCCAAGGACCTGAAAGGGGTAAAAGAGGCAAAATAAGACCTTGCTTCTCTCTCTGTCTCTCTCTCGGTTGTCCTAAAATTGTGGATCTATGTATAAAAGGGTTAATAATAACCTAGTGTTCAGCCAACATGGATGTAAACATCAAACAACTTCACTGACTGCTGATTATATGTCTAAATTGCATTCACCTTTAATTGCAGATTACATTTGCAATATTTAATCGCCTTATTAACCAGACAATGAAAGTGAAAACACTTTTATCAACAAGCATCTATTTTGGTTATCAATTCTATTATGTTATAACACTGCTCAGAGAGAACTATATCAAGGGAGGAATAATCATGCATAGATAAACAGAGTCATCTAATGCCTATTATTCAGCAGGAAATAGATGAACAAATTGCATCCCAGATTGAAAGAGGATAAATGAAAGGACGACAGAGGAAGAAAAGAAACATGAGAAGCAAAGTGGTGGAAGAAGGAGAGACAGGCAGCAGAGGACGACTGCAGAGACTGAAGAGGAATGACAATGACTTCTATGTGGATGAAGAGAGGAAAACAGTCTCAAGGAAGTGATGCTACAGTGAGAGAACATGCTACACACAGGCTGCAGGTTCCTATAGTCATGCTTAACATTAAACTAAGATGTTTTCATTTGAGTTTTTGTTGTCCATTCATAAAAAAATTGAAAACAGGTAGAAGTCATGCATCAGTGACCAAGACCAGAGGAGAAGAAGAAAAGGCAGAAAATATGGGAAAGAGAAAGGAAGGATAAAGAGAGAGAGGAGTTGGTTACTTGGACTGATCCATGGCTATCTTCTTGATCTTCAGACTGTAGTCAGGACAGATGGATGAGATGGACAGACGGTCATATGAGTGGTACTGTGGCCTGTAGTTGAAGGGAACACGAGGAGACAGAGGGATGGATGACACGAGAAAAAAAACAAAACAATTACATCGATGGTTGTGATGGCTGGATTTAGACATGAAAACTGAAAAATGCAGATGTTACAGAGTTGGAAGATGGTTTGGGGGGAGATGATGAGAGAGGATGATAAATTAATCTCCATGAAGAGAAAAGGTGTGCCTGAGGACGAAGGGAGGCAGCTTGTGAGTGAGAGAACGTGTGAGCATATGTTCAATCTCCCAGATATTGACACATGACCACATGGGTGAAAAAAAGACACACAGACCTGAGTCAAAGTCTGTGTATCCTTGTGTTTATGCATGTTTGGGAGTCTGTGACATAGAACCATTAGAATCAAACTACTATTAAAATATAAACACACAAGGTTGTGGGAGTTACCTGATACACGGCTGGCTAATAAAACACTCAAAGCCAATACACAAACATGTACAAACACACATATAGATAGACTCATGCAAAAATTGCTGTAAATATATGTGTAAACATACCCACAAATTCACATACATGTTTATTTAAAACATATTGGTAAATATACTAGTAAATCTGAGTTTTTCCTGCATCTACATCTGTGTCTATGCTCTTTTTGTGTTTGTGTGCACATTTGCATGTTTATAGATGACCTGATAGGAATAGACGAGAAAGGCTTCTTGTAGATGTCGGCCAGTTTGTCCATGACCACCGTTGCCGTGGTGAAGATCCTGTATGTGTGTAGGAAAGTGTTGAGGAAGTCTATGGAGAGGAAGCGCAGGTCGGTCAGCCTCTCCAGCAGGCGCTCCACGCTGGCGTAGCGGATCTGGGGGACCTTGCAGGAGTTGAGCGTCTTGCTGAAGCAAATGTCAACATCATCTTTATGGAGACGCACATCGGATCTGATGGATACACACGTACACACATACACACACATAACCAAGCATGGGTGACTGCGAGACTGGTAAACAAGGAGAAGGTTATGAAAGTAGCTGAGCAAAACCAAGCAAAAATAAATTCCTATATCCCAAAGAAGGAGGCTAAGAAAACAGCAGTGGATACTAAAGAATACTGTAGATGTCAGATTTCAGCATAAATAAATATAGAAAAGCATAAATACAAAACGTACAACCAAAACGTCAACTGTAAATCAACACAACTTTGTCACCCAGATATGCCTTTTAACTCTTATTTTGCCAACACTGCCATGAAGAGATGGTGTTCCTCTTCACACATACAAACACACTTACTTGATCATATGAGGTACAGTGACTTTAGAGTTCTCCTCAAATACACTGGTCATTAAGCCATTACAGCGGATATTATCTATGCACTGTAAAGACAAAAGAGAGAAAAGCAAGATCTTTAATGAAGGAATGAAAGTGAAGGAATGATAGCAAGAGAGGAAAAGCAGATGATTGTTGAGTCTGTGATGTGATTAAACATGTTAGTGAGAAAAATACTTCTTCTTTCATTCAATTTGTTTATTTGTGTTTTTCTATCAGACAAATGCTGAAGTTTTTATTTATTTATTTTTTTTTACTTTAGGTTGTTTCTGGTTGTTAAGGGATTGAGGGGAAAAAAGACCCCATTTAAAACTGTCATTCTTTTTTTTTGTCTGGTAAGAATTAATCCAGTCTGACATGCTTATATGGTGCTACTTTGTTTGTAATGTACTGAGGCAGTGAGCTGAACTCACCCCTGGGGAGCTGCACCCATGTCTATGTTTACTTATCACTAAGCTCTCTGAATACTCCACGGAGACATGCTACCGCTATTTGGAGGTCCTTGTTATTCTGTGTTTGTCTGGGTGTGTGTGTGTGTGTGTGATTTTGTGTATTACCTGGCTGATATCACTGGTCCATGCAGCCTTCTCCTGCCGCGACGGTGCAAGTAACACCACAGTGAATGAAGGTGAGTCTGATGGCTCCACTATAAGCTTGAAGTCCAGCTGACCAAATACCTGACCACCAGCCTTAGCTGTATGAAGAAGGTACAATACAGAGCATTTGTATATTATTTTTAGACCTGATGATGATGGTAAACATACACAGTTAAACTGGTTAATTAAGAGGACCTGCCATCTCCATTCCATGTACCCCTGAAGCTTAAGTATAAAGGTGTGTACATGCACGTGTGTAGATACATGTGATTGTCTCAGCACTTGTGTTTATATGTGTGTGTGGTTGTCAGGGGGTAGGGGGTTGGGGGGTTGGGGGGTTGTCTCATCAGTTTCCCCATGTGGTAGACAAATCCTTAAAAAAAAGGATCTGTAAAGTCAAAAGATCATAACTTGACATTTAAATGGGTGAGCATCTGATATTTAAAGGGAAGTCATTTCTGGATACTTATCATCTGACACCTAATTAACCTCTGTAAGTGGTGAGCGGTCTAAATGAGCCAATAAGAGCCGCCGATGTGGACAGACTGCCTCAGCAATGTAGTGAACTTACACTCCTCGTCGCTGGCATCAGGTTCTTCTATGAGTGTGCAGTCAATAAGGGACAAAACTCCACCTTGCTGCAAGAGATTAGGAGAAATATGCATAAGTGCATATTTATTGGCATCGATTTTAAAACACAAATTTCCTCACTGAGATCTAGTTAAACTACTGATAAAAAAGGCGTTTTTACCTTTAGAAGGTGCAGTTTTCCCCCAGAGCTGCGTGTGCAGACCAGGAAATGTTTGGTGAAGAGGAAACACTGCCTTTCACCTTCCTTCTTCAGAGAGAGAGAGCCCAGACGGACCTTACTCAGCTTCCCTCGCTCCACCGACGGCAGCTGAATCAGAGAGCCTAGAGAGCAGGATGAACACAGGATTACATTACATGTCATTAAGCTGACACTAAGCTGTGTTTACTAAGCTTTTGTAGTTGCACAAAAAATGCATGTGAAATAAGAAGCATTTCTGAACACTTGTATCCTGTGTGTGCACACCGTGCAGAGCAATGACAACAGTGGAGATTATTAGAACGGACAATATACTAATTATGTCAGGATACAACTATGAGATTTTTAGTAACCTTCAGGAAGTCATGTCAAAATCGGTGTCCTCTTCATCTCCTGACCTGTGACTCAACTGCAGCACCAACATCACTAAATGTTCTCCTGTGCAGTTATAAAACTGCCTTCTTATGTTTCACTTTTCTATTCTATTCTATGTTTACTCAGTAAGTGTATTGCAGTTTAAATGGAACATTGTCTCTGACTTGATCTGCGTAAGTGATTTTGATTAAAATAAAAATAGCCTTGGCATTGTATAAGACTTGCACTATACACTAGTGATCACAGGCAATCTACATTAAAAGATATTCACATTAAGTGTATTCAAACTCCATGACAGCTAAACGTAACTTGGAAGTGCATCTCTCCCAAACAAACAACTAAAAGCATGTTTACTGCTATGGCACAAGTCTTTTTGTATATTGAAATAGGTTCAATCTAGTCTTTTTGTTTAGTAAAGGGAAATAGGTTTAATCTGTTTCATGTGGGAAACTGTATATATGTTGTGTGTTAAACAAACTTCAAGTAAAATTGGGACTAATTCATTAAGAAATGTTCTTGCTGAAAGCTCAGTCGTTTTGCTATAAAGTATGCTAGCTGATACTATCCCTCAGAATAATGTGTACTACTAATTTGAGGACCACTGATTTTTTGGGCAAGCTGACAGAGAGCCAAACCTCCTCTGAGTAGATAGTATTAGTACAGCAGATAATGTCACGATTCAGTGACTGAGTCCCACCAAGGTACCACGTCTGTGCACTCAGATCACCGGTTGACAGGCAGAAGGATCCTACTGTCAGAAAATCCTCCCAGAGATTTTCTGCCCGGTGAGCATCACTGTGTACTGATGAAGACTCACCCTGCCTGACGAAGGTCTGGCTGGTGTCCAGCAGGATGTCACAACCTTCCACTATCATCCGCTCGATGGCCAGATTCTTCCGAATATTCTCAGTGTCGCTCACCTCATCGTGCATTACTCTGGTCACATAAATAAACAAATTAGCACATTTTCAGTATTAGATATCGGGATGTATTCCTGGAGAGGTAATTATTCTGACAATCAGACATACCTGGACAGCTCCTCTAATTTGGACTTTGCAAATTCAAGACTCTTGCGCTCCACATGCTCATGAGGTGTGTGTGCCAACAACTCATGCAAAGTTATGATGTAGCGGGGAATCTTGTAGGAGAAGAGCGCAGAGTGAAAGAAAAAGATATTAACATATTTGAGCAATTTGTAAAAGAGAGGTAGCTTGATGAGACATAGATAAATAGAGACAAGAATTGACAATTGTGAGCACATGCATGTGTTGGTGCCCTGGAGTTTACCTGGAACATGGGGTATGTGAGGAAGGTCTCCAGCATCCTTCCTTCACAGGCAGCATTGGATTCGTACTGTTTCAGCAACTTGTCAAAGTCTCTGTTCTGCTTGCAGTTGGCCAAAACTTGCAGGCTGTATTGATGGTTTCTCACAAACTCCTGATAGATGTTGAGCATGGGTAGCAGGATGTCAAACAGGTCAGCTAGACAAAACAGAAAGCATAAAAGGTCACATACAATGTTAAAATTGCCTATAACACTAACTAGCCTTCTACTAATGAACCCGGATCCTGCACTAGGTAATTCAGTTTTACAGTAACATAGATTATTATAACTATTATAACAATGAGGTACAGTATCTATGCATAGAGAGGGCAAAGGACACAGGTTTAAGATGAATGGTCAAAATAAAGGAAATACAATTTTTCTTCACAGTGCATGGCTAATATAAATTCAGCTAAGTCAGTCCAAAATGGTTAGGCAAACTGCCAGGGGAATAGGTGGTGAAAGGGATTAAAACCAAGCTGAAGAAAATAAAGAAGAAAATTTCAAAGCTGTGCAGCTGTGAAACTGTAACTACCATTAAATAAAAATAATAAATTCAGAAATCACTGCTATAGTAATTCTGTGAGCGACTGCTTCCCAGTTACTTTATTGGCCATGTGCAAACCATCAGCAGACCTCAAGCAATTGGTTTAAAAAGAGATCATAATGGAGATAGATGCATTAAAACATCCCCTCGGTGAATGAAGAAAACCTCATTTGCGCATTTATGGATCATTCTGAAATAGCATCTGATGTAACTGATGCTATTTCTTGTTTTACTGCAGAGAACCAAATTATTCGATCATCAGGTTTTTTTTAATGTCCATACTCTCAAAAATCAAACCATGCAAAGAAATGCAAAACCACAATTTTATTATATTGGAGATATTGTGCTGGAGGCTAAATTTCTCAAAAACAATATTAAGAATCAGCACTGAAAACACAACAGAAATTGATTTGATGAAAAACATATTGTTGATTTGGAAATCTACGTTCTGTGTCAGCCTGAAGCAGAGATTCAGATAAGTGTGAAATGTTTAATCAGTGGACCTTTTCTTGAATTTGTCACAAGTAATTTGCTGCAGTGTCTGTCAGCGGTCTGTCTCCTAGGTGATGCTTATCTGTCGAGGGGGGGGGGCTTCTGATTTAGGAGGTGAACAAGTGTGATGCCTTCTTGTCTGGGTGGTCTTTGTCTGTCAACACAATGAGTATGCATGTTGCAGACTGAGATAGGGATGTGTGTTTATGTGTGTGTGTGTGTGAATGGGGTGTGAACAAGACAAACTAGATGCAGAGAACCACTGAAAACCTGACCTTGATGTCACTGAGTGTGTATTTGTGTGTTTTGTGCAATGTGTGAGGTTGAGCACCAGCTTACCCAGCACCAGAGTAGGCCAGTTGGCTATCCTCGCCTTCAAGCCTTGGTGGAAAATCTCATGTAGGAACATAATGGTCTCACTGAAGACAAAGTGTAAACAGAGTGTGAAAACACAACGACAAAAGAGGCTTTATTGCTTCTTTTTTTTTTTTCTTTTTTTTTTTTTACAATTCTCAGTATCTGCTTGTTTCTTCTGCATAATTAACACCTCTGTATTTTGGTTCGAAAGAAAAGATGGACACAACTCGTTAATCACACTCAAACACATGTGCACGGGCAAACACACCTGTTTAGGAAAATGCTGCTGACATCATCGTGGCTGATCGGCGGTTTCTTGGAGCTGGCAGCCATCCTCAGAGGTCTGAGGAAACAGTTGACCAGGATGTAGAGCTGGTGGACATACCTGTCATCACAGAGGAGAAATGAAAATATTCAAATGTATCACCTAGATGATAATGATCATAGACAAGAGAGAGAGAGGCACTCCACACACATATTCTAGAAAAAAAAAATGTTTCTCCTAAACACATTGTGTACCAGATTTGATTGGTATAGTATGTGAGCAAATATGATCCATGAAGACAATGTTAATATATACAGTAATACGTTTTGAATTAACCAGTACTCAACCAGTAACTGTTCATGCATCATATGTAACAGTAAAATATAAACACAATATACAATCATCGTAGACTTTATTAGCAACACGTGTGAAATCTAATGAAATTCAATACAACCGGACCTTTATGAAGCCTATAAAAACATTTTATCCATCCCATTAATATACCGTATATACTGTATGAGGGAGGCAAAATATTAAGAACACTTTTCAATATAATGCACCCAGTATACCAACATTACCCACCACAACCTCAGTAATAAACATGAAGTAGAATTATCGTCTTTCTGACAATGTCAAATAAACTGAAAATATATGAGCTTTGTAAAAGCAGAATTTATGAAGTACTCAGTGAGTGTACGTCATGCAGTTCTTATAATAGACAATGCAGAGCGTTCTTACCTGAGCCTGTCTAAGGAGCCTGTAGTCTAAGTAAGTGAGACATCGTGTACTAGTAATAGTGACACCTTTTCTATAGTGTGCACATCTATTCCAGGCATACAGTATAAACATACTCTGTCTCCGCTTCCACCATGTTGAAGACGATCTGGTTCCTCTTCCTCATGCTCTCAGCATGTGGAGAGCAGATGTAGTCCTGGACAATAATCTTCCACTTCCTCCGACAGAGCCAGCCTCGCATGAAACTCTGCACCTGAGCATATATATTATATATATATATATGTATAAATATATATATATATCTTAAGGTCTTAAAGAAGGATGTATGAAGCACACACATGCTAGCACGCAAACACATGCAAGAAATATCAGATGATTTAACAAACACAACAGTTTACAGAATCACATAATAATTAAAAAAATATATCTAATATGAGCATGTTGAATATTTATTAACCTTTTTGATCTTTTTGATATCCGGGTCTTCGTTTTCATGGTTGACATGGTAAGGCCGCATTCGCTCCTTAGTTTTGTTCAGAGCTATAATCTTTTAAGACAAAAGCAGATTAAATAAAAACAATTGTATAACAGGGATGAATGATACAATATAGTTAGTGAGGATACGATAGCCATGCAGTGTGTGTTCAGTGAACTATTGGTGTTTTTGTGCCAGATAGACATCACACTTCCTCATCTTTGACAATCTCGTGCATTCATTCAGAAAGAGACAGACTGACAGAGAAGGGAGAGGGCTGCTATCAGCTGCTGACAATAACCAAATTAAGGCTTATACGTGTCTGATGACCCGTAAATGCAGAATAGGACAAAGGAGGAGAATATGAAGACAAAGAATAATCCTCCTATAATCCTAATGTGCTCTATGGAAACCATAATATCAGTTTTTTTTAAAGACCTTTTTCTAATTATGTCAGGTTTTGAAATATTGTTACAGCCACAAGTTACTATATTCAGGCATATTAGCATTTATAGATGTGACATTTCCTCACTGGAGGTAGGAAAAAGCCAGTCACCCGCCATAAAGTTAATGTCATCTTCCAGGTTTGAAACCGAAACATACATGAAACATGAGACATGAGACAACGCAGCGGGAATAAATCAGGGAGATGCCAAAACCAAGAAATGTTATTAAACTGTGGGGGAAAAAAATCTAATTTCATATTAAGTCTGTGAATATTCTCATTCATCCAGGTCATAGTTATCTCAAGTAGATTAAATCGATCGCAACTGGACTTGGTTATTTGTCTTGAAGACGTTTCACCTCTCATCCAAGAGGCTTCATCAGTTCATGCTCGCTCGACTAGGCTGGGACTAGTCCAACTAGCTGGTGTAGAAACCCAGGTATTTAACCTCTGTGGAGGCAGTCACATAGCCAGTGATGTCATTGGCTCATTAACACTCCATGTGCCCAACGACAGTCGTTTAGTGACAGTCGTTGGGGGTGGTGAAAGTTAGTTTCGACTTCGTTAGTGTTCTATTGTGTTATAACGACAGTCGTTAGAGTCACATGGGGTCTTTTGTGAATGGCAGTTGTTCTTCGAGGCTAAGTTCCTGAATCTCCTGGGAATAGATGAAAGGGTAGCATTGTAAATTGGAGATAGATGGTGTCTCAGACCTCCTCCTCTGTTTAGGGATGGTTTTTCTAATTTCACATAGATGGCTTCTTTTACTCCTCTTTCAAACCATCTATCCTCTCTGTCCAGGATGTGAACATTGTTGTCATCAAAAGAGTGAGCTTTCTCCTTGAGGTGTAAGTAGACTGCAGAGTCTAGGCCTGAGGAGTTGGACCTCCGGTGTTGGTACATGCGCTTGTGCAATGGTTGCTTAGTTTCCCCAATGTAGAGGTCTTTGCATTCCTCATTGCACTGAACTGCATACACCAGGTTGTTTTTCCGAGTGTGTGGTGTTCTGTCTTTGGGGTGAACCAGTCTCTGTCTGAGTGTGTTGCTGGGTTTGAAATACACAGGGATACGGTGCTTATTAAAGATCCTCCTGAGTTTCTCTGATACCCCAGATACATATGGAATGACTATGTTGTTTCTTTTGTCTTGCTTTTCTTTCTCAACCCCCTTGTTGGAGTTTTTTCTGGAGCCAGCTGCAGTTTTCACAAAGGCCCATTTGGGATAACCACAAGTTTTGAGGGCATCCCTCAGATGCTCATGTTCTTCCCCTTGTGCCTGTGAACTGGTGGGTACATTATCAGCCCTGTGTTGCAGGGTTCTGATAACACCCAGCTTGTGTTCCAGTGGGTGGTGTGAGTCGAAAAGGAGATATTGGTCTGTGTGTGTGGGTTTCCTGTATACCCCAATCTGGAGGCTCCTGTCTTTCTCCATATGGAATTGCAGATTACAGAAACCACCTACGGTTTAATCTGAGATGCAGACAACAAAGGCTTATACCAACTAGCCTACGCCTATGCTCCACTATGGAAGGCCATAGAGTGGAAAGAATCATAGGAAAAGCACAGAACCAACTCCTCAATGAGCGGATAAGACAGATCAATTTCACTGTAGAAGGACTGAAAGAGAAAACGGACAAATTACTACTAAAACTTACATCCCTCTTACCTGGTTCTATCATGGAGAAAGTGGTGGTTTTCACCCAGAAAGCACAATTATCTCAACACAACAAAAGCAAAACAAGACAGACCAGGAAATTTCAGAAACTACAATCTCTGAACAACAACAAGAACAACACAGAAACGCTTACTTGGAGGCAAAAAACAGACATTCCAACACAAGATGAAAGACCGGACAGATGGGTAAAGAATTTGTCTGACAGAGAACTCACCCACACAGAGAAGGAGGTCTTAGCTAAAGGCTTGAATTTTGCGGTGACACCAAAACAGTTACCTATAGTTGATCTGATTACAGCTACAGAATCAGCTATAAGGAAAAACAAATTAACTGAAACTGAAGCCGAACAGCTTAGGTTGAAAGTGTCAGCAGCTCTATCCAATGCCAAGGCTCCCCCTTCCAACCTCACTTTTGAGGAAAGGAAGGCAGTAACAACTCTCAGCAAAGACCCCAACATCACAATCCTTCCAGCAGACAAGGGACGATGCACAGTAATTCTCAATAAAACGGACTACCAGGACAAGATCACTACACTGCTCAGTGACACAGACACATATGAACTTCTGAAAAGAGACCCAACCAGTAATTACAAAAAGAAGGTAATAGAATGTCTACAAAAACTACAAAAAGAAGGGATCATTGATAGGATACAATACCACCGGTTATATCCACAAGACTCAATCCCCTGCATATATGGACTTCCTAAGATCCATAAGGAAGGGGCCCCACTCAGACCCATTGTCAGCAGTATAAACTCGGTCACCTACAACATTGCCAAACATGTGGCTAACATCTTGGCACCCTTGGTAGGTAACACCCCTCACCACGTCCAAAACTCTATTGATTTTGTGAACAAAGTCCGGAACATAAGAATGGAGCCAGATGAGACCATGGTTTCCTACGATGTGACTTCCCTGTTCACTTGCATACCAACCACGGAGGCTTTGGAAACAGTGAGAAAACAACTTACACATGACAACTCTCTCCAGGACAGAACAAAACTTGGACCAGAACAGATATGCCTACTTCTGGATTTATGCCTCAACACCACATATTTCCAGTTCAATGGCAAATTTTACAGACAGAAACATGGCTGTGCCATGGGTTCCCCAGTATCCCCCATTGTGGCCAACCTGTACATGGAGGAAATGGAACGCAGGGCCCTGAGCTCCTTTGAAGGAGTAACACCGAGCCACTGGTTCAGATATGTGGATGACACATGGGTCAAGATCAAAACCCAAGAAGTGCAAGCTTTTACTGAACACATCAACTCAGTGGACAGAAACATCAAGTTCACCAGAGAAGATGTTAAGGACAACAGTTTGCCCTTCTTAGACTGTGACGTCCATATGGAGAAAGACAGGAGCCTCCAGATTGGGGTATACAGGAAACCCACACACACAGACCAATATCTCCTTTTCGACTCACACCACCCACTGGAACACAAGCTGGGTGTTATCAGAACCCTGCAACACAGGGCTGATAATGTACCCACCAGTTCACAGGCACAAGGGGAAGAACATGAGCATCTGAGGGATGCCCTCAAAACTTGTGGTTATCCCAAATGGGCCTTTGTGAAAACTGCAGCTGGCTCCAGAAAAAACTCCAACAAGGGGGTTGAGAAAGAAAAGCAAGACAAAAGAAACAACATAGTCATTCCATATGTATCTGGGGTATCAGAGAAACTCAGGAGGATCTTTAATAAGCACCGTATCCCTGTGTATTTCAAACCCAGCAACACACTCAGACAGAGACTGGTTCACCCCAAAGACAGAACACCACACACTCGGAAAAACAACCTGGTGTATGCAGTTCAGTGCAATGAGGAATGCAAAGACCTCTACATTGGGGAAACTAAGCAACCATTGCACAAGCGCATGTACCAACACCGGAGGTCCAACTCCTCAGGCCTAGACTCTGCAGTCTACTTACACCTCAAGGAGAAAGCTCACTCTTTTGATGACAACAATGTTCACATCCTGGACAGAGAGGATAGATGGTTTGAAAGAGGAGTAAAAGAAGCCATCTATGTGAAATTAGAAAAACCATCCCTAAACAGAGGAGGAGGTCTGAGACACCATCTATCTCCAATTTACAATGCTACCCTTTCATCTATTCCCAGGAGATTCAGGAACTTAGCCTCGAAGAACAACAGCCATTCACAAAAGACCCCATGTGACTCTAACGACTGTCGTTATAACACAATAGAACACTAACGAAGTCGAAACTAACTTTCACCACCCCCAACGACTGTCACTAAACGACTGTCGTTGGGCACATGGAGTGTTAATGAGCCAATGACATCACTGGCTATGTGACTGCCTCCACAGAGGTTAAATACCTGGGTTTCTACACCAGCTAGTTGGACTAGTCCCAGCCTAGTCGAGCGAGCATGAACTGATGAAGCCTCTTGGATGAGAGGTGAAACGTCTTCAAGACAAATAACCAAGTCCAGTTGCGATCGATTTAATCTACTTGAGATAACTAATTTCATATTGTAAACTTAATAATCAATAGCAGCACATCTCTTTAAATAACAGCAATGGCCAACTTCAAACGTCTTGGCAACATTATCTTCTGTGCAGAAATCAACTGAGCAGAGGTTTGAATTGGCTCAGGTACTATATTACTTTCAATTATTTGTTCTACCTTTAGGTCTCTTGACAACATCAGTTTATTACAGATGGAGAAAAAAAAAGCATAAAAGATTAATTCTAAACCCATTTTGAGCTACACACACTTCATCTAGATTTATTTCTTGCACTAGCGCTATGATACAAATGGCAGCAGAGAGGAGCCGGTCTGCCAACTGTTGACAGTTACAGTGGCTAGTTGGGTTAATTATTCATAAACACAGCATAAGACTAACACAAACAAACAAACAAGGGTATGTTTTAATGAGATGGATCACCACACTGCACACTGGCTCTCAAATACTAATCCTCATGAGCAGCTACATTACACAGGCAGATGTTTCCTAACATTAAATATCTTTCGTTAGCATCTTCATCATCAACTCTATCCTGCCAGTGACGTATAATCACAGCGTGTAGTGATGTATCAGCCACACTTGTTACTCCGAAGGGAAAATGACCACTAAAAGCAGCGTAACTGGCTAATCCATGAAACATAGAGTCATTTCTTCTGAAAGACAGAAATAGCCTACGACAAGCTAAATGTTGAAAGCAATTATTGACTATCTATGAGCAGAGACAGAATTAGAAATGACAGTGGAGGTGTGATTTATGGAGATGTTAGCAGCTGGCCCAATGAACAAATAGCTTCCCTTGGGGGCCAACTGCTGCGTAGCTGGGAATTAAATTTCAACCCAGTACCTGTACATTGAAAATAACTCATGCAGTACCTTCTGGCCATCTATGAAGCACATAACATGTACCTGATAATCACTGCACATCTGATACAACAGAGACACTCACACTGCACATCTGTTTAAAAACAACACAGTAGTAGTACGGTAGATGATTGCTTTACTTTTTAAGGACTTTAATTTTTACAACAAAAAAAAAAGTGTAATATTTTTCTTTGGATATATTTTCCCTTCCAGTTAAATTACAGTGTAAAATGAGTCATTTTTATATCACACCTGTAAGTACTGTATACAGTACATACAATACATACAATGCAAAATTATAAATGTATAAATAAATACAAATAAAAATCAACTGTTGTACTTTATGCTTCATATACGAAACACATTAAACAATAACATTGGTTTTTTTCCTCAGCAATCTGACAGTGATGTCAGGATCCTAAAGTAAGCTCACTTATTGTTTACTTCAGAAAAGATTAGAGCTATTGATCTTATTACCATAAACCAATAATGACCTGCCGTTGTGTTTGTGTGAGAGTATTGTAATTAGTTCTGATTAACAATGTTGTGGAGGTCAGTTGTGTTTTGTGTGTGACAGTGCTCATTTGATTTATTGCGCTGTGATGGCTGGACAGAAACATGCTGCGTTCTATAAGCGTAACGGTTTGGCAGCAGTCTGTAAGGAATCTCATGGGCTGTCTTTATTGAGCAGTGGGCTTCTCCTCCTACGCTCAGAACTGACTGAGCACCGCTCACACCCACTCCTCTGCTGCCATAAACACAGCTGTATATATATGTATGTGTGTGTGTGTGTTTATCCATTCAAATGATTCATGGCAGGAGACTAATCACAGAGTTGTGTGGGTGTGAGTGAGTGAGGGAGTATGTATATGCCTGAAACTTTCAATGCCTGAAGAAATGTTGGCCATAACTGGTAAGTTGGTCTTTGATATAAAGGAAATCTTAATATTTATATCTTTAGGGTGTGTGTGTGTGTGTGTGTGTGTGTGTTATACTGCCTTATGTGCGTCATACCTCTGCTTTAAGCCTCTCAATTTCTGTATCCTGATCCTCTAGCTGGGTGCGCAGCTGATTGGCAGCCACCTTCTCAGTCTCCACTATCTGTACAAGGTGGATGTATTTCTGCATCAAAACCTCTCGTTCAATGATGATGTCAGAATAACTGAAAAGAAAAGAAAGGTATTTGAATATTTACAGATTCAGATATATACAGAACATTTTGCCCACATTCATATAATGCTGTGTGTACCTGGCCTGCTGGATGGCCTCCACCCATTCGTCGCACTCACTCTCCTCCTCCGTCCGCAGCTCCAGAGGCTTCTGTCCATCATGACCAAACACAATGAGGAAGTAGTGCTTGAAGAAGAGAAACACAAAAGCCAGAGAAGCTGTTTATATTTGCAGCGCCTGAGATCAACACATCTACAACCCCACTCGGTTGTGCCAATATGTTGGTTGCTCCTTTGAGATGCTAGCCACAGCTAATCAACACATATGGCACAGGCATATGGCTTTCAACTACAGTTGCTTTTCACGCTCTTTTCTTGCCCAGATTCATCCCATGAAGTTCCTCAGGCCTCACATGAACCAGGCAGAGCCACAAACAGAAACTGAGGGAGGCTGGCTCGACACACATGACAGACATATTTGCTCACTGAAATAAAACATTAAGTCTTGTCTGTGGTTCCCTTCTCCACCAGCCTATTATCATCACCATCAATTAGCCCTCCCTCTGTCTCTCTCTTCCTCGTTTCCTGTCTGTCTCTCGTATTATACTGATGAATTTCCCTGAGTATCTGCCTTTATAATACTTCCCCACTCTTACACACAGACACGTGCCAACACATGCAAGCACAGAGACGCACACCTACAGATGCACACATACAGTAGAGAGAGCACGCGATATACGCACGCACACACACACACACACACACACACCAGGCATTATGTGAAGTGATAGAAGCTTTTATTCAAATGGTCATGCCCTCTGGCACTAGGTTACCAGAAGAGCTGCTATTCTTAGTCAGGGAAAACAGAGAAGACTGAGCTCTGCATGGACTTTCTCTCTTCTCCTCTTCATCCAACTACCTCCTCCCTCTCTCTTTTGCACTTCACCCATCATCCCACTCCGCCTCCTCTGCCCCGCTCAACCAGCATCCGCACTTCTCTTGTTGTAGAAGCCCTCCATCTCCACATCTCTTCATACCTTCATCTCTCTCTCTTTGTGTCTCTCTCAGTAAGGGTTCATTGAACCAAACTGAATCCAGAGGAGAGATGTTTACCCTGCAGGAGGATGGATGGGCTTTGGCCCCACAGTGGGGATGGGCTGAGGACAGAGTCACCAAGGTTACTGGGACAAACACACATTCTCCATTCTCCTATCCCTCCCTGCTTTTTATGTGTCATTTCAATTCACTGGCTGGCTAGATTTTATTACATCAATAATAATCTGTGCTCTAACAGTCTTTGACAGCAAGAAAGAGAGACAGAGAAGGATTGAGAGATGGAGGGAAGAGGGAGCTGTTACATAATATTTCTTAATCAAGTACCTATTTCTAAATTGTATTACCACCTAACAAGATAACATTTCCCTGGCAACGTGATATTTAACACTTCCACTTAATGCTTGTATTGATCCATCCTGCTATCTGAAGTTAAGATAAAGTAGTATATTGACAATATTTGCTAGAATACAGGATTGTTTTCTGGGTATCTGCCTTTACACACACACCATAGTTTTCACATCATGTTGATATTGATTCATCTGGCTGCATCGATCACACAGATATGCAATTATAACATACACAGTGATGGGTAATATTGTAAAAGTGATCTAATTTCTTTTTTTTTTAAAGCGTAAAAACACTGCAACCTGGTTCACTGTTCATACTGTTTTAAGACAGACTTGAAATTTCTTTTAGTAGATTATTTAACTTGTTAAAATCATGAATTCTGTACATTTAAATGACTTAAATCTGATTTATTTCACATTCTTCCTCTTAAAAACACCGTCTATTTTAGCCCTGAAGCACTGACCCTATTGCTCCAAGGCAATCATTAAAGTTTAATGGTATTGCATCCTTCACAGGACCTGTGCGGCATGAAAAAGCTTTTCCAGCACATTGCAATGACTTACACTGTAACACTGTACTGTGTCCATATTAGCTGAAGAGGAATTTTTCATCTGTGGTGGAGGACGTGGTTCTTTAGTGTTTTGCATCCACGAGTGCTACACGTTGCACAGCTCTACAGTACCCTTCTACGGGCTCACTCTCCCTTCAAATCGGTTCAAATGCACCATGCATCCCTCAGGGCCTTCACTGTACTGTAAGAAATTTCATTTAGACATGTAAAGACAGAGAGGAAACGCAAGAGAAACAAAGAGACAGAGACCCCTTTTTTTAACTCTTGTTGTCACTAATGACCAATTTACCACTCACATGAAATTTCTCATCAAAATCTGAACAACAGCTTTTACAGAAAAACGAGACTGTGAAACTGACAGCGTGACACAAATGAGTGTGTTTTACCACCACCGAGCAAGACACAGACACAAAGAAGTGAATCAAATTCTATTATGCAGAAGCAATTTCAGGTCAGTCATTAAAAAATTGCCTGCTGTGAGAACAGAGGTGAGGAGTGAGCAGTTTTCTGAACAAAGATTGATGAAGATTATCAGTGTCCAGTAGAGACTGGATGTTGGGAAATGTGAACCTACCACACACATACGTAGACCTTCAGGTTCAGCGATGGCACTGTGATGAAATACTTCTTTCATTATTAAAGAGTCAAAGATGAAACTGGATTCAGTGGTAGTAGATTAATTAGGCAAACTATGACTGGGGGATCCAGAAATATTCATCTGTTATAAATATTTAAAAAGCAAAGATGACAGAATCACTGTTGGGATCCACTGGTGATTAGGAACTGGAATAGCAGCTAATGATGCAACACTGCTGTCTGCTTTCGTAGCTGCACTGATGAAAGGCCCGATTGTGCCGTACAGTACTACAGATGGACCTTGTTGCTTTTCAAAGCAACTGGCATTCTACTGTCTCAATGTTGTTTACTTCAATGAGTAAACTCAGGCATGAATGCATAAAGTGTTAAATGTTTCATCCCCACTGAGGCTAAATATGTACTTGATACGTATGGTACTGAAAGGCTGTTTGAAGAACAAGAAAGGAACTGCTCAGTCATATAGGTAAGGGATAATGTACAGCGAGCCAGTCATTATTGTGAAGAAAAAACACAAAAAACACAGGGTGATGTAGGTGGACGAGTCTTGAATCATCCTACATTGGTCTGCTATTCATAAAATAACCGTTCTATAATTGACCAATTAGACTCAAGCATTCAACAAAATCATGTAATAAAGCACCTAGGATGTATATCTTGTATATAAACTCAGGCATTATGTCTCAACAACTATCACTAGCTAACAACTCTCACTAGATGCTGAGAGAGGTTATTCTACATATTCCAAACTGTACCAAACATGTGTAGGTCCTCCTTTAGATTAGGTGTCCAGAATATGTGGTTACGAAAGGTTTCAGAAAACTCGATTCTCTTCGGGACTTCATAAAAATGTGTCTGTTTTGGCAGTTAAGGGTGGCTGGTGAAATATTCGATTTCTCAGATTTGATGATGCTTATAAATCATTATAAAGTATACTTGATTTGTAATAAATTTGATCTGCAACACAGGGTCCAGTTGTTCAAATTTCAACCATGACTTTGACGTTGTAGGTCGTCTACAATTGTAAGGTTGGTTGTTCAAGATTGGTAGCTTGCCGTTATTGGTGTGTGTACTGCTGTGTGTGCCCTTTGGATTAAAGTACTACATAAATACCAGTGTTGGAGATGTACACTGTTGCTTGAGTGTACAAGTGTGCATTCACTGTTTGCTGACTGATACTCTACACTGTGGCACGTGAGTGGAAACATGTTGTTGTCTCTGTCATATTCTTTACATCCATATGTGCTGATTATAAAGGTAGAAAGGGGGGGAAAAAATCCTTAACAAGCTATTTTGACACAATGAGCTCCACTGGAAGCTGATGTATAATGTGTCTCCACACTTCACTGCCTTTCTGTGGTGAACCAGGGACTGCTCAGTGATCCTGAGTTCCCACAGGGCGATAATTACCATTACAGAGAAATACCACAGAGAGCAGACCAGATTCATGTGTGTATGAGACTATAGAAGAAACTGACATAATCCATAAACTGGATTCCCTGTATGTGTATGTGGGTGTGTGTGTGGGAGGACATACACCATGTGTGTTTCCCTTAAAAGAACAGAGGAAAACAGAAAAAATGATATACTAGAATACAGTAGCACATGACCACGATTACCAAAACAGAGCTATTTCAAACCACCTGCTGTTAGCAATGCTCATGGGAAGATCTATAACAAATATTAATTATTTATTAACACACAAAAAATATTCTAGTAGAAAGACCTATGATAAAGAGGAAGTTAGATCTTTTCTGACTTGTTTGCTGATTGTTGTTTTAAATAACTGAAATATCATGATCACAAAAACATTTGTTAATTTTTTCCTTACAGACTGAATAATTCAATGATAATATGCGTGCTGATTTTTTCCATGCCATCTGAGAATCTCCATGTTTTGTAAAGTATCCAGGCTGTAAAACATAATATTGCCTATTACCAGGGTTAAACCAGTTACTGAAACAATAAAAGTCATTTGTGAAAAGAAGCATTTGAGAGATAAATAGAGTGAGGGGTGTGGGTTCACTTTTTTTCCACCCACCAGTCTTCTGGATCAGACTCACAATCTGCCTGTCTCCACTCCTCTCATTTCTCAGCTCCTGTTGTTCTCCCAGAGGAGCAATAATGTCTTTTTTGTGTCAAATGTAGCTTTATAAATGCTCCAAGGACAAGAGGAAAGAAACAAACCGCTGTTGTCATTAAATCCTTGAACACATAATGATATAAATGTCATTTCCATTGCTGCTACATGTAATACATATGCATCTATATATGACAAAAAACAACATTTTGAATTCATTTTGACCAGGTGTCCAGCATCATATTTACTGTAATACATAATTAAGTGGACAAAATGGAAGCATCTCACGCCTTAAAGGAACATTTTGCTTATTAATTTTCCTAAGAGTGAAAACAATTAATAATTTTATGGGAGGTCATGTATAAATATGTATTTCCTGGCTGACACAATGACTTCCTTGAGTCTCTGCTGGTTGCCTGGCAACATCACTATGATGACAAAAAAGCCTGATGGTGGTTTAAAGGAATAGCTTAACATTTTAGGAAATACACATACATATATACACACTATGGGCTTTTTTTGATTTTTTGATTGTGATGTATACCATTCTCGTATCTATAAATATGAAGCTGTAGCAGCAGCCAGTTAGCTTAGCTTAGTATAAGGACTGAAAAAAGGTGGTTGCCTGGCAACCTGATAAGCCACTAGATATGCATTGCATCAGGCCAAGAAATAACCTTACACATAACTTCCCTAAAACCATACAGTTTTGTTTTTATACTTTTTGTACTGATTAAATAAATGTGGTATGATAATTGTATTGTACTGTAGTGCGTTAGAGGAGCTGTAAAACAGATTTTATTACCTTTGGACAGAGCCAGGCTGTCCACTCCCATTTCCAGTCTTTGTTCCAGTCTAAACTAAGATATTATTTCCTGGAAACTTTCTCATTTTGAAGATAACAAAACATTAATCCGACAGTAGCAGCAGAAATTTATGTAACCACTGAATTCAACTAATGATGTACCAGATAATGCGACAATCACTGAATCAACATCCCACATCCTGCTGTTTCTTCATCACCCTCCATGCTGCTCACTTCATCCAAAAAACTTCACATAGTCTCTCACACACACACACACACACACACAGACACACAACCCTAAACCTACCTTAATTTAAACCAATTTTTAACATAAAATAAAGGATTTACTTTAAAGGGACTTGCTTTTTGTCCCCATAAGGGAGGCGAGTCCCCACAACATGACTGTGTAAACAGATTTACGTCCCCACAACATAATACCTGGACCGCACGCACGCACACACACACAGTATGTACATATAACAACAACTGTTGTGGCTGTCTCAGTGCACTCTGATCAGGGATTACCTGCCTGCTTATTTTATGATTAAACAGATTGCTCCCCTCCTCCACTGTTTACTTTTATTGCTGTACTCATACTTTACATCAGTCAAACACACACACACAATATATATATATATATATCATCAAGTCTTTTTTTCTCCTTTTACACATTTGCTGCTTTACACTGCATTGCCAGGAGCAATTGTTGAAAAACATCCTGTCACTTTAACACCATACAGTGCAACAACAGAGGTGTCTAAATGACTAAACACACTGTAAATCTGTTTCACTATATTCTTGAGAATTGCCTAACCTGATCCTGAAAAAAAATCAAACAAACCCATTACCCGATACTAAAATGTATTTTACTCCTTCCAGGATGCGTGTGTGTGTGTGTGTGTGTGTGTGTGTGTGTCCTTTTCCCTGTGCCACCACTCTACATCAGCACCTGTAGCTGCAGGAGCATGTATAATAGATAGGAGCCACCCCAGAAATAACAATAAAAGCACAGAAGAGTACAGAGGCTCGATGGCCCAACGGCGTTTATCACCCAGGGCGTCCCCACAAACACACTAGCACCATTTCAGATGGAGATGTGATGAATTACAAACATACTTGCTTGGATGTGTGTGTGTGTGTGTGTGTGTGTGTTATTCTCACATCTACTATGCTTAACCTGAGGTAGAAGGGTGACTGACAAGACTGCCTCAAAGAGACAGGAGCTAAAACCATAAATGGCCAGTAGGCTATAAGATAAATACGTTTTTACTGTAAATCATGCAAAGACATTCTCGTAAAGCCTCATTATAAATATTGACTTGTAATGTGCATAATATGTAATATGTTACATTAAAGATTTTCCAGGGTAATGTGCTGTTCATCACCCTGACAATAAGCTGTTCACTACATGAACACTGTTGTTGTACTAGGACTGTAAAATCACCCATGACTGTCATCTATACTCTGATTACTGCCATATTTCTAAAACACAAGGGACATCTTTTAAGCTTTAAATTGTTAGCTGACACCAATGAGGTCCATCATGGTACTAACACTTGGCAAGACATCTTAAGAGGGACTTGAAAAGCAGCCTGCAGAGGGAAGCAGATCAGACTCCAGGAATACAGGAAGAATTGGTTCCTTGATGCAAATGATTAGTGCGAGTGACAGCAAAAAGGCGAAGTTCTGAGAGGGGCGGTTGGTGCTAGAGGAGCTTTCTAATGAGACTTAATTACACCCTCCAGCCTGTTACTCAGATTGAACCATTTCATCACCTCTCCAGTGGTCAGCCTAGAGCGCTGGTTGTCAACGTTTTTCGTGTCAAGGGTCTCTAAATTGATACACATTAGGTCATTTGATAGGAATGATAAGATTTCACTTAAAATCTAAAAAAACATGAATTTGTCTTCCCAATACATTTTTTTATTGAAAATATATATTTAATAGAAGCCTCCTCCACTTTCAAAATAATACACATATAAACAACACTGCCAAGTGCTCTGAAGTGTTGCATACTAAACTAAGTGGGAATTTGGGAAATTAAGTTAAGGGTTTATTTTATCCTGATATCTTTGCTTGCTATTACGTTTCCCAGAGTCCGTCCTTGCAGCATCTCTGCAGCACATAGGTTGCATCTTCAGTGAGTGAGTCTAGTGACTGGTGACTGCTAAATCTCAACACAAATAGGTTGAACTGCTGCTGGAGTGTAAAGAAGCAAATACAGAGGCCTAAAAGTGATTAAAAGTAGTAATTAAAATATATATTAAGCTACTATTAGATGGTCTTCCCAAACTACAAGGCGCTGACATGCCCTGGTGCTGGTTATTGCCACAACTGGGCAATCAGTCATTCAAGAAAGCAACACCAGAATTAAATCACTCGGCAGAAGTTGATGTGTGTGGCAATCTGGAACCAGTCTACACCATATCTGATGTTCATCTTTGCTATGGTTAACGGCCTCTGATGAACTGTGCTTCTCTCTGGGATCAATAACCTACCCGATGCTCAACGAAGGGGGGAAGGATAGTTTAACAATTACACATTACTGAATCTGCTGCGTCTTTTACACACACACACACATAGAAGTTCAGCTCACATCACAAATGCAAATCCACAGTCGCTGTGGAAACTATTCAGACCAGTATGAATGCTCACCAAATTATTTGAAGGGCTTGTGTCTATCTGAGAGTACAACAGAGAGAGAAAGAAGGAGGCAACGGTTCGGTGTTATTTGTGTGGTTGCATTGTGGCTCACTGTGGGGGTGTGATACTGCAGGTTGCTGGCAGACTCACTCTAATGCACAGAGAAGCACTGATCTGGAGATACTCATGAAGAGATGGAAGGCCTTCCCTCACTTTATCCTACCGGACCCTCACAGGAGGAATAAATCCCAGAAGACGACTCAACTCTGAAATTCTCCTTGATTGATATTTGATCATCTCAATCACATAAGGGTGCGCACACACACGCGCACACACAATATCATACATATCAGACAGAATGTCATCATTATTTGCTTTATTCTTTCTGTGTGCATGCATGACTATGTAGTTAAACCGCTACATGGCAGTACACAATGTTTCAGCTGAGGGCAGATTGAAAATAACCCTAATTAAACATCACAGCTGTAGCGTGAGAGTGAGACAGGTGGGGCGAGAGAGTGAGACTGTCAGTGTGTGTGTGTGTGTGTGTGTGTGTGTGTGTGTGTGTGTGAGAGAGGATAAAAAAGACATAACTACCAAGCTTAGTCACATCCAAAGAGACAGGTTGTATGCTTACATAACTGCCTGTAATTTTGCACTCAAAAGGAAGGAGAGATTTGTACTCCATTCATCGTCATTAAGAATGAGTCCATATAGAAGTAAAAACATACTCTTCCTGTTTTATGTATGACTTGATTGAAACCACACGGTGCCATCACATGGCTCTTGTGAACCCTCTTTTGATTTGCATACAACTGGAATGAATTGTTCCTGTGCATACAGTAAGCTACATTTAAAGAGACAGACGTCAATAAAGAGGGAGTTTGTAGGGATGAATAGAGTTGTGGATTTTCCTGCATGATTGGTTGCATTTTTTTTTTATTTAATCCTCACATCTATTATGATTAATTGTGCATCCACTCAAGGTCTTCTTACTACTTCATCGAACTGTAAAGAGTCAATGCTCTCCAGTGTATCTCATTCCCCTAAATTTTAATGGTCATGATGAAGCACACAGTCCCTGATGCCAAATGAAAACTGGGATCAGAAAGAGAAATCATTCTGTTTTAGGTATTAGGTTTCTGAAACCTCAAGGTTGATGATAGATTTGTGACCAGTAAATTGCATGCATGTCTTTTTTTTTTTTTTTTTTTCTCAATGAAATGCATGTGCAAATGGTCGTTCAAATGTTTCCTAGCAACAAGATCTACCTAACTGTTGGAGCAACAATGCTGAGGCAACTTCCAGGAACACAGTCAGACTTGCAGGAATCACAAGTGTATATTATTTTGATGGTATGAAACATTACTCAAACCCACTTGAAAGTTTATATCATTCATCAAGGTTTTCGTTTCAGATACATTTCAATGCAGGAATTTTGGTAACTTAGAAATGGTACAGCCATAAAAACATGACATCTTCCGACTGAATATTTCTATAAATATCAAATCTATATAGGTGCTGGAACAAGAAAATATTCAGTGAGTACAGTGTTCATGGTGGTTAAATACAAAAACCTGTTGCTGCATTTGCCTCCAGTCAGCTATGAATATGTTGAGCTATGAAGAAATAACTACAACACATTTGCTCCACAGTGCGAACAGGAGAAATCATTATTCCCAACAGCTGGGAGAGAAAGGGAGAAATAAATAAATCTACTGAAAAGTAAAGACCTGACTTCTTTGTTTTGTTTTGAATTGAGAGAAGTGGGAATGTGCTCCTACCAGCATCCTCCACTTGCACATCTGAATCCCTGAGAAATGATTACCTGATCTGGGAGGATGCACTTGGAGCTCTTGACACTGCAGGGATTTTTTTTCAAACTGTGGAGAGCAGAAAGGCTGAGCTGCTGCAGCAACATTCACTTTAGTTTGACGCTGCAATGCCACTTTCTCTTCTTTCATGCGTGTCAGTTTGAGTATGAGGAAACATGTTAATCTTGTCATTTTCATTATGATTTTTTTTTTTTTTTTTAAAGTGCCATGAAAAAGCTATAAATCAATAGAAATCTCTTTGGGAGCCATAGGATATCAGAAAAAGACAAAAGAGCAGCTTCCAGAAATTGTGCCCTCATTGGTGTGCATGTCTGCTGAGTCTAATTATGTCACATTATCACAGCATCAGTGACTGCACCAATTTGTTCCCCATAATGATGTCAGTGAGCTGTGAGGAGATTTTTGGTAACTTTGTGGAGACAGTACACTGTGAGGGATGTGAGGCTTCAGTGAATTGACGCCCAACTGCGCTTTTTTTTAAATCTCTCACCTGTTTCTCCAGCGCTTCCTTCCCAGTGGTGGACATCTTGGGCGCCGGCGCGCGCTCGCAGGTGCATCCTTCCAACAGGTAAATCCCGGCAGGTCGCGCGCTCTGCTCATTCTCGAAGTAGAACAGTATATTCTGGTAGAGGGAGAAGAACTTCTCGTGCCATCGGCTGTTCTCCGCCGTCTTCTTGCTCAGGTAGCCGCGCTTGGTCCCGTCTTTACGCGCTACCGCCGACAGAAACAGCGCGTGCCCTTCGTTGTAACGGACGCTCTTCTGCATTTTTTGTCGAACGGTTTAGAAGAGAGAAAAAGTGGGACGACAACCACCGGCTACAGCGTCTTTCACTGCGAGCCCATGTTCCACCGGGGGATGAGTTGAAACTTTCCCAACCGAGAGACGCGCAGCTCAGCAGAGCCACGGCGCACGAAAAAGTTGCCCAGCTGGCGGAAGCGCTTCTGCAGAGGAACTCATAATAAACACGTCCGAGTGTTAGAATAAATCCATGCTGCTCACCGGGACGCACTTCAGTTGATAAACAACTGCTAACAAGCTGGAGAAAGCGAAAGGTGCGTCGCTCACAGAGGGAATCCTGAAGTGGACAGACAGTGACAGAGTCACCGATAAACTGTAATCGGCTTTGACTGTGGTTAACTCCCTCTCTCCACACAAGAGCTCACTCTTACTAGATCTCTCTCTCTCTCTCTCTCTCTATACGCGCTGATCTTGGAGTTGGCGGAATTAAAGGCGGAGCGTGAGTTGGTTGTGTGTATGTGTGTATTTCAAAGTGAGTGAGAGAGATAGTTAGTGCAGATCTTCTCAGGAGCAAAATGTTGTGTTGTTGCTTCTATATTATTAATGGCGTTGGATATGAGAGAACACACTAATGAAAACATTCATGGATTAAAAAAATCTATATATTTATATTCAATACTTATCTTTGACTAAATTCTGGAAAATGTCAATATGGATTACCATCAAAAAGAAGTGCAGTTGTTCTTTGGTTTGTTTTACTTTATTTTTTTTTCACCAAATACACTGATTTCACACACAGTCCAGTAATAAAATTGTGATAAAATAGTATTAAATTGATGCTTATATCATATTTAGGTTACAGTACAGAAAATAGTGAGGTCAAGAACTTCAGATAGTGAAAATCTTTATAACACACACTAGCAAATAGGAAGCCAGTACTTTTTGCTACTTTGAGTATAAATGTGTGTGTGTGTGTGTGTGTGTGTATTCTGACTGTGTTGAATCTCAGTGATGTCAGGAGCGTGACTGCAGCCACTCCACGAGGGACGATCTGTCCGAGATGCTCCAAAGATCCGAGAGGAGTCTCTTATTCTTCCTAAAGAGACAAAGAGAGCTGCTGTTAAACAACACTGTACATAACGTTATTGTATAACTTCACACAGTCCCATATGTGTGGATCCTAAATACTTGGTCCTTTCACACACATCTGTGAGAGAGCACAGAAAAATCTCTGTTTTCTTACCTCTGAACGCTCAACTCCTCCTTGTATGATTATTGTGTACTCAGCATGGCTTCACTCCAACAAAGTACAAACATTTCATATAGGGAGGATTACAGTGACAGAGAGGTATGGCGGTGTGTATGTGTGTGTGCTGACAGATATTTCATATGGTGAGGATTACTTAAGAGGAGGCTAAGCGGCACTCAACTCCCAGCAGGCTCTCTGTTACTGAGTAAGGAGATGCCGTGTAGAAAAAAATTACAGAGACTGTTTGGAGAAGGTGCAATATGCTGATGCTTTGACAGCAGAAGACTAAGAGTTAGCTGTTTTTCCGCTTCCCAACTCAATCTTAAGAAAAAAGATCTCTGCCTGGCGGTGTGTGCTCATCCTGATAGAAAATCTTTACTATATCGATAATCAGATCTACGAAAAATAAAAAATTATTAAAATTTTGTTCCTCTGTGAAACTGCTTGACACGATCAAGAGACAAAGCCTGAGCTTCTCCACTAATCTGTACTAAGTCTTATTTTCCAGGAATATTGGTACATTTTCTGGTTCAGACGTGTTAGTACAAGTATGAATTCAAGTTTATTTGAGTGTTAAATCTTAAATAAATGTTTGATTTAGTGTCTGTGGAGCTGCTTTGAGTTTGATTTCTTCACGACACACGTTAGGCTCATAGCTCTCAAATGTCAAGCTCCATTTGGGATCAATGAGAGGATGCGTTCGGCTTTAAAGGCTCATCCAGTAATTTATTTAGTTTTTATACTTCTATAAAATTGGAGGAGTTGGGATAGATACAGTAGATTCAAAAGAATAGTAAAAATCAGAGCCGCAGATGCTGATCAGTGGCACAGTGTGAAACGACTGGTAGGACTTTATGTATATCGTGTTGCCTGTTTGCATGAGCATGACACCAACAATGGGTACCTACTGCTTCATAGCGCTACTAGAGCTCAAAACCTCCACAGGGAACCTTTAATATGGGTAAACAGTATCCTTCCTTTCCCATCGTGCAAACTGAAGCAGAGATGACATAATCCAGGTTATTTTACCCAGACTTTAAAAAGCTCATCATCATCAAAATTAGTTTCTATACTCATTTCCTTTAAGAACTGGGCAGGGTATTCATGTGTCTGTTGTCCGTACCTCCTCAAGTTGACCATGTTCTCCAGCTCTCGGGCCTTCAGTGCAGCAGTGTGTAGTATAGAATCTGGGATGTCAGCCAATCGGGCGACATTTAGGCCGTAGCTCCGCCCTGCAGCTCCTTTAGTTAACTGGTAGAGGAAGGTGATGAACTCTGGCTGAACCTCTTCATCTGTCAGCATTCACATGAGCATGTTATGATTTGGAAATTGTTGGGATTTGGAAATTTATGTTTCCACCCAAAACATTTTTACATGCGCACGCGCACACACACACACACACACACACACACACACATACCATCAGTGTCAGTGACGATGTCAGGTTCATTGAGTAGGAAAGCCATGTGGTAGTTGGACACATGTTGAGGATACACCCGCTCCAACTCACACAAAGGAGGGTAATGGGTCACAAACAGGGTGAGCGACTTCACCTAAAAACAGGAAGCAGAGAGTGAAGTTCTAACATTATTAACATTATTATTGTGTATTGTTGTGTTATTGTGTGTGGTGTGCATTATCTCTTATGTCAGTACCAAAGACTAATTTCTATTTTATACAAATTCCTACATCCAGGATGTCTGGTGGCATCTCATCATCCTTTTTACACCCAATATCAAAATTTTAAGGCCCAGGAAAACATTAACAAGGTCACCAGGTGTAAATACAATCTGTACATGGTGCTCACATAAGTGAAAAAAAAAAAAAAATATCCAGCCGAGAGAAAGCAGCATTGCTGCAGGCAGAAATGTCATCACTGCAGTCTCTGTTCTGTGCCAAGCTGCCAGAGAAACTCGTCACTTCTTTTGTTGTGAAAGACAGCTCACCATTAGGTAAAAGTAAGCAGTGTACAGTTTGTACAGTAATGTCACCTGTGTTGCACCTATTCCTGCCATGTTTTGGTTTTAAGCTTCATTTTTCCACTGACTATATGATTGTATCCTATTAAATGTTTTTATTTGTTCTTTGACTTCTGTAATTATTTTTGACATTGTGTTCATCCTAATACAAAAGAGAAACATAGGAGTAAAAAAAAAAAAAAACTAAAGATGAGAAATAAAGTACATATAACAGTTGGTAGGTATCATAGCAAATGTTGTATTATGCAACACAGTCTGTGTTAACACAACTAAGCAACAGTCATAGCTGAAATACAGAGCATGTACATCTCTGCCTCTACACCCTGCAGTCTGCTGAGCCAATATATAACCTCATACCTTGTGAATATTACTACTGGTATACAAAAATATTATGTCATTTTTCACCTGCCTGTAGCTTAGGGATTTCTACAGTCACTGTAAACACAACACTTGGCTTTGTAGGCTCTAGAGAGAGAATTGACAAAGTGAAAGCACTTCACCTCATTTGTTATTTTTTTTAATCTCCGTCAGGCCTGGGAGCCACCCAAAGGCTACACGTTTGAAATCTGGCATTAGTGTTAAGACATAAAAATCACAAAAAAAAAACAAGTGCATTGCACTCACAAGACAGCTGCTGAGAGCTCTTGACTTGAAAACAAATGTATTTCCTTTTTCCTTCAATCACATGTAAATGTAGTGAGGAGGACACATTAATGCAAAATAATGTGAAAATATTTTATCCCACATAATAGAAAACAGTCTTGAAACACAATGCTTGATTCACAAAAATCATATACGAATAATCATTAGATCTGATGATGACGGTGAGGATAACACATTTCTTATGAAGTTGTGTATGAGCTCTCATGGTGGAGCAGGTCTGTGTCTTATATCCTTGTTGGACACATGCTGACCCCAGAATCTGCACACTAGTCACTCGGTCCAAGAAAGGTCACGTCACTAGAAATACCTTCCTTTGAAAGAGACGTGCAGGGCAACACCTACATGCTTCCAACAAAGACACACAGACCTGAACCCGCTGAAACACACACGCACATATGTATACACACACAGACACACACACAACTTCAATCATTCCTGTCCTGTCTACACTGAAAATGTAAAAACAAACGGAGCGTCGTAGACAGAGACTGCAGTTTGGATAATCTGAGCCTGTTCTGATTAGGCGCTAACGGTGGCTCATTAGCAGACCACCCCAAGGTGTGCTGACAGCCTTGTTCTGATCAGCTCAATAATGTGATGAAATCAGTGTTGAAATTATTTGTTTTTAGTAAATTCGTTGATTGGACACTTTGAGGGCAGCAATCAGTTTATCAGAGCTGCTGCCAGAAACTGATGCTCTAGAGAGCAACGAGAATGAACAAAAACAACAAAGCTGAAAGATGCTAAAAAGCTCCATAGAGGGGTTTGTCAATTCACATTCTCAGTAGCATTTTAAGCAGTTAAATAATAATAAAAAAAGATTTAGAAAGAGGGGAGGGGGGACACAAACACACAAACAGGGGTACATCCCAGATTTCATCCATTTAAACATAAGTGCAGCATCAGGAAAGTAAAAGTTAGTTGCAGCCTGGTTTACTGCACACCTGTAGAGCCTCACAGCTCTTCCCAGCTGTTTTATAATGATCTGTTGTCAAAGAGTCTGTGGGATATGAACATGTGATCCTGAGGAAAAAGGCTAGAGGTGTCAACACACCATTTCCGCCTCTCTGTCTCGTTACTCCTCTCGGTCCAATTAGACACAAATCCAATTCAGTCAACACATTTCCCTCTCTCCTTTCGTCCTTTTGAGGTGCTTTATGTATATAAGGAGAGATTTGGTGTTTGAAATGAAGCATGTACATGTGTCACTGACCTCGACTTTTACACTGCGAGTCCATCTTGTTCTCTCATTTAGAAAATCGCATGGCCACTTAATGCTGGCTACTTTAAGCAGAACAGAACTAATCTAACTTGTATTCACACCAAATGATGAATGGAGGTATTTGTACAGCAAAGAGTGACTGAATTAAAATTCATGACTTTTAAATATTACGTAAAATTATATATAATATTACAAAAATCTATCTCAGAATCACATATCACTCTTAATTCAGATTCTCCAAACCAAAAGTTGAATCTGTAGAAAAAGTTTCATTTACAAATAATTACAGCCAAGATAATTCAACGCCAAGTTTTGCATGAAACAGGTTTTCTGCAGGCTTCACCAAGTTCACCAAATCTAAGACTTCAAGACATTTTTCATACTACATAGAATATAATTTAATACCTGTCAATAAGAGTAAGTAAGAAATATATCAATTAAAACGATTAGCGATGATGAGGGCTAGAATTAGTGCAATGTGAAATCAATGTCAATTTATTTCACATTTTTGTACATTTGTGTATTACTTCCTGGCAGTAGATTACAATCATTCCCAATAATATAACTAATTTATCATTTATCATGACTCGGATGTGGATAAGCAGCAGAAGAAAATGGATGAATGGATGGATAAATTAACCAATTAACTCATTTATTTAAAGTCAGAACTGGAAAAAAATAGAATTGTGGATTTCCCTAAAAAAATATTTCATTGTATAACATTAACCTTAATTTATTAGACTCAAAAACCAGTTTTTAATGGAACCTGATCTTTTGTTCTTACTCTAAACATTGTATGAAATGCAATGGAGCTTCAAACACTATTATTATAATCAAACTTGCAAATGTAACGTAGTGATTTAAGAGAAAGACAGCTAGCATCTTAGCCATGTGCTCTACATGAGTGCAGTGCAGGCATATAGAGCAGCATTGAGTCCAGTGGAGCACATGTGGGTCTTTTGTAGGAGCTTCCTACATCAGTTTGAGCACATCAGGCCATTAACGCCCACGTGGAGTGTCACGTTCTACTGAAAATTTACTCAGAGTGCAGCTGAAAGTGAGCTCTATTTCTCCTGTGCATCCAAGCTGGGCCCAGTACTGCCTGCTATTACAGTACAGTAGTACAATGCTTGTGCAGTCACAAGTCTAAATCTGAGTTGATAGTGATGTTTAGTGCTAAACTCAGTGAGGCTATTGGCAGGACCTGGTTCTTCCCTTTTAGAAAAGATAAAAAAAAGAGAGACAGAAATGTTCTAGTTTTGTTCTAGTTTTAGTGATCCTCTCTTCTCTGCTTTTATGGTTTGTGTTTTTTTTCTCTTTCTGCATCAAGGCTACGTCTTTATTGAGAGGTGTTATGAAACCCATCTACATTCTTAACCACCTCTCAGGTGAGTGTTGGGAGCATGGAAAGGTGTGTTACTATAACAACCGAGTCACAGGAGGAGTAGTCTGACTTTTGTCGTGAGCAGTCATGTCTGATGAGGAGGAGGACGACGACGACAACGAGGCAGAGGAGGAGGAAGAGGAGGAGGAAGAGGAGTGAACGTGAAAGGCACTGCAGGTCTGCCTGTACCGAGGAGGCCTTTTGCTATAGAGCATAACTTCTTTTGTGCTCTTTTGTTTGTCTTTCCTTTAATAGCAAGGCTTTTCTAACAAATCAATGCTGTTACACAACAGGTAGTTGGAGAGCTCCCTCCTCCCGCTGCCAGCAGCAGCTCCCTGCTGCATTAGCTGCTGCTTAAACATTTGCATTTTATGTTTTCCAGCAAAAATTACATAACCCTAAGATTCTGTCCAAAGATTAATGCGGAGCTGGCAAAACAAGGTAACTGCTACACACTGACAGGCTGAGTTACCTCTGTTCAAACAGAGGTAACTCGGGGCAATTTGGAGCTTTTTGAGTTAGTCTTCGAAAAGAGAAAATAACCATATACCAGCTCTCAATGTTTGGATACACCTAGTGAGTATCCAGTAATGGTAAACCTCCAGACATCCATCAATCCGTCACTGTGGACTAAAGTGGAACCCGCACCCTGGAGGCACATCCTTTCAAAGCACTAGGTTTGTTTAGTCCATTGACTGTCTGATAAAACAGCTGGTGCTGTGCTTATCAATGATAGCCAGAAAACAAACAAACAAACAAACAAGTACGAGATTAACTACTATACTAAATTACTGCTATATTAAATGGTGGAAAATAAACAGTTGAGCACACCGTCCATGTAAAAATGTAGTAATGAGTTTTTTTTGTGCTCACATTATTGATCCATTTTGTCAAGACAAATTGGTACATACGAGACGGATGTCCACAAAGAGACGACTGCTGTATGAGGTGCAATCTCAGGTATTGATAAGCCCCATTTTTAAACACAAGCACCTTTTTCCTTATCTCCTTCTATTAGGGTACCAGTTATCTGTACTGTCAAAATAGAGATACGCAATATTGTGCAACATCCAAAGGCCTCCTGACTATGAGTGTTCATATAATCCCAACAGAGAGAAATGTATTTCTTGCCAGCTGACCAGAATAAGCAGGAAATGTGTCATTAAGAAATGAGCCCTTGTGAGACCATGGGTGGACATTGAACAACCTGCCATCAGCCTTGATTATGTGGGTGTTTCATGAGGATTAAATGAGGCCTACACAATGTCTCCTTGAACACAACGGGGTATCTCGAGGTCTCTTTCGCTCTCCCTCTCATTTTCCATTGCAGCCTGCTGCTCTCTAACAGGACATTAACATTATTGATCAAACCTCTCCACAATTCTTCTCAGTTTTAAGGAGCCGTTCTGTTGCCGAGGCCTCCCTGGTGCTTCATCTCTTCCGCTGAGCGCACATACAGTCGAAACACAAATAGAAACACATATACAAACCGCTACTGAAGGCCATTAACTTGATGGTTAATTGGACTGGCATCAAGATCACACGACACATGTGGATTTAGTAACGTGTCCACACTAACGGTTACCGCCACATCAGTCCATTCCTTTTCATCTCATCTCTTAAAATATTTACAACTGTCTTATTCCCACACCATAATACAGAGTACCCCATCCACATCACATACACTTACATCTCTGATGAAGTACTCAAGGGTAGCATAGGCGATGGCGATCCCATCGTGGGTGCTCGTGCCTCGCCCCAGCTCATCCAGGATGACCAATGAGCGCTCGGTTGCACGGAAAATTATGGCTGAGGCCTCCGTCAGCTCTTCCATGAATGTACTGCGCCCTTTGTAGATGTTGTCTGAAGCCCCCATCCTGATAAATCAATCAGACAAAAGAAGGAGAGCGAGGGGTAATAAGGTGAGAGACAACACAATATTTTTGTCTTTTGAGGAGGACACTTTGTCAGATTAGAGCATGATTTCTTGCTTTGCCGACAGTTGTGTGTCCTTCACAACTTGAAATGGTGCCAGGAAGCAACTTCACTGTTTCGTCTGATGGCATCAATAATAAATACTGTATAAACTCATAGTTACAATGAATGAAATTGTACCTGGAACCATTCATTATCACACGGTATGTGGTGTTTTTCCTTCCTTTGAATGTATGGTTACATGATGATATATTAATTATATCATCATTCCACTTTAGCATCACCATGTTTACAGTTAGTTTTGCACTGTAAAGCTCTCTATGCTTCTATTGGTCAACGTTGTAGATCATATCATAGATCATATCATAGATCATATCATAGATCATATCAAACGAGGCGGGCCAGATGCTGCTTCTGTTGTCTTCCATTATGACACTTACACGGGAAAAAAACAAGAAACTGTGGTGCCCGACGTTCAATGCTCCACATCTGTCGTGTCAAGCCATTATCAAATTGATATTGTGTAGTCTGAATTATGGATTAGATTGAAAGTCTGACTCCGTTAGGAGATAAAACATTTAATTCTTCATGTTTTTATATGGTACTTATATCTTCTTTATTACAACAAATGTGATTTTAAAGTAAAGGTAATTTTACTATTTTGTTTATGGAGTGCGTGCAACACAATTCAAACAATTCAACTATTGACGTTTGTCCAGAAACCACCCACAAATAAAGAGAAACTTTAATTTTTCGAGCTACAAGGTCTTCTTCTTCCAGAAGAACAACTTATATACAGTTTCCAAGAAAAGAAATAAGAGTGAAATTGAAAGAGGTATGAGGAGAGCGTGAGAAAGAGAATATAAAAGCCTGAGGTTCGTTTTTAAACTACACAGAAGGAGAAAATCAACCAACGGCCACAGGGTGTGGAGTGCTTAAAATGTGGTTGTGTCTCATTTTAACTCTGAACACTATTTATCAACATCAAACTCTTTAAAGAAGCTATGCTCCATCCTTGACATTGTTTTTCTGGCTTCTATAGCTCTGCACATTTTACTTATATGTATTTTAACAAAATACATACAGGTTAACTGAGTTAAACATTAAGCTTTTCTGACATTATTTTAGGGTTCAGCCAAAGAACAAAAAGAGCACAATTAAAAAAAAATCATTGCAATCATTCACACTCCATCTATCTCCAAAATCAACTGTAATATTCACCAAACAGAAAACATATGCAGACATCCAAAACTCGACTAAACTTTTTGCATTTTTGCAACCAATATTACAAATCCATATTGTAAAAACACAACCTCAGTATTTCATCTGATAGGTGACCAATGTTTCTATTTGTATGTTTTTATTTTTAGAGAAAGACGGCTTGGTACAAGAGGAAGCCCAGACTGTATCATGCACATGCAAACATGACGCATAAATGAGAGTGTTGAACATCTCAATCCAAAACCATCATCACCATCATCATTAATCAGCTGCTATAACAGCCTCCACTTAAGGCTTTCCACAAGAACCTGGCTGCAGAGTCTTTGGCACTAATGCTCAGCCACAAGAGCGTTAACAAGGTTGGTCACTAATGTTGGGTAATAAGGCCTTTCCAGTTCAGCCCAAAGGTTTTTCCGGTTAGTTGAGGCTCTGGTGAATGCAAGTACTTTAACACCAAACTGGGAAACCCATTTTTTGGGGGGACTTTGTGTAAAATATCATTATATGTTGTAGCATTAAGAGTTCCCTTAATTGTATCTAACCATACCACACAACAGTATTTCAACAAGGGTGTCCACATGCTTTTATATGACTGTATTGACAAAAACAAATAAAGTAAAATTATGGTTGGTGATGATCTGCTGTCTTCTAAAGGAGGCTTTGAAGGCACAAATTCACACTCTAACCTAAACAAAAGAGATCTAGCTGCAAGTCCACCTACATGTTTACAGATGACATAGACACAATGACATGTTGAATCATTCATAAGACACAAAGCCAGGCTGAGTGCTCCTCTGATGCACTGCTACACACTGACAGGCAGCACTGTGACTCAACTGATAAAAAACGCGACTCCAGCTGGATCACAGATGCCACATCGGTCTGCCAGTCACTGTTTCCCCACTTTTAAATCTGTCCTTTCCCGTCCTGTTTGACCGTCAACATACTACCTGTCAATGAACCACAAGCTTCTAGCGCATGTTACCATGGTTACAGCACAACCTATATAGTAGAGGGGTGTGGCAGACATGCAGCTGTATTTCATTAGCCAATTTATAGTATGCGCGAGTGCATGCAATACTCGGGGGAAAATTATGACAATTGGACTTATACTGCATGGCAGCAAGAGCGGACAGAATCAGATAAGAAAAGAAGAGTGCTGTTCACACACTGTCTGTCCACTGATGAGGGGATGTGCAGCAGAAACACGGCAACACTCCTCCAGCTGGGTGTCCTGCTGGTCTCAGAAAGTCCCTCCTTCCCGCCTAACATGTTTAGCCACATTTCCAGTGTTTCTTGACACTCTGGACTCCCCTTGGAGCGGTAGTTTTATTTTATCATTCTATCATCACACTGGTTATAGTCTGGTCGACTAAGACATATAAAAAAAACGTGTGCTTCCACTCAAATGTTTTGACAGGAAGCCAAGACCGAAACAGAAAAATCACTCAACAGCAGAGTGAAAAGTTTATTTTATACTGATACTCTGAGTGATGTGGATTATAAAAAAACACTGATACAGGTATAGTCCCCATCACTTATCTATGATGTTCAAAGTGTTCAGGATGTCATTCACTTTTTTATGATGTAGGCTACTCACCACCTCACCTGATGCATTACATCCTGGTGTGTTGAGGAAACCAACCGTGATGGAAGCTTTGCCAACAGTGCGATTAAAAAAACTGATAGTGTCTAAATGGGAGCTGTTGCCGTTTGATATGAAGGAAAGCCGTGACGCCTTTTAAACCTCATTTAAACCACATTGTAGATGAAAGTTTGCATTTTGTCTTGTGTGATCCAAATGAAATTTAAATGCATTTAATTCATCACCCATCCTTTTATTTAGCTACAGAACAGTACAGCAAGAAGATCGCAATAATAATTCATTAACGTTGCTCTTTTATTTTTGCGTTTTCTTCAGGGTTGTCCTGCCATTTGAGCCACGTATTACTGTATAACCTCCATTATAGCCAATTTCAGACCCTTAAATCATGTGGAACACCATGAAGGCCTAAATAACCATGTACGCCAGCTACAAGATGGCACAGGCACGCTGACACCGCAGCACTATAAAAACTCAGAGGAACAACTGTGTCGATTTAGGATACAGCATTTTTCCACATGCTCAACATGTCTCACATCGCTACACAACACCCACCTAGGTGATGATGTTACACGGAGACCCGTTGGCACCAACACACTCACCACTGTTTGTGAGGTCTTTTGAAATTTCTGGATATCAGCCACATTTCTGCCCCTCCCCCCCCAAAGAAAAAAGAAATCTCACAGCATTTTCTGCTGGGAGGAGACTTTTTACTAAAACACGGTGTAATCACTGCAAGGAGTCCATGGTCGATTAAAGGTCCTTTTCAAAAGACAATTTTACATTCTGCTTCCTTTTGCTGTTTCCATAACAACCATGAAGGGATGGAAGAATGTGCTCTATAACCTTCAGGACTAAATACCGACAAGAAACCATACATACACACACACACACATACATACACACAACAGCTGCATACATGCACACACACATATGCATCAGTCAGCTGCCAGGAAACACGTGCCAGTCTGCAAACAAAGACATACACACACACACAGTGTGTAGTAAAATACTAAAAAAAACTAAAAAAAACCTAATACCTTGTGAGGCAGCATGTCACCTTAAATGAGTCTCCTGATTATTCACTTGATGCTCATTGATAATCAGTCACCTGGATCAGTTTAGACACTTTAGACCATCAGACACCTACACACCATCTCATTACCTCTAACCCACAAAGTCTGCTCTTTCCACACTAGTAAAAGTCACAAGCTCTCCCACCCAGTCTGTCTCCCTTTGGCTCATGTACACGCAACATCTCTCGTTTGCACACACAAAATGAAGCAAATCTCATCACCGTTTCTATCACGCTCGTCACTGCAGTGGGAATTGATTGAGCGTTTATTATTGAGACAAATTCTCCTTTGACATTCGGTGTTAAAAGAGAGGCCAAGCAGTCCTACTAGAAACAGACATTATGATCGAGGCAACAGAGAAGGTGAAGACAGGACGCCAGATGTTTACTCTGTGGGTGTGTGTGCGTTTTCTCTGTGGACACTAATTAGCTCCAAGTTGCTTTTTTCTTTTTTTTTATAGACGGAGTGAATATTAACATCCAACCCCAATCAAAGACTAAACAACAGAGGGACACTCATAATCAAGCACATTAAACACTGCACCACTACCTTTTCATTTTCTTTACCATTTAACTTCAAAACATAAAAACTACAGTATTTAAAAAGGAACAAATCACTTTAAATTTGTTTTTAACTCAGATTGTATATCCACATTCTCTAAAAAGATATTGATGATTATTTCACAATCTGAGAGAAGCACAGTTTTAAAAAAAAATGGTTATAGTGGTACTAGTAGTAGAAGAAGATGGACAAGAAGGAGAAGAACAAGTAGAAGAAGAACAAGAAGTAAAGGTAGGAGTGGAGAAGGATATTTTATATTACATGTGGTATTTTAATCCAACTTGAACCATTTTTTAAATTTATAACGGCGATAAATTCATTTCTAATGCATAACTATTACAAACTCTTTTCTTTTCATACGTGCAATTAATTCAATAAGTTGAATTCAAACAATTGATTTACTTTTTTCATTTCTTCTCTTTCTTTTCACTCTACTCTAAATTATGTTTATATTTTTATATATTTCAATCTGTGCCTTTTTTTTTTTCATGCGTGTTAAGCGGTCACATGTAAATAAGGTTAAGAACCACGGGTTTATAGGATCAACGGGATATGATCCTTATCAACACTAGGGTGCTTTTGCAGTCCCTCACTTGTGTCCATCCAACTTAACCACATTACACTAAAACCCCCATCTGTTTGTCACAATGATGCAAGTGTAAGAGTGCACACACACACACACACACTCGGTGTGCTGACAAGCCTTTTGGCTCCCACTGGGTTAATTCATAAGAACATGCTTAAACCCACAAAAAAAGACAATTACACACATCTGCAAGCTATTAGGTCTAATCACATAGTGCACTAGAAGCAGAATAAGTGAGACCATACTGTATGTTGGCCTGTGTTCCTCACTAATATGTAGTCAGGACTGGAAACTACATGTAAAACTTACTGCTACTCTCATCATAATGAGAATAATCATCAGTGAGGAAAAAAAGACCTTCTCCAACAGGGCCTTCATTGTCTGAGGGAGAGCCGTATCGTACCAAACCATGACAGGACACTGCAGTCCGCCTTGTAAACAATTCCCGTTTGTCTTTTTTCACCCCTCATATACTCGCTCCTGTGTGGTGAGGAACACAATAAACTTGACCAATAGAGGTGAATGAGGTGGGAAAGTACAACTTCTTTAAAGAGTGAACGTGTTGTCCTTTATGGATGTCTCATCTTTAATATTTAAAGATCTTTATAGGCTTTAATGTGCTTGCTTGGAAAACAAATGTATTGTACAATATGTGTGTTGATATGTGACATCCATTGTACGTCTGTCCGTCCTGGGAGAGGGATCCCTCCTCTGTGGCTCTTCCTGAGGTTTCTTCCACCTTTTTTCCCTGTTAAAAGGTTTTTTTTGGTGGGCAAGTTTTTCCTCACTCGAATCGAGGGTCTAAGGACAGAGGGTGTCACTCCCTGTACAGATTGTAAAGCCCTCTGAGACGAATGTCTTTTGTGATTTTGGGCTATACAGATAAAATTTGATTTGATTTGAAATAACTACATGGCTGTGTCACAGAGAGACTGTATTTTTCTTTGCAGCTTCATCGAATGCTTTTATTAATCTCACTTTATCTACACACAAGTTCAAGTAAAGTGATCCAAATTACAAAAAAAAAAAAGATTTCCCCACTTTTTATAGGGATTATTTCTTATGTAGAAGTAGTTTCTATGAAAAGTGTTGTGTGAAACTATAAGAATAGAAGTAGATTTAGAATATGTGTGTTTTGTAATTAGTGAGAACTGACCGTTGAACCTGATAAAGTAGATTCTGCTATTTGACAGAAGTTAATCAATTATATAAATAGTTGATAAACCTGATTTAGGTTTTGCAAACTGTGTCTGGCTTTCTTGCATCTCAATGGACTCTTATTTCTGAGGCAGCATTAGTGGGTAATCAGTAATGAGGCAACATGAGTCAAAAAAACAGATTATCTCAGTGTGCTTTGAGGAGTAACAGAGGGCATATAATTAAAAAAAAAAAATCAGGCCATAATAAACACAGCAGAGCTATCACATCGTATAAGTGTTGGTGATTTTTAGTACTGTGCATGTTTCTACGTCATTTCTCAAAACCTGAAAATATGGTGAACGTTCATTTCCAGCCAGTCACCAAATGCAGTCTGTTTAATCAATGCTGTCAAATATGTAACATTTGTTTACACAAGTGCTTTTGTTCATACCTGGTGTAAACGCCGTCCAGTATGCCCAGGCGGGCCTCGAAAGCCGGTACGTAGGAGCCCATCTGAGCCATAACACAGATCAGGGCCACCTGGCGAATGTAGGAGCTCTTACCACCCATATTAGGACCAGTAATTATCATAGTTCTCCTGCCATCACCCTGTAACAGGGAAAGAGAGGAGAACAGTGACATAGACAGAAGGCGAACGAGGAGAGAGACAGAATAAGATTTGCATGCTGTCCTGCACAGCTGAGGAGGTGGGTGGACTGAAAGCTTGGCTTCTCTTCCTATTGGCTTGTGCTTCTGTTCTGTGCAAGATTAACCTACACCCACTACACCAAGGAAGTGTGTGTGTGTGTGTGTGTTAGTGTGGTGTTGTGCATGTTTGTACAAAAGTGTACGTCACGTGCGTATTTATATATAAATGTGCGTTTGTGTATCAAAACTGTCTCAATGAGTTAGTGAGCAAGCTCAAAGCTGTGTCAATGAACTTGTGTGTGTGTGTGTGTGTGTGTGTGTGTGTGTGTGTGTACCTGTAGTTCTGTCTGGTTAGGAACATACTGGTTGTGCTCTCCCATCAGTAAGTCTATGGCAGGATGTCTGCCATCCCTGATCATAATCTGACGCTGACTTTCGCAGACCTCTGGCCTGTAAACAGATAGAGGACACACACAGTTAGAATTGCAGATGGCATGACAATTAAAACGGACACCGTTAGCCATGAAACCAAATCTCCTTGTAATATTGTGCACTTTTTTGGACAGGAACAATGACCCACAGGAGGTTAAAACTTTTGGAAATTATTTTACAATACACTACTATAAAAAACAGTAACAACAAAACAAAACAAAAACAGTAAATAGTAAAAATAACATGCCATTTATACATTTAACATGATTGAAATTGAAATAATATCTGTGCTAACCAATATTGGCTTATCACAAATACTATAGGCCTTCAGATATATCAGTCAGGCTCTACTAAAATATACTAAAGTAACACACACACACACACAAATACCTACATCAAAAGTGTAGTAAGTTGGTGAATTGATGATGAATTAACTATATAAGTACAGCAAAAAAATGCCTGTAGTACTAAGAGATAGGTGGAAGGAAAACTAAAAAATTTAAATAGGCAGAGATCTACAATATAGAAAAGGTGTGTGTGTGTGTGTGTGTGTGTGTGTGTGTGTGTGTGTGTGTGTGTGAGAGAGTTTGTATGTATTTGAGTGAGTGGGAGAGATGTTGGCGTTCTGGCTGAGCACGCCGCTGAGCCCAGTGTACACTCCCACACACAGCCTGTCTAAGACTATAGGACACGACACAGGACACCCACACACACAAATACTAACTCACATACTACAAACACACACACACACACATACACACACACACACATATTCACCAATATTTACGGTCATCATGAGAGGACATCACCTGCAATAGTCCCCTTGTTTAGCCACCTCAGCCAATGAAAACAGACAGTCCATGGTTGCTAGGTGACTAATAGCCCTTTTCATGGTGTGATAGTGGTCCCCAAACTGACTACAGACAAGAGAGGGAAAGAGAGAGGGGGGGAGGAAAGAGATTTTCAAGTGTAAATTAAGGTAAGTGCATACTGTGTTCTGAGTAGACTGCACTGACGGTGCACTTGACTAAAACAGAAAGCAGACTGAGAGCTGTAGAGGCATCTCTCAGAACCAGAGTCTGACATGTTCTTTGCAGTTTGTCATTTGCGTTCAGCCATGTGTGTGTGTGTGTGTGTCTGTCATACTCCAGAAAATTGGCCCACTCCCTCTGACAGTCCAGCAGCAGCTGTTCCCGGAGCCGCTGCAGCTTCTTGTAGCGCTCCACCAGAAAAGGAGAGTGATACCTGCTGACAGCCTTGGTACTGCAGAGGGGAAAAGATGGATGGAAAGTTGAAAGGAATTCAATTATTATGTGTTCAGTAATTACTTATACCAGATACCTGACTCATTCCTGGATCGATCCAACTTTGTTAAAAGAACTGATGTCATATAAAAAGCTTCAACAAGTGCTGGGACTGCCATTCACCGATCTTTTGGCTTCTGAACCCTTGAAATGAAGCACTGCCCACATGTTAGGCAATGTCACCAGTTGCATATATATTGGTTATGGTGACCACGTGAATAGAAGAGAATTTTTAATAATTTGTGTAGCATAAATGTTTTACTCAGCTTTCATTTCATGTTAATCATCTAGTGACCCCTCGGATCCACAGATTTATCTTTCAACTTCAACTTTCAAAATTATTTATATTCAACTGAGAAAGAAGGCAAGTCTGTTTAAATGTCAGTAAGGGTTATATCACTGCAAAAACCTGTGTGTGTTTGTCCTAGATGCATATGTGTGCTGCGACTGGAGCCCACCTGCTGATTTTGACCCAGTCAGGTGGAACGGTGGAAGACTGCGAGTTCTTCACCTCAATCAGAAACTGAGGGCAGAGGAGGAAGACTTTGATAAATAAGACCAATAAAAGAATGTGTCGCTGTTGATTAAAACTGACACACAAACACACACACAGACATCAGATCATCACTGTGACTCAGTCCTGCACCCAAACCAGGCCATCAATCTCCTCCTCCCACCTGTCTTACACTCTTTGCTTCAAACACACACACAGATGGTACGGTACCTCCTGTCCGGAGACAGTCGTGTAGTCGAGCGCGGGGGTCTTCAGCACCAGCCTGATGTCTTTGCGGTGGTCTTGGATCTCATTGAGCACACTCTGGATCTGCTCCCTCCTTTCCTGCAGCACTGGGAACCCGGACAGATCTGAGAACAGCTCTGTCTTTTTGCCAGACCTGCACAAACATCACATACATCGGTGCATCTAGTGCTTCATGCCAACTGTTGATCACATTGTTACATAAACGTAGACATAAACGTAGGAGCCTGAGGCATCACAGAGACACCGAGGATACAGACATTTTAATTACAAAATATATTTAACAAATCAAGATATTCAAATATATTTGAATGCAGTGATGCAGTCTCCAGTGGATCTCGAGTCTATTTCCATGTATTTCCAGGGGTCACATGAATGAATTAAATGTCTTTATTTTCATATTAACAGACAAGTTAAATAGAATAGCCAATCTTTTCACAAACTCGATTAATCAATCAGTAAATCAGCAGACTTTTAATCAACACTTTTGCTCATTGATTTATCATTTTATGTCACTTATTGTGATTGCAGTTTTTTAAACATGACAATTTGCCGCTTTTCTTTCTTCTATATCATTGTGAATAGAAAATCTTCGTATCCTTTGGACTGTTGGTCACACTGGGCTGAGAAATAATACAGGGCACTTTAATTAGTACAGAATAATCAATAGATGAATCTATAATGAAAGTAATTGTTGGTTGAAAGCCCTGCAATCTGTATTCAGCAGAACGCAGTGAGTGTGCACAACAAAGCAAGTTAAATGATCAAACATCGACTTGTTTGACTATATTCTTTTGAAATGAACAATAATGCCAGACACAATCTACAATCACAGTCTGACCCATGTATCTGTCATTAATGAAGCTAAACTCTGCTACTGCTATTAAAGAACTATTTTTGTCCCATATTTTTGTATTAAAGTGTCAATCCTAAAGGCTATTTTCCTTTGGATTGTTTTTTTTCTCTTTTTCTGTGCAGTTTCCAGATTTTCTTGTGTGGTGTGTGGTGGGAGGATTATTGCAGATAAGTCTAACTACTCTGGTCTTTTACCCCCGATTATATACTCACTTAGCCGCCTTTTCATTGAGCACCTTGAGGAAGCTGTGGGCCGGAGCAAGTAGGTCAGGAGTGTCCAGCAAAAGCCCTTGAAGCAGCGCCGAACTGATCTGTGCTTGGATAGCTGGCAGCAGGGCCTGTAATTCCAGCCCCAGGCGAGAAAGAGCGCTACTAATGAGGTAAAACTCCTGCGTGGAAGACTGGAACACACAAACACACAAACACACAAGACATGCAAAATATGTAAAGAGTGTAAATAGCCCTTTTTTGCGCAGTAGGCTGCAACTCATCAAAAAATAATGCTCTATGAGTATGTTCTGTTGGTGTAAACCAGCAGGATTAGCTCACTAAATCTCATCTGCACTGGATATGACAGCCGAGCGTAAAGGGCAACCATCTATTGGAGCACATCTCTGGGAAACACTGCTTATTAGCAGCAGCAAGAGCCTGCAAGTCTTCACAACGGGAGCAAGACAAGAAAAAAAAAACACATCTTAGTAGATTTAATATAATGAACATGTGACAAAATGTCATCAAACAGCAGATACTGAATATAATCGTGATCTTTCATTAATGCCAAAAGCGGAAAAAAACTATTTATGTTTATTATCACACTCAAATAAGGTGATACAGACTCTGCCTTAATGGAAATGTGCAAGTGCTGCTATTAATGTATTTTGTTTTGTCTAAACTTCAGGGCTATAGTTAATTATTGACTGTCTACAGGGTAAGAAATATCTATAATTATTTATTAGTAGCATGATCAATGCTGCAGAGCTTTGAAAATAAATTAAATAATAAGATCAAGATAATGATTAATCAATGCTCTGCATAAAATGCGTCAGAAGAAAAGAGATATTGCCTCGATATTGCCATTAGTGATGTCACACTATAGTACCGAGTCATGAAAGGTTAATGAGAGTCACACTGACAATGGTTTATGGTATTAATTACATGCTGTCCTTTTAATGGTCGTCCATGTCAGCAGTCCCTGTGTTCCTCTTTTATGAACCCAAATAGACTGGAGACCACAGGCATGCCCTCCCTTCCATTAAGTCAATGGAAGCAGAGAGACACAGGCCATTACACACAGTCCCATTTATCTACAAATGGGCAAAATGACAATTAAGGGACCTCTGTGTGTGCGTGTGTGTTCAGTGACATTTGATCATCTTTTTTCTATATGAAGGAGTCAGAAAGTTGAGCATGAAACAAGACATCAAGCTAAGATCAGAGTGCCTCTCTCATATCTCTGTTCAACACACACACACACACACACACACACACACACACACACACACACACACACACACACACACACACACACACACACACACACACACACACACACACACACACACACACACACACACACACACACACACACACACACACACACACACACACACACACACACACACACACACACACACAGAGGTGGGATGAAGACTTCTGACATTTCAAAGATGGATCCGATGGGAAATGAGATTGTGTCAGACAATCAGGTAAGTGCCACTGAGGTGCCTGTTCCCTGTTGTTAATCAAGAAGCACGCCAGACAAAGGTGAGAGAGAGAAAGCGAGGGAGAAAATCATTTTGACTATCATTTTTATGCAAAATAGCAAGAAAAAAAGGAGGTGTGTTATTTTACATATCCAATTTCAGATTTTTGCAGATTTAGTTTCTAGCGAATGTTTCAAGCCGCTTTAAAGGATACATACATCATCTGAAATTGGAGAGTAAATGTTATAATAACTGATTGGAATGATGGCCATTTCTACACAAATATGACCCAGGCTGTGAAAATGTAATTTTTCTTTAACCAGGAGCCAGAAACGTATGTAAGTGGGTCTGACAACAGTCTCATGAGCCGTGCTTTGGAACTCTGTCCCTTTCCCTTATTACTTTTTACCTTTTTGTGGTATATGCTACAGATGCCTCTCTCCAGGTCGGGCAAATGCGACAGCAGTGATCTGATGGAGTTTAAAGTGAGAGAGTCCGACTCGAGGATCTCCTGCACCGCATCCTGCCTCTCGGTGATAGACCTGATGGTTCATGGAAGGAAAGATAAGAGAGAGGAAATTAAAACAATACAGAACAGTAGAAAGAAATGAAAATCAATGTTTTGAACACAGTCATCAGGTTTTGGGGGTTGTTTTTCTTCTTCTAAAAAAAAAGAACAAATAACACAAAAAAAAAATCAGTGATGTGATCAGTGATGCTGTTGTTTACTGACTGAAGACATGACTAAAGTTCATTTAAGATGACATTAAAACTGTTTGCAAAGCTTCAACAAGTCGCCTTGATCTCTAAATTACAGATAACTTCCTGCAAAAGAAATGAGTACAAGACATGTCTGTGATCATAAACATCCTGCAAAAATTGACTGACAAAAGCAGATGAAGAAAAGCTTAGTGATATATAAAAAAATGCACATCAACTCACACTCAATCATTGTGTGTCTTGGCATTAATGTACTTGGGTATAATCTGGGCTTTATTGATGTTGACATTCTGTAGAGAAGCTGTCTGTATATAATCTGAGAGCAGTGCCCAATCCACAACTATAATCCCTGCACAATGGGAGGGAGCGACGCACAATCAATAAATGGATAATAAAATTACACAACAGAGAAGAGAACAGGAAATGTATTTTTATTTAACAAAGTCACCTCTCAAAATCACTTTTTGTGTTTTCACGCTGCAGTGATCCATTTCCGAAATATTGATTCATCAGGCGCAGAAAATGGGAGGCGGATAAAACGTGAATTCAGAAGCTCATTTATGCAAGACACAAATCAGACACTAATCTGTGTTTTTATTCTTCAAAGCTGCATTGATTAAAGATGTCAAATGTCACTTAATTATGATTATATTAATATAATAATAATGCCTTATGTGTCCTTTATTGTTCCTGGTCCTGACGTGGCATTTAATCATTCATATTAAATAACAACATTGTACACTTCAATGCAAATGCAACACATAACAACACAACACAAGAAGCTGAATCAGTTCAGTTCGACACTGACAGTTGTGCTGTGTCAGAGGTCAGAGAGCTCCTGTACTCACTGTGGGTCTGTGAGGGGCTGGCTCACCCACTTCCTCATCAGTCTCCTCCCAAACGGAGTGCGAGTGTGATCCAACACCCACAACAGACTGCCCTTCACACCACCATCTGTCTGTTATCGGAAAAAAAAACAACACACAACACTGCTTACACATAATGTAACACAAGCACACAGCTTGCAAAAGGGGTTAGTTTGAATGTGCCAAATGATATGATCCAGCACTATCATGGTTATTTCAGAGAGGAAGAAGTAAATTCTGATGTTTTTCAATTCAAGATGTGAGCAGGTGATCAAAGCCACAAGCGCTTTGAGAAGGCGTGAACTAGGCCTGAAACTTCATATGTAACGTCTATGCGTGTACTGTACAGGATGTCTATTTGTCTCGACACACATGCCACGGCCGAGTCGTGCTGAACTTTTGAGCCGTCACCCACGCAAGGCTGACTAGTCACTGAACATTTGGTTTTGCGATTTGGAGGAATAATTTAACTCACGCATTAAATGTTTACAGTCCACAGTGCGATGGCGAGTGTAAACTAATTTCTCCAATTTGCACAGAAATCAGTTGTCGTAACACACAGTATTTAAGAAAATGAGGGGAGGGGGGGGGGGTCATGCAAGATTTGATTTGCTGTATGGAACAGTATTTAATCAGGAAATCAATTAAATGTAAAAAAAGGCAATTTAATTTCAATTGGACTTTGAGTCACAAAAATGAGGACTTGAAGATTGACTTAACTGGGACTTAAATCCCTAAAGACAAGATCTGATCTGATAGTAAAAGTCAGGCATGTTTTAAATTCTGACCTAGTAAAATACCAAAACTACAAAGCACATATGAAACAGTAGCATGAACTCCTTGCATAGCCACACATAATTAGAAAATAGTAGTCCGGCCTATGCATTAAAATGACCTGATCTCAGCCATGTAAAACACACAAGTTTAAAAGAAAAGTCACTTTAATAATCTGAGGCTGGACTTGTACCATGATTTTTGACTCATTACTGAGACTTGACCTGGACCAAAAACAGTTCTGGCTCTAACCAACGTAATTTGAAAAGCAGAATATTTTTTGCAGATGTTTCTGTTTAGCAATTAGTATACACTAGGCCTGCATCCAGCACGGTGAAGTATGCACCATGAATCATCTAGACAGACTTCATCTCTTCATTACACTTGATTAGTGGCCATGACAATAACTGTGTGCGTACCTGATTGTTAAGGATTTCCAGGTTCCTGAGGGTGGCAGCACTGAGGACCATACCCTCACAGGACAGACGCCGAAATGAGCTACATTGAGACACGATAATAACAACTTATCAACGTATCTGTTGGAAAGTTGTTTCAAGATGTAAAAGATTGTGATAATTCCACAACCAACTTTTTCCTACAACTTTCCATAACTCAAATCAAACCAGTTCTCTGACTCTGAAATATAGTGCTTTATCTTGGTCTTGTGTTCACCTCAAAATGATAAAGGGCGAGCTAAAGTCTGCACCGTAAAGCAACACAAGAGTGCAATAAGTTGTAAAATGTATTCTGGTATATTCCTGCAAGCAGTCAAATTCTCTGAAATCTGCTGTCCTGTGGATTTACTCACATCTCTTAAAATCCCACAGGTAGGAACAATCGACAGTAACAAAGCCTGTAGCCTGTGTTGCTTAGTGTGTGTGTGTGTGTACATTTGTTTGCTTATGTGTACCTTTCACTCCTGAGAACTCTCTCCAAGTTGAATTCTTGGAGGTACTGGATAAGAGGCCCCAGACAGCAGATCACCGGGCTCTCTAAGGACGCTACACTCGACAGAGAGCGAGAGCCTGGAGGATACAGACACATAAAACACATGGCACATTTTCATTGCTACAACACAGCCATGAGTCACAGACCCACTCCTCAGACACATCGACCCTGTTACAGCTGAAAACGGTCGTCTTGGTCTCAAAGAAACGACATGATTAACTGGAGGGAGGGAATACAGGGAAAAAGATTGAAACATAAAGAGTCATACAGCTGCAGACACACACCTTTGTCCTGGCTATGACAGTAGAACTCTGTGACTGTGTTCATCGCAGAGGCGAACTCAAACTGAGCGCTGTCCCTCTTCTCAACTCGCACTCTGTCATCGGCCTGAGCACTGAAGGGAAACAACATGACATCATTGATTCAAGAGGTTCAAGGGGTCAGTGGTGCTTGTGACTTTTACTACAGACAAATGAAGCACAATATCTGATCATCTCCCTGTGTGAGAAAAATAAGACGCAGCAGCACAGCGTGTTCCAGACGTCCTTTTGTTTACTCCAGCACACACACACACACACACACACAGTTTCTCTGCATCTCCATTGCATTTCCCTATTGCTCCATTCACTTGCTTGGCATTGCTGCTCTCGAGGACTCTGTTGCTTTTGTCCGCTCTGCTGTTGCCAGGGCAACTGATGCAAACACGTGGTTCTGGATGCAGTGTTGGAGGATTTTCATTCTTCCGTTTCCTAACTCTCACACACATACACATACACATATACACACACATACACACACATACAGGCACACATAGAAGAATCAACATCTTTCACTTTAGTCACTGGTTGGACTGGGAGCAAAGATCGTATAAAAGTGATCAATACTGTGTGTGTGTGTGTGTGTGTGTGTGCATATTGTGCCATCAGTGCAACTATGACCATTAATCATTTAACCGCTCAATTCAACCATATTATGAGGTTTAGAAGAACAGCGACAATTGTTGGTATTGATCCAGAGACAGAGGAGCGCAGTGCAGCAAAACCCTGACAGGACGCAGTCGTTTTGAACCGGGATTTAGAAAGCATCCGTTGAGTTCGAGGTTCACAGGAAACTACAAACCTGGGCGCTGATTCAGGTTCATGCAAACAAATTGACCAGTGGTCTGAATTAATCTCATAAACCCAGTCAGAATTAAAGGTTTAGCTCACTTTAATTACAAAAACAAACAAATGTTTTAAATAGTTCTGTTTTGGTTTGATTTGAGATCTCTACCTGCACCCCAATACGTTTTTCTTTTGAGCTCACAGCATTGAAAAATTACATTTATACTTATTACTACACTTACACAAAGCTAGCAGCTCTCTGAGGCTGTACTCAGGCCCAACAGTGGTTTTAGATATATATGCCAACATCAGCATGCTAACATCTACACATCAACTACAGCCATGGGTAAACACCACTAAAGGCAAATACAAAAAAAAAGACGTTTCTCATTTTGTATTTTGACTGAACTAACCCTTTAAACTCTGCAGATATGAAGAGGTGGGTTCACCACAAAGAAGTGACGCACTTTTTTTTTTTTTGGCATTGACGTCTGTGTTTTGTTTTTGTTTTTTTTCCAGATGCTCAGAGCGCTATGATGGTGATAATCAATCAAAAGCAGCGATGGCTAAAAGGTTAAGTCAGAGATGTTGCAACCCAGAGATCAGAGAGGTTAATGTGCAGAGCAGAATAAGGGTGAACATGAAGCTCTGACAGTGGCCATTTAAATCTACACACTAAAACACATACATGTCTGTTGGTGTGTAAGTCCATACGAATGCACGACGACTGTCTTATCAAAGAGTGTAATATTTATGCTCAAGAGCATCAGTCATCGACTTAAAATCTTAAGCGAGAACATTTGTGTTGACAGCATCAGCCAGTGAGCTTTTCAGTGGCTCTAAATCCCCTTTACTGCTCTGATCTTGACTCATGACTCCAGGCTGTGGATGAGTAAAGTACCTAATATTGCACCTAGGTACTACCAACCTCCCAGGGACTCATTACCTGCCGCTCCATGGACACACACACACACCCCTCGTTGCCAGGGGGCTTGTCTTGTCAGGCCACCCAAGAGACACAAAGGCTGTTGAGCTAAAAATGATATTTAAAACGTTCACCTGGGTGGGTCTTGCTTTCGGTTTTTTTTAATGGGTTGCTCATATAAATCAACAAAGGGTTGATTTATGTGATGTTACCGGAGCCAATGTTGATCTAAATCAAAACATCTATTTCAGGATCATTTGTGCATTATAAGTGTCTTTTCGGTCTAAAAGAAACTAATCACGTAGAAAAATATCTGGGGGGTTACCGATCCGTAATTGGCCCGGCATAGTTGAGTGTCATGTGTGAATAAAAATATGATGAATGTTCTGTCTGAGCTAAACAGACGAAGCTTCCCTGTATTTGTATGAATCAGGCTGCAAATTGAGAAGAGTATTGTTTCCGACGAGCACAACGCTAGACGAACAGTGCTGTTCAAACACAATAATTGGACTGGCCTTTATAGGCCCATCTCTGCTATAATCATTCAGCGTGGATGGCTGAAAGAAGGAGAAAGAGGAGGGAGAGAGAGAGAGAAAAAAAGAGAGAGGAATGAATACAAATAAACAAATAATTTCAACTGAGAACAAATAAAGAAAGAAAGACAGATAATAGCCACTGAAATAAAAAAGGGTGAATAATGAGAAATGTGCACAATCAAAGAGTCAAAAGACAAAAGAGGCAGAAAGCAGCAGACGTCCCTCCATTAATCTAATCCACTCCCTTCATTTTCATATTGGCATAAAGTCAAGTCGAGTCACTTTTATTTGTATAGCCCAATATCACAAACTACGGATTTGCCTAGGGGCTTTCCAGTCTGTACAGCAATATGACATCCTCTGTCCTTAAACCCCATAGTTCAAATAAGGAAAAAACCCTCAAAAAACCTTTAATGAGGGGGAAAAAAAACTGAAGGAACCTCAAGGAAAAGCAAGAGAGGAGGGATCAGATAGACATGCAATAGATGTTGTGTGTACCGAATGCAGTTGCGGTTGCCCTCCAGAGGAAGTCATTCCCACTGGTGTAAACATGCTGGGTGCAAACTGTCAGCGAAGAGAAGCCGAATGGCACGCTGGGAAGCAACAGGTTTCTGGAATACACCAACTCAAGGTCACTGTTTCTGGCCTGCGGTTAGTCAGCCAATGAGTGAAGGACCAACTGTTTATCGCTTCTTAAACTCACGGCTAACACAGTCATGCATTTGCATCACAGACTCAATTGAGGCTCGTTATTCCGACATAAAAGTTGACAACTAACAGTTGTACCTTTAGGCGCTTACGCTCGGCTAACCACTGGGATGATTTGACTACTGCCAAATTTCTGTCATTGTCAGAGATTGTGTCCTCTGTAACTGTAAATACTCCGCTATGCACTACATTTTGAAAATTATAGGGTTGATAAGTCTGAATACTTTCTCAAGCCAACTTTTATTCAGTTCAACCTTTTGTCTCAATATTTATAAACATGATTTTAAGTTTAACGAATGTAACTTTATACATCTACATTTGATTTATCTTTGTAGTAAATATCATAAAAGAGACCTGCGGTGGAGCTGAGGACCATTTTCACACAACCCCTCTGAGCCTGCATTGATTTCCTCATTCAGACTGAGGTCCAGACAAACAACTGTCTACCTGCCTGGTGAAATCTAACCACAATCCCTCTTAATGAAATAAACTAAGCACACACATCCACACACACACACTATTGCAAACACACAGACAAACAACACAACTCTGAACTTGAGCAAAAATATAGTGGTGGTGTAAATGGGTGCAGACTGCCCCCTAGTGCCAAACAGCAAACTACCTTGCATTAGCAATGCTTTGCAGGAGTCTGTGGGTTTGTTCTGAGAGGTCAGAGGGCACCAGGATCTCCACAGGGTTGATCTTCATGATGCGACTCTCCAGCTCAGAGAGAGACTGACCATCAGGGAAACAGTCAAGCAACACGTCTCCTGTGCTGGGCTGAACTGCCTGCATACATAAAAATGATGAACACGTTAAAGAAACACTAAAGGAAACATGCATTAAAAAAATATATATGTTTTTTGTATTCTTTGTCTGAATTTTAGGGATGTTTTAATTATTTTTCCAGCGTTATGTTGCCATGAAATAGTACATTAAAATGCTAGCTGTCAAGCTGTCTTAATGCATCAATAGTCCATAACAATCAGTGCTCATCAGACTCACCACCAGCCCTACAGTGAGCTGCTTCTTCAACTTGTCCCAGCTCTCTCTGATACACAACAGGAAGCTGTCAGGTGGGTCCAACACCACGTCACCACAGCCGCCCTCCTCCACATCCGTCAGTCTGCAGACCGGGTTTACATCTCAACACAATGTCAAGGACAACGTTTTAGATACACATGGTTACAAAACGCTATTTTAAGGACACACATGGCATTCACAGTCTGTAAGGATACCCTCTCCCACCAGAGTGGACTTTGTGTATAAAGCGCTGAGCTGACGAGCGAACAGAGCGTTCCTATTGGCTCCTGAGGCTTTGATCGCCGATGTCTCTGTCTGCTTAACCACACCCACCTAGAAATTAAAGACAATATTGTAGAGAGAGCGAGGGGAAGCTAAATAGTAGCGGCTCCTCTGATCCTAAATAGCTAAATAGGAACTATATGCAAAATGTATTTCATACCTTGTGTCCGTGAGACACCAGCCGGCGGACGTGAACAAACAAACGGTGTGTGGGGATGCTGCACGTCATGAAGTTATGATCCAGATGACAGATGATATTCAGCTCCTTCGCTGCAATCTGTAATCACACACATGCACATTAATGCCCATTTAGGCTTTCTGCCAATTAAATATCTATATACATCATGTATTTTATACTAATACTGTTCACTTCCTTCCATATTATGAGTACGGATGATACCGAGTTCTCACCTCTGCATCCTCTCCAAAGAACCTGTACTTGTAACCACACTCCACAGCCAGCAAGGCATCCTTATGCTGCTGTTTCAGCTGGATGACCTGCTGCTCCAGAGGAGTGTACACGCTCTTTGAACGTTTAGAGGCGGCGCTAGAGTCTGATGGAGGACTCGACTCTGCAGCCCTTCCTCCTTCTCCTCCTCTACCTCCTCCACCACCACCACCACCACCACCTCCTGGCTTGGCAAACTGAGAGAAGCAGAAACCCTGCAAAGGAAAAAAAATACAGATTACTGTTTTAAGTAATTGTTTAGCTGGATGTCAATCACTTTGTATTTTCAGTAGCAACAGTTCGTATCCAGGTGTTTCCTACTCAAATCATTCAGTTCTCCACGTCCCATTCATGTGAGTTCACTGTTCATCTTTTACTTGTACTAAATAGTTTTAGTCTTTTAGGTCATTGTTGTTGTTTTTAATCATGATAATTACAGCTTAAACATGCAGTGGATGCTACTTAGCATGCAACTACATAATGTTTCTGTTTTAAAAGTATCCTTGGGCTGTGTGAAAGGTGCTTAAAATCAAATATAAAATAATATAAAAATATTAGAGCAACTACTTTGGTAATCAATTAATCACTATAGTCATTTTTTAGCAGAAATGGCAAATATTACAGCTTTTCAAATGTGAGGATTTGGCGGTTTCCTTGTCATACATGACAGTAAATTGACAAAACAGGACAAAACAAGACATTTGAAGACATCACCAAAACGTCAAGAAAACAATCTGCAAATTAAACAATAATGAAAATAACAGTTAGTTGCAGCCCTAAATATTATCATAGTGTCATTGAGTATTTTCAAATATAATGCTGCTCTTTGCTCCACAAAACTCAAACTCTTGTGTGTAGCAGATCATTGATCTTCTATAGGGAGTTTGACTTTTTGCTTCCCTTCCCATCTTGTGGTGCTTCCTCGCTTATGGATACTTTAGCAGGGCGGTTTGGTGCCTTGAGACCCTGATGATGTGATGGAGCCAACAGCTATAGTTAGATACCTGCACTGATTTCTCCTTTTCTTTGACCTCCTCCTCCATCAGCTGGAGTCTGGTATCATTGCTGAGTTGATCTGTAACGTTGCCGCTTCCTTGGTTACAGATTTTACTGCTAGCTCCACCCGTCTCCTTCACCTCCCTCTCAGTGTCACTGGGCTCAGCCATGCAGGTGAAGCCTCTCAACTTCTCCAAGGTGGAGGAGCAGAGGCCACCTGCTCTTCTCCTCAATGGTAGCTTTTTTTCTGAAGAGTGAAGAGATACAGCATATGCATCATCGTTAGGTAACCTAATCCTAAATGCATATATTTTACTTCATGCACTTAATCGAAGTCTTAGATTTAGAAATAAATCAAACTAGTTGTGGTGTTACAAATCCTGTTTATAATCCTGATTTTCAGTGAACACAGAGACACCTTGAAAAACAGCCTTCTACTGTCAAACTCTGCACACTGAAGCTCAAACATCCAACTGAAGGAACAGGAAGAAAAACACTAGATGGGGGATAATAACGGTTTACTGCACTCACCTTCAGTGCTCTGACAGGATGCAGTCTCACAGTCTACCTGCTGGTCTTGGAGGGAAAGCTTGGCTCGTTTTGTTGGCAATCCAGGATCACCATGAGATGATGAATACTTCTGCTACAGAAAATAAAAAAGCAGTGTGATTCAGTAATGAGTACGTTTAATGGAGTAAATCTGACCTGATCTGGCTGTGTTAAGCACACCTCACCTTGCCTCTTGAAAGCTGGTGCTTAGCAGGATTTGGAGTGGTGGAGGCACTGCTGCTGCTGCTGCTCAGTCCTCCGAAGTACCTGCTAATGGAGGCCTGACTTGTGCAGGACTTTTTCACAGACTTTGGCATGTTTACATTATTAAATTAATGATACATAAACGTGTTGAAGTCTGTGCACACGCAGAACTAAACAGTGACATGCTTTTCAGCTGCCCGGCTTTTCAAAACATAGAGGCGCATGTGCCAAGTCACGTCACACAGGCGCGTAAGTGACGCAGAGGATCAAGCTAACCCGAGGCAACCGGAATATATTACGTTTCCGGTTATATTTTTCAAAATAAAACAATTAATCTCGACCATATGGCAACAATTTGCATGTTTTGTACACGTTTCAGATTTAAGGTGCTTGAAGTAGAAGTTGTATTTTTATTTTTTGCGATACTACAGATTAAAACTGTGCCACCATGAATTGGATGCACTTCATACTTTACCTTCCCAATTTTATGTATTACATCTCGACTTTAAGGGACTTCCAGTGGGTCCTTTTACTATTTAATGTACTGTACAGTAAGAAGTAAGTTCAATGTGAGTAAAGGTCATAGGACTGACTATTCCCAAGTGGAAAAAAAAGCTATATTTAATTATATTTTTATAGTGTATTAGCAATATATTCTAAAAACAAAACACATTTACTTAAAATCTGTGATTTTTCTTTTTTTTTCTTTTTCTTTTTCTTTTTCTTTCTTTCTTTTTTTTTTTTGCATTCAAACTACAAATAAACTGTGCTGGAAATTACGAAAAAAGTATACACATGTTTTCTAAATTTTATATGTTTTCATGCACCCAAATAAATAAGCACTCATCATTTGTGTTGAGTTGCAATCATTTTGTTCATCAGTTTGAAGTAACCCTTGTTAAAAGTTGTAATTTTGATATACCTTTTGATATGTGTGGTATTTATTGTAACAATACAGTTGTTGTTGTTGTTTTTTGTTTTTCAACCATTGTATTTTACAACCAACAAAGACCTCCCTCTGGCTCTCTGCCGTAAACCCACATAGCGGTGAGCGAGCAGTGGCTCTCATGTCTGGCCGGCTCTCAGTGCTTGTTTTCTGCAGAAACTCTTCTGCTGTCTGCCTGCTCAGGCCTGCTCTCCACGTATCTCTCTCTGTGGGATGACGGACTGCTGTTGCTGTCGCCTTGAAATTTAGCCAAAGCCTGTTATAAACAAAATGGGGACGCTTCAGATTGAGTCATTTAGAGAAGCGTATGAAAAACACCAGGCAGATGGAAGTCATAAATGTGCTATTTATATCTTTTTGTTAGTCACAAGAGATGTGATGCCTATTTCTTTTCTGTATTTTTAGCAAACAAATGGCTAGAAACACTCTTATTTTCTGAAAATATAAAATAAGTTGTAGTACTACAGTTTTTTAAAACTTTAAAAGTCTTGTAGCATACCCAAGAATTTGCTTTTGTGTGTTTGTTTTGTAGGTTTTTCTTGTCCTAGTTCATTTGTGTAATTGCTTTGTAAAAAACAAAAATATTTCCGAGTGCTTGAGGAACGTTTACAAAGTTTGTCGTCTGATCAAACATTGTTTATACTCAACAGTACTGGTAGATCAAGTTTCCAGTGATACATACTACCCCAGTATATTACTGTAATGCATGTTGTGTTTTTGTGTCATTTAAGACATAAGTTAAGTGTTAAACAATTCAGTGTATATGAATATATCATACATACATACATACATACATACATACATACAGTAAGGGATATTATCATATAATTAGGATGCAATGTGATGTTTTTATTTACTTGATTGGATCAAGGTTAAATGTCACTGTCAGTCTTAACCTTACTGACCTGCACTCAGACCCTCAGCAAGTTGGGTCGGTGTAACACGTTGTTCAAATTCATTTATCGTAGCATCTTTTCACTTATAATTGTATATAATCTAATACATTTAAACTACTTCAGATCTTATTTCTGGTCATTTATATTCAATCGTATTTATAACCAACACATCTGATAACATCTGACAATGTAATGAAATATCATACGGTTTTTATATTGTGAACGCAGCCATGTTCAAGCAGCAAATTTATACACATCCTTTATTTGATTATAAGGGTCAAATTTGCGTTATTTCATGAATGGCTGCATTTTTTTTTTCCTGACCATGTTGTGTACACCATCAGTGATGAATACAAATTCACAACAAAAACAATTCCACATCAGTTTAATGATGAAGAATTCATTTGTTTGGGACCAGTATGAGCAATGCACAAAGATAAACTATCATCCAGTAAATTAAGACAATGTTTAAATCCAAAACTAAATGAATGTATTCTTACACATTACAGCATCTGTACATTAAATCGATTTATTTAATACACACAGGACTCAAAGTGTGTTGGATTTATTTCATCTTGTTTGCAATTGTTTGTAATAATATTGCATATCTTGAATCGGGCCAGTTATTACATACAATAACTGCTTAACGCTAAATGTATTTATTATTCATTTTTCAATAACCATAACATAGTAAAAAAAACAATCCACCACCATGTGTGTCTTAGTCCTTTGCATTGAAAACTGCGTCGCTGTAAAAGCCAGTTTTTGTTGGGATAGTTTGAGACAAACAAGTGAAAACCCAGCAAAAGCATCCAAGGAATTTATGATGGAAATGCTAACCACATGGCACTAAGTGGGGCATATTCTGTGCCCTTTTCAAAACATATTGCCATATGTTCACAACAATAGAGCACTTTAAATAAGTACTGAATCATAGCATACTATGAAATGGAGGCTGTCAAAGGAAAATTGAAAGAGGAAGTCATTTATCAAGTTTTTCTCACCATGCATAATGCAGATGGGAGGCTGAGAAAAGGAGGGAGCAGAAGCTGTGTTGCTAAAAGTGAATGGTTAAAGGGATGAAAGGATGTATATGCACAAGTAGTTAGTGAAGTCAGTCAAGACAGGGATGAAAAGAAAGCTTTTTTTTTATATAGCTACCACGCTCACTTTGCTAACCAGGCAGCTGGCAGCATACAGCATTTTAACCAGGGGACATACAGGAGTCCTTTCAGCCCAATAGGTGTCGCCACTCATAAATACTCCAGAAAAATAAGGATAATTATTGATGTGTCTTTCTCCGTGTAATTTGAACTCTCGTCCATTTAGCAGGATGCAGAGCTTGGCCTTCTAAAGCAAACATCACCAGTTTATTCCTAAAAGCAAACTCCTTCCTCTCCATCCTTTTGACATCCGCACTTCATGGGCTATACACTATTATCGTTCTATAGCCATCATGCAGTTAATCCAACAACAATCCATCCTGAAAGTAACAAAAGCATGTATTAGTTTTTCCTGCATCTTTTTGAGGTATGTGCCTGATTTTAGCAGTGTTATATATATACGCGGGGGGGAAAAAAAGGTAGTCCTTGAAATTTGTTTAATGTATGATTACCAATACTACTAGTTCAGCAGCTTTTTGATAACCATGTTTTAACCTGCAACATATGATAGGAACATCTTCAGCTACCAAAGCATGTTGTGACGTGCTCGTCTCCTATTCAAGACATTTTTCAGAGGTCGATACAATATAGTATTTTGTAGTCCCGAATAAATAGGGATTGAGCATGTTACTACATGGCTTGGGGGGCGGTTTCTGGGTTTTTTTCCTCCGCGTGTTATTGGTTATAACGTGGTTAACAAAAGCTGAATGTCAAGCTGCTATGTCTTGCGGTGAAGGGTACTATAACACTGCCACACCCAGTGTCTACCCAGTCTCATATTCCTGTTAGTGGTAATGGCAACAGGGAACTAGCTGAATGTTAAGAGACGAACTTTAATTCTGGAGGCATACAGGATCCCTGTATTTTAAAGCCCAGGATGAACTATATAGGAGATAACTAAGCGTTGATCATGCCATAATGGGTTTTTATTAAAACCAACTAAATATAAAACAATAACACCAAGGCTGGAAACGTGAACTGACAGACAGTTCGAATTGCAGCCTGATGTAAGTTGTGAAACCAAGTATAAATTATCTCAATGCTTAACACAAGCAAAACCTGGGAATAGTATGTATGAAAGCAATGTTACATATACTGGCTAAACAAATGACAAATAAGGGAGGAAATACAAGTGCAACGGGGACAAACGCTGTGGTCTCACCCACTTTATCAACGTTATGTGATGGACTATTTCTTGGTCAGAAGCAGTGAATCGCTGGACCTCGAAGTGACGAAAAGAACTAGTGTAAATTAACGGCACCGTCCTTGAGCATGAGATGCGTCATGCCATGAATACAAATGTCAAGTCAAGTCAAGTCGAGTCAATTTTATTTATACGGCGCCAAATGTCAAATGTTGTCTCATACTTCTCACAGAGAGCAGGTCTGGACTGGACTCCTTAATTTACTGAGATGCAAATAATTCCCACCTATGAGAAAGCGCTTAGTGATGGAGGCAAGGAAAAACTCTCCTTTAACAGGAAGAAACCTTAAGCAGAACCTGGCTCTAGGTGGGTGGCCATATATGCTGGGAGGGGGATAGGGGGCAAGGGGAGAGATACAGAGATGCACAGCCTCAACACCTCAACGATAACAACTATAATAATAAGAGTGGAAATATGGCTAATACAAGTAATAACACCAATAATACCAAGCTCACTGTCTCATGGGAATGCCCCCAGCAGTCTCGCATACTAGTGTGGCAGCTTTTGGTAATTATGTTATAACCTGCGCCACGTGGTGGAAAAAAACTCAGCTAAATCCAAAGCATGTTGTGATGTGCTCGCCCTCTGTTCATACATTACTAGAAAGCACTGCATTATATCAACTTCTGAAAAATGTCCGACTTGGAAGAGCAACTTTAGCCTTATTGTAGCTGTTCCTCTCCAAAAGGGGCAAAATGTTTTTGTTGGGTTTTTTTTGGGCTGTGATGTTGAAAACATGTTTAAATATATGTTTTGTCAAGGTGCTGTGTCTTGCTGTAAAGGGACTTCTGTAACAGTGTCTAAACACAATGCTGAGTAGTTCCTCAGAGGTCAATAATGGGAACTGTTCAGAAACGTTTTTAACGTTCATGGCATTGTGTACTTATATATATATATACACACACACAAATACATCTTTGGTTATGTTTAACAGTGATGATAATCATGTAACTGATGAGCAAAATAAATACACAATGTTTGCTGAAATTATTAAGGCTTTGCAGGTGGAACCTAATCCAAACCCTAGCTAAATCATGTCCAAAGGATATTTACAAAAAGGTAAATTAGTAAATCCCCTAAGTAAAAAAAATAAAAAAAATAAAAAAATAAATAACTGCCATTGTCTGTGTCCTTTTCAAAGATACTACAGTGTACTTTGTCAGAATACACTGTCACAGGATGACTGTTACAGGCCATATTTTGCAGAATGACTAGAAGATAAGGATACATGTATTCATCTCGCACGTTGGGCACAGCACATTAAATGTGTGCGTGATTAGTGCGTGATATAAAGTGTTTCCCGTAGATGCGGATCGAAAAACTGGGCGGGACGAGTACAAACCCAGTTACACTCGGGTGCGGGTGATAAGTGGAAAAAAACTGGGAAGTTGGACAGATGAAAGAAAGCTCTGCAAGACTTCACATCCTCTCTCCAGTTCTCCTCTGAGAAGTTCGGCAAATTTATTCACGATGCAGTTTTATGGAGCTCTGATCCTGTTTCTGACTGTGGCTACAGGTAAAATACTAATAATAATAATAATAATAATATAAAAAAAAACAAAAAACTTATAATTCACATGTTTTGCTGGAGACTATAAAACAGGTAAAACATTTTTTTTTTTAAAAAGTAAGTCTAGGTAGGTTAGAGTAGTGGGATTGTGGTTATTATATATATATATTGTATAAGGAACTATATTGTAGGAACTTAATGTGGATTCATAACAAGCTCTTTTGCGTTTTCTCTCTTTCTCCTCTTCACAACCACGCCTTGTTTTTTTCCCCCTAGTGTCTTCGGGGCAATGTGGGTTTAGTGATGAGTCATTTAGTCCCATTTGCGTTTTTCTCTCTTTTTTCTTGTTCACGAGCTGTGATGAGGACAAAGTGTGTCGACGTCTGTGTGAGATGATATTTGTGTTTTCTTATTTTTTTTTTTTTATTTTTTTTTTTGTACAGCATGTGGATTGCAGTGCTATAACTGTGGACCCAACGACCCTGAATCCTGCCGAACCGTCGTAACCTGCCCTGCAGAGCTCGACCGTTGTTCCTCCGTGAAGATGAACGGTAAATTGTTCTCATTTTACAAAAAAATATTGCTAGTATTTCAAAGTGATGGCCAAGTCTGATCTCCTATATTTATGTACTGAATGCTGATTGTTGAAATTGAAGGTTTTTTTTCCATTATGTCTTGCAGGTATGAAAGTCAGGAGCTGCATTCTCAAAGCTGCATGTGTAGACCCCATAACCTGCTGTGACAAGGACCTGTGTAACAGCGCCGTGCCTGCTGGTTCCAGTGTGATCCTCATGCTGCTATCCTCAGCCATCATCACTATCTTTTTTTAAGGCTCTTCTAAAGCTTTCAGCTTGAAATATGTTCTTTACATATATATTTCTATCCTGCACTGTTCTTCTCACTCACAAGAGCTTTGTTTTCTTGGGCAGTATATACTTTCATAATGCAGTAGGTATTCTGTAAGAACCGTTTGTATGAACAACAAATAAAAACAACAATAAACAACAAACTCAATACCAAATGACGACTGGAAAATCGATTGTGTCTGCATAAAATTTCACTCCCTACTTGTGTACTAATGGTAACTGAAAAAAAGGACATTGGACAAGTTAAAAAATTTTTTTTTTTTTTACAATTTTACATTTGAATTATTATTTTTTTTGTATTAAAGATCAACAGTTTTTCATCTTTTGTAGCAATGATTCAAGCAAGAGCAAAACTAACTGTACAAAGTGTTTTTTTTTCCGAACATACTGCAAAGTGCTTTTGGATTAAACACCCTTCAAAAAAGTAAACACGGTTAATGTAATGTTTGCAATAACTTGCACTGAGTCTTTTATAACACTGTGGAAGTATTTTGGTCCACTCATCTTTGCAGAATTGTTGGGATACAGCCCGAGCATGAACAGCGTTTTTCTTTTTAAGGTCATGACACAGCATCTCAATAGGATTCAGGTCAGGACTTTGACTAGGCTTCTCCAAAGTCTTCATTTTGTTTTTTCTTCAGCCATTGGGAGGTGGACTTGCTGCTGTGTTTTGGATCATTGTCCTGCTGCACAACCAAAGTTTACTTCAGCTTGAGGTCATGAGCAGATGGCCGGGCGTTCTCATTCATGATTTTTTTTGGTAGACAGCAGAATTCATGTTTCCATTTATCACTTTAAGTCTTCCAGGTACTGAAGCAGCAAAACAGCCTCAGACCATCACCCTACCACTGAAATGCAGTGTTACTTTTACACCAGATGTAATGGTGACACACACCTTACAAAGAGTTCAACTTTTGTCTCATCAGTCCACATAGTGTTTCCCCAAAAGTCTTCATCAAGTTATCAAGATGATCTTTTTTTTAAATCTGATAAATATGACTTTAGTTTATTGACTAGTCAAGCTAGCATTGATGAGAGGTGAAACGTCTTCAAAGACAAATAACCAAGTCCAGTTGCGTTCGATTTAATTTCCTTTAGATAACTATGACCTGGATGAATTGAGAATATTCACAGGCTTATTTGTTAAATCAACCCTTCCTCTTTCAAACTGTGTAGTGTCGCAATGAGATTACTTGAATTTCCCCCAAACAGTCACAAGACCGTTAAGTGTTAGTCAACTACCCCTTTCACCCTAGAACCATTTCCCATTTCAAACTGTGCAGTGTCCCAATGGAAACATCACAATTTCCCGCAGTGCAGTAAGACATTACCACATGGCAACCATTTTTCAGTTTTTATCCATTATTGTTATTTTTCTATATATGAATGAACAAGTTTAAAGATGTTTGTTTGATTAACACAAAAATGAAAGAGATATTTTTTTTAACAGTAATTGGATTTAAAAGAAATACCTTTTCTTTTTGTCTTTTAGGAGCAACTACGGTAAAGGGACTTCTCCTTTTTCTCTTCTGTTATGGGAAACATTTCTGAACTTCGATCTGTGGTGACTGAGTCACTGATGAAACCAATCACTTAACTAAACTTCAAGCATTGAAGTTCTCGTAATAGGACCCAAACACCTCAGAAACTATCATTCCAGAGATTTAGCCTTAGACGGGAAAAAATCTTGGCGTTGTTTTTGATCAAGACTTGTCCTTTAATGACTATATAAAACAACTTTCAAGGACTGCTTTCTTCCACTTACGTAACATTGCCAAAATCAGACGCATCATTTCTCAAGCGGATGCAGAAAAACTAGTCCATGCATTTGTTACTTCTAGGCTGGACTATTGTAACTCTTTGCTATCAGGCTGCTCTAAGAAATCTCTTAAGAGTTTGCAGCTGATTCAGAACGCTGCTGCACGTGTTCTGACAGGAACCAAAATCAGAGATCACATCTCTCCCATTTTGGCTTCCTTGCACTGGCTACCCGTTAAATCTAGAATAGAATTTAAAATTCTTCTACTAACTTACAAAGCTCTTCATGGTCAGGCACCATCATATCTAAAAGAGCTCATAGTACCTTACCACCCCACTAGAACACTGCGCTCCCAGGATGGTGGGTTCCTTGTGGTTCCTATAGTGTCTAAAAGTAGATTGGGAGCCAGAGCTTTCAGCTATCAAGCTCCTCTTCTGTGGTATAAACTACCACTCTGTGTTCAGGAGGCAGACACGGTCAACACCTTTAAGAGTAGTCTTAAGACTTTCCTTTTTGATAAAGCTTATAGTTAGGGCTGGCTCAGGTCATCCCTTAGTTATGCTGCCATAGAACTAGACTGCTGGGGGACACACACACTCTCCTTCTCTATCTATCTATCTATCTATCTATTACAGATTATAGTTAGTTAATGATTTGCTGCTGTGCATCTGTGTCTCTATCACAGGTTCCACTGTTACTGTAATAATTCATCATTCATTGTAATTCATTATAATTCATTGTGAGTGTACAATATGTGTGTGTGTGTGTGTTGATTTGTTCTGTACATGTGACATCATTGCACGTCTGTCCGTCCTGGGAGAGGGATCCCTCCTCTGTGGCTCTTCCTGAGGTTTCTTCCACCTTTTTCCCTGTTAAAAGGTTTTTTGGTTACCCAAAGTTTTTCCTCACCCAAATCGAGGGTCTAAGGACAGAGGGTGTCACTCCCTGTACAGATTGTAAAGCCCTCTGAGACAAATGTATTTTGTGATTTTGGGCTATACAAATAAAATTGGATTTGATTTGATTTGATATGAGTGGGAACATTAAACATAAATGATTAAAATAATGTGTTTAAACTGATGATATACATTATAAAATATAATTAAACTCTTGTGATGGATTTATTTTCTTCCAACAGTCGAGAAAAAAAAAAAAGAAATAAAAAGTTTGATGTCCAATTCATCAGTCAGCCACTATGCGGAAGGTCTGGACTTTGTCTCCACCTGGTGGTGGACAAGAGTGCAAAAAAGCAACACAAAGACTACAATTTTTAAATATTCTTTCATTTTTCTACACACAAAAACTTGTCTTTACCATAAGAGTAATTTAAAAGATGCACATGACACTGACTGATAACATTTCAAAAACAGTGATGACTCTCATAGTATAATTATTTTCAAGCAAGGCATACAGTAGTGTACTTCTCATGCCAGCAATCACTGTGTAAAGGCAAATAAACGTATACTCAGATGTCTTATTTTGAAATAAAACTCAATATGCGCTTGGCATTGTCAGACCTTAGAAACATTAAGGTGCAATGCATAAAGCAATTTACCGTGTGCAAAGGTGAGGTTTTTTTTAATCACTCTACCGACTCCCTAAGCTAAGGTTGGCATACCTTAGCTCAGATGATAAGGCAAACAACGTCACAAGGCAGACATGGACAGCATATTAAAATATGGCATTTTTGAGAGCAATGTTTTACAAGGCAAACCCAGTAGTATAATAAATCTATTTTCTTTCTGTGTATCAACAGAATTCATGTCAGCATAATAAATATTTCCTTTTAAATCTACCCTGAGCTGTGAATGCGACTTGTGCAGATAAACAAAAAAAAATAGCAGTTGATTTTGGCACTGAAATGACATGATGGCACCACTGGTGAGAGACAAGGACTGTTATAATATTATAATGTCATAAAAATATTTGCAGCCTGCATGTATCATATATTATCACAAGTATCCTAAATTTACACGAGTATCACATTAACCTCCTGCATATACACAAACACTATCCACAAATCAAAAGTTCATAAATATGGAGAGAAACTAACTAAAGAATGCAATGCAAATGAATGTGTGTGAAGCTTAAAGTAGTTGGGAACATAAAAATCTATAATCTAAATCTAAAATCTATAATCTAAATCTAAAATCTATAATCTAATAAAGCAGCCCTGCCCTGTGAGCAGGGGTGAATCTACCTAACTCAAGAGTTCATACTTATTGCCATTTCGGTGTCCAACCCTGACAAGTCACCAAAACCCCTCTAGCTGTGGGGCCTTAAGCATCAACAAAAATGTGTAATATTAATGTCCTTTAGGTGGAAGACTGCAGCGTTGATACAATCTGAGATCGGTTTTATTGGCTGTGGAAGGCACATGAGGATGAGGCTCAGCTTAAGGATGAAGCAAGAGAATCAGATGTGAATTTAACTTTCATTCTAATTCTTTGGGTGGATCTGCAGGCGTCCAGATCAGAGTAGACATGAGGTGTGCCAAAAATCGCATGTTGCTGTAGCAGCAGATCCCTAGTGGTCATTTCCCTTTTTAAAAACAATCACCTGCTATTTCTTGGCATCTGTGCTCACGAAAATGTACATGTGCATATAAGTGTATGTGTGTCAGTTTGTGTGTTTTAATGCTTAAATGCCTTCAGTGAACCCATGTGAAGAAAGCTATCTCGTCTAGGTCCACGGGATAGTCAGTGAGGTACATGGGGCCTTTATCAAAATGTTCCCCCTTGTAGCTTTTCCATCGTCCTGCAGGCAGGTAAATGTCCCTCTCTTGCTTTCCTGGCTCCAACACCGGAGCCACCATCAGGTCATCCCCGATCAGGAACTGGGAGTCAATCTTAAAGGCCGCTTCGTCATCATTGGCGATCCACCAGAGGGGCCTTATGATCGGATCTCCTGTATCAAGGACCTCGCCTGCCAGTTCGAGAACCCTTGGAGCCACCAGAGTTTTATGGAGCTCTGTGAACTTCTGTGCTATCCCCACCACCTGCAGATGAATGCACAAATACAAGGTTAGTAGCACATTACAGACACTGTAGTGTGATGGATGTTTAATCAGCACAGTTTCTATTCTTTTTTTGTGTTGATTTGTAGCTCCTTAACACATTAAACGGCCGTTCTGGTGGTTTTACTGTATATGTTTTAGTCAATGGTCATTGCTTCATTTATTTACAGACTCAAATTATCTAAAATCACAATGTGCAGCACTTCAAAGCATAACCTTTAGCAACCCCCAGTGGTAGTATCATAATAAGACACTAAATGAATTTAAACAACACCGCTACAATTTCTGTACAAAGACAAATGTATTCCTTCATCCTTTAATACATTATCTTTTCCAATTATACAACATAATCACTGGTTTACTTTTCCTCACCTCACTGTCATAGGCCCACGGTGGTATAGAAAACTGCATAGCAGGCATGAAAGCAGACAGCTCCAACCATCTGATGTATAGCTCTCTGTCTGGCAGATCATTTTTGCCTAAAATACAACACAGATATTATCAAAAGTTCAATATGTATTTTTAACATAGTTCATTTGTGATTCGTAAATTTTCTGCAGCCATATGTTACGGAGTTACATACCTGCTGTGCGGTTGGGGTACGCATTCCCTCCTATCATATCAGGCAAGACAAACTGGTAACCCAGGATGCTAACCGTCAAAACAGTCGGGATGATGGACTTGAGGCCCAGCTCATAACCCCACACAGAATCTCTGTCAATGATCCGGACGAAGCAGGAGATATTCTGACTCTGGTAACCCACTCTCAGCTCTGCACGCTCACTGAACGGTATAGCCATCTCTATGTAACGGCGGGTGAAGGTGGAGGGGTCAGATATGGGGACCAGGGTGCTAAACTGGCGAGGGAGGTAGCTTGTCTCTCCTGCATCGAACTTAAACGAGATCACGTCATAGCGGGCTTTGAGAATGCGTAGGTGTGATGAATACCACTCACGGGCTTCTGGGTTGGTAAAGTCCAAGATTCCTCCAATACCGTTCCACCAGCGAACTAGAGCAGGCAGCTCACCGCCCAGCTCTCGCACAAACAGCCCTTTCTCTACAGCAACGCCAAAGTTAATGGAGTCATAGTTGATAAAAGGATGTGTCCAGAGCGACACTTGAAACCCGTCCTCTCTGAGTTTATCAAACATCCCGCTGGCATTGGGGAACTTCTGAGGGTCAAAGTCAAACTCTCCATAGTCGGCAGTGTAGCGGTCGTCCAGCTCCAGATGGGAGCACGTAAAGCCATGCTTGGTGATGTCAGAGGCATAGCGCAGCAGCTTCTCCTGAGTGATAGCAGTCTTGTGGAGAGCCCAGGTGGACCACACTGGGTGTTTGAACACTTCAGGAGACGGGACCTTGACAGGCTTTGTGAAGTACCGACGCACCTGAGCAAAACACATGCATACAGAGCAGAGAGTTAGTAAAAGAGTATTAATGTCAACAGATTATTTGTCATCTGTCTGCATAGTGGGAAAGCACTTTTGTATTTGGTTTATTTAGTTTGAATATTGCTTTACACACTTTGGAAAAGTGTCTAAATTAATCTGATTCAAATCTTCATATCTTCACGCATTAGAGCTGCAATTAACGATTATTATTCAATTTTATTGATGAATTACTTCAACAATTAATTGATTACCATGATTATCATTATCAATGATTCATTTTCAATAGACTAAACAACAGCTTTTCTGTACATTAACAGATTTTTTTTAACTTAATTTACCTTTTCAGTAGTAAACAATGTGTTCGCTCTCAAAATGGCAGGAAAAAAAAAAAAGCACAGCAAAACGAAAATATGAAGATGCACACAGGACGTTTTTTAACAGAGTGGGAGAGTTTATATTTTTTTGTTGAATGTAATGGCAATGACATTCTGACTTATATATGTCAGGCGTCATTAGCGCATTTCAAAGCATCAAATCTTCAGCTCACTTCATGCTAACATCTAGCAGGAATTAACAAAAGGGATAGAACTTTTCAAGCACAAGTTGGTCACTTGAGCAACATGCATAGTAAGATAAAAATGCTATTTTAAATTATTATATTTTTGTTTGTGGTTGAACTGAGAGTTTGTGTGTGTGAGACAGTGAGACAGTGCACATGATGTTAATTGTTGAAAATAACTGGCCTGTGGTCTTCGTACCGTAGGAGTCAATTTGTGTCATTATCATGGTTGGTGTGTGTGTATGTTTGTGTGTGTGTGTGTGTGTGTGTGTGAGTGTGAGAGGAAGGGATGGGGTGATGTTCATGTGTGCCCATGTGTATGATGTGGCTCTTTGCAGTCTTAGTCTCTGACTGGTTGGCCACCCCTGTTGTAGTGAAACAGCAAGGATGCTGTTTTAGAAGTTGGTCAGTGCAAATGCAATGTGCCAGAATCATTACACTGCACTTATATACACTTATTTTGCTCTTCACAAACAAAACAAGATGATGGGGTGCTGTATGTTGTCTACACTCACCATGTATTTGTGAATAGAGGTAACATCTGATCCCACACACACTCTGTAGCTGAGTTCAGGTAAGGCCTGCAGTCCCTCTAGTGGTCTGAATGGAGAGTCCTGGTACCGGGCCTGGAATCTCAGTGTCTTATCCATCTCTGACCAGCCCAAATGAAATGGCACCGAGTCATTAATCTTGATAGCAGTCGCATTCGATGACAGCCAGTAACGCTCTAGGATTCCCCCAAAGGCATTACGATTCGAGTAGACGTCACTGGTGACAAAAGGCAGCGGTTCCTCCTCGCCCTGGATCTTGACTGGCCAGTGCTGTGTTGCCGACTCTGCCCCTCCATACCAATGAGAGTCATTATAAGCCATGGCGTGCTCCACTAACCGTACATTCTCCAGTTCCTCCCAGCGAACACGGTAACACATCACTGTGTCCTTTGGTCGAACTGTTTGGATAAAGAAGTTGAGCTTGCCAGACTCTGACTGAGTGCAGCTCAGAATATTTCCCTCCTTTGAGCAGGAGTCCAAATCCAGTGTGCCAGACCTGGGACAGAGAATTAACGGGACAGGAACAAAACACAAAAGAACTGGTTAAAGCAATAAATGAGCAAGTATTATTAGCAGCAAGTTATATGATGTTAGGCTCATCATATCGTTGTTAGAAGACTACAACATAATAGAAAATGAAATGAAAAACAATGACCACCAATATATAACTTGAATGCTACATTTCTCTACTGCAGGGATTGTACAATGGTTAATTCTGTCCATGCTGATGGACATGACTGGATAGGACATGACTAAATAATTTTTCCTTAAGGGTATAATCATGTGTCTATACCAGCTTTCCATTATCCATTCACACGTTACAGACAGGGATCCTTTTGTACGGCACACAATGAGCTACAAAAAAAAAAGTGACACAATGACGATATTCAATATAGGTTGTATTGAATTGCATTACAGTACACAGAAGTTACTTTTTTTTTTACTGTGACTGTGTTTTGAGTAAGATAACCTCCCTTACAAACTTGGGTCAAAATAGGCCCTACAGTAAATCCACCTGAAGGTCATAGTGAAGATGACAGCTCCCGCCTGGTTACGAATGACAAAGCCATCCTTGTTGAGGTCCAGCAACTCAGTCTTCAGCAGCTGGGCTTTACGGAGAGACGCTGAGTAGTAACACCAGGCGACCACGGCAGCCAGCACCAACACACAGCCCAACATGCTTGCTATTACCAGGGGCCGGCCTTCATGAGCTAGCTTCTTCTTTAGTGGGGATCCACCGGGCCCCCCTGGTATTTGCTGCTCTCCAGGAGCCACTGGAACAATCTGGTACATACTGAAGACTTTTGGTAGTAAGGTGTGAAAAGAGGCAAGTTGGAGGGACGGGTGACAGGAATGGACAGCAGTAGTGGAGGAGGAGAGATGGGTTGATGTCTACCTGCCTATCTCTAGCAATGTCTCCATTTCTGAATGATTGCCGATTTGTCCAACCTTGAAAGATAGAGAAAGACAGATATAAATATACAGATAAGGTATGGCACAACAACTATATTTGCCTTCAGTTTCCTGCTATGGTATTTTGTTTAAAAAAAAAAAGAGAGAGAGAGAGAGAGAGACAGAGAGAAAGAGAGCACAGAGGTTTTAATCTGGTAAAAAGCAGGTGTCACTGCTGGTAAGAGAACCAATGAAACCATAAAAACAGGTTATGGCTCTGAAAAACACCATGTCAGCGAGGTTCAATTACATTCATCTCTCAAATAAGAGCACCTTGGACACGAGTAAATAATATTCATGAGAAACTACCCTCAAATAGGCATACTGCAGCAAGCCTACAGTTGTCAGATATATTACAGGCCAAATCATGCACAATAGAACCGTATTTAACCTCCTCACAGGTATCATTATGTCCCAGCACACTATTCTTATTCTGCTCTGATAAAGAATTAAGGCGATGCAGCAGGGAGGGATAGAAACCTTGCACATGCATACCCTGCAAAAAAGTGGGTTCCTGTTTATAACAGAATTACGCAATGTGCTACTACGAGCTGACAGACAGACCACTGCATCACATGCCTTTCTCTTTATGATACTTTAGACAAGGCTTTGTTAGAAAGAGATTCTTGTGTGTGTGTGTGTGTGTGTGTGTGTGTGTGTGTGTGTGTGTGTGTGTGTGTTCAATCGCAGACAACGCTCTGCACCATCTTGTTAATGATTCATTTCATCTTTATTTTAGGGATGCACCGATTATGAAATTCTGAGTTGATGTATAGAAAAATTATTTGGTTGATAGTGGACACAGATACCAATGTTGTTGTGTGTTTGTGTGTGTGTGTGTGTGTTGGATATTTATTCCTTCTTTTGTGCCAGAAATCTTCATTATAAATAAAATAACTTAACTGTTTTAAAGTTTTTCAGCCCTTCATCACACTGTCTTCAAAATGACCACAAATTCAATCACACAACATACAGCCAGCACAAAATTGATTGTGACACAACAGATGAACATCAGCCAATCCATCGGTGCATCCCTACTTTATTTGTGTATTTGATACCTTAGCATCTCAGCAGCCCAACCTGTGGCTGAAAACATATCCCTACAGTTTCCCTCTTAATATTATGGGGTCACTTCTCTGGACTAATTCTAACTTGGTTTATTGTGCTTGAAATTTTAATTCTCTTAATGCCAAACAATTGTTTATCACAGTCTACCACCCACTGCTTTATAAGGGAAACTGTCCTATCACTAAATGCACACAACGTTTTGTTAAAACTATTTATGTCATACGTCAAAATGAGTAGTGATGGTGCCACTTATTTAGTGCTCTCATTAAGTAGCCATTTATCATCCACACTGTGACAGGAAATTAGTTTTATTTTGTTGAATCTAGAGATCATACAGTTGATCAATGTATGCATACAATGTATGCAGCAGGAAATTACCTGTTCCGGCCGCGGTTCCTCCATAGTCACTGCTAGTAGTTTAGTTAGTACTAGTTGTAGTTAAACGCTTTAAAAACACTGTCGCCTGTCTTCACTGGCTGGTCGCAAAGCAGTGGACAGAAACAGCGCCTCCAGATGCGGTTTATTATATAATTTTCCGCCGGAGTGTCAAGGTGACTCTGACCAAACATTCAGCTCAATAACCCGCAGGCACTCGCCAACAACGGCTGCGTGTTTGATGTTGTATCCGGACAATACGGTGACATTTTAACCGGTTATGCCGGTCGTCATGAATTTGGATTCCAACTGACCATTTCTACAGTTAGTGACTTACAGTTAGTTATGGAAATACGTTAGAAAATACATTCAAACCGTCGGTTATAGTGCACGCCTAATAAAAAAAGAGTTGTCTTACCTCCGCAGTTGACTATCTCGGGTCAATGTGTACATTATACAGCTGTGCGCACTAGACCACTGCAGAGTGGTTTAAAGCTGCTGGTGATCCCGCCCAACAACGAACAATCTAAAAAAGGTGATTGGTCCGCGCATCTGTCATTCAAACATGACTCTATCGTGTGGGATTCTGGGAAATGTAGTGTGGGAAGTAGTTAACCTTGGATACACAAACGTTTACTAGCCTTTATTAACATAACGCGTTGCCCACAGCAACACAATTCAAAGACCCATCACGAATCCATGTTTGGTTTCCATTATAAAATGCAGTTAATATATATGTATATATATTATTATCATTAGCTGGTTAGTTTTTAATCTATAGTGTGAATAGTGAGCAGAGAGTTTTGTTGCAGTTTGTATGAAACTGACTGTGCTGGACAGCCTGAAAATCAACTGGTTACAACTGCTGCTGACAGAGGTGAGATCATCCAGAGCAAAATAACAATGCTGTTGTTGTTATTGTTACGTGCTTTTATTTTCTACCACTAGGTGGCAGCAAAGGCAATAAATACAGCAGTGAAGCGCCATCATAAAAGAGCATGGTAAAGCAGATAATAGGCAGTATTTTAATCCAGGCTTTTGTTTTTGGTAAGGTTTCTTATTATTGTTCTATTTATTATCAGTTTATGGTGCCAACAGTAGAACAAGGTGAAGTAATGTAGCTTGTACCACCAGTAGCTAATAGTGTGGTTTGCACAACTTTTCTTTTATAATGCTTATAATATTTACAATGTATGTAGTTTGAATTCCATTTACTTAAATTTTTACTTAGTTGTGTTTATTACTATTATATCAAATTGTATCCGTACTGTGTAATTACCACAGCCCAGTTGACAGAAAACATTATACTGTTACCTGGCGCTAGAAAATAAGGTCCCAAAAGTGATTCTTCCCCCCCCCGGGTCTAACTAGCAGGTTGCCTAGAAATGGACGTGCTCAGTGCACCACTACTTGTGTTATCAGTAGTCATATCCAGTAATGGTGTTCTTAATAGTAACAATGATAACTTTATTTTAAACCTTATACTAGATAGAGAAATCACTGGAGTTGACTTGATGGTCGGCTGTCGGAGAAGGGAAGATGCTGCTGATGCTGGTGTCCCTACTCTGCTGGGTCCCTGCAGCCAAGGCCTGTCTGCAGTGTGACCGCAGGATCAGGCTTCTCCATGAGGACTTTTCCCTGTCTGCCCCCACTGTGATTGACCAGATTGAACTGAAAAAGATCTCTGACTATGCCTATGTGACCTACAGGGAGACTAGCCAGGAGCGAAGGGGAGTCATTGGTGAGAACAAGACCTGGTTTAGTTTCATATGAAGCATCACAACCTTTCTTTCTAAAACATTGACAGGGAAAGATTAGCTTTCCATGCTATTGATTATTTGGGATAGAGTTTATGATTATACAGTGGCTCTCATTCTTATTTTAGATAAAAGCATGAGCTATATGTATATACTGTCTATAAAGATGAGCATATGTGTCCCATTGCTCAGATCCCACCACTCTGTACAGAGCCAGAACTGAGTACCAGAGTGAATTTGACCGCTTCCTGAAAACCCAGCACTCTGGTGAGAAACAGAAAGAAAAACAAACAATTATTGTGACTATTAATTCCACATTGATACGCAGAGTTTGGAAACATCTACGGTGGACAAAATGTATATATAATATGACACAATATTCATAACAAACTCAATCTCCAACAGATTTTAACACAAAGCTGCTCTTTTTTAAAGGATCCGTAACATTTGAAGCCATTCAGATTATGGAGAAAGGCAGGAAGATCTTAGAAAAACACTTGGACACCTTCATCCGAGATGGTAATTGGCATTGGCACTTTTAGTAAGTCATTGCTGTGTTCCAGATGCATTAGTTTCAAATCATTTGTTTGTCTCTCCTTCAGAATTGTGCCCTAACAAGTGTGGTAAGTTTATTCCTGTATGATTCTTCCTCCTGTATAGTTGAAAACCCTTGTAGAGGTGCAACGTGTACATATGACATTATAGTACATGTTCGCAGGACACGTGTTTGTGCAAGCGTGTCGTTTGGTTATCAGGGCTTCTCAATCGAAGAGTAATGGATTGCATCACTTGCCGCTACAAGATATACATCTGTCCCTCTCCCTCTGGCCAGCAGGACTGTGGTGGTATGTATTTATTTGTTTGGTTCTGTATGTCTGTGTGTGTGAGTGTGTGCTTGTGTGTGTGTGTGTGTGTGTGTGTGTGTGTGTGTGTGTGCATGGACACATGTAGTCACGAGTGTGTAAATGTGCTCTAAACACAGGCTCTGTGGCTGCCATGTGCATGCGATTAGTCAAGTAATCCTGATACGTCTCTGTCTCTTTCTATCTCCTCTCCCACCTCCCCTACATTGTCTCCAGAGTACCCAGTGCAGGCAGAGGAGGGAGGCCAGGCAGTGTTGAACTGTTTCCTCCCATGGCACCGTCTTCTGTTGGGAAAACCAGAGTACCACTACTCCTGGGCTCCTGGGGTGCCAGGAACCAAAAAGGTCCTGCCACTTTTACTGCCTCTTTCTCAGTGATGATGAAATTGAAATGAAATTAGTGATAACATTCCACTTTTAACCACCACTTTGCACACTTCCTTAATCCCAAATATTATTTTGTCACCTTATTTAGCTGTACACCCACTAACTTACTTACTGGAACTTCCTATTTTGCATGTGCAGCTGTCTGAGAATGCTTTCAAAGCCTTGGTAGTGACGACCGACTCATCTGTGGTCTTAAATCAGCTTCATGTGGATGAACAAGGGACTTATCGCTGCTCACTGCTGGACCAAAACGGAACCAACTTCTACCGCGTCACGTTCCTACTTACTGGTACAGCATTTAGAAATTCCCAGATAACTCAGCTCTGAGAGTGTAAAAGGAAAAGTTTAGACATAAAATGGACACCAATCATAATTTAATTCACTGTACATTATTGTCACTTAATCACTGAATACCATACTTAAAACTGTAAATTTGTTCGCTGCTGTAAAGCTGTAAAATGAAACAAGTCTCCAAGGGTACTTCAATCAATTAAAAGGGCTCCTAAATTTGATAGACAGAACATTAATAGTATGTGTGTTTCATAGTAAACACAAGTTTTAATGGAATATTTTCTTCGACACATATTTTCCTTTTCATTTCCATTAACACATCTCTCTGCTTTTCTCATCCTCCCTCTTCACAGTCGCCCATTTGCCTGCCCAAACTCACCGACCTCTTATCACTCTGCCCTCCCCGCCTCTTTATGGAGACATCTACTCATCTTTTCAAAGAACTGAGGACCTGCTGGTGCCAGTCATTGCCATGGTTTTAGCTCTAAGTCTAGCAGGGTGCATGGGCCTCACATTTGTTTTGAGGTGAGAGACAGTAAGTGGGTTAGCAGGAAGGGTGGAAGTGAAAGAGGTGACGCGGAACAGTCAGAAAGCATCACTGACTAAATGATGCAAAATGAAGGAAGTGGAGTATATGTCATATTATGAAGCTGCAATGGATTTATTAATAGGTTCATTGTTTACAATTGGACTTATGACACAATGAAAGTACTGTTATTCCTATAAGTATATTAAATCATCAGGTGTTCGCTTTGATGTAGATTCACATACAGGGTACACAGCGGGCAGGTTTTGCTGTTTGTTTTCAGTCTTGACTTGTGATTTTTTTTTAAATTTATTTAATTTTTTATTTGTTTGTAGACGGATGATGAATCAGTGGAGAGTCGCAGATCAGCCACGGAGAAGAAGGAGGAACACAGAACATGTGATCAATATACTGTAAATTTCCCAGCACAAAACTGCCAAGTCATGTCAAGAAAGAACATGAAAGTGAGAAAAACATGATGGTTTCATGCAAATTTGGTTACACAAAGCATAAAATAGCACAGTGTGTTTTTAATGCCTATATTGTATATAGTTTAACGATGAAAGAAGAAGAAGAAGAGTGACAAGTTTGTGGTGTAATATACAACCAGACACCACTCAACTTTCCACAACATTAAGCATCAGTTCGCCTGAACACATCAATGATTTGACTATGACCCCAGTAGGGATATGTTCCTCCTGAATGGGTAGGCGGCGTTGTCACGTGGGCGTTTATAAGAATCAAGGAGGAGGTAAATCTCCTGGATTACAGTGTTTTTCGGTGATTAATGGCCCCAGCCATTCAATTAATCTCGGATAATCCCCTTGTGGGAGGAGGGGGGAGACGTGGAGGTTCAAAAGCTAGCAGCAGATGTTTTCATCTGGGTTTTTTTTTTAGTGTTTATTTGCTCATATATTCATTCATAGAGACTGCGTGAGGGCACATCACATGTCTGTAATGTTCTTGTAATCCGTAAGTCACCCTTTCCTGCAAATCCCCTCAGCACCAGTGGTGGAAACTAACTTTATTTACTCAAGTGCTGTACTTAAGTACAACTCTGAGTTACTTGTACTTTACTTAAGTATTTCCATTTTATGCTATTTTATACTTCCACTCCACTACGTTTCAGGGGGAAATATTGTGCTTAAATTTCCCAGTTTTTGGGATTAATAAAGTATCTATCTATCTATCTATCTATCTATCTATCTATCTATCTATCTATCTATCTATCTATCTATCTATCTATCTATCTATCTATCTATCTATCTATCTATCTATTTATATTATAGCTATATTTTTACCTACAAGAATATGAATGCTGCTTACATCATTACTCACTACTACTCTGAGATGAAATAAGCTCCTTTTGATTCAAAACTAGTCCCCTTTGTTTACGTTCTGTCATGATCTCCACCACCTCCTTGTCATCAACTCTACTCGTCTGTTATGTGTGAGTTTCCTTTCCTGTCATTCATGCCTCACACACTGTCAGACCTTATAGCTCATCACATTTCCTATCATAAGACAACAAAATATCAACAGTATCATACCCATACTAGGATTCGATAACATAGGATAGATCAAGAAACAAACAAAAATGAAAGTGGGTGATTTATTTTTGTAGTGAGTCACCACGTTCAGGAATGAATTAAGTCACGTCTGAAATCATTCATCATTGCTTATGTTTTTCAGGGCAATTTCTGACATGTTTTGAATCAGGGGGTAGTAAGTTTGTGTTATGGGCTATGACAAATGTAACAGAGGTTGTGATGATACAGTATGAGGCTCTGAGTGTGTGTGTGTGTGTGTGTGTGTGTAGGCTGAAACCCATGATGTGACAGGATGTACAATACCATTTCCTGCTGTGATGGGGGCGAATATTTAGAAAACGTTCTTTAAGACACCCTCACACACAGATATTTGCGTGACACAAGCGTCACAATGGTCCAACTCGACAGACCTCATCACTTCACTGTGGGTTTATATGTCTGTGTCTGTGTTTGTGTGTGTGTGTGTGTGTGTGTGTGTGTGTTCAAGCCTAAAGTGCAAGTTAAGGCTACTGTAAATGCCTGCTCAGCAGCTCCACTGACAGCTATGATGAATGGTGTGACAACGTGTGTGTGTGTGTGTGTGTGTTTACTGCTGTGGATTGAAATTGCAGCCTCAGCAGGGACAGAGACAAAGTGGGAGAGGGAGAAAAGTGGAAGAAGGGAAGTGGGAACATGAAGAAAGTAGTCAGATGTTTGAGTGGGAGACGTTTGTGGGATGGCAGAGTGATTTGAATGTGGGTTATGGGGAAGTGAAGACAAAGACATCTGATTACACCTTATTCTATAAACTACTATCCCACACTGCACATTGAGTGTCTTGTATCCAAGAATGCTTCTACTATATCAGACTCCAGAAGAATTACTGGTATTTGAAATATTACTCATTTGAAATTGAACATACATTCATTCAATCAACCAATTTCTCAATTTGCAAATCGGTATTTCCTTACTAAGTGTTGTTAACAGGAAAATTCATGGTATTTATTCAGTTTAATAGTGAGCAGGGGCCATCTTTTGTGTAAGAAAACTGTCTGGGGTTTTTTTTTTCTAATCCCACTCATAAGTATTGCCTAATAGCAAAGCTAAATATATTTTATTTTTGTTCCATAGTTTCATTATTAAACTCACTGATGCTAAAAACACATCAGTGAGTTACACAACTGTGCCGGTGACATTACGATGAACACAGACACTAAATCAACCTCACGTGCACTGTCTTGCTGCCCTGAATTACTCACTAGAGTACCAAATGTGTACAATTATTTATTTTTTTTGTTGTTGTTTTTTTTTTATCAAGGTATAATTTGTGTTTTTTTTCTTTAATAGGATCAAATGGGTTTGATGTTGAGTGCCACTGATATAAAATATCAGCAGACTTACTGTCTGTGTTTGTGTGAAACCCCACTGAAATTTCCACATTATGAACAACTGTGAAAAGTGTGAACAGCAGCTATGAGTTTGTGTGTGTGTGTGTGTGTGTGTGTGTACATGAATTGTATTTTAGGCTATAATGTCACAGACACAGCAGATGCTTTAGATTCCCCAGCAGAGCAGAAACAAAGCAATCCCAGTCTGTTCTGGCATTCATACAGTGCAACATTTTACATTTCACCAAGGCTAATGCATGATAAGATGCAGATGGGCCAGAAAAATAAAAATCTGTTATCTGCATGGGGAAGCCAAACAGAGCCATCCAGCACAAACAACAACTCCAGCAGCCGTCTCCTCGTCTTCTACAGGGTAGCTACGGTTGGGGTTTGGGGTTTTTAACTCTCTGGATAACGTCATTCAGCACAAAAACACGGCTGAAAGCGAAGCGACCACATGCGCGGTTGGAAAGTCAAATGTGACGTCTGTGTCCATGTAAGGATGTTAACGTCACCGTTTCAGGCAGGCCATATTTGGTCGTTCCGCCTCGTCACGTTCCTTTGGTGGAAAAAGGGGCGGGGTCGCGGTGGGCCCGCCCCCCCTCCAGCTGTTAACCATAAGCAACAGAAACTCAATTTAAAACTGCTTTCTGCCCGAGCTAACGAGGAAGGAGTTCTCTATATATAAAGTAACAGTAGATTTAAACGTATTTTTTATCTTTTATTGCACTTACAATTGTCAACGAAAAACTAACTAATATATATTAATATTTTTTTAAACATTGTTTGCCACGTTTAATTTTTATTTTTTAATTTATTAATTGTTCAGCCATGTCATCAAGCAGCGAGCCTTTAGATATAACTGGAAATGAGTTGGTTCACGTCCTCAGGACCTCCATGGATCAGTACACCTCTTCTGAGTGTGTGGTGCTGGACTGCAGACCTTTCCTTGAGTTTTCTTTCGCGCATATATTCGAGTCACGAAACGTCAACTGGAACTCGATGCTGCGCCGTAGATCCAAGAGCTCCGTGGTGGCTCTGGAGTGGCTCATCCCGAACAAGGCACTTCTGGGCCGGCTGCGGCGCGGGGAGTTCTCCCCTGTGGTGGTGGTGGATGAGAGCAGTCGCTCCGTGGCCGAGCTAAAGGCGGAGAGTGTGGCCCAGATGCTGCTCACCGCCCTGCAAAACGAAGTCGAGACGCAGATTTGCTTCCTACAACGTAAATATCTTTTATAAAGTTATTTAATTTGCACTTTTAAAGCTTGTTTTTAAGTATGTTTTAAAAAATATGTCTGCATTTGACATACTAATGCTAATAATGGCATACAGGATATAAATAAAGGATAAACTAGGTGTTAAATGTGTAATTTTAAAAATACATACAAGTCTCTTTTTCATATTTAACATATACTTCTACTGTTTGATGTGTTGTACGTCTTAGAGGAGGATTTCAGTGAAAGCTTGGGGCTTTAATGCTATGTGACCTCCTTTTTTTTTAAGGTGGATTTGAGGGATTTTCTGAGGCCTACCCAGATCTCTGTTACTACTCTGGCAGCAATAACCTCTCAACAGTGGAACCAGAGCCAATAGTGACAGGCCGGAGGACACCTGCATATGATCAGGTTTGATGATGTTTACCTTTTTTATATAGAGGCTAACACACACCAGATAATGTAATACAACTGAAAACATACATATTTTGCATCAAAAAACTTTTTCTGTTTTTTTACCCCCTTTATTTTTTAATTGAATAATTACAGGATGGTCCAGTGGAGCTGCTGCCCTTCTTGTTTTTGGGCAGTGCCATCCACTCCTCCCGCAGAGAGACCCTCGCAGCAGCAGGCATCACCGCTGTCCTCAACGTTTCATCCTCATGTCCAAACTTCTACGAGGGAGAGTTTCAGTACCTGCGGATCACCGTGGAGGACAGTCTGGCTGCCGACATTAGAGCTTCTTTCTCCACAGCTATCGCCTTTATCGGTGAGTCACTCCTCTAACATCCACCCCTGTGTCTACACTATAATGTCAGTCCAAATCAAATACACAGTAATATAGTCTCTAAGTTAGGTGAGCCATGATTTTTACACTCTGAATAAACATGAAATATCTCAAAACATTTCTCTAGGCAGCTTGTGAACAATAATCCATTTTGTAGGCTAGATTTATGGACTAACAGTGTAATCGTTTGGTTACAAAACAACTGGATTACACTGCATAAGCTGAAGACGAAAAATGTATGAACATTTAATGTTTATTTTGCTGGCTTTGAACCCCTTTACATTGCTTACTTTAGTTCAAGACTAACTTTCTGTGTGTTTGAGTGTCTAGTGTGAACATTTTCACTAGCATAGTAAATATAATTGTTTTTATTTTCCAGCGACATTTCTCCTTTAGTCAGTCAGAGATTTGTATATACGCATTTCTGCTTATAAAAAGTTCTGATGTCATAGAAAACTGGTGTGAAATGGAGCACAGTATGCTGATCTCTCTTCCTCTTTCCGTTTTGTCTTTTCCGCTCCGCCTACAGATTCGGTGAAGCAAAGTGGTGGTCGGGTGCTGGTGCATTGCCAGGCAGGTATCTCCCGCTCTGCCACCATCTGTCTGGCTTACCTCATGCACACTCAGCGTGTCCGGCTGGAGGAGGCCTTCGACTTTGTGAAGCAGCGGCGTCAGGTCATCTCCCCTAACTTGGCTTTCATGGGGCAGCTGCTGCAGTTTGAGACTGATGTTCTCTGTCAGGGATGAAGAGAAAGGAATTTTTTTGTTTGTTTGTTTGTTTTTTTTCTTTAATAATTCTCCTGCCTCGTGCAGGTGGTTGTGTCAGGCTTTAAGGCATTATCAGGACTTGCATAATAGTACAAATGTGCCATTTGTACTATTATTGTGTAAAACAGATGCAACAAATAGCACTTGACAATACAAACGCCACTGAAACAATTATGAACAACTTTGATTCTGAGCCAGCATGTTTGAGCAGTTATGAGGTAATTTCCCTGACATTTTATGTATGTTCGGGGGAATCCTGCCTGCGTGTGTGAGTCTGTGTTTTTGTGTGAGTGTGTTTTTGTTTAACTTATGTGCCTGATCTTTTGCAAGGGCTATCTTACTTTCACACTGAAAGTCATTCCTTCACAGTTACGGCTACTGTGACATACCGTGTCTTCTCATGAGACAACACTGTGTTAATAACTTTAGGCAATACCGGATAAATTTCAGGTTTTATTGTCTAATTTATAAAACCACACTAACTACACTTGGTGTCTAATCATAAGTCTAAGTCTATATCCTGAGATGGATTACATTGAGTACAGAAAAAACTGGAACAAGTTGTTTTTTTTATCATGAATATAGTTTTTATTTATTATTTTAATATATGTCATGACAGTGTTGGCATTGCTGTCTGTTACTGCACTTTATACCTACAATAAGATGTTTGGCTAATTCCTGCTGTTTTCTACGAAAATTAAAAACATGCTGGAGACCAAATTGAGTCTGTTTAGTCTGTATACTCATGTCCTTATTTCATACATTTCACTTCCTGTATCCTGTAATTGTCAAACCAGTACGTCCTGAGTGGGGACAACATTTTAACATGCCGACCTCAGCGCACTTGCTGAATCAAAGGGTATTATAAGTGTGCACTGCTGAGTAGTTTTGGAGGATTATCCACAGAGAATGGATTTTACAGTCTGTAGTCCTTTTGACCTTAAAAACTATTGACATAGATTTCACATCCACTCAGTCAAGTTGCGAGTACAACTTGGTACATTTGTCAGTTGGAAATTGGCAACAAGGGGAGACAAAAAAGCAGAAAGCATCAAGGGTATTTGTAATCGTGAAGTTGGGAAAGTCCATCTAATAGCAACTGTAGAACTATTTACATAGACTGGTTTTATTTTTATATATTTATATTTATATATACACACCAATAATACCTTCTTGTTGCCAGATTTCAGCAGCACTATTCCTAAATTTTCATCAAGCTACGTTTAAGCATTTCAAAGTTTGTTTGTTAGATGAAGAATATCCTTTACATTTGCTGAATTTCTTCACAATCCACAGCTATATTTTTGTTATTGAATTAATAAAATGATGTCTTTGTTATCGTGTTTGCTGCACAATATAAACAAAAACAAGCAATGCAATACTTAAAACTTGACCATTTCAGAAAAAATAACTACCCCTATGGTACATTAACGTCAAGCTGCCACCACTTCCTCATCCCCCGACCACAACTGTGCCACCCACACTGCTGCGTCGGCCATCGACCACTTCCCTCCATTAGTAGACAGAGGGCGTTTGAGTGTTCATGGTTTTATTGAAACTGATATTCACATCAAATGAAAATTTATTCTGGTGTGTTGTTTATAGTCATTTATAATCTGGGCCCTAAATTGGACTATAACTGGTATTTCTATTAAGCATCAAGTTTCTAGTTTCCAGTTTTAACCATTTGTTAATATAAGTTGTATCCCTTCATCGTATGGTTTAAATGTACTATATATATATATACAATCAATATCAATCCATTTATTCATGTAGCACTTTTCATACAAGTCAAATACAATTCAAAGTGCTTTTTAGGCAATCGACAAACACACAGGGTGGTATTGTAAATATGAATTGGGAGATTAATGCACATCAAGACGCAAGTAAAATACCAAAATTAAAACAAGGTGACTCGTAAAATGTAAATAATAAGAATGGTAACATTGAGAAAGGTTTCAGTGTGGATTACACACAAAAATACATCTCTACATGTTTCTACAAACAGTTCTACAACCAACCAAGCACTGAATATTAGTTCATAGTGAGTCAGGGACCTCTAGTGACAAGTTTTGATATTACCAGAAACAAGATCATTTAAAAAGTATCCAGCAGATGACGCCATCAGACTGTTCATTATCTGTGGCAATAGAAATATATATTTTTTAACGTAGATGGACATCTCCGCTACTTTTCATCCATCGCTTTCATTCCAACTGTATTCTGCTTCTCTATGTTTACTGACCCTCATGTACACACACACATCTCTTACACACACACACACACACTCACTGTGCAGTTTCCTACCACATGATTGTCCATTACTCTTTTAAATTACTTTTTGTGCCATTTCACTCAGTCATTAATTCATCTTGAGAAGATTGTTCTACCTCTCCTTCATATGAATGTTGCTCTCATCCGATTTGTTGCATTTAATTTCTTCTCAGTCAGTCGGGCTCATTGAGGAGTTTGTTTCTCACAGTCTGTGTCCACATTAAACTAGTGTCACAAATATACACATATGGTTATTACATATTAGGCACCACCTTTCAATGGTCCGTATGTGAGAAATCGCAGTCATATGAAACTGCTAAAAGATGATATGACCAATATGTGTGATACCTGTTAGCTGGAGAATTACACTGTGGTGATATAACAAGCATGCCCACATGCGTGTGCACACAAAAACTGCAGTAGTTATTACAAATGCAGCCAGGAAAATTGCTGTATGACCATCTGGGAGTACTCCCTGTAATTGTTTGTTTGCACATTGCACACATGGTACAGGACTTTTAATTATGAGGACCCTCACTGACAATAGCCTTCTCTAATGGTTCCCAATCGTGGTTGAGATCACCACAGAGTCACAAGATAATTGTAAGGGGTTGTGAGAATTTGAACAATATGGAAAATAATATAAAAAAAATATGTTGTGCTGTATCTTTTTTGTAAATTAAATGTTTGTTTATTGTGAAATACAGAATATTCTAACCTCTTTAGGCCTGTTTAAAAAAACAACATTCAAATAATCTGAGAAGGGAACATCAATCTTTGTTTGCTTGCCACTCAGTCAAAAGTAACTTGTGACAAGGGGTTGCAAGTAGTTTCCTTTGTTTTAAAGGGTCACATGCCTAACAACAATGTTCCTTACTGAAGCTGAACTTAATTCCAGTTTTAAACCTAAAAGTAAAAGTTTTACTCCTTTGAAGAAGGAAGGACCAGACAACACCACAGAGAGAAAACAGGAGGCAGATTTCCAACCAATAACTCATCAAAATTTCTAAAGTGAAAGCATCCAAAGGGCAGGTACTGTGTTATAATCGATTTGGATCCAAAATCATAACCCTGCATTATGCTGACCTGCAGTTATCCAGCACTCGGTTGGAATACAGCTGATAAATTCTATTCTGAACCAGGATAAATATGTTGAATAAAATGAGACTTTTTCCAAAGCACATAAAGTTTCTCATAGAGTTAGTTCCCCTTTTTCCCAAATCAGATGCAGATTTTTCCAGTCTGGGTGTCAAGCAAGAAATTACCGACACACTCCTTGCATGGCAGCAGAATTTCCTCCCGGCTTGTGTATGTGTGTGTGTGTGTGTGTTTGCACGTGTTTGTATACCACATGTTCTTATACAACCAAGCACTTCAGAAGCAGTGTACTGAGCAGTAAACGTCGGTGCTGCTCAGTCTCAATAACCTTGGCATCAGTGACACACCCCTCTCCCCCAGAATGCATTTTCAGCGTGTTACTAAGCACAGTTCACCCACGGAAACAGAGACACTTGATTGGAGTGCTCTCTCTCGCTAAAAGCTTTATTCTCTATCCCTTTATATTTAGAATGTGTAGCGTGGAGCGAAAATGTACAACCATTATTGGCTGCTACTTTAGGTCACACTATCACCGAGCAGGGCTCCCAATTGTAATTCCATGGGTGGCTAGCTGGGCTTCTCTCTCATTAAACCAGCAATATGTGGGGGGACACACTACAAAAACAAGTAAACATGACCTCCTACCCACACACCATTCATAAGATTGTGTGTGTGTAGATGTGTAGGCTGGTGTGTGTGTGTGTGTGTGTGGCCACCTACCTACTTTTAAACAGCACAGGATAAACTCTGCTGCTGTTTTAATTTATGGCTCTGTAAAAACAGCCAGCATGACGCAGGTTTCACTCTTTAATTGAACAATCGGGCACTTGATCTCAAGTAGGTACCAAATCGTGAGGGATGCCGTGGACGTCTGGGGGTTTTTGGGGGAGGACGTGTCACAGGGCACATAATGCAGAGGGATTTAAATGGAAGTCAAGTGATGATGTAAACAGGAAGCTACAGGAAGTGCCTTATACTCCTACCCTGCACCTCTAGCAATGAGCAGTGGTGGATGGTAAACACAGTGCTTCTACCTAGTCGGTTCGGAGTTACTGCGATTTAGGAGACTTTATCATTTTACTGGGCCATATTTCATATTTTTACTGCAACATTTATGTGATGGCTGTAATTACCAGATTCTTTGCAGAATACAGTTTTATACAGAAAATATGTGTTAACCTCATAAAGAGAAGAGATTCATTGTTTGAGATTAAACTACCAGTGGACTAACCTACAGTTTAGGGCATCCATAATTTTACTTTCACTTTCTTGGAGGATTCTTAAGTGTGTATTTATTATAGTTTTAGATCTGAGTGTAGTGTCTAACAACTGTGAATGACGGCCACTTTAGATGCTCTAAACAGGACTTAACCATGATGAAGCCCATGTACACAGTAAATCTTACTCCTTCCTTAAAAGTGCCTTTAGGTGCCTGTATGTATTTGGACACATGGGGTAACCAAAAACCAGAGAACGGGTGCAGGCTGGTTAAAATGTGAGTGTCAGTGCCCCTTGAGTTACTTACTGGACATCCAGCTGCTGCAGTCAAGATGTTTATGGCTTGTATGTATTATGGCTGTAAAGGACTGGAGTTGTTGATGGTTACATGGAAACTGATGAAAAGAGCAAAGTCTAAATATGCAGAGATCACGCAGGGCCTTTTAGATGACAAAACACTGATCAGCCATATATGCTATGATGATGATGATGATGATGATGATGATGATGATGATGATGATGATGATGATGATGATGATGATGACGATTGTGTAGCTGTAAAAAAGTACAAGAGTCCCTGAAATGGAACTAAAGCAGATATCATCAGCTCTTCACTCTCAGCTGGACACTTCTGCGTCCCGTGGAGTTAATTGACCGAAGCAGTGGCACTCAACAAGCCATTTCTAATGTGCGAGGGGAAGAGGGAGGAAGGAAAGGAGGGAGGGAGGGAGAGAGGGAAGTCTAGAGGGCTAGAGAAAGTAAGGATCCCATGACGCCCACAGCTCCACAGTGACATCACCGGGTCTAAAAAGAAGCGCAAGAGGGAGATGGGAGGCACCCCACTTATTAGATTTCGTCGTAAGGTCCTGTTCACGAGTAAAGATGCTGCTGCGCCTCCGTGAGGAAGCCTGTGATGTGCGCCAGCGCAGCGGTGAACTTCTGAGGAGACAGACGCGTCAAGGACCGAGAAACAGCTGCTGAGACGCGCACTGAGCTGATCTGCGGGGATCATTTCACTACTGACAGCATATCTAACTTCTTGGGTTGTGAAGCTTGAGATTAACTTTGAGCTTTGGAAGCGTTGGCACAAATCAGGCTCCGCTTCTTTTTTTTTTTTTAAAGATCTGGGTAACGCATGTGTCGTTTTTTCTGTAAATATTGCATCGTATTAACTTTATTTCACTTTACCTAAAGCATTGTGTGTTCGCTCTTCGGGAGAGATGGTCAGGTATACGCGCGTCTACAAGCAGAGACGTTTGGACAGCGCGCAATTCTCCAGATGATTTACTCTCTACTCTGATTATTTTTTTTTTTTATTCAATATTCCCTCACTGTATAAAAATAAATTATTATAAATAAGTTCGTCAAATCTCCAAGACAGTAATTAGTCCAATGAGAAAAAAAATTAAGAATCTAATTTGTGCGCTAAAGAAGTTTGAGTTCTTCAGGCTGTGATGTAAATCTGCCAAGGTTGGTGCACAGTAACGCACAAAAAAAAAAAAAAATGGGGAAATGTTGGTGGGAACAAATCTGTTCCGCAAAGAGGCAAAATGCTTTTTAATTGAAAAGCACTGATCCGCGTCTTGACGCATTGTCCAGGACTGTTTTGCATTCTTAAAATGGACTTGAAAGAGCTGCCGTGGAGGATGCGGGGGAGCTAACGTTTAGAGACAACACAGAGACAAAGACAGAAACAACTCAGGTAAATATTACACACCTTTAAAATGTATTGTAATCATATATTTGTATATAAGAATTTGCGCAAAAGTAGTTTATGTCAATCCTAATACAAATATGAATAACCCAAACAGTATAAATATGTTTTATTCAGTGATCAAACGTATGTTTTTATTTATAAAGACTCCTGGAAAGCTAATCCCAGCATGGCCTCGGCTCCGGACAGCGGCTGCTCCATGGAGCTGAGCGGCTGGAACAGCAGTGTGAGCAGCGGCGGAGCCTCCGTCCCCTGCAACCAGAGCGTCCTGAAGCTCGCCCCTTATTCCCCTGAAGCCACGGCGGCCTTTGCTACTGCCATAACATTAATGGTGCTCTTCACCATAGTGGGAAACATCATGGTCATCATCGCTGTCCTGACCAGCCGGTCACTCCGAGGTCCGCAGAATCTGTTCTTAGTGTCACTAGCTGCTGCAGACATTTTAGTGGCCACACTCATCATCCCCTTTTCTCTTGCCAATGAACTACTTGGCTATTGGTACTTCAAGTCTCTGTGGTGTGAGATCTACCTGGCGCTGGATGTGCTCTTCTGCACCTCCTCCATTGCGCACCTGTGCGCCATTTCACTGGACCGCTACCTGTCAATCTCCAGGGTTACTTATGGTCGTCAGCGAACTCCCAAGCGCATCAAAGCTGCTATCGTGGTGGTGTGGCTCATCTCTGCCATCATCTCTTTCCCTCCTCTGCTCTCACTGAACAAAAGCAAGGGAGGGGACCTGGGGAGTGAGAGAGGACCTCAGTGCCAGCTGAATGATGAGCGCTGGTACATCCTTTACTCCACCATCGGCTCCTTCTTCGCCCCTTGTCTCATTATGATCCTAGTCTACATAAGAATCTACCAAATCGCCAAGCAGAGAACACGGTGCCCACCTGGAGAGCCCAGGAAGGATGGGGTCAGAAGTGGAAGTGCCATACCAAGTCAGCCTCCACAACATGTAGAAGCCAACGGAAAGGAAGATGAAGAGAGCACACCCCCTTCATCCAACAAAACCTCCAATGTCAGACCCCCTACCCTTGCCATCACCCCTTCACCTTCCCTAGGAGAGACCCAGACCAGCCAGACTCCCACCTCTAATAATCTTCTGCAACCTCCATCCCCTTCCCCGGCCATGAACCCTGTCACAGCCTCCCTTGATACCTCTCCCCACGACCTCTCGACTCCCTCCTCTGTGTCTCAGTCTGCTCCTGCCAAGACTAAAGGGGCAGGGAAGAAGGGGAAGCGTCAAGGAGGAAAAAAAGCTGATAATAACAATGGCGACAGCTCAAGCACAGATAGCGATATGGAGCACAGCCACGGAGGAGGCCGAGGCAGCACCAGCATGCCGGGGTCACCTGCAGGAGGGGGCATCCACTCCCCGGCCTCAGTCAAGCGTTACCGGGACATGATTGCCACGTCAAAGGGGGCTCGGCTGGTGCCAGGGAGAAAGTCAAAAACAGAGAACAACCCTGGGGCAGCAAGGCGTAAAGCAATGGTCAACCGAGAGAAACGCTTCACCTTTGTTCTGGCAGTGGTCATCGGTGTTTTCGTGGTGTGCTGGTTCCCATTCTTCTTTTCCTACTCTCTACAGGCAGTGTGCCCAGAGACCTGCGCCATCCCTGATCCACTCTTTAAGTTTTTCTTCTGGATCGGTTACTGCAACTCCTCACTTAATCCTGTCATATACACCATCTTCAACAAAGACTTTAGGAAGGCTTTCAAAAAGATACTGTGCAGAAACACTAAGGGTACTTTCTTTTAGCATAGAGATCCAGTGCATAGGACATGGAGACAGACGTTTGCAATTTCTAAAGGCATAGAAAAAGAAAACAATCATTTACATATTTCAGAGCACTCAAAGGGCTGTTTTAAAAAAAAAATTAAAATTAAAAAATAAAAAACATGTTGAACTGTGAAAATTTCCAGCGTTAAATTCAGAACTGAGAGCCACTCTTTTAACCAGTTGTTTAACAGTCACTGTGTGCAACATGGACTGTGAAATCTTAATCTTCACATGGTGTGGGGTGAAAACAGGACATGGAATAGCAGAGATACAGAGAGACTACAGACTATGAACTGTTTAGCATCCCGTTATTGCTGATGACATTTTTGAGTGAATTTGAATTGAATTGATCTCCAGAACACGCTGAATAAAGGATAATGCTGTGAAACAGAATGGTATAAATGGAATAAAAGTACACACGATGTAGAAAATACACTGGACTGAAAGACTGACGTATAGAAAAGCTGTTAGGACTAAGAGTATAGACAGTGTAATATAGAATATATACAGTTTTTTTTGTACTTTTTAAGGACTCCAGGACTACTGAGGAAACAAAACAAGTAAACAGAAGGTAAAGTGACCTTATATTCTTTTGAGCATGGGGCCCTTTCTTTATCAATACATAGCACAAGGAGCACACAAGGTTAGTGGTGATTTCTTAGGTCTGCAGTCTTAATTTGTCCAGCTTCAGGGCAAACATGTGTTCATCTATTTTTATCTAAAAGCGCAACAACAAAAGAAGGTTTCTGAAGATCTCAAATGTGATAGCACCCGTTCAAATTGAACTTGAGGACTTTTTATGTGGATGTGGAAAGCCTTCATGTCAGGCACCTTGCTCTTGGCTCGGGATGAATCATGATGGACACTCAGGTTGTTTGTAATGACACTGCAGCCTTTTTCGGCTTTCACCTTTCATGAAGTACAGAATAGCCGAGATGTGGTGTGTATTTTGGACTCGAGGAAATGAGCAGAAAAACAAAACTCATGTTACTAAAAATGTAAATTAATTGATTGATCTTCTCATCCACTTAGCTTGCTGTTTTTAACTGAACCTGGACTATCACATGTAAGGATTGGACTGAGCAATCCCTCCAATGAACTGCATTCAAAACTGTTTAAGACTCTCAAAAGTGTTTGAGAGGTCATTTACACTATCTCATGGGAGGTGCACCTTGCTGAGGACTGAAAAAACAAACCTAGAGTCTTGTTATTTAGTGTAAGTGTCTTCTTTTCCAGAAGCCCTGTTTGATATAGGGCAACAGTATTAGCAGGTAAACATTTACATTGACTGTAAAGGACAGATGCAATTATGGATGTGTAATGTTATCCCTAATTACGCCTACATGGGTTATTCTGAGAGTCATTTGGCTGAGTCACTCTGTACCAATGTCTCTGGCACATTATTGCCTGCAGTGGGCCTCTATGTGTCACATTTGGTTTGTTGCTGAGAGGCAAGAGTATGAATTGTGCATTTATTCTCACCAAGACACTGAGGTTCTTCAGTTTTCTTGATAAAAAAAACAACAAAAAACAAAACATGTGTCTGTAACTGTGAACAGCACACAGGCTTATTGACTCAATGGGACAAGGGCTGTCAGCAGCAACTCTTCAATTTACTAATTGTCTAATTCTGCTGACCTGTGTGTGTGTGTGTGTGTGTGTGTGTGTGTGTGAGAGAGAGAGAGAGAGAGCGAGAGAGAGAGAGAGAGTGTGTGTGTGTGTGTGTGTGTGTGTGTGTGTGCTTGTGTTGACGTTAATGTTTTTTTTCTGTAGAAAGTGTTAGTGCCTCTTCTGGCTGCTATGTACTACAGATCTACTGTAATAGTGATGATAACAGAGACCAGATTTGCTGGTACAGGCATCACTTTGTTGTCTGTCATGTGATGTGTTTCTACTGACGGAGAGATAAGTAGTATATATCGCAATATCCAGAAAGTCTTATTGAACCGAAATTCAATTATCAGTCATATTGAGTACATGGCTTCTTAGTGATCACCCTCAAGGGACCAAAGAGCCTTAGGACACCGACCTGACTCAGTCATATCTGGCTCTATGTTGCTTTAAGTATTACTTTCTATTTGATGTATGTGATGGGAAGCAAAGATTGAAAAAAAAAAACTGTATTATTTATTTGAAATTGTTTTGTGTTTCCTGTCTGTTACTTATTTATTGTTCAGTTACTGTGCTTTTTTTCTGAAAGGCAAAACAAAAGTGGAACTGATCAACAAGCAAGAACACTGTACAGATTTTTAGTATCTTGAATAAGAGCGTCATTGATTTATACCATCGAGCTCTGGTTTTGTGAGGTTGAGCTGTATTCAGGCTTTGGGGGGGGAATGTGTTTGTGTTGAATTGCAAGAACATGGACATCGAGTTATGTGCATAATGCACTGTGTGTATAAAACATTAATATTTTTTGTCAAGCTTATTTTCCCCCATTTTTCTTTTTTGTTTTTGACAAACATTGACAATCCACAGTGGATTATCCAACAAACAAACTCATGTTCTCATAAATTGTAAATGCGTGCATGTGTGTATAGGACACCCACCCTGCACCAACCATGGCTTTATGTGGTGAGACTGCTGCTCTCTTTATTTTTAAAATGTATGAATTATGGCTTAAAGGTGACAGATGCCGTAATTTGCCTCTGGATCACTACTCTTTCCCCTTGAAACTGCTTGTATTGTTCTTTCCTGGCTGTGTTTGAACCAAACTGCACGGTCTGAGCTTTACAATCTTCTATCCCTCCATCTGTCATCATCCCTCTCCAGTTTGGAAATAAAGCTACTTGAAAAAAGCACGAGTCATCCTCCTGGTTCATTTGTTTGATATATTTTCACATGACACAACATCAGGGAGGTGGACAGGAAATAAAAGGTAATTTCCAGGAAGAGAATTACCACTGCGTTGTTTTCATAAATATGACAGTTTTAACAGAATGATGTGTTTCTAGTATGCATGTTGTACTCTAAAGCAAATTCGTCGTGAAATAGCTCTAAATGACAACACAACCTCAGGAAATGGTCCATAACATTGTGTGCTGATGGCAATTCAAGATGTCACTGGAAAATCCTGTATCACAGTGAGAACATGAGAAGTAGGCCACTACAGAAGCAGCATAATGTTGCCCACTGCCAACAAACACAGAGACGTCTATAAGGAATTAGAGCATGTTGCCAAATATCACATATGCACACACACATACTGAATGTGTCATCCTGCACCAAGGGTCACATACTGTATTCAAGTCATGAAATGTACTGAATCCACACACAGATGCCTCCACACACACACACACACACACACTTGTTGTGACAGCTTGTTATATTTGAGGTCAGCGAGCCTATGGTGAATTGTAATTGATTTATGCTGATGGGCAGTTGGGGGATTTCGCAGTGTGTCTCAACACAGAATCAAGCCTCTCTGTCCTGCTTTCTCTTAAAACACACACACACACACACACACACACACACACACACATATTCCCACTAAAAGAAGATTCACCACTGCAGTGATGCCCCCATCTTCATATCCTCACAGTTTAATTTCCATATTCATGGTTGTGGTTTGATTCGAGAAGCATGAGGAGGTGAATAGATAACATATCAGGTCCAAGCGTGGGGAGCGGTGAGGTGTATGTTTACAGTGTTGTATATTCATGCAGACACAGTGTCCCTATGCTCCTTATTCTCTAGTCTCAGCTGGAATATAAAACAGGCATGATCTGTGGTAGTGGACCCCTCCGGAGAGGGGATGGAGAGAGCCCGACTAAAATGACACACAACACACTCATTAGCTTCTTATTCACACAAGATAGTAGCCTCCAGAAAAAAAGAGGAAATGCACGTACAAACTCCCATGTAAGGCAAATTATAGAGACACACATGCAAACACACACACACACAAATACAGAAACACAGACCTTACACACATTAACTTTAATTTTCAAATTTGTGATGGATATAGTCTTCCACAATATGAATATGTATGGGTTTGGAGGGCGTTCCAGCACTGAGCATTTTCCATTTCCAATCTCCTCCACGTTATAACACCAGATAAATTTCTTCACTCTGTAATTTGGCTGTTGAAAACCCCCAAGAGGCAGGATGAAAAATGAAAGACAGAACAGGCAGGCTCTCTCTCTATTGAAGGTAGAGACATTAAAATGCACTTTCAGTTCGTGAAATCTGTGATGTCTGTGGGGCACAGGCAATTATGATTAGAATCGCTTTAGGAGTCTGAGACTGTTTAACAGAGAGGTATTGAACGTAAGTGGGAGTGTGGTCTTGCACTTTTATCTTTAGGAGGACCAAATTGAGCTTTAAATCTAGGAAATGAGTGCATTTCTGTAAATTGATGACATTATAATCAAAGAATTGGTTTAGATAAAGGGTTAGGATCACAGTTAGACATTTAGTATTTGGATTCACATTGTCACCTTGGCAACGATTGCTTATCCTGCATAGTTGACAAAAGGTTTCTCATTCTCATACATACAGTAAATAATACATCTTCAAAGATACCTGAGGACATTTCAGCAGGTGGATTTTCATTGCTGGTTTTAGGATATCACACACACCTGTCGTAAAGTCTCACATACTGGTCGGGTCAGATTTGACCCATTTTGACATTTGAAAGCAGTAAAAACACCCTTAATGACACCCTTTAAGCCTGAAGTTTTATGAATTTACCTAAAGTGGCCTAGAATATACAGAAATGGAAATATTTCAAAATTATTTATTATTATGATTGGTGGTTTTAATGGTTAAAATCAAATCTATGTTCTCCTGTTTCTGAAAACGTGAGCTCATAAATAAGTGTTAAGAATAATCATTATCTTAAGTCTTTCATAACCTCTGCCTTTTGTCTTCTTGTTTTAATGTTTTTAAGATTTTATATGGCTTCATTACTTGAGATATTTTTGGATATGTATATAATTTAAGAATGTATTTATTACTAATTCCACATATTGTTTTAAGATCACAACATTTGAATGTTTTGGCTTTGAGATTAATGAGTCTTTTTTTTTTTTCTCTCTTCTCACATTTATGGTGTTTATATTTAACATCAATCCCTCCTGGGCTTTACTGATAATTTATGCCAATGATGTTGGCATGCATTACATGCCCTTACAGTAGCACAACATAATCAGAGGGAAATTCCCTTGAGCCAAGTGTAAAATTTGTCAGGAGGTAAAAACATTTTTGAGCCAAGTCATTTTTTGTCAAAAACAGAACAGCTTTAAAGGGTTTTAATGAATACAGGAAATGCATGATTAGAGGGTTTCTTCTCACACTGTTATGTAAGAAGAAATTGATCAATCTTTATAATAATAATAAAGATTTGAATTAAACAGAACTAAATTATCATTGTTAAACCAGACTCAGCAAATCGAAGAAAGTTCACAAATTGACACACAAACGATAAAATAAAAAAATAAAAACCATTTTCCAGCTGGGAGTGTGGTGATTTTTAGAGAAATATTCTAGTACGACATCATTATTGAATTAGAAATGAGACTCATTTCTGTTTTCCCTATGGACACAATTACTCACAAGTTTTTCATGGATATAAACCCTGATGCATTATTGTACCTCCTGGTACAATAGAAAATAATTGAGAGGCAAAATTGTCACATTATTATCATGGGCAGCATCTGGCTCTGCTGTAATAACTTTATTAGTGCTATATTTCTGAGAAAAAATCGAAGCCTACACAGAAACTCTTATGAGAATCAGAACTGAATCATCTAATTGAAAACTACACACGCAGGCTATAAAACAAACATAAAATCCACAGCTGATGTGTTGGCAGCTCAATACACAATAAACGTGATGGCTTGAGCGGTTGTGTGAGACTTCCAAGCAAGGTTGCCAAATATGAAGAGAGGAGAAAGATGGCTGTGTCTTTATTTAGCTGGCCCATCATGGAAAGGTCACAAAGTTCATTTAGACACACATACATGCACGTACCCGAATGCACACACACACACACACACACTCTAAAGACAAAACACACATAAGTCAGAGCGCACACACACACACACACCAACTCAAAGCACACACGAAGAGAAACAAACTCTGTCCTAAAATAGAGAAACAGATGACTAACACTCAACTGCACAAACAGATACGCACTTAGACTCATGAATGTCAGCACACACACACACAAACACACACACACTGTACTTGTGTGTTACAAGTAGGTATTTGTATGTGTGTGTGTGTGTGTGTGTGTGTGTGTGTGTATAGAGGTACTGCTGCATATGCAGTCAAGTGGGCACACACACATACAGTACACTATATCATAAACAGCAACAACCCAAAAGAATACAGATGAGTTTCCAGACATGTCCAAACTCTTCAGTTTCTGACACAGTCTGTCAATCTTAGTGCAAGCATTAGTAGTACTTAACTCTCTATACTCTACTCTCTATACTCTATACACTACTCTCTATACTCTATACACTACTCTCTATACTCTACTCTCTATACTCTATACTCTACTCTCTATACTCTACACTCTATACTCTACTCTCTATACTCTATACACTACTCTCTATACTCTATACACTACTCTCTATACTCTACTCTCTATACTCTATACTCTACTCTCTATACTCTACTCTCTATACTCTATACACTACTCTCTATACTCTATACACTACTCTCTATACTCTACTCTCTATACTCTATACACTACTCTCTATACTCTACTCTCTATACTCTATACACTACTCTCTATACTCTATACACTACTCTCTATACTCTACTCTCTATACTCTATACTCTACTCTCTATACTCTACACTCTATACTCTACTCTCTATACTCTATACTCTACTCTCTATACTCTATATTCTATATGCTATATTATATACTCTATACCCTACTTTCTATACTCTATACTGTCTATACTCTACACTATATAATATTTACCCTATACTCTACTCTTTATACTCTAATGTATAATTTATTCATTGAGCCACAGAAATCAGGGCAACATCAATCACACAAACTTACAGTGAGTGAGTGTGTGTGTGTGTGTGTGTGTGTGTGTGTGTGTGTGTGTGTGTCTTCACTTTTGGCACAGAAAGGAAGACAGGATGTGCTATTTGGAAATGTAAAAAAATAGTGTCATGTCCTTTCTGAGCTTTACAGTAGTACACTAGGTTAAAACACAGAAACTAACGTAACACCTTATGGACAGTTTTCATTACACACAAAGAAAAAACATAAACAATCTGCGGATACAATAAGCTATCTATCTATCTATCTATATGACTTGCCTATATATGACTTGTGCTACATGTCACAACCCCTTGATTTTGTACTACACTGTAAATTTCTCAAAGACCTTCAGTACAAAGTCAAGAAGTTCTGATATGTAGCACAACAAGCTTGAAAAGCTCTTTAAACAGAACAATGTCCCAGCACATGTGCAGTGGCATCTGTCATACACAGAGCTGCTCTCTGGAGACTGAAAACCTGATCCCTGTTATGAGTTTTTCATTATGAGGGAACATAGTGTAACCAGTGTAACGGTGTGTCTCATTGACATGTAGTATTAGTTAATAGTACCCAGAAACAACTAACCTGCCTCTGTCTAAATTATTCTATGCAAAACCCGAAATGACAGTTGCACATAGAAAAATGGAAATGGACATTTTGGTTTACATGCTAAACCAAAATGTAGGCTAAGAAAGGGGTATAAAAAAAGTATTTGATTAGTCAATTTGATTTGACTATTAATACACAGCTTTAATAGATAATGTTGGCATGAATTATTTGCACTTGTCAAAATATAGCTTTTAAAAGCACATTTTTTACAAATACAGCAACTACATTACCGTAGGTATCTGGTCACATCATTACATAAGAAGAAATGTAACCATAACACCATTTTATAAATGAGACTGCTGACCTTAGTTTCCTGGCACCACCCCACAGTTTCTCCTTCTCTGATTTGAAGTCCTAACAGTGACTGATTTCAGTGGTTGGCCTCTGTGTCATTAGTGTGGATGAGGGACTCCATGTGACTAACAGGAGGAGAGCATCCAGCATAGCAGAGAGAAAGAGGCATTTATTTCTTATCACAGTATCAACATTCAATCCTTGTTTAGGTCTTTGTATCAGCAATCTCTCTTGGGGTTTCAAAGATTTCACAGTATTTTTATTTAAAATATTTATATTTTTTTAGTCCACTTTAAAAACTAAAAAAATGAGGCCAGCAGAAAAAAAAAAAGATAGCGAGAACTGGATCTGTTAACACACCACAAGTTTGCTTGGCTGCCTCGTCGATGATATTCAAAGGTCTCAGATGTTGTCTTCTCTACTCATAAAGCATTCAACCAGCCCATAATTCATTGATTATTTTGTGTCAGTACGTTTGTGCTCACAGTCCTGAATATTGTGTCAGTCTATTTCCAGTTATTTTAGCACTCCCTGAAAAAGATCATGACATGTAGGGAAGATGAACTAGCTCCATTCTGTAGGCATTTATAGCAACAGTCTTATAACAACAATGCCTGAATGTTTCTGATATTTATCAGTCCACAATATTTAGGTAGAGATATGCCAAGTCCAAACTAGGAGGAGAGAAAACCCTTGTTTGTTATCCATCATCTGACAAACTTGCGAGACAAGTCATTGGAGATGTTGAAGATAAACATTTCCTGTAAGCCTCCCTGTGCCAAGTATATACCACTCTATAAACCATAAAAAAAAAGGGGTAACACTCATTGCTGGATGTTGATGTGCACATATAGTATTCCCATGTCAGTCATTTGGTAATGTTGAATGTCAAATGTCTAATCCATTATATGAGATGACGATGTGATTTTCCTTGAAACACACTGCAGCGTGGAGCGATAAAACCCTCACTTAGCCTGAAGATAACATTTGTGAAGTTTAGGGTGATTTTATTTTGCTGCCACAAATACGTTTTTAAAAGCAATTTTCATATTTTTAAGCAATCTGAAAACATGAAACTGAAAGTCATTGCTTCATGCTGTATATTAACACCATTTGAACAAGCTATGCAGAGGTGCTCCTTAAACTAGGAATATGATGTCACACTAGGAACAAGTATATTGAATATCTACAGTAATTCCTCCCTTGTAGGGTCTGAATGACATAGAACCAAATATAGACTTGCTTCCAATCTAGCAGTCACTTTCCTTTATGGAAGGAAGGGCAAGACCAGTAACACCACCGACCATTCATAGTTCATTAGGTGTGCTATAATTAAGGTAATGGACCCAAATGTCCTGTTTTATTAATGAGAGATGTTGGAAAACAAAGAACTTTTATTGAGAATGCACTCAGTTATCTTGACAGAATTAGCTTTGGGATACTTGGAGAATCTTCACACTCCTACTTTGCAAAAAGATCCCAGATTTATTTGCTTAATAAAAAGTTATATAACAATAAGTTATACTAAGATATATATTTTTTCTGCTTGTGCATACACACACACACACACACACACAGACACACACACACAGACACACACATATTTTATATATATATAAAACTTTGCATATTTCAAAAGTTGAGTTTCATGGCAGGGGAAGATGGCATTTATATCCCATCTCAGGCAGACAAAGTGTTTGACAGTGTGTGAGTGTGAGCGCGCAAGTGTGTGCAAATGTTTTTATATACAATCCTCTTGAGGACATGTCACACTCTTATTCCAGTATAATAGATGAGGGGGAAGGTGTGTTACTCAGCCAGATCTCCTGTGCCATGTGTCATTGCGTGCCAGGTGACAAAACAAGCTAACTATGTGATCAAAAACAAGAAGGGAGCCAGGTTAGCCAAGAGCAATTTTGATTGGTATTGATTGAAAACGATCAATGCTTATCAAACATTGAGGTCACTGAGTGATGGAATGTACAAAGAGGTCTAAACACAAATTGGCATCTATCAGTACTTCCTGTAGAGCAGGGAAGCTCTTACGCTATAGCTATGCATCTATGTGTGTGTTTAACTTTCTCACAGTCATGTACAGACGAACACACACAGAACACAGTCTGAAACGTTAAGATGTGAGCCACATACTTTTCATCTGCTAAAATAACTGTAAAAGTAAACGTGCAACAGCACCAGCAGACCACCAGACCAGTGAGCCCGCTATTGCATACTGAGTCTGAAATCAAGTGAGCCTGGGTAAATAAAAAGCGTCGAAAAGAGTCGTCCTTTAATGCCTTTACGTATCTGGAGACGACTCCTACACAGCTATAATAGTACATTGCAGCAAATTTGTGCCCATGTGATCCTTTTAATGGCCGATGATCTTTTTGTCTGAGGCAATTATCACAGTGTCCTGATATGTCTTGGAAAGGCTCACCATGCACCAGTCTGGCTCCAGTTTCTGCATGCCTATATGTATTCTGTGCAGTTTATGTGTGGGTGGATACCTAATTATCTCAATATTCTGCATGAGTGAAAATGCACTAAATACCTTATTGACATCATGTATAGGGCGCAGATGAACACCCACATGGAATAGATACCAATTAAAGATATTCAAATCATATGATGAGTCACAGTCAGTTGGTGATGTGTCTGCAATATGGAGATAGTTGAGAGACACAATATTTGGCTTTAAAACTTCAATAAACAATGAATACAATAAATATCTTATTAGGAAATACATCATTACTCATAGACATTAGAGTCTTGCTTTATTTCTGTTGTAAATATGATTGTAAATCATAAACTCCTCATAACAGGATTGTGTGTCATGGGGTGTGATAGAGGGATGATGCTGTGGTTTTTCATCACTTCTTGCTGCCAACAGAGCTGCTCCTCTCTTCCTACAAATTAAAGACTGGACAGAAGAGGAACAAAATGAAAAACATGAGCTAAGGGGCCATGTGGATATGCATGTTTGCTGCAAAATAATCAAAAGAGGAATTCTGCTGTTGATGGAGTGGCCCAGTCATAAAACCCAAGGTTGCAACATATCTCATAGTCAGTCAGCTCCCTGGAGCTTTTAGAATCTTCTAGCTAATTGTTCTGGTCAACAAATTCTGTTATCTTTAACCTTGTTTGCAGTTGGAGAAAGTTGTTATTTTCAGTGAAAAAAGACCTGAACTCTCTGTTCACAGCATCAAATAGTGACTGTTGGACTAGTGAATATAGTGGTCAATTTAAAAACTAATTTAGCCAGATATATCCTTCAGGAGTTTGTGGGCACCACAATATAGAACTAAAAGGGAAGCTCCCTGGGGAAGAAACACACTGCACCTAACGCCTCTTCCAGCAGATGCTTCTCTCAGCTTTTCTGCTGCTGAGCCACACAGTGATACCAACAGTTGTCACAGAGGAAAAGGGGAGTGATGTGTGGAGCTTTTGGGCTGATTAAAAAAAAAAGTAGCTTCTCATTAAATGAGGCAAAGACAGATTATAGATGCAGTGTGTGTTTGATATTGCATTTACAACTAAGTGTGCACAGCTCTTCATTTCCCCATCTGTTTCAAATGTCTCAGTAGTTTACTACAAAACAACAGAACAGCATCCTCTCAGATGCATCTTGAGGCTTGAGATTTATCTGCCCTGGCTTGATAACCTGCCCTTTTTGAAGTAACCAGATCAATTAGAGTGGAGGTGCTAGGAGACCTTATGGGGTTAAAAGTCAATGTGAAACCAGAGAAAGACTACACTGACAATAAGACAAGCGCTTTCAAGCTGTAAATTGTAGGAAACTGATGATAAAACTCCGACTCATGACTCTGTACGCTCTTGCTTTAAATGCCAAAAGCGTTTAAACAGCTTTGCTGTTTTTTAATATGAATAATAAATACACAAATGTATGATTATTCTGCAGCAATTTAAGTTGAAATAAAAGTAAAAGAAAACTATGTAACCCAAGGCCATATTATATACTGACACAATACTTTTATGAAGTATTATTTTGGTAGATAGTATAGAAGAAATCTTACCATTTTATTTTGACATAAAATGATATAAGACATGTGCAAGATATAATGCTGTGAGGATTGCATAAACATATTTGCTATGTTATGCAGGTTATATATATATATATTATACTAACTGTATTTTTTCATTTTACAAAAATTTGCCTGCAGAATATATGTCTTTGTCAGTGAAATTTACTTAAATATACAAATTATTTTGACATATCTCAAGGTCCTCAAAAAATGGTTGAAAGCTATGGAAAAATTCTACTAACACTTTGTAATCTCTAGAAAAAGATAAGTGGAAGTAGACTGGGCGTTGTTCAAACTGAATTTTATTTTGGTTTAGTTAGTGCAAATCAGCAAGAAGATATGTCACTTCCGGCCACCATCTTTGTTTTGACTCGGCGTCTCTACTTCGGGAGTTTATTAAAACTTTTTTTATTTTTTTATTTTGCAGCCGGCTGCATGTTTAATGCAAATTGACAGACGGTTTGAGGATCACATCAAGTACCTTCAGAAGTGCAGTAAGTGTTGTGAAGCGACCTTCTGGCTTTTGAAAGACTAGCAGTGATTAAGAGAACAGATGCTGTAACGTTAATTATCATACACTAGTGGCACAGACAGCTGCTAAGTAACTGCTAGCTACAGCCGACAGGTGACCCACAGGACATTTGATATTTGCCCAAACATAATTTTAATTGGTAAGTAAACGTGTTTAAATTTTGTAACTTTAATAGTATAATTGTCCGTGGTGGTAGTGTTAACAGCTAACACATTAACCGTGTAAAAACATGCTAAAACGTTAGCTAGCTCCCTGCTTTTGGCTAATATTAAGTTAGCTGTCACTACAGTCTCAAAAAAAAAAAAAAAAAAGAAATAATGAAAGTTGAATGCTTATTTCTCAGCACACAATTTCACTTGCAAAAATAGTTAAGTAAGAACAACACAGATTTATATGTATTGAAAATTAATTAAAATAAAATTAAGGCATTCACAAGAATACCTATATGTTTTTTTAACAATTGCTGTCACTACGAATAACCACAAAGCATTTGGCTAAAAGTCACTAGTGACCAGAGTTAGTAGTCGAGCCGAAACACAGGTCAACTTGTTAGTGCTCTTTGTTGTAACATACAGTAACCCCTGATCTAGGCAGTAGCAAGTGCAAAATATAGAGAAATGAGAACAAAAGAAAGTAAAACCTGTATAATGAGTTATCTTTCAGGCTATCATGTCAGTGTTTTTCATGTGTGTTTTCTTTAATCAGATAACTTGATCTTCCTTGCACAGTTTCACAGCCCTGTGAACCATCTGTGGGGCTTTTTCACACTTGTTGTTAAGTGCTGGTTGGCTTTGAAATTTCAGGTCAGCCAATGAAGTAAAACCTTAGTGGTTTGGAGATATGCAAGATTAATGTACTTGCTTTGCAGTGTTTACAATTGTTGGTAAGCAGGGTAAAAAAAAAAGTTATCAGATCTCTTTGCAACACAACACTTCAAACAGATAACACATGAGAAATTGTCCAGGTGCTTTTACAAACCATAATTCACTGCAATTCACTGCCTTAGTGGCTTTTGCAGATGTAACTAGTTCGCCATCACCAGTGTTTATTCTAACAATTTCTGACATTACGGTTTACATTACCTGTCATTGCAAACTGCAGCAATGCTATGGATCAGTCAGTAATGTCCTTTTTGTCTCATGGCCGTGATATTTTGTAAAGTTGTCAAACAAGATGCTCAATAGAAAATGAGAATCACCTCAAACTATGTCAGAATGAATTAAAATTATTACCAAGGACCCACTATCATGGGACTAACATCATGTGATGTGAAGAACAAATGAATGATTATGAATTATTAATCAGCACTCTTATATTTAAATTGACAGTGTTGCTAGCGAACAGTGTAGTCTGATAAAATCAGGAGGAGGAAACAGATGTTTCAGGCCCTGGTCTCACAGAGCTCATCTGTGGATTCTTACAGTTCATTGCCTCCACAGTGGTCTGGTCAAGTTGTTGCCATGTCTTCAACATCCTTTGGCATTCAGTTTCAACAAATATGCTTGTCACTACTCCCTGATCAGAATATTTTTTCTTTTTTCTTGTAATCTCTTTGTTTTGGACATATTATGTCTGTCTCCTCTTCTGGTACATGACACTTGAGTTGACTGCCATGCTTCAAAATGGCAGGCTGGTGCAATTTTATATCATGTAAAAAGTCCATTAATCTGAGAGGACAGCATCAGACCATTGTGTAAAGACTGAACAGCTTTCCTATATTATCAGATGTGTGAACTCAGTCTCTTTCTGTTGCAGTTTCGGTGTGACTGACTGAAATTACATTGTAAGTTTTGAGTCTCCCAATTCAACGTGTGTCAGCTGAAGGGCCTATGGCGAAAAATAGGAGTTTTTGGGAAGTGTTAACTTTTTGTTTTATGTGAAGTAAAACTGCAAATATGACTCACTACTGCTGTTTCATGTATCTAGAGTTCTGTTTCATAGCAGCATAGCATATTATGTATTGACATTAGAGGCGGAAAAAAAGAATTAGTCACATAAGAAATGCAATTCTTCTACAATTCTGAATTGATTCATAAATGCCAAAAAAATGTACTTAAAGGGCAGTGCAGCAATCAAATGGTGTACAGCTTGCACATACTAGAGTTATCTTGTAGTCCACTTTCTGAAGAGGAAAGTGTTTGGAGTTAATAACTTAATAATTGACTGCAATTTTTTGCAGCCAGAGACTAACGTCAACGGAGCATCGAACTCCAGCGCTAACAAACGAGACAGGCTGACTGACACACTTGTGACTTCAGCTCATCAGATTAGTAGTACTAAATTGTTAGTTGCAGCCCTATTTAGCGTCATGTGAAAATGGAAGATAACAGACCAAATTGTATTGAAAGCTACAAGAAGCACATTTGTTGTTTTGCATTTTAATCTATTAATTACAAATTGCATACACTTTTCATTACATTTTATTTTTCAAAGCCAACAAATAGAGTTTCCCCTCTTCCAGACAAACATTCAGTAATTTCATGCATCACAGTATAAATAACAGTATATAAGTGTAGTGAAAGAGGACATGAAGGTAATTGGTGTGGGAGAAGAGGATACAGAAGACAGGGTTAGATGGAGGCAACTGATTCGCTGTGGCGACCCCTGAAGGTAAAAGCCGAAAGGAGAAGAAGAAGAAATACAGTATAATCAACCAGCAATGAAAATTTCGATACATAATCTATTATAGTGACTGTAATGTTATTCTCAGGTTTAGCTGCCAAAAAACATTTTATTCACAAGTTTTGCATAATGATAAAAAAGCAAAACATTTATAGAAATTGAGAAAGAGGTGATAACCAGCTAACAGCATAGTAACAACATAGTAGTAACATAAATGTTAAAAAGTAATATGTAAGTCAAACGTGGTGGAAGTGATTTAAATACTTAGTAATGTGTAGAACTAATCTGAACTGAACTAAACTCAAAAGTCACTTGTGGTAGAAGACTCAACACTGACATCAGTGTTTCCATTACTTAGGGCCATCTGTGTCCTTCTGCATCAGTTTTATTACGACTGCCACAGAATCGTAAATAATAAAAAATTCTATTATGAAATCTTAAATCGAATCTTAAAGCTGCACCAACTGGCACATGATTGGAGGAAAAGCACTCCCGCCGTGGACCTTGTGAAAATGAGTTTGACATGAAAGGAAAAGAAGATATTCAGAAGTGTTTTCTTTAATGGTCACTTTGAGACTCATTCAGGTAGAATTATTTAATAAGCAATAATTAAGGAAAGTGTCGGGTAGAGTCATACTCCTCAAGATCTTAGCCAGTGGCAATCATAGTGAGTGACTTGTAATAGACAACATATTTCTAATCTACTACACATAAAATCAAAAATGTATAAAGACAGTCTGCATAATGCATAGTATGTTTACTGGTTGCTGAAATTGTAACTGCTGTTATTAAACTGCACACATTGAAGGAATTCATTAATTACTCTGAGGTAAAGCTTAAAGTTGTCTTTTTTTGACAGGATATTAATTACTAGAGCACCCGTAGCTGATGAACAGTAAGCAGTCAGGCAATACTTGAATCAATCTAATTACAATAAACAAATAGTTTGATGTTAAATAAAGCCCATATTCTTTACTAAGTTGGTTTTAGCTTGTTGATACAGATTGTTTGCTGTCACCACCTCGGCCATCTACAATAAAACAGTTTGATTTTAGCATTCATTTTAGCAAGCATCCCACTTGAGTATCAGAGAAGTTGGAACATTACTTACATTTGGGACCCAGCTGATGTCTTATCAGTCAAAATAACTGAGCACACCTACAGATATGTGGGTGTATAGAGCTTTAAAAAATGACACAAACAGACCACTGCAGACACACAGTGTAAATGGAGTTATTACAGAGTAACATGATGATTATTATTGTCATTATTGATCTTACTACTATTGCTACTGTAGCATATCCTCTTTTCTTAGGTCTCTTGCTTCCATTCAGTAAATGTAATTAATGGAACAGGTGAAAGTATATGTCACATCAGTTTGTGTGCTGCTACATATATATAGGCTGTAATGCAACACTAGTATAATTTTATTCCCCTCCTGTTCCCATAAATCTGTGGATGTGCATTTACTTCCTGTTTGCAGACGTACTGCTATATAAATTTTTGAGATAAGCTTCCTCTTTGATGGGTTGTGCTGCTGCTTTAAGGAGCAGAAAATATTGACATATTACAGTTTCTAGTGCTTACATACTGTGAAAACATTTTGAATAGAGATATTTTAGCCTCACAGAAAGAAAGTAATTACAGGAAGTGTTTCTAAATCATACATCTCCTATTTCTGTAAACATAGTTTTAAATAGGCTGGTGTGGCCTAAACACAAAATATGAACAGTAGAGTCAATACTAGAACATTTAATTACCTTCAATAGGAACACTGTAGCAATCGACTGATCCTGAGCCTCACCCTAACTCAATTACTGTTTCTACCTTGAGCATCTTGCTGACAACAAACAATCCCTTTAGTCGCTAAACACAATTCAATTGATAGACTTGCCGTGTCATAACAAACTGATGCAGACTCCAATTAAGAAAAATGAGACCTCAGCTTCTCAAAGTGAGAAACAGGACATGTTACTTTATTGAGACATACTGTATTATTTTATAATCATAATTTGAGCTATTTTCGCAACATTAAGTTATAAAAGTTATCATCTATATCAGATGGCATAAAGTGCCTCCATTTATTTAAATTAAATTGATTGGAGTAACATAACAGCTGATGTAAATAAATTGTGTTAAATTGCAGGGGCAAAATAATGTATGTATCAATAGGGATGTCAATGTTTCCAGTTAATCGGTTAACCAAGGAGATTTTTTAAGTTAAGCATGTCAGCCTATAGGTTAAAGTTTCTGGTTTATGCACACACTAGGGGCCACATGCTGGCGGGCAGGGCTGTGTGTGGAGGAACAATCCCAAACTCGCTGAACCACAGAGGACAGTTGCATGACCATAAATGACAGCGAAACACAGTAGAAACTCTCACACTGAGCTGAATTTAAAGGAGCAACCTAAACAACCTAAATAAACATAGTCTCTAATGTGTTCTGCCGAGTTGATGGCAACTACACTGATTATGTTGCTGTAAGTGCCATAAAAGCTTTCTAAGTAAAAAGATAAGAGTCATGTATTAATGTAATATGCGCAAAAGATGGACTACAAATGATGAAATTGATTCATTGTCTCTGTTAGAAGCGCCACTTTCTTCTATTTCATTTTGTGTTTTTTTTTTTCTTAAAAATGGAGCTGTTAGTTATTGGTTCATGGGTGTTGGCCTATCGAAAACAAAATGAACCGAAACTGACCCATTCAACTTATTCATATGATCATTAACTGACACAAGCCTACTGCAGTGTCTGCTATATTTGTAAAATGGCTTCATTACATTGTCTGGCTTATATAAGGGAATCAAATCCCAAGTGATTTATACTATGGTAACCAAATGTAATAAAGCTGTATTATTTAAATTTTAGGAAGTGAAGATAATAAAACAAGCAGGTTAAATTCCAATTTTTGACAAAAACATTTTTAAAAACTGTCCTCATGTGGGTTGAGGTAAGGCAAAAAGTAAAACTGAAAGCACCACTGAGGCCTACTGTGATGTTTTTAAGCTCTGACAGGATCAGAGGTATCATGTCATTTCACCCTCTGATGGAGAGGAGAGGAGAGGAGGGAAGCCTGTGTACGTGTGTGTCATGTTGGTACATGAGCTAATCCACATTTCAAGTGCCTGCATGGGTGTAGGGGTGTGTATCAACAAACGAATTGACTTTATTAAAGAAAAAGTAATGTGCATCTGAACTGGTTGGCTGAAAGAGTGTCACATAGCGTATCAGTGAGTGCGTATGTGTAAGCCATAGTAAATGGAAAAAGGGTTTGTTCACTGCTTTCAGATGAGCTCTGAGTCAGGCGTTTTCTCTTCTTCCTCTCACATCTCTCTCGTCTCTCATTTGTCTTTGCTTGCTGCCTTGATGTCTTCCCTATTACCTCTGATTTGGCTTGTCTGGTTGTAAATACCTAATCATGCTGAAGCATCTACATTTTCATTCCATGCAAGCTCTATTCTTGCCTTTCCTCTTTTCCTCTCATCTCATCGTTGTGCTGACATGTAGCCTGCTACTTTGCTCGGAGAGAAGTTGTTGAGGGGTTGTGGACTGGCTGTGTGTGCTGCATACAATTTATACAGTGGGGGAAAAAAAAAGAAAAAACACACATGTAACGACCTTCTTTACACATCCATCCACATACATATGTTGAAACAGCAAATGAAACATTTCTTTCTTTTTTTATGGTATTTAATTTAAAATTCCCCCCTTTTTTTCGCATATCTTGTTTGTCTTTATTCAGAGGTTTTTAGAATATCATTACTACTTAGATATTATAAGATATAAGACCATTGTCAGCTTCAAACTCATGAAACATGTCTTTGTTTCTTTTAAGACCGTGCTGAATGTCTAGCCACTGGTCGTCCTCATCGGAAAAACCCTGCTGCGGCTTCAGAATAAGGTAGGACAAACATCAGTCTTCTTGCTGCAGACAGTGGAGCGAGCTGAATGAGCCCACTGTGTCTCTGGACCAATACTTGTGCGTTATGTGTGTTGGCATGTGTGAGTCCATTCTTTTCAGTCCTTACAAGTGGAAGTAGTGGAGGCTTTATTACCCTTGGGGTGCTTCTCAAGGCCTTGGTCAGGGGTCCACAGATGTTTCATGGAAAAATGTACTTAATATGTCACTTAGTTGCTATGTTACAAGCGACCATAGCAACAGTATGCCGTCATCACTATTACGGGAGTATTTTTCTGTATGTCTGTAGAAAACATCCTCTGAATTTTGAGTATGGCCTGCTGAGAGTTTATGTGTGTGAAAATCAAAAGGGAAGATAGATGAGTATATGTGAGATATTTCATTATAGATTACATTATTCCATAAATAAATTATATCTCTTTGTAAAAAAAAAAAAAGGAAGTTATGCTATTTCATTATACTGATTATCCATGCAAAAAAAGCCATGTGAACCCTACTGAACTTTCTACAACAGTAAGGATACCTTCCTCTTTCTCACTGTACACCTGTACAGTATGGGTACTACTATTCTAAATATATAAAACTACACTACAAACCTTGGACAGAAAATGTTACAGGCCCAGTTTTTCATATTTCTTTTTTAAACCTACTGGGATATAGCCTATTTGTTTTGCATGTGGTTCTTTGAAGTGCTGTGCCTTGTGAGTGTCTTGTGTCAAGGGAGCTGAAGCAGTGATTCATGGTATCTGGTGGGCAATGATTGCATCTGTCTCCCTCTACATGAGAGCTCTTGAGGGAATTGTGTGTTTAGTCCATGCAGGAGGATGTGTTTTTGTTTGTTAGTGATATGGCTGCAAGTGTTTTCAAAACTCACTTTTGTCAGTACCAAAGTGTATAAATGTTACTGCTTCTGTCATTCCTTGGTATTTTGCCTTTTTAAATGCACTGTTGTTCAGTGATTCAGATGGCAGCCACATGAATGATCCAATCTCTTGCCGTTAGAGATTTTATCATGCAGTGGCAGATTTTGTATGTAACATATAAAAATATATGTCCTGTTTATTCCACTAAATTTCATCAGCAAGATTGAAGACTGTTTTTTTTTTTTAAACTTATCTAATAACTTTAGTTTAGTTTCTAGATGAGTATTAACTCAAAGAACTGATTGTACCCTCTGTCTGTGTTTGTCCACCACAGTCAACTGACACACTACCCCCACCCTCTCTCTCCTTCCTCTTCCTGAGGTGTCACTGACTGCAGAACCACAGGAACAGGCTTGAGGGAGACTGTCTATTCTATTCCTCTCTTTTCACTTTTGCCCTCTTTTTTAATCTCCTCAAGCATATGCTCTCACACAAAGCTGGTATTCACTCTCTTAACTGCTCATCGTGTCACACTTTTATTTGCCAGGAGACAGTGGGTGGGCATCTACGGTCTTGTGGGTGAAAATGTATCTATAAGTATCTCTTTATCTTAACACTCCAAACCACCACTTCCACCATGTGCTATGATCCATCCCTCAGTCTGGCAAAACTTGTAAACAACTATTTATCTTAAACTGTGTGAGTGGTAGAAAGGCTTCTTTAAAAAAAAAAAAAAGAGAGGGAGAGAGAGAGAAAGAACAGGCAGTTTCATCTTTCATTGGATCACGTGTAATGGTTAATGTGAAGAAAAACAGGCATAGCATTAGAAAGATTTAAAAGCCATGTAACTGGTAGTATTATGCCTGATTAGACTGTACATCCATCTGTAACACTAATTCTGTTGTGTGACCTTCTGATGTTTCAAGCACACTTTTAAAAAAAGAGTCTTATGCATATGCACATGATGACTACATACATGATGTTGCTAATGCTAAAAGACTGACGGTATAACCAATTGCATGACAAGAAAATCAGCAGCCTCAACAGTTGATGGTTCATATGGATTATTAAGGAGGATTAATCAATGTAGATGGCATGTAAATAAAGCAGCATCACTGTTCTTGTAGGGTAGCTAGTCAGCTGCAGTATTATAGCATAGTACTGTAAATAAAAATCGAATACACTTGGACAAGCAACACAAAGCTTAGACTGGCGCTTTACTGTAAGTGTTTTCATTAAAAGGGTGTTTTTCTTTTGCAAGAAAAAAGGCTTTGAGAATGAGGACTTAATGGTCATCTTGCCATCGCCATCTCTGGTAACAACTGTGGTAGTGTAGTGTACTTTGGAGTGTAAACTTTGCCAAACCCAATTAAAAGCTAGACAGAGAAGTTGTTGTTGTTACCCTAAACTCAGATATAGTAGCATCTTAGCTTCTGCACATTAGATTTTCTTGTAATGAGCTGAGATTTTTCTAATGTAACCTGTAATCCTAGAAAATAATTAGCTAATGATGTGCTCGTTGGCTTTAGAGATAACGCTAGATTAGTGCTGTAGGCTAATAAGATAGATATCTGGTCTCAAATCAAAGCAGATAAACACACTATTTTATTCATTACTCACACTTTTGCTTGACAAGCCAGCCATGCTGCACAGTTAATCACACTAAAGCAGAGATTTCAATGCATAACTTCCACGCAGTCTCATTTATACTTTATGATACACCGTTTAATGAACAGTTTTGTCATTTCTTTTGATCGCTGGGGATCTACTACATAACTTAAACAGTTAATCATAATGACTCAAGAAGTTTACAGAAATTTATTTTTTGTATCATTTAAATCTAGACAAGACAAATATACATATTTCACAAATTGTATACCGATTCCTTTAAGATAAATTGTATTTAAGCTGTTAAAAACAGGACTATGTGCTTTCTGTTGTGTGATGTTTGGGGATATTTCAGTACCTCACGGTCATATTTTTTTTATTTGTGTGAATAAAAGCTAATATAATTAATGTTGAAAGCTTTTTCAAACTTACATTTTTACTGAGATAATTCCCAATAATCTATAATCATGCATCTTTACTTGTTATTTGTCATTTATGACTCTCTCTATTTTTGATATATATTGAGGTTTTATATTTGTAAAACTTTCCTTGAGTCGGAAAAAAAAACTGTGACATCTTCACAATGTAAAGTATATGGGCCAAGCATGGGCCCACCCATGGCTGAGCCGCAAGATCGAAACTTTTTTGTTGTATGTATCAGGTGATCAATTCTTATTAGACCGAATAGGCACCATTTTCGGCCCAGTATCCAGCTCTTATAATGCATTATTGAGGTATATGTGGACTCCTGGCACTTGGCTCTTATGAGCTGTCTGAGAGCGTTTGAGAGGAGCAAAATCAGTAGTGCGTCATGAACTTGCTGACGTAAATTCACTTCCACACTGGTGGCCTCTGTGTACCTAAGTCCTTTGTGCTGCTTTGTTTGCGCATTGTTTTTACCACTTCACATTGTAGTGCCTGCGGTACCATCACATCTGCATGATGTGGAGAGGCTTGTGGAGTGTTTATTTGCTTCAATATCCCTGCAGGACTCTGCTTTTAAATAGTGCAGGAGCAGCTTCATACCTCCTATTAAATTAACACTTCAGTGATGTTTTTGTAATGTCTCTCATTCTACCTAGCTGTTTGTATTTTCAATTTCACTGTCCTCTTCTAACAGCACTCTTTTCCATTTATCAATTTGTCGCCTTTTTTTTTTTTTCCCTATCTCACTCCCTGTTTCTGTTTCGGTGGAAGTCATCACGACCTCTCTGCCTCTATCACTATGCTGGCCACTTGGGAGCTGGAGTGCGTTTGCTAGGATGTTTACACATATCACTGATAAATTGTTTGGCTTAATCTCAGAGAGCAGGCCTGTTATTAGAATGGTTTATCTGATTTGGTGTTTGGGGAAGCAAATTTGTCATTATTTTTATGTAATTAAGAAATATTCTCATGGGGCGGTTTTTCATTTATACCGTGTTCCCAAAACTCTGCGCGGTAGCTCAGCTCCATCTGGGTCTTCTGGGTTGTAATTTGGTGCCACTACTTATTTGTTTAGATTAGACTTGCACACTTGCTTTTTCACAACAAAGAAACCGCTATGATTTCATAATTTATTTTATCTTCATTTTTGTTACATTTAATTATTATGTCTGGATAGGGCTTTAATTTAGAGTCTGCATGTTAATTATATTCAGTATTCAGAAACAATCTGAGTCAAGAATCAAGTTTTGTAGCTGTATTTTTACACATCTCTCCTCTTTCTGATATGATTTATTGCTAAAATATTGAGATGAGATCAATTATAATAATTGAAATTTCTTTACCCTCATTTATTGCTGGATAGTAGAGCAGAATTTCACTGTAATCATAACCATTTAATCCAATGTCTGATTATTTCAAAGACATCATGATTAAGCAATTTTGCTTGATGAGTATATCATCCAGTTCTTTTGTTTACATTCTGTCACAGACTCATTATTTCCTTAAGCATTGACATGTTGTGCTTTTGGAAGATTTTTGCTGTTTTCCCATGACATTAATCAGCTGCACCAAAGGGCTCTCAACTTGTTGTTTGTGTCAGTGCGTGCATGTGTCAGTGTATACTTGTGTGAATGCCCTAAGAGCATTGTGCTTAGTTTCATGTCCAACCCCAAAGACTGTTTTTCATCTCAATTAGGTCGATGCCCGCTTTGCACTAATCACGCTAGTGTTGGATGAAAGGTTAGTTTCCCAGCTAAATAGGCTGAAAATGTAATGGCTTAACATTTTTTTTCTCTTAGAAAATCATAAAGTCTTCTGGCCTGGTGGTATAATGCTGTGTAGCAGGCTGAGTTTCAAGGCAGGGGTGAATATAATTGTATCCTCTGAAACTGGACTAAGGCTTTCATTGTACCAAACCATGTCATGCTAGCTCATTGGGAAGGGCGATAATGTCAGGCTAAATTTTGGTGAGGGAAAAAAAATGGCATGGCCATTTTCAAAGGGGTCCCTTGACCCTTGGGTTTTAAGAGACTCTGTCAGGGTGAACAATGCCTGTCAGATTCTTAGACTGCCTGCTATTAGTGAATAAATGAATTAGTATTAAAGAGATTCTGAATTATCATGAACTCTGGGTAGTGACTGAAACACTGAAAAGTAGCTGTAATTAGTTTCCTTTGCATAATGTCAGAGTAAGTAGCTCATACATCTACAATAATCTTGGAGTATAAAACGCTGCTTCTATGCGTTGAAAGGAGCCAGTGAACGTGGTTTGGGGATCTGATCAGGATGTTTCCTGAATGCAGTAGCTCTGTGGGCACGTCCCAATGGAACAATTTTGGATTCCCAAGGAATAGTTGGAAGAGGAGGCTGGGCACTATGACCTGCTGCCATCATGACCATGACATGGATAAGCAATGGAAAATGAATAGATAGATGGGGAAGGCCATTTGTTGGGGAGTCAGTGCTGGCAGGTTCAGAATGCTTATCATAGTCTTCTTTAGATTAGGAGAAACAATGGGAAACAACAAACAAGCACAGCAAATGGTTTTTGCTTATCTTTGTGCTCACCATAATTGTGCTTCTTAGTAGTTATTTGCACTTTGCCCGCTGTTTACATCAGCACAGTAGGGCAGTCCTTGAAAAAAAACTCATGCTGGAGCAAATTCAAAGCCAGATGTGTGATAATATAAAATAAAATTATTTAGAAAGCATAAGGATTGCAGTGGGGTCCTTCAAGAGGATAAAGGCAGATATTAAAACTGTAAGACTGCAGCAATATTTATTGCAAAGCTACTTTGCTCGAATGAATTATATTGTAAGACATTCCTTGTTGTATTGTCCACCCCCATGTAGATCTGTCATCAAGAACTATTCCTTACAGTCTAATTCTGCTGTCTAAGGAACACTGAAATACAAATGAGTCTCTGGTCATACAGTATAGCAGGTACATTATTGCTTTCATAACTGATATGGGCTTGTGCTGATTCATGGGGTACTAAAACATTTGAATTAAATAAGTCGTGACATAGTTCTGAATCACAGAGCGCTGAATCAAATTTCCATCGCATTAACACCAGTGTTCATAACAGATTTAATGACCAGCAACATCTAGATTCACAAATCATTACTTGCCTTGAAGCTCACAAATGGCAGGCATTTAACTGCCACTCAGCTTGTTGTCACTTAATTTGAGACAAGTGAATTTAAAATGAGCATTTGCAACCTCTTAGTTTGTAAATATTATTGTTATTCCAAACATTAGTAAAGTAAACAACCGGAACAAAACATTTGGATTGCTGTAATGTCATACAACAGGGCATTGCAAGCCAAATACTTAAAAAGCAATGGAGGCTATTTCAAGTGTGAGAAAAATATATAAAATATATATATATATAATTTCATAGAAATTGGGCTTCTACTGTTAAAATTAGACTTCATTAGTACTCTGGCTCCAGTCCAGGTATCAAACTGCCAGAATGAAAGACAGTTTTCCTTCTCTCTCGTACACACACGCACACGCACACGCACACACACACACACACACACACACACACACACACATACACACACACACACACCATTTTAGTGGCAGCCCCCCATAAAGGAAATAAAAAAATTACTTGAGCTGTAACATCAGAGAGAGAGAGAGAGATGAACTGCAGGGTTTTAGGCAAGGTTTCTAATGTTGTCCCTTAATACACAGCGTGTGCTGAAGAGGCAGAAAATCAGTGTGCTCTCTATAGCAAATCCTCCAGTAAGATATATTTTTCCATTTACTTGCTGTTGTCTTTTGTTTCTTGCTGTCTTTTCCTCTCGTACGGCAGTGATTAAATTGGCTCAGAGATGTAATATCAGAAGTTTTAGTTAATTTGATTCTTCTGAGACAGAGGCTGCAGGCTAAAACCACTTTCTTTCAAATAGTAAATTGATGATTGTTTTTGGCGTTTTTCATCCCAATCATTTTTTTAACATCTAATGGAGGACACATGGTGCAGTATGGGCAGCCCGAGCTGTTTGTACTGAATCTGATGGTATTGTTTCTATTGCATCCTTTTGCATTTAACAGCTATTATGAAGTCTTTTGAGAGGGATTTATTATTCATATATGCAAATACTCTTTTCTGCGTTGCTTAATTTCTTTTTTTTTTATTAGATTTTCATCAGATTGATATTTAAGGTGCTATTAAATATGCATCAACAATTCTCAGTGGCAGAAGTAGTTTAATTTAACTGTAATTTCTGGATAATTCCTTGTTACTCTTCAGAGAAACCAATTTGAAAAACGGGTGTTTTTGCAAGAGATTGAGGCCGGGAGGAGTAAAACACAAGTGTTTCTCAGATTAACGTGCAGACAGAGTAGAGGAGTGGAGAAGCTGACACAGCACAGATTTAGTGAGTAGGGTAAGCGGTGAGGAGAGAATAAACCAGGACAGACAGTGAGGAAGTAAATCAGACCTCGAGAGGACTGAGAAATTGCAAGGCCTCAGAGACTTAAAGCAGAGATGGAGGGATGTTGATTGATAAGGGAATACCTAGTAGTCTATTGTTTATCACTGGAGTTAAGTAGCCTCATGCTGTGCTGAGGGAGAAGTATGAAACAGGCAGAGAGGGATGGGGTGGGTGGATGAGAAAAAAAAAATAATGGTGGAGGTGGGGGTTTGGCAGCTTCGGGGTTTAAAGTGAGAGGCACAATCTTTAGAGATTGTTGACAATAAGAAGTCATAAGGCAGAGATAAACCTAGATTACTTAGTGCAAAGAAACAGATCTGGTGTGCGTTTTTATATTAATATATCCTTTTTTGTCCTGTCAAAATGTGTTAAACCACTGATTCTTAATAATCCTTGCTTTGCCCATTGTTTATTTTCACTGTCACACTAATCCCTGTCAGTATTTCCTTATTTCTCATATTGCCAGCAATGATTTGGTCTCAACTGTGTTGCCACCAGTAGGTGGGAAGAGGGGAGGGCTATTTGTAAGCATGAGACCCCTATACAGATTTATTATATGATGCACCTCACTTATGTGTGATTTACAATAAAGACAAAGTGAGAAATGGGTCTATATTTTTGACATATCGTTTCTGTCTAGTCATCCAATAAAACCGCAGTTTTTTTTTTTGATGAGTAGGCTGATAGTAGAGTGTCACTAACATGGCAGTGTAAATATGTTGTATTATGTACTCTCTAAAAAACGTTCAAGTGTGTATACCCTAGGTTCATCTCCATAAGCCAACTAACAGAATAATAAGCTAAGTCACATTGCTATTCATACAGTTTCCTGTTTCTATTATGGCTGGCTTGTTGGCCTGTCCTCCAGTGCAGCTGTTCAAAACAACTATAAACACTTTCCTTTTACACATCATCAAACACTATGGACAGCAGCGACATTACTTTTGTTTGTTCCATCCTGTTAGTTTTGCTAAGAGGTCCATCATCAGTCCTCTGATTTCCCATATTTTCCATCAATCTGTTGAGTTTATTATATTTTTTGAAACTCTGGCGTTCTAAGTCTAAATCTGCCTTTGGTTATCTGTTGATTCTGTGACACAGATCTTTTCCTGTTCCAGTGCATTTTTAGGGTGTGTCAGTCGGTAACTGCAGATAAATCTTGTCTCCACCAGTGACTGTCAAAAATGTAATGAAATTGGTCCCTCTGAGAGGCTTTAGCCTTGTGATCATAGTGATAACGTCTCACTCTGTTTTCTATAGAATACAAATGTCATGCTTACCTTGGTCTCAGATTGCAGCATTTCCACATAGATTCATTTGAGCCACAAACTTCTTCCTGCTGCTGCTTGAGAGAAAATTGTGAGTTAGGCAAGCAACGTAGTTCTGTATGTATGTGTGTGTGAGAGAGAGAGAACCTGGAAGGAAAGACAAAGTCCTGACATGTATCTGAAAATCCCAGAGGTTTTCCTCTTTGTGAGCTTTCTAATGAAACAGGTTTCCCCCTTATCCTGCTGATATGAGAGTTGGGAAATGAGTTCACCCCTGCCTCATTTACATTCATACTGAACACAGCAGTGGGAAAGTAACAAGCCTTTTCATCACATTTCCCATAATTTGACTTGGAACAATGTGGTTTCCTTATCAACTGTGGTATTGATTTAGACTAATCTTCTTTTTACCTGCTGACAAGGATAATTTAATGACTGATCATGATTTTGGGTCACATTTAAACAAGTTATGTCAGTACAACGTACAGGGTTAACTGGCATTATTGGATCAGACAAAAAGCCTGTGAAATTCAGTGTGTACGTTCATATAAATGGAAACAGTTGTTTGTGAGTGTGTTGTAATCTCTATGACTAATGGAGCTGTGGACTACCTGTCAGGATCCTACCAATTTATCATGTCAGGATACCTTTGTGAGGTTTTGCCTGCCTTCAGAGATTCCATATTATGGAAATGGTTATAATTTAGCAGTAATTAATTTATTAGGAGTCAGCAGCAAAACTTAAAGTTGCATGGAAGAAATATCCAAGCCTCAAACATCAAAATCAGCATGTTAAAAGCCTTGTTAAGTGTTCAATTAATGCCGCAGTAAATGACGTGACAATTCATGCTGGCTGGTTGTGATAGTAACACAACACGCTTTCTAGCTTGTGAGTTTTCCCGGTACAGAGCAGTCAGAAATAGTGACTGTCAAAGCATGCGATAGAAATATTTGTCACTATGAATATAGCTCCTTCAGTTTTTCTCCACATCAAAGACTGTTTTTGCAGGCTTATACATCCTAATAAAATCCCTGCATTGTTTAGGAGGAGGTAGTCTTTGTGATTGAAGGAATTGAAAGAAATGAATTTTAACCAATTATTCATTGTTTATTAGTTAATTGCTTATGAATATCATTTTTTTTAATTCACACAGCAACATAGTTGTGAAGTGATTGATATTGGCCAATAGCATATTATTTTACTTTGTCACATATTTTACACAAATGTTTGAAGAAAGGAGGTGCTCTCTGAATCAGGTGTTCTCTGCACATCTTCCAGCAATATGCAGCTGAATCAGGTGCTTCTCGGGTCAAGGACAGCAAATTCCAGATGAGTAAAGACCGGAGCACAGTGATTTATTTACAGCCTTTAATAGTGCAAACTGACTGTTTCCACACGACTGTGTCTTCATCATAAATGTTATTTCTTTTGTTCGTTCAAATAAATCAAGATGAGCAACCTGGCAGTACTTTGCATTTACACTATATGACAAAACTGTGTACCCCTGTGCAGTATCACTAAAATGTTACAAGATTCTCACAATAATTGTAAATATTTTTAATGTGAAGTGTAGGGTTTTGATGTTTATAATTAAAAACAAACAGATTGGATGGACTACATTGAAAATACAGGCCTTAAAGTACAACCTCAATGCAACAAAAATGAGTACAACTGTGACCACTGAAACAAACACCTGTGATTTCCAATTAAGATGAATTGCCTGAGCAAGGTTATAAAAGAACCTGTCAATACAAGAACGTTTAACTCAATTTTGGCCTGGGTTATGTGTAATAGCTACACATGGTAAGGAATTGCCTGAACAAATAAGAAACCAGAGACTTCATAAAGATGGGATAACAATAACGGGTGCAGTGCAGTGTCCTTGAAAAATTATGGTATGTACGTGCTGCATTGAAAAACAGATGGGCAAGGGCTTCTTACTTGGAACAAGGATTATCTGTGGAAATTGGTGTTTCACTGACTGCTCAGACAATGCAAAGGACTTTTCATGAAGTCAGTTTTTTACGGATGATGTCCAAGAAGAAAATCATTACTCACAAAATGGCACGAAACTGCAAGATTAAATTTTGCCAAAGAACATGAAAAGCAGCCTGATGAATATTGGCAGCACATTCTTTAGTGAGATGAAACCAAAATGGAAGTGTTTGGATCAGATGGGGTCCAGCATGTTTGGCATAGACCTGGCCAGGATTGGCACGGTGTCTGCATAGTGCTGACCGTAAAACATTGAGGTGGGAGGGTGCTGGTATGGGGCTGCATGAGTGCAAAAGGTGTAAGAGGCATAAAGGCATAAAAGGTATAGACGGCACTCTAAATAAAAAGATCACTATCGGTCTCCAGAAGGTTGGCAGGAGAGAAATTTTCCAACATGACAATGATCCAAAACACACTGCAGAAATCACACAAGGGTTTTTTTTACCCAGGAAGATCAAATCTGCATACAAAATATTATTCCCACTAATGAGGGCTGTGCTGACTTCTGTTGCAGTTCATTATATATGGGCCTTTCATTATAGTTTAATTAGTCAAACTTTTATTTTCTAAATAATTGAGTTAATTCATCTTTGGTTTTGTCCAAATAAATGTATTAAATAGACTGGATTTGTCATTAACATGTTTAGTGATATTGACCAGGAGTTTGGTTATATACTATATAGTATAAAGTATATGTATGCCTATTGAGAAAAACTGGGTCCTGTATTTCAAGTAGGACTGGGACGCCAATTAATTGCATATTATAATTTTAGAGTAATATCAGAAGAACCTGGAACCTTTGTATTCACTTATTTCTGCTAAATAGAGAGATGCACATCTGCACCACATAGCATTTCATACATTTAAAAAGTCTGCCTGTCCTTTATTTCTCTTAAAAATTTAGATTTTGAAATCCCCTGGTGTAGAGACCGAGCCTTATTTCAAGCAGTGTGTTACCCTGCCACGTACAGTAAGGTGGTCATGTTACAGTGAGTCTATAATGCAGTGTAATATCTATGACTATGTAGCATAGTAATCAGGTGACATACTCTTAACTCTGCCAGCCACTCAGACGTGGTGTGTTCTCTGTAACACCCGCTGTGCACTCGCATTCCCGATGCTGTGCACAGCCCTGTGTATCTGCCACCCTTGTGACCGTGCCAGTCTCTGCGTGGCTCTATGCTAATGGTTTCCTTTGAATCATAAATTAGACTTGAAAGGAGGGAGACAATGAGCACATGATTGAGGACTGCGAGGTACAGACAGAGTTTGATAGATTTTTCTATCATTAATACAGATTGTCTTGCCACAGAACCTCGTTCGTGTAGGCTAATTGCATTGATTTCATCTGCCGGTCAAGTGTTTTACTAAAGTGTAGCCTTAGTTGAGTATGCATGTGTGTGTCTGCTGTAAAGAATTAACCAGGTCACATAAAGGCCTGTCAGAAGACCTTGCCTGTAATTAAAGACTGTGTGCCAGCAGCATGTTTCCCATTAGGCCACCAGTATCCCATCCCAGCCATGTGACTCGGCTTTGGCAGTCAGGAGCTCATGCCCTGTTTAATAGAGTTTAACAGAAACACTTAGACTAATTCTCCATGTCACTGTGTGCATTTGCCTGTAGTGGTCACATTTTTAAGAATCAGCAATGATCTACTAATCAAAACAAATCAGAAGAGTTAAATGTCTGATAATTTGTAAACTAATGTATACATTGCATTAAAACATAATTGCATGCATTAAGTTGTAATAATCAACTTTATGCAGGACATACAGCTGTGTTATGATTGTCTCCAGGGAGAATCTGAGGAGCTGTACCTCAGCCTATTACATTAGCACCAATGTTCCCTGAATGCTTTTCACAAAGTACAATTTCTTCTCTGATCATGCTGTTTCTTATGCTCAACCATCACCACGTGTATCTCACATGCTCCTTTATTCTCCCTCCATGTCTTTGTCATTCAGCTTGCTGTGTTCCTTCTCTCCAGACCTCACTTTGTCTCTAGTCACCATTGTTTGTAATGCTGCCAAAGGTGCATTATAGGTTTAATACTACAGAGGACATAATGACACAATACCATGTATAGTGCTGTGACAGTCAGCAGCCGTGTTGTGATCACTGGTTGGAGGCAACCAGGTTCCCACACCTGTTCTGTGGCACATTAATTGGCTTAATTAGCCATACCTCGCTGACACTGCTTAGCATGGGTGAACAAGGTTTATGTGACAGATTGTTTTCTCTCCCGCCAGGCCAGTTCATGCACGTGTCCGTTGTCACGTGACAGTTAAGGTTAGTGTCAGTGTCAGGTTAATGCATGCTCCCTCACTGATACATGGGTGGAGACATGTAGAGGGAGATATGTATTAGACAAGCTCTCTCCTAAGACATCCAGACTATTTTGCTGTGTGTTGATATGTGGACAGACTGTGGATAAAACAGATTTGTTTCTGTCTCAGTGCCAGAAAGCCGTGTGTGTGTGTGTGTGTGTGTGTGTGTGTGTGTGTGTGTGTGTGTGTGTGTGTGTGTGTGTGTGTGTGTGTGTGTGTGTGTGTGTGTGTGTGTGTGTGTGTGTGTGTGTGTGTGTGTGTGTGTGTGTGTGTGTGTGTGTGTGTGTGTGTGTGTGTGTGTGTGTGTGTGTGTGTGTGTGTGTGTGTGTGTGTACAAACTAACGTCAGGTCAGTCAATTAAGCAACACATAATCTATATTAAAACTAGTCAAATTCTTGTAAACTGAGCTGCTGGCTGAGACGCCACATAGTAAACATTACTGTTGCTGCTCTTGAAACTATATTTAGTTTTATGTTTAAGATCTAAAATTATTGTATTATATACTTTTTAATATTATAATATTATAAATTAAAAACCAAAGCCAGTGAAAATTGTCTTGGGCCAGTGGAAAAAAGGTTATTGGTTAAAAAGATTAACGGTGTGAATGTAAATCAGATATTATAAAGTTGTTTTGTAAAATAGCAAAATGGTGCAGTGTTATGTTTTATGTTCATGATATACTTATTTATAATTTACTGCAGCCAAAACACATTTGTTTAGTAAAAGCTCTGCCTGTCTCCAATCAATTCTCAGCTAAAACAATTAGCTGATTAATCTATTAGCTGATTAGTCAGTTGCTCAATCGGCAGAGAGGTAATCTAACACTATTTTGATAATTGTTATTCTGCAAGCAAAATCACAAAACATAGTGATTCCTGTTCCTTCAATTTGCTGCTTTTCTCTATTTAATATTGTTGTAAATAAATGTATTTTGGCTTTTGGACTCTCTCAGACTAAATGAAGCATTTGAGGACATTTCCTTTAGCTTTGGGAAATTGTGATGGACATTTTTAATATTTTCTGACATTTTGGGTTTGCCCAGCCGACACAGCTGTCATACTCATCTGTCAAAATGTTGTGATTTTTGCTTTTTTAGTTATAGACTGTCTAAAAATATTGTTTTGTTCTAAAATTGACCAAAACTAATGTGTGGGAAATTTTCAACATCAGTGTCTAAACAGGAACCCTTGATTCTTTAAAGAAAGCAAAACCTGATGTTTTTCTTTTTTTACCATACTAGTTGTCATTGTGTCATATGTACTTTAAAAGACTAGTCAGTTACATAACTACAGTTTATATACTTTAAATGAAATTACCAACCTAATTGTTTATGAGGTGCATGTGGAAGGAAGGATCCTCGAATGATCCAGTAATCTCAACGTGCTCTACTAACCCATCACTGTCCCTGGAAAAGCAGCTGGAAAAACAGTTTACACGGTTTAATTAAATTACTATGTTGGCTTGGCTGGTAGTTAACACCTGAAACCTCAACTCACAAACATGTGAACATGTGTTTGTGAGTTATAGTTAAATAAATTTCCAGGACCCTCTAAACGCTAGACACATCCTGTTTGTCCTGTTTAATATGGTTATGTCAATTGACTGACCAGCACATCCTTTAACAGAGCTGCAGAGATGCTGAAGCCAGCACGCACGCACGCACGCACGCACACACAGAAACATATGTAGTGCATACTAGTATTGTATAAAGTGCAGGGCCTGTGCTCAGATGTTATTGATATGTGTAATCATGGAGTGCCCTACTCTAATGGAGGAAGAGTCAATGCCTCTCAGGAAGTCTGGCCTTTTGAAATGTCACAGTCGTTTCAGAGGACTATCCTTTAAAAGAGAAGGTTTCAGTCCTTCGTCTTCCACTTGTTTTTTCTCTTCTTTTTCAGTCTATGTTCTCTCTTTTGGCACTTCAGTTTTCATTGTTCATTCTCTCTCTTTGAGTCCATCTTGACGCTTTGAAGAATGTCACAATGTGCTTTTTTATTCTGGCGCAGGTAATAGGGAACAAAACTGCGCTGTGGCAGTGTCAAACCATGATGGTCTTAGTTTTTTTTTTTTTGAGTGCATGTAAACGGACTGTATGATAAAATATTTTCTAATCCAACTCCCACTAATTGTGTCCCTTTTGGAGGCTTGTTATATCTTCCTTAAACAAATGTGCAAATGGATCTTTTTGGGTGTTGATGAATACTTTAACACTGCATTGCATTTAGACCAAGACAAAGCCGGGTGTCAGCTTCCCAAATATAATATCAGAAACATTTTTTTTTCTTAAATTGTGAGGATTTTCTGCTTTTTTTGTTTTTATCTGATAAAAAAAGGAATATTTTAAGGTTTTAGTGTGTTAGTCTGACAAGGCAAGCAATATAATAACCAACACTTTATGAAGAGGCTTAAGGAAATTCACAGGCATTTTTCTTAATTTTAAGGACCAAAGAATTGTGTTTCGTTTTTCTCAATAAAGACAGCAGTGGCCGCATATAGTATCTGCCTGTACATAAATAATTATGTAAGGAGTAAAACCATGCTTCTTTCTTTTGAGGCTCTTTTCTTCCAAGAGAGTGGAGAAAATCCTGTGCCAGTGGGACGCAGCTGATATGAGTCTCATACACTTGACCTTAACATAAAACCTTTAAACACTCAGACAGGGAGTGAAGTGCTTTGCTTGACCAAAGGTCACTCCCACAGATTTCTCCCACTCTGCTGTACTGCTTGGCAGCAAGAAGAAATCAGGCTGCAACATTATGACCTCGAGCTGAATACATTCCTGGACTTATATAGCCTTGATCTGCCTTTTAACTACAAGTGTGTGAAAGCTTCTTTACCAAGATTAGATTGATGGCAGATGTTTGTTGAGATGGGTGTCATTTATAGTTAACATCAACTTTGTCCTTTCTCTTCAGACATTTTTACTGCAAAAGGGGCATTTTCATAGAGCGGTTTATTAGACCTGATTCATTAACAGCGGTTAAATCATTACGAGAAATGACAGTATCTTCACATGGACACTGGTAGCCCACTTATGATCAGATTTTTGGAGCATCCCATGTTAATAAACATGTTGGTTTTAATCCAGATAAGAGGAGAAACCAAAATGTGCTACCTGGGTGATGACGTAGACGCCCGCTTCTGGTTTGTGATTATTGTCTGTGCATCCTGTGATAATTTACATGCTGAATTGAAAGTGAATATTTGACTTCTGAAACCTGGATAATAATAATAATATCATGTATACAGGGATATAAAAATCATATTCTGAATCAACCTGCCTCCTATAATTTGACTTATGGAAGATTTTGCTGTGTTTTTTTTTAATTTATAATTTACTGCAGCTTTGGTGTGTCAAAAGCTTTAATACCTTTGAATTTACATCTATTTATGAGCGCTATTTCCTAATATTGTGTATATTTCTTTATACTGTACACACATTCGTTTTAGTTAAAAGCTCTGCCTCTTTCTGTCTTCCAGTCAACTCTCAGCTGTAGCAATTAGTTGATTGATCTATTAGCTGATTAGTCAGTTACTCAATCAGCAGAGAGGTAATCTAACACTATTTTGATAATCGGTTAATTGTTTATTTTCAAAGCAAAACAAGCAAGCAAGCACAAAACATACTTTATTCAATTTGCTGCTTTCCTCAGTTTAATATTATTGTCAATTAAATGTCTGTTGGCTTTTGGACTCTTTGTCAGACAAAACGAAGCTTTGGGGAATTGTGATGGACATCACTATTTTCACTGTTTTCTGACATTTTGGGTTTGCACAGATGATTATATGGAGGGTGTTTGTTGTTATATTGTTTTTGATGTCTGAAGATTGCCCTTCAAGCAACTTGACAACTTGCTTTTTTTTTCTTTTTCTTTTTTTCTTTTAGCTCTGCCGGCACTTCTGTCAAAATGTTGTGATTTTTGCTTTTTTTTTTAATTTAAGATATAGACATATCTATATATGTAGGAAGGACCCCATGGTGAGGTTTAGTCAACAAAAGTTAAAAGTAAAGTAAGTAAAGAAAAGAAAAGGTAAAGGTGTGATGACCTACAGTCTTTAACCAAGTGTTGCGATGGCCAAAATGAATCCAATAAAAATATTATGTTTTAATTTTTAGGAAAAGAAATTGCAGGAGAGGATATTGTTGCTAAAACACATGAAATATGTCATCTTTGAATGTTTAGTTATGTTAAGTATCAGCGTTTTGTGTTTTGGTAAGTAGATTGAGAAGATAACATTTCCTTTGAGATTCTGCTGTTTGTGATCTGTAACTCTTATAATCTGTATGACCTCAAATGTGACAGACTCAGTCACTGCTGCTCCGTCTTTGATTCAGTCAGGCACACTACGCTCCTCTTTCATCTCTCCCCATCACTTGTTTGTTTTGTCTCTCAGCCGTTACAGTGTGATGAGATGAGAACACGCAGTGTCGTTGTATACAAAAATGACTGCCAACTTGACATTCAACTGTCCATCAGCTGCCTACATGAATTCTTATTACCTCCTCGTTCTGTCTTCCCGCCTGTCATTTTTCTCTCTCTATCTCCAACATATAACATGCTTTTCTCCCTGTGGTGTCAGAACTCCTCCTTTTTCATCCTTTCATCAAATCACTCGATCTCAATGTTCAGCAGCTATCAGAGATGTCGGTTTTAACCACGCTTCTTCTTCTGCTTATTTCTTTCCCCTTTTACCTCCTTTTGCTTCTACCTCCCCTCTCACATTTCTTCATCCCACTCTTCTGTAAACGCAGTGGCCGCTTTAGATCTTGTAATGTATCGGCTTGTTTTAACAGGAAACGCCTCTCTCCCTCGCTCATGTTTCCTCCCACCACACTATCACATTTATCTTCATCCTCCACTCGTCCCATCCTCCCTGTATGTTTTTCTGTCTCTTCTCTCCCTTTAATGCTGCTCCATCACCTCTGTATCTATGCCATTTATCTTCCTCTTTTCCTTCCACTTTGGAAAACTTGTTTCTTCCTTTTCCTATTAGATATGAATTTATCTGTCCATCTGTCAGGATCTGTTAATGTGGGTTGTGACAGTATATTTACTCGGAGATCCTTACTAATCTGTCCATTCTGATTTTAATACAGTGGAAAGAATCTTTCACTATATATTTAGATATCTGACGATCCCTTTGTTGAAAGGCCGTGCTTGTGTAGACCAAAGACATGGCAGTAGTGGAAAGCACCCCCGTTTTTAATCGACAGGAAACATTGCTGATCTCACTACCACTCCTCTCTTCCCCTACTGTGTAGATGAAGACCTTCATCCCTCTATTCATCTCTCTATGACTCAGCAGGAGTTTGTATTTTCGCGTTTTGCTCTCCACCCCCTCTTTCTTTTTTTCCTCTTGTTTTCTATTGCCTTTATCCTGTTATAACTATTTATCCTGTACTCACTTTTTCCCATGCAGAGAAAATAAAATCCAAATGTCACTACATTGACACATCCTGAGCTTGCTGACCCCATAATACTTGCATTACAGTGCCCTGCTTAAAAAAAGCCAGGTCTGGGTAATACTAAATGCTAAATGTTCAGATGAAAACCACCAAAATACCCTCTATAGGGAGATAAGCAATTTGTTGTTTGTTTGTTTGTTGTTACCTGCCTGTCTCTCCCTGAAAATGATGCTTCTTCGGCTTGCTCAGGCAGAACACAGTTAACACAGAGCCTGAATTTTAATTTCCCCAAATCCTCTATCATTCAATGTCTGTGCTTAACTTGTGATTTACATGCGTAATTGACACATATTTATACACGTACGGTCTGCTTTTTACTGTTCCATGTGTGTATGTACAATAACTTTGTGTAGGCTTCGACAGAGGACTGAAGCTGCTGCTCTGTTATATTATATTGGCTCTTAAGCTACTTAACCAGGGTAATGGACTTTCAGAGAGGACTGTAAAAAGAGAGAACAAGGGATTCAGAGGCGGGTAATAGTCAGGGGTCAAGGCTAGTTTGATAGAAAAGAGATCAGGTGTTGGTTATGATCCACTCTTTCTCATCCACCTCTTTTCTCATTATCACATTACTCCAAAATGCTTAGCCCGAGACTATTCGACCTGACTCACCAAATACATTTTTGCACCTTTTCCTTCCTTCCTGTCCCTCACTGTGTTTTTTTAGAGGCTGCTTTGTCACACATCAGCTTAAATCCCTCCTTATTTGACTTTTTAGCACTTTGCAGTGTCATCACCATGATGAGCAGAGGCATTTGCTGCAGTTTCCATCGTACACATGCTTTAAATGAAGAGTAAGTTGGTCAGGGTGATAGAAGTATGAGAGGTGTATTGTAGTATGGCCTGGAAGAGATGAGGTCATTGAGAGACTTTATTTATTTTCTTCTGAAAAGTATGTCTTTATTTTGCACAATTTGTGGCTTTTTTGTTGTGATCTCCCTTTGTCTTTGCTCCTCATATTTAAAAAGGCGCTACCGTCAAACTGTGCTCTCATAACAATTAAACTACTCCCCAAACTCATAATTCATAATTAAGTAAATTACTTGTATGATTGAGTATTTAAAATGGGCTGTGTTGTTCCCATCCCCCAGAAGAGTCCAAAAGCTGTGTCAATTAACTAGCATGGCCCTGTGTAATAAAAAAACAAAACAAAAACATGTTCACTATATCAGACTGTGTACTGCTGAGTACATTTCTGAGCATGCACAACAGCAAAAACAACTCTCAGTATTATAAAATATAATGCATTTAATAAAACACACAATGTAGTCTTAACAATACCATGGAGTTGAATCAGTACCTCTCTTAGACATTGCCAAGCCTCGACCAATCGTTTGGGGCACATTTTTTAAGTAAAAATGATAAAAATGCTCTGACTGCAGTAAATGTGAATGTTTTCTGCTTTTTTGTAGTCCTTTATGATAGTAATCTGAATATTTTTGGTTTGTGGACTGTTGGACGGGGCAACATTTTATGTTGTGTCTTAACCGATTACCATTTTCTGTAATTTTATAGGCCAAACAGCTAATTGATTAATCAAGAAAATAAACAACAGATAAATCGATAACAAAAAATAATTTTTAGTTGTATCCATAAAAGCCAGTATTTATTGCAGGACTGTGATTAGATGACATATTATTGTATCCTATTTATATGTATGAATACAGCACATTTGTTTTGATCATATCAGATGAATTATTATTACATACCGTTAAGTGATGTAAAGGCCACCCCACTACACTTAAGTGCAGATATGCGTAGTAGCACACTTAGTACAAGCATACATAAATTAACACAAGCATAAATCTTAAAACAACAGAACTTGATGGGTTTAAATGGACGTGTTGACACCAGGCTATTACCATTTCCCTCCCGTCCTAATTAATTGCACGGTGAAATGCTCCCCTCCGACTCTTGTCCAAAGCTTGACAGTTTGTTTGATGTGCGTGACTTTCCCTTGTTCTCCGCTGGATCCCGTCCGTTGCTGTGCTTTGACTCCTGGGCATGGGGGGAGTGCCACACACACACACACACACACACAAACACACACAGAAAAAGAAAAAGCTTCTGTTTAAGCTGGGAACTTGTGCCTGGCCTCCGCTCCACTGCTAATTGCCTTGTTTCCCATCTGGACTATCTGGCTCTTGTAGCGCTCTTTCTCTTCTTTCCCCCGTTTTCCATTTTCTCAGTTAGCCGTGTGCATGTTCATCCTATATATTAAAATTTCCTTTAGAATATCAGAGTTGTCACTTGGACTTTACACACTGGACACTGACATGGCCTTTGTTATGAATTAAAATCCAGCCCTACAACATAACTTTTACATGGTATTTCTATTTCGAGTGGTCTGTCATGACTTTCTATTAAGTTCATTTTTATTTTATTAATCATCACTTTAGTCAAGTCAAGTTTTATTTTATTTTATAATATCACACATTTGCCTCAAGGGGCTTCACTGTACAACATATGACACCATCTATCTTTAAATCTCAAATGCAGATAAGGAAAACTCCCTGACAAAAACTCTACTTTAATAAGGATCATATACATATACATTTCAAATTAGCTTCAGGTTAAATTGTTTGGGGGCAATAATTTGTAAAGGTCAGAATAAATGATGTCTCTAACCAGTTTGTGAAAAGGTTTTGTTTTATTCTAGTGTACAGTGGTCATGTGGTGCAGATGTGTTGAATCTCTTCCAAAAAAATCATTACTAACAAGGATGTTTAAGGATTCCTCATGTCTGACCTTTGAAATTGTACACACACAGTATTTTTATGGTTGGTTGGTTGTTGTATATATTATATATAAGATATGAAGAGTTGTTTCATTCAGTTGTTGTTTTCAGATTTATGGTGCCACATGGTTTAATGTGGGAGATCAGGTCTCAATCTTGGAGCTCTCTGATAGGATTAATAGGGGCTCTGTTGTTGTGCATGCTGAGTCACTGGTAGCTCGACTCTGGCACAACTAAATGAAACATCGTAAATGTTAATTTATTAGTTTATATTCCTGCTGCAACGGTGAAATGTCTGCTGTTAGAGCTCTATTAACATGGCCAGTTAATTATTTTCTGTTTAAGTTTTGATTTTTTTTTTTTTTTTTCTGCTGGACAAATGCTTCTGCATGTTAGAAAGGCTGGACACTCTTGTCCACAGAGTGAGACTTTCAGTTTTTTCAGTAATTATGATGTGTGACAGGTAGAAAATGAGACTATTAAAACAAACAAGCACCACTGAACCACTGTAATGTGTCATTGACATTATATTTCTGTCAAAATGTTATGGATTCACGTCAGGTCCCAAGTATCTGCTCTAGTTATTTGAGATTGTGTTTATCAAATGAAACATTCCAGCAGACATAGATTGAAGTCATGAAGTCTTCAATCTTCTCATCAGGAAGAGCATATCAGACAAAATGTGATGGAATAATAAGAGTCTTCTTCCCATCTCAGCTTTAGATTAGGATGCATGACATCAGGGAGACAAGAGACAACTTAATGTTCAGTTTCTTTTTTTGTGTGTGTTTGATTAGAAGAGTTGATACGGGCTGAATATTTTCTGAATGCATAAACTTTTGTAATGCATAAACTTCTTTCTTTTGCTAGTTTATTTTCTTCAGGCTTAAACATACCAGGCTTTCTTACCACAGATAAACTGTTAAAAGTAAATAATTTCTGCTAAGAAAACATAAATAAAGTATGAATAAGCGAAATAAGGGAGCTGGCAGTACATGAGTGAACCACTATTATTGACCATTTATTGACCATCAATGGCCCTTTACTGAAATATTAGTTTTGGTGTATAGTGCATTTGACAGATATCCAAAAAGAATTTGCAGTGCATACTTTAACTGTTGTAGAGACTGCTGTTGTTTTTCTTGATTCAGCTTTAATAAATGTAAATTTAGTGTTAAAATGCAATCAAGCATTGCGCTCAAGGCAAAAAATATGTAATGTTTAAAAGGAAAATGACATAATTCCCTGGATAATATATACACACCTTAAAATAGCAAAAATGTAGATTTAAAAAAAAAGTAAAGTGTCCGGCTGTCACTTTCTGCTGTTGTCACATATTTTAAGATTGTTTCGACCCGTTTACAATGTCTACGTTAAAGACTGAGTGAAATAAGCAATAGAGCTAAAGAAGAAGAAAGCCCCCCTGAACTTGGACCTGATTCTGAATTGCTGCTGCAGTTGGTAATAAGTTGAGCCTGATAGAGAACAAACAGTGTTGACTCTGGGTTGAAATATTTCGATTTAATATTTGATCCAAATATCTTGGCCAGAAAAACAAGGTTAGTGAGAAAGTAAGTTTGTAAGCAGGTAGGTAAATAATTTAATACTGTATATTGAATGTATAGGCACATAAAACAACAACAAGGTCCTAATGGATGGTTTTATTCTGTTTATATAATGATTATTATGGGGATTATTTTGATGCAGATCTCAGTTGAATAGTGCCCTGCCTCAGAGAACATAATCACATTATCTGCTGTGAGGTTGTTTTTTTTTTGTGGAAAAAACAATATACGCTACACGACTACTAAACTAGACTTGGAACATGTCTCTCTACACTGCAGAAAACTATTCAGAGAAGTAGACTAACGATGTTTAACTAACAGTTCTAGTAACAGAGCTAACAGATTTTGAACCAGGCTACAAGTTTACCAAAATAATAACCTGTTTGGACATTTGCTTCAGTGTTTTTGGAGATGTGAGGAACCGCTGGCCAGGAGATGTCCGGAAGTTAGTTTGGTGTTTATCAAACTTCTGTTTGGCGTCTGAACTGCAGTGCAGTGCTGAGTTTTTCTTTCTCACACACACATCAGCACCTGATTGTGACTGATTAGGCTATTTGTCTATACTTTTCCCAACTTGTAAAACCTCAGAAGAGTTTTCTTTTCCCTCATCCGACATGTCGACGTGCAGCTCTTATTAATTACTGCAAAGTAAACTTACAATGTGATTGATCAATCACCTGCTGAGCAGAATCAGAACGACTCATCTTGTTATCAACATAGTTACTAGATGACAGTGTAAACAATTGCCTTGTTTATTAAAAAAGTGCCTTTGCAGCAACTCCTTGATGTTTAGTAAGCCTAATATTGTATTTTAGCGACTCATGTGGGAGGGAGGGGGCTTCCCAAACCCTGTGCCCTCCTGGTGAAGCTCATCACAGGTAACAAGAGCACAATGTTTATCAAAACAAACTTATCTTGAGCATAAAATTACTACTTTTTGTTGCAATATTTGAATCAGAAAAATATCTGAATTCATACAAGGATAAGACAAAATGGTGATTTAATTTTTCATTGAAGGTTTTGTGTAATATCGAGCACCAACTGCCTCCAGCCTTGACGGCCTTCCCTAAAATGGGCTGTGAAGGAGAATGACATTGCTGCACATTAAAATTAAAACAGCAATGCTGACAACTGTCAAAATCCTTTGGGCTACAGAGTCACAGAAGGTCTTAAAATAGTGTATGTTTGATTGAATTTACTCGGATGCTACAGCCAAACAACAAAACGACAGCTTAATAAAAGCCATAAGCTGACACGGCTAAAACAGTTTCTGGCAGCATCCACTTAATACACTGAATTATATGAGTTTCCCTTAGTAAACAACCAGAAGCATGCCACACTTTTTTGACTTATTTATCATGTATTTTCAGCTGTTGAGGTGAATTAGACATTTATATCTCAGCTGTAAACAAGTCAAGTTCATGCATGATTTGATATATTTAAATATCCAACTACTTTAAATAAATCATTAGTATGTTGCTGTGTAGGCTATTAGTGAAAGTGTCCTTGACATGCCTTTTGGAAGTTGAATTTATTAAAAATTATTAAATGTTATTTGGACAAACAAATACACTAAATGTTAGTACTGTTGAGACAGATAAATCTCAGTTTGAAGCAGATGAAGCATAAAACAACAAAGATTTAAACATCCTAATTATCCGAATGTGTTTGGAGTAACTTTATTGGAGGACTACATTATTAAACTTCCACCACTCACAAGAACATGATGGTCAGAGCCATAACACAGTTAATAAAAACAAAATTTGTTATCAACCTGCAACCAGATACATTTCATTCTGTAGGGCAAAGCACTTCACAATGTACTATTGTGTAACAAAATGCTTTGTATTTAGAAAAGATAAACAACAGCTTATTCGTATCGGTTACATCGGCTTCCTCTGCTCTGACAGCTCATGTTTTCCATCAAGAGTAAATTGTATGCATTTGCCCTTCAATGCATTAAATGGACTAAGATAAAACAGTGAGCCAGAGTCAAGCGTTTGAGGGCACAAATGCATGGGAAATTCCATTTAGCAAAGAAAAATGCAGCGACGGGTCTAACATGGATAGGGGGGGTGGGGTGCAAGGATGCCCACCATTTGGGTTAAGTGACAGAATCCACCCACCCTGGGTTTTAATTCTGTGACTAATAACATTTTGTGATTCGTGACTAAATATTGAAACACAAAATTTCTGTCTGTTGAACATAAAAGAATTATGAATGTTTCTGTGATGATGTTTTGTCGCCATGTCTATAAAATAATCAGGTGGTGACAAAACATGGATGGTCCGATTTAATCAGACATCCATGCATGGGTTATAATTATTTGATTAATTTGAAAAAAACATGATTCATATGTCAAATAAAAATGACTTCCAGGCTCTCAAATGTAAGTACTTTCTATTTTTTTTTCGATTTTTATCGATTTTGAACCGTTTCCAGGTCTATATTTATATTCTTGGCTCTACATGCATGATTTACAATTTAAAAACATACTAGCAGTGGATTTGAGCAACCAAGGTCACAGTTCAAAGCAAGTTGAAGCAAGTTTTGGAACTTTTGCCATGTTCAGTATGGATGTGACGTCATTACAGTATGTGTGTATGATTATATATATCATATATAATCAGAAATCACAAACGGTATAATATGTCCCCTTTAAGAAGTGACGATGTCTTTTTATTTTCAGTTTTCTGATGTTCCTGTCCAAACAATTAACCCATTAATCAAGGAAATGTCAGGTAGATTAATCAATGATGAGAAAAATTAATTAGTTAGAAATTAGTTGCAGTCCTAAGATTCTTTGAATTAAACCAGATGTCCCTAATTCCTCCCAAATGTGACAAGATTATATATATATCTATATATATATATATATATAGATATATATACATGAACTGTGCATAGCCAGAGAAAAATGCTACCCATAACACATTGTATTTTAGTAAAACTACTAGAATATGTTTTCTGCTTGACCACACAAACATCCATAAGAAGAGCTGGTGTACTATATCCGGTAAGCTCTCATGGGCACAAGGAGATAACGGAGGCAATATTTTATTATTAAAAAAGTTTTCTAAAAGAATTGTGTGAGATCTTTGTAGCATCTGACTGAGAAAGACTTTCTTTTTATCCAGAAATGTGCCTCAGTAATTCTTAGAAATGGGTAAGGTGATTATTGTGAGTGATTGTGTGTACAATATTTGGTGCATGTATAGTAAAGCTGGCGTCTAATGTGTTTTAATTACATTATTTATTTATGTCCATTTGTGTGTTGGAGATCTGTAAAACATACACACTAGCCCATTTAATGTGGTTTGAGATGTTCTCCTGAGGTGTGATTATCTGGTTTTTCAGGTCACACCTTACAGGTTAGACAGTGAGAAAGGCTTAAACAAATAAACTTGAATAGCTGAATATAAATAAAACGCAGACTTCCACATAACTTAACACAACAGCTCTACAATGGAGGCTGAAACTTCTTATCATGGCAACATGCAGAAAGTTACAGATTTCAATGCCTGTATTGGTGTATGGATCGATTTGCAAGCCATTGTGCGTTAATTGTTTCTATAGATTGGTCATTGGAGCCGATTCCCTGCGAGTGTTCCTGGCTGATAAAGCCCTGAGGGTTGCTTGTTGCCAGCAGCCAGAAAATAGACCATGCGCACTAGAACCACTTTGAGCCAAGTCTCCAGGTACTGCCAGCCCTGCTGAACGCTCGTTCCTGCTGTCAGACAGTGCAGGATAGCTACCAGAATGGGCATTAATATGCAGTATCCACCAATCAGGACTGTGCAGCTGGTATACAAATAAACATTCCTGAGTGGGTGAGTGCACCACTGGCTATATTGGATATTGGATTCTGTGATGCTTGTAATATCACATGCTTTTCTTTCATGTTTCTCCATAGTAAAGGCTTTCAACCAGACAAATATATTTATTTATTTATTTAGGTATTTTTAATGTGACTTCAAATGGAACAAGATGACACCTCTAAATTTCATGGTTTCGCCATAGTTACACCACACACAGCATGTGTTGTTAAGGGCCTCTGTGTATGTGTCTCAGAAAGGATCCCTGTTTGTATGTACGCATCCACGGTTAATTGCAATACATGTTGCTTTGATGTTTTCAGTAGTGTTTGGTGTCACTTGATACCAAAATCTGTTAGCTTCATACTGTTTTTGGCTGGACCACAACAGTGGAGGGGATGGGGCAGGGGCTTCCCTCCACCACGCACGCACGCACGCACGCACGCATTTTTGTTATTTTAGTCCAAATTTGACAAGTGCAAGTATCGTATTATAAATAATATTGTCTGTACAATGATATAAATATACTGAGATTTGCACTGTTCACACTGTACACACACACACAGTCCACATATATACAAGGTTTTGACAGAGTCTGGTTTTAAGTTGCCAGCTTAAAACACTTCTAAACTGTCCCCAGTATTAGGCCTTTGTTAAAACTGAGAGCCAGGTACGAGAGGCTATGAGTTCATGCAGAATTTATAGTGCGTACTCTTTCACTTTCTATTCTCTTTGCCTTTGTAGTACAAGACTCAGGGTTATGGAGCATCTCTGTTATGGACCCTCTGTCTAGTATAGGGCAAGGCTCAGTGTCTTGTAAATATTAATGATGAGACATGAAATATTGACAGTCACAATAGTTAAAGATGAAGTTTGAGGAGGAGAGCAGAATAAGGGCCCTTTTATTGTTGGAGTGATTTTGAACATGAGTTCAGAGTACGTGAATACGTGAATTTTCAAGCAAAGGACTTGACCACAAAGAGGCAAAAAACTGGAGTAGCCTACAAGTGTGATGGGCAGCTGAGATAAGTCTAGTATAATACAGCATGAATTGACCAGGCTAATGTGTCTTTGACCACATTTCATGACAACATGGATGATGAGTTGTTTATGTGCAGCAGAGGGTTAGAGTGTGTGTGTGTGTGTGAATGTGTGTCTTTTGTGTGTGCAAAGAAAGAGCGAGAGTCTTAAATGTATGCAAGTATTGCAAACACATTAATCTGACAATTTCCCCTGTTTATTATGAGATCCAATTCAAATGTGGGAGACTTTTACAGTTCTGTTATCTCGGCCAAAGACAATCCTCCAAAGTTGTTGACGAACAAGATAAAGAATCAAAGAGGCGAGATTACAATACAGCACATTTTAAATGGCGGTAAGCTGATAGCTTTACTATTGCTATACTGTATACTTCCCTCTATATTGCTGATAATATTTATATAGCTTGATAGAATTTGAATTCTGTTAAGCTACAGCACACTATAGACCAATATACTGTATGATTTATTATGCAGAATTGTTGGGTTGCCAAAATTGATGCCCAATTCCACACCTACATAAGCCTCATAAGTCTCATTGTGTAAAATGTCACTTAAATTGAATGTTGTAAACAATAGCTGCCTGTAAATTTAACTTGTAGCCTTCTTAAACACATTACTCCCGTCTCCAGCCAGCAGATTGATTATGCTAACTACACAGCTAACAGATATTCATTCTCAAACGTGTCACAGCCTTACAATTAAAACAATTTCTGCAGTCTATCAAAGACAGCACAGAGCGTAGCTGGATCCCTGCCAGTACCAGTCAGTGGAAACACTACTATTATCAAAGTAAACACTCTTTGCCTGAGAAGCCTTCAAGAAAGAGAGAGTGTAAGTATTGGTTCAGAGGTGGAAGGAGACATGGACAAAATTTTCACTCGGTGCTTTATCACCAGCACTTTACTGTCATAAGGAAACCAAACGACCAACATGAGGCCCCTGACTACAGGGCTCTAGCAGCCTTTCTTGGGCCAATCTGCACTCTCTTTCCCTGGTTTTGTATTGGAAGCGCCTTCTATGAGACCAGCTAAACATTTCTGTGCACGTCAACACCTTACTCAATCTATACTGATATAAATATATCATGATTGCATACTTTTGGCACAATCTGCCTCCTCACCCCAGCGACTTACAATCAGGAAACACTGGATGAATTTATTTCAATAAACTGTGTGTTTCTTGATGATATTCTGTACAAGTGGTTGTGATTATTGTTAATATGCACAGCAGGCTGAAATAACTTTTCATGCTACCACAATTGCTAATGCTAATGCTAATGCTAGTCTTAAAGACTGGCAGTGATGCTGCAAACCTGGGGAAGTAGTACAACAACATAGCACAGCACAACACAAGTAGCAGCAATCATATCATCCAGCAAGATAGAATGAGAATAGATAATAATTTGATGTATCTTGGCTACATGCAAAAGCTGTGTACAAACTATTTATTAGTAAGCATGGGGCAACCCCATGACAGAAAGCAAGAGCGAGACCTTAAGACCTTGTGCATGATCTATAAAAAGCAAGTCAGTATTGCCTGTGGGGGCTATACTAACTTAGTTTCCTGTGGTAGCTGTGTATGTCATCATTTTATATAAGCTGCAATAACACCCTGCACTTTTCCATTAGAGCACAGAAATAAATAAATAAATGTAAGCAGCATCTACTCCACTGGTTATTGAATCTATGGGGACAGTAGCAGACGGATATGGTTTAAAGCTGTTGAACTGGACTGTGTTTCTGTTTGTGTGTTTACCAGCATGGCTGAAAATTGATTAGGCAACTGTGAGCTGGAGATTTTTCAGCAATAAAGTCTGAATAGTTGGAAAAGCAGTTATACTGTAGTGGAAATATTATATATATTTTAGATAATAGGACATTTCAGTTTCTTGAAATTCTTGCCTGAGTTGCCTGAGTGGATATTGTTGTTTTTAATAATTTTAGCTTTTATATAAACTTCACCAAAATGGTAGACATTTCTAGCAGATATTTTGTTTTAATAATTTCGTTTTCAGTTGAACTGATTTATTATTTTTGGTCTATAAAAATGCAAGAAAATTGTGACAAATGCCCATAATTTACTAAACTTCGTCTTCAAATATCTTTTCTTGTCTGACCAACAGTTTAAAACCTAAAATATTAATTTCCCTACAGTACTTGGGAAAGAGCTTATTAATGTGCAGACCTTAAATAATTGATTACGGATGGTTATGTATTGTAACTGCAGTTGGAACCTGCAAACAGGGCTTTGTATTTTTAATCAATCATCTTCATCTATCTATGTATTTTGCTGTGATTATCGTCATATGGTAGCAAGCTAAAGGGGCCGTTATAATCCTTCACAAGCTTTCATTACAAATTTTGAACCAATCAGTAAAATTTCATTATTCATCTTCACTTGTTTCCTTTCTATTTTATTATTTAAATGTTTAATGGATATTATTTAAAGGCTGCACAGCAATTCAGTGGTTAGGACCTTTGTCTTTGTTTGGAGTTTGCCTTTACTTCCTGTGTCTGCATGGATTTTCTTTATTAAATTTAATTTAGTAATATTGATTTTAAATTATTAAAGTATGTAGTATTGATAAGCTCTGACATTGCTGGCTCTTTTTTTTCAGTACTTTGTTACCTTGTGGTGTACAGCATAATACACTTGACACTGTTTGCAAGTGTCCAGGATGTTTGAAAGACATCATGTCCCAGCTGAATGGCACTTGGTGGGGGGCAGTGTCAGTCCTTAGAGGCTGTGGCCCCTCACACACATATCACACTTAGTTTGTTGTTTAAATTAGTCTTATATTATTGATCAAATAGATTGTCTCAAGTAGTTGTCAGCAGTGTTTGCACCTCCAAGTACTGCAGTTTTTATGATCATTTATGATAATCGCAAGATAATAGAAAGTTAGTTCATTCATGAAGCAAGATGTCGCCGGTAAAGCAGGAAGGTTAAGTGCTACTTTGGACTCCTGAAGATAAAATGTTCTTTGTAAATACAGCCTCAGATGTCAATATAACTTGTGACCATGAAACAAAAATAATATTTCAAAAGAATTCTTTCACAGTGGCCTTGCTGTGTCACATCAGTGACAGACTTTTTTTTTCACTTGTCAAAGTGAGATTATGATATTTATTGTGCAATATAAACATCATATAGCTGAATGGACTCAAAACATTTCTATTACTGTAAGTACAAACTTGAGTATTCACCTTAAGTGGCAAAGGCACCATTCTAGGTCAAAGTAAGGCAAGCGGTATTAACAGCAGTATAAAGTGTAAAAGTAGCTGTCTGACTGCATTTTGTCAGATATTCAGCTGGCAGGGATTGCTTGTGTTGCCCTCCGAATTCCAATAAAGGAGTTTGTACGTCAGTGCTTAATCGAACAAAGGAAAATTGCAGTGCATCCAAGAATAGATTCTTTTTTTCCACTCCCACCTGATGGAAGGGACAATTAAATGTGTTACTGGATATTTAACTGTCTTTCTTTCTTGTAGTTAATGTGTCTGGTTAAAAACATATCTGGTCCATTACACAAGGAGATTGCTGACTCATGCATTAGCAGTATAGCGAAACTCCCTTCTTTTCTTTATGGAACATTGGTTCATATATGTGTGTGTGTTTTTAATGTATTGCAATTTCAGTACTGTGATCTGAGCACATGATGCAGGCACACATCAAGTGATCTTTCCACATGACAGAAATGGAGCAGTGAGAGGTGTACTATGTCTTGATAACACGTCAATGGTTTTGTTACACTCAAACTTAAGTACACACGTCATGTCTTGCGTCATGTCTCTTAATCTTACTGTCACATTAGCATTAATGCAGCTTTATATATATATATATATATTTTCCCTTGCAGTATTGTTCCCTGCAAAACTGAGCCAGACATGTTTTTTAATTAATGAAGAGGAAGCCTTGTTTCTCATCACATACATACTAAAGACCAGTAAGACTGATGTGTGTTGTCAGGAACGTGATGGCACTTTCCTTTATTTTACCACTTCATATGCTGTAGACGTGTAGAGAAAATGTGGTTTAGGCTTTGTGCTGATTGCCATGCATGTTCAGTTTATAATGACACATGTCAATAGCTTAAAGATTTTCATTAAGGAAAAGGCCTTAAAAAATTTACTCACAACCAAAAAGAAGGATGAAGGGTTAGTCCAAATCCATTTAAATCATCCCAGAACATGCTTTCCATGTCTATCAGACGCAAGGTGAGTCTGTTAAAGAACTTCACTACATATCTTTTATCCCTTTGTCTTTTGTCAGCAGTTGTTTCGTTCCCTGGTATCCTTGCTGTCTTTGACTTCAAAACCAAGTTGCTCTGTAATCCCTGGAGGGATCTCATAGTGGAGTGCTGCCTGAATTACAATACAGAGGCCATTTTATTATGTTTAACTAAACCCAGACCCAGGAATGGACAACACAGAAGAAATGGGAAAGTGTCTATATTTAAACACATGATTAGTCATCCACCCACAAACAATATTTCCATTACATATTGATTTGTTAAATTCTATCACAAAATCAGGTTTCATAAAGGTCAACTGTCCTGTAAGTGACCTCCATACATCTACCAAAAAAAAAAAAATCCTCAGGAAACCATATTTTAGTATTTTCTTGCAGGAATCACTGCACAAAGAGGCAACCCATGTATAAGATGTTGTCAGAGCATAAAAGCTGAGCTAATTTACTAAAACCGCTGAGCAGCCAGATTTCTTTACAGAGACACAAGCTTTTTATTAGAACAAGTGTCAAGACATTTAGCCTTTGCTTCACTGGCTAAAACTTACAACACAGCAACAACAACACAATGATTTTTCCACCTTGATTGCCAGTTCCCATTATACATACCAAATAGTGAAAAATGAGCCTTTTTATTTATATTTTTTTGTTTATACTCTTATTAATTATTGCTTGCATATTGCTTTGCACATGGCAGGGGAAGTGAAAGAGGCAGTGAGAGCAGCACATGTCCTTACTATGTATATTCCAGGTTTTAATGTAATTTAATTTGTAAATGATGTATGAATTATTGGTAGACTGTTGAATCTTCAGCTAGAGCACCAGATGCTTCTGTGGGTCTAACTAGGTCTTGTGAGACTCAAGGAAACATCTGTGCTTGTGTGGGCATTTGTTTTGCTCATACTTTGGTATTCCAAACAAAGTGTTGTTCAATGGGACATCGGGCCAGGCTGCTGGAGATTGAACTTTCTGTGGCAATATATACAAAGTACTTTGTCTCACTATTGGTATTCCTGGCTTCAGTTTATTCCACTTTGCTAACCACACAACCAGAGCTGGGGGAATTTGTTGTCTGTACAACATGGTAACAAGACTTAGTTCACAGTGTCAGCAAATATCACATAATAATGAATGTTTCTTACTATTCTTAAGTAGACAGAAAAAAAACATTTATTTACTCCTAAATGGTATGACAAGTTTCTAGCGAAGGGTTTTCTCTTCAGACTTGGTACAAAGCCACAGAGAGTCATAATTGAATTTATAAAATCAAGTCACACATTACTTAAAATGGAAAAATTTGTGCTGACGTCATTTTATTTGAAGACTTGCCAAGGCAACGACCAGACAAGAACGGGAGATAAACAATCCTCATGTTGGGGATTTGAGGAAAAAAAACACTAAAAAATTAACTTTTAAGTCTCCTCAGTGTTATGTAACTAGATAAACAAAGATTCTTTATTATTTATATAATTTATTATTTTACCACTATGACCTCTTATGGTCCAAAGAATCAATGGTTTCTACAGCATTATTTCTTACAGCATGGGGACATGTTCTTGAATGTATATCTGTTCATATCAAGACCACTGGCCTGTGGCCTTTTGGGTAAACAGGAGCTCTTATGCTGAAAGCAACAGATTCATAATTCATATCTTTGTGACAGACAACAGTACAGACCTTCTCAGTGGACCACAAGCTGCTGTTTGATGTTATATCCCCTGCCTCGTTGTCATTATTTTCACCCAGAGGAGACGACCATCTCCTGGTTCTTGTGGCCTAGAACCACATGTGCTAAAATTAGGCGCACATTATCTGGTGGTCAGTGATATTGTACAATTCGGTACAATCACCATAGTAACCATTGACCAGTGTCAATTTTTCCTCTTTGATCACAGTATAGTTAGATTAGTGACTACCCTGACAAAACAAGCATATGCCTCACAAGCTATTTTTGCAGCGCCAGATAGATACTGGACCAATTACTATGGAGAGTGAGTAGATAATAGAGTGACTCACTTCCTCTCTCTTTTAACAACTATTAAAAGTGGGCAGTTTAGATATGAAATGAACTTTTTTTTCCCCCAGGTTACATGCTGATGTCACATGTAAAACAGTATAAACATATTATTTCTTGAAGTATTAGATGACAGTGGGTCATAATCTGACATTTTAATTGCTCTGAGTTGTAGAAATGGCTGGTTGAATACTTAGTGTTGTCTGGGTAGATTCTCACTCATCCAGGTCATCGTAGTCAAAGGAGTTAAGTTTTAAGCAACTGGACTTTTTCTTTGAGCTTGAAGCTGTTTCACCTTTTATCCAAAAGGCTTCTAGGCTTGAGATTGGACCACATCTAGGCTACTGAAACGTCTTCAAGCTCAAAGAAAAAGTCCAGTTGCTTACAACTTAACTCCTTTGAATACTTAGTGTTCTTCTCCTTGAATAAAAATCGTATTTGGCCTTTGGATTACATTCATTAAAAATGCATTGGTCTATGCCTTTGTATTATATGCGTTTGCCTGAAAACTTTTGCTGGTCTGATTTTAATCCTACTGCCAAGAGATGTTTGTGAAAAGACACAGAAAATCTCATCAGTGCAATCCACATCAAATTACCCGTGATTCATTCCTGCTATTTCTATTCAATTTAAGTCATTATTGTTAATCTTTAATTTGGGCTGCTTTTAAGAGCTGCACCCACATGAAGGTAGAGGAAATCAAAAGAAGAAAGACTGAAGGTGGGGGTGGGAGACACATGGGAAGCGTAGAACGAGCTGTTGCTGGAATTATTGGTGAAATCAGTCCTGTGACACTTGGGCTGTCTACCTGCAGGGCAGGAGTAGGAGTTTTATGATATTGTTCGCTTCGAGTGGGACGCGCACACAGAAGGAAACTGTATGAGCTTTTTCCTTGTATGGCCTCTGGATATTTTCAGGAGTTTATGATTATAGATCTTCAGATCTGCAATGTTCTCCTTCAATTTTCTTATTTTGGCAAAATGAAATGAAAACGGAGTGATATTTGATCAGGGTGTAACGGTATGTGTATTCATCCTGAACCGTCATGGTGTGGACGTTACGGTTGAGTGCATGCAGTTGTACAAAGAATACACTCTGTGACCCAAACAATTACTGTCAAAACAGTTTAATGATGCCCTCACTCCAACGGGGACAACAATAATTTTAGTAATAATCTTCCACCTGCAGTGTTTTGGAAAACACTGACTGAAATCATCATATTAATATAGTATATTCTTTATATTGTTTCAAGAGCAGCACTAAACAGTCATGTTTACAACAGCAACGTCATTATATAAACTCAATAATATCTAACTGGAAACTAATCTAAAATGTCAGTAAAATGAATAATATTTCCGACATCAAAATAAAATTGAGTGAAATTTATAAAGAATAAAGAACATTCATGCTGTCCTCCTCCCTCTGCTGATGTGATTCACTGCAGGTTAGTGGGCTGGTTTGTCTCAGCCTGTAACTCGGTTTACAAGAATTTGACTAGTTTTAATATAATAACATCACGGTGGCTCAGTGTTAGCACTGTTTCCTCACAGCGAGAAGGTCGGCCGTCACAGTGTTGCGTGTGCATGTTCTCCGTGTGTTTGTGTAGAGCTCAGCACCACTCTGTCAAACACAGACAGATCATAGAAGCTAGCACTACCATAAATTACACCAAAACATGATAGAAGACCTCTCAGCATAGTTTTTGTTTATTCATTCAGAAGCTACTGCCCCTATAAACCCTGCATAACTGTGTTTCCAGGCAATGAAGTTGTTGATGCAGGAGGCTAAGATCACAAGCAAAGAAAGAAAGGGGGGACTGTATTTCTACAGAACTGAATAGATGTGACTGCCCTGTGATGCTTTTGCTATGATTTACCTTAATAATTTTGCATTTTAAAATGGTCTGTCATCTCAGGCCAATACGTAGACAGATCAGGCAGACGACTCCGGCAGGCCACGGGGAATTGTCCTGGTGCTCCTGATGGCCAGTCTCTGCCTGTTGCCGAGGTAGCCTGGTTGCCCTGGTTAGCCTGTAGTGCCATAACACTGACCGAGTGCAACCCTGTTCTTTAAATTAAAACCTCTCTGTTCATGATTTCTGTGAAAGTGACTTGAAATTGGAAGTCATTGAACTTTGGCTAGCATTAGCAAACGCCATACCATAGACTGAGTGACCTGAACCTGCACCTAATTCAGTCCAACATAAAAATAAACCATTGTGTAAAAGTGTCCATACAGCTTTCAGCAAAAGTTAAAGAGTAGTCTCAACAAAAACAGAACATTAAGGTGATATATATCGGGGATTTTATATTGCATAATAATGTGCAGGTGTTTCTGTTTTTCAGTCTGTAAGCCTGTTTTCCTTGTTGTATCCTGTCTGGTTCTGGTTTTGTTTATTGTACCCCATTGTACTCCGCTGAACACTAAAACTGGACAAAGTCACTTAATCTCAGTACACTGTCCTTTTGCAGGGTAAATTACAAAAAGGGGAAGATTAGTCCTGTAAATCAGGTAAAACCTGTTTTTGTTAGTCAGGATACATTAAAGCTAGTTTTAGAGATGCATTTTTAGGCATGTAGTAAAAAGCTTTTTTTTACAGACTGAATGTTATATTTTCATATCTTGTCATAATCATGCATTATAACAACCGATGGACATTTTATTATTGATCATCTTGATGATTGGCAGCAAATTCTTACCTTTGAGATGCTTTTGATGCTGGATTTGTGGCTTAAATAATCATCAAGAACTTTGCAGATTATTTTTGTATTTTCTATTATTTTTCTTTTTGTGTACATTTCATTGTACAGCACTTATAAAGAAAGTCGAGATACATTAAACCTGCAATAACAGATTTTTTTGGCCACTCAGAGGCATCAGACAAATTGTGAACACAATATTAACATATCATGTTTTAAATCAATATGGTGAAATTGTTTGAAATTAGTCTCTAATGTACACGATCAGCTGTCATAGAGCAGCATTACCTTTCACTTGGAGTTTTGTTTCTGGCTATCTGGAGAATGTAAATCCAATATTAATGTTATTTTTGCTCCGTTTTTGGTCTCTACCAACTAAACAGGCGAATATCTGGCTCTTTAGTTGCTTAATGCTCCACTATGTTCACCAGCGAGTTGCCAACTAATGTCTATTTGCCATTTGGTGTTGAACAGATAGTATATAGTGGGATTTTACATACTGTATACAGTTATTTCTCTTAAGGCCTTAGTTGTTACTGCCAATAAGTTAATATGTCAGTCAAAGCCAAATTGATGATGGGACTAACCCTGATCATGACCCGAACTGTATTGATTAAAACCCAGTGCTAAGACAAGAAGATTGGACCACATTTCAATAACACTTGTTGTATCTTTTCCTGCCTGTCAGCTCTTTGTAGGTCGTAGCATGATCCTGGGAATCCTGCTGATACTGGAGAACCCCAATGATTCAGGCTCATTTGATTGGTAGTCTCCAGAAGGAAACTTCAGGAATTCGATAGGTATGGCCTGATTATCACATAAATTGCCCTGTTAAATAGATTTTACTTTCTCTTCAGCTTGTATGTGTGTGTGTGAGAGAGTGGGAGAGAGTCAGAAAGTGAGATTCATCAAGGATAACACTCTCTTCATTACTTATATCAACAGTGCTGATAATGCTAGCGTGGTTCTTTATTACCGTAATCAGTTTTATTGGTGCTGTTAATACTATGGTTTGTTCCTCTCGAAGTCTAATGTAGAAGAGATGAGTGGATCAATCACAGCTAGATTAGCTCCTGGAGGAGAAATAACCTGCATGAGATGGAGAGAAAGATTGCTGAGCGGCAAAAAGAGATAACAAGCAAAGATGAAAATGAAAGATAAGAAAGAATAAGCAAAATAACTGAACAAACAAACAGGCAGAGATGACTAATTGGTTAAGAGAAAGGAACCGAGTGAGAGGGAGGGGGGGGAAATGTGTTGCCCTGGATTGTGTGTCCTCTGTAAGCATAAAAGTGATTTGAATTTGAAAGAAAATAACAAATGTGCTAAGTAGGGTTTTTTTTTTCCATTGAATGTGAAAGGGTGAGCTTTTGCAACCAAGAATAATAGAAAGACTGTGAGCAAGTTATTTACTTTTCTTCATGCTGCAGACAAAAGTTTTACCAGCATAGATGTTTTCTGCTAATATATACTGCACATTTGCATATTTACTGCACTTTATTTGTTTCACTTATTTTTTATGTTTAAATTAAAAACACTAAATACACAACACATGCATCATCAATTCCAAATTATTAAACTATACAACTAGACTATGGTAATATATGGTTTGATTATCTGTGTGCAAGTAGAAAAGAGATGTAACAAAAAGAAAGTGGAAAATAAGGCAGCAAATTTAATTTAAACCAGCAACGCTTTTTATGATAAACTCACAGTTATTATTTAGTCAGTCTGTCCATCAGTATAGTAGTGAGAGGCATACTTTTTCAACTAAAGTGTTTGGAAGTGGAGATTTAAACAGGCCCGTTATTCGAGGTGAATTATTGCTATATTTGTGGTTAGGTTTTATCTTCAAGGGCATTCTTTAGGCAAGACAGACCAACTGATATTGCAATTGATCATACTACAAATAATGTGTTTGGTGCCCCTAAATATACCTATCAAAAATAAATAAATTTTAAATTTGGCAAAGCAGACACTGTTTTTATTGCCCAATCTGTCATGGCTGCCCACTATCTAAGACAGTAGTTTATTTTAAGTAAGACTGAAGATGGCGCTGTTGAGGCAGGCAGGCAGTATCTCCAGGTTTGTTTTTTGAGCTAACGGCGCTAACGGTTAGTTTCAAAGTACTTTACTAAATGAAAACAGGCTTAGGAGATTTTTTTGAGCATGTATTAATGTTTTGCATGTCTTTCAGTGTACACGAGCATGCCAGAGTTTAATTTTAATCACTTTTAGCTTTTGTTGGTTTTGCATCGGCCAAAAATTGGACAGAAAAAGTCCAGTGAAAAGGCATGATGGAAAAATGGTGGAGCAGACAATTTGATGTGACCACCATATTGATTTTTTTTTTTCTTTATAGGTGTATGAAAGCGTGATTTATCAGGCCGAGCTTTGATCATATAGCGCACCATACCCTCAGTCGGGAGACCTGTCCAGCATTTTTAAGGTAAGATCACAGTTGCTGAATCTAGCAGAATGTAGCATGATGGCAGAGCTCACTTACTTTCAACACAAGTCACAGTGATAAGGAAATCTTCTGGAGTAATGAGCCGTAACTTCAATAATTGCATGGGTAACACTCCCAGATGGCAAAGTAGTGGCTTTTTTGTGCGTCATCTATCTGAAAAAAGGTTTAGGAACTATAATCAGTCAGTCAGATATTGGATTGGCTGATCCTAATGCCATGTGCATGGAATGGTATCGCCACTAAATGCCTGATTGGAGCATCCCTTTTAGAAATGTGTTGGATATGGAAAAAAACTGCCTCAGCGTTGGCACTAAAGATGATAGAAAAGTGGAGAGTCAATGATTGTTATTACCAGACTGTAGATGATGAGGACAAATCAGAGACAGAGAAATGGAAAACAAGAAAAAAATGAGTGATGATATATTAATAAAGTAAGCAAAGACAGATGATTATTGAAAAAGAGAAGACAGGTGGTGATGGAAAAGGATAGTTCATGTAGATGATGTGAGTAAAGGCATATGTTTCACATCACAAAACTAGATGAGAAAAAGGATTCTTGAGCCGTTTGTCACAGTAGTTAAACATTCAGTGGAGATGAGGAGTGGTGCAGAGACTGGGGAGCAAAGGTAGCAGAGTTTAGGAGAAGCAGAAGAAAGTGAGGGATGGTAGCAAGCCAAAAGATGCCAAGGTAGTGTTTTGTAGTGTAATTAGAAGAGCTCTTACACTGGGCTGTCATTGGGGATGTTTCTGTTCTCCACTTGAGCACCTTGTTGTTTATCTGCCGGTGAGAGAAAGAAGGGCGGAGGGAGGAAACTTGAGTATACAAGTCAGAGATAGAGGAGTAAATGCTTTGGAGTGTCGTATTTTATGAAGAAACAATGCACACGCCTGCAGAGGTTGCCGTCTATTGTGTTTTCTGTTATCGCTTGTTGTCAGTTGTGCATTCTCGGATTTACTATTTGTCAGATGTATACTGTGTATGTCGAGCTATCACTTGCTTCACACCTTACTACAGGCGGGACATTTGTCTTACTGATTATTTTTTATTAATTGTGACAGGCCAGGTGAGCAGCTTTGTGTTTCTGCCTCTTATTTCATTTTATTTGACCAAGTAACATAGTTATAAGTCATATTCACAAATATATAAATAGCTGAAGCTCCAGTTGTACAAGGAGACTTGCAAAGGCATTTTTACTGCTCCTGTTTTCTACAACACTACCTTTATTGCCACCACTAATGAACAGAAAACTTTGTGTGAATTTAAGCTATTTAAATGCAACAAGTATGTATGGTGCCAGGTTATAGCTGACTGTTACTCACTGAGGTAGAATTATTGTTTGATATATTATAATTTTAATATTCAAGTTATTATTAATATATTATATTATTATGTTATTGCTTGTGCATTTACAGGAGTGCTGTGTCATTTGGGAATGTGGTGAAATACAGTTTACGGTGTGCTAATGGTTTCCTGTGTACTTACCCATGCGTGGAATTACTTGTCGAAGCCATTTAAGTAACGTTAGACCTTCTGCAGCACAGCACTGTGGTGAGTCAGCAGTATTACTGAATCACACTCTGCAGATCTTTTTAAATTCATGGTGTAATGGGTTGAACCGCTTCTTTAATGTCTCTCTTGGTGTGGAAATTTGAATACACATAACAAAAATAGTGTTTCTAATTGATTCGAGGACATTCATTTTGAATTCGCTGTGTGTTAGACAAAAAAGCTGTTTTAATTTTTGTGGCTGCCATAACTGCACCGCACAGTACCAGTAAGAGTGAACAAAAATTATTTTTATATGTGAGCTCGAATGACCAGCTGAACAGCACATAGAGGGGTGTGATGAAGTTACTGTCAAATTGTTCAGACGAGGAGTATACTGCACTGGGAAATTGAAACCACAGAATTACTTCTTTTATATTTCTTTCTTTTCTCCTTTTATTTTCTGTAGCACCTAGAGATGAATTAACGAGAAACCGAAGATCATTTAGTACAGATTTATTTAAATTAAAAACTAAAGGCAATCATCGCTATTACAAGATTGTGTATTTGAAGTACCACTTTTCTTAACTTTCTAGTTAAAATAGGCAGAAGGGAAACTAAAAGTGGATATAAAAAAATAATTTCAAAATCAATGCAATCCATCCAAAAGCACAAAACACTGCAGAACAAACCAAAACTTTAAAACACCACCAGAAGCCACTAAAAGTAGAAATAAGCTAAGTCGCACGTACATTTTAGCCTGTCCAGTGCTATACTGTATGCAGAGAAGAGGCAATCTCTACACTTTTGAGATTTTCGCCATTCTAAATTATAAAATAACACAAAATCAAAACAAATAACAAAGAAGTGTTCAACAAACCAAAAATATATTTAATATTTTAGATTCTTTAAGGTAGCAGGTGTTTGCCTTTTACACACTCTTCTCTCTACCTGTCTTGAAGGAGTAATCACATATGCTGAGCACATGTTGGCTGTTTTTTCTTTACTCTGCAGTCCAACTCATCCCAAAATATCTCAATTGGGTTTAAGTTTTGTGATTGTGGAGGTCAATTAATCTGATGCACTACTCCATCACACCTATTCTTGATCAAATAGTCCTTAACTCCTGGAGGTGTGATTTGGGTCATTGTGCTGTTGAAAAACAAATAAGGTTCCCAGTAAGCACAAGCCAGATCTTCTTCTCATTGGACTCCCTCAGTAATGGTTTATTTGCATAAATTTTGAAGGTGTCAAAAAACCATGTCAAAGTTTAACAAAATAAACTTTATAAAACCAAATTAAAGAGGTAACTAAATATGTAAAGCACAAGTTGTGGATATTAGTTGTGTCAGTGGTGTATGTTGTCATGGGTGTATGGTGTGTGTGTGTGAGTGTTGTAAGGTGCAAGAAAGTAAAGCATAACAAAACTAAAGCAGCATAATTAAACAAAACAGTAGAGAGAGAGGAAAGAGAGCTACAGTAGGAAGGCAGCTGAGAGAGTTGCTATGCTGCATCCTGGAGACACCAGGACCCCCTGGTGGTCCAGGTTAGGACACCTGCAAAGGGAGCAGATAGACAGGTGACTCTCACAACAACCACAGATGACACATCATCACATTCCCCACCAAACTGTTTAGATGTGTCTGCTACTTGAACTCTGGGAAGCCTTGATGTGGGCTGTAAACTAAGGTGTGGTTAATTGGTGATTTCTCACTCTCTTTGTCTTCCTTTCCTGGGACGGTCCTCGTGAGAGCCAGTTTCATCGTAGTGTTTGACCTTGTTGTCTTAAAGTAATGATGGACTTACTTCTTTACTTTACAGTTATTGCCATAATATGGATTATTGCAGTTGTGGAATAGGGCTACCTTCAGTAATCATTTTAAAACATTAAACATTTTGCTTTGTTTAACACTGTCATTTACTACATAGTTCCCGATGTGTTATTTCATAGTTTTGATGTCTTCGGTATTGTTCTACAATATAGAAAATAGTAAAAATCCTTGACTAGTACTGTAGATATCCACATTCAATGACTTTAATCCTTCTTGATTAAAATCCCAAATACAGTTTGACTGGAGTGTTATAATCCTTTTTATGCAGCACTTTATAAATACTATAAATCCTTCATTATCAAATCTCCAGACTGACTTCTACGCTTCCCAGTCAAGGTTTATAATGATGCCCGAAATCACTTCTGACAAAGACAATTTATTTTCCAGGAAGCTATTACCATTTAAAATACAACACTATTAGAAAAGTATCATCTTGCACATAACTTGGCATTTGACCAGAGGAATTCTAATTAAATGCTGCCGTGGGTAAAGTTAAAAGATGTTGAATTATCACAAAAACCAACAGAAATAATGATGAGCCTTGAACTCCCTCTTGCTCTAATTTCCTTGAAACTTAGGACTGATTTCTAAGCAGTTGTCCTCTACTCTTCTCATTGGCTAGATGGATTTCCACAACAAGCATAAACATAAACAAAAGCAGCTTATTCGGTCTTCTGATTTATGAATATAAATATTATGTTTGTTAGACCTCCACCTCCAAGCCCCATAATGCACTATCCCACAGTTCTCTGCAGTGTATTACTACATGAGGCTGTTCCCACATCCACTATTATGACCTTTTATACAAAGTAAGAAAAAGTATTGATTTCCTGTGTCTTATAAAGCCCTCCTGAACAGTTACTTTCACCTTGGATCAGTAGTGTATCTGCCTGACATGATCACGGATATGGCTTCTCCTGGGCCTGTCGGGTTAAATTTGAGCAAGAAAAATAAACATTTAGACCCAGTTTTTAAGACTTTAAACACAATTTGTAGACACAGGAGGTCGACAAAATGGCATTAACATCACGTAGAAAATGTCGAGGTAATCTCAATTAGAAACACACACACACAAACACACACATTACAGCAAAGGAAGGTCTTATGAGGTTGAATGCAGAATTAGTTAAGTCAATTAGCTGAATTTGTCAGGAATTACATCGGTCTGGCAGTAAGTAATTTGGTATGTGTTTTCAAAGCAACATGAGACGACTATGAAAGTTCAGAAGAGGCCAAATTATCTGTCCGCAAATTGCAGTTCAGCAATCAGCTAAATAATAATTCTCATTCAGTTGTAACAGCATGTTTTTCTACCCCATGTGTTTGTGCCTGTTAGTATTAAATGTTAAACTTGATTGTGTGTCTTGGCTGTCTGTGTTGAAGTAACTTGTCTGTATTGTTATTAATTATAGTCAGCCAATCATTTGTTTTCTAGTGGGATTTTTTTAGTTAGGGATCACTAGACCAATTGGCAAATACAAATGAGTGTGAATCGTCTGTTCATTTTTGATTTTCAGTAAGCATTATCGATGGGCGCGGACCAAAATACCTCTGGATGCAGTTGGAGACCTACAACCAATCAGAGCAATGAAACATGCTCGTACTGAGTGTAAATTAAACTTTTACCAAATCCTGTTTACGAAAATACCTCAGCGGCGCTCCTTTGTGCAGTCATTGTATTAATCTCCCCCCATATTAGATAGATGATTGTGATTGGCTTGGCCCAGGCCAGGTCTGCTGGATATCTGTTTGGACTGGGCGGGTGTCAAATGCATCTGCCAGAGCAAATAAAACCTGAGCTTTCAGTGTGGTCTGCACAACAAATTAACTGGATTGTAGTGTTAAGATGCATCATTCATCCAGTTAAACAGTGACACAAACTGATAAGTGATTTCTGAGCTGTTTTGTGGTGGTTGTCAGAAAAACCAATTCCTTAAAGTTCCCCAGGTTTCATCATTGGGAGCAGCAGTGTGTGATATTACAGAGAACATTCAGATGAGCTCAATTTGTTTCTCATCTTAAAAAAAAAATGTTTTCAGCATTGAAACTGAGATGGATGCCATCAGAATTCAAGCACTTCACAGTCTTCATTTATCACCACAAGAATAAGATAGGAAATTGAATATCATTCAACCTATGGTTGACTGTCATCCATTGTAAACTATTGGTCGCATGTAACCTAGAAGGCAAATTTATATTTTATTTTATTTATTTATTTTTATTTTTCTCTTTATTTTTTGAGTATCTCTGTGGCCTTAGTCATCATTTTCACCCAATTCTACCTACTGTACAGACTGTGTTATATGCCAGACCTTGTATGAATCTATGTGCTTTGTTTCATCATGAATTTTGTTGTTCTGGAAAGTTAATGCAACAACTTTTTTTTTTAACCAGTCCTTAAGGAGACATTTTTCACTAAAACATTACTGACTCTGCATTGTTTGCCTCAGCGCCAGGGTCAGGGGCACCCTTCTGAATTTGGTATTTTCAATAAAGCTGTATGGGTGCATATCTCTGTAAATAAAACACCATGCAGCTTCATGGGGCCATTCGGAGGTGGCATTAGCTGCTTACTCAAGAGCTACTTGCCTTATGTTGACTGTTCCTCTCCTCAGTCAGTACACATCTTGTCTTCTTATACAAATAGTGATTTTACTGGTTAATATCTAACCTCGTACCCTTCAACACCACCGTGCAATGCACTGATTAATTATTGCATATTATGTGTTTGTTCACATCACTTAGCTGAATCAGATGGATACTGACACATTTAATCTTATTATCAATGTAGTTATTATACGATGGTTCAAACAATCGCCTTACTCATTAAAAACGTAAATTATTATTCTATTTAATTCATATTTTTCATATTTCACTTACTGGCTGTATTAACCTGTTCACAACAACAACAAATACAGCTTTGATTCTACATCCCTGCTTCACTCTGACATGGGTTTAAGTAAGTTTGTTTGTTTTTTAATATAATATGTAAAACTAATAATTATGGTTTCACATGGTTCTTTTCTATTTTCTCATAAATTATTGACAAGTAAAGTCGTTTATAAAAACTCCTAAGCCTATTAATATTTCCAAGCAGTTTTATAAAGTTTTCTTAAAGGCTCTTGAAATAATTTTGAATGTGTGTTCGCAACAAAGCAAACATTATTTCTCCTCCATCTCACGTCCTCTCACTCGGTCTATCTGTACCTTTGCCTCTGGATTGAAAATATTTTGTGGGGTGTGTGCAGTCTTGTTGTCATGAAACTCAAATAAATTGTACATTGCTTAGAGGGTGTTTTGGTATTTTTTCACTTCGTAGAGAAATGATGGCCTGGCAAAAAGGTAAACAGTGATACCACTGTATTCCTTTAATCACACATCCAGAGAGAGAAGAGAGAAAGGGAGGGAGGGAGAGAGTCACATAGAATATTCACCCTTGTCAGCCCACAGGCTCCTCATTGGGCCCACCTAATGACCCTCACATGTCTGCCTCTCTCACTCTGACATATAACCACAGAGCTCTCAGCCTTGATTGTATTAGATTTATCTGCTGTTAAAGTTATGATCATGAGACCTCAATAAATTGCTTTCTTTCTTTCTTTTTTTTTTCTATTTACCTCAGAAGGCTTCGAAACCATGTGGCAGAATTGCATACACATACACATTCATCCTAGTGGCCACACACACACACACACACACACACACACACACACGAAAAGAACAAGTTTTATTAGGTACCATTGCTATATTGCATACAACCTTCCTCTGATGAGACTCTACATCACCAAAATCAGTCTTGACATTGTGTCACGTTGTCAACAAAAAGATACAGAAAACTCGGCTTAAAAAAACAAACAAACAACAAAGATACATCCATCATGTTATTATATATATATATAATATATATGCATTCATTTACTTCTGAATCCCGAATGCTAATCGCCATATGATCCATTTGCTCTTTGGTGGACAAACTGAAAGTGATGCACTAGTTCTAAGCACGCTAAGTTGTTAGCGTCGTATGTATTAGCTCGGAGGGCTTGACTTGTTTACTATATTACATGAACAATGTTTTTTTTTTTTTCCCTATCGATCAATCGATTGGTTTAAGAGTAGGTATGATTTAGGTTGATCAAGATTTTCTTTGGTTGACTAGAGCTCTAGTCGTTTGGTCTATAAAATATCCATAAGTAGTGAAAGTGGTTTCTAAGGGTTGAGCTGCACCTTAAAAATACCTTTCTTTGGTATTCAAGAAAAAAAGTTTCAATGCCACAAGTAAGGACTTCCAGAAGAACAGAGAACAAAAAAGATTTCAGACTAGAGTCTGGATTTTGAATATTTATATTTGTTACATTACAGGGCTGTACAGATAATGAAAAATGTGCATAAAATGCATCAAATGCAGGTCCATGTTAGACTGCAAAACAGTTTGTAAAAATGGTTTCCAAGCCCAAAGTGATGTCCTCAAATGTCTTCTTTTGTCACAACCAACAGTCCATAACCCAAAGATATTCAGTTTACTATCATAGAAGACAGAAAATATTCACGTTTAATAAAATAGAATTAGAGAATTTGTGATTGTGATTAATCAACTATCAAAATAGTAGCAGATTAATTTTCTGTCGATTGACTTGCAGCTCCACTCAGATGTTTGAAACCTGATTGTCTCTACATCAAAAAAAAAAAAAAAACTTTACATAAAAAAAAATCTATAATGATTTTATGTAACTGAATAACTGAAACTTATGTGCTAGTAATGCAACATGGAGCTTTATGGATCTTTTGAGAGATGCTTCACTGACACTTCTTTCATTGGAAGTTCAGTGCAGGGTCAACGACAGTGTATATGCTGTTCAAGGAGACTAAAGCAGTCAGATGCCTCCCGTCGATATGAACTCAGATCATCTATTACCACACCACCCCTCTGCTCATATAGCTTTTGGCTGTACTTGGTCTGTGTGCTTTAGATTCTTCTTTGCTGCACATTTGAACCACACTCACAGGTTTACCACTATTCCTTATAGGTTAAAAATACAGTCTATTTCTCCAAGATAAAACCAGCCAGTTCTTGATTTGTCTAAGCCTGGTGCAGGTCTGTGTTTCTGTCTCTGTATGAAATGTCTGTCTATTTCTGCTCTGATTTAAAGTTGCTGTTAACTCTTCTTGTGCACTGTCACTATAATTTCTCTGACCATGAATACAAATACATATAATTATATACAACTCTGTTCCCCATCATTCATCTGTAGGTCATCAGGAAGGAAGTGTGCATGCATACATACACACAAACATGGCCCTGCTCCCCAGTTGAACTGAGATCTTAAAAATGTCCAATAAGTTGTACATCATGTAATCATTCTGCTGCATTTATCACACCGTACTTGAACCCTTACACTGGTGTGTGTGTGTGTGTGTCTGTGTGTGTGTGTCTGTCTGTCTGTGATTGATGTCTTCAAGTACATGGAGATTACGACTGCAGTCCATGTGAGGTGAAGCATTTTATTGGCCGTATGTTTGACTAATGAGTTTGTCATTGAATTATAGACATCATTAACAGACTTAAATCCACCTGAAGTGAACCAAGAAGACAGGAGTGTCACATACTCTATTTACTTTTATTAACAATACTTTCTACTAGAGATTAAATCTTTTAAGCAATTTGTTAAGCAAAGATACCGACGTCATCTTCAATATATAAATTATTTCCTCATTTGTATTTCCTGACAGACCAGAAAATAATCTGCACATTAATCAATGATTGATTGTTAATTGCAGCCCTCCCACTTTAAAAATACTATACATAGCTGAGTAGTTTCTTAGCTAAACACTCAAGTGATGTTTATAGTTATAATTGTGTTAAGTATTGAAAGACCACAAATGGGTGTGCTGCTTATCTCTCTGTAATGCATGAGACCAGCTTTTCATGTAATCTCTGCAATATGAAAATGCCTCCATTCTGTAGAAGAAGTAAAGATGTTATTTTAGGGCATCAACGCATGATGAATCTCTGTTTCTTCAGTCTGTGACTTCAAGAAGAGACAATTATTCAGTGTACCTGACTTGATGTAATTCAGTGAATTCTTTCTGTAATTGTATGTTGTATGTAAATGTAGCTGTTATTTTCAGCTGCTGAGTAATGTTCCTTACTGTACGATATATAGGCATACACATGGACATCAGGCGTGCCACTAAATCATGCTTCCAATTGGATCAGTGTATTCTCTACCTTATTTCTAGCGCATGTGGTGTACACAGAGTGAGATTGGACCTCTGGTCTATATATCCCTGAGTCTGCTGTTATTTTTATTCCCGGGTGAGACATAAAATGATCCCCCTCGTAGTGATTTATGTTGCTTTACACACAGACTATATAAAATATCTAAAATAAAAATAGGCTATTTAAAAAAAAAATCTTAAGCGAAGCGCTGCAACATGAGAACAGTCTAGGGTGCAAACAACAATAAATTCAGAAATGGACTTTCACTGTCAGCGCTCATGTGACAATAGAGGCGATGTAATGAGTAAACCCAGTAAATAGACCAGGGTGGCACGCTGCTGATGACCGCTCCACAGGAAAACATAAAAAGAAGACAAAAGTTCATCACCAAAGCAGTGTTTTTTTTTAAGGCTGACAAGGAGACAACATGCACATGTTGTGTGTTGATTATTTTCTATTCAATGTTGAACTTTGTTGCACGCTGCGCATTGGGCTGAATTAAACAGTGACTCGCAAGAATGAGCATTGACGCTATCATCAGTACTGAAAGGAGCGTTGGTGGATTTAATTCTGGCATGTTAAATTAGCATTTGTATATGATCACATCCACAAGATGAGGCATAAACTTGACATCACATTGCTGAGAGTGGAAAATATCATGCTACTTGATGAATTAAATTCATAAAATATTAAAATATTCCTCCAAATGTTGTTCAAGTTTCATAATTGTTTTAATAAAGGTCATAATTATTTTAACGTTACTCAACACAGCTACAAGCAATAGCCTAATATACTTCAATGTCTATGCAAGCCCAGTGTGGCTCTGATTTGTTTGTACCCTGGGTGTACATCTTGTCTTTGTTGCCGCAGGAGGAGGACACCAGTGGGTCGAAAGTAGAAATGAATGCTTGTTTTGACTTAATGTAAATTTTATATAATCTGATGTTATGGAGTAGCTGGAGTTGATCAAAACAAGCGTACTTCGTTTATTATCAATGCTACCATTGGAGAAGTCAGATATTTGAGTTTGCAGCAACACACACACACAGACACATTAACATGTTTACACAATCCATTCTCAAGTATTGCATAAAAGTAGTATGCTAAGTATTGCATAAAGCCTGCCAACCCTTCTTACATATTTTTGGCTCATGAATCAATTACCAAATAGGCCAGTTGCATAAAATATCAGGTTTCAATATAGTGTTTGTAGATTATATCTTAAGGGGTCTGTCCTGATATGGCTTTGCAGTTTTGTCTTCACATATTTGCACTTATTTGTATGCATCTAAGTCTCATGTGTGATTGTGTGTTTGTTGCCCATAGCTTGCATATAATATGCATTTGTATTTTACCTCTTTCCGTTTCAACCAGACAGGTCGGCTTAGGTGTCTCATACCCCACAGAAGTTAATAAAACATCTTAGCTGTCAGTAAGCGATGAAAACCTGTTTCAAGGTAGATAGAAAGAAAGAAAAGCGGAGGTGTGAGGGGTGGAGAGATGATGGTATCAGACGTGTAATTAGTACTTTCCTTTTTTGTGAATCCAATGAGAGGTAGAAACATTTTTATCTGACAGTGTCTGATAGAGACGGCTCAGTGATCAGTGTAATTATCATCGGATCCTGTTAGTGAAAAACACGACGATCAGTGTAATTATCGGATCCTGTTTGTCAAAAACAACCTGATCTCTTTTTCCTCTCTGTCTTTTACCCTCCTTTTGTTTTCCCTCAATCATAACGTGTTCAATTTTTGTGCACGCTTTAATGTTGTTTGCATGAAAGAACATCAAAAGTCACAGAAATTCATGCCCCCTCCCCCATTTGATTCTCTTTGTCTCTCACACAAACATATTTTATTATATTCTGTCTTGGTCTTGGTCTTTTGTGACTAGATGAGTGCGGCAGGAAAATATCTTGTCCAACTACATCTCAGATATGTCAGAAACTGTATAATGTATATGAAAAAATGTAAATGGGACAAGAGAGGGTTTTGCTCAATTATAGTTAGGTGAACTTGAGTGTCAATTTAATCACTTGGGATAATCTATATATATAGGTGAGCAGGGCATATTTTTTGGGCTATAAGGTGCAGTATCAGTTAACATGTCAATTGCTGTCATTGTCTAGACATAAAGTGCATCGGATTATAAGGCGCAGTAAGCGAAAACAAAACGTGTGTTAGATAAGTCAAACTTTTTCAACTAATTTACAATACCTCTCAGTTGTAGGCTAACACAAAAATACAAGTGGGCGATACCACAAAAATACATAACCATGGTTCAGTTGTAACACAAAAAAGAACCAAATTAATACATTCACTTTATGTTTCAGTTCATTCTTCGTCCACAAATCCTTCAAACTTTTCATCTTCAGTGTCTGAGTTTAACAGTTTAGCGATTTTAGGATCGGTCTCGTTACTGTCACCGGGCTGTTCAGTGATGATTCTGGCCTCTGCGAGGCTCCTGATTCGCGGAGTACGTTATTAGCCGTAATGTGTACAACATAAAATCAGTTCAAGGTTGGTAAACACAACTAAAGGTCATACATTATGCGCATTGTTGATTTTTGAGAAAATGTAATGATTTTAGATGCGCCTTATAGTCCAAACAATACGGTAATGTAATCTGGTTAATTAGCCCTCAGGCTGAGCTATGATGGGAATTCAAACTCGATATACAAAGAGTCACAAAGTGGTTGGGTCGCTGCTTTCTTTATACCATTTTAAATTTTTCTTTAAATGATATCCTAAATATTACTTAACATGGAAGCACAGAAATCCTTCAGATCGTGTAACAATCCTATAAGTTTATATTGTAACCACCAGTTTCAATTTTTTCAACTTTGTTCCCGTTTTGTCCATGATTTTGGCATGGTGGACGGCTACGAATACTAAAATATCCACAAACCTCTGATGCCCCTTTTTTTGTACCGATGATTTAACCAAGAGGGTGTCATGCCGGTCCAAGAAGAGGTGCTCAAACTTTGAGTTACGTAATAAATAAATGGGATTTTTACCTCTGGAACAAGCGGTGCCCAAATAGCTCCTCCCACTACAAAACTCTATAAAAGTGGGTGAGTTTTTAAACTCAAAAAGCACAGGCCTGGTTTGTGGTGCCTGGACATGGTTTTCACTCCATTTCTTTTCAGCACACTTCACAATGCTGTTTATGCCGACTTATTCTGTTCAGCAACTAAACAATACCAGGTTTACCAACAGCAGCAGCATGATTTTTAGTGGCTTAATACAAGCTGAATAGGTGTCTGTATACAACCATACCGTCCCAGGAAGAGGTCTAAAGGATTCCTGTATTCTCTGTTATAAGCCAGTGTGAAGTTAAAAGGAGGAAAAGAGCAGAGACAGAGAATAAAGGCAAAGAAATCGTTTTGTTCAAGGAAATCAATTCTAGTCTCTGGCTCCATGATGCACAGCTACTGATTCACAGATTGATTTTCTCTGTGCGTGCGAGCAGTGAAACACAGTTGATGCATCCAAATGCATAGTTGTGTGTGTTTACCATATTATCATTCTTTTCAAATAGCCTGGTTTACTTGCAGACTGTAAATCAAAAAAGCTCATCACATTGATGTCCCTATGGTCTTATCTATCTGCCTGCTCAGCAGAATCCTCACTCCCCATTGGTTTGTTTAAGAAGGCACATAAGCATGTCAAAGATGGGCTGTTATCGCTATGTACCACTGGATTTTCTCCTTTATCCTTTCTTTGCAAAAGTGATGCTCAGATTAATATTTTCTTTTCAGTGAAGAGAGACATTCTCTGCCAGCAGCAAACACTTGTAATTCATTACAAATGAATTGTAATTGTAGTCACAGATGGCAATAGATGTTCCTAATTCCACATAATGTAGTTAAATGAATGGTCATTGGATGGAGGCACTGTTGCCTCATAGCTAGAAAGTCTTGGGTTCAAACCCTGGCTGTCCCAGGTCCTTTCTGTGTGGAGTTTGCATGTTTTCAGAACGGAGATCACAAAGTTTTTTTGTTGTATCCGCACTGCAGGAACTGGGAACAAACATAGTTTTTAAAACGCCATTTTAAGGACTTTTTAGCTCCTGCTTCAGAGTCGGTAGCACAAGAGGAACCTTGAGTGTAATAGAATTGGTCCAGATATAGGCGTACATTGATTTGTCTAAGACATGAGCTAATGCAGCACCGGCAACCACCATTTTTGAAAACCTGTATAAAACATTAGCCGTGAAAACAAGCCCCCCAATATCGCCTCATTTTAAGACCATTGCACTCTGGCAAAAGACCTGGATTGGGTCCCCAGCCGCTGCACTGTGGCTGCTCACTGCTCCCAGTGTGTGTCTATAGAATGAGTCAAATAGGGATCAATTTCCCCACAGGCACCAATAAAGTACTTCTACTTCTTCTTTTTCTTCATTGTCAAAAAGGTCAGCTGCTAATACAGTTGATGTGTGGTGATTTTACCGGATTTAGAATTAAGGTGAAGAGTACCTGGTAACAATGAAGCCCCTTTCTTTCCTGCATAATATTGACTTTTCTACCGATTATCTGATAATTGGTCATTTCCACACTCATTTGCCTCATATTGATGTTATTCATTTTATTGCAATACCACTGTGTGTCTGCTTTCTACCAGTTAGTCTGTACTTATTATTGTTTTCTTTTCTGCTGCAGATGCAGACATTTTAACAACACTGTTTTATTAATCCTCTCCTGATTTAAACTTCACTCTTGATACATTTGTAAACACTCAGACGGAGATGAGCATAATTTACTTTACATCGAGTGACCCCATTGTTGTTAGACACTGTCTGAAAATTGTGAATTTAATAAATGTAGATGGGTTTGCCATCAGGTCATAAAGATGTCATCGGGTACTGCTTTAATTGCACACATGTTGTTATTTGACTAACATCTATTGCTGATGCTGAGGTTAAAACGTTGCAAAGAGGAAATGTCCAAATATGGAGTACTGACCTTTCCTGGGTGTCACCTTTGATAAGTGATTGACATGTCATTACTCTAATTAGCTAATCACAGTTGAGAGAGACAGCTTGTTGGCTTCTCTGCTGGGTTAAATAATGCAAAGACTATTGACTTTTCTACATACACAGCAAAGAACTAATTCTAAGTGAGGAAGAAAGAGACTATTTGCATACAGTGAAATTAAATTAGAACTGGGTACAACACAGGCTTGGTTAGTAAACAGGATTTACTGCAGAAGGCAGTCAGCAGCTGCACTGTGGGAATTTTGTGAAGTTAATCAGCAGGTAAGTTTAAATTTGACTGAATTGGCAGTGATGATATTTTTTGGGGGGCCATCCATGACCTTATTTTGCTAGCATTCAAACTTGTTCCATTTGCCTTCTTGTCATGTCAACAATGGCAATGCTGCTCTTTCACTTTTGGTTGTTTAAAGCTCATGTGGCTCAAACAAACAGCTATTGGCTGTGTGTTTGTCCTGTTGCATTTTCAGTGCGTGCCATGTTTGTGTATTGCTATAGTAACCTCATCTATGTCGCTGTTGTTGTCACTTGAGGCCTTGAGGCTGTTTTTTAAAATTTATTTATTTTTTATTATTAAGTTGAGATGCTTTGAACATTATGTCACATTTATATACACAATCCTAAAGTTTCCCGTACCTGTTAATGCTGCATGTGTGCGTGGTTTTGATGTCCTGCCAAAAAAGCAAAACATACTCAAATAGAAATCTGATCTGATTGGGATCCTTAATGCTCTGTATCTGTTTACTTTTCATATAGACCTCAAGTGTATTAAAAGCTTTCACTTATCAGTGAGCATTTTTGGGAATAGATTTACTGCACCAACCACCTTCACTTCCACTGCTGCTCCAAAGTGATCTTCAATCTAATCTAACCTGGCAGCACTTAATGGCTTCTGATCTTTAATCCTTTTTCATTATGAGCCCACTTAGGTCTGGGTTATCACATTAGCGAACTACAGCGTATAAATTAATGACTATAATTGAACGATTCACTTCTGAGGAGGTGAAGAACTAAGCAAGCATAAATGCGCACACTATGAGGAGGAACCTGCATCCCTACCTATTATCCTTCTAGGTATCAGTGTGTACATTTTTATGTTGTGTGTTGACAGGCAAGCCTATGTGCGAGAGAGAGAGCTACTGTATGAAACTCTTGGTTTGTAGTGTTACACAGGTCTGGCCTTGGTATATTGCTGTCTCTAGCTGTTTCTGTGTAATCTTGTATTCCCTCTGGAGTGGGTTATATAACCCCATTAGAGCCTTTGCTGATTCCCTGGCTGTGTAATTTACAGTTTTACACCCTTTACTTGCCGTTTTGCTGCCTTGTTTTCTCCATCACCCTGTGCACCTGCAGAGGATCTCCGAGCCCTGTGAAACTCTTTATCAATACCTTTTTTTCCCACTGGACTTGATAATGAATGTGGGAACTTGAGCCAGTTAAAATGAAGCTCCTCCCCGGAGGAAGGCTTAACTTTTAATTAGCAAAGTTAATGGGATGGAGTGGGATCAGCAGTGGGAGACAGACATCCAAAAGAAAGAGACTTCCGAATCTGATGGGTGTAACCACAGAAAGACTTATTGGAAGATAGTTTGTGCCGCAGGATGACAGCAGGTCATGTCATCACCCTTTTGTAGTTGAAATAAATCCTTACAGAAACTAAAGGGGAGCTCTCTCAGGATGGTGGCTTTTATATTGGCTCAGCCTTCTCTTTGGAGAGTTTGCCCCGGCTCTTGATCTGTATTAAGTCTACCTTAATCTGAGATGATTACTCATTTAAGCCCCAACACAGCCAACACTACCAATTAGGTAACCTATTTAAACCAGATTGTATTGCAATGTGACCTTTGTTGCCAACATTCATTACTACTGGGATTCAGAGTGGGCAAGGGATGGGCATCCATTACATAACAGCTGTTCAGCTGATGTATGTACTCTGCTTTTAATGATTTATAACCCATTTGTGACGGCCTGCCCTTTTACCCCTATACATTGCTGAGCAAACAGCCCAGTCTCAAACCTTTTGTTGGCAGTTGTGTCCTTGTTTTATCCCTGTCTGTATACAGAAGCGAGCACAAAACTTACACTAAAGTTTATCACCAGTCCAATAAAAGAAAACAATGTGAAACCAACAAAAGGAAACCGACAGGAAAGAAGCTGACTTGTAAACAATGTAAGGAAGGTAAAGAACTGAAGAGAATTTGTGATGGTCGAGTGAAAGAAAAGCTGGTTAGATGGGTGAAATTGTAGCTATGGGCACAAAGTGATAGATCAGTGAGTGCTGCCAACACTCTCCTGCCAAAGACCAGAGGACAGAATGATTTTTTTTTGTCACTGAGAGTGTGTGTATGTGTATTTGAGTGGATGTGGTTTAGCGTTTTTGTTTAGGTTTTTTTTTGTTTTTTTTTGTAATTGGAGAAATAAAGCCTTTTCCCTCTCAAAGGTATTGCCTTCTGAAAATTCACAAAATTGTTTTTGTATAGTTCTTACAAAACAGTCCTTATTACGCAACACAATGTGAGAATGGTTTTAATATAACGCTTTATAATAATCTCTCTCTCTTTGCTTTGGTAGGTCTTTGGGTAGAAGCCTGCAGGGGGTTCACCATGGTGCAGGAGAAGAATGACTGGATAAACAAAAACATGGTTCTTCCACCAATTCAACAGAACAGACCTGCTGTAAGAGCACTTCCTGCGTGACTCTCTCTCACCGTCATCTCCTTTATCCTTGTGCACTAACCTCAAAGTCTTTGTTCTTTGCAATCACAAGAGAACATGTGCGGCCCCATGTGCTTAATTCTGTTTGATGTCTCTCAGTACACAGGATTTATATCATTGAGAGTTTACTGATTCATCAGAAAATGGACAAAATGTTAAAAGCAATAGATCACAATTTGGGCGAATATGTTGTTTTTTGCTTATTGGCAGAGAGTTTGATAACACTGTCTGTGTGTTAAGTATTGAGTATTGTTAAGGATTTGCTTAGTTCAGCAATTTTAATGCTAACTGAAACATTATATTAATTGTTTAATGTGTACAAAAACAGAATTGTAAAAAAAAAAAAAAAAAAAAAAGCTCAGTTGATAGTTTAACAGGTAGGTGCATGTTGCTACTACTCGTCGGCGAACACTAGAGCAACGGTTTGTCCTCTTGTCGCCACTGTGAGGTTGTCAGACAGCGACCTCAGATGCTTCACAGAAGTGCTGGAGGGATGGATAAACTGTTGGTTGTCAAGAAATATTTACAGCGTGGAAGTCCCCCTAAAAGCCATAAATGGTTCAAACAGTCAGATACAATTCCTAAGCTAAGCTATCCAGACTTCAACTTCATACTTGATACACAGACACGAGGGTGCTATTGATTTTCACATGTAACTCTTGCCAAGAAAGCAAACAATCATATTTCCCAAAATGTCAAACTATTCCATTAACGCAGTCTTATATTTTTTGCCCTGATAATACTAAAACTTTCGAACCTGCGTACTGATACAGTTAACTGTTTCTATTCCTCCCTGCTTTCTTTTAACTTTTCCCCTTTAACTAGTACAGTCATTTAAATTATTGATAGTTCGATCCAAGCTTTGTCATTAAAGTAATGTTTTGTCTTCAAATCAATCTTTCTTGACAAGACACTGATTCTGTCAGCTTCTCTGTTTTCTGGAATCCATCATCATCACTCAATCAGGTGAAAGTGTCATTGATTTTTAAGAGATTCAGTAGCCTCTTATGTCTAAACAGGGTAATCAGTCTGAATACTAATGAACAGCCCACACACACACACACACACACACACACACTGTATGATAATTAATAGTATCATTGCTGTTAATAATAATATAAAAATATTTGTAGGACTGACCACTAATCAATTTGCTGCAGGAGACCTTAAGTCGGGTTGCTTAGTATACAGTACACAGTGTGGCCTGTGCTTCAGTGTGTGAGTTATTTATGCCCGATGTGCACTGATTGCCTGACACTGGGTCTCATAAGGCTGTGTGTTAATATTTATAGCATCACAAGTTATTGGTTGTGTCTGTGGATTGATCAGAATTTAACTAGTGCAGCAACCCAAGAATCATAAATCAAAATAAATATGCAAAGAAGCAAAGTTTTAAAAAACTAATTCTTGTTCTTTTAATTTATAATGTATATGCTGTTGTATTTTTAAAGAGAAGTAAAATTAAGTTTAGTTTGGTGTAAATTGAATTCAATAAATTTACTTTAACAAGTTAATGAATCCACTCTGTATTAAAACAGCTTTCCTGTACATTATAGGAGATATGAAAAAAATCATTAATATATTCATTCTTTTTTTTTGGCCAGTTGGTCTTCATTAGATATTAAATAAAAGTCACACCATTTTCGAAATAAATGCTATTTTGAATCTTAGTTTAGTATTGGACATATTATAGTTTTGACCTAATGATGACATGAAATAAAAAGGAAAGTTTCACCAAAGTGAATAAAATTCATTCTGCACCAAACTTCATTGCTATACATCCAATCGTTGTTGAGATGTTTCACTCAAAACCACAAATGTCAGTTAGGTAAGGGAACCATGAATGTTTGTACAAAAACTGTGCCAATCCATCTATTAGATGTTGAAAGTGGTGGACCAACAACATATTTCTGTTTGTAGAGCCATGCTGTTGTCATGGATGAAAGTAAATACTCTTTTATGAATTAATACATTGACTAGCAGAGACTCCCTTTCACACAGTAATCACAAGACTGGGTGATTTACAATCTTGGTGGTCACCCAGATGTATTAATATTTAGTTAGTTTACCACCTTGGCTCTACATATTTCAATACGAAACCTTGAGTAAGTTTGTTGTACATCCAGTCAGGTATCTCTGACTTTTGCTGTTTGGTTTGTTTTAACTCCTGCCAATAGGGAAGGCAGGTCTAGTCCTAAACTATTTATATCATTTGCAGAAGTAGGCATGACTGCCATTCATGAGCACCATATAATGTTCAACAATGTATGTGACATCTTGTTTGTATAATTGTGTTTTCTTCCCCCTCAGCTGTCATGGGAATTAAAGATCAAGAAAAAGCTGAAGACTGTGCCTCTCTGTCTGGGCAAGTTCAGACCAGTTGTGGGCCAATGCTGCCACCAGTGCACTCCAGACAGCCTGGTGAGTGTGTAGTCTGGAGGCCGAAAAAGGCAAGGTAGAAAATGAGACTAATGAAATGAGAAAGGGAAGCTGACTGAAATGATGACCTTACATGAAACATTGGGGATGTTTTTATAGATGTTCCCTTTCAGAGGGCATCCTTCAGCTGTGTCTTTTACAAGATGAATGGTTTTCTGTCTGACAGCGTAAGAAGCTTGGACAAAGCTCTTCCCTCAGCTTCCACAACCTTCTGATTGTCAACGAGACGCATACTAGGTATTAAGAGTATCTGCAGCATTCAGGTAAACACATACAGAAGTTTTCTGTCCCGCCACACTCACCATTCACATTTTCTGCCTCTGCCTTGTGTGTTTTCTATCGTAGGTATCGAGGCTGGCTAGTGCGGAGGGTATGCTGTGCACTGTTTGTGAGTGGGTGCAAGGTTTACCCAAGTCCTGTTAGCAGCAGACTGGAGAGAGTCTGTCAGAGTAACAGGTACCTAAGGGGAAAGAGAAGGTGGTGGAAAGGAGATGCCAGAGGAGAGTAAATAAATGATAGGCAGAGATACAGAGAATGAAATGTGCTCCTGCAGTTCTGGAGAGAGGTAAAGAGAAAGGACCACAGGAGATAAGAGACACAAACAAAGATACAGAAAATGAAGGTTATCATCGGACCCTGACAGAGTGAATGAAGAAAAATGGGATAACTTGGGACTGGTGTCACACTTTCTCTGTTTCTGTTACAGAGTCTTTAGTTTGTATCTGTTGTTTTCTCTCCTTCGGTGTAATTGAGTTTAACCTTTATGTAACCTCTTTACTCAAGGATGATGTTGTTGTTGTTGTCTTACTGGAAGACGGGTGTTTGTCTGTGTGCAGCACAACAGAAGCTTTGTGCTGTGCTAACCCTGCTGTCCTGTGACCATGTGTTTCAGGGTGAGAGAGGCTCTCACAGCAGAGCATAAAGAACCTGAGGGGGGAGACAGCCAAGGGCAGCTCAACCGCCTCTCAACATTCCTCCCCCTCATTAACACCTGCATCTCCTCTGGTCTTTTACGGTCTGTGTGTGTGTGTGTGTGTTTATGTTTGTGAACCGATGGGCAAAGGACGAGGTCCAGAGATTGTTTTTATTAATCACAGAAGCTGAGCAATCTATTGCTATGGAGTCAACAGCACAACGTAACTGAAGAATCTTCCATATTCTTACACATTTTTTAAGTGCTTGTGTTTCTTACCAAAATGATCCGTCTTTATTTACTGTTTATATATCTATATCTATATCTATATATATCTATATGCTATTTGACTACCTATTGGTGCGTGACGTGACTCTCCATCAGTCAATCAACATTCTGTTCAAGATGACTGACAGTTGTTGATGCATAAACTTGTCCATTGGCAGTGGACATGCGACACATTTCGATCGCTCCCAAAAAAAAAGATGTGTTGCATTTTAAATTGAAATCGGGTGTCATGTCTTAAGAGCCCGTTGCTGTAGCCACAGACCTTGTTAGATATTTGCAAATGTCTGGTGAAATGGAATGGAAACTACTGGCTTTTTTTTTTGCCTTTCTTTTAGTTTCAAGAATCTATTTAGAATCGGCCTATCTTTCTCTCTCATTTACTGCCTCTGCCTTCATCTCTATCTACAGCTGTCACCCTCTCACACACCCCTCTTTATCACTTTCCATTTTACTTCTTCCCTATGTCATCAGTTTCTTTCTTATTCCCATTCCTCTTCTCTTCACTTTGTCTCAGTCCCATCTATCTCGTTTACAAGTTGTCACACTTAACTCCATCTTCACTTTCTTTGCTATATCTCCCTTTCACTGGACAGTCGTATTATTGGCAACTATTTTCTTTTAGCTTCACTGCTATCTGTCTATTATTCCCTTTGTCTCCCTCTCCTCCTCATCTCCGGTCATTAATTTTTTCTCCTCTTCTTTCTGTACATCTTCCCACCCACTCTCTGCTCCTGAGTAGATTCGTTGGCTGGGTGATGCTGAAGATGTTCTCTTCCATATTTGCAAGTATTCAAGTTAACCTCAACCATCTGCCGCCTTTGCACAGAGCCTCACAAGAGGTACAAGTGTCCACACACTCTTACATATATATGCAGACGAAATGCCCTGACTTTTTTATTCACATATAATGAAATGTGCTCATAACGCCAAAGGGTGTCAACTTTTTTTTTCTGCAAAACGTGGAAAGCTATGACATACTATGATGATTTTGGCTCCACACACATCCACAGTTAGGATGTGAAAGCTGTGCTCAGCCAACTAATGAGATGAAGTTTTATGGCATCCAAATATTTCATTACTTTTGTAAAGTCTGAAAAATACCTAAAACTTTAAAAGTTTCCTTACTTGTTTTGTTATTTTCACGACTTTTTTGCTGAGGGTTACACAACTCTAATTACATGGTTGACTAAATAAATACAAGTCAATACGTTTGAGTCAGGTTGCTGTTCAAGATGGGCATGAATGAATTCAGTGAACTATGTCTTTAGCTGAGATCTCACTGAAATGCAGTATATTGCATAAATGATGACAAAAAAAATTATTCTAGTGATGCTCATGGTTTTCAATGGTTGTCAGTTTGTTCAGTGTATGTTCAGGGTTTCTTACACCATATGAATAGTGTCCACTCGTGGTTTTATTTTTAATTTGTCCAAATACATTTTTGAAACTGGGGGAATGGGGGGGGATCCTAAATATAATAATTGGCAACCAATATGTTTGTTTTTTTTCTATTGACTTAATTTACCTTCAACAGTAATCTCTCATTGATTTCATAATTAGTATAACTAGGGATTTTAAAATGTTTGACTGTCCAAATACTTGTGGCATTTTCGTCATGACTTGCATATCTTTATCTTTATCTTTATCTAACTAACTTATTTAACTATTTACTTTGCTGATCACAGATAAAATAACAGTTAACTAATAACAGTAAACTTCAGTAGTTTGATATGACATGACTGTAACTAATACATCAGTAACAGAATCTATCCTGGCTTTCCCAAATGGGAAATGAAAGATAATAAACAAAATTAAAACCCGAACAAACAATAGATACTTTTTCACTGTGGGTTTAATGGCACCTAGCAATATTCTGTCTGCTTACACGGTTTTAATATTGCAGCCCCTATACTGCAAACATATTACATTTGTTTTGTTTTTTTACTACGGAAACTCAGTCATATCCACAGAAGTACAATCATGTTTTATCTCTCTGCTTTGACTTTAGTCGCTTTATAATTGAGTCTGCGATAGCAGCTCTTCATTTGCATATCTCCAATAAAAAAAATCAGATGCTACTCAAAAGATAAAGTGGCAAATACAGAAAAGTAGAACTATTGTTGACCTTGGAAAAACACTTCTATGGTATGGTATGATATCAGCTGCAGGTCATACAGTCACTTACACAGACTTACCACGTACATATGCTTTGCATGCAGAGTAATGGCGTCCTGAGCAGAGAATGAAGTCACACTCCCTCTGTGTGTGTTGCAATCCGAGCTTCTCTGTTCTTTGTTATGGTAGCTGGTACGGTTGTGTGTGCATGTTAGTGCATGTGAGTCCTTCCCTGTAAAATGTAGGCCTAAGAGGGTGATCTCCCACACAGCATTGTAAAAGCAAGATGTCAGATTGCAGTTCAAAGCACTCATCTGAACCCTCCAAAATTTCCTTCACTGCTAAACAGACCTCTGACAAAGAGTTTTTGGTCACTTTGCAAATCGAAGAAATGGCTCCTTACCAATCTGAATACATTATTAGTGTTACTAGAATAACTCTCTACTGAGTTATTCTATCCTGTGTGTTCAGGGGCCACTTACTCTGTGTTTCACAACAGGGGGGCTAATTGTCCTATTTTGTTGTAAGTTAAAACAAATGTAGTTTTAAATTATGAATATATTTACTTGACACTTCATTCTGCAGATACTATCTTGAGCTTGTGAGGCTTGATTGTTACATTGATTAAATAAAAGGCCACAGAAACACTCCTCTACCCATGTGCCACCTCTGCATAGTCTACCATTGTTTGCCATAATGAATGACAATGTGAAGAATCTTGTTTATCTGTAGCTGTTTCTCTTCTGGATTTCAGGGATCTCTGCTGGTCTATGTGTATGCGCGTCAGAGCATCATGGACTGTGCTCTCATCCCTCTGGTTCTCTTTTGTCACAACCTCAGAGTCCCATACACTGTTTGTCCACTCCAGATTAACAGCTCTTTCCTAAGGTATATGCATTCCCAGATAAACCCACACTGAAACTGCTATGCAACTCCCATTTAGATAGCATGTAACACACAGTAATGCAGACAATCCTTTTGCCAGAAATTAGGCAGAATTTAACTTTCATTTACAGCATCGTATTTAGGCCGGTCAATTTAATTTTAACCACAGCTTGAAGATGCATCGTCGTATTTAGCTTCTAAATTAAATTGTGATGTCTGAGATACAGTGTCATCTGCCAAATTATGTATGACAGATGTTCCTGTTTATCCTGCAGATTAATCCTGCAGAAAGTGGGCGTCATCCTCTTGCCAGCATGTGCACCAACTGAGAAGGATGCTGAGATGGACAGTCTGTACTCACCTGTCATGACCTCTGTAAGTCAGACATGTTGTGGTGATGTGGCAGTTTGTAATATTTCTGATGATTGCAGCACTTTGGGGTGTAAACTAAGGAGTAACGTCTTATCAAATGACTCCCAAACTTTAGCTGTTCAGTAGTTATTATTGATTTTACAAAACCAGGAGTCTACAGTCCTACACTGGTGGCTCTGTGAGAGTGTATGTAGGCCCAGCTGTGCTGAGCTAAATACTTACATCAGAATGTAAACGTGCTCACAGTCACAATGCTAAAATGCAGATGTTTAATATGTTCACCATCCTTCCTTTAGCATGATAACTCAATACAAAGTAAAGCTATATTTATATTGCACTTTTTAAAACACGTTACAAAGTGCTTCACAAACACACACAATAAATATAAGCAAATAAAAAATGAAGTAAAAAATGAATTAGAATGTAGAACACAGCACAATGAGAAACAGACCAAAGTAGCACAAACAAAAAAAAACCATACAGTACAGCATTAGGGATAAACAGACTAAAATAAAACCAAAAGATGCTACAGGGACAGAGCTCTATAAAAAGGCTTGCCTATAGAGATGGTTTTTAAAAGATTTCGGTCAATCTGACGGATTTGAGAAGATGATTTCAGGGCGTTGGGGATAAAACCACAAATGCACGGCCAGCTTTTGTTTTACAGTAGGAAAAGGAATGAATAAAAGGCAGAGATTTGAAAAGCAAATAGTAGTTGAGATGTGGAATAAGGAACGAGAAGATTGGGGATGTAACTCGGGGCAAGGTCAAGTAGAGCTTCGTTTTTAACATATAAGGATTTTGTAATATATTCTGAATTTTACGGGAAGTCATTGGACAAGTGCAAGTACAGGGACCTATGGCAAGTACTAGCAGGTAGCCTGGCAGCTGCATTTTAGTGCAGTTTGAGTAAAATGAATTACAATAATCTAGATGGGAGAAAATGAAAGTGTGAATGAATATGAATCAAGATCCATAGAAGCCAATATACATATTAGCAATATCTTTTATGTGAAGAAAACAGGACTGGACAAGCTTAGTGACATGTTGGTCAAAAGTCATATACTGGTCAAAGATGATTAGAGGTATAATTGATGTTTGAGTGATATGGATCAATAAACTGATAAGCTGCAGTGGCAAAGTTATCAGGACCAGTTAGAAGAACTTCTGTTTTATTGTGGTTTAGGTGAAGAAAATGTACAGAAAACCAATCTTCAGTGGTGGCTGAGCAATCATGGAGAGAGGACAGTTGATTCAGGTTATTGGGTTTGGCAGAGAAATAGATCTGTGTGCAGACCTGTCTGATAACGAAGTACAAATACTTCGTTACTTTACTTAAGTAGAGTTTTTGGGTATCTATACTTTACTGGAGTAATTATTTTTCAGTCGACTTTTTACTTTTACTCCTTACATTTTCATGCAATTATCGGTACTTTCTACTCCTTACATTTTTTAAACAACCTCGTTACTCATATTTCATTTCGCCCTTGGTTTTTTCATTGTTAAAAAACGTAGACTGAATTTGATTGTGATTGGATGAGAAGTATAAACATATACCATTCCGACACACTATTGGTCTGTCGCCCCTGCCTGTTACAAATCACGTCACACGCAAGCAAGCTTCGAAGCAGTGGTTTTATGGAATTGTAGTTCAGGTGTGAAGCACGTAGCGATTCTTCAGTGTCGCGACTCGCGTTGCCGCCAGTACCGTGCTTCCACTCGCGTTGCCGCCAGTACCGTGCTTCCACTCGCGTTGCCGCCAGTACCGTGCTTCCACTCGCGTTGCCGCCAGTACTGTGCTCAGTAGCACACATATATGGTTCTTTAATGCATTTGCATTATACAAAAATGCATTAATTTTCATTTGGCATATATGGGGCTCAATTTTTCAACATAACATTATTCATTATAGCCCTTAGAAAAATTATATATTTTTTTTTTCTCTTGTAGAGCACTGTAGGGCCCTGTGGTGCAGGGCCTATAACATTTGATGGCTTTTTTTTCTCTTTAAATTACTTTTACTTTTCTACTTTAAGTAGTTTTGAAGCCAGTACTTTTACACTTCTACTTGAGTAAATATTTTGAGGTGATACTTCAACTTCTACAGAAGTCTTTTTAAACCCTAGTATCTATACTTCTACTTGGGTAATGAATGTGAATACTTCTGACACCTCTGTCTGTGTGTCATCGACATAACAGTGATATGACACGTCTTGAAAGCAACTGAATAAGTAACCCAAAGGAAGCATGTATAATAATAAGAGAATTGGTCCGAGGACTGACCCCTGAGGGACTCCACACAGCTGATGTTATTATAATATATATAATATATAATAAAATATTTATTAATAAAGTATAAATGAAACAACTTTAGCTCAGCTTTGTTTGCATGTATAAGCAGCCTCAACCAACTTCAGGAGTTGTTCTGTAATGTTTGTTCTATTTTTTGGATAAAAACGGTAACTTGGAGATCGGTCTATAATTCTTTAACTGTGGTGGGTCAAGCGTGTTTTTTTTTAAGGGGAGGATCGACCATGGCAGTTTTAAAATAGTCAGGTACTGATCCGGATGAAAAGAAGTAATTAAAATAGAGCGGCTGAATGTGGTGGAGAGTAACAGTCCATCAATCTTGCCAACAAAGTTTTCACATTCGATAGAAGATGAGACTGGAGTGGCAGGATTTACAAGTTGGTTGATGGTATTAAACAGAAACCTTGGGTCTTTATTGACAAAAGTAGGCAGCCTGGAGGTTCAGTTTAATCAGCAACTTTAGTAATGTTATTGTTGATCCAGGCAAGGGTTTCAAAAAATTATTATGATTAGAAAATTAATTATCTATTAGAAAATTGGGTTTCAAACTGTTAAAAGCACCAAAAGAGAGGAATACAAGTGAGATGATTCTTATAAACAGCTGGTACAAAATCAGATTTAGACCTGCTGGTGGTGCTTGGGGAAAAGTGAAGGGATCACCAAAATCATTAGGGATCATCATTAGGAGGGACAAACCAACCCACAGACCAACACTGTGTGTCTAAAAATCTTGAATGTATTATTTGGTGTCAGTGCAAATCGATTGTGGATAGTTGTTAGTGATGCCCACCTCTTTCAACCACCTAAAGACAGACCTGTTCAAATTTGTAGTTTCCAAACCCAATTAAAATGCATTTAAATGAGGTCACTTAAGCAACATTCACACATTTTGCAAAGTTCCCCCATGAGCCATGGAAGACTTTCTACTGTGATTTCACATATGCAAATGTCTCCTTCAACAGTCAAAAGCTAATTCAGGTTTCATATATTCCTTTCTCTGACTCACCAACCCTAAAAACACCCTCTTGGTACAAGTCATTCCTGCTTGACAATTGGAGCTGTTCCTCATTAGCTGCATATCTGAAACCAAAAACAGTCACTACTCACTAGTAGATGGGAACAAAGCACTTAGCCAGAAAAAAAAAAGTTGCTAATGCATTTTGCTAAAAAGTCACCTTCATAGACAACAGGTTATTATATAAAATTGCAGGATAAGCAAAAGATACCCATTCTTGTAATTTGGCTGTTTAGTGTATGTGTATTCGGTTCAATTCAGAATACAACCTGTCTTTTCCCCTCTCTGTCATTCCCCAGCCTCATCGCACTCTCTATTCATCCTTAAAATTACCAGGGGACTTTTGAGTTGGCTGGAGTGACAGTGCAATGAAAAAAAGGGAGGAGAAAACGAGTAGAATAGTGGTTAGTTTGATTGTGTGCGTTTGGCAGGTCCAAGCAGGTTGTTTCCATTTTTATGGGAATTTGTTTGTTTTTTTCCTCCCTTGTTTTGGAGATTTTCATGGTGTGGTTTAATGGCTCTCTCCTCTTTTTCGTCATTCACAACTTAACCAAGTATCTTCTTTGTGTAGCACTGTGCTTCTGTTTACTTGATTTTTTTTATCAGTGATTAACACGTGTCATCATTAATATCTTCCTGTCTTTGTATCTAGCATGGGAACTCTCTGTGCTTTGTGTCAGTTTGCCAAAAGACACATTTCATTTGGAGTAGTTACTGGCTTTATTAAGATTAATATTGTGCTATAGAGCTCAATAAAATGTCTCATTTGACATTAATCTACGACACTACAGCCGCAGTGAAACATAAACAGGTTGTTTATGAGTGACGCTGTGAGGTTGTTTTCTTTCTTTCTTTTTTTTTTTATTTCTTTTTTTCATTGACCATTTATGTGAGTAAGCATATTGGCTGTGCGTGAGAAAGCATGTTTGTTTATTGGTTATATTTCAATGTTAATAGACCTTTATTGTTTATTGAGTGTAGGCCTGCCTAGCTGCTGTTCAATGGTAATTGAATTTTCCTTGTCTGTAAGGGGAAAACAGTACTTGGTGCAGTGGAAGTGTCCCCCACAGTCCCTTTTTAATTCTGCTATTTATCCCGTCTGCTTTCTGCATTTGGACCTGTCCTCCCTTTGGTCCCTTACACTGTGTTTTTTCCTCTTTGTATTCCCTTTGAGGGCTGGCTTGCTATATTGCTGCTTATATATATTTAAAATCTGTGTTAATTGCTCCTCTACTGGCAGAACTTTTCAGACCATTGTCTTTCCTATCTTCCTCTCTCCTTCCTCCTCAGCTGGTACGTGAGCTGCTACATGAGGGCCAGGCGATAAGTGTTGGTGTGTCAGCAGCATCCGGCCGAGGTGGCCAGTGGCTAGCTCGCATCACACAGCTCATCAAAGAGGGATCTTTCCCCGATGTTAGTCTGGTCCCTGTGGGCATATCCTATGACTGTGTGCCCCAGAACGACACACAGGTAGATACATACACACTTGCAAGCACACACAAATACCACTTAATAAGAGCCATCTGTAACAGTAAAGTCCTCAGGAGCAAGTGAACAGTTTGGGTTTAGAGGCAAAATAAAAATGCCCGTGTGTGTGTGTGTGTGTGTGTGTGTGTGTGTGTGTGTGTGTGCGTGTGTGTGTGTGCGTGTGTGCGTGCGTGTGTGCGTGCGTGCGTGTGTGTGTGTGTGTGTGTGTTCGTTCCATATCTTCACAGGTTGGCTTAAGTTCTGTACTGTGGTGTCTGTGGTCGCTTCTCTGGAGGAGACCAAGAGGAAGTGTGAGAATACACTTCGCCCAGCCCTTTTCTCTCAAGGTGCGCAGCTATAAGGAGCATATCATCAAAAGGAAAAAAAAAATGTCTTGTCAAAAGTCTTGACTGCTCTGTCTGGTTGAATATTTCAAATCAACTCTGGCCTGGCCTCACCCCAGATTCACAGAAGGGTGTGTTTGGTCTTAGACAGATGTGTGCTTTGTTGTAAGTTCATGTAACCAATTCCAACAGTATGTCACGGTGTATAGGACTTCAGTTTTACATCCGTGTTGTTGTAAGAAGAAGTGGAGGTCAGCAAAAACAAATTTGTCATGGAGTATTAAATTAGATGCTTATCTTGTGACCCATTGTGGGTTCCTGGGCCCAGATTGAGAACCACTGATTTACAGGCTGCTGAACAAGCAGATAATCTCCATATGTGTAACACTGACCTTTCAAAGTGAACTCATTAAATACGCTTCTACGTGTGCATGTTTAAATTGCTCTCTTTTTCTTACTTTCTTCTTACTGAAAGCATGTTGTTTTGGGCCATATAAATAAACTTGTCTTTACTTGAATGATGAAAGGAGGCATGCCATATTATGCATATTACAAATGCTTCTCAAAATAATTGAATTCAACAGGCACCACAAACTAAAATGACCAAAATAACCATAAAGTTGAATGGACACCTAAAACAGTTCCAATGAAACTGAACATAACTTTCATGAAGGTGTGATTTATCACAGGGCTTTTTGTATTAGCCTGCATTAGCTTTTGCTGGATGTGCCTAATAAACTGTCAACTGAGTAAAGCTGAAGGTTAACGTGGTGATAGCAATAGTAGATGGACTGAAATGTTTTAAAACAAAATTTACAGGAGAATTGTGTGTGTGGTGTTGTGTGATGTGGTGTGTGTAGGAGATGTGCGAGTCAGGGAGGTGCAGAATAGATGAATGGCTCCCTCTACAGGACCTGTTGCTGCCTGTTATCCTCAACAACAGGTAATCAAACCACCTGTGTATTCCTGTAAACATTAAAGCATATTTATTACTGTATACAAATATTCCACAGTGGGATTTAGGTTTTATCTTGCATCTGTGAAATTGAAAAAGTTACTTTCTCTTAAACTTTAAAGATAAACTTTCTTCTAAACTGTAAATCTGTAAATCTGGCAAAGATATGATGCAAGTTCTGATGAGAGTGTTCATCCTCTTAGACTTGGTCCAATTACCATCAACATTACACACTCTGCCAGTGAAAAAGATAACAGAAAAAAAATAACTCAGTCTCTGCTTGGCTTCTGATGAGCAAAGTGGTTTCACCCTTTGTATGTTTAATTCTTTTGAGAGAGCATGCAGCAGAGAAAACAGCATGAGTGAGAGAGATGGCAAGTGATAGATGAAAAGAGGTAGAGAGTTTATTATCAGCATGTGAGCTGTCTACATCATTAACATGCTCCAGTACTTAAAACAGTGTCTCTGTTATGCTCATTCATTCTTTCTGGCTCCCGCTGCTGAGATTTTAAGCTTTTGAAGCCTTTTTTTTGTTACCATGTATAAAAAATGCAGGGTATGTAAGGGCTGCCATAAATCCTCACATACAAACACATATGTCAGAGAGTTGCACACACTTGTTTATTTATTTTTGCCTGAGGTGAAGAATGTCACTGTGTGTAGGACTTGTGTATGACACAGGCCTGATACAACATGCTCTCACTGTTACACCACTGTGTAGCTCTAACACACATGCACTGATAAGGCACATAAATAATGTTCACACTCATATCAAGTAGCTCATAAAATGTATCACACACATCCCTCCAATTTTTGAGTGATACAGCTGCCATTTTATATGCTTGTATGAGCATGGAGAGTCTACGGTGTTATTCCAGCCAGACACTTTTTCTCTTTTCTCAAGAACTGACATGGTGGTTGGGCTGAGGAGGATGTCATGGCTCCTGCCTCCTTATTATGCATCTGATCTCAACGAGCGAACTCATCCGGAGAGAGACCTCAGCATTGCCATCATCCTTCACCTCATCTTCTGTAGGCCCAGGATTATGTTCCTCTACTGAATTGTAAATGCATCTGTATAAGCTGTTGTTTTAATATTATGCAAATTGTGCTGTCTTATCTATTTGGGTGTGTGTGTGTGTGTGTTCACTTTTTCCAGCTGCCTCCTCCTGCATGGCTGTGATGTCCACCAGTCTCCTGTCCAGTCTTTTGCTGTACAGACACCGCAAGGTACTGAACGTGCATCCATTCCCTGTATTTGTGTGTTAGTTTTCCCATTGATGTTGTCAGCATTAAAATGTGCCCCTCTACCCTCTCTAAGGATCTATCAATAATCCAAGAGACTCATGAGTTGTGATTTTCTGAGTCATACCCACCACTCTCTAACTAATGTCGCCAGAGGATTAATGCTCACAACTGATTTTGGAATAAAACTTTTCCATCATCCTCCTCCTCCTCCTCCGCAGGGTGTGAGTACATCTGTTCTGTGTCGTGATGTGGCCTGGCTAACGGAGGAACTCTTGTTCAGAAACAAAGACGTTGGCTTTGGAGGAAGTTTAGTGGAGGTTGTCCACTATTCCCTCTCTTTGCTCACCCCTCACCTCATCATTGCCGCAGTGCCATCTAGGTTTGTTTTCTGTTGGTCAAAAAAGAGAAACAAATAATAAGTATGATACAATAAACTTATCAAAAATCGAATATCCCTTTTATTAAAACATCCATCTTTGTTGCTGTCTTTACTTCCATTTGGTTTGTCTCCCATTGTCTAGGAAAGACCCTTTTATTGTGCCGTGTCCCTCTCTCGCTGCCACCCATCATCTTACCCTCCAGGCCCAGACTGTCACACATGCCTTTATATTGGAAGCTGTTGGTGGTGAGTGACTTTGCATGCATGTATTTTGATGACAGAACTTTCCCATAACACTTAAGCCTAAATAGTTTTCCGTGGGTGGCCTTGGATGTGGCTCGCAATGTTGGCATGCCATTATGGAAAATCTGTTTGAAACGTGACATTTTAAAGTTTTAGTACTTAATATTCAAAGTGTTCAAAGCATACAGGCAGTGTCAGGGTACTTAACACAGAACAGCAGATGCATGGTCAGCTAAATATACAGGATAAAAAATGAAGTAAGTGTCGTGAGCACGTGCCTTCCTATTTACACTCATGTCAACATGTCTGATGTCAAACTTTGATGACCGAAACAAATAAATCATCCCTGAAAATCTGGGAACAGAAATCTTCATCCTTTGCCCAGAAGACACTGGTGAAGTGTCTCTGAGCCAAGACACAGTCAGATGCGAAACTCATCCATGCATCATTGGTAGTCTGTGTGGTCCACTGTTACATACTAACTTAAATAAACATTATGTTGAGTTACATCTCACAATAAAATGCAACAGCTCCAGCATTTGGCATCTTAATGGCTACATACTGTGAATGATAAGATGTCAGATTTTTGCAGACCTATTATTTTATCCAACTGTATATATACCTCTGCATACAAACACAGAGCTGCAGTCTACGTAATGGTTCAAGTTTAGTTTTTGTTTAACAAAACAAGCAGTATACTGTTGCATTGCAGTTCAGCAGCTGCTTTAAAAGTCCTCGATCTCCCTACCAGCTCATGGACCAGTCCAGTATTCTTATTCCTTATGTGGATATTGTGACATTTATGCACATCGGAGTGATTGATGGGTTTTGACTTTCACACAAGAGACAGACCTGAGATTAACCATTATTTTTTTAGTAACCTTAATCATGATCTTTCCCTAACTTTAACCTAGTGTTTTTTGTGCTGAATCTTACCTATAGATGATTCATCATAACCACAATCTTCCCCAAGCCTTAACCACACTATAGTTGCCATGTGCATATATTGTGAAAAGCAAAACCTTAAAAAAAGTTGGCCTTGAATGTTATGCAGGGTTTTGCCAAGATCAGCATTCTTGTCTGGGAATAGGGTTGGCATAATACACATGAGTAATATATGGTAATCACCTGATGGCCGAATTCCCAGATCCTAATCCGTACTAAAGTCTCATATTAACTGAAGCCAAGAGCTATCTGTTAATTACATTGTACCAAAATGTGTACTGGCACTTCTGTAGACACTATGCTAACAGGCAGACTGGGGTGAAACCACAGCCCTGTGTTAGCATTGTTGGTGGAGGTAAAAATAATGTAGTGTTCTGAAGTACAGGAAGCTGCTGTGCCTCTAAAAAACAGTCTCTGATCCTGCATGATTCATCACTCTTCTATGACATATTTTGGTTGTAAAGGATGTAATGGTGGTAGGCGGTGGGCTGTGTACTGCTCTTAGCATCTGTGTCATAGATAAATATATGGGTGCTAACCTCAACTGGTAAAAATAAAGTTAAATTAGCTCTATTAAGGTAGTGATATGTTGTTGTAATAATGTAGGAAATATATGCTCCATGTAATAAATTCTACTTAAAGGACAATTTAAGCTCAAATCTTTAGTGGTTCTTCTAATTGTTCTTCCCAATTCATAGCTGCAGCATCCATAATGTCTAAAGTTTGTCTTCCAGGTTTGACCATATGACAAAAAATGTGAAGTCAGTTCTGTAGCAATATGAAAGATCTGGATGTCAAGAGCTTCCTACAGCACATGAAAGCTGGATAATGGGGATAAAAAGTACAAATAAAGAGAAATTCCTCATCTTGTTGTTCAGGAAAATCTCATTGACTGTTCTGAACTGTTCACCAAATACTGTGTCCAACGTATTTCAACCAAATTGTAATATTTTGAGTAAGAAACTGACCAAACGTTGCCTGTTCTAGATGTTTCCAATTGCCACACAGTATAGTGAGTTTATGCAGCAGTAGAACAAAAGATCTTAAGTTTGTGTGTTTTTGTTCTTAGCGTGTGCTGTATCAGCCATGCTGCGCGAGGTGGCCGGCACTGGCGTCAGCAGCGGAGTGAGGAGTGACGGCGTGGAGGGACAGGAGGTCAAAGGTGACCTGGAGTTTGATGTGGTGCTCTGCCAGTCCGAGCTGACTGAGAGAACCCTGCAGCTCTGCCATCTCCTGCCTCCGGGCTTTATGCCAGTGAGTTTGAATTCATATCACACACACGCACACGCAGTGTGTCTCATTCAATGGATGCTTAATGGAGCTGAACACCCATTCATCCTGCTCTGCTGCCTCTATCTCAGGCGGAGAGGTTTTGAAGTAAGTGTATGCGCACTGTGTTTGTGTGTATGTACGTGCTCCATCACACTGACTTCAAGGGCTCCGAATGTGAGACAGGAATACTATTCCTTTTTCTGTTTGCCCACTTTTCATTTCGGCAGCTGCTCTTTCTTGTCTCTTCTGCTTGCAGCTACTTTTCTCACCCAATTCTTCACCAAAATATATTGCTGCTACTCTCGCAACTCTGACGGCCACATCTCAGTCTCGTTCCCTGACCTCAGCTACATCTCTACTACACACCTTATGCTCTCTGTCAGCTGTCTCTTTTTGCACATCTTGGAGCTTTTGAGTTGACCCATTCTCTCCCGCTCACTTTCTCCCTCTTTCCCTCTCTCCAGCCCTGTCAGTCGTCCCAGAGTTTCGCTCTGGATGCTGTCGACAGTCTGGTACACTGTGGCATCCTGATCATGGAGGAAGTAAGATAAACATTTCTAAATGTTGTATGCTGAGACACTAAATATGTCAAATAGTACTTCAGCTCTCCTTGCAGTACTTTTAATAAATGTTTTATTACTTCATGCATACTTATGTGACAGAGCCCAATTTGATGTCATTATCAGGTCTAGTATTCCCTTTTATCAAACATTTTCTCTGATAATGTTCTCGTGTGATGAAAACCTGGCTTTATCTTTAAATACTTTCACTAAGGATTTACCAATCGAAACTTTACGTTTCACATTTTGTTTTGTATGACACTGTTTATACAGTGCATTTGGAAAGTATTCACAGCTTCACTTTTTCCACATTGCTTTTTGTTACAGCCTTATTCCAAAATGGATTCAGTTTTTTTTTTTTTTTATCAAAATTTTACACACAATACCCCATAATGACAACATGAAAAAAGTTTATTTATTAGAAATATGGCAGCACTTACAGCCTCAAGTCTTTCGTAATATGAAGCCACAAGCTTGGCACACCTATCTTTAGCCAGTTTCAACCATTTCTCTTTATACAACCTCTCGCCGTCCATCAGGGGAGTGTCTTTGTGCAGCCATTTTGAGAACCCTCCAGAGATGTTCAATGGGATTTTTTGTTTTTCTGTTTTTTTAAATAAATTTGCAAAAATCTAAAACCAACTTTTTTTTAAAATTTGGCATTATGGGATATTATGTGTAGAAATTTGAGGGGAAAAATAAATTGAATCCATTTTGAAATAAGTCTAAAATAAAATGGAAAAAGTGAAATACTGTGAATACCTTCTGTATGCACTGTACATTGGACACAAAATGAGATACTTGGTTTATTAAAGACTAATAACTACTTCTACTTTCCACACTGAGCAGACTTCCAGGGACGTTCCTGTCTGTGATTTCCTGAAAAGGGAAGGCACTCTGACCTGGACCACCACCGATGATCCGTATTACAGCGACTCTGACTGTGAGGAGCAGGACCTGCGTTCCTACAAGGTACAGAATACATTTCCCCTCTGGTTTATTCAGATTCCTCAGAGTGGCACTAGAGGTTATATGAAGGAAAAATGATCCATGCTGCCCTGGCCTACAGAAGATGGCAGCTTTGGTGATGTGCCTACAGGGCACATACAAAAATACCAGAAACGCCACATGAAAAAGAACTTTGAAGTAACTTAATCTCCATTACAAAAGCGCATAACACAGATGAGTCATGTAACTTGAATTTCAATTAGCATTATGTGTCATTTTAAAAGAAGCCGAACTGTCACGATTATCATATGTGATTTTTCAAAGCAACGTGAGACGTCTAACCAATATCCAAAAGGAACCAAACAGTGAAGGTGCATCAGTCACAAACACTACAATGTGACTCAGAGGTGACAGCTTAAAATAAACAAATTACATCAAAATAGAGCAACAGTGGTCACAAATGAAAGCACACTGGTGTGGATAGATGTTCACCTAACAGAACATTCACTATTATCAATCATAAATCAAGCACTTTTTTACTTTTTTAAAACATAATTTCATGTATTATTTAAAGCTACCCTGAGGAGTTTTCAAACTGTTCTTTATATCGGTTTTTCTCTCCAAAACATTTTGTGTCCTGAAGATTTATCAAATTCTTGCCTCAGAAAACAGCCTTAGATGCAGTGAAACGTGTTTATTTCAGTTTGAGGTCTTGTTGAGAAACAAGAAACTATTATATGAAATATTAAATGATGCAATGTTTGAACTCTCAAAATATTCCTCAGCCCTGTTTCCACAGGATATAATGTATAGACTACAGCCTATTGTAGCTGTGAATATATATTATAGATTACTTTGTGATGATCGGTATATTTTTGTGTCTTCTAATTTTAGGTGGAGCTGTCTTTTTTGGGTGTGTACAGTATATAGTCTGCTTTTTCATTTATATGACAACATTCATATATATGGTTTATCTGATAAGACCTAGAAGTTGTAAAACACTGCATCATTAAAAACATGCTGGGAGTCGCGTTTTCAATTATTATGCTACTTCTATCTTTCACCTGTACCCAAATGGAGTTGGACGTGCACACTATACATCGTCCTTGCTTGCTTAAGTTGCAGATATTATTATTTAAGACCTTGTCTTTATCAGAAAATGAAAGGAGCATTGTAACTGGCAACAGTTGAAATATACAGAATACATCTAAAGAGGTTTATGTGGCTACCTGTGCTGCAAGCGAGCACATTTAAATTTATGAATCCAGTAAAAACAGTGCCTACAATTTGGAATAAAATCCTTTTTTATGACTTCACCAATATTTATACTGCTTTACTCTTTTCTGTTTCTCCTCTTACTCTTCTTGTCCTCTGCCGCCTCTTCTCCGCCGCCCTCAGCTTGGGTGATGGACGAGAACAGCAGAACACCTCCATACCGAACATAAAAAACACTCCCCTACCTCTTCCTCTACTGACTTATATCAGTTAGTCCAGGTACATTCACCCTCTGGTCTCTCAAAGCAGGCTGTCATGGATCCAGGTTAAGTTTAGCATAGTGACAGATTCTCTCGTCCAGTGTGGACTTAAAGTTTTGTACCCAAACATCTGAATTTACAGCTTCATTTTGTTCACTAACATGTAGAGAGGCACTTACTTCTACTTCATCTACTAGTACCAGCAGCAGCTACCACCTTAATTAATTAAATTATGTATTTATGTAATAGGCTGGATATTTACATTCAAATTTGAATTCATGACATGCAGCTTAAAGTAACTGAGCAGAACAATCAACTGCACTCTGCAATAAATACACTCTGTTGTAGAAATTATGATGCTTTTCTTTGCTGCCAGTTGTTATTTATTGGCTGATCAGCTAATATTGGCCGATAATATCTAACCATATCTTCTTTTAGAGCTGAGTAGTGGTTCGACAAGTTTCCTACCCTCAGATGAGTTGATATGTGGAGATAAAAACTTCAGAAAACCTTAAGCCTATAATATCTGCTGCAGGTTGTTCAGTATGCTGTATCAGTATGACCATCCATCCCAAGAGAAAGACATAACATATCATAATGGTTCTTGTAATGTTTGTATAATGAGGATCACAAGGTGTAGAAGGCCATTTTACAGGACCAGCTAAACTACATTATAAACTCTGCTTTCATATATTTTCATATTATATTATGTGATTATAATGGTCCCCATGCACACTGTTAAACTAATTATAAAAAGCTTTCCTTTGTTTTTCCATAATTACCAGTAACCATTAACTCTTAACTCTTTATAGTAAATGTTTGAACGCTTAATTGTAGAGCAGAAGTAGATCTACAGTCTGAATGGCTAAAAATATTTGCTAGGTTTAAAAAAACCTTTAAGTTGGAAGTATTGTACTTCTGTATTACTGCAGCTGTATCTTTTTTTAAGGCCCTGAAGACCAACTGACCTTTCATTGTCTGCTCATTGTAGCAGAAAATTCTTTTTTGTTCCTTGACGCCCCCACACATCCTCATCCTGGCATTTCTGACCACTTCTGCTTCAATCTCTGTTCTTCTTTTTCTAGATAAGCCAACCAAGTCACTGTCCCGAGATGCTCTTCTTCCTCTGCAGTATGCTAGCTGGACATCTGAGGGCGCTGTGCTGGACCACCGCAGGGCTGGACCTCCTACACACACCTCTGCCAGGTGTGTGTATGTTGGAGGGACAGTGTTCCTCTTTGATCTACATGTAACTGTTAAAAAAAACTGTGGTTTTGTCATAAGTTTATTTTTCTTTTATTTGATACAAATAAAAAAAAGTTAAGTATTTAGTACTATTTTTATTTTTCAAAGCAAAGGACCAAAGTAGCTCTTGTATATGCACACCACATTAAGTCAAAATGAATGGTGATGGTGTTTGATATCCTGCCCACCAGTCATAAATAAACATTATGTTAGGATGTCACTGAACCGCGAGGACTCGTATATTATCTCTGTCCTCACTTTCCTTTGAGTGGAATAATCAGCTCTATTTCCCTCTCTTTCCTCGTGCAGAAGCTGAGTTTGTGGCTCAGATACACCTCCATCTTTGTGACACAGCAACCAAGAAGAAACAGCACTATGGTAAGCACAACCTGCCAATCCCCTCCTAAAAAACAGCTTATTACCTTTTTCCCAATGATTCAGTGTGTGTTGTGATAATTCAGTAGAGACCGTAGAAGAACAGCTTCCCCACTCCCATCACATGTGCACATAAGACAATCAGAACTACCCAAATGACACCCCTCAATAATACACAGTATAAAAATTCCATCAGTCCCACTGGTAATGGCTTTGTTCTGTTATCCCGACCTGGTTTTTCTATATTGGATATGTGTCTGTTCTTTTGATTCATGTGTGCCTTTGTTCTGTATCTCACAGAGAGCTGCTCAGAGGAGGCTGCACACACTGCAGTTAGAACACTAATAGACCTGGGGGTGAGTGACAGCCTGTGTGTGTGTGTGTGTGTGTGTGTGTGTGTGTGTGTGTGTGTCTCTCTCTCTCTAAATCTGTCTGTCTGCAGAGGCTCACCGCTCAACTCAGGACTGAAAGTTTAGGCGCAGTCCAACTCCAAAAAGTTCAGTTTTGGTCCCAGATGAGCCCAAATTCAACTCAAGTCAATTGCTGGCAGCGTTTTCTCAACAATAATTCCTGAGCCGTGAACTGTTGGAACAGGAATCGAAACTGATCTTGCTGCAATAAATAAGAAACTCAGCCTGACTTGAGCCATGTTCAATCACGATTGCGGAAGAAATGTCAGGAAACACTTCCTCTTGAAGTGATTTACTTTTCACTCTCTGTTCCTTAAAGAAGAATACTGCTGTTTATATCTAGTTTGTTTGATTTTTGTTTTTAAACATATAAATTATCTAATACACTTTTAGCTCTACTCAGTTTTACACTTTGATTGATTGATTGATTCATTGATGACTCCAGAATCTACAAATATGCAAATATTTTTCATTTCATAAGTTTAATTGCTGGAAACAAGATGTTTCCTATTTCAGTGTAAAGTTCATCCTCAACGTATGTGTGCTGGAGGCCTCAAGATCCCAAATCACACATGTGTAGGTTGCATACTGAACCATGATTGGCCCCAAACTAGCTGTGATGTCACAAATACCTGCTGATATTGATACACAAACTCACGAACTTGAACTCAGATTTAAGGTGAGCACAGAGAAACTTCCCCATTTCAGAAGATTAATGTGAAAACAGCCTTCAAGTGTCAAACTGCACATACGTCATTCTGCACAGTGAAGCTCAAACATCCAACTGAAGGAACAAGAAGGAAAACACATTTTTGAGTGGAGGAGGACTTTAAAGCATCTGAACATTTCCTCTAATTGAGGATTATGGAAGATTAAACGGAAACTGTGACGAGACCAGATAAAGGCTTCGTGATTATTGTGATGGATTATATGCAGCAATTTTTTAAGTCTTAGGTACAACTTGTTTTTCTTACAGTGCAAGAAGGTAGCAAATGGTTTGTGTTTCAGATGGGAATATTAGTCTCCGTTATCTGCCTACCTGTACTGACTCTGCAAACAACTGCAAGGAATAGTGAAAAGGAGAAGGGTGACCCAGCCGAATGCCAACAACTTGAAAACTGAAAAGAAACACACCTGTTCTAGTGAATGCAAACTTTGCATCCCTAAAAGGACAAATCGGTGCAAACATCCCCTGCTCTTACAATATACCACTCAGCCTTTTAAGGTTGGCAAAGTGGACCGTCTCTGCAAGCATCGGTCTCCTCTATCAGTCTGTGGGTTGGGAATCGCTCCCTTTAAAAATAGAGCATCATTGACCTATATATCTGCAAAGATCTCACGAGGCAGTAATTAACTTTCTTATCAAGGTTATCACTCAGAAGTGGTTATCATCTTACTTGTCTTCAAGGATTTGACAACTTATTCTGCCCCCTAATGTCAAGACGCTTGTTTTTTTTAAGTTCTACCGCGCAAACTAAAGGGGGAATTAGCTTGTAGTGTTTATGCAACTGTCAAATAAAAGAAAGGACAGTACAGTCTGAATTTTCTCATTTCGCCTCATTATTTCAGGCCTTGCTGAGTGAATAAGGTGGCTCAGTGTTATTTATGTCACATCTATGGCTTTGTTTTTCTTTTTTTGAAGTGTTCTTATTTTGAAAGGTCTTGTTTTTATCTCAGTGTTTTCTATTTGGCCTTGTGCTAATAGCGAACCACTAAAGATTTAAAAACAAAAAAAACAAACACCACCCACAATGTTCAAATTCAAAGCATTGTGATTGCAAGTGTCCTGACGGTGTTGTGTGTTTATGTTCACTTCAGGTCCTTTTGGAGGAGCAGCAGAAAGGAGGCGTCTTCCTCGGTGTGAGTCCTTTGTTCCAGTTGTCAGAAAACAGGCTGAAACTGTACCGCTTCATCTCACAGTACCTCTACAAGTAATGTGTTTAACTGAGCAGCATGATTCGAGGCCTCCACACTGCTTTGTTTTGTTGCAGTCTGACCCCGTTCTGTGTTAGTGTCAGAGAAGCTCGTGTTCAGGTGCATGCTGAGCAAGGACGCCGGTGCCTTTAGGTTAATTGCATTTAGATTTTTCAGTGATGAGACATTGATTTTAAGTTTATCTTTAGTAATAACATTGGCATAAAGCTGCAGGGGATGAGGATTATGAGGTACCTGTAATCAGCTGTGAGGACTGACTGTTGGATGATGCTGCTTGGTGCAGTTTGTGTTTATGTTGTAATGGAGGCTGCTGAAGTTTTGTTTATAACCTTTTCTGTAGTTTTTCACAAGTTGATTAGTTAAAAGTTGAAAATAAAAGAGATCTGCTTATTTCATCCTTAATTTTGACACATACTTTGAGAAGTGTCATGTATAAAGACGTACAGTATATTCTTATTGGTATAATTTTTACTAGGCACTCATCATTCTGAGTTGCTCTCCTTCACACGTTGCATCTGTCTGTTCAATAAAGAACTTTTGACTCCGAGATGCAGACACAGATCGATGCCTCGCTTTGAACGGGAGCTTCTTCTAGCACGTCTAATATTTTGGAGTTTACAGCTGCCTGTTTGCACAGACGAGAGTTAGAGCGGCTGTTTTCTCTCACTCCAGCATCAACCAAAGCTGATCAGCTCTCATCGACTGTGAAACTCTACTGCCACCCAGTGTCAAACTGCATGTACTGGGGGGTAGCTGAAGCTCAGGTGGTGGAGCATGTTGGCCATTAAATGTGGGGTTGGTGGTTTAATCCTCGGCTCCTCATGTTTGCTTGTCTAATTATTATTTAGCAAGACACTTAACCCCAATTTACTCACTACATACTGTATGTGTCAAAGAAAAAATGTAAGGTGCTCCAGACAAAAGCAAAATAAATACAGAGTAATGGCTAATTTTGAATCTAATCGTTTTGCACATTATTAAGCGTAATAATAATAATAAACACAATTACCAGGTACAACATGTCACCTCATCACGCTGCTGCACAATGTAAATGGGCCCATTTCATGCAGAGATTTCTCTAAAGCTCATTACTTTCAATGGAAAAACTTTGAGTTCAGCAGAAAGGAAAATGAAGCGGGCAGGTACAATGAATCAAATCCCAGATTGAAGTAATTATGAAGAATTTTTCTCAGGCAATGAAAAGGACAACATTTTGAAGACTGCATATTTTTAATGTAATTAAATTTTTTCTATTACTGGAGATGGGCTTTCTTTTTATGTGGAACAGGCTGTTTGAATGCTCCAGGTCAGCAGAGAAGTTTTATATACAAATTATCACCCTGAATATTAAACATAATAAGAAACTTTTTATTTTTTACATTTAAAAAAGTAAGTTGGTTCATAGTTTCTACTATATATTGTATCACGAGTGGGTGGTGGCTGATGTTTTACTGATGACTGTGACAAATACCTGAAGTCAAGTTGTCAAGTCACGTTATTTTTTCTATTTCAAGTAATGAAAACATATGTTTAAAAATAAGTTTTCACATTAATTATTTTGAAGTAATTCAGCAGTTTATTCAACAGTTGACATTACTTTATGGATTGTTTACAGTAGCTTGACTCAGAGTTTAGACCACTTTGTTGATTATGGAGCCTAATTGGTCTATTTGGCACTCCACAACGTCTCCTTTCTGAAAGAAAAAACAGTTAAGCACTTTGTTAAAACACTCATTGAACCATTACAATATTTTTTTTAGTTAAGTTTGACAGCTGTGTTTAACAAGTTTTTGAGTGTGGAACCTAAAACTGATCATTTTTTCTTTATCACATCAAGGTTTTGAACTATAGGATCCCTATTTTCTTAAAATAAATCTGAAAAATACTATACAGATATGTACTGACCTATTGGGAGCTGCACACACCTCTCACCGCACTGTCTCAATTGTTGCTGCACTAACAAGTTGCCAAGTAGGTGTAGGTGAGTCCAATCGTAATCAGCTGGCAAGTCTTACTACAGCTAATCAGTGGTATTTTGCTTATCTGGTGGGTAAGTTATGGAGAAAAAACTTGACTGCTAGGAAAAAAAAACTGACTGCAATTTTAGAATCAGCATAAAAATCTCTGCAGAATTTTTTTTTCAAATTGTTCCCCAATGTTATATATTAGCAACTCTACTATTGCATAAATACATATTGTGCAGTAGGTTATTTTGGATAAAGTGGAAGTAAAACTGGGTTTGAGGCGCGGCTACAAACACAACAACTTTTGTAATTTAACTTGTTCTACCACGTCTGTGTTCTTTTTTTTAATTATCAGTTTGATGCATGAAATCACCTTGAGAAAGACAGGTGGCTTCCTAAACACACCCACGCCTGGAGGTGTGCCTGTCAGAAATACATCTCCTGGAGTTAATGTCACAAACCTGCCAGAGGAGAGAGAGAAAAAAAACCCACAATGAGTGATGGTGCAGGTTCAGTAGCAGGAAAGACAATTACTTTATAATATAGCATCAAACATTATTATACCTTCTTTTGACTGTGGAAGGTGTGGCTTGTAGTGTTTCTCATCTACATGCACAGGTCATGTAATTTAAATCCCATTTTTATTCACTTGGTATTTATTCATCGGTAAGTGCATGCAAAAATCGAGAACTTTGTTAAATTATTCTAGACACGGGTATTGTCACCAGCGAGTCAGGCGAGGGAGAGGAGGCTTTTCTGTCCAGGAATCTCAAATCAGATCAGAGAAAGCTCCACTTGGTCAGAGTGCTTTAGGGCAAATGTTGTGCCTGCTGTGGTGGATATGTCTCAGCTGAAGCATGTAATTTCAGCTTTGAGTTGATGATGAACGGGGCCGTTTGCATTCACAGTGCTTTTATTGTGCATTTATTTCTGACACAATGTGATTTGCATAAGTTCTTAAATGAAAACTCTCGGCTGGAGTTACTGAGACGCACACATTTCTTAAAAGTTTAAAGTAGATATTATGTAAATCTGGACTTGAACTGTCTTCGAGACAAAGACACCATCATCATGAGTAGTTGAGAGTACTGAGCGGACTTACTTTGAGACCCAGGCGACCAGTGCCTCCGTCTTGAAGATCATCTGATCAGTGTTGCTGCTCTGGACTGTGTCTCCATTAACCAGGCAGCGAATGCTCAGGTTGTGAGGATCTGGATATGAAATTATACCAAAAAAAAAGACAGTACAGTTGATATTCCTTTTAGTCATTTTAGACTTTCTGTATTACACAAGGACTCATCAAGGAAGTGTATGGACATAAACCCCAAACCCCAAGGAAGCTGAAAGAGAGTCAAGGACAGTGACACTTGTCATCTAGGAATGGACTTATGCCATATTAAGATATTATGATGTCCAAAATCTAAGATGGTATCTAGTCTCATATAACAATATTAATTTTAACAGTGTGTATTTTTTATACTGAGGGTTATTACAAGCTGAAGATCCATATCCTTTGAATATGAGGTTAACCTGAAATTAATATTTATCATACAGCCCACACTTTTCACAGACTTGCTGTTTGTTAACAGTGATGCTGCTGAACTACGATTCTGCATGATTCACCAGACTGCCTCTAATTTCCACTTTCTGTCGTGCTCTACCTGCTGTGGTTTTTCTCTCGTTCCCTCTCACCTCGCACAGCGTCTGTGGTTACTAAGGCAGGGCCGAGAGGACAGAAGCTGTCAAACGTTTTTCCCAGCAGCCACTGCTTCCCGTTGCGCTTCATCTGCCAGTCACGTGCGCTCACGTCATTGGCCACAGTGAACCCTGCCACATAGGAGAGAGCGTCCTCCTCCTGTAGTGGAAATGAATGTCAGAGCATCAAAAGTGCTGTTATTGACATCACAGGAGCTGCTGTGAGACTCACCTTGATATGTTTTCCTCTTCGCCCTATCACAAAAGCCAGCTCCACCTCCCAGTCTACCTCCTTCAAACAAACAAGAGATGAAACAGATACAGCGTTATAAGTAGACTAAAAAACCTTTATCTGAGTGGGCTGCTGGTGCACAACATTGTCCCATATTGCAACACACAATCAAAGGGGAGGCGTTTAAATATTTTATTAATGGTGGTGAGACAGTTACAGCAAGATGTTGGAAAACAAAAAGTGACAATCACGTTCCAAAGTCATATTATTTACAGGGTTCAAGTCTTGAAAGTCTGAAAAATGCTTAATTTTTTAAAGTTGTGTTTTCAAGGTTAGAAATATGCTTGAATTCAAAGTCTTTAGAAATAATAATTGATACTCTTTGAAAAATGCTGGATTTTCACTGTAATCTGGTGTTTCACAATCATTCACTCATGTAAACCAAAAATATTTTACTTTTTGAAATGAAATGATCCCTTACTCTGGAAATTATATGAACAGCTGGTAAAATAAACAAAGTGACTATGTATATTGATTGTTGTGGGCATTCTGTAAACTTTATTTTTAACAGTTACATTGTAAGAATTTAGATGGAAAGGATTCGATTCTGAAAATGTTTTGGTTTAGGTACCTGTGTGCTTGAATTTTACTCTGTAAAAATCCAGTATTTACTGTACTGTATAAAAGTAAAGCATGTTTTCTTGCATACTATACATACAAAATACAACTTTCACTTTGCTTGCACAATTTTGGCTTGAATTCAGTAAAAAAATAAAGCTCTTCAACTAAAGTATTAACGAGACAGGTGAGACTAAAGATATAGTTTCCTCTTGTACAACAGGTTTGTAAGACTAAAATCTAAACTAACAGCTCTTTATTTGGGGTCGACTCTCACCTGGCTCTCTGAGGGCAGAATAATGTCATCGTACGGTCCTGTGATGGCGCTGGGGAACTTGCTGAAGATAATTGGTTCTTTGGGGATCGGGGCGTTCTGCTCCAGGCAGTGGTCGCGATAGTTCATACCCACACACACCACCTTCTCCGGGGCCAACACAGGAGAAAGCAGCGTGATGTCTGAACGCTCCACCACACACTGACCAGACGACAACGCTCTGAGGAAGAGGAGGAAGGAGGATGAAAAGATAATAATTCTGGTTTTAAAACTAATGGAGTCATTGTGTTGGATACCTCTGTGCACACTCCAGGCCTTTGTCTCCCAGCTCCAGCAACTCTCTCATAGTGGAGGGAATGGAGGTGTCAAACGCCTTCAGATCCACCACGCCGAGCCCTTCGCCTTGCTCCACTCCCACTCTGATGCCTCCTCCGTCACCATGGTGATGAAACTGCACCAAGCGCATCGCTACACCGCACACGCCTCGCCTCTGTGGGATTGCTGTTCGTCTGTGAGGTAATAAATTCCTGAGGATGCAAAAGGAGCGAAGAGGATGTCTCATCTGTTGAGGACAAAAGAAGTGAAAGTGAAGGAGAGAAAGAAAACACGACAGACGAGCTGAGCGGGATTTAAATCAAACTTTTTTTTTTTTTAAATACGTGTTTATGTAGTGTTCAGGTGTCCAGAACACAAAACTTCATTTATCTTGTTTTGTACTAATGAACTAACCCAAAGATATTCATGCATTTAAAATACTATACAACACAAAAAGTAGATATAGCACCAGAGAGTGAGTAATAATGTTCTGGTTATTGATTGTCTATTTGACTAATTATTTCAGCACTAGACTTGCTGTGAAATTATATGACTTGGACAGAAGTAGCTGACAAATTATTAAACTTATCTCTCCTCTCTCTCATATGATGTCATATGATGCCAGAAATGTCTCACTAGACTAGTTACACAACATTGTCACACTAACTGGGCTGATTGCTACATAAAGTGAACATAAGGTTCAAAGTCTTGATTATGCTTCACAGAGAGAGAAAAAAAAACAACCTGTGACACTCTTAAAGGATAAGTTCACAGTCCACAGGCAGGTGTAATATCGCCTCCTGTTCAATTAATGTTTAATCTGAAGCCTATATTCATATCAGCTTCAAATAAACTTTGAAATACAATGCACAGACGGAAGCATTATTAAACAGGAGGAACAATTATTGCAAGAAAAAACGTATTTCAGTGTTCATTTGTGCACCTGACTGTTGTTTTAAGACAGATTTGAAAACCATTGAACCTGTCCTTTAATAAAAAAAAAACTTGTTTGTTAAAATGTTTAATATTCCCAGGCTTACCTGACACCTTGAAAATGTGTCAACTTCTCCTACTTTTCTTGTCTGAAGTGAAACTCACAATACTCAAACCCCAAATATAATATGAGAACAACATGAGCAGGTATTTTTTATTTGCTTTCTGAACAGGTCTTTTAAGAATGAGCAGCAAATACAGCCTGAGTGCAAGAGTCTACCAACGTAACATTATCATTGCCTGCTGTCACTTGATAATACAGCTGTAAATCATTGTGATAAGAGAACTATGAACCTGTATGAACACAGTCAGTCAGTAGCTGGTAACTTTTGCCTACCTGATACTCGATCTGCAGCTCCTATCTTAGATCAGGTGATATTTCAATAAGATTGGGCCACTATAACATACTACTATAATAAACGGATTAGCCGGTTTCTTTTTTTGCCCTTTGTACAGCCTCTGGTTAAAACTCACCTTTGGTTCTGCAGCGAAAACACCACTTTTAAGTACTTCCGGTTGGCGTTTGTAGTCCTTGAGGTCAGCCGTATTTAAAGTGAGATAAATTACTCAACCAACGCAAACTACAAAGTGTAGCCATGATTCTCATTATATTCTGAAAAACAACAAACACTATAATACTCATATAATCTCCCTTTCACGTTTTTTAATCCGTTATAGAAACTACAATTCCCATCGTTTTTAAACGCGTTTCAGTACCGTGGGGACAATGCAACTTCACGTACATCAACGGCTTTAACAAGCTTTAAATATCAATTTAATGAAACAAAACATATTTGTTGAACAGTAGACGTTATGAACACTTCATACGAAACTAAAATCAACTTCATAATGTGTCAGTTAGTGTTTTTTATAAGACAGTAAACCTTTAAATCAGTGAAAAGTAACGTTTCTTGACTGGGGTGTTTATATTTACGGGCATCGAGAAGCCCATGAAGGCAGCATAAGTTGAACTTGGCTCATGTGATCAACTGGACAGTCGGTTGTCTGCTGTTTCAGTCACTCTGAAGACACCGGAGGAGAAAGACATAATGTGCAGCAGGTGAGGTGTTTTATTTTAATGGCGTGGGGGTTTTTTATTTTTAATTTAAAGTCAACGGTTTTCTAACGTGCAACGTTCGCGCGCTTTGTGCACTCAATACAAACAAACAAAGGGGTTTCGTTAGCATCATTTACATGGAGATTTCTTCCCCACTTTTGTGTCATATTGTCTACAAAACAACCGCTATTATCTATATTTTAGTAAATTACTAACTTGCTAAATCATTAATTTGTTTATTCGCCTTGGTTGTAGATTCACAGGCAAACTCGAAAGTATTTTTTGTTTGTTTGGGTTGTTTCTTTTTCTTTTCTTTTTTTTTTTTGCGTTGGCCTTGAGTCTTTTTCCGCTTCAACTCGTTTCATTTTCATTTTAAATTTTTCCTCTCTCCTTACATGTCATACAATGCCAGAAATGTCTTGGTCATCAATGTAAAATCTGTCTACAGTTACACAACTTCGTCACCCTCTGCTAACTCTGCATAAAGTGCACATTATGTTCAACGTCTTGATTATACTTCAGAGACAAGAGAATAACCCTAAGCACTCTTAAAGGACTGGTTCACTTTTTATTTTTTTTATAAAGTCAGATGTCCTTTTAGTTTATCTGAAGCTTATATGAGGCTCCAGCAGTCTGAGTAATATCAAGTGAATATCTTCCACATTTAGAGTCTTATAGCATCATTAAACTAAAAAGACTAATGTTGAAAGGTATTTACTTGGTGTGACTTGTGGATTTTGGCACTCCTCACTTCAAGACATTGTATCATGGGATGAATCTTTGATAGCCAGTATGAAGATGATGAACTGATTACAGCAAGAAAAACATGTTTCAATGTTTGTTTGGGCAACTGACTGTTGTTTAAAATAGTCTTGATAAAAAAAAAATGTGAACCAGTTCTTGATAAACAACACACACTCTGACACCTTGATCCACTCTGTTATCATTAACCTGCATTATTGTCTGAGATTTGTGCTGTAGCCTATCAGACAATATTTACTTTGCTTCTTTGAGCAGGAAATAACTTTGATTCTCTCTACAGCGCCCAGCCCGTTGACTGGACCAACGACATCAAAAACCAGAAGTGAGTATCGGGAGAACAGTTTTACTTCTTCATCTCCAAGCTTGATGGTCTTTCCACATTGACAAACTGCTGAGTTGTGTTCTCTCATTTTAGATATGATGGCATCGTCTTGGTGGCTCAGAGCCACGAGGATCTGCCCTCCGAGCTCGACTGTCTGAAAGCTCCTCTGCAGGACTACAGCTCTGTAAGTCTCTGTTCCTCTACAAGATGGACATTCAGACCCCATCAAGTCTTAACATTTAAACTTACATTGATGAGAGATGTACTTAAGTGTCTACAGTTATTTTCTCCATCTGCTCATCTTCTAGGTGGACAGTGGTGTGGGGAAGGAGGTGGTGGTCCTCAGCGTCCCTGGTCTCCCTGGTAACCGCATGGTGTTTGCACCCACTGGCCCGGTAAACCGTGACTATGATGATGTCAGGCGCTTCAGTGATGCAGCCGCCAACGGCATCCAACGGTTCGTCACTTGACCATAGTTTTTTTTTTTTTTTTTTTTCTCTACTGGTTTCTGTTCATGTTTCTCATCTGCGTGTCATTTCAGGGCCCTGAAAGCAGGCATGCAGCGCCCCCTCCTGGTCTGCCCTCCACACAAGGACTATAACAACAGCACTCTGGTGGCTGCACTTGGAGCCCTTCAAGCTCTCTACATGGTGATTTTTTTTTTTTTTTTTTTTTTTAATAATATAATAATGTTATATATCTCAGGTTGAGTACTGTCTTTTTATTATAAGAAGTCTGCATTACAAACTGGGTGTACAGAGTTTATAAGACACCAGGCAGGAATGGTCTAATGTAGTGCTGCAATTAATGATTATTTACAATATCAATTAATCTGTTTATTTTCTTGATTAATCGATTAGTCATTTGGTCTACATAATGGTAAAAATGTCTTATTTTGTCCTAACCAACAGTCCACAACTTAAAGACAATAGTTTATATCATAGATGATCAAAGAAATTTGTTAGTAAAAAATAATAAAAACTGTTTTTATTAACATTTTTTACAACCTTCATACATTTACATATAAGATACTAGCACTTTATGCCTGGCAAACATGTACTCACTCCTTATATTCTGTTTCCCCCAAAAGCCCCTGGAAGTGAGGGAGGGGAACATAGGTCCCATCAACCACAAGGTGGTTGTCCTGGGGCTCTGGGCAGCCCAGGAGACCCAGGGAACAAAACTGGTGGAACTGGCTGACGCTCTAGAGAGTGGGAGGTGGGTCGACTATGTCAACTCATTCCCTGTGTAGATTTCTCATGTTGTGTTGTTTACTCACCAGCAGTCTTCTCTGCCCCCCACAGACTGGCATGCCGTGATATCGGTGGCTCAGACCCTGAGCGTATGGCGGCTCCTCGTGTGGCCGATTATGTCCAGGAACTCTTCAAGGATAGTCCTGTGCAGGTAATAGGAAGATATATAATCCTACATTTCTCCAATTACAAACACAGTCTGAGTCAATGTTGTACTTGAGCTTTTTAATAATAGTTAAATGTTTTGATTTTTGGATCGTAAAGATGAGATCTGAGCTATGTCTGAGAACATGTCTGTGTTTTCTTAACATGTAGGTAGAAGTGGTGAGCGACCTGAAGGTTCTGGAGAAGGAATATCCCTGTCTGGCTGCAGTCAACCGCTGTGCCAACAGTACGAGAACATCTTATTTAATTTAATTGCTATTATCAAATATGAACATGGCCCTGTGTCTTTCTTACACAGGACCCATAAGGCTGTAGATGCATTTTAAAAAGACACTTGCACTTGTTTCCTCTTAACACAGGTGTACCTCGTCATCAGGCCAGAGTTATTAAGCTGCAGTACAGTGGAGAGGGGCCGATCCAAAAGACACTCATGCTGGTGGGCAAGGTGAGTGGGTTCAGAATATAGTTATTTAGATCCAGCAAACTTGCATTAAGTTTTACTTTAAAAATTTTTTTATAGCATTTTAAATTTGAAAGAGAAGCTAAGACTAGGATGGGACTTAACACAGTTTGATTTTGTGCCGTTTCTGTATTTTTTTTTTAAGCTGTAAAATGATAGTTTTGTAGTTTGTGAAAATGCTTAGATGGAAGGATGGTAGTGATTTGCAACACATCCTCCCACACACAGAACTTTCTTTTAAAATTTCAGTCAAGGACCAAAGATACCAGATGCATGTAAATTAAGAAAGTGGTGTGAAATTATTCACAAAATCTACAGTAGAATTATGCTGTGGCCTTAACACAGTGTCGGCTTGGATTACATATTCACCCAGTTTAATGCATATTCATAAATGCACCTATGATTTTTTTTTTTTTTTTTTGAGAGGAAAATGAGATTCTTTATGTGGTGTTTCCAGGGCATCACCTACGACACTGGCGGAGCAGACATCAAGGCTGGCGGTGTGATGGCCGGGATGCACCGAGACAAGTGTGGAGCTGCTGCTGTCGCCGGCTTCTTCCAGGTGGGTGCCGACCTCTGCACCTGAGTAAGAAATCCGCAAGGAGATGAAGAAAGTGATGTCTTATTTGGGTTCGATTGGAATCAATCTCTTTAGAGATAGAAATGTTCACATGGAGACTAAAATGTGAACTTTTGATGTCTTGTTCAGAACACTTACTAAATATCCCTCTTACTGTCTAGATCTTAGCCAAGCTGAAGCCACAACACCTGAAGGTTGTTGGTTCGATGGCCATGGTGAGGAACAGCGTGGGTGCAGGTTAGTGTCATCCATTTTACATATTTTTCTATTCTTTGTGTTCCTGTTTTTCAAGGAATCAAACCATCAGTGTTTGTCGCTCCCTCACTCAGCTGTGTTTGTGTGTTTGCGCAGACTGTTATGTGGCTGATGAACTAATGGTTTCTCGTGCGGGTCGCAGAGTGAGAGTGGGAAACACTGATGCCGAGGGACGCATGGTGATGGTCGACCTGCTGTGTGAGATGAAGGAAAAGGTCAGAATATCCTGTTAGGATGAACCCTTGATTCTTTTTTTTTCTCTCTACATCTTCTTATTGTGACCATATCATCTGAATTCTGCAGGCAGCAGGTGAGACTTCCCCTCAGTTGTTTACTATTGCTACTCTGACTGGCCACGCCATCAGAGCCATGGGACCCAACTACTCCGTGAGTACTGAGGAAATCTTTAATACGAATGAGACTCTCTGAGATATGATGGCTTTTAGTTTAAACATTAAAAATCCAGACAGTTGAGTTTTGAATCTCTTTCCGTAGATCATCATGGATAACGGACCGGCCCATCGCTCTGGAAACGCTGCTCAGTGGCAGAAAGGTGAGACGAAAATATGGATAATTTTGAATAGTAGCTTTACAAATTAACCTCAATTCAAGGTACACTTACTACATACTTCATCAGTAAATAGTTGTCTGAGTTATCACTTGACCAAAGTATGACACTTTAATGATTAATTATGATTAGCTAATAATGATACAAATGCAGCTTTTAAATAAGCTTTTCCTCCATCACCGTCTCCATCTTTGTCTTCTGTCATGCAGCTGGAGATGTTTTGGGAGATGTGTTTGAGGTGTCCAGCATCCGGCGAGAGGACTACGATTTCCACAAGGGTAAATCTGAGTACGAGGATATTCTCCAGTGCAACAACCTGCCGTCCTCCGGTACTCCTCGAGGACATCAGACCCCTGCAGCGTTCCTCATCATGACCTCAGGGCTAGACAAGGTGCATGCAGATTATTGATCTATATGTTGGAAAAATATACGGTGGCAGTGATTAATCTGTATTACTAATCTTCTCTTTAAATTTGTAACGCAGCATGGCGTGGATTCTGACACACCTCTGCCATACTCCCACATCGACATCGCTGGGTCCAGTGGTCCTTTCCCTGGCGTGCCAACAGGAGCCCCCATCCTCGCCATGGCAACCAACTACATCCTGTCTGATAGTCTTTAAGCAGATACTCCCATACTCGTATAAAAAGTCTTCTATACTCTGTCCAACACAAAATGGTTAAATCGTCCAAACACAAATAAAATACCTGCCTGTACACATAATGCAAAATGTGCACATTTGCACAACATTCCTTAATACCTCATTTCACCGTTCTGAAAGAATTGTGACGTTCGTCCCGTCAACATCAAGTGTCCAAATGACCCTGTTTTTATGTGTCCTGAATCAATGTTAACACTCAGGAGTTAAATGGCAGAATAAAAACTGTTTTGTTGTGATTGATGATGCTATGGATCAAATCAAGCACTAATAAGTAATCAATAAATCAAATTAAAGAGGGCATTGTGTTCTTGAATGGGTTTGTACATTAGTACATGTTTTTGTACATGAGTGCTGTTTTTAGGTGTTTTGGATCAAGGGAAGAAATGAGCCAGAGGGATTATTGTTCCTTACAGGGAATTAAAAAGAAAAGTCAAATTAACACTTTCCCCATATTTTACCAAACATCATTATTAATATTATTATTATTATTACATTTTAGGATCTTTTTCTGAGACAGTTTAGTGAGAAGTTGTAAGATTAACATGGAGTGCTGCACTAAGTCTGCAGGGTTCCTGAAAAGCATTCACTTAATAAAAAAATGTATCAATACTTATAATACAAATCATATCAGATGGTGTCGCTTATATATACAGGATTTATTTATAGCGTTTGGTATTGATACTTTTACATTTAGATGTGTTATTGAAATTTTGTTTGATCTGCAATCAATTACACAAATTGTATTTATTTATATAAAAGTTTGTATATATATATTATGTATATGGTGTATTAAGGGTAAAAAAAAATACACTTAATACATCCATGGTTATAGACAAATATAGAGGGCAAACTTGCTGTTAATTGCCAAAAATGCTCACTAAACACTGTTTTCATTGTTTATCATTATTGATGTTTAATTGCTTATAAAAATGAAATCTAGTAGACATACAAAACGTGTTGTTCCCGTGGATCTATAAGTAGAGGTTGTGATATATATTATTATATATAATACTGTAATACATAACTGATTTGGCGTCAGAGGTTTGTCCTCTCCAATATGGCCGACAGCTGGGGACAGTTACTTTATGTTTTATTTTATTTTTGCACGGTACTGACGAGGAGGACACGGAAATGACGTAAAGACGCAGAGTCTTTAAAGCCTGACGTTAGCGCGGGCTTACAGCTCAAACCCTTTTCTTCTCCTGTTCGTCACAGTTGCGTCTCTTCAGCCGACAACAACACACAAAAGAGCCCACAAAGTTTTTCCACCTGATCAACTCGATAACTTGAACCTGCAGCCTCCACGTTGACGAGGTAAAGAAAAAAAAATATTTTGTAACTACGCAGACGTAAAAGAAAACAACAACAACACAGCCACCATGTTCGAGGCACGTCTGGTACAAGGCTCCATCCTGAAGAAAGTGCTGGAGGCTCTGAAGGATCTGATCACAGAAGCCTGCTGGGACGTCAGCTCGTCGGGCATCTCTCTGCAGAGCATGGACTCCTCTCATGTGTCCCTGGTGCAGCTCACGCTCCGCAGCGACGGCTTCGACTCGTACCGCTGCGACAGAAACCTGGCGATGGGAGTCAACCTGAGCAGGTGGAGCAAACACACTCTTACCGACAGAAACACACGTAGCTTAATGTGCTTACAATAACCTCCTGTACAGTTAGCTTGTTAACTCATAGCTATATGTTTGCTGACTAATGCTGGTAGTTTGACAGGTGGAGTTTATAAAACATCGATACAGCTTGAATATATTCTCAATTTGTTTTGACTTTTTGTTTTTTTTAATATAGATTTGAAGCAGCTACACTCGTTCAAACAGTAGCTTCATTGTCTTTTTTGTTTGAATAGTTTCTTTATGGTATCTGAAGCTTTTTATAGATGATGATTGTCGGCCATCATGGCGGAGTTGCCCGGGCATGTCTCTCCACAGCCGGCCGAGCACAGTCAGCTCTTTACCGCCATGTTCATAATGCAAACGCTTATACGTGTTTTTTTTTCTACAAATTTACAAATGTTAATCTAGAAATGTTAAGCATAACTTCAGTATTGTGTGAAAATGACACTTGACGCAGTTTGAGAAACCTCGGCTGCATTGTGATTACGTAGCGACGTCATTTTAGCGCCAATTCTCTGCCCGGAAAAGTTGGCGGGAATTTGTTGTTGAACCCGGGAACTTCCACTTCCGGTTGTGCGTCACTTGCTTTCTGTCTTTTGTAACGTTACACCGGTTCGGTACAGCTTTTTTTTAAATGTAGCTGTGATTTTATTTAATTTTTATTATTGAATTATATTTATTAAATAATACAAAAACTGAATTCATATTTCTGTAATAATTGTTGAGACTAAATAGGCTTTTTATAAATTTGCATTTTTATATTTTTCAGCTATTTATAATTTAAATTTGCTGTTTAATCGTCATATTTTGGCTTCTTATTTGGAAACTAAATATTATATTATACTAAATATTGAAGGCTAAATAATTATTTTTCATTATTTTTCTTCTTTATTTCCACACAGTATGTCAAAAATCCTGAAGTGCGCAGGAAACGAAGACATCATCACCCTGAGAGCAGAAGACGATGCAGACACACTCGCCCTCGTGTTCGAGACACTCAGTGAGTTTTTAAGTTCAACTAGACGGATGCTGTTCAGCAGTGTTTCTTCAGCATTAGTGTCCTGTTTACAACTTCTCTCTTCACTCCCACAGACCAGGAGAAAGTCTCAGATTATGAGATGAAACTGATGGACCTGGATGTGGAGCAGCTGGGTATTCCAGTAAGTAATCGGTGCCCTTTCCCTTGTCCTTTGTGTCTAACATACTCTTCATGCACACTGTCCCTAACTTGACCTGTGTCCACCTGTCCCCCCCCCCAGGAGCAGGAGTACAGCTGTGTGGTGAAGATGCCCTCCGGGGAGTTTGCCCGTATCTGCCGTGATCTGTCCCAGATCGGCGATGCCGTCATGATCTCCTGCGCAAAGGATGGAGTCAAGTTCTCTGCCACCGGAGAGCTCGGCACCGGAAACGTCAAGCTGTCCCAGACCAGCAACGTAGACAAAGAGGACGAGGCTGTGAGTGTGACTGCTAGATTTGTTTGGACTAAGGATAGTTTAGCACTAAAACAATTAGGCCGAACATAATTATGACCTCATTTTTAAAGTTACACTGCAACTATTCTTTTGCTTTTCATAGATATTGACGACTTAAAAACAAAAGTGATTTTTATTAACAATACTTGATCCTCGTTGTAGACGACATGAGAAACATTTTAAAATGTTTGTTTCCAGGTTACTATTGAGATGAACGAGCCTGTTCAGCTGATCTTCGCTCTCAACTATCTGAACTTCTTCACCAAGGCCACACCGCTGTCAAAGACGGTTACCCTCAGCATGTCTGCTGATATTCCCCTCGGTAAATGCATCCATCCAGTCTACACCCATCTTCCTTTGAATTCATTCATACCCCCCGAAACGATCTGTTGTGGCCCTAATTTTTGTATTTTTGTCTTTCCACAGTGGTGGAGTACAAGATTGCTGATATGGGACACGTGAAATACTATTTGGCGCCGAAGATCGATGAGGAGGCTTCATAAATTGCTCGTTACAAACCCCCAAAAAGGGAGAATAGAGAAAAGCAGGTGACTGGGACTTTTCCTGAGTGAGGAAAGGGCTGAAGGATCTCGTGGGGGGTTGATGAATCACTCTGAGGTTTCTGATCTCCCCCTTTTCTAGTGAGAGATCCACGGCGGGAGGTGCAGTGTCAACTTTATAAACAGTCAACATCGTGAATGATGACAAGAGCTTCAGTGTTTTGACTCTGAAGACGCGTTCAGAGCAGCTGACTGATCCTGACAGCCCCAGTGTAAATTTCAGCACTTGTTCACTTCACCTTTTGAGTCTCGAGTCTCTATTTTTACCCATTTTTGGGGAACGCAGATTTCAAGTATCAGTTTCTTCTTGTAGATACACATTTTGTAAATACTTCCTGTGGTTTTGAACTGTCAGCCAACCCCCAATTGTTTTTTGTATTCATTAATTCAGCCCAAAATAAATGATTCAAGTTGTTTCCAAAATGTTTGTTTCTAACATTTGTGGACATAAACTGTACGTAGTTTTATGCCATAAAAGACGAGCAAATGCAAGTTTGTCAGGTAATTAATTTAAAACATTGAACTTATATTTATTTGGTCTGTTTATCGTCTAGTCTTTAACCCAAAGATGGTCAGTTTACTATCGGAAGACAAAGTGTATAGTTGAGGTACAACTGCACAAATGAGATCCTGAAGAAAGTTGTGTATGAAACAGTAACCTGGTACAGCCACTAGGTGGAGCTCTTTTACTACTTATATCCTGAAGGCGTGTTACATTCAGCTGTCAGGTTGTATCTGAGGATTCATTTATATTAGACACTAACTCATAATTTCAGTTCTGCAGTTTTCCCCAGAAGGATGAAAATTTTAACAAATTTAGATGGATGTGGGTGTATTTTCTCCTGAAATGGAGACTTATCAGCATCAGTGTGGTGGTCTCTCTATGTCAAGTCAAGGACGTCCTTTACTGTTCTCTCGCTGTAGTTCAGTTATTCAACCACATTACTGGGATTTGATGCATAGTACAGGTGCGTCACAGAAATCTTCTGTGTTTGGCAGTTTCAGAGTTTCATGCAGGTCAGTGAGCAAACTCAATAAAACTGCTGAATATTCACTGAACATGTATCCAGAAACACCTGACGGCCTGTCTGCAGCTGGTTGAGGTTTCCTAAAGTCGAGTCAGACAGTTTTAATCCTCACAAAGCTTTAATCTGACTGGCAGCTACATCTGGAGTAGTCTGAGCTCCTCTGCTATACACAGAGCAGATAGAAACACAGAGCAGATAGAAACCAGCTGCTATCTACTGATGGTTGTTTTTCCTACTTTAAGGAACAGTTCAATATTTTGGTACATTGATGAGACTTGAATGAGATTGATATGTTTCCCAGATGTTCACTGTAAAATCTGACCTGCCTGGTTGAATACAGGATGAAAACATCCTAAAGTAGAGCGTAGATGGAGCAGATTATGACCCCAGCCTGCTGGTGTAATCCCAAACTCCTGCATCAAAATTCATCTGCTGAGTGGGTTGAACTCTGAGCTTGCTGTACCCATGCAGTAGGAAAAGAGGATTTTATTTTTTTTGTGGATTTATTTATACCAATATATTCCATAATTCCCAATGCCTGTATATTCAGTAGAGTTGTCTAAATCCATACCAGCTATCAGCAGTTTTTCTAAAACTCAATGTACTGCAGTTGTGGATTTACCTGATAGAGCCGCTGTTTTCAGATAAGGGAAGGAGAGCCGGAAAACAGATGGGACTGTCATCTTCAGAAGTGACCGATAAAGCAACGCAACGGTGCAGCCGTTTAAGACGCTTCAATATTTAATTAACCACTGCCACCCAGGTTCAGATTAATTACTCTCTGAGACATAGCAGAGAGGGTTTAACCTGAGCGGAGAGTCCAGTTTTGAATTGGATGTAATTTTACTGCAATACCAGACGTGCATAAAAACTATCAAGTTTTAATTACAGCTCTCAATAACATCGACAACATATTGATTTAGATATTAAATCCATGTCTTTTTTTTTCCCTTATTGAATTATCTTAGTATTACTGTGTATATCATTACACATTATTTTTTTACGTAATTAATCCAAAATGCAGTAATCAACATCATCCTTTGTTCAGAAATGATTACTATAATATTTAACAAACACATAATTATCCATGGCATGACTTTTATTTCATCTGCCCATTCAAACAGTTGGTTACAGTTTAACTTTTAATAGTTCAACAAAGTTACCATATATATATATATATATATATATATATATATACACACATATACAAAAAACAAGATGAAACAGGTCAAATGCCAACAAGCAGGAATTATCGTGTATTACAGAATATTTAAAGTCCCCAAAAAGCAAAATCACCTGTTTCCAAACTTAAAAAATCTTGTGTTAATATTTTGTGAAAGCACCAATATTATTATTAACAGTATTAAAATACTCAATCCAAACCCCCCCCCCATATTATCTACATTATCTCGAGCTATTGTTGCTTACTCTTACATTGATATGTCAAAATAATCTGATCAGACTTTCAGATTTTCTTTGATGAGCCAAGAAAAAACTGCATTTGGCAGTCAAGATAAAATGTAAACCTAGCAGGCTTGTATTTGAAAAGTCGGTTGTGCTTCTTTCTGTTTTCATGCATTTTTAGTGTGTTTACAGGCTGGGGTGTAGCCTGTTTTATTCTAGTGAATCTGATCTCCAGTCTGTTATCATGAGGTTGCATTCCTGCATCTCTCTCTCTGTCTATCGCTCTCTCTCTCTCTCTCTCTCTCTCTCTCTCTCTCTTTCTCTCTGTCTATCGCTCCCTCTCTCTCTCTCTCCATCTTTCCCCGTCTGGCCTTTAAATTGCTTTCTGGAGGCAGGGGATTTTGGGCAGGGAGATAAGAGGAATGGGATGAAACACTCTCTGGCTGTCTCAGTCTTTCTGTGCGAGGTGGGGGGGGGGGTGTCTACTGAGCGTGGTACATTTACTGAGACAGAGGAGAGAGCGGGCTGGACTCGCTCATCCCTCAGGTCAGTAAAGGATGTGGAGACGATGTCTTTCAAACCCGTTATAAACCGCTGTCGGCCTTATCAGCAACAAAAACCTTTTCTGAATGGAAGATGTCAAAGTGTACAGTACATACTGACACTAGGAAGTATGTTTCTGAGCAGGCATGAGTGTACAGATGCTGCAGAATCTGTTTGCTTCACCACTGTTAACAGATTTCTATGCATGATCTGGTGGTTTTCTCCTTTCCTGTCAGTCAGCCCGGTCCTGGTGGGTCGATCCTCGCTCTCAGACCTGACACTCTCTTATATAAGCCCTTAGTGCTCTGCTATCTCTCCACAAGAGCAGGTTGCATGGATTATTGATGCCAGCACAAAGTGAGCAGGGCTGCATATGGCACAGGACATACAAGTCACACATGCTGCAAGGTCCATCTGCTGAAAAAAAAAGAAAAAAACCCACCAAAACATTTCAGGTTTGATTCCACCTACTGCAAGGATTTAGAAAACGGGGATTCCCTCTTCACAAAACCCAACACTTTACTTATTACAGTCCACACAACCACAACTCCCTCTCTTTCCCACACACTGCATTTATATTACCCTTCTCCTCCTCACTGTTGACACACGTGTATCTGTGCTCTTCATGTTAAAGTCATCCCCGCATGGATTAGCATATTAATAGGATGTCCCCTTTGTCCCTGTTTTCTGTCACTCAAATTCCACAGCAGCAAGGGAGAAGTCGTGGAGATGTGGATGGATGGAGAGAGGAGAGAGGAGAGGAGAGAGAGGGGAGGAGAGGGGAGAGGAGAGGAGAGAGGAGAGGAGAGAGGGGAGGAGAGAGAGGGGAGAGATGAATGAAGGTTAGTGCAGCGGTGGCAGAACGTGCTGTAGCCAAGGAGGCAGACCTGAGTGTAATTGGTACATTAGGGACAAATAATCAATATGGCACTTTAAAGTTGTTCTTTTTGTTTCATTGTGTTTTGAGTTATTTAAAATTCTTGTTTCTATTATGTTGACTCAGTCATCCAGTAATATCCGTGCAGTACCAGGCTACATAGTAATTGTATATATATATATGTACAGTATACAGTCATATTTATTATATAGTGTTTCTGCAGCTAGCGCAGCACAATTTATTGTTGTATATCAACAGAATATTATGCAGTTATGATTCGCTAATTTTACACATGAAAATCTGTTTACAGTGGCCGTGGAGGACTGCTGCTGTATAAACAGAGCTGCATGAGATCTGATAAGTTGCCTGAAGTTATGATATTTGAGGCAGCGTTGGTTGGGGCTGAATGACGTCAGGTTATAGCATAACACACCTCATAGTCTCTGACTGAAACATTGGCTGGACCTTAAGTGGGTATTGTTTTCTTAAACTACTGTGTCTAAGGTTGAGAATGAACTTTGCTGCTCAGACATATGATTGATTACTAATTCTTGGGCTGGGTGTATCAACATTGCCATATATATTCTTTGCAAGGTGTCTTAAAAATGTTAAAGCTAAGCAGCTAAATTGGGCTTCATTGGACAGTGATGTTGCAGTGTATTGTGGTATTAAGTGCTTTGGTCCTCGACATCGAGCAATAGGAAGTAAACTCACTCATACACACACACACACACACACACACACAGGCTTGTAAACTAATCAGCTGAATATGTTGTTAAAATATTTTGGTTATTTCTTCCTCTCTCCTCTTTTCCCGCCCTTTGCCTCCAATCACAATCCGATCATTGTCCCCTCTCCGTCCAGGGATGCCTTGGTTTGCTACTTAGCAACTGTTTCCACGGCTACAAAGTTGCTCCCAGTCTCCTCAGCCCCAACCCGCCTCCACAATAAGTCGCCGGTGCACCTCTGCTCCTTTGTGTCAACTTCCTAAAGCTGGGTGATGCGACGTCTGTATTAACGGGGGTTAAATGCTGCCTGTTGGTAATCGAAATTCAAAACATCAGGTCACCAAACTGTCACAGTATATATTCAGGTTTATTTGTCTCAAGATATCAACCAGCTCCATGGTACCGTATTCCTCTGTGTGGAAAAATGGTTGTTATCTCAGTGCTTTTGGTACTTTTATTGGTCAGAGGAGGGCTGTGGAAGGAGCATTGATGAATATAACATCATCTTCAACACTCAAACACACACAAATTACACACAATTGCACTTTTCCCCTTTCCCCTGTGTTGTCCTTGTACACTGTGATGGTCTCACTGAGTGTCAGTGAGACCATGCACCTCAGCACTAATGTCACTGAGACAAATTGCACTTGTGCACACACACACACACACACAAACACACACACACACAGTCAGGATGAAAAGGGTTGAATCTCAACTCTGTGATTTTGAAAAACAACTCCGCAGAGACACATATGGAGATAAGAAAGTAATATACAGTAAAGGCTGCCGGGCACATTGAGACATGAATGCAAGCGTTGGAGCTACAGAATCTATTTATATCGCTCCTAAAAATAGACATTCTTCTCCATAGAAACATGAAATCCTTCTGAGGGGCGAATTACTCTCGAGCTGCTGCTGCTGATGTGTGTTTGTCCATGTGTTTGTGTGTGTGTGTGTGTGTGTGTGTGCACACCTTGAACATCTGTGTGTTATTCTTCTGTTTCCTCCAAAGGTGAAAGCAATTACCGACTGTCTCATTCCAGCTGTAAGGCTTTTTCCTGGGGAATCTCCGCTCTCCCTCTTAGGCTGCAGCAGACAGGATTTCATAGTGCTTTGATGATCATCCCCCACCCCCGCCACCACCTCTTCTTCCCTGTTTCACGGTGATGGGCTTTAAGCTGACAGGCGCGTCGTAGATTCATGCACATTAGTTTACAGTAGCAAAGGGAGACGTGTGTGAATCTGTGGCTAATCTGCTGAGGGAGGGTTTTATCTACTTGTTGTGGGAAAGACTGAATGACATGAAAACACCAACTACTAGCTTTACCTTGTCTGTATAAAAAATGTGAAAAAGCCAAAAGACTATAATGTTAACCTTTAGAGATCATTTGGATGTTTTTTGAAGATTATTTTATTTTCCAATACTCCACGAAGGTGATGTGTGCACTGGCCCAACAACACAGGATCACCCTGCTGTAATATTTTCAGGTGCCTTCATTTTCCTGGCTAGTGTTCATTTCGAACAGAGTCACTACTTTGCTTCAGGATTAGATTTCAGGTATAAATGTGACTGGCTGGCAAAAAAAGTGATAATATGTCACAGATATGATGGCAGATCTCTGTCATTGTTCACCATCATGTGAACACATGGCATTGACTCCTCACAGTGAGTTTCCAGTTTGCCTGATGCTATCACTCCTCTTCAGGAGAGACTATGGACGTCCTTGGGGGGAGGGAGGGTGGGCGGTCTGACTCAACCATCTGATATCCCCCTGGGACCAGAGAGCTACTGTCGATCTTCAACCAGCATGGTTTCCATCACGTTTGTTCTGTGTGAGCTGGTAGAGTTCAGATGAAGCTGACCCTTGCACTGATTGTTTGTCCTAATGAGCCATTCTCTCCAACAACTGTTATCCTTCCTCGCTTTAAGGAAGACAAATCGAATTCTGAATGTGTGTGTGTGCCTGTGCATGTGTGTGTCTGTGTGTTTGCGTGGGTAGGGTAGGATGGAGGCTTAAAAAAAAGGAGATATTGAACCTAGGATGCATTGAATGAAACAAAAACGGCAAAGAAAAACAGAAGAAGAAGGATGTGTTGCAAAAAAGGAGAGTGCATGATTTACACAAAGCCACTGACACGGAGATAAAGCGGGAAACAAGATGAGAGGAGAGGCGGAGATGGAAATGCCGATAACACGAGAGACAAGGACGAGGACGCTGACAAGGATTTATGATTATAAATAAATCCACTTTGTTAAAAGGTCATTTCAAAGATAAAGACTTCAAACGCAAGTTTTAACTTTCTCCTGACCTTCAAACTCTCTGTATTGTGTTAAAAATTATCCATATATTTGCAATAACTTTCCTGCAACCTGCAGGAAAGTGTGCAGGCGTTTGTGTCTTTGAGTCAACATGTTGAACTCAAAGCCCTGGTTGTCTCTTATGATGAGATGTTCATTAAACCCTGGAGACCCTGAACTCTCTTTAAAAGCTCATAAAACATAAGTAACCTTGTTTTATTAGCTTCATGTCCTCAGACTTTCCCACGGGACCCAGTCACATGACTCTCACCTACACTAGCTCACCTGTTCATTCACTCTTAGATTGGACAGTGTTGCTGTGTGCCTTTACGCTCCAGTCGCCTGAACTGTTTCTGCTTTTCTGCCTGTTTTTTTTATTTATTTTTGCTCCCTGTGTTTTGATTTGCTGCCTGCATTTTTCCCTTCTGGATTTGTTTGCTTGTTTGGACTCATTTCTTGACTTTAAGCCGGTTTGTGGAACACGGATTTAGTAAAATCCCCTGACAGATGCTTGTCATCATGACTTTGCACACTTAAATGAGAGTCGCTAACAAATATGATGAGCTGATGATAAATAACAGAAATCTGCTATAGAAAATGACACTTCTTTATCTCTGTTTAAGTCTTCAGAGACACAAGTACAATTGGCATTTCCACAGTGTACACGTTATAATATACTCCAAGTACCACAAGTAAAAGTACTAATTATGCAGACGGCATTATTGTATGGAGCTTAAAGTACTTAATCCCTTTCCACTACTGGTGCTGTAAGACTGTTGTTGTAAGTGTTTGGTTGTAACTGTGATGTAATATTCTGCTTTTTGGCTCCTTATATCAAAACTAAACATTTGTGCAACATGTAAATATCTACAGTAGTAAGTAATAAGTACAGTAGATGTGTGGATGATGTGTTTCGGACTGCATATTCAGGATAATGGCATTGACCTTTCTACATACAGTATGCCAGCAGCCTCAAGTGATAATTTCCCACTTTTCTGTCCACTACAAGTACATCCAACATAATTTCCTTTAACAGAAGCTGCATTTCTTTTTCCGACTGCAGATATACAGTAGGCTGCCTTTGAAATTAACCTCCATGTGAATATGTATTTGCTCAAATTGACCTCTGCCTGCTGTCAGATTCATGTAGAAACATGTGGAAACGTGTCTCCAACTTTGGTGGCTAATAGGAGGCAGATCTATTAGACAGATGGTCTTTCCTCATTTATCCTGCAGGCTATTTATTACATTTAATTTTTTTTTTCTCTTTTCTGTTCATTATGCAATCAACATGATGTGTGAGGATGCTTGACCTGGCTTGATTGCTATTTAACATCCTGCTATAGTCTCTCTTTCACTCACTCACTATTCCTGTCTCTGCTTCGGGCAGCTTTACTGAGAGCCATGTTCGCCTGAATTGATTCGGATCCTCACTGAGCACACACTGAATCTCCAGCAGGGCTTTAATTGCATTTCTGTACCAATCACTATCATGACAATAAAATAGGCTACTGTAGTCTAACACACACACACACAGGACCTCCCTCTCTTTAGTTGACATGCTTAAATTGGCCGCAGTGATAATAGAGAAAACATTAATGAAAAAGCAAATCAAATAGTGAAGAATTTGTCTTTTTTTTTTTTTTGAGATGCTGCCTTCAAGCACTGCTGTAAATCTCACCATCATCATCATCCAGTATATAACGACCCCACAAATGATGCTTTTTAAAGATTATTGTTGGGTCAATAACTCTCTTGACAGTCTCGACGAACATTTAAGATTGAAAGCTTTACAATATTTATTGCAGCGCTCCTCTGAAGTGAAGCAAACAGATGCCACATTATAATAAGACACCTTTTATAAAGGATTTATATAAGCAGGAGTGTCATGATGGAGGAGGATAAACATCAGTCATTACACAACCTAAATATTCTTCTTACTAATGACTTATTGTTGGTCTATAAAGCATCAATACATTATTCATCAACCATTAATCAAACTATTAGTTGCAACTTACAAATCCTTTTTGCAAAGAGTGTCTTATTACCAACTTAACTGAGGCGAATTAAGCTTTGCAGCAGCAGCACACAGATTCAGACACAGAGAAGCAGCATAAGGACAGACAGATTCCTGATATTGTAGATCAACGTTTGTCCAGGTCTTCCTCCACTGCAGTTAATGGTTCAGGCGGATAGGAGAATTAAATCTGCTGCAAGCCTGTTGACTTTGTCTTTACATCATCAGGCTGTAAAAGATGAAAGTCCACTAGCACCCTTCACCCCACCCTCTCTCGCTCTCTCTCTCTCTCTCTCTCTCTCTCTCTCTCTCTGTCTCTCTGTCTCTGTCTCTCTCTGTCTGTCTCTCGTGTGTGTGTGTGTGTGTGTGTGTGTGCATGCATGCATTCCTTCGCAGCCAGAGGAGCGGCAGCAGTCGGAGGTTGAGGGTCCGCGTTGAGAGGACACACTCGGCAGAAATCATCCATCAGTGTCGCCGTTACAACACAAGAAAACATGCAGGTAAGAAACTGTCAACGTGTTTTTTCCTTTCCGACCTGCTGACCGCCTGAAATGATGATTTCTCTGCAGGTGGCAAAAACAAGAGCGCGTCATAAGTTAAACCTGACAACATTATAAGCCTGGATCGGCTCGACAAGCTACTTGTCGGGTCAATCTACTGTGTTTTTTAATTTATTTCATTTTATCCCTTCCGTCCACATGTGCACACTGTTTTCCCTAAAGATGAGTTTCGGGCTGAAGTTATGTATTTGCAGCCCTGCTGGAGGCTGCGTGTATGGGAGACGCGCAGCAGACATCCTGCAGGCTGCTGCCAGCAAGTGTCACTTGTCATCACGTCTTTGCACCGCGACTTTTACTCCGTCTCACTCCGTCAGTTTTCGGCATTTGTGCTTTAATTATGTGGGTGACATGATGGAGAGACCTCCTCCTCGCATGTGGATTCACGCATGATTCACGCAATCTTTTTTTTTTTTAATCCCTAAATCCTCGGTCCTAAGCAGCTGATCCTGTTTGTAATTCTGCCTGTGTTTGTTTTCCTCATGGCTAATGAATCAATTTAGCACATCAGTCCTTTAGCGTCATGCAGCCTCAGTCTCTACATCTGTCAACCTGTGGTAAGTAGCCTTTAAAGTGAAAGCCCAGCCTCCCTGAAGTGACTTCCAACACCAGTGCTCATTAATGCTCCCAGAATGATCTGTTTCTGGCTGAGTTTAACCTCTGTAAAGATTTTTCACGGCTGGAAAACAAGGAAACAGATACTGCAGATGCAAGTGAAGTCCTTTCCTCTGGGCATGCTTGCACAACAGCACAAATTAAACTGAAAGCCTGTGTGCTTAGTTTAATCTGAGTGTTTACTTGTGCACATATGCAACCACATATGACAGAAGAGAAATTGAAATTTATGATCACACCAGTCAAGAACAAATGGTCTCCATCTTTGGATGCACACAAACATCTCTTATCTGCATGAACAGCTCTCACTGGATGAAATCTGGTTATATTGGAGCTTCTTTGTCCTCCTCTGTGATTGATGAGGCTCATCATCAGTCATTGGAGGAGTCAATGAGTCAGTCAGTAAATCAGTCAGTCGACCAGTCAGAGCGGAGAGCTGAGGTTCCCGTGCTCAAGTGTGTGCGGGTGCATTTTCTTAACATGTGTACTTGTTTTCTTTCACTCATCAGCTTATGTGTGCTTGAATGCAACATCCACATCTGTTTATTGTCTCTATTAAAAAATTAAAAAAAGTGACTCCATCAATTAGTTTTTGTTAATGTTAAAAACAAGTTACAAAAATTAGTATCAGCGGCCATTATTAACACCTCCCATAGGTCAACTGCTTCACCCACTTCAGCGTTTGAATTATTATTTTCTTTTTCACCATCTTCTCTCTTTGGTATTGATATGCAGGTGTTTTGAATTAAACCACGCTGTGTGACATATGGGTGCCTGATATATTAGTGTGTGACTCACTTCAATATATTTATTGTTGGAGAATGACTGTATGAGCGATAACATCCCTCATTCTGAGTCATTTTCAGTGAGATCAGAATAACAGTCAGAGTGAGTGAAGTTGAATCCACCCTACATATCTACATATAAAACATATTCTTATAAATAACATCATTATATATCAGAAGTCGTTATATTTCACTCCGTGTCACTTTAATCTTATCCATCATTGATTTACTTCAGTTAAAGGAAAAGTCTGGTCGTGTTTTATATTTCTTATTGTTAACAAATCCCAAAAGGTCAAAGCTGATCCTATTAACACCTACCAAGCTCCATTGTTGTCCAAAAAAATAGATAAATGAGCCACGCTGCGTGACATGTTCCCTCATTATGGTGAACAGGGGCACCATGGGAAGTTTATTTTGAGCTGATCCCACATTTATCATTCTGCTGGTGTAAAGACTCACTAGAGCACAATCGGCAGCTGAAAATAGTTCCTAAAAAATACACTATTTACTCTTGTCTGAATAAAAAAAACATCAGTACTGTTTTAATAAATTATTTAGCCTTTCTTTTTTAATGAAAGTTTAAATTTTATAGTTTTACAGCTTCAGTCAGCACAAATGGGCTACAGTCAGACTGGTGAAGTCAAAATGTAATCTAAATGCTTTAAAGGGTTTTTGGTCTTTTCATGGTAATTGTTGACCATGACAAAACATTTGTTATTGATATGCATGTAGGTGAAGACAGTAAAAGCAGAACAGGAGTTGTTTGAGTCTCATTTTGTCTCTTCTGTGATTGATTTGTCTCCGTATGGTCGGTTTAGTGGATTCTATTATCATTCTATTATCATTATTATTGTTATTATTATTGGTTCTTCTATAGATAGTCACAGATGATGTATTCTGTTATTGTTTCATCAACTATACTGGGTTTTGTGAAGCTGACCAACCCTCGTTTGCGCTTCTCTTGTTCTGGTGGATTTGATTGAAATCCCTCCACACATATTCAGTTTCACTCAGAAATACGAAAGGCTAAAGCAGACATCTTGTGCTTATAGTACATATGGGTTCGGGAGGACGTAGCCATACATCATACAATAAGTCGATATACAGTATAGTATAAGTCGATAAGTCTAGTCAGATATCGGTATATAATAAACACGGTCATAGTTTCACATCTTGGGGTTAATGTATGTAGAAATGCTCCCTGCAAGTTAATAGCCAGGCCTTCAACCTGCACTTAACTCTTCATTTGCAATGTTTTTTTTATACCTTGCCAACAAGCTGACGCCAGCTCGTGGTTACATATACGCCCATAATCAACCGTCTTCTATCTGTCTTGTGTTGTCTACTCTCTCATATTTTGGATCAGATTTCAGCTCAAACATGTGCGGATGTATTTGAGAAGTTAATGTTTCAGGTAAAGAGCATTAAAATGTTGTTGAATCCTTTAAGTCTTAAAGAGACAGGAGCTAACGGCATGTTTTAGACACAGGCTAAACTGAGGGGCTGCATGGACTGTAAATCATGCAGAGATATTCCAGTAGAGACCTGGAAATGATACATCCCCTTTAAGACACTTAAACTGCTGTTTTAATGGTGGACTTTTCCTTTAAGAGACCCAGTCTGATGTTGCAGTTTTCCACAGAGCAGCACGTCAATCAGAGCAGTCACACACAGTCGACCTGCACAGATCAGTGACGCCACACCAGACGTGCTGATGGCAACGCGCGCACACACAGTGCATTGTGCTGCACCTGATAGAGTGTCTCAGGGACCCACCTGTTCAATAGGTGGAGTGATTGGTAGATTTAGATGCGTTAAATAATTTAACAGGTCTGGTAACTGTATACCTCAAAGTGGGAGCATGGATTGGCACCACCAACTTCCACACCAGAGGCAGGCTTTTTGTCTCAGTACTGCAGAAAAACTGAACAATAGAAGAGTGGAGACTTGGCCTCATTTTCCAAGGAAATCTTTATTTTATCATAGTTAAATTTTCACAGAAACTTGGGCTTTGTGCTGTGTAGTTGTGTGTACTTTTACTAAGGATGTATGCCATGTGTGGACTATGTCTTGGATTGGCTGCTGATTGTTTCTCTTTCTTTCCTAGTGTGTATGTTTTTATTATGTATGTCCAATTTCCATCTGGAGTAATAATAAGATTCAACTTCAATAATAGGGCATTTTTAATCATATTTTAGCTTTAATACAAAGAGAGAAATGTAGAGTTTCTTCTTCTTCAGCATGCTGTGGTTGCAGTACACATACAGAAACATGAAACTACACACACACACACACACACACACAGCCGACATGCTGCACAGTATTATTGACCCACAAGGGAGAAAAAAAATGCAGTGAGGTGAAAAGATGCTGCTGTAAAAACTCTCAACAACAATGTTCATACACGGTATCTTTATCATCTGTCAACAGACCTAATAACAGAGAGGAATGACAGGACAGAATGAGATAAAATGATGTGGCTTTGGCACTTTGTGTGTGTGTATGTGTGTGTGTGTGTGTGTGTGTGTGTGTGTGTGTGTGTGTGTGTGTGTGTGTGTGTGTGTGTGTGTGTGTGTGTGTGTGTGTGTGTGTGCCCGCAAGAGAGAGGAGGAGCTGATAATTGAAACAAGGCTCCTCTGTTGCTCAGAGCGTCCCCAGGGTATTAATTCTTTCTCCACATGAAGGCTCGTCAATATAATATTCTTTCTTTCTTTCTCTCGCTCACACACACACACACACACACACACACACACACACACACACACACACACACACAAACACATACACACCCAGCATGTAGTCCATATGGATGTGCCATCCTCCCACAGACCCCCAGACTCCGACACTGACAGTCATACTGAGAGGCTCAAGCAGTCAGGACACAAATACTATCAGCTCTCAACCATCAACCTGCTCGCATATGTTGTTTTTTTAAGGATGTGGCTGATTTATTATATGGAGTTGAAACCTTTTTTTAAGAGCACATTAGTGTTGATGTTTTCAGTAAAAGTTGTAGTTCTGCTGGTCATTATATGCAACTGAAACACAAGATGGCCAACTTCCTAACGTTCATCGTCTAATATAAACATCAAGCATCTGTTAAACTGTTAATCGGTTGTCAACCACATAATTTATTTATTGTTTTTACATTCTTCATTAAAACATTATTTCTGGCTGTAGCTGCACAACATTTGCAACTAGACTGTTTTCGTTATAGATTGATCTGCTGATTAATTTCTCAATTAATCGTTTAGTCAATTAAATCTTAAACAATAGTAAATATCATGCTCAGAGGCCACAATGTGGTCTTCAATGTGCTTGTTTTGTCAACTAACAGTCCAAAAACTTAAGATATTGACTTTAGAAAGAAAAATAACTAATTGTAACATTTGAGAAGCTGGAACCAGAGAATATTTGGCTTTTTTTTATTTATTTGAAAAATGACTGAATCGATCAATTGATTATCAAAATAGTTACAGATTCATTTTCTTTCGACAAATCAATGAAGTTTCTGAATTAAAACGCGGGATGTGTAAATAAGCAACCGTTAAGTACGATAATGACGGTCAATGTTTCCAGCCTGTTGTGCTGCACCCAAATGGCCATAAATTAATTAATGTGCATTTGAAAGATGATGATGACCTTTCATTAGGCCTTCCCTTCCATGTTAAAATTCAGCCTGTGTTTTGTACCAAACTGAAACTGGTGGCTTCAGCAGTTATTGTTTCCTGACTTAACTCAGGCGACATCATCTTATCATTTCCACCGGCTGAGTCGTCCTCTTTGTAACTAGTAAACTGATCTCGATGTTTAAAATTAGATGAGGTCCCTTTTTATATCTGCTATCTCTCAAAGAAGCACGCAACCTGCTGCTAGTCATAAGTTGGGTTTTATAATACCCTACTGGTATTATAAAATCCAACTTATTTTAATGCTATTTGTGTCTGCATACGGTAACTCTGAGTGAATCTGTGTGTCGTTCTTGTGCTGTTTCACTCCTGCATAGCAGAGATTTGAGACCATCTCTTTTCTCACATGCGGCTGGGCTCCTCTGCAGGAAATCCCGGGTGGTAGGATTCGTTTGTGAGGGTTTTATCAAGTATTTACTGTATCTCTCCCTTTGTGCTGTCAATCTTTGTCACTGCACTGCTGCTCTTCCTCCTGCTTGCTTGTCTCATCTCTCTCCATATGCGAGCACACATGGGCTTACACACCCACTCACACATAGACACACACACACACACGCACACACACACTCACACACAGAAGCTGCCTCCCTTATGTTTAGCTCCCAGTTGGTATTTCTGCTTCACCTGGAGCGAAGCCTGGTGACAGATAACATTACTGAGAGAGGAGAATGAACCGTGTGTGTGTGTGTGTGTGTGTGTGTGTGTGATGGATAAGTGACTGTGAAATAAATTGGAGGGGATGAGAGGTGAGGAGATGGAGGGATGGAGGACACATTTGTGTCGACATCCAGGGTGAAGAGAAACAATAAATATTCATACGAAGGGCTAATAAATTGTTGCTCAGGTTTCCCTGAGCTCTCCTCAGAGTTTTGTGAAGGAGTGTTGAACAATAACGAAGTATTGAAAGCGAAAGAGTTTTAAAGAGTTTTTAAATTGTAAAAACCTTTGTTCATCCTTGTAACTCACAGTTAGTCTCCTGAAATCTGCTGTAACTGATAATCTGAGAGCCGTCACTGTTTCTGAGCCTGTCGGGCTTTCTGCTCTCTGCACAGATCCAACATCAAAATTCACTTTTGGATTTCAGAAGCAGCAACAGCAGGCTACTCATATCTGGACAGGCAGCAACTTATGATTATGAAAGTTAGTCCTATAAGTATGATGACAAAAATGTTATTTTGTTCATAACATTTTTATGAAATAATCATATTACTGTTAATGTAATGTTATGATGAGGACTAGGATGTGTTTGATAAATGCTATCTCTGGTAACGGTTATAACGTCGATTGCACAGCACCTAACAGCAAGTCAGTGACCAGCTGGTCAATGTACAGTAGTGACGCCAGTGTTCACACTTTTGCTGATGTGATTTTTGTTTGAGAAAGGCTAAAAAAAAAAAATAACATCATCCAAACTCTTCTCTGCCAAATATTGTTCTCACACTGTGGAGACATCTAAAGTTTAACAAACTTGTTATGCCTAGTTATGGTTGCTAGCTCTGATTGGACAATCCCTATTTGAGGGAGGGATTTAGTGAACAATCAATCTGCACTTAACTGAACCCACGATTGTTGGGTTTGTTGGGTTGCCAGTTGAGAGGTGTGTTTGAACTTCTTCATGCGGTATCACTGAGCTGCACCGTGGGTATGTGTGACAGATGTGAACGAATATGTGTTTGTGTGTGTGTGTGTGTGTATTTGGGTATTTATAGTCGGTGCACTTGTTTTAGCTTTTATGTCTCCGCTCCGTATGCTTGTCTATACAGTCGATGTGTTATGGATGGATCTGTGCACAAAACTAACATCAAGCTCTAGTAGCGCAGCTGCATAGACAATAGCTAATTTGTTTTTGTTGCTATTATGTCAAAACTAGCTCTAATATTAGTAGGGCTGATTGGATCTGAAGTTTGTCAGCTGAAGAAAGATTTGTAATTGAAGAATCTCCCGTTAGACTTTGATTCAGCATTTTATTGTGATCAGCTTTACAGTTGTGAATGAGATACCTTCAGTATTTGGAGTAAGCAGCATCTACAGCTGTTAATTAAACGTGTCAGATACATTTAATTAACATTTAATATATTATGCTGCCAGGTTGTGAACATGAATAAGGCTGTCACTGGAAACTGTTGTGTTTCTGCCCTCTCAGCCAAAAGATAAAATAAAATGTGATGAGACATCTAGCTGTGTTTTTTTTGTTTTGTTTTTCTAGCTGATTTTAGCTTTTAGCAGTTTACAAATGTTGACAGGTAAACCTGAAACTATTTGACAAGGGAATCGAAAGGATTCAGATTCAGTAAATTTGATGCTGGATTTGAATCTGATAAAATGACTCCATGACAGTCAGTCATGGAGTCATTTTGGGGTTTTTTGGGGGTTTTTTTTACATATTTTGCGTCTCTCACATTACATTTTTGACCTTGAAGAAGCAGTCGGGCAGAACAGATGGACCTCTGCTGACCGAGTTTGACTCATACTAAGGAAAAAGTAGAGTACATGTGAGCTGGGACATTAGCAGAACATGAGAGAGAGACATGATGTATGTCTCAGCTGTGGCCTGGTAGAATGTTAATTACATATAACTTATTAATGCAAACTCCCATCCGCTAATACAACATTACAAGACTACAGCTCTCTCTTCTCTCTCCTTCCCATCACGTCCTTCTCCGTCGATGTTCTCTCTGACTCACTTAATCTTCTCTAATTCTCTCTCTCCTCTTATCTCTTATAATTTACTCTCGCTTGTCTATCTAATTAGCTTCACTGGCATGACCATAATTAAGTACAGTATTTAAGTACAAGATTTAAAATGTTAGTGTAACAATTCAGAATGTAAGCGACAAAAAAAAAAGGAAATCTTTAAAGCTGCACTAATCAATATTTTCAGACATAGCACAGCTAAAAGGGGTATGGACGTGTTCACCATATGATATCATGCTATAAATCTATGACAAGATGAGATATAGTAATAATAATCTTAAAATAATAATCTGAAGGTTCTGCATTTTGAAGGTGTTTTGTACAATATCAGGTTATTCTGCTGGTTTTCCCTCAGGCTCTGACATATTTTGCTGCTTCCATGGCAATGTCGCCACATCCCCCCCAGGTAAATATTGAAATGTTGGTTTGGTCTGAGTGTCAAACTCTTGATATTTGAGTTTTATTTACGAAAAGTTTTCGATTCTTCTGTGTTTATACAGGCAAGGCCTTCAGTGCAGGTGAGTGTTGGTTTTTCTCTGGTGTTGTCAGAGCTGACATAGTGTCAGTGGTCGGGTTTAATCCCTGTTGAGTCTAGTTTTCATTGAGTTTTTGTGGTATGTATCTTTTTTGGTTATAATTTGGCTGGACCAGACTCTGTCTGTCTCTCTTTGTTATCGACAGTAGACTAGCTCATGTAATGAGGCCAGAGTTTACGCTTCATATAAACCAACATTTATTGAACCAACAACATGGCGAATGATATTTAATAATTTATGGCATAGTGTTGCTGCTCTGTGTTTGCGTTGAGCGTAATGAGTATATGTTATATGTGTGTGTGTGTGTGAGGATGTTGTGCAGATATTACAAGAGGGAAGCGCCAGGACAAAGCCAGCTGAAGCATTAAGAAGGAACAGAAGATAAAAAAAAAAAAACTAGTTGAAACTGTGTTTGTGTGTTCGCCTTATGATTATAAGTATGTTTGTGTGTCCAGCGGTCCGTGAATAAACGAGTAACGTAGCGCTGTATTTACTCTGCGTCCATGTCTGAATCTGTTTGTCTCCCGGCCTTTTGTTTCCAATTTGCGACTTCCACTGAAAAACCAGATTGAAAACAATTCTTCCTTCTAATTTTCATCTCCAAAGAGCCGAGTCACCAATGAGCTCATTCTCTGCTTTTTTTCTTCCCCACATTACTCCTCTCTGCTGTGCCGCTGTTAATCAGTGAATAAATAGATGTTGAGATGAATGGGATTGTTTCCGTTCATCTCTTTCCATTTTAGTGTGTTGTCATTATGTTATAAGCTAATTCAGCTCTCTCTCTGTGTGTGTGTGTGTGTGTCTGTCTGTCTGTGCAGATGTTCTCACACCATAGTCCTCCTCCTTTCCCTCCTTTTTTTTCCCGCTTTTCTTTTTTATCCATCTGCTCATGTGGAAGATGCACAGAAATAGCCCTGCAAATGTATTCACCAGCAAAATGCTTTTCTATCTTCATCTCCATCCTGCATCCTCTGTGGCTCCGACCTTTGGCTGTCCTCTGCTCTTCTTCTCAGATAGGCCAGGATTAATTATGATAATAGACTTCAGTTCCTGTAGACCTTGTTCTCCTCACATCTTTTTTTTTTTTTTGCTTTCACTCTCTCTATCTCTATTTCCTCTTTCTCATTCTGTCTCGCTACCTTAAAATAAAAGATTTGCATTATCAGACTCCCACGGGATCAAATAGCCGTTTAAAATCCTCTGTGCTCTCTTCCTTCCCTCCATCACCCTGCTTTTCTCCTCCTCTCCTCTCTATGTCATCCTTTGCTTTCCTCTACTCCCCACAGAGTAAACAGAGCTTCTGTTTGTTCTGTGTTCACCTCTTTCATCTTCCTCCCCACACTTGCTCCAGTGTACACATGTATGTGTGTGTGTGTGTGTGTGTGAATTGTGCATGTGCCCAGCGGGAGCAGCCTAATGGAGCTTCTTGAGAATTCGAGTAGACATTTTCACTAAATCAGATCACATCAGATCAAATCAATGTTCACTGTAAAAGAAACCTGATAAGACGCCAAGTCAAGAAATTGAAAAATACATTGGAGTGAAAAACTTCAATATCTAGTTTATCTCCACTGATGAAAGGAGATAAACCCTGCATCTGAATGAACTGTGGGTTGGCCTTGCATAGTAAGTAGTCATGGTGATAAATTGAAGCTGAATATGAAACGAAACAGCCAGTTTAATTAAACTGAAATTAAAGCTGAAGAGAGATATTTCAAGGTGTGATAGCAGTATCCTCACGTCACCCTTATTCCTTCAAATCTCATGTCTTGCGAGTCCTCTGGTGCGTTGAGTAAAAGACCTGCTGTCATAGTGAAGGACAAGATGGGTGCACATTTTCAGTCACTCTCCTTGAAGGCATTCATGGTGTTGCACTCACTTATACCAGAAGTAAAGAACGTAGTTGTGTAAAGGGTTTCATGCCCATGTCAATCACAATGTGAAGTTGGCTTGTTACTGTCGGCTGTCAGCCTTATTTTACAATATACTGATAACTTTGTATTGGCGTTGTATTAAATTACTATTGATGCAAACATTTCCTGATGCTGCTTCACAATAAAAGTTTTCTTTCCACCAGTGAACCAGAGCAAGGCTTTAAGTGTGAAGTAAGAAGAGCTGCAACAATAAGTCGATTTATTAAAAATACTCAGCAGCTATTTTGATGATCAATTAATTGTTATAGTTAGTTTTCCAGGAAATGCTGATTCCAGCTTCTTTAATGTGAGGATTGTATGCTTTTTCTTATGTGTTATACTTGCTGTGGAAAAACAGGAAGTGTCTCAGAGTGGAAGTCAGATTTTTGATTTTTACACTGAGGTACCTGGTAATATAACGAAAAGATATACTGAACTGAAAGCTAATCATATTTTCCAGGCACGTGTATAATCGCCTGCCTCATTTAAAAATCTCACCCTGGTGTGTTTGATTTCCATATCGACCTGAACTCTCTGTCCTCTCTCTCTCTCTCTCCTCCTCCTCCTCCCTCCAGGCGGATGGCAAGGTGGTCGATGGCAGCCTGCTAGGAGATGCCAATGGTGTCGAGCCTGTGCCGGGCAGAGTGAAGGATTCTGGGAAGTGGCAGAAGCCGCGTTTCTCTCGGAAAGCTCTGATGAAGTGCTGCCTGGTCAAATGGATCATCGCCAGCACACAGCCGCAGGACAAAGGTGAGAGAGGGCGGAAACCAATGTCTTTTATTGTGAGTGGATGTGAAAAGAAGGTGAAACTGACAATGTGGTGAATGCACAAAATGCAACAAATGTGACTAACAGTGTTTGAATTGATCCGTGAATTGATTTGCTGGACCTTTCCTGACCTCATGTGGTCCCTTGCGGGCAGGACCGAACTTACTGTTGTTTATCGCTTTATTAAATCTCTCCTTTCTGCCTCCTTTTAATTGCCTCTAAAAAAAATGTATTTTTCTCACAAATGTACTGCACAACCACACAATTTTGGTGACATAAACTACTTTAAAGGCTTATGAGAGCGTTCTGAGGTTATTTTTTTAGTACTTTTGTTGATCCAGTGTTGTTTGGTCTGCAGTTCCAGTCCTGGTTTGTTCATGAATATGGTCTCAGTGCTCCACCAAGTGGTCCAGCTGTGCACAATTAATCAGTTCCCTATGAGAGGAAAAAAAAAAGCATTTTTCAATGGAAACTCAAAGTTCTCAGCATTGTTGCATGCTTGTATATAGATGTAGTTTAATCCACTGTAGTTTAAACCTTTTTTTTTAGCTTCTTCTCATGTGTTTGTTGATCGCTTATCAATTGTTAAATATAAAATAAAATGGCATGTGAACGTACATAGTGTAGTTTTAATCAATATGTTAGTGTTTGATATGAAAAGAATATCAAATACCATGTTCAAACATTTGTGAACATGCTTCATTTTTTCAGCTGATTTCATCAGTTCAGTCTGTAAACCAATCAGATGCTTTCCTTTCTTTATTTTTCTTTCCTTCCTTCCTATTTCCTTTTGTGATGTTCTTATTTCCTTATATCCTTTACTTCTTGTACTCTTCCTGTTCTCCTTCCTTCTTCCTGTCCTTTCCTTGCCTTCTTCTTTCCTTCACTTCCTCACTACATTGTCTTTTCCTGTCTGAGCTTCTTTATTTCTTAAAGCTGATCTTGTGTTAATAAAAACAGGACAACAGATAGATGCTTTTGGGTGTGAAAACTGTTTTGAAGTTCTAAACAAAAGCTAAAATTACACATTCATATATGTGACTGTGACCCTTTAAGGTCTGAGGTCAGTTCAGCCTCATGTACCATGTAATGGTACTCTAGCAGATCAGTGAAATGTGAGAGCTGGACTCAGTAGTCTAAACTTGTCCTTGTGGCTTATCACGCAATCCTGTTTATCTCACACACACAGACTTTGTATCAGATGGGTGTCTCCTCTCCTCTTGCTCCCTTGGCTCCAGCAGCAGCACTTCACTAAGTTGTAATGTTTTTTTTGGTTTTTTTTTCTCACAGCTTCTCCACGTGACTTTGCACTTTGGCGACCCCAAGTGGCACTTTTTTTAAAAATATATTTTGAAGAACTTTACTATCCAGAAACAATGAAGAGGTGACAGGTAGCCGGTCTTTGCTGCAACATTTGTTTTTCTATAATTCAGTTTTAACACTGACACACAGAAATCACTTTTTTTTTAACAGAATCAGATGATCCTGTTGGTCTCGTTATCTGTGTCTGGTTGTAAAAGCACTGAAAGAGGTCTTTGTGTGGATGACACAGGAGCACAGTGAGTGAAAAAAAAGCACAAGTCACACGGAGGGAGAAAGAAAAAGCTTGGCTGTGATGCAATCTATTTCATCTGAGTGGTGCCAAGGGAAGAGAGATTCAGGATTGTTGGTGGGTAAGCCCTCACCTCAGTAATGGCCAGGACCTAAAAATAGCAGCATTGAGATGGAGATGTGTATTAGAGAGAGAGGTGGGGCGGTGATGTCGGAGCGGTTTCTGTGGTTTAGTTTATACTTGAGAGCAGGCTCTGAGCTAGACAGGAGTGGTGCATGGAAGATCACTGCACAGTTTAATAGACGTGGACGTAAAGTACTACAGCTGGAGGTTTGCAGGGAATAAAATGGAGAGTCAGCAAGGATAACAGGTGTTGATAATAGGTTTGTTTTCCAGGTTAGGCCACAACATGTTTGTGACTAATAAATGATGTCCAGGTGTGTAAAATATTAATTGAACAACTAGTTTTAATTTAAAAAAAAAAAGGATAAAATCGTATTCAATATAGCAGTGACATAATCGAACAGTTAAACAAATAAATAAAATGTAGAAAGGTTCATTTTCCGTTTGATTAGTTAATATTTTCAGCACTAATTTACTGTATTGTGATGATACTAAAATAAATAATATAGATGAAATAAATCTGAAACTATTCGAACAATCCATTAATAGGTTGAGGCAAACATTCGCTGTTTTCATCTCCTCAAATGTGAAGATTTATTTCTTTTAACTGAATATTTTTGGGTTATAGAGAGGATAAAAGATGCAAACTGAAGATGTAAACTTAGATGTTTTATTATCTGATCAATTGAAAAAAAAAATCAGAAGATAATCCAATAATAAACATAATCATTATTTGCGGTCCTACTTCAACTCCAGACATGTAGATGCCGTCATACATCCAGTCTTGCTCTTGTTCTGTATATTTCAGATACGCATGGTGTAATTTGACAGATCGTGGGTTTAAAACAAATTTGCACGGAGAGCGCAAAGTTTAAGCTGTAAATTAAAAATCCCACACCACAGAAGGAGTGTCTGATAATAAGAGGATGTGCCGGAAATGGAGAGAGATATGAACCACTGTAATATGAAAACTGTAATATGAGTCAGATTAGAAATGGAAGACAAAGAAGGGAGGAGGGAGGGTGGAGTAGCAAGGGTCAGTTTCTCCACTGAGCTGTCAAATGTTTCTTACACCAGCTTGTTGTCTGTGCGACTTGTCTTTTTGGCGGAGATGAACTTCAGAGGACGAGTGTGTCCCTGTGACCATGCGACTCTGTGGCCTAATGAAGGCTGAAACAGGAGGAGTGTTAATGGGTGTCGGTGTTGTGGTTTATCGGGGTCGGTCATACGAAACGACAGTGACCGGAGCTTCAGGACAGACCCAACATCATGCGATTCAATTCACCTCCTGTGAGGCAACAAGGGTAGAGGAGAGAGAAGAAGAGGAGGAGGAGGGAGTGAACATCACCTGTAAACAAACTGGGACACACACCTTAAAAAGGAGCGTTAGTGTCCAAACTAAAGAGAAAGCGGCAACATCAGACCAAGGAAACATCCTCTGGAAGAAAAAAAAACATAAAGCTTTTTTCTTTTTTTTGGGTGGGTGTAATTTGTCGAACTTTAGTGACTCAACGTCAAGTATCTTTTGTCTTGTAAAAAAAAAACGTCATCTTTTCTTTGTCTTTTTGGTGCATTTTGGTGATTCTTGTCTTGTCAAAGTTTAGAGGATGAATTCATGTAAAGCGGAGTGTGAAAAGGAGATCACCCATCTGCTGCGCTGCTTCTTCGGCTTCATCACTGGGACGCTAGTTCAAGGTACCGCTGTTCCTTAAAACAAAAATTCAAACCAGCTCTCATTGGTTGAAATCATAGTTTATCTTTTTGTTCATTCAATTTACAACCAATTAAAGGAGACGTTCATTTTTTTATTGGATTTTGTCCAAGCAGTGGCACCTTTTCCATACTAAGACTGCATTTGTAATTTCTGCTGTTCTGCTGATCTTTTTTACCAGCTTGTCCTTCTTGAGTTAGTCTGTGTGTGTCCTTGTGTTCATCATTGATTAGATGTAAGTATATCCTCTGTCCTCCTCCTGTGTCCTTCCATCCAATGAACACATCACGTTATCAAGCCACCAGCTGAATCAGCACACAGTGTCCCTCTCTTCTGCATTTTTCTCCTTATCCCCATGTATTTGTCTCACCTCTCTCTTGTTGTGTCGGTCATCAGTGTCACTCTGTGTGTTACCCTCTTGTTGTGTGAACTGCCCCAGATTCTCCTAATGTTTGCAGCAGACAGGTGAGCACACCTCAGGGTGCAGCGTTTACACGTCCTCTTTAGAGAGGTGACAGGACTTGATGATGAATGTTCTCTGCAGAGGGAAATGTCCCTCTTTCTTTTTCCTCACCTCCTTTGTTTAGCCTCTCTTCATTGTACCCTCCTTCTGGCAGTTCCCAGTAGTTGTGCTCAGGTAGAGGTTCAAGTCTCTAACTCATGCAAAACGCTATCCTAATTCTGCCTTCGGGGGGGGGGAGAGACAGAGAGAGGAATAAAGAAACAACCAGAGCAGAGAGAGAGAGAGGGGGAAAAACTTTAGTTTTGATTTAAAAAAAAAATCCCTGTTTTAATTACACAGCTCAGGCTGCCTTTGAACCTGCCTGGTTGTACTGGTTTTATATTATCACACAGGGAAGTGAGATTGGGTTTGGTCTTTTATTGGAGCAAGTTGAAGAGGCGAGGCAAAGATAGCAGAAGAGGGAAAAGCCTGAAAGAGCTGCCATCTTTTCCCTAATGACCAGTGTTATATTTCTGCAGTTCTCGTCAAAAGTTTCCGTGAAGGAGCCATGCAGTAAACTGTCTGGGGGTGTTGTTTACTGAGGCTTGGCGAGGGCAGTTCATGAGAAGTTTTCATCTTCAGTCCCTGGAGCAGGTTGTTAGGAAAGATGTAAGCATTTAAAAAAAGACATGGATGGTATAATCAGCTCTCCTCTGGCACTGTGTTCAGACTCACTGCTTGATCAGCTTGCTCTGTACATGAAAACCTGGTGAGATATATCAAGCTGATTTTCACTTGTGTGCATGATTACACAGCCTTGTTTACAGAGAGAACAACAACCGAGAGAATGATCTTGTCATATGGCATTTCTTTGCGGCTTGTTTTATCCATGTATAGGTTGTTCCTAATCAATCATTTCCCTGTGAAACACAGGAAGTGATGACGTGACAAACCCCACAGTTCGCTCTCAGTGGTTTGAGTAGGTTTTATATGTGATCTTGGATTAGACCCAAAAAAATTTGATCCAGTCTCTCATGTTTCATTTCCTTCTTCTCTCTCTCCCTCTGTGATTGTTTAAGTGATTGAATGTGAGCTGCTGATCTGCTCTGCTGTGCATTGATCAGTGTCTAGCGCCCCCTAGTGGATAGATGGGATATCACATTAGTGATATGTGGGCAAATGAAGCCAGGATCGATTATCTTCTTCATAGTCTGCAGCAGTGTGTCCACGTGAGCACTAAACTCAGCAGGGAATCAGTGGTCACAATCTAGGACAAGACATATTCACAGTTGAGCCAACATAAGGAAAGCCAAAAAAAAAAAAAAAAAGTATGTATATATTATACCAAGCACACGAGCCAACAGTTTCATGTGTTTCCATAAGCACACTGGAGGAATTTGTATTTAATCTGTCTAATGTCTATCTAAGAGAGGCAGTACAGGAGTTACAGTCATGTTTCTGTGTGAAGAGGGATCAGACGAGAGGAAGAGAGTGAGACAGAAAAAAGAAAAGCAATGTGGAGGTGTGCGATGTGTGTGTGTGATGTGAAAGGTCAGAAGTGCTGCGGTGCTGTTTGATCCCTAACCCTTTTTCATCTCTCTCACTGTGACGTGGTGTCACAAACTCAAACAGATTTTCAAATGTGGCCTCTGACAAAAGCACGTGCGCCACACACACACACACACACACACACATACTGCACAAATCTCTTACCCGTCACCTTTTCCACACTGCTGGGCAGTTGCGTTGGTCAGTACGTGAGGTTCAGACGTTCCTGCTTTGTTAATTTGCCTTCTTTCAGACTTTTAGATTTCTAATACTATTTATCAAACTTTGCAACTCAGCAGTTTTAATCCTGCTAAGATCAATCCAGAGTGTTCACATTTATAACTTTTTGTTTTGTTTGACTGTCCGAGTATCTTCACTTGTATCGAAAGCAGCTCAGAGCAGCTTGTTAGGCAGTTTGTTGTTGTTCAGCTGCATTATGGGAGCTGTGATGGCTGCTCTCTCTGTGGAGGCCAGGAGGCGACTGTCTCGGCCCAGCTGCCTCTCTCACTGTGGCCACAGTGCAGCCAGGTACCACCGCTCAGGTAGGCACTCATATGGTTTCACCTCCGACTTCCTTTCTGTGTCTTCATCCACTCTTTTGTCTACTCGTTCACTCTGTCCCTCTGTAAACGCTGTACTATTAAATTTTATGCAACTTTATATTTCTACTCCACTACATTTAAACATTTTTTGCACCACTTCATTTTTTTTTAAAAGAAAAAAAGTCTTAAGTTTAGCTAACTTTCTTTTTATTTCATGCACAGTGTGTTATCTTACTAACTGCACATGCATCAAATAAATGATTCCCCTAACAATGAACAGAATCATATACACATAACAAAAAAATTTAACTCTGATAATACTTTCACCACTGTAAGATACATTACCAGATATAGTTTAGATAAGAAAAAGGAAAAAAAAGAGCTAAAAAAAGAGCTACTATTAAATATGTGAAGATATTAGAAAGTTTCAGAAAGTTAAGGCTGGATTTAAAAAGATGATTTTACAAATGCCTTTACATTCGAAGGGTTGAAGTGTCATCTCTCTGACAGAAACAAAGCCTAAGATGATCGCTGCTTATGTGTCTGACTGAGAGGAAATAGCCTCAATAACTGATTGTTATATCCGCAGGCAGAGCCAAGCCTACCTCTTAAAAACCTGTTAGTGTGCTAATGGTCTGTTCAGAGGAACAAACACACCACAGGAACTCACTACATCCACAAATGCATGTAGATAAACTTAAACACACACACACACACTTCCCTTTAAAACAGCATAAAATGCTCCAGACACCAACATACATGGTGTCACTCTGTTTTACAAAGTTGTGACTGAAATGTAAATTTGACCTTCAGGGTTGTTCATCGGCCTGCAGACATGCAGTAAACACTGCACACTCTCACTTGTGGAAATAGATTTGTGAGCTCATGATTGTAGATTTTTCTGGTTAAGTGCAACATGCAGAGTGAGAGAAAAAAAAAAAGAGGGAGAAACTCACCAACACTACCTCACCACAAAGATATTGATCTCTCGCGCTGTGGCCTCCCATCTGTGCCTCCTATCTCCAACCTAGTCAATGCATTAACACACACACACACGCTTACACACACACACACACTCGCTTGTGCATACAGACTCATATATAAACACACATACATATGCAGAATCATCAGTTACCCTCTCTTGACCTGCTAATCACACTCCATCACATATTAAATTATAATAATAATCATCATTTTTCTATGTTGTCTAAGACAAGCATTATAATTGTGAGACATTAATGATATAATGATATATTTATAATATTTTCTGTTGCACTTTCAATGAGTTCAGTGAGAAATCAGATGAAAGGAAAATGTTTGAGGAGGAGGAGGAGGAGGAGGTGGGGTTGTTTTTACTATTTGATCTCTGTGTGCCAGGCCAGTGTGCACACAAAGATCACACCGCCAACCTATTTGGGTAATTTGACTTCGGCCCTTACTCACAAACTGTAGCGACTGAGGAAGATGAAGACGACGAAGAAGAAAAAGGCGAAAAGATGGATGTGGTGAAGAAAAAAAAGAGGGACAGTTTGGACAAAGACAGAGGGAGCCGAGCAGAGGAGCGGTGGGGGGGAGAGAAAGTCTCCGGTTGGCCAAAGTTATGGAATGACAGAAGAGATGGAGGGAGGAGGCGGCGGGCTCGGGGTGCAAAAGCGAATCAGATGGACAGATGGAGAAAAGGGAGGAGTGCAGCGGAGGAGGGAGAGACCACAGGAAAGACAGGATCGGTGGAAGGCTTAAGGTGAAGAGGGGACTTTGGTTTTAAACCTCAGCCGGAGTAAGTGCTTGCTAAGTGAGTCGACGGGAGACAGGAGGGGGAAAAGTTGCAAACAAAGGCAGCAACAGATACATTGAGGGGAGGTGCAGATAGAGGGGAGAGATGGAAAGTATGTGCGGAGGAGGTAGTCACCAGAGGAGGAGGTTTCAGCTCCTCTCAGCTTCTTAGGATTTCCCTCCCTGGACGCTGCTGCTGTTGCTCTATGTGTCTTCTCTCCAGGGCCATACTCTTCCATATCTGGACCTGAACTTGGACAAACAAAAGTAGTCGACAGAATCAGATGGGACAGCAGCGCAAAGCCTAAATTGAGTCTGCGAGGTCTTTGGTGGATCTAAGGATTACTGACTATTGCAAGAGAAATACAGCAGGAGTAAATGTATGAACAGTTATTTTGATTATTTGAACAGTGCAGCCTCGTTGTACACAGTTTTTAGGTTGCTTATTGTATCTGCTTATTCTATCTTGCTGTGCACGTTTGTTTTAAAAGAGTATTGTGAGCAGATGCCTCTGATAATAGAAAGTCAGATTGTTCTCAGCATGCAGATAAAGAGTATTTACAGTATGCTTTTGTTCCAGAGATGAAGTCCCAGAAATTACTTGTGTGGTTGGCGCATAAAATGGGCTAATTTATGTATAATTGCTAATGTTGTTTTGCTGTTTCATGGCATGGAAGATGAGGACCTGGGTATTTCACATTCTGTTCTCTGATGGTCTGTATTTCAAGAAGTCAGTTGTACTCACCCGGACTTTCTCCCGCCTAATGAAAAGATTTGGGACCAAAGACATGAAAATGGACACCGTGGCTGCGCCAAATGCTTTGCTTTTTTCTAATGATGCTTTTATCTAAACCCCAAAATGTGATTTATTAGTGTAAACTATGACGTGAGGACTGATAATAGTTGTTTGGATAAAGTGGACGAGCAGTAATCTGTCCGAGCCCCTGAGCGCGTAACAGGACAAAAGTCTGGAAAGTGACTCTAAACGACTCCTTTAATGCACTGTAATAAATGGCTTGTGACACAACCCACATTTTCCCTCATGGGTCTAGAGAGGAAGGCTTTCCATATATGTCAGCTTCTACATATTTTCCACATCAGTGTTGACATTAAAGCAGCCGTCATCCAGCTGGCAGGCCTGGTTCTCATGCTGTCTCAGTGGCCTGGGCCTGGATACAAACCCATGTGGTCTCCCACCAACCAGCCTGAATCCTGTCACCTCCTGACTCACCTCTGCTGAGAACACTTGTTGTTGACGTAACTCGGGCCGGTCCAGGCTTCGTTTCTTCTCTACACAGGGCCAGGCCTTGGTGTGCAGGCTTGGCCCTGATTGGGTCCCCTTCATCCAGAAGCCATGGGGATCCAAGGCATGGAGCTGTTTGCCATTGGCGTGGTCATCATACTTTTCATGGCAGTTCTTAAGCAGTTTGGTATCCTGGAGCCCATGTCCTCATTTGAAGGTAAGAGCCCCATGTCCTGGTTAACAGGTACCTGCGGTTTGAAGGCTGTACTGCTGATGACTCTCTACTGTGTTTATCTATTAAACCATAGTTATTGTTAGTCACTGCAAAAACATTGTAGGAAAAAAAGTTCACAGATCGTCATTGTATCTCCAAATTAGTTGAATCTTTCATATAAAGCATGGGTTGCTTCTTAAGATAAATAAATCATTTAGAAATACAGTACATTTTGAAAGATTGTCTGAAGAAACCTGTGACACAAATCTGTGTTTTTTGGACTTTTAAAAGCTTGCCAATGCAAGTCTAAAATGTTTTTGGATGAACCCTGCTGGTAGGAAAGACATGTCTCCTAATAAACACAGCTGGAGAGATTATGTCAATAGTTTATGCAACTGGTCTCTAGTACTGGTTTCCAAAATGGAGAACCAAGAAAACATTTCTACGTTACTTTTATACTAGTTTAATTGGGGTTTAATAATACTTGTGTCTAATTTTGCTATGTGTATATATATATATATATATGTGTGTGTGTGTGTGTGTGTCTGTGTGTGTATCCATATATCTTTTCCTGTATTTGAATCACAATAAGTAAAAGTAAAGTACTTGAAATTGGAATCAGATGCAACCATAAATACCAGTATGCTGCATACATGTTCATGTGTTAGTAATAATAATAATAATCCAACAATATAATAGATGTAAACAACATCCCAACAGGGCCTCCAACTTACATATTACATACTTGCATTTAACTTTTTTGTATAAAAGAATAAAAAGTCCTGGTGGTCCCTGGTTCAAGTCTGGCTAGGGACTTTTGTTCTGTCTCCAAACAAAATATATAGAGACATATGTTTATATGACTGTACGACACTGGAGTGAAAAATGATAAATAGGATGTTTTATTTTGTCTATTTAGGGATATACTGCAAAACCTTAAGGGGTCAATAGACTGTGTACATTTGGGACTGTAAAAGAGACATCAGATACTGCTCTTTGAATGATGCCGTTGCCTTTGATTAGAGTTTTGGGCTGAAGGCCAGCCAGTCAGAGTGCCCTGCAGCCAGAGTGCCAAGACAATTACAGCAGAAAGGCTCCAGCCGGCACATTAGTGCTTCTCATATAGCTCTGCATTATAAGCAATAAATTCAACAGAAACAACAGTAATGTCCTTTCATTATTTATCACTCCTCTCAGCCTCTTCAATCTTCGGTTCCTCCAGTAGTGCCCTCCTCCTCCTCATGCTGTGGTGATCCAGAGAGGCCGGGCCTACACCCTGGTTTAGCATTACCTCACATCAATTATACATGCAGTATCGAACAGGCTTTCTTTGAGGCCGCCTAAATATGGAGCCTGGAGTACTCCTCCAGGACCCTGAAGGACACTGGCCATCTCACAGTAGCCTCCGAAATTCTTATCTCAGACTTCATCCTTATTCTTGCCACTTCATTAGTTCGTCATCTCCCAGTGGGACTAATTTACCAGCTGCAGTGTCATTATCTCATCTACTTTTGCATCTCCTTATCATTCTCACCATGTTAAATCATTGGGCAGCGGAGGTTGTGAGCTGATCCTCCGCCTCAAATGTCTGCATGCAGGGAAATATGACTTTTCAGAGAAGTTTGAGATGTTGTGTTATTGGATATAAATAGTTCCCAATTAGCAGCCCAGCTATAAATACTAGCTTTCTGAAGATCATCGTCGTTGCTGAGACTCTCACAGCTGGACTGATTCAGCTTATGAGTCATTTTGTGGTGTTTCCTGTCTGTTAGATGCTCTTTTACAGTTTGCTGGTCTACCATTGAGGACAGTGAGGTCATGTCATTAGTAATATTTCTGCAAGTCTGTGGGTTTTAATGACATAAAGAGGAGTATAGTAGGCCTGAAACTTATGATTTCATTATTTCATTATTGATTTCATATTATTGATCTGATCTGTCTGCTGATTATTTTCTTGATTAATCATTGTCACTAAAATGTCAGAGAATTGTTTTAAAAGGGTCCCAGATGTCTTCTTCAAGTTATAGTATAAACATAAATATTCATTTTATTATCATTTAAGACAACGAGAAGCAGGAAATTATCAAAGAATTTCAAAGTAACTAGAAAGTTGCTTATAAATCAGTTAAACAATGAATCAGCATGAAGTAGTTGTGGATTAGTTTTCTAGTTGATTAAGTGATTAACTGACTCATCATTTCATCTACAAGTAGACACATACAGTATTTCAAAACATTTTTTTAGACTAAAGAACTTAAAATATGACAGTTTTATGCCAAAAGCTAAAATACCTCACACACCTGCATAGAAAGGGCTTTGACAATGTTTTAGACTAGTTACATTTGACAAAAATATTTAGTCTAACTGCTAAATTAATATTAAAAATGTAAATTTCTGTGATGTTAACCTTTTTATTAATACTGAGATGATTTTATTATTATTTATTATTATTTATTTAGCTTGGTTGATGCCTATAGTCTTTATATAAAATACAAATCTTCCTCTCAAATCTTAACCTGAACTTTACTTTTAGTTAGTGGTCTCTTATTGCTTTAAAATGCCACATGTCAGATAATTGATCCTCTTCTGAAACATTCTTGTGTTTTAGAAATCAAAGATTCATCTAATCCATCTTGGGACCGTTTTTACACGAGTTTCCTGCAGTACATTAGTAGTCTATTTTTAAAATCAGTAAACCAATAAGGTTTGTTTGTTGCATTATTTTTATCATCAGCACACCAAGAAAAGGTAAATTGATGTGGCTTCACAGAAAATGCACACCTTGATACTCCATGTGTGTGTGTTTGTGTCTATGCCACATGTCTATGAGGCTAACTGACCAGATATCAAACAAACCCGCTGGCCTTTGATTGTTGTTTCAGTCTGGTCCTCTACTCTGATGTCGATTTTGGGTTCAGTCCAGCTCGGTCCTATTCTGGGATGACATCGATGCCAGAGAGGCAGCCTTGTCTTTGGAGCAGTTTGAGCCCTATTCTGAGGTTCTCTGATACCGGTAGATGGTATTTTTATTCCACATTTGACTCTCGTGCAGGATATTTTAGGGCAAGTAACATCAATATACTGTAGAGAGATGGGATGGGTATATTTGTGTGTTCTTTTAGAATGTTTACCAGCTAAGTGATGGGGGACAAAATCCACAGTCCTCCTGTGCAAAATTTTAACTGAAGCTTCACTCGTCCAAAATTTTGAATACATTTTTGCACAGAATTTGAAGGGGGTCATTTAATAGCCAGTATGAACAGGAGGAATGATTACAGCAAGGAAAACCTCCTCCAGTGTTCATATGGACACCCGACTGTTTTAAGACAGACTTTAAAAATTGATAACCGATCCTTTAAGTTATCCGTGTAATTTTCCAGTGTTGTGGAAAACTGCTCCTGTCATCTCATTAGTCTCCACTAGAGGGAAGCAGCAATCATATCAAAATGTTTCTGAAACAACCAAATGAGTTTTGAACAAGTGTCACAGGGCCTGAGGGTCTGTATGTTCACTGTTTCCCTTTATTACAGTATGAGTGTGTGACAGGACTCCACTGAGTTAATGTGGTGTTAAATCTGTGTTACAGACCCCAGGAGAGACAGAGGAACAATTAGAAACTGGATCACAGAGCTGACTGGGGAAATGGGATTCAGGACACCTGTTGACCTTTGTGTCATCACCTGCTCTGCTTCCTTAAAGGCAAACTGGCTTTATGTGTGTGTCACATTTAACAAAAACAATTAAGATATTTGTAAGTCCTGTCCATTTAAAGCTTTGCTATGCAATTTCTTTATGTACTTACTGGTGAGTTATGTAGTTCTTTGATGAAATTGATAGAAATGCAGCATGGTATGCAGCATGCAACAGGTTAATTAGCAGAAACTAAGATGTGAGATGGAGGAGGGATATAGAGGAGGTTGCAGAGCATCAGTCTTTCAGTCAGTGGAGGATTTTGTGACACATCTCACTTCTGGATAAAGGGCATTTTTTTAAATTTGATTGGAGTTTTTGGCACCAATTACAGGAAAAATATTCATTCAAGCAACTGCATGCTTGTGCTAAAAAAAAACCTACATGTGTGATGATGTGAGAGGATCTGAGCTTTTTTTTTCTGATTACATTTTTCATGGATTAACGTGGTGGTCCAGATTTTTTAGTGGATTTTTTTCCGTCTTGCTCTTTCTCTTTGGGAGTATTTTTTACAGCAATAGTCTGACCTTAATAAAAGGGTTGGACCATCAGATCCTGCTCTTATAGTTGTGGAGAATATCCTAAAGGGACAGCAGGGAAGTGCATGGAGGAGTAAAAGAAAGGTAGTCAAATAAAATGGCAGAGGGGAGAGAGAGAGCTAAATAGAGTAACAGAAAGGGAAGAAAAAATGTGACAGAGAGAGAGAGAGAGAGAGGGAGAGTGATGAGTGAGTGACAGTGTTTCAGAGACAGGAAGTGAAACAAGAAAAGAAAAGAGAGAGTTACATAGATGGAATAATAGAAAAGTGCTCAGAAAGTGAGCAGTCATGAGAATATGAGAATGTAGTTACAAAGTAAAGGAGAACAAAAAAGGAAGGGACCCTGGAAGAAACGATAGAAGAAGAGGGGAAGATGAGTGTGAGGTGGGAGACGGAGGGACTGCAGACAGTTGGCATCGTCTGCCTGGTGATCATGTTCCTCAAACTAATGCACCTGCTGGGCCTGATCGACATCACAGAGACTGGTGAGACAACCTGGGAGAGAGGAGGAGGAAGGGGAGGAAGGGGAGGAAGGGGAGGATGGAGAGATATGGTGTGGGGTTGGCATGTCATGCAGTGAGGAGGCTGGAGTCAAAGGTTTTTATTGTAAAAGTCAGTGTACGTCGTTTGATCCAATATGAATGATTTTCAATTTATCTGGGATTAAATTGCTGAGTAATTATCAGACACACATGAGCAAAATGTGTCTTGAGAGAAAAAAACAACAACAACAAAGTGGCACTAGAGTGACTTTTTATTGAAGATTTCCCCCCAAAATGACAGCTCTATCTATATATCTGAAACCAAGTAATGCTGGATTATTAGATATGTGAAGCTTCACAAGTCAAGTCCTCATTATCAAATAGGAGCAAACTGGACCCATTGAACTGGACCTTGTGTTAAGATTTCTGCTTTTGCAATACAGGATGTGATTTACAGTGTGATTTTGTTGCATGAATCAACTACTAACAAAATGCTACACCGGTTGCTACTGGTACTTAAATGTCGATAGAGAGGATGACAACTGGGCTAAGGGGGAACGAGACAGAAACAATGTCTTATTTTAGAGAAAAAGTAAAATAAATAAGTATTAATTGTAAATACTGTGAGTATTGATGTGTGGCTTTATGTACAGGTCTAAACCGTCTCATTGTTGAAATGAACCACAGGAGAACCATTCATCGTTACAACTGAGTGGATCACCTCCCACTTTGAGTTTCCTCCGCTGTGGTTCTGGTTTATGTTTCACAGTATATTATATTTCACTGCTCTGCTGGATGTTTCATCAGAATATAATTCGAGTCTCTCGCTCTGGACCGCTCAGCGCTCTTCATATAAACCTCCCCGATCTGACTTGTTTTCTTTGTTTTGTTTTTCTTCCTCTTGCTATCGCTCTCTCACTGTTCTCCATTTACTCTGTTTCACTCCATCTTGGTGTCATCACCCCTCCTCCTCTGTTCTCTCTGTCTAAAGATGGTGAGTATGTTAACGATAGAAACCCAACAAACTTCAGATTTGCCTCAGAACTCTTTCCTTTCTTTTGTTTTTGTCGTACAGTGCTTTCTCTTAGTGTGTGTGTACACTTACTGTACACTTACTGTAAACGTACACTTGTGATTTGATCTGTGAGGAAAAACTGAATTTCTTAAATTCAGATTTTCTGCTGTGGCTTTTTTGACAGCAGACACAAAACAATAGTTGTTTGGTGACATTTCCGCCATAAAGAAAGTACATCCTCTTCTTTTTAATTCCCTTGTTCACCTGCCTGTTTCTCCTCTACAGTTATTTGCATATTCTCTCTCTTAAACTTGCACGTTTTCCCTATGAATGCCATCCCTCTTAAATATATCAACCCACCCCTCCCTAAATGTTGCCCTGCATCCACACACTCAATGTCTGCTCCATCCTCCCTGTTTTTCTTCTCATCTCTCCCTCTCTGCATCCTTCTCTCTCTTTTTCTCTATTTCTCTCTCTTTCTCTCTGTCTTTCTCTCTCTCTTTCTCCCACAGACAGCAGTGACAGTGATTTGGAGCTGTCGACGGTGCGTCACCAGCCGGAGGGGTTGGACCAGCTGCAGGCTCAGACCAAGTTCACCAGGAAGGAGCTTCAGTCTCTCTACAGAGGCTTTAAGAACGTACGTCTGTCCAGCTGCTGCATGTCAAGTAGAACTGAGACTGTCTTAATTGCTTTGCCGCCATTAGCATGCTTTATATAGACTTGAATTATTCTGATATATATACCCCTGTTTTTCCTCCTCTCTCGGGCAGGAATGTCCCAGCGGGTTGGTTGATGAGGAGACATTCAAGACCATCTATTCTCAGTTCTTTCCCCAAGGAGGTTAGACATTAAAACAATCTCGTCTCTTGTTATGTCTCCTTTTTTTCCCTTTTTTTTTTGACAAAATACATTGAATCTATGAGCCTGACATCTTTTGATCTCCTTCGTCACACAGATGCAACCACCTACGCTCACTTCCTGTTCAACGCGTTTGACATCGACAGAAATGGTTCGATCCGTTTTGAGGACTTTGTCATCGGCCTGTCTGTGTTGCTCAGAGGTTCGGTCACTGAGAAGCTCAACTGGGCCTTTAACCTCTATGACATTAATAAAGATGGCTACATAACCAAAGAGGTATGTTTCAGTGGGTGCATGCACATCCAAAACAAAACAGTACCTGCACATTGCTTAATTGTTTTTTTTTAAATCTTCAATTCCACATGGACATCAAGACGTTTTGAACCGCTGTGCACCTTGTTAAATGGTTTTTTAAATGTAAAATGTGTTCACACTGGGAGAAAAATCAGTTAATAGTTGCTGCTGTTTATCCTCTTCTCTTCAGGAGATGCTGGCGATTATGAAGTCAATCTATGACATGATGGGGAGGTACACTTACCCGTGTGTACGAGACGAGGCTCCCTCTGAACATGTGGACAAGTTCTTCCAGGTTCCAAAACATGACAAACCAGAAATACACAATTATTCCTCTACAAAGCAACATGTTCTCACTCATCTGTCTCTCTCTCTGTTTTCTTTCTTTTTCCTACAGAAAATGGACAAAAACCGAGATGGTGTAGTGACCATTGAAGAGTTTATAGAGACCTGTCAGAAGGTGACTCACAAATCACAGTTACTCATCAATGAATTACACCCACACACTCTATTGTTCACTCTCTGACTGTAGGTAAGCCAAACGTGTTTTTTTACAGCTCCAAAAACTTGTCACTGTGCCCACCGGATAAAAAAACAAAACAAATATCATGTCTAAATTTGTGTACACTTCTGATGACAAATGTTTTTCTTATTTTTTTTTTCCAGGATGAGAACATCATGAGCTCCATGCAGCTGTTTGAGAATGTGATTTAAGGCGTGAGGATGTTTTCTGTTCTTATTTTTCTCAGCTCACCTCACACAGAAACACAGCGCGCTGATGCTCCTCACTCAAACTCCACACTAATCATGACGCTCTAGCTCATTATGTAGCTACTGTGAAGATACAGATTTTTTTTCTATTTTTTCGCTGCACTCCATTAACTGTATCTTGCGACTGCTTCTGGATTGAAAGGACTACTACAGACCGAAGATGAGCTTCCTGGGTAAAATTCCCCATCTTTCCAGTGTGATGTTGTTGTGTCCTTAGTGGAGCAACAAAAGAGCTCCATGCGATTCAAAAGGATCAACAACTGTGTGAGAAGTGAAGATTGTCACAATCCACTGACGTTAGCACACATAAACACTAGTTTTAATACGCTTGTTTCTCTCTCACACATGTGTACACACACACACACACACACACACACACACACACACACTGGTTGGCTTTCCCTCTCTTCAGGGGACATTACATTGACATTTTCTGGATTCATTATTGTCACCTTAACCATAACAAGCACATGCCTAACACTAAGTCTTACTCTAACCTTAACATAAGGCTAAATTTATCTTAACTTTAAACCTTCTTCTCCTTAAAATCAGTGATTTACATTAAGCAGACTTGCTTTTTTTTTTTTCGCCATAAACGGGGCGAGTCCCCACAAAATGACTGTGTAAACAGATTTACATCCCCCTAGCATGATGAATACATGAACACACACACACACACACAGTTTTCACTTCCATTTACATTCACTCTAATGCACACGCAACAAAAACTGCTGTTTCTTCAAGAGTTTTTAGCGCACCGGTTGAACTAAGAGCAGCACAAAACAAATTGCATTGTCACCAAAAAAAGAAAAAGAAAAAGAAAAAAGAAAAAAGATAACTGAACTAAAGCATGTTTGTCATCAAATATGTGATGTGAAATTAGCTTGCACTACTATTTTATGACTATGTATTATATGCGCCTGAAATGAAGGCACTGTAGATACCTGCACCTAATACACCACTGATGGAAAGCGGTGTGTATGTATATATGTATAGTTAATAGTTAAATATCCTTTCGTTGTACTGCATTGGATGATGTAGTAGGACCAGAACTACCCAACTGAATATTTGTTTAAGAAGTCTATGTTGCAGTTATTGGTCATGTTTAGTAACAGTTCTTCACAGAATTTAAATAGATCATTCAAATATCACTTTGTTTTGTATGATGGAGGATGGAAGATTATCTTTAAGTGGTTAGATTGGCAATGTGTGTCTGTACAGTACTATGAGAAAAACAAAAGACTGTTAAAAGTGTGTTCATATGCTGAATTAAGGCTTTATCTAGGTTCTTCAGTATCTACGAGCATCCACAGTATTATGTACACTACAGTACGACCTTTGTGATGTTGATTAAAAGATGCTGTCCACAGTTGAGACTCCTTTTTAATGCATCCTTTCACTATATGTTCCACCTGCATTCAGGTATTCAGATGATGAGGCAGAAACCAAAACACACACACACGCAAAAAAAAAGGATTAAGCATGTTTTGTCATGAATATACTGTGTGTAGAGAGTTAAGATGGCTCAGACCTTCAGTTGTTATTTTTTATTTGTATTTCACTGTTTTCTGTGTGAGACCCAAACAGAAGATTGTTCACTGCTAGAGTTTTGACGCAAATACTGCTATTGGTATTTTGAGAGTTTAAAAATCTGACAATAATATACTGTATGTTTAATAAAGTTTCCTTAAATTGACTTTTTTTTTAAAAAACAAAAAAACAATTGCAACCTGTACTGGGCAAACTATGTTACAATTGAAAACGATTAGGCAAAGTGTTTCACAAGATGCTTCAAATTCATAATTTTAACGCAGCTGACTTTATACGGGTTATGATTTTTTTTTTTAATGATAACAGTTCATTCTCTTATTAAAATTACGACTTCAGCCATCAGATGGCAGTGTGGTGAATGCATCGGCCTTACAGACACACCAGATGATGAGCGGAAAGACGCTATTTAAATATTTTATAAGGCAGAAAACGTGCTTGTTAGGCAACTGTGCAGCGCACTTGACGCAAAAAAAAGGTTGTCAATGCAATAACTGATGTAAGCGCTGCCACTGGGATCTGTGAGGAGGGGGGGCGGTGCGTCACCACTCCTCCGCCTCTGATTGGCTGAGGTGACATTCCGAGGCGGGGCGAGAGGCTGGCACTTTTACATCACGGGTGGTTGTGAGCATGCGTGGTGGTGAGTAACGTCAACCCCGTGGCTTTATGAAAGGCGAAATCCGCTTTACAGGCAGCGGGTCTGGCAGCTACTTTAAGTCCAGTTTGTCGGTGAGAAGGAGCTTTTCTTGGAGGGACCAGGGCTTGAAGACTCTCTCGTCTCTTCGCCGGCTTCAGTAGCAGGCTTGTCGTCGACCCTCCGCTCCAACTACGGGGACGAGCCAACGGACGTTAGCCGAGAAGGGAAGTGGGCTCCGTCTTCTCTTTCATCAGGCAGGTGAGTACAAAACGTGCCATTTTTAATCCCATGACACAGTCTGTAGCATACATGTTTAGGAAGTAGTACATTTTCAGAAAAGTCCAGCTGTGGTTTATCTCTACTCTACTCTACGTCGTCACAGCCGGAACTCAGGCTGGATAATAAAGAAGGAAGATGTAAAGGTTTCCTCTGAAGAGTGACCGTGATAACACAAGGCCCAGTTAGTCACATGTAATCTCCTCCATTCTCTACCTTGACTAACAAATAATTGTGAAAAAGCACATCTCACGTTCTCATTAGTTATCTTTAATGTTGTGGGGACCAGATTGCCTCAAGGTCTAGATATGAGAGACTTATTGTGACTCTAAAACGTTCAAAACACAGTATAGGAAGACCAAATATCCATCACCCCCGAGACACTGTCCTCTAACATTTGAATTAATAAGGCCATAAAAGATACAGCTGGTGGGTGAGAGACCACAGCTACCAAGGCACCACTATCTGGGGCACTAGAGATCATTTGGCCATTAGGGTTTATTGGCTGGCTGCTGATGATGGGGTTGTCCTGGAAACAGGCCTACGTGTGTGTGTGTGTGTGTGTGTGTGTGTGTGTATGTATATGTGTGTGTGTGGATATACATGTGACAGAGAGAGGGAGAGAGAGAGAAAGGGACTGCTCTACAGTTTGTGTGCTTGTGTCAGAGGCAAACACACAAAAAGTAAGTTTAGATGTACACAGTATGTAAGGGACCATGTAATGTTCATGGAGAGTCTAGAGTTGAGCCCAGTATCGTGAGACTTAAATTTACTTAATATATATATATGCTTAAGGCATTAAGAGGCATCAAGGCAACTTGAGTGTGTCAGCTGCCAATCAAATCAATGTGTTGGGTACTTTATCAGATGATGCTGATACAGGTAGTGATACAACTTCTTGGAGGTGCACGGACAGACAGAAGCAAAATAGTCTGAAGATGTCAAAACACTTTTAGGATAAAGAAAAACTTTTATTTTATTATTTTATTGAGATCAATGTGTTTTGGCTATATCAGGGTTTCAACAAGTTGTTCTTTTATAATACAAGTGATGACTGGGTTGATTTATTTGTCCTGCACCTTTTCTGGTGACCAACCCATATGGGCTTACAGCCGAAATACATCAGGTACCGATGGGGCCTCCAACTGGTAAAGACTACATAGAACTGTATATTTAAAAAAAAAAAAAAAAACTAGAGCAATCTGTTTAAAAATGATTTAAATAAATACCTCATTGTACCAGAGGCAATGCGACTCAGCAGTGCAACCTTGTGGGGTTTTTTTCAATTGCACATTAAAATAAATCAATCAAATATATGTGTACCCATGGCCCTGTAGTTAAACAATCTAGTCACTACCGGTTAATGTAGCCTACACTTCAAAACCCTGCATAACCAACTGCATTATCACTTGGCAAACCCTCCTCAGAAAACACAGCTAGTAAGCAACAACACTCTACAAAGATTCACCCTTTGTAGAGGGTTAAAAACCTCTACACAGGTTCACGGCCTACATGTCGGATGCACCCAGCCTACATGGCGTGCCTGGTGTATTTTGACCTTTTACAAGACTCTAGACAATAATCAGGGTGGCCACATGTCAAGTCAGTTTTATTTGAATAGTCCAATAATATAAAATTTGCCTCAGGGGGCTTTACAATCTGTACAGCAATGTAACATCCTCTATTCTTAGATTGAAGCAACTCCCCAAAAGAAAAAAAATCTCTTTTTTAACAAGGAAAGAAAAGAAGGAGAAGTAACAAAGGAGGGAGTCCCTCTCCCAGGACGGACAGATATACAATAGATGTTGTATACAGTACAATAGAACAAGGAAGACACATTACACAAATACAGCATGAAAAATCATAATGTACAAAGAGTTTCGGGTTATACGGGTTTACATGAGATGTCCTGTCATGTTGGATACAGTGTTCTCTGTGGTGGGTGTGCAAGAATAATATGCTCACACTTTATAGAGCGTCCACCTTATGTTACAGTTTCACATGCTTGTTTAGAAACCCAAAACTGGTTTGTTGGCATACAAAACTGGTTTGTTGGCATTTTTTTTAAATTAATTTGGGACGGGGTCCACGTCTGTAATTTTGTGAAACGCTGTAACCATGTTTCTTGGCAACTGGTTACCGGTCTTTCAGGATGTAGACGCATTTTGTTTCCAGGTGACACTGGTCAACATTGTGTAACCTGCAAACGACAGGAGTTGAATAAGCTGTACGTGGAGTTGCAGTTGTGATGTAGCTCTTATGGTGCCAGTGATAACTTTGACACTGTTGGATGTAAATTTTCCCCCAGCTTCGCCTGCTGCTTTCTGTCTGCAAGTAACTCTGCAAATGTGAGGCCTTTTGTGTTTTTCTGGTCTTTTTGTGTTGGAACACATTGTCTTTACAAACCCTGACTGGTCGGGTTGGGTTTGATTGTTGAGGCTCCAATCCTCCAAACATCCCCCATCCCTGCATCCCTGCAACTGGAGGTCAGTTCTTCTACACACAGCTCACTATATATGGTTGATTTCTAGAGGTTATCCTTCCCCATTTATTCAAAGATGCCTATGTATGGTCTGCAGTTATCTGCAATCATAACATTGTCTTTACTCAGATTAAGGACATCACCTTTCATGCCACACAAACAATTCAATAACTGCAGGAAGCTGACAATAACAGACTTAACCTGTTTTTCAGTCTTTTTTTATTCAGCCTTTTAGCTGCACTTTCTTACAGTAAGTGGATATAGACCAGAGGATCACCTGGCAGCCAGTCTGGCCAGGCTGTGCCAGGCAGGGCAAAGACCCAGTGAAGTGAACTGGGTCGCAGAAATGGATTCCTGGCCCTGTTTGCTGTAAGCAGCATGTGACTAAGATTACACAGTATTGCTGGGTCATGATGTGCTTTCCACTGCACTGTGTGAAGGTGTGTGTGTGTGTGTGTGGATGGTAAACGGTAAAGATTTTAGCATGTGGCTCTGAACAGTATGCCCTAAAATAACTTATTTTATAGGTGATATGGTTTATGATTGATATGGTTTTATGATTTAATCATAAAAGTTTATGAAAAAAAAAATCCAACCTGCAAAAATTCAGTAAAGTGCAAATACTGGAAAATTATTGCTTAGAGTTTCATAAAACCTTAATCATTGTCAGGACCAATGATAGATGGACTGGTAGCAGCAGCAAAAGAGCATTACTAAATTACTCTCCTGTGGTTTCCCATCCTACTGGAGGTGGTCCGTTTGAGGTCTGTTCATTAAGTTTTTAAAATGCATAAAACGACATGCTGCTGTTTTCAAGGCATTGTTTGTAAAGCTCCGCATCCACACTGAAAACCTTGTTGCTGCTGGTTTGTTCCATTTCCTTCCTGTCCTTTTTAAATGGCGTTATAATTGTTAATATGTAGTTAACAAAGCCCTAAAAAAAACTTTCATAAAAGGAAAAAGCAGTGTGTGACATATTTTAAATAAAGGTTATAGTCACTTGGGAAAGTGTCAGTGGTTGCACACAACTTAAGTCAAATCGGCTCAAAGTAGAGCTGTGCTAATTAGTCAATTTAATTTTCTATTGACTGATTAGGCTACTAGTGCTGCTTTGATAGATTAATTGCTTAGTTTTTTTGTTTGTTTTTGTTTTTAAGAAAAAACAAATATTTGCTGGTTCTACGATGAGCAATTTTAATTGGCTACAGATTAGACAATTGATTAAATTAGTTATAATAACTATTTTGTTAAATGATTTATTTATTTTTTTTAGATCAATGTCACTTGTTCCGTGTCTTTTCTCTCTGCTATCAGTCTGTCTGCTGCGTCTTCATAACGCTCATCCTTATCTACATAGCGAGTAACTGGGTTGGTGAGTTGTTTTTAAAAGTATGAGAAAGTATTGAAAATGACTCTTTGGAGCCAAAAACATTACAGAAATACCAAAAATTTACAGATTCCAGCTTCAAATGTAAAATTCTTCACATCATCATGGGCTCAAAGAAGTTATAACTGTCTATTTTAACTTTTTTTTTTCTTATGGTTTTATTAATGCTCCATGATATTAAATCAGATATCTTGAATGAAATAGAGTAGTCGTGTTCACATACACAGAACCTAAGTGCGATAGGTGCCTCATGCAAAAATACAAACAAACAAAAAAAACTAGCTACAAGGATCTTGCCTAATTTGCATTTCTCAGTCATCTTACACTGACTGCCTTTATCCTGTTAAACTATGTGTTATGTTGTTATGACATGTTATGTTGTAATGAAGTACAATGACAACATTTTCTCACTCTTTACTAACTTTTAACGTAACAACAAGTAAAAAGAGTGAATGTCATTATGAAGCTATTACAGAATCACTGTACAAGCAAATGAAACTGGTTGTCCCACTGTGAGCAACGCCAGGACTCTGGCTCGGGTAGGCTTAAAGGATTTTATCAACTTCAAGCAGCAATGGATACCTTTTTGGTCTTAAATGTGCCCGCTGGGCTTAATAGAAAAATGCCTGAGTCAGCGGGTGGTAAAGCAGCCGGAGCGATTTGTAAGACAAGTGTACAGTTACAGTACAGACATACTTTGCCTGAGATCAAATGTATAAAAAAAAGTTTTTTGGGGTTTTTTTTGTATCTAACCTTCAATGCCCTTTCGTGTGCTGATAGCATGCTGTGTAGGTGCTTTGAGAAAGGGATGGAAGTACAGTTGAAAGCTGAGCATCTCTGCTCCCCTGATCTATATGTAACTCATTTTTCATGCTGCCTTTTTGTTTCTTTAACTAAGAAATAATATGTTTGTGCTGCAGAGCTTGGGAGTCCACCTGCTGGTAAACTGAAGTACCAAAGAAAGCAGGACCATCCAAATGAGTAAGAACAAAAACTTAACTGCACAATAAGTGGATTCTTTTCTGAACGTCAAGTAAATTTCCTGTATGATAATGAAACTCATTAGTCATGTGGAAGGTTTTCTTTTTCTTTACATTACTGCTACCTTTTTTTAAGCCTTTTGACAAACACCACACTTTCCAAGCAGCTAAAAGTCAGTTGTTGAAACTAGAGCTGCAACTTAGTCAATTAATAGGTAAATCCATTGAAGGGAAATTAATCTACAGTTATTTTGGTAATCAATAAATAATTTTCAAGCAAAAATAACAAACATTTGATGGTTCCAAGTTGTTAAATATGAGCATTTTCTGCTTCTGTTGGTCTTACATTTTAGTAAATGGTGAATATTTGTGATTTTTATTTTTTTTCTTCCTTTCATGGTTTTCTGATGATTTGTAGCCTGTCAAGTGAGTGACAGTAAGAAAACTGACAGTCATCGTCATACGATCACTCTTAATGCTTCCTGTCTGCTGTCCTTGTGACTGTGCTGTTGAATCAAACTTATCTCCATTCACCTATGCTCCACTGGAAGGAAGTTGACCAATGTAAACATGACCTTGCAGCCAGTTTTACATGGTGAAATACGAATCCCTCACGTGTATCCTATTGCCTACTGACACACACAAGCCTGTGCTCATGTACATGGCAGCATGCACACGTTAAAGGACAGGTTCACAATTTTTCAGGTTGTGTCCATATAATCACAGAAAGAGGTTTTCCTCGCTGTAATCGTCTCCTGTTTATAAAATCCACAAGTCATTTTGTGCAAAATATATTAAAGGCTTATATGAGATATAAGCAGTCTGAGTTCTGCCACGTTTACAGTCTTTCTAGCATAAAATTTCCTCTTTGTGTTTCCCTGTTTTGCTGCGGTGGAAATAAAGTAACAAAAAGAGGAACTTTGGCGCTAAAAAAGATGTTGAAACTCATCTACTTGTTTTGACTAATTTGGATATGAAGGGACTGAACGACAGACAAACATCTGGAGGATATGACGTTTATACACATGTATACACGCTACGCTTGCACACAAATTTGGCACAAGACATGAAACTGCCAACACGCACATCTAGTGTGAAATCCCACACAACACAACACAAGCCTCCACAGGATTCACAGATCAAGTTACCATGGTTATAGATCCACCACATTTGTCTTTGTTCCTCCTTACTCTGCCTCTCGTTTGTTTTGTTTTTTTTCCACCCTATTTTGTGAGCTTCTTTTGCTTTGTCTTATGTTCTGCCTCACACACACACACACACACCAACATTTATATGTTAACCTTTAACATTATGTAAAAGCTATTTTATGTTTATGAAACTGCAGACTTTCTGTTAGTTACATAATCTGTTCCATTTCTGGGTTCTCTCGCTCTAGTTCTCTGTCTCTGTTGTTTTCGCAGTGTGTGTGTGAGAGATGAGGAGGTTTCTGTCTCTGTCTGGGCAAATGTAGTAAAGGCCATTTGAGGCCATCATGCCACAACTCCTCTGGTGGTTGCACACATCTTGTCAAAGCTTCAGTCACCCAGAGGCTGCTGGGATACTCTGTCATACTCTGCATCTCACATCTGACTCTCACTGCTGAGAGAGCTACAGGCAGTGCAGTGATTTCATGTGCTGCTTGTAAACACAGTCATTGGTCAAAGGAATTATTTGTAGAGCAATAGACCGACAAATGATTTTTGACATCTGCCCTTGTGGCATTATTAAAGGATGGTTTGTTTCAACTTGGGTTTTATTTTTGTCATGTTTTCTATTCTAGCGTTAAGGATAAGATTGCACTCACCAAAGTACTTGTTGTGTTAAAATCACATGTTAATGTAAATTGGGTATTAGATTATGCCTCCACCTATTTTACAACCACCAAGCTAGGCTTTTTTTCTTCATTCGGTTTACTTTGGCTTCTTCTGCGCTCCCTTTTCCTAGCATGACCTGCTCCCTGTGTGGGTTGATGACTTCACCACAGTCCTCTCCTGCTGAGAATCATGATTAGAATAAGCATCAGTCACACTAATAACCTTTGCTTGTGATTAAATGCTATGTGTCAAATTAACTTGTATCTCACCTCCCTCTTCCTCTTTATCTTTGACCTGTCCCTCCTGCCTCTCTCCTTTCTGCCTCTCCCCCCTTCTCTCCTTTTCTTCTTCTTTCCTCTTAATCCTCCTCCTTTCCCTCTCTCTTGCCCCTTCCACACAGATGCTCCCAGCCGCCCAGCTTGACAGGAGTGATGGGATGTGTCAACTAGGTATTTCACCTATCCCAACATCTTACACTGCAAGCAGGGAGACTGGCTGGGTGGGAAAGGTCATTTGAGGTTATTGAGGTCCAAAATTTAAAGGTTTAAAAAAGGAAAAAAAAAAAAAAAGGAAAGAAAAAGATGGTGTTGCAGGTGTACCTACCAGAAACATCATGTGACCAGTGTAGCCAAGGCATAAGAAACAGAATAGAAATTAGAAATCCTGTTTTTGCTTGTTTGTTTACAACTTTGTTCTTGTTGCCTTGGCTTAGAACAGTTGTAACAATACATTTTCTTTCATTTCCACCCTTGGGAGCCGATCATTTTTGTTCCCATTGATTCAGATTTCTTCAGCTTGTTCTCTGCCTTATGGTTTATCTCCTGATCATGTAAACATTTACATGCTGTAATTACAGTAGTTGTTGGACTGATGCAACACAAAAAGTGGATCAAAAGGTCGCAATTTGATTTGGTACCTCAGTTTCTAACTAATAAATGAAAATACCTTTTTTTGAAGAATGCTTCATGAACCAGCTAGTAGATAAATAAGCCTCAAGAATATATGTATTTGTGTTGTGCTGTACTGTGGAATATGAAAAGATACTTCAGTTCAGTTCATCTCAGACCAGTGAGTGAAATGTCACCTGAGATATCATGTTCTACCGATCGTCAAAGCCTATTTCTTTCCATGGCTGGCTTCAGTAGAGAATATTTATCCTTTTTTCAGTAGTTTGCAGCCCTTTTTGTTTATGAAGGAAAATGCTTCTTGAGAAAAAGAAGTCTGGATGCAGGAACATTTGTTTTACTCATTTTACAGTTGACATGTTTTTATTTGGTTTGTCAGGCAGCTAAGTGGCTGCTGTCAACACAGAGATGTTGGCAACTTTTCACGTCGGTGTACTTTTGGTTTCGATACATCAAGTGAGTGACGGTAAATCATAAATTGAATAAAATGCCCCTGGCTGTTCCAAAAATGTTTTTGCCAAGGATGGTACAGATTGACATAACTCAAGGACAGAAGTTGACACCAGAAATGAGACAAACATACCTCTCTCTTTATCTTTTTTCCATAAACACTTCTCTGATCATCCTTTACCTCCTTCCTATCAAACATGAGTCTATGTTTCCCCAAACACATAATATCGCCTTTCAGTACATGTTCTCCCTCTCTTCTCTCTTGGCTGTTGGCAACATGGTTTATTATTGAAAAGTAGGAATTGCTCTCCCTTGGCCAACGTATTTCTGTTACGTAACAATAATATTTTGATATGGAACAGAGAAAAGGAAGTATTTGTTGCAACCACCATAATAATTTCCCTTTTTTTGTTTGATAAATGTAATTTTTTTGCTGTTTACAGAATAGGCAGGACTAACAAAACAAACCTGAGAGAAATCAAGTTTGTAATCAACATATATAAAGTACTCTCAGGCTGCCTGATGTGATCAGACCTTCACAATGAAGTTAGGATATTAAAACTCTTTTAATTATAGATCACAATATTAATCTCTCTGTTTATCTTTCTTGTCTGTCCTTCTTTCTTAAGCTGATAAGGCAGCTCTGGACGATGTAATCGGACTGACTGACTCATCTGCGTTGTTCATACCAGAGCAAGACAAAGGAGGGACAGAGAGAGAGCCCAATAAGGAGGAGGGGGACTTTGACGACACGAGGATGGGCGTGGGGAAAAACACCTCCAAGTCAATGGACAGCAATAGTGAGGGAGGAAAATATGAAGAGGAGAGCAAACCGGGAGCAGACTTCTACCCTATTCCGGTACATGAATGTCATGAATGTGTTGTATTTGTTTACCTTTTTTAAACGTCATAAAATGATAGCAAAACCACAGACGCACACATCAAATGAGCATGCCTAAGGTTAGCACATGTAATGAAGAAATGACAACGACTGGGTTTAGTCAATATGCGTGCAACCATCCGTCTCATTGATATTTGGTTCACACTACTGCTGCTCGGTCCTTTGTTTGACCATTTCCTTCTGGCACCAGCCCAGTGCATCATGCAGGTCAAGTGCATCGAAAGCACTCTCCCTGAGGTTTTCTCAGAAGAGGTCACGGGATTTTACAGTGAAAACTAAGCACTCAGCACAACTGAGTGAGATTCAGCTTCTTTGTTTGAGCGGGGAATTTATTTTGTGTGCTGTGGTGTGTTACAACACAATGTCCTAAATAAATAACAATGTTTGAATTGAGAAGTTTGGACTTATCGTCCCATTTATTGTTTCCTCATTAAATTTACACAGTACAGGTAAACCCAATAATACTATTACACTATTCTGTGTGTCTTAAAAAAACAGACTATACACGCCCCAAGTCACACCTGGCAGAGATTTTCCAGCATGCTTTGGCAAAACTGTATTTAAAGCTTTCCCTATGAGATAACTGTGTGTCTGTGTCGGTAGGTTGTGGTTAATGGAGTGGCCAGTGGAGACCAGGACACTGAGAACACAGAGCTGATGGCCATCTACACTAAAGATAATCAAAGAGCCAAAAAGGTAACCCGAGGAAAACTGCAGAAGTAAAACACAATCCTGACATTCTTTGCTAGTCATATAAATTGCTACTGTACTTTACTCCCAAACAAACCTCTATTTAAGCAGACTGACATAATCACATGCTGGCTCCTACATTTGTGCTGCACATTGTAATTTTGTTTAATCACTTGCATTCATTGGAATTACTTTTTCCCCTTGCCTTCACTTTTCACCTACATTTTCTTCGGTGCGCCGTGCTGAGGGCTGACATGTGCAGTATAATTTTTTGTTGAGACTTGTGATGTGTCAAAGAGAACAACAATTGCATTGCAGAATGATTCAATGTGATATTATATGATAAAGCTTTAAAACAGTGTTATAGCATTAGATTAATCATATTTCATGTTAAACAATCATATTTCATGTTTCACAAAATGTTTGATTTTGTTTCTTGTATACTTCACAAATGTTTGATTTAGCACTTAATATGTAGTTGATAATCTTACTCAGTGCACTTCTTAAAATTTAGAAGTGTGTGTATGTAAACTTTAATATTTTCAAAAAAATATCCTTAGAAGAAGGTTTAGAAATAAGGGTGTAAAACAGGCAGTAATAACTTTAAAAAAAAAAAAAATGAGGCCAGAGGGAATGGTGAAGATATTAATGTAAAACTGACAAGAGATAACCTTAAAAAAAAGAGGAAAGAGTCTCATGTACGGAGCGGAGAAGAAGGAGAAATCGGCCGGCGAAGGTCAGCAGCTGTGCCACCTGCCATAGATGCTGCCATAGATGAGATTAGGGGCACCAATAAGAGTTTAGAAACATATCTAATGGTGTCTACAGCTGCAAATATCGTGCAAACTGTCACGTAGGCACGAGACCTAGGCGTGACCAAGGATATAAAAGACAAGGCAGGGGCCACTTCGGGTCAGAGCCATCTTAGAGCATCTCTGTGTTATCTCTGATACGCATTGTGTGTTTTTGTGATGTGCTCTTTGAGCATTTTAATACTTTCACAGTATTTATATACTCTCTTTCTACAATATAGGACCTTTTTTTAACTAATCTAGGCGAAGAACTACAAACAAAACAAACAAGAACAAAAAATAGCAATAACAGGAGACTACAACATTCAGGTGCAGGTGTTGAAAAGTCTCACAGCAGCAGGGATGAAGGACCTGCAGAACCTCTCCTTACACCGTGGGTGTAACAGTCTGCTGCTGAAGGAGCTGCTCAGATACCCCACAGTGTCATGTAGGGGGTGAGAGTTGTCCATGATGGATGTCAGCTTAACTAACATCCTCCTCTCACCCACTTCCTCTATGGAGTCCAGAGGACAGTCCAATAAGTCTATTCAGTCTGCTTCTGTCCCTGTCCAAGATGGATGTCAGCTTAACTAACATCCTCCTCTCACCCACTTCCTCTATGGAGTCCAGAGGACAGTCCAGGACAGGGCTCGCTCTTCTAATAAGTCTATTCAGTCTGCTTCTGTCCCTGTCCATGCTGCCCCCTCTCCAGAAGACAGACGACTCTGGCCCTTCTTGTAGAGAGCATGGGTGATGTCAGTCCAGTCCAGTTTATTGTTGAGGTGAACACCCAGGAATCTGTAGCTCTGCACCACCTCTATGTCCGATCCCCGGATGTTCACCAGTGTGAAGTTGGATGCTGTGACATAACAGCTGCCTCCAGTCAGAAAACAGTTATCTCCACTGTGCTGCATTTCCTCATTCCTGTGACTGTGCATTTTCCATTTCTGAGAAAGTAAAGTCAATGCTTCTTCTTCTCTTTCACTCTGTCACTCTTTTTTTTTTTTTAATCTCCTGTTCTTTTCTATCATTTGATAGTTAATGATTCAATGTCAGGTGAAGGAAGGATGAAAAACTGTGAGATTAATAAGTAATGGTTCAGTGTGATTATTTTGCTATTCTTTAGTATAAATTCTACTATCTATAAAAATGTAAATGTACAGGAGAAAGTAAACATGTCAAGGTTGAAAGATATTAATCTGTGTGTGTGTGTGTGTGTGTGTGTGTGTGTGTGTGTGTAGAGCTCGATGTCTGAGACCTTGGACAGCACAGACAGTGTGGATGCAAGGGGGATGGACATGATCTATACCATTGAGGACACCCCACCCTGGTATCTGTGTGTGTTTTTAGGCTTACAGGTAACTGAATGACTTGCGTACAGTGTGTACTATCAGTCATCAATATACTGTATTTGCTTCACCTGACTGAATTGTGTTTAAACTATAAATATCTCATATGCACTAAAAAAAACGTGTACTTACTCATGTCCAGTGTAATCTGAGTGTGTCATATCATTCACTGTGGTTGTACTTGTCATCTCAGTGCAGTATTTGTCATCCAACTGCTCCCAGTATGTGTTATGTAACTGGACACAAGACACACACACACAAAAAGGATTTTGGTCACAGTCATCAGCACATATTGGTGATTCAGTGGCTTAATGTGCTCACCATGTGACCACAATGTGCTTTTATTGGACATACAATATGTCATGTCCCTTGCTCCCATAGTCATGACTCAGAGGCTCTGATATATATCAGTGAACGATATATGAAGGAAATTGCCAAAAACAGAAAAGACTGGACAGTAAATTTGGTTGTGGTTGCACAGTTGCAGGTTGTTACAGCAGGTTGTGAAACAGGCCACACTTGAGTGATTTAATAAACGATTGTCCAGTTATGTACCATATTTAGTGGAGATTCGAAGAATTAGAAGGAAAATGTGCCTGTAATGAAGAATTCAACTTTAACGTTGAATAAAATTGCTTTTTATCCTTCTGGTTTTAGGATTAATGAGCCAAATGTTCAGTTTGTTTTATAAATGGCTGCAAGATGGCAGCATAAAACAAATATGTTCTTTCTTTTGCCACAAATTTCCACCAAATTTCATTAAATGTGTCGGCTGTCAGGAGATTTTGTGAGGATTTTATGTTTATTTCATTATGTTGTTTTTTTACATTGAATGAAAAGTTTTGAAATGATACAGATGATGGATAAGACAGTAACTATAGTATTTGTGTGCTGTGCTTCCAAATGATCAGTTTACAGTTGGTGTCAAGTTATGTTCTTGTCTTTCCAGCACTACTTGACATGTTTCAGTGGAACTATAGCAGTGCCATTCCTCCTGGCTGAGGCGATGTGTGTTGGTTTCGACCAGTGGGCCACCAGCCAGCTGATTGGAACCATCTTCTTTTGTGTGGGGATCACCACCTTGCTACAGACCACACTTGGCTGCAGGTACACACACTTCTCTTTCTCATACCGTGTCTACAAACACATGCATACAATACAAATCTTTCACTTCCTCCTACTACTTTTTTTTTTTTTTTTTTTAATGGTTATTTGTCTTTGAAGACGTTCTACACCAGCTAGTTGGACTAGTCCCAGCCTAGTCAAGCTAGCATGAACTGATGAAGCCTCTTTGATGAGAGGTGAAACGTCTTCAAAGACAAATAACCAAGTCCAGTTGCGATCGATTTAATCTCCTTGAGATACCTTGTTCCTTGTTCCTTGTTTCGTTCATGTGACTGCAGTCATGTGCAACTTGAAATTTCAGCTAAGAGTAGCTGAAATTTTCTAAAGTGAGATGACAGAACTGACACTGAAGAGATGAAACTAAAGACATGTGGGATTTGACTCCATGCCAGTGTAGGGAGTTACATGGAGTCCAACTATTACTGTGGGCAAGCAATATAAATTAGTAATACTATAACCGATTAAACGCACAGATGTGCGTCTTTGATGTCTGTTTGTTAATTACTGTAAGTACATGCAGTACGCACATGTATAATGATTAGCTCATTTGAACCGCGTTGATTGCTTTCTGTTATCTTCACCTCATGTCACCCCACTCTAAAAAAAAAAAAAAATTTTTTTAAAAATCCTCCTTGTTTTTTTTTTTTGTTTTTTTTTTCTTTCCTCAGCTCTCAACTTTTCTCCGGGTGCTGAGTCATTCTCAGACATGTTTATCTGTCTGATATAATTATAACTATCAGAGACAAACTTCACCACATTTTGCCCTCAACAGGAGCTGAATTGATACAGCAAGTTTGGAAATAGTTGTAAAACCTGATATATATTTAGACTGCTTTTCTCCCACCGACCTTTGATTTGATATTTTAGATCTTTTTTTTTTTTTTTGTTAGATGGCTTGGGTACTACTTTTCTATAGGAACCTTTTTAGTGAGGCAAACCTGCCTTCTCTCCCCATATTCATATTAAAACTAATCTTTCCATCATGTTGTGGCAGTGTTTTCATTAATCAGCATTGGACAAAGCCAGACACACAAAGACACACAATGTTCTTTTTGACACCAACTAGATAACCTTTGCTGATGCCTCCATTGAAATAGTGTGTAAACGGTGTTCTGCCTCCTTCCTTTTGTTTTTATTCAAACATTCAGTGGGAGGATCTGAGATTTTTTTTTTTTTTTTTTTATCATTGAATGACATAAGCATGGTGGTAAATACCTTGTTAAAAACAATTTAATAAATTAGTGGAATTAATTACATATGGGCAGACAATATCAGTCAAAAGTTTTCCACCTCCTTTTTTCCAACTCCTCGTTTCTGATGTTGACATTTTCACTGATGTGAGATCCCCGATTTAGATATGCTGATGTCTCCTTCCTCGTCATTCCAACAAGACTGTTGACTGTTCGTTATGTCCAAAAAAGTAAAAAAAACAACAACATATGAGTGTTACTGAGTCGGGGAGAAAGAAAAAAGGAAGGAAATCTATGGCCGCAAAAACTTGTCTTACCCCATCATTACCCCATTCTGTTTTTAGCTGACTTAAGTCCAACATAAGTCTTCGGGAGTATTCTCACACTCCTCCCTGTTAATGATATTTAGGTTTTTTGGAATAGTTGCAAGCAAAAATAGCATACACTCTGTAGATGGTGGTGTCACTGAAGTGCTTGCATTTTGTAGTTCCAGAAAGAAAATGAGCTTTTTTGTATTTTGCTTGTGTCCAGGTTGCCTTTGTTCCAGGCCAGCGCTTTCGCCTTCCTCGCACCAGCCAGGGCCATTCTGTCACTAGACAAGTGGAAGTGTAACAATACAGGTAACCTCTCTCCTTCTCTTCTGTCAACCACTTTTGATTTATTTTAATGCAGACATCTTGTATCAATCAATCCTGGTTTGCTTTGATCTCAAATCCAAATACTATTGTCATAATTAAATAGTCAAAGACTGGATTAGCTGGTTTATCTCGTGACGCACTCCAAATGTAATTAAAAACTAGAGTTGTTTCATGTTTTGATTTAATTAACTCCTTGTTTTTTCTAATTTCAACTGTCTTTTTCCATGAGCAGTGGTTCCAGCATTAAATGGTACAGAGCTCCTCCATACAGAGCACATTTGGCACCCCCGGATACAAGAGGTGAGACACAGAAAGACAAATGAAAGACTTGCGCACACTTAAAAGTTTGGCACGAAAAAGAAATGAAAAGTAGGCAAAACAAAGTAAATAAAAATGGAATAGACGTTAAACAGTTAATATATGGCTCTAAAATATTGTACAGTAGAAAGACAGGATATTTGTACTGATCAGTGAAAGAAGCTGAATCCAAAGTAAACATTAGCGGAATATGGTAAATATATCTGAATAACTCCTTGCACAATTATTTATAAAACATGCAGTTGAATAACCAATTTTTTCATAAGCTCCAAACAGTGGCACTTTGTTTGCAGATAGGAACGTTTTGGCTGCAGGGTTTGGTTTTCTGTGACGGTAACTGCTGATTTGCATTAACCTTTTTTGTTTGCGTAAGCCAGTTGAGTAATGTTGTTTTTTTTTTTGTTTTTTTTTATCTCTGACGTAAAAATGAGACTAAACTTAATTAGACAATCAAATAATTTAATTGGCCATAGACAGGCTGAAAGCAAGAGGAACGTGCCGGTGACAGAAGAGAACATAAAAACAGATTTAGACAGGAGCACAGACTTGATTAGCAAATTGTCAAATTAAAAATAAATATGTTTACTTATTTTCTGTTGTTATTGAGCTAAAGATTAGAGACTTGCCTTCTTAAAATCACAACTTCATGATCCTTGCACTTGCTTTAGTCAACAGTATTCTGTATCCTTCTGAGTCTGCCTCTTCACAATGGGCTGTCTGAGGCAAAAGTTGACAAAACAAAAAGTAAAAAGAAACTTGGTAAAATCTTTGGTTGTCAGTCTAAAATGGTGGTCTGAGATCGCACTGTGAGACTCATCCACCGACCAAAGACAGCCTGAGATGAAATTCTCATAATGTGATTACTGCTACAACCCACATCAACAACCAAAAACAATAAGATGAATACTACGATATGACACAGAATACACTCTCCAGTGCGATGTTGCATATGTGCAGTTATTTTGAATAAAATTTAGGGGGAAAAACACACTTGTTCTCCTTACACACATTCTTGGCACACAATAAACAAAACGAAGTAGAATTTTTGTGTGATATTTCATCCAACACATGAGCGAGATGAAGACGTGCCTCTGCTTTCATATTTCACTTTTTTCTATTCACATAAGTAGCGGTTCACCAGGCATTCAGCACACAATCTGATATGAGACAAAGTGATACTGTGCAAGCTGCCAGAGATTGTGACCAAGATTTTATATCTCGCACAATGTGGTATGCAAAACACGATTGTTGTGTTTGTCTAAAGGTGACTTCAGTGGTTGATGCCACTTTCTGATTGTTTTTTATCTTCGTTTCGTTGAGCCTTTTCTCCATCTCTTCTTCTGTCAGATCCAAGGGGCTATCATTGTGTCGTCTATGGTCGAGGTGTGTATCGGGGCGCTGGGTCTACCTGGGCTTCTGCTGAAGTACATTGGACCTCTAACCATCACCCCAACTGTAGCCCTCATCGGCCTGTCTGGTTTCCAGGCTGCAGGGGAGAGAGCTGGAAAACACTGGGGCATTGCGATGCTGTAAGTCCAGACTCTGTCGTCTTCAGTCATCAAGAAAACTGCTCACACTGAAATAAATTTCTCTAGTCTCCTCTGTCTGCTTCTACTTTCGGATTTGTCAATGTGCAACAGGGCAGCAGATGCATTTAGCCATATTTTGGACAATTTTTAACATACTGAGCATACAGATGAACAACTGTCATATATAAAGCTGCAGGAAACTACTTTCTATAAACATTTAGTTTGGTTTTTTTTTTCTGCTGTGAACCGCTGCCACTATTGGAAACCACGTAAACTGTTTATAAGAAACTGCAATCTGTCTTACAGTCGGGAGTTTTATACTAAAATGATTTAGGCTGAAATTTCAGGTTTTGTTTTATGTTTATGAGCTTTTACATGGTTACTGATTTACTTTTATAGAGAACATTGAATAGTGTCCAAAGGTAGATGTAAGAATATTCTTGGCTCTCTTAAATGAGCAGAAAATTATAATGGAGAAAATAACATATTGGACTATATAAAATATAAAGACACAGGACCGACTCATAGGAAAGATCTACTTCAAGGCTGTGATATTCAGGTGGTGTGACATCAGCTCCTGCTGTGTCATGGCTGTTTACACTGTAGCTGGGGGGCTTCTTCTCTCTCTTAGCTCCACAGAGACAGAGAATATGTGCTTGTAATTGCCACTGATTTGCTCTGTCTGAGGCAGTTAAGATAATTGATTTGTTCCGAAGCCTCCGGGGTCTTAGTCAGACGTAGGCAGGAGGAAATGGAACAATGTTCATATGGGATACGCTGTTGCTGAAATTCACATCATCTCCCAGTAGAATAATTATAATAAGACACTTTTACTCTGAAAATGATACACCAAACTGAGCATTGTTTCTGTCTACAGGACGATCTTCTTGGTGCTGCTCTTCTCCCAGTATGCCAGGAATGTTCAGTTCCCTCTGCCAGTCTACAAAGCAAAGAAAGGTTGGACCTCCTACAGGCTGCAGGTTTTTAAAATGTTCCCTGTAAGTACACACTTTCTCATAAAAATACACACATACCCTTTCTTAGTAAATAATCTACTCTCTCGCTTAATGAAATGACCTCCTGTTTCTTTACAACTGCCCCCCTGGCTCCATTACAAGCTGAGTTCCCATCAAGGTCACAAATTATTCAACACAGCTAATCTCATTCTCCTTGGGAGGTTAAAAGGTTTTCTCTTTTCATGACACTGTGCAGACTGTAAATCAGTCTCTTCCTGCCCTCTGGTGGTGATATATTGAAGCATGAAAACTGTGGGTGGACAAAGGATATCTAACTTGCAGTAAAGATACACATCAGTCTGTTTTCTACTGTCACCACAAAGGGAATCCCACTGCTCTCTTATTGGGTCACCTTTAACAGTGAAAATGTTAATGTTGAGCTGCCAACATGCCACAACCTTGGAAACATTATGTAATACTCTTAAACCATTTCTTTAATTATTTTCTCTTAATGTTTAAAAGTGTTAAAAGTATGATTTATTTTTTTTAAGTAATTGTTCTCATTTCTCTTGAACACAGATTATCATGGCCATCCTGGTTTCATGGCTATTATGCTTCATTTTCACTGTGACGGATGTTTTCCCACCTGTGAAGGACAAGTATGGTTTCTACGCCCGCACAGATGCACGTCAAGGAATCATTGCAGCTGCACCTTGGTTCAAGATCCCATATCCCTGTAAGTGCGTTTATAGAACGGGCTGTTACTTTGTGCTACTGTATATACAACAAATATTTCCCCTGGATTTCATATATTCTGTTACTTGGAGATTATTAGTCACTGAGTAATGTGATATAGTTAGCAGAGAGGCAGGTGATGTTGGTGTAAATGACACTGAAAATCATCAGATAAAAAAAGAAAAGAAAAAAAGTATAGGTATGAAAAAAGTATGTCTATAGAAACTGCGGTGATGAGGTGGAGCATTATTTTTAAGATGTTCTCTGTTCAGATGCAGCTGTTTCTCATTTTTGACACACGCTGTGTTTTTACGTCTGCAGTCCAGTGGGGTTTTCCTACAGTAACAGCTGCAGGTGTGATTGGCATGATGAGTGCGGTGGTGGCCAGCATCATCGAATCGATTGGGGATTATTATGCCTGTGCCCGCCTCTCTTGTGCTCCTCCACCTCCTATCCATGCCATCAATAGGTAATTTTTCTGCTTATACACTAATTGTTTGTGAAACTTTGGCATGAGCAATTAACTGTCTGGAAGATACTGTAATTGGGTTGTTTATCTTCCCTCTCTGTAGGGGGATATTTATAGAGGGTATTTCCTGTGTGCTCGATGGTCTTTTTGGGACAGGGAATGGCTCAACCTCCTCCAGTCCAAATATTGGCGTTCTTGGAATTACAAAGGTAATTAACACCATAACTTTCCACACCACAATCCTTTCTTTATTCTTGTCTTTTGACTGTATGTTCCTGTTTTTACACTTCTTTACCTTATTGTTCTTGTTTTTTGTTTCTCCTGCCTCACCTCACATACATACTGACTTATTATAACGGTTGTTTATTATCATTTTTAGAATTTCTTTGTGTGTCTGTGGAATTTGTCAGGTAACTAAGAACAAAGTGCAAATGATGCATTAATTGTGCAAATAAATGAACTCCTTCCCCAAACCAATCTCCACCCATTAACCCTTTATACAAGTGTAAACTGTGGGATACACTAGTCACTCACTTACTGTATATTGTGTCCTGTTTTAATATAGGTGTAGTATTAGCTATAAGATACATTTTATCCTCTTGTTTTAATATAATACATGGGTACAAGATAAATCAAATATATGTAGCTCAGCACAAAATTGTGTTTTTTTTTTTTTTTTTTACTTTATTCAACTGCATTTGTTGTGATTTTAAAACCACAATGAAAATGCAGTGACAGTTCACATATACCTCCATTATTCAGCGCTTGTGCTGCCAGTAATGATAGCAAGGGTAGAATGACAAGGAAGGTGTCTGACTGTCCTCTAACCTGCCACACTAGCTGGTTTTGGGTGACTGAAGTTTATCAAAGCTTCCTGACAATCTCTGACTGGCTCCCTAACCTCCTGTTGATCTCTGTTCGGTCCTCCAGGTGGGCAGCAGACGTGTGATCCAGTATGGAGCTGCCATGATGCTGCTGCTGGGGCTTGTGGGTAAATTCAGTGCTCTGTTTGCCTCCCTGCCTGACCCTGTCCTGGGAGCCCTCTTCTGCACTTTGTTTGGTATGATCACAGCGGTGGGGCTGTCCAACCTGCAGTTTGTCGACCTCAACTCCTCCAGAAACCTCTTTGTTCTTGGCTTCTCCATTTTCTTTGGGCTGATGCTGCCAAACTACCTCAAACAGAACCCGCTGGTTACAGGTGAGTGGAGAGGAGAGACAAACTGGGGCTGGGCGCATCGGATTATAAGGCTGTCTATAGGTTTTACTCTAGAATGGATTTGATTTGTTGTTGTTGCGTAAATGATCAACAAATGACTGTAAATGTATTTACCGAACGGCATGACTTAAATTAGATTGGTTGGAGATTCTTTATAACGAGAGTTTTGTTTCACATCCACTTTACAAACAAAGACATATTTCAGTCAGTTACTGACAATTTTTCTGTTAATCTTTTTTAGGCATAGTTGGAATTGACCAAGTGTTGAACGTGCTCCTTACCACTGCCATGTTCGTCGGAGGCTCTGTCGCTTTCATTTTGGACAATACTATCCCTGGTGAGACATTCAATCCACTCCAAATTAACACTTGATGTTGTTAGAAAGAAATAAAGTGACTAAGCAGGTATGGTGTGTATATATAAGGGCAAAGCAGGACATCTGGGCTTTACCTGCAGCCACTGTATCCCGGCTGCAGATATGCAACAGATGATTGATGGGCAGACACACAGATGAATAATACTTTGTGATGGCTATCCCCTTTAAGTGTCTGTGACTCTCTATTTCTTTGTCTTTTGAAAGGTCAGAAGATTAAAGCAACATATATCATGTTGTCCATTGTGTTTGTGCTTGTCACCTCAATTTGTGGCCATCATAATTAATCTCTCCTCCCATTCTCCTCAGGTTCTCCCAAAGAACGAGGCATCAGAAATCTAAAACGCGGTTCTGGTCTCTGTGCAGCAGAGCTGGAAGGGATGAGATCTTATGACCTACCTTTTGGAATGGACTTCATCCGCAGACACCCAGTCTTCAAGTACATCCCCATCAGTCCCACCTTCGCAGGCTATCATTGGGGGCTACGGGAAGCCTGCAGGAGAAGGATGGGACATGGGGATGCGGTGAAGGGAGGAGGAATTGGAGGGGAGGGAGGTGCATCACTGGGAGAGAGTCGGGTATAGCCAACGGGCTGGAGCTGACAAATATGAATTTGAGGATCAAGGGATAGTACACTAAGATAAAAGGATGGGAGATTGGAGGACAGAAATGGTGCAGGATTTAGAATTGTGTGGAAGAAGATGTGGCCTACCAGCCCCTGTCAGCTTGTGTTTTCTTTAGCTTGTGTCAGTCTTTTTCCACTTCCCACTACACTATCTTGAGCATGCTATAGCAAGTCACATAGCATGCTATAAAAGATGTCACCATGCAGAGGTTTGTTGGTGTGTATGCATATGTGTACAGTATGCAGCAAGAGATAACTGGTTTGTGCATGAATTTCCTTGCACTTTAATCCAGATTGTAGACAGATGGATGTCAAACAAAGCTGAATGTTTGAGGATTCATTGATTCACTGCCCGAGTCATTTTTATAAAACATATTCTACTAAAAGCACAGTAGATTTTATTATGTCAATTGAGGATTATGCAAAAATTCGGTATGAATATTTTGCCTCTAGACTTGTTATGCAACCGCATTAGAGAAATACACACATGGATACACACCAACATCTTCGCCAAAGCTAGCTTGAGTGCTTCAGTGCACATCGGATTTATGCAGGTTGATGGAAGTGGTTTGTCAGGTGCCCTTAGCCATGCACAGTGATTGTGAAATTTGTTTTTGCACTATCTTGCCTCCCAAGTTCAAAATAAGAATGTCAATCCACAGCTCGCTTCTCAGAGACCCGTTTAGTAGTGTGTTACATCAGCTCATAGCTAATATTCACCTAATGCCCCATGAGAAAGGGCAGAAACTCTGCATACCAGTTTACACCTCTTAACTGTGGCAGTATTATTCATCATTTACTAACAAGATCAACACTGTACATTCATCTTATTTAACAAATCAAATGGGACATAACCTATTTTTTCTTCATTGTGGAACAAAATTGATTTGGCAAGATTTTGATTTGATAACCTTAATTGTATCTTCTAATAGATGTAGGCACTAGAACCTCAATGATCCCTGTACTGTCGTGATGACAGCAGTGCGTTTGTGAAAGCTACAGTAATGGAACGCAATAATGCAGGAATGTGGCCTTCTCAGAGATTAGATATATTATGTACATAAAAGATAAATTAGTGTAATTGTCACAGAGCTCCCTGATCCTCTGTGTAGAATTTCTGTTACACCTTTAGTAGTTTTTTAGCAGTAGTGTTAATGTAGGCTCTACAAAGACCATGAATAATGCACCCATACAACCCACTTGGTGTTTCTATTTGTGAGATCGATTTGCTGGCACACTTGCGCAAAGAACACTGGTGATTTGGGTTTGGATATGCAAAGATAACAAGGGGACTGGAGAGTTTAAATCTCATTTTGTTTTATTCTCTAGATTGATTCTCATATCGTCGTTCAGCAGTTCATCATGACTGCTGCTGATGTCTTTTTTTTTTCATTATTACAACGATTTTCTCTTATTCAGTGGTGTTGATTTTACATTACATTCCTCCTATTCCAATTCTCAGTCAGCCATACGTCTCCTACTCTCATCCCACTTCATGTGTAGTTTACTGCCGTTACAGGTCACGCCTGTTAGTGGTTCAGGCTGTGGCAACACATTAGTCACGTGAGGAATCTCTGTCTCTGCAGACAGACTGGGCTGAGTAATGGTATTGTCTCTGCTGTTTTACATTACATTAAAACATCAGATGTGATTAATGTAGATTGTGGTTGAAAAGAAAATACCACAGAAGACAACATTACATTGCAACATTTTAATCTCAGTAAAAGAAAGCACAATTAGAAAATTAACATCTTAAAAAAAACATTAAGTCTGAGATTTTTACTAAACCAAAAAGCTAAATGCTCTTGTTTTTGTGTATTGTTCTTTGACCATATACCAAAATATTTTATTTTCTTTGGGCACTTGTTATCAAGAAATCTCATCCCAAATTTCTTCACCTTTTATCTCTTTTGTTAAACCTATTTATTTATTTATTAGAGGAAAGTTGAGATGTGATGATTGTTTAAAGCAGGTTTATGTGTCTCTTGCACAATGCTTAAAGTATATTTGTCAGTTTACTTGTTCATGCCCTGTAAAGATCGATATGATAATTGACCTCCTCCGGCCCTCAGTCTCAGCTACAGTCAGTGCTTTTAGAGACTCACCTGGAAAAAAACTGCTTTTCCTAAAGGTAGTTTGTAATGTCTGATGTGAACTGCTTCTATTTCATTCCATTGATATCATGTTAAACAAAAAAAAACACGTTACATGTTGAACCAGTCAGTTAAGTCAAATTTCAGAAGTCAGGACCTTTTTACTACAAGTACTTTGATTCCACATGTAATGGTGCCAAGAGCTGCTTATCTTGCTTATCTGGATTTATTGTAAAGTATGAGCCATTTTTGTTTGTTGACCTGAAGACAAATGAAAGCTGAACGACTTGAATACTGAATACTTTTTGGCCTTAGTCTTTGGTCTTGACCTGGCTAGCTAGTGACCACTGATGTGTACAAATCAAAAACCTCCCTGTTGTTGTCTAAATGTTGGCTGTGCTCAGAACTGGCAGGGGGATATCTGTTGGAGCGGTGTTACAAAGTTAGATTAGAAGTGTTTCCTGGCCCTTCAACTGATATATTTTCCTAATTCCAGGAAAAGATAAATAAATGAGTCGAAGGACTACATGGAGGGAGGATAGACCATTTTTACCACCTCTTGTAGTGAACTCGTTTAGTACATGGCCTTCACATGTAATAATTACATGCACAATGGTGCAACCTTGTTTTCTGTCATCATATTCATGCAACCAGCACTTACTTCTCCCACCACCACCTCCTCTCTCCTCACACTGCTGACCTCATGTTTGGTGTAACGGTTTTCCTCCCTGGGAATTCTTTACTGTTGTTTCTGAATGCAGGAGAAGACTATGGTTGGCCACCTTATTAAAAGCCTGTTGGTCATTGGTAGCTGAGTGAAGGTGTCATAGAAACCTCACAGTAAGATGAGCATTGGAGGTCTTTATCTGTGCCTATAAGCAGCTTCCTCCTGATTGGATCTTGGATATTTTTCTTTTATTTGTGGGTCCTTAACAACATATGTTTTTCTCATATAGTTGTGACAGAATTGGTCCAATTTGGTCCCCCCCCCCCCCCCCCCCCCTCCCGTGATGGTTTACTGCCTTGAATTACCTGAAAGTCAATTTAAGCAGCAGATGGCTCTTAAGAAGGTGGCCATAAGGTGGAACACAACATCAATCCCTTTCAGTTATTTTGAAGGGGCGTTACCTGAAGAATATACTTTTGTGTAGTAAGTGTTTTATCTTTCTAAATGTTTTTTTTATACATCATTTTTATGTTTTTGCAAGCAAATATTTGTAAGAAACAAATTATAACTTTTAATCTTAAATCATGCTGGAAACGCACCATTTTGTTGTACTTTTTATTTTAAAGAAAATACATTTTGATCCTATTTTAAAATCTGTGGTTTGGTGGAATCCTTTGGCTTGTTTATTGTGTTTTTTACTCTAACATTGCTTTCTGTCCATGTTAACATATTACCAGAACAAGCCCTATGAAACTTTTAAATAGATGTAAAAAGTAAAAAACAAATGTATATTTAATGGAGTAAAGTTTGCTAAACATCCTGGGAGAGAAATTGTGTAAACTAATTGTAGCAACAAAATGTTTTATTTCTTGTTCCTAAAAACTATTAAGATGTTACAGAATGAATTCAGTCTGTTGTCTTCATTTTTCCACAAGGTAAATCAAGGAGAACCATCAATTATGGATTGACCAAATATAAACTCCTGAAGTTGTAAAATGTTTTATCTGATATCAAATTCACTTTTCCATAAAGACACAAGCTTCCCCAAGGCTACAAAAAAAATTCCCTCAAATAAGTGTCCAAGCTTTTTGACTGGTACTGTATATTAATATAGGTTGTTCGTTTGTTTAGAGTGCTGTCTTTCTCATCAATATAGAAGTTGGAAAAAATAATTTTAAAAAACACTTTATTAACTTCACTTTTTTATTTTTTTCACACATTTTATTTTCCTGGCTCGACTGGGCTCCCATATCACACAAACATTAATCCATATATCACACATATTAAAGTCATGAACGCCGTTATTAAGCTGTAAACGGGTCAACAGAGTTTGAGTTTAAACACAAGTTGCAGTTTTACTGAATTTGGTCTCCATTGAGTAGCAACGACTGCCTCGTTATTCACCGGGCGTGCGTGTGTTGGGGTCTCCTATTGTTTCCGTGTTTTCATTCATCTTCTCACTCAGCGCGAACAAAGGGGCGTCAGGGTCGCTCACTGATTGGCTCTCATCCGGGGCACCCGACGCTGCGCCGCGAGCTCCGCCACAACAGATGGACCTCTCGCGCTCTCCTCCTCCTCCTTCAACAAGCTCCTGGATGCACGCGCCCCAGTGATTGTTGCCAACGGCAGGAGAGCGAGCGAGTTGACCGAGGAGTTTACCGTTAACGGGCAGTTCAGACTAAACGGACAAGGAGAAGCTGGAGAAGGTGGAAGAGGAGAACCAGAGAGCCTGCGTTCCCGGTTTTGGTAAGGCGAGAGAAGAGCGTCTAAATTCGGCAAGAATCAGACACGAGCGGCGTTGTAGCTAAGTCGGCTGATCTTTATGATGTCTGATGACTGATGTGGCGATAGCGTGATTGTTTTGTATAATATACGGCTTAAAAATGTCGTTGACAATATACAATGTGAAACGGCAACAATTATTTCTTTTAGAAACGCATAAACGCCACACCAACAGAGAGGAGAAAAAAACCCCATTTAAGGTATATTTGCCGCATTTTTATTCACCAGCAGAGATACTGGGTATGCTCCAAAGCACTTTATATGATGGTTCAACTTAAATCATGACCAGAAATGGATGAAAAATACCACATTTCAACAGATTTGGTCTCCACATGGGAGTAGCTGTGTGTTAGTTACACGGTTACATAACAATAGTTAAGATTCCTCTCAGCACACACACACGCCTGGCTAGACAGAGACAGTGCTTTAGTACAGACCATCTGCTAGAAAGTGAATTCCTAATGTTTTGTAATCCAAACCCACTTTATTAGATACACTTAGCTAAAACCTAAAAGTACAGCCCTGCAATAAATCCTGCTTTCACAGTGAAACAGTTTTACAGAGGTGTTTGTTAAACTTTATGGTCATTTTAGAGGGGTGTTATATATAATATTTAGTCAGCCTTAACTACATAAAAGGGTTGGACAATAGTACAAATATTAGAAACACTAATATGCACCTCAAACTACAGCCTTCAAAGTGACCATAAAGTTGAATTTAGAGCTGATTAAAAAACCCCAGAACATTATAACCTTTTATGAAGGTAGCATTTATCATTGAGCTGTTGTATTAGACTGAATTAGTTTTAGCTACATGCACTTAAGAAACCAGCAACTGAGATTTTTAATCTTAAAATAAATATCAACTAAGGGGCAATAATAGTTTCAGCATGACCTAGAAAACAGATTTAGATTCATATCATTGCTGGCAAGGCTTTTGACAGATCCAGTATGTCTAAGACAGAGCAGAAGAAACAAACACACTATTTTTGGCTCAGTGATCCTGGGCTAGTTTCTGGAGCTCAGATGTTTTTTGTGTTGCTATGACAATGGTGACAATAGCGAAGCAGAACAGTAGTAATGAAGGCTGAAGGAGGAGGTGGTGGAGGGTGGGTTTGGAGCCATTCATCTTTCTAGCAAAAGACAGAGGAGGTTCAGAGGCAACGGGGCAAGAGGGCAGAAAACAAGCATGCGTGTGTGTCAGAGAGAGAGAGCGAGGGGAGTCAGGAAGTTGTGGTCATGAGTTTTAATAGCAGGGAGAATGGCTTTCTCTCTTTCACAAGGGAGCACAGCCGAGACAGAGGAGAAAGCTGAACCGAAAAAACCAGACGGACAGCAGAGAGGAAAGAATTTTCATAATCAGAGAAACTAACAAGTAGAATTACTGTTGTATGAAACATTGACCAGCTGAAGATGCAGAGAAACAGGGTGAGTTTTCAGGGAGTCAATGTGATCTACATTTGGACTGTTTGTCCGATATCTGAAAACAGGACTGGGTCAGCTGTGGGTCAGTGCGGCTACATTTATATGCTGCTGTTGTCTTCGAAACACAAAGCAGAGGGAGCCGTCTGCAGTCTAAATGTCATGCAGATCATTCCCATATCACTGTTTTGGTTCAAGATACTTTACACATTTTAAAGGCTGAAACAACTAAACAATTAGCTAATTGACAGAAAATTAACCAGCAGCTTTTGATTATCTAAGAATTGTTTGTCCTTTCTAGCAAAAATGCCAAACATTTTTTTTCCCCCGTCTTCTTGATTGTGATGATTTGCTGCTTTTCTTTGTTGATAATAATTGTTAGTTGCAGCCCAAATATCCATGACAATATCTTACCGAAATATCCCCTAGGTCTTAAAAACCATTAAAAAACCTTTTAATAATGTCAGAAATGCATCCTCGTCAAGCCTAAACATGTCACATTCATCACTTCAGGCTGTAATACTGTCACAGCAGCTTTAAAGGTTAAATGTCCAATTTGATCTGTGTTTCAGCAGACTGACGTAACAACAGAGAAGAGAGAGAGGGGATCAATTTGGTTATCGGATGGCAATTTAGTCAACGTAAAGTTCACACTGGTCTTACGTCATGTCAGACTATTACCACATTGTCTTGGTTTGACAGCCGGCCACATGTCCGTCTCAGACCAGTGACATCACACGTAAATGAGTCTACGAGCGTGGCCGCTTTTGACCAAGACCGCTCTATTAAAGACTAATGATTTCCATTGTGTAGGTCATTGGCAAGCTTTTGAGCACTTGACAGGGCCTAATATAGGTGCTTAAATATTGATAAACCTTGGCAGGGTGCTGGGCTGATTGGTGTTTAATATTTAATTCATTCACAATAACTGAACACATTTGTCTCAGAGATTGACAGCCTCAGTTTATATATCAGCACTGGGTATTTACGGCTTATGTATTATTCATCTTGTCGGCTTTTGAACGTCTTTGTTTACAGTATTGTAACTGTTTAGGCACGTGTCTGATAACAGTGTAAGGCAGTTTATGTGTGGGTCTTAACAGTTTCTGTGTGTGTAACCTCTGTTTGGCTGTGCGTGATAACTGCTGCTGCTTGAATTGAGGAAGTCTTGAGCTGTGTCAGTTTCCTGTGTGACTAATCTGAGTAAAAGAGGAAGTGATATAACGGAAGGGGAGCACTTCCTTATACACCCCGGCTGTTCCCTGTCTGATTGCTGTCCTGCAGACAAGTAAAGACCCTGTAAACACCTGAATGACAACCCTGCTAGTACCTGTTGATACGTACTGTTGAGTCTTACCTGTCTAACCTCTGAATCTCTGTATGTGCATCTGTAGCTCCATCTCTCTGGTGACTGAACACGAACACAAGTCTTCACTACGGTAAGCCAGTAACACACATATATGGTGGATGTGTCTATGTATTAGTCTTTCTTTAGCTGCTGTATTATAGATGCACTGACTGTGTGATAAAATTAAATTTGCTCATATTAAAAGCAAACTGAAATGGTGCTTTCACCTAATAAACACTTAGTTTTCTTAATTAGTGTTTTATTTGTCTTTTAGAAATAGTTTGTCTACTTTCTACTTCAAAGCTGACATTGGTTTCCATTCATTTTCACACAAAATGAACATTGATTAAAATCAAAACTTCAGTTGTGTGATGCATTACAATGAACATTACTATACATTAATTTGTTACCATGACATTTGCACTTAAACTGTATTACTGCACATTAATAATCTAACATAAATGCAACATAAATGAAAAATTCTGCCTGTTGATTTTAATATTATACTAGAATGAATGGAAAACATTAGTCGCAGCAAAATACGAGAAGAGTCTACAGTTATGCTAGCAGCTATGTTAGGCTGTACTATCTACAGCTGTACTTTGAGCTATCAGTGTGCTAGCATGCTGATGGGTCAGGTTCACAATCATAGTTTTGCTTGTTAACATGCTAACATGGCACTAAATTAACTGTTATTAGTTTAGCAAATATCTGGTGTTTTTGTTTTGTTGTTGTTCTTGTCGTTTCGGTGCTAAAACGGAGGATCACTGGTATGGTCCAGTTTAGTGTGTGAAAGTGGGGGATGCAGAGGAAGAGAGAAAAATGATTCATTTCTATTTTCCAGGTAGTAAAATGTCCAGACTTATGCTTCAAGAGTTTGAGATGAATCATGTTGGATGAGTTGTGACATGCGTTTAATTGTTTATGTGTTCAGTCAGTTTTCAGAGAGACTTTTAATTTGTAAAGATACACATATTAGAGATAAGTGCTTATGAAATGAGCTGCTCATCATAGCATGCTTGGAGATTAATGTTTAAGTAGCTGAAATAATTTGGCTCGGTGGGTGGCCCATGTGTGCTGCACCTGTTCGTCTCTTTCCGGAGGCTTAGAGGGGGCGGACTAACACACACACACACACACACTCCTTCAGCTACCAGAGGAAGGAACACTCTTGTGTCGGGTGATGACAGAGCGCCAATTAAAACAGCTGCATGTGTGCGCGTACATGCATGTGAGTGTTTTATGTGTTTCTCTCAGCACACACACATGGCTGAAATTATAGACGTGAGGAGGACGATCATGTGTGGAACAGCTGTCTCACTCCATCAAAACCAAATGTTTTGACTGTAGAGAGAGAGACATAGTGGTGGTGTAACTGTTAGCTATCAGTTAATCTTACAGGAAATAGTTGAAAAGTAGATGTGACACCATCCCCCTTCCTCTTCCTCTTCCTCTTCCTCTTCCTCTTCTTCCTGCAGTCACTCTTCTCCAGGCTGCCCTCCTCGTGTCTGTGCCGGCTGCTGGTCATGGGGAATCATGAGACCAAATCAGATGGATGAAAATGATTAACTCTCTGTGTTGTTTCTTTGTCTCTCAGCCCCTCTCATGCTTACTGAGAATGGATGATATACAAGACGTGGTTCAGATTGGAGAGAACAAGTTCATCAGCAAGTAAGATTTAAATACTGCGACTCAAGCTCACATGGATGTGTTTTAATAAAATATACAAACATCTGTATATACATATGATATATATTATGGTATGATTTTAAAACATTATTTATTTTATTTAGTAAAACACCCTGACTTGGTAAAAGGAGACATTTGCTCTTCATTAATGTTTGCCGTGTGTGGTTAAAGTAAACATTAAGCACCTCGCTGGTGGTGTTTGAGGTTCCAGTCAATCTGTGCCCACATTACTAACATGATCAGTTTATTGATTGATCATGCATTGACCTCCGTATTAAGTATTAATCAGCTTCCAGAGGATTGAGAGTTGCTAGCCGTGCACACTTTTAGTGACTTTTAGTTTTATTATTTATTATGTTGTGGTCTTTTATTAAAGCTTTTTAAAACACTTCACTTGCTGTCAAAATGTGGTCGGTTTTCAAGCTAAAAGAAATATGGATGTAGGGTTGGACAATAAATCAATATTACATATTGATGATATAATCTTATATATAAAAAACTAAGCACTTTGTTCTGCAGCCGTGAACACACTTTTAGTTGTTTTATTTGGGAGGGATGCACTTCCAGTTTTGATGACATCTGGCTCTTGTTCATGTGGAGTTTGAATGCAATTACTAATTCACTATTGTAATGACATTGATCTAAACTTAATGTTCAGCAGTAATGTAAAGTGTACAAGATTATCAATTAGTAGGATGAGCGGTATGTTCCTACAGTATCTCCTCCTCAGTAATTCAAAATCAATACGAAGAGCTGCTGCTGGAATATTTATTAGATAAAAATGTTTTAGTCAGTCTGACCTTCAGGTATGTAGGCAGCATCACAACCTGTACATATACTGTATGCATCAATCATCCAATCAGAGGACTACAGAAATTAGTTTGACTGATGAACACCTTGAACTAAGCATACGATTTATTGTTATTGTTACCATAATTTTAGTCTTTCTGATGTTTTTTTTCTGACTAACCTGGATGGTGACACGTGATGCTTGGGTTATATCCAGGTGTGCAGAGATTTTTGTTCTTTTTGAGGATTATTTAATCTCTGTTTCCAGGACAACTGTCCTCGCACATCTTAAGACGTACAACCTCTACTATGAAGGACAGAACCTACAGCTCAGGAACAGAGAGGTGGGTGTTTCCATGTGTGCGTGTGTGTGTGTGCGTGTGTGTGCGCGTGTGCGTGTGTCTGAAGCATCTGAATGTCTCCACCACTGTCTGTCTGCTGCTGCTTTTACTTTTGCTCGTGGTCATTTGCAATTTAATATACCAACCCATTAACCCTGGTACCCAAAGGGGTAATAACTGTCCATTGTGTGTATTTTTGTGTGTGCATGTATTGATCACAGCTCCTCTCTCCTAACAGGAAGAGGGGGAGCTGATTGTTGAAGGCCTGCTGAATATCTTCTGGGGCCTGCGTCGACCCATCAGGCTTCAGATGCAGGATGATCATGAGCGAATTCGACCACCACCCTCCTCTACATCCTGGCACTCGGGTTGCAATTTGGACAGCCAAGGGTAAGAGGTCAAGACAGATCCAGTTACACCTCGCAGACCGGAAACTGTGGTGCACAATCAGGTCAGCCGGGGTTAGATATCGACTACGTCAAGTTTGTCTGATGAGAAATGGCAGAAAATTTAAAGGTTCTCAAACGAGTGTCTTTGTTTTTTGTTAATGTATGCTAACATTTCATGTCTTGCTAAATCCTTTGACCACCAATTGACAGTCCATAGACAAAAGTGAATATTTCAGCACAGTTTTGTATTTTGCTTCAAGCTACCACAGATCAATTTGTGTCAATAGGCTTGAAGCCCCATTTTCAGCTCTGTAATCTCATTTATTAGATAAAGCTATTCTTCTCACAGGCATGCAGCTGACATTTGGGTGTCTCTGGACTTAAATAACTTCCAGGAAATAGAAAAAATAAGAAATGCTTCATGAAAAAAAATGAAATAACAAGATCTGTAAAGCTGTATTTTTTATTAGGTAGGATGTCCATCATATACCAGCAACAAAACACATCTGGCTAGCAGGTTTTTGTGCGAGTGCTATTTTCAACAGACACCCGAGGGATGTGACGTACATCTGGTTGAATAAACTCTGTGGTAGTATTAATAAATGATAAATTCACTCCAAAGTGCTTCTTCTTATACTGTGGAAAGTATTACTTAGCTACTGTACAATCAAATAAGTTTTCATTTACAATATATCTAGTGTTTTTTGCTGTATTCTTTGTAGTTTTATAGTTTGTTTTCCATTGCCACGTCACTCTCTCCCTCCCTTACTCCTGCTCTCTCTCTCTCTTGTTGTTTTTGAAGATCTCCAAACAGCACAGACGGTCAACAGATGACAGAGGAACAGAGTCCGCCTACTGTGGAAGTAACGCCACCACCTGACAGCCAACCAGAGGATAACGACACGATGGAAGAACAGGCAGACGGTGAGTGGCTTTAACAACAGTATAAATATATTGACATATAACGCATATAATTATCTAATAGCCACAATTCAGAAGATTCAGTCATTTCAGTTATTTAATGTTTTATTTGTGTTGTGTCATCAGTTAAAAAAAAGAAATGTTGGCCAATGAAATCAATTATCTTTGCTCTAAATATAGACTAGTCCAAATCTCTAATTAACTCTCAGACAGTTTTCTTTCCAGTTTTGTACAGGTTTACTTTCATAATGTCAATGTGATTACATTCAGGTTTATAATATCCACACTTTGAAAGTGTAACATCTATTTTTTTTTTTTAAATGATTGCAAGTACAAAAGCAGAGCACGCGCTTAGCCAGAGTCAGTAAGGCAAGAAGATATATTAATGTTAAAGACACTGAATAATAATTGAACAATAAAAGGTAATGGTTTTTGATTGGACAGAGGACAGTGAGAGCTCAGCTCAGCTCCTCAGGACGAAAAGTGACGCCGGGGTTTTAAGACGGGGCCAGCGACGGTCGCCGAGCGACCAGAGGAAGATACGACGACATCGCTTCTCCATAAATGGACATTTCTACAACCATAAGGTGATTACAGCTCTGCGTTCATGGCAAAATACTATAAATAAAGTAAATTTTTCAGTCATTTACAGCAAATTTCAGATAATTTATCTGATCACACAGATGCTGCTTATTTATTTTATGAGGTTTTAAACTGAGTTACAAATAACATATACACAAATGTTCATGATTTAATATTTTTAATCTTTCAGACAGCTGTTTTCACTCCTGCTTTTGGCTCAGTGACTAATGTTCGGATCAACAGCTGCATGAGGACACCACAGGTGCTGCGAGTCCTTCTCAACAAGTTTAAAATTGAAAACACCCCGGATGATTTTGCGCTCTACCTTGTCCATGCGAGTGGAGGTGATAATATAATAATATTATAATAATATAACACACATAGTTTGTGTATATGTATGTATATATATATATATATATATATATATGTGTGTGTGTGTGTTCTTTCTTTTCTGTTAATTGATGCATTTGTGACTGTTAATGTTTCAGAGCGTGTGAAACTGAAGCGGAGCGACTACCCTCTGGTGCTGAGAATAATCCAGGGTCCATGTGAGCAGGTCTGCAAAGTTTTCCTCATGGAAGAGGACCTGGGAGAGGAAGTCACATATGATGTAAATCACGCTCAGCATCACACATCAGCGGTGCTGTATCACATGTTACCCTCTCTTTGTGCTTTGTCATCATAGTTCTCTTCCATTCCACCAGGTGGCGCAGTATATCAAGTTTGAGATGCCTGTCCTGCAGAGTTTTATCATTAAGCTAAAGGAAGAGGAGGACAGAGAGGTTCAGAAACTCAGGAGAAGGTACGAGAGGTTTTAAAATTAGATTTCTTTTGCTTTTAATGACCACAGATACAAGTTACATCAACAGCTGTTATCATCTTACATAGATTGTCATATAGTCTGCATAATATTGTAATAATTTAGGACTGCCACTAATGATGATTCTTATTAAATAATCTGTTGATGATGATGTTGTTTGTTCAATAAAATGCTGAAAAGCGTTGATCACTATTTTCCACAGGCCAAGATTCAACAACAGTAAACAACTCAAATATATGTCAAACAGGGCTAAATAAACCTGAACATATTCACATTTAAGAAGCTGGAACCATTAAAAAACTATTATCAAACTAATTGCTTTGATCTTAATCCCTGTGTCTGCTTGTATTACATGTGTCTGCTTGTACTTGTAGGTATAACTACCTGCGGTGTATAATTGAAAAGCAGCTTGGCTGTCTTCCAGAGGGGGCGGCGTGTATGTGATCCGCTCTGGAAGAGGATTCCCTCCGTCAGACTGTCATAACCATTCCCAAAGTACCATAACCTCCATCCAGCTGTGACCAAGAATCAGCTGACAAGGAGCCCATGCATATGTTTCATTGATTATCCCATTTCTGCTTTGGATCTTGACCAAACCACCCTGGCTATCAACTTACAGACAAAACTTTAATATGTCACACCATGTGCATGTTGAGTCTGACCATCTGAGCCACAGTCTTACCCTGACGACTAAAATGTCGTTTATTTGGACACATCCTCGTTTTTCTCCTTCTCTCTTTCATCACATACAGTAAGCACAGAAAGACTTTCCTCTTCTGTTGAGTAATCCTGACCTTTTTGCAGTGCTGTGCAGAATGAGCCTAAAATGTGATGTCCTGTCTTCTGTCAACCCTCCAGATTACACACAGATACTTAAAATCAATTTAAAGCACAAACATTATGTGATATGGTTTTAATAAAGTGCCTGGTAAAAGGTTTCTCCAGGACACAAACTGGTCATATTTTAAAAAGTTTTTACTGTGTAGAAAATTCGAGACCTCGAGCACAAAGGCCTTAAAGGCTGACGGCATCAAGTCCCACAATGCACTTGGAGTCTTTATGGTCTCTGCTGTTTGAAAATAAGTTAAATATTGAATTGAAGAAATTAAATTGATTCCCTTAATGTTTTTGCTTGTGGCCTCATGTTGACAACTGTCCTGTTAGACATTTTATGACCTAAGTTAAAGAAATAGTTTAACATTTTGGGAAATACACATTCCTGCCAAGAGTTAGATGAGAAGGCTGATACTCAGGGTTGTATGGTAGACATAAAGTACAGCCAGCAGCCAATAAAGACAAGCACAAAGCATAAAGGCTGGAAAGTTGTGGTTTTATGGAATCTATGTGCTGGACTATTTCTTGGTTTGGCCAGGTAACTTCCCTGAGTCTTGATGTCTTTGGGAGGTTAACAGCAGAAACTCCAACAGGTGGATTTTGTTACCTTTGGACTGAGCCAGGTTAGCAGTTTCCCTCGTTTCCAAGTAATCCCAAAATATTGAACTATTCCTTTAAAGAAAAAAAAAAAATCAAAATCCAAAATCAACAGTTTTGAGCCATTTAGTTTTTCTGGTGCGTCAATCTTTTTTCCTGTCCTGTGCAGTATTTGCCTTACGTAAAATGACAAGATGGCATGTTGAGAGTTTAAAAGCACAGTAAACAATGACTCCTCTTATGTGTTGAATGTTATACTTATAGATTGTACACAAATGTAAAGAATATTCACATTTTTTGTTGTTGTTGTTTTTTTTCCCTTTTTCTTATAAATCCAGCAAAAAGCCGATGAGTGAAATCCCACAAGACTGTGAATTATGCTGGTGGTTGATCTTTGATGGAAGAATTTTGTAAATGTGAGAATGAGCATTTCAGAACGGCAGTTTGCCTCTACGTGTACAGCGCTTTGAATACATCAGCTTGTGTCTGTGTGTGTGAACAGTTCAACGTTTTCCATCGCCGTACAGTACACACTGACCCGAGTCGACATGACTGTGTGTGTCTGATTCTGAGAGTGCGCATGTTATGTTTTCAGTGACATTGAGACTTGCCTGCTTTTGTATGGTTTCTTATACAAAATAATGAATGAATTTTAGTCTTTGAGATGTTAACAACTGATGCTACTACCTAGAAAATTTAGGGTTTTTTTTTTTTTTCATACAATGATGTTATTTAATAAAAATGCTATCTTGGGGGAAAAATTTACATATATCTGTAATCTCTGTGCCTCTCATCCAGGTCAAAAGAGTGAGTTTATGTAATGATGTTTAAATCTTGTATAATCTAAAATGATATAACAACACAACTTATTCAAACAGATATTCCATTAGTCATAGTCTATCAAAGCTTCGAGATAAGTCTTTAAGTGTTCTGGTTTCTTTGACATACTTAAGACATAATTAGAAACACACACAAATGTATGTACGCCCACACACACACACACAGGTATTTATGTCAGAGCTCGGTACAGCAGCTTACTGTACGATCAGCCAATGAGCAGGTGTGAGACAGTGATCCACTCTTGGTGACTGAGCGTCAACAGGCTTGCCCTGAGACATACTTTCTACTGACAGACGAGTCAGAGCTGCTGGCACGCAAAAAAAACATCATCTTTGAACCGCTCTGCAGGTTCAATTCCTTCCTACACAGCCACTCAACAGGTGAGCTCATTTATTTTTTCAAATTAAGATGAATTATTTTTTTTAAGATGAAAAGATTAATCATTTAGTAGATTGAGAGAACGTGTATCTATAATATTTTGATAAATGATTAATTGCTTGAATAATTTTTTTTTTAAAGAGAAATGACTTGATTTGATGGTTCCAATGTGAGGATTTGCTGCTTTTCTCTGTTTTTATGTTGTAAACTGAATTGTTTTTATTTTTCGAACAAGTAGTTGGAGGAAATAATACATTTGAGGATATTGTCTAGCACTCTAGGAAACTGGGATTTCACTATTTTACGTTTTATTGACCGCATTTATATGTTAAGGTTTTTCTGTGGAGTCCAGCAGGTTAAAGGGTTGCTTGTGTAAGCATTATTTCTCCTGTTGTGGATGTTATTCAATATGTCCACTGCTGAGCAAACTGGACTCTCTGAGTCTGGCCTGCTGTAGCAGAGAGTCACTGGATTATTCTCAAACTAAGTGACCCTGTGTAATTATAGCTCACCTCGTCTTTTTAGAGGACAGATTAGGATGCGTACAGTTTGTTGACGGCAGAGCAAATGATGTCACGCTGCTCACTGGGATGTAGTTCATCAGCTATTATTATTATTATTGTTATTATATTATTAGTATTATATTATTTGTTACAAGAAATATAACAATCCTGTCAATGGAAAAAGACATTCAAACAACACAACTAATGTTTTATATTGGTAGTTCTCACACAATTGTTTGTTATTTATATATAAGAAGCTTGTCCTTTTGATTGCACTATTATTTGCTGTTTCAGGCAGGATTATAGTTTAACACTAAAAAATCCTGATGCACACAAACAGAACAGGGCTATGGTCATTCATGCCGACTGTCTTGTCCACAGATCTAGAGCCAGACTGCGTCCTAATCCTAATCCTAATTAAAGGTATTACAGATTATGAAATCTATCTGATTCCACGTTGGCTGCAGGTCATGTTGTGTTGCAGCAGCAGTGATGGTGCTTGTGTAAAATGTGTTTCTCAATGACCGATTAAGAGCAGTGATCTGTAGTGCTCTTATTTTGTAATATAAAAACAATACCACAGAGCACGACTGAAGCTGCAGTGAGAATCAAGATTCACCACCTAAATATATAATATATAATTCAAATATTAAAATTATGTTTACGTGTTCATTCAGCAAAATTAATATACCAATATTATCTATATCATGTATAAATCTAAAATGATTTGTTTTTTTGTCTTTCAAGTAACAAATTCCTAATAATTTTTTATCCATCAGGGACCACATCCTTATGTCTCCTTTGTCTTGTTACAGGATTTAAAAAATAATGTCCAGCCTGCAGAAACTGCCCCTCACGGTGGCCCTCTGCCTGCTGCTCTTAGCCACACTGTTACCCAGCTCTGAGGCCCGGCGCGGTCGTGGAGGAGGTTTCTTTAACCGAGGTGGAGGAGGCTACAACCGAGGTTGGGGCGGTGGTGGCGGCCAGGCCTACAGACCAGTCCAGAGCAGCGGGCCCAGTGCAGGGAAAGTAGCTGGAGCAGCTGCAGCAGGGGCCATAGGAGGATCAATTCTGGGGTCTGCCCTGAGTCGACCCGGATATGGTGGAGGATATGGTGGAGGATATGGTGGAGGTTATGGAGGATATGGTGGATATGGAGGGGGGTATGGATACCCACGATACGGTGGTGGCGGGTATGGCCCGAGGCCTGCCTATGAGCCAGAGGGTTCTGGAGATATGGAGTACTACACTGCAGCGTCCAGCGGGCCCATCTACAACAGTATCATCGTTGTGATCGGCTCCCTGATGTCTCTGCTGGTGGGCCACTGGGTGGCAGTCATGTAGAGCTGGAGACAGAGCTGGCATCTCAGAAACAGACACAGAACTAAACCCTGATAAAAAAAATTACCCACAACCTCACAGTAAACAACTGTTTTTGGCTTAAAGTCAACTATAACCTAAAATATGGATAATGAAATTATGTTTTGTCGACACTTAAGTGACACTTTATGAGGACAGGAAGAGGAATTTGACCCATCTTACTTCTACAACATGTCACTGTGAAAACTTCAGATCTTTGTCAGAGTCACAAGTTTATTTAACTGGACGAGTACCTGACTGCATTGTATCCCACATTTCTCCTGTTATTGTGTATAAAGTTTTTTTATACTTCTAATTATTGTGGTAGTGCTGATATTGATTATGTTTTCTGGCAAGCATAAACAATGTGTAAAGATAAATCAGGAACAAATTAGATGTGTAATCATGTATAGTCTGCTTCACGAAACCATGTCAGGACCAAAAGTATAAGAGCAGCTATGAACATTATGTGACGATGCTATTTCTCAGTATATTTGCTTGAATCTAATTCATTTGTGGACTGTTTAAATGTGTGCTGTTCCTGACTGTTTAATATTGTTATAATAAATAAATACAAAACTAGAACAAGCATTTGTGTTGCATGTTATTCTCCACGTTGTTCTGAGAGGAAACGATTCAGGTGTTTTTTTGCTGAAATAAATAAAGCGTGACTTTTATCACTAACAGGTCCATTTAGTAGTTTTTCTGGAGCTTTCAATCACATCACAGTTTGCCCCATAATTGTCATTGAGGTGTAGAACTTTAAGGCCTTCTCTATGTTGAGACTGAAAGTTCATTCTTGAGATGGAAATAATATAAGTTGAATTTCAATCCACGTTTTCAAAGCATTTCAGTGCACACTTCAAGGTAAGTGCAACTATGCATCACTGTCAAGGAGAGACTAAATGCCCTTGCAAGTCCTGCAGGCCCAGCGAGGGCGTTTAGTCTCTCCACACTGGTAGAGAATTCAGTATGCACATCAATAAGTGATAGCACCTCTGTTCAAATAAGCAATATCATCAATAAGAACATCATGATTCAAATGTATTTAACTGCCAGTCATTTGTCATTTTTATTTCCTAGTCTGGTGTCTGGCGCCCTCTGCAGTATTAACTTTAATTGTAACTTTTGTAGACAGGAAGTAGGAACAGAAAGCATATAGTGATCAGGAGGTTAGATTTTAGCCCAATCAGAGCACAGGAAGTTTATCCGCTGCCATCCTGTTGTTGTGCAAATAGGAAACTGTGAAAATATAACTTTTGACGGTATTGTTGGGAGTGTTTATAGCTGACCATAAATTGTTTACCCCAGTTCATAAATATTACACTTGAAATGCAGTGAATGCATGAAGAGTAACACTTAAAGGTATGTATCATTGTTCTAATATACTTTAGTTCATACATTAGTAAGTGAATGCAGCTTGATTCATTTAAAGACTCTCCGTTAAGTATAAATGACACCTCGCCTCAACGTATCGCTGTCAGTTGCTCTTCAGCTTGTTCAACAGTAAGTGAAGACATGACTGTGCAGCATATCCAGTCCATACACGCATTCTAGTACACGCATCAGTGAGTCAATGTCAAATGTATTTCAGTATGTTCATAAGTTAGCAAACACAATTAATCAATGCACAACATTGGTCTATTGTGACCTCATTCATCACATTATTTAATATATAATAAGTATATCATATAAAATATTTCCTTATTTCTATATAAGTTTCCCTTTACTTATTTTACCAGCTGCTGTCTGGTAGGCTGTCATTTTATAAGAGCTGGGCGTCGGCCCTTCTTCACTGTATCATATTTCTCATCATTCCCTGCATGTTACTGGACAGATCCACTGCAGCATCACTGGCCTTTTTTCATTATAGCTGGGCGTTGGTCTATGTTTCCTGCATCATACTCATCTTTCCCTGTGTTGTAATTGCCCATATCTCCTGTATTGTCACTGGACCTTTCCTCACATTTCCTACCTATTTCTTCTGCACCATTGCTATACTTAATAGCAATGAGGGGGTGCAATTGCAAGCCTTCCTCTAGAATTTATTTTTAGTGCATTTCCCACAATTATGTAATATTTATATATGAAAATTTGCATGTTTTGAGGACTACATTGACCATTTGAATTCACATTTAAAGGAATAATCTATGATCAATTGCTTACTGTTTACTGACTTTAAATACACCTACCAATTAGAATATTACCTTTGTCTATGCGCTAATAAATTGCATTATAGTTCACATTCAAACGTCTTACGTTGTCTGTATCTCCAGAGCCTATCTGCTTTCAGCGTGCCTATTGTTACTGTAAATCCTTGTGTACATGCAGGTCAGTAATCAGATTTCTATATTAAATCTTATGCTGGAAGCATTGCTCACTGTTTTGAAGAGAGATGATGCTGCTTTCTGACTTTGTCTGAATTTTAAACATGTTCTTCTTCGGGCTGCTTTGTGTTAGTTTCAGTTTTAGTTGGACTTAAAATGGACTTTAAATACTAGGATGCAAGTGAGTAATATCCAACTTCTCCGCTCCTACTTTCTGTCGAGTCTCTTTTGCTCATTCTCACATGTAAAAATCATGTCTGTAATACATCAGACCTCCAGGAGGACAGTGCTTTACTAAAGGTCATCAAGGACGAAACGAAAAAGAGGAATATTAAAAAAAAACAGAATGATGAGTAGGAGTGGCTTCATACGGTTATATCCAACAGAATGAAAACATACCAGAATCTCACCAGAGACAGTTAAATCTAAATGGACGTTAATGGGCCGGATTTCTCCCCACCATCAAACTCTTGGAGCAGTTAATGCACCCTAATCTTTTTCAGGAAAGAGGAAGAGCAACACATTTCAGTACTGTGGCTCTCCCTTTCTAACCGTCCTTTCCTTGAATGCATATTTCAAACATGACATACAGTATGTGTGTCAGCTTCCTACAGAACACACACACACACACACGGAGGGCCTTAGTGGAGAGCAGAGGAGAGTAACGTTACCATAAGTGATGGCAAAAGGAAGTCGCAAATAAAACAAGACTAGATAAATTCGGTAAATAACATAAATAAACAGTCTATACTGCGTTTTGCCATCATTTATGGTTGAGTCTCCTCTGCTCTATGCAGAGGGGCACATCTAAACCCTCCATATGTGTGTGTGTGTGCCCCACAGAGTGGAGCAGAGGAGAGACAGTGAACAAGGTGAAGTATTCAAGTTGATGATACACTTGTTATGTTACGGTAAAGTGTAATAAAAGCTTCAGGGGATGACTTTGATGACTGCCAGCCATTGGCGACATTGGCCCAATCTTAGTCCAAATGATGAAAAATATTGCTCTAAAGAGTGTGACTTGTGACACAATGAAATAAACAATAGAGCATAATATGAAACAATAGAATTTTTTCTACCATCACATGTATATACCGTCATATTGCACAGCCAGTTTGTTTTGAATGCTTGAATGAATTCAATTTACTCAACGCTGCTCACACGACTCAAACTGACAAATAAAGCACGGCTGATCATGAATTATGTTACTGCATCACCTATTTCTCACCTCAAATGTTTTCAGAAACATATTCTAGTGTACTGTGTTTACCTATGATATGAGAAAATGTGTGACCCAGCGACAATGATGAAGACTGATGAGCAGAAAGCAAGCGCTGCCCAACTCACAGTATGTCACCCAACACGTCACCACCAGCTGGAGCATTAAGAGGTCCACTGTTACCAGATGTGTCCTTGCCAGAGGTGGTGTGTCTGCACCGTCAGTTTCACAAGGAGGGACTATTATACACACATGGCCGGACAGGCTCCCAAAACACACACAGGAGGAGTACGACTTCATTCTCTGCGCTGACCGGCATTGCTCAACTATCTTTACATAACAAAGAGTTGTTTGCTTCTATATTAATGTTTTAAATCTCATATATACAATATAAGAGTTATCATTGTTTATGTGTCATTAAGACATGAACATTATTTATAAGCTAAATTAGCCACACCTTCTTCACCTGATTTGTTAATGATTGTTGGGCATCATTTTGTTATAAATATCTTGTCAGTATACTTGTCTCATACATTAGCATTAAATTGGGGAGTGTGTAAATAAAGAACTAATCTTACCTCGAGTGGTTTTAGCTTCAATACACTTCCTGTGTTTTTTCCACTTAAGAGTCAATTTTCCAATTTGCAAACTGTCAGTTTTATTGAACACATTTCCCAGAACATATATATAATGGAACTCCCAGTGCACAGCCATATAAATACTATATACATAAAGCTTATACAGAGACCACTTTTTACAGACCATTACTGGATCTTCATCACATGTGTCTTTGCAGCGTCTGTCATTCTCTAGAATCGAGAGGCCAAATACAAAATGGGGTAATTTGATTAACCAGCTCTTAAGAAGGGACATTTTGAATCTATGAATTGAGCATAATTGAACTTTATGTACTTAATGAAACAAGGTAATTTGGGCCCTTAAGGAGAGATGAGCCACTAGGTACCCTTATTTACTCTGTCAGCCTTCTTGCATTCTTCGCACTCTGTTTTTACAACAAAAACAAGACGTTTACAGTAAGAAACGGAGAGCCTTTCAGTATGAACTTCTTTGAAGGGCTTGAAGGTATATGCTTATGAACTGCACCACATCATGATGTTTCCTTTTACAACCAACATTAAAAATGAATGAAGTTTAATGAGACAGTTGTAAGGCATGCTGAAATGTTGCTTTTTGTTGGTGGTGTTTCTCTATTCTGAAGATCACTGCTCGTCTATAGAACAATATAAAACAATAATACTGTATACTTAAATCCACGTGTATGTTTCAGACTAAGTCTTAAAATGTGCATATCTCATAATGCAAGATTAGAAAGTTTTTATTTTATTTTTTTTACTTATTGAATCAGACTTGCCTTTTACTACTGGTCTCTCTCAGACAAATGAAGAAGAAGAAGCCTTGTTTTTTTTGTTTTTTTTTTATTCAGCATCTACCCCACTGATGTTTTGTAGATGTACACACAGCTGCTGTTTTTATTGGGAAAGCACAAACACATCCAGGAAGACTATGTTGTTTCCAATCACTACAGAGTAAATGAAGCTTAACTAACTAACTAAAGTTTCAGGAGCAGGACCACACCTCGGCCACGCCCAAAATCTATTTTTCCTTCTGGGAGCACATTTGGGTGCAATGCTTAATGGACTAAAAAATGAGAGGACACACACACACAGGCACATTTCTTTCTCATCTGTACCATTTTCCATCTGTTTACTTTCCGTTTTTTTTTTTTTTTTTTTTTTGCATAGTCATCATGATGGAAGATGCTGGGAAATGTGTTGCATGAAACCCCGCCCACCCCATCTTCTGTCTTCCTCTCGTGCAGCTCTCGTGCCGTCTTGAAACACTCAAAAACACTCGGTTTCTCAACGTAAACATATTGTTTTTCTTCTAAAAACAAGAGATGCAAATGAACTCTTGAGAGAGGAAGTAAGCAACAGGCTGCGGCTGCTTTTAGGAACATAAAGGCGATGACATCTGCTTGATATTAAAAACTACATTTAAAAAAAAAAAAAAAACACCTTCTACGAACCTCTTAAAATAAAAGCTGCTGATGACACGAGGAAGGTTATTATGATTAAAGATTAAATATCTGTTTATGACTGCATTGTGGATGTATGGGACAGGATGTTCAGGTGCTTTCTAATTAGTTTTACCTACGCGTATAGCTCGATGCTGTCCATTTACGTGGTGATATCATCACATGGTGGAAGATGCTGGGAAATGAATAAAACCTCAACCCTGCCCATCCTTCAGTTTCCAAGGAGACCCGCCTCTCTCTGCTGTGTTACATGAAACTGACCGTTTCCAAACTGGATAAACGACTCTGAAGTGGCAAAAATACGATTTTTTTATTGAAGCTGAACAGAAGCAATCAAAGTAAGTCTAGTTTTTTTATTTATTTTATGTACAGCATATAAATGTAGGAGACAAGGGCGTAGGTTTGGTTTTAACTTTTTATTTTATTGATATTGGCTATTATTAATCTTGAGACCAATATTAATAGGCTATCAATCGCAAATTATGTATAGAAACCTGTAGATAATGTGCAGCTCTGTAACTATGGGGTGCCAAATGTATAAAAAAAATTATTTGGTTACACTTTTGTAGCTGATATATTTTGAATATTTGGCTTATTTTTCTCACATTTGGGGGAAAAAAATCATGTAAAAAGTGTTATATGTAATTGTTATCAATATGTTAAAAAATATACATATTAAATATTGAATCTAAATGTGTAAAGTTAAATATTATATGAATAAATAGCCCACACCCCATACAGCAGCCTTGAACAGCTGCAGAGCTCAACCTGCAGTGTAATAGTTGTGTTTTCATGTGTTTATGTCTCTAATATGAGTGAAGATTCAACAACTGGATTGTTGATTTTGGTGGTCTGTTAAAATGAAATAATTGAAAGTTTATTTACAGTTTTACAGTACAGTTTGGTGGCTATTTGTATTTTTCAACATTTAGAATTAACATTTAATCTTTACATTGAGATTTAATATTTCAATTTAATATTTCGTTTTTTTAACATATAAACACGTTACACAACATGTTTTACATTAATTACTTTCTAAAATGTGAGAAAAGTGAGCTAAATTTTTAACATATATCAAATTTTTTACATACAGTGCACCATATGTAACTAGATGCTATAAGAGAGATTCTTTTAGTTTGCGTATTTTGGCAACACAGATCTATGCTGTGTATATGCATATGCTAAAAGATATTTTTTTTAATTATCTGCAAAACTTTATTTGTTGGACAAGCTGTGGCTAATGTAGCTTATGAATAACGTTAATACCTTAATGACATGACATGAAATAATAGGCAACTGTATTGTGTAATAATGCTCTTGATTCACTCACAGAAAAGGGAGAGATGACATTAAAGGTTCTATATGTGAGATTTAGAACAATAATAAAGCAGCCAACAGCTATTTGATAGATAGATAGATAGATAGATAGATAGATAGATAGATAGATAGATAGATAGATAGATAGATAGATAGATAGATAGATAGATAGATAGATAGATAGATAGATAGATAGATAGATAGATAAAATGATCTCATATTTTACTGAACTGTCTCTCTCTCTCTTATTTCTCCCTTCAATCCTTCCCTGCAGGGGAAAGATGAAGCTGACTACATTATCTGTGCTGTGTCTGTTGCTTCTTCTGTTTCATACCCATTTTTCACTGGCTGTGACCAAGACCAAGAAGCCCCCCACAACCAACCGGGGCAACACCCACAGTAGCACAGGCAACAAAAACAATCAGGGCACCAACTCTCAGGGTAAACAACCCAATCAAAGAGACAACAATCAGCAACCAGGCAGACCTGAGTACCCTCAGCAGCCAAGTGGAGGAAGAAACCAGCCCCCCACATGGAACTTCCCATATGGGGGACATTATGGTGGCCGTGGTCGTCAAGGTGGTCGTGGTTATCAAGGTGGTTATGGTGGTCATGGTCATAACAGATACGATAGTTACCCAGGCGGATACATTAACCAAAACCCAAACAATAAAATCCTGAGCCCTCGCTATGGTAGTAGCTATGAACATGGGGGCCACCGTGTTGGGGGTGGATCTCCGTTTTCCCAAGCAGTTCAGAAAATGAATGTGGGTCCCAACGAGAAATCCAAAGGGTTCGGGCGCACTGCGGTCAAGTTAGCAGCTGGAGGGGCTATAGCGGGTATGGCCCTGGGCTATGGGCTAGGAAGGTTCCCTCGCCCCCACTTCAGATTCAATAGCTCCCAGGAAGAGTACTACTACAACTACTACATGTACAGGAAATATGGCGTCAAGTCTACTAATACCAATAACTACAACAGAAACTACAGGCAACCCCCTCAAACCTACGAGAACTACATGGACTCCTGCATGAAGAGAAAAAATATTCTGTCTGCGGAGAATCGAAAGCAAAACAAGAAAACAGTCGCCACTAACACAACTACGACTGCTAATGTTACTTCAGCTCCTGACGCTGATACTGGCAGCAACGTCACAGAGACCAACAACACTGTTGCAAAAAACTCCTCAACCTCTGCGCCGTCAACTCCGCACCCTCTAAATCAGCCTAAAGCCAGTCCTGTGCCTCCAGCTTCACAGGCTGACAACAGTACTGAAAACGATGATGACGTAGTCAGCGTTGTGGAGATTGGCTACCCGGCACTGATTGAACAGCTTAAAGTCAGGAGATGCTTGGAGCAATACATGCTTTACTCTGAAAAATACTTTAAGAGTAAGGCCGTAAGGGTGCGGGGACTTGAGATGGGTTTACAAGGGCTTTTAGCAGTGGTCAGCAGCACTTTAGTGATGCTGCTGACCAGCAACATGCTAACGCTGATCCATTAGCAGCTAAATTGATGGAAAAAGGAATCAAGTAAATGGATGGAAAAGGATTAGGGAGCGAGGAACCTTTTACTTTCTTAGATTTCTATTGTGTGCTTCACTGGCACCACACAGCTGGCACACATACTGTATGTCATGTTTGAAGTATGTATTCGAGTAAAGGAAGGTTAGAAAGAGAGAGCCACAGTGAAAGAGATTAGGGTGCCCATTAACGTCCATTTAGATTTAACTGACTCTGGTATGTTTTCTGTTGGATATAACCGTATGGAGCCATAGAAACGATGGGTCAGCGTTTCAGATTTTTTAATTATGTATTTAGTCTGGGGTGATTTAAGAGGAAGAAGTGTCTGAGAGGGTTAGCTTGCACTTGTGGAGCTGCAGCATGCTCCGTCGTGGTGATGATCTGTGTAAATAAACTGGAGATCTGCTTTAAGTGTGATGTGATAATATTAACTTCAGGGGTGTTGATGATGATGGAGGATTGTCTGATTCAAGGATCGTTCAAACAAGGAATAGTTATCCAAAACTATCAAATAACACTGTTACGATTTCCTGTCTAATATCCTATCAGCTAATATTACTAATATCAGTGCTTTAGACTGAGAGGTTTTTACACTGAGCATTACCGAGTATTTGTAATAAAAAATATTACACACTTATTTCATCATAGCTTGAAACGTAACTGCACTTTCATCAAACATAGTCCATTAAAATACAGAAATACAGACTATTACTGTATCTGTTGTTGCTTTACTTGGATAAACAGACTTTCTAATATGCATGCTGTTGTCCTAACACGCCTTAAATTACATGCTTTTGAATCAATGCAAAGTAAATAAAGTAAAAGTAAAACCTTTCCTGAACAGTTCTGTATATTGTTTTATGTTTTTCCATGTGTACCACCCTTGTTTTATACAGTATGTTGTGTATTTTCTGATATTTTTTTTATATACTTGCTTCCTCCCTTCCTTTATCTGTGATTGCAGACATGCTGTTAAAGTGTAAGGCACAATCTTGCATTATCAGCTGAGTTTATGGCATTAAACACTGGATATCAAGAATTGTACTGTACATAAGGTTTATGCATTTATTAAAATTGAATTATTAAATATACATTAAAAAAATAAGCTGTTGTGCTTGTACAATAGGCGAATAAATGTGACTTACTAGTCCAATAAAAACAATTGTTGTGTTGAAATTCTCTCTATGATATGATCTACTATGATTTATTGTTTGACTCTTAATTTGTAATCTACAGGTGTCAAAAACTCCACAGTGTACCTTCAATGTGGTCTGAGTGTTGCACTTTTTGTTTATCTTGTCAAATAAACTTATCAAGTTATTAAATTGCATCTGTGGATATTTGTCTTTGATTTGACTGAAAACAAGTATTATTATAATATAACACATTTGTATTCAGAAATGAAGTTAGGATAAGATGGGTCAAATTCTTCTTCCTGTCCTCATAAAGTGTCACTTTAGTGTCGACAAAACAAAATTTCATCAATCATATTTTAGGTTATAGTTGACTTTAAGCCAAAAACAGTTGTGGGTTATTTTTCATCAGGGTTTAGTTCTGTGTCTAGTTTCTGAGATGCCAGCTCTGTCTCCAGCTCTACATGACTGCCACCCAGTGGCCCACCAGCAGAGATATCAGGGAGCCGATCACAGATGGTACTGTTTACAATTATAAAACATGATCTAAATTTATAATAAGATTACCTGTCGAGTGGCTGTGCAGGAAGGAAATGAAGCTGCAGAGCAGTTCAATGTTTCTCATGCTCAGTTTTTATCTGACGTTGCAAGTTCAAACCACAGAGTGTGCTGGTAGCTCTGTCACTTCAGTCTATAGGAAACTATGTGCATTTGTTGTGCTCATTTGTTGACTGAATTGCAGTGAAAGATGAAAGCATAAATTTCATAGATGGAAATCCCCCAAATGTTTTTGGTATTAAACCAAACCAACATCACTAGAGGTTAAGTGGGAAAATACATTTGAGTGAAACAACCCTTTAATTCCCATCATTACATATGATTGATGCCATGTTTATATCACATGGAATATTAAACATGGACAGTCGGGTAGTGTAATGTAAATCTTGTTGCTATATCACTAATACAAGACAAACAACTGATGTAAATATATTTCACACATATTCAACAGAGATACAAGAAAAAGACAAAGTGGCTGCAAAAGGTTTGATGATTATTTTATTCATGTAAATTCTGGTCTTTCATTGCTCAAACACACTTGCCATTGTAAAGTGATGCATACATGATAATAACTGGACAGCAACGCGATTTTTCTTGGAGACAGAGAGCACATCATGATGATGTACCGAGCCATCTGTTATAGCATGTTTTTAATATGATATTGAAAAATAAAGAAAGAGGTGACATGGGAAAGGTTATTTACTCTGAGTATCAGTGGCACAGCAGAAATATGAAGGCGGTCCAGTCATTTCATCGTTTAATGGTTGCGCAATCTTTTAATCATGCAGTACATGGTACCAGCAAAGATCAGAAAACCTTCCAGCAGACCAAAACATCAACATGACAAACCTTTCTCAACAGAAAAAAAACAACCTGCAACTCAAGACATCAAACTTTTTTTTCCAAAGAAAAATACAAAAAGGGGAAATTTAAATAATAAATCTGTTACTTTAATACTTAAATTTTACCGATAACGAGTGCAAACGTTAGTGTATGCATTAACTAAAAAATCATTTTAATCAGTATTAACAATGGAGATTATCGTTATAGGATTTATTTGGATTGATGCTTGGATCAAAGGGGAAGGAACACATTCCACTAAAAAGAAAAAGTGCAACTGGGCGCTTTAAACACACCAAGATGAATCATCAAAACTCAAGTACAAGCTGATATGGTACAATATAGAAAATCTATGTCATCTGATGTAAAATGCAAACACAAACCCACTCACCCTTTAACCGTAGGCACATATGAAAAACCAATAATATAAATCTCATTAGCATCATTTCGCTTAAAAATATCCTTTTTATTCATGACATCCACTTCTGGTAGGTGCCTATGGATAAACAGCTATGAGGGAAAAATGGTTTAGAGACAAAAAGCTTTCATCCAGCAGTAATAAAATCAGTTACTCCAACAACGTCAAATGTACAAAGAGGGGGATGAGTGGTGTAACAACAGCTTAATCATTGTCAAACACACACACACAGAACTGTATTTATACAGTAAACATTTACGTTGGTAAACTTTCCAATAATAACTTTAAGGGTCATATATTTAAGAGAGAGGGAGAGTTTAATGAAGTAGGATAGCTAAGCACATCAGTCATAATGCAACACATTTAACTCTTTTAGTGCCTCATTTAAAAAAAGAAAATGTAAATCTCATTTGTGGCTTCAGGATTTATGCTATTTCTTTCATATTAGTATATCTTTATGGATAACATCAAGTATTTTCTCTTTTTAGTTTAAGGACATCTTAGCGTCATAGTGTTACAACACAATACATACATTGTATATTCAAATAAAATCTGCAATTTTTACAGATTGTCCATTCAGTGGTTTACCAGTGGAGGCAGACTGCACTTTACCAGTCTCATCTGGGTTTAAGGAGTGACCCCTCTCTTAATAATATACCAGCTTCATTTGCTAATTACAGCAGCAAGCACCTATATTATATAACCCTGTTCAGAGGTAGGATCAGTCCTCGAGCTGACAAAATGATGGGATGACATTTTAACCGAACCTGCAGCTGAATAAAATCCAAAAGGTTCAGAAGATACTGCTGTTGGTGTTTATTTCAGCACGTCAGTCTGGTTACGGCCTGAAAAATGGAGGATTATTCTCTAATTTGTCCTGAACAACAGTTAAAAGTTTTGCAAATAAAACTGTTAACAGTGTGAACCATTTCCAAGAAACATTAGACCTTTGCATAGCAAACTGTACAAAGCTGCTGCTGTGAGTGTGATGAGAGACAGAAACAAAAATATACACGATATTTACAAATTTACAGGAGTAGGAGACCGTCTAGACTATAAAGGAGACACCATTACACAAACGGTTGAGCAGGTTGTGCCGTAGGAGGTTCAGGTGTTGCCTCCAGGACATGAGATCAACTACATCACGCCATCATTGGTCTGCAAGTCCAGAGAGAACGGACAGAACGGAGTGGACAAATGTGAAGGCTGAGGGTTGATGATACGACTAAAGGACAGCAGACCTCTTCTGGGTGTTAATAAAGGATGGATTGTGGCTTCTGGACGAGTTGGATCTTCTGTTGTTATAAACATGTCAGAAACAATGGTGAGAGGAGCCAGGGACTCAGAGGGCTACTGAAATGCAGACCATCAATGACCCGTCATGTGACCACTACATCCCTGTCGTCCCTCTCCCCTCCCTGAGGACACAGGGCTGTGTGAGTCCATCTCCTCTTCAGTCCAGAGGGTCCTGCTCCTCTTTACACACCGTTGGCACTCATTTTGCTCTTCTGAGACACCTCTGTGGCCGCTTTAGCCTGTGGAAGAAGTCAGAGAACAAAGTTTAGCTACAGTACTCAGTATTTTTGCTTAAATTGTTGAAAACAGTCAAGAAATAATGGGATAGAGAATAAGAGAGAAGGGATGGGATGTGATAAAAGTCCCCACCCTGGAAATTTATTTTGATGAAACTGACCTTTAAATAACAGTTACATAATAAAACTACCACAGTTATCCTAAAATAATGAATCAGTGTGTCGGATGATGTCATAAAGTTTCACTTTATACCAACTGGTTGGTTAAAAAAAGTGTGTGTGTGTGTGTGTGTGACAGTGATCAGTCTATATTTATCTGCTATTTTTAGACCTCACACTTGAACTTGAGATGTTCAATTCCTTTTTTGCCAGTATCTTTCTCCATTTGTGAAGGTTGCGCTAACAGACTTTAAATTATTACTTCTCTACATTTAAATTTAACCAGTTTCCACCTATATTGTATTATATTGAAGTATTTGCCCTCCAGAAAAGTATCTGTGTCCTACTGAGAGAGATTAACATGTCATGTGAGAAAGATCAAAGCCAGGAAAGACTATCCAATCCACTCCGCTGGTTTCACAGGTCGTAACTTAATATGGAGCCGTCGTCATGGGTTCTCCTTTGTTTCCACTGTACTACTCTCGCTTTGGGAAACAGTCCTTGAAACAAAAGTTTGAACCTGCTCGGCAGGTGGTACAAAATTAGTCCCAGGGACTCTAAACAGCTGGTTTAGCAACATGGCCATTAATAACGCAGGACATGTGATTCGATAAGTACTACAAGAAGTTTTGTTACAAAAAACCATTCTGATTCAGAAATTTTACTACATTGTAGTAAATGTATTTTTCTGAAAACTGTTGCTTGTGTGCAGTGTTGGGGACTAAATTACTAGTTTAGTTACATTTCCCACTAACATTTCAATAGCTTTGGTATTTTCAAAATCAAGTAATATTCCCAGAAATTAGACATTTCTCCACTAAGTGTCAGGGCAAAAAAAAAAAACTCAATAAAAATTTAAAATCGAGCCTCCTGATTGGCCGATTGAATCGAGCCTCCTGATTGGTCGAAAATTTCGGCCAATCTGATTGGTCGATTGAATCGTGCCTCCTGATTGGTCGAAAATTTCGGCCAATCAGATTGGTCGAAAATTTCGGCCAATCTGATTGGTCGATTGAATCGGGCCTCCTGATTGGTCGATTGAATCGGGCCTCCTGATTGGCCGATTGAATCGGGCCTCCTGATTGGCCGATTGAATCGGGCCTCCTGATTGGCCGATTGAATCGGGCCTCCTGATTGGCCGATTGAATCGGGCCTCCTGATTGGCCGATTGAATCGGGCCTCCTGATTGGCCGATTGAATCGGGCCTCCTGATTGGCCGATTGAATCGGGCCTCCTGATTGGTCGAAAATTTCGGCCAATCTGATTGGCCGATTGAATCGGGCCTCCTGATTGGTCGATTGAATCGGGCCTCCTGATTGGTCGAAAATTTCGGCCAATCTGATTGGTCGATTGAATCGGGCCTCCTGATTGGTCGAAAATTTCGGCCAATCTGATTGGCCGATTGAATCGAGCCTCCTGATTGGTCGAAAATTTCGGCCAATCTGATTGGCCGATTGAATCGAGCCTCCTGATTGGTCGAAAATTTCGGCCAATCTGATTGGTCGATTGAATCGGGCCTCCTGATTGGTCGGATATTTCGGCCAATCTGATTGGCCGATTGAATCGAGCCTCCTGATTGGTTGAAAATTTCGGCCAATCTGATTGGCCGATTGAATCGAGCCTCCTGATTGGCCGATTGAATCGAGCCTCCTGATTGGTCGGATATTGCACTGGTGCACTGCACTGCACTGCACTGCACGGCTGCACTGCACTGCTTTGCAGTGTTTGTTTCGTTTCACTGCATTTTACGCACTGCACTGTTACGTTTCACTGCATTTTACGCACTGCACTGTTACGTTTCACCGCATTTTTACGCACTGCATTTTACGCACTGCAACGTTACGTTCCACTGCATTTTAAGCACTGCAACGTTACGTTCCACTGCATTTTACGCACTGCAACGTTACGTTCCACTGCATTTTACGCACTGCAACGTTACGTTCCACTGCATTTTACGCACTGCAACGTTACGTTCCACTGCATTTTACGCACTGCAACGTTACGTTCCACTGCATTTTTACGCACTGCACTGTTACGTTTCACTGCATTTTACGCACTGCACTGTTAGGCTTCACTGCATTTTACGCACTGCACTGTTACGTTTCACTGCATTTTACGCACTGCACTGTTACGTTTCACTGCACTGTTACGTTTCACTGCATTTTTTCGCACTGCATTTTTCGCACTGCATTTTACGCACTGCACTGTTACGCTTCACTGCATTTTACGCACTGCACTGTTACGCTTCACTGCATTTTACGCACTGCACTGTTACGCTTCACTGCATTTTACGCACTGCAACGTTACGTTCCACTGCATTTTACGCACTGCAACGTTACGTTCCACTGCATTTTACGCACTGCAACGTTACGTTCCACTGCATTTTACGCACTGCACTGTTACGTTTCACTGCATTTTTACGCACTGCATTTTACGCACTGCACTGTTACGCTTCACTGCATTTTACGCACTGCACTGTTACGTTTCACTGCATTTTTACGCACTGCATTTTACGCACTGCACTGTTACGCTTCACTGCATTTTACGCACTGCACTGTTACGCACTGCACTGTTACGGTTCACTGCATTTTACGCACTGCACTGTTATGGTTCACTGCATTTTACGCACTGCATTTACCGTACTGCAGTGTTACGTTTCACCGCATTTTACGCACTGCATTGTTTCGTTTCACCGCATTTATCGCACTGCATTTTACGTTTCACCGCATTTGTCGCACTGCATTGTCTCGTTTCACCGCATTTTACGCACTGCATTTTACGTTTCACTGCATTTGTCGCACTGCATTTGTCGCACTGCAGTGTTTCGTTGCACTGCATTTTACGTTTCACTGCAGTTTACACACTGCATTTTACGTTTCACCGCATTTGTCGCACTGCATTGTCTCGTTTCACCGCATTTTACGCACTGCATTTTACGTTTCACTGCATTTGTCGCACTGCATTTGTCGCACTGCAGTGTTTCGTTTCACTGCATTTATCGCACTGCATTTTACGTTTCACTGCAGTTTACGCACTGCATTGTTACGTTTCACGACCAGGTGATTGCTGCAGAGCTCGAGAATACCCCTCCCTTCAGCCAGTACTTACTTGTGACTTGCATGACAATAACTTTATCCCACCTCTGGGCAATATAGGTATGAACAGAAAGTAAGGAATAGAAAAGCAACAAAGTAGAAGCACAGAGAATGAAAAAAGCTATGGAATAGACAGATAGGGTGAAAGTGCTAGACAGACAGACAGACAGACAGACAGATAGATAGATATTCAAATTTTAAATTCATTAATTTACACAATAAGTTGAGTTAAATGTTTCTAACATCAATCGACACCACAAGTAATTAAACTAATTACTAATATATTTTATTAATGTTCAATGTTGCTGTTGTCTAAGATGTTATGCAGCCACTCGCCACTAGTCGGGGCTGCAGGCCCCACCTCACCCTGATGTAAACCAGTGAGGTGGAAAGAAGGAGCATCAGCAGCATTTGAAATATGATTTGGTTATTGAAGCATGTGAGGTGGCTCTTAAATACACACAATACTTTTGATTCATTTGTGCTCAATTTTGACAGTTTTGAGTGTTTTCTTACTTTTAGACTAGCCTAACTATTTTTTTATTGACAGGGAAATTAGTCACACAACCTAGTGCATATACCTAGTAGATATGCTTTTTAAAAAAACAAAACAAATTATAGTCATGGGAATCTCAAGGTTTCAGGTTTTAAGTTCCCATAGTTGTGATAAGCTTTCTGCTCACCTGCAGGACTTCAGCAGCAGTCAGAGGTTTGTCTGACATGACGGGAGCCTTGTCTCTCATCTCCTCCACCTAAAACACACAAGATAAAAACAAAAATAAGACCAAACATAACATATACACACACCCCTCCTGCATGACAAGCACACCCACTGTTTTGGGAGTAATCTTTTAACTACAGTGATTTCCTCTCCGTCATCAATAAAGTTGATCTTATCTCATGCTGCTTTCAGGAGTGTACTGACCGCTCTGTCTTTGATGATGAGAGCAGGGTCCACCAGCATGTCATTACTGACTGAGGTCGTCTTTGTTTCTGTATTCTCTACTGGAGGAGGAGTAGTTTTCTGTAAAAACAACAACAAGCATCTGATAAGAAGATGACGTCCAACAAAAGAGTATCTGCTCTGACTGGCTTACTGTTGAGTGACTATATTTGTTACATTAATAAATGAGGGAGAAGGAATGGGTGTGATATTAATTAATTATAATACTTTTTGTAGAAAAAAATAAGTGATATTCAAAATCAAAACGTTTCTATACGTCTTAAAACTTTGGGACAACTAGTTATGAAACTTCTTCATAAGGACGGCAGCCTATAAAAAGACCGTACTAAACATCAGCAACCTGCATACCAGCTATCTAACAGCAGGAATGTTAAGCTTAGTATCACTTTCTCTCATCTGTACATTGTACAAGTATGAATATGTAACAGTGTGGCCTGTAAGATCTTAAGTAGATTGTCGAACCTCTAGTTTGGGAACAGGGGGGATGACTGGGGGTTTAGGTTTGAGGTCAGTCAGGTACATGGCTCTGGAGAGCAGCAGCAGCGAAGGAGGAACGTTCTCCTTCAGGTGCAGGTCCAGCCACTAGATGGAGGAGGACCACATTCATAAATCAGTCACAAAACACCAGCAGTTTGATTCTTTTATTTGACACATTCTGCATAAAGTCTGCTCCAAAAAACTAAAATTAACTAATTAATTTTTTTTTTATCTGCATTTGATTACAAACTTTAACAACTAAAATGATGGATTCCTTTCACTTAAGCAAAGACAACATCATATGTATGATAAAAGGAAGAGGAAACACAATACAAATACTTGTATTATGTCTCATTACAGTCACGGTTTGTATAATTTCTTGCAACTCTTTAGTCTTTGTGAAACCAGTTTAATGTTTCTATCAAACAAATTAGAGCCGCAAACTAAAGTTCAGCAGCTCACCTGCTGCATTTGCAGACGTAGCTGATCAGTGGTGAGACCCAGAGACCTCATCCCTCGACTACGACATGCCGCCTGCAGCTCAGACACACTCATGGCTGCCACACCCTCTGCTGCAATCATCTATACAGAAAATAGAGAAGGAAGTCAAAAACTGTTGTGCAAATCAGAGAAAAGATGATTATCTGGTGAGAAAACTGACAGCAGGAAACATTAAGAAAATATTTCCTTGTTGTAATAAGGCAGCAAAAGTGGACAAAAAGTATTTAACACATTAAACTTAAACAACTGTTAAATGAGGTTAGACTTCTCTCCTCTGTGTTTTTCCGTTAATGACTGTATAATCACCGACAGACCTACTGAAACAAAAAAGCCAACCTCCTAATCCTCCATCTCACCTCATCGTCTGCCTTGATGGTCCTGAGCTGCATCATCAGCTGGAATCGTAACAAGTTGTTCGTGCCGATGGGCTGCAGCTCCAGCAGCTTGCACAAAGCCACTAGCTGAGGCCGCTCCAGGTGCTCCAGCGTCAGCTCGTCTTCAAACAGCTTGGAAAACCGGACGATGTCCTTTGTGGTGGGTTGCTCACCTGTACCCCGAACCTACCGAGGACACATTACGAGTCATTAACACTCCAACATTTCCATTTCTTACTTGTGATGTAATCAAAACATTTGATTTTATATTAATACTACATCCATAACTGCTGCACTTCAGGTATGACAAAGAACATTTTTCATTGCAGTATTTATTCACGGTGGAAGGTCCTCCATATGTTTATTTACAGCGTCTTTTTGCTTGTCAAACACTGAGCCAGCAACACACAACCCTCAATAACAGTGCAATACATAAATACCTGTAATCATTAAAACTGAGTGATCCCTAATATAATATGCTGTAATATGCAGAGTTAACGTGAGTTTTGTTATAAGTCACCTTCTGAACATATGTGGAGAAGCGTTGCGTTTCATCTTCTGTCTGGGCCTTCGCCTTATTCCTGCGAGCCATCTCAGCAATGGTCTCCTGGAGAAACTTGGCCAGTTCCAGCTTAGCAGCGAGACCCTTCTTCTGTTTCTCCTCCTGCACAAAGAAGAGTGAGACGTCACATCGTTGGATTTTAAAATAAAGTACTTCAACCACAGCTGCAGTGTGATATAGTTATGTAAATACAGTTGTTACTGACAGATACTGTGTTGGACACATTACAAGTACTACATAGTTCAGTAGTACAAAGTTAAGATGTTTCATTTTCAAGTCATTGGCTCAAGATCAAAAACTGTGGACTTGACAAACACATTGAGACAGTTGAAGAGAAAATTTGAGAACAGAGGTTTGATATAAAATAGACATGCTTGCAGGTTGCCTATTCAGGACTTTAAATTGTCTTCACATTTTACTTTTTCAAGTAGACACATAATATTACACCTTTTTCAAAAACCACCAAGGTGTTTCCTTATAGGTTTACTAGAAAATGTCATATTATATACTACAAAACACTGAATTTATATCAACATATAGTGATGACAGTCTGTGTTTAACACTGCACTTTGCTGCCATGATACACAGTTTTTTACCCCCATTTTTATGTTCTACCATGTTCTCAGAGGCTCAACATATCTGATCTGTTAGAACATATCTGTGAATCATCCAACCGTGCTGCAGAACAACCGGGAACATCAGAGCTGACTGGAGCAACAACAGAAACCTGCTGCTTTTCATTTACAGGGGATTTGAAGTTAACAAAAGGACAAAATCATATCATTGGAATAGACAAATTTATAGGGAGGGTTTAAACAAGCTGTTGGTGTTTTTTGACTTTTTTTTTTAGGGTTTTTTTTTGGGCACACATTGTACTATACCCTGTAAAACCCGCTTAGATTAAATAGAAGTCAGCTGCCTACATGGCCTGACGTGCTACAGCAGCCACAGTCATATATGAGAAGTTACATAATCAGAGTGAACCCTGTCACAAACGGGGTTACCCTGGCAGCGTGATGTGTGTCTGTGTATACATGTCCACATGCCTTTTTAGACTCGGTTTCGAAGGTGGAGGGCAACATCTCTGGGAACAGCTTGAGGAAGACGGGAAGGAGGAATTCCATAAAAGGGACGATGATAAACACCATGAAGGGCACCAGACGGAAGAGGTCAGCACAGGTCCTCATCAGCTGGAGACACAAAGAGAGAGAAAATGTCACACAATGTGGCTGGTAACATGGGCCAGTATTCATTACTAGTATCCATTACCTACTGTAGCCCACTATATTCCTACTGTACACAGATCTTTAGAGGTGCATGTAAGATCTGTTGCAGCATGCACTACAGCTCTGACAGTACTCTTCTAAAATAGCCCAAATATAGTTTTACCATGACACGTGCACAGCTTGAATGACTGAGTCTGTATATACATCCTGCTTGCTCAATATATACACACACCACTCCGTCAGCAAGACGTACACTGTAACATAACAGTATGTCCTTGAGTTAACAGTTTAATTAACAGTTTAAGACCTACCAACATCTTCTCTCAATAAAGCAACAGAATACTTAGTTGAAAACGGTATTAATTTATTTGTTAATGTTGGATGACAGACTTTAAATTCTGCCCAAAACACTCTGCACTGTGCATCTAAATAATGCAGTAGTGGTAGTAGTAGTAGTAGTAGTATTTCTGGATAATACGCAGTAGTTGTCATTGAAAAATCAGATTCACATCTTTTCTGCTGATGAGACACTAAAAGTTGCAAATCTTAAAAGTGTTAATCTGTCTAAATTTGTACCACACATCTGCTCTTTCATTTGTTATGACTTTAGGAACACACAGTACACATTCCTCATTGACATGTAAAAGGTGTGTAACATTCAAAGGAACCCTTAAGCCATATAATGATTTACGATTACGACCCAGAGAGACGATTGGCAGAGGAGCAACCAGGAGGAGTATTTCCAGAGTTAAGTCTTGATAATTGCAATTAAAAGGAAGTTTTGTGAAGGAACAAGACAGACATGCTTCTGTGACCAGAAGGCATTATACAGTATGACTAGACAGAAGACTGCAGAGCTTTATGTGAAGCAGAATTGTTTGTTATGTAACTTAGGTTTCTTTTCTATTGCTCATTATATGATGATTCAACAGCAACACACAAAAACACATAAAAATATAAGTTCTTCTGGACTAAAAATGCAAGTTGTGTTTTAGGAAGAAATTTTTATATTTATTTTAGTTTGGAACAGCAGACAAAGTTCTTTGTCTGCAATGTAATGCTGTATGTTATGTTCATTGTAAATATAATAAACAGTTTAGCTTCTCTTACCCTTCGCCTCTCCCTGCGTGTGAGCAGTTGTCCATGCAGTAGCCTCCAAACCATCCTGCCAGCAATTTTGATGTCGATGCCAAGTAACCGGAAGCCATTGTAGTAATGCTTCAACTCGTCCACAATCTTCTGATACAGAGACTTTTTCACTACTGCCCTCTCCTGCACTGGAGGGACAGCAGCAGCTGTGGTGGCGGTTGTGGAGGCCAGAGGGGTAGCTGACGGAGTTTGGTGCTGGGGTGCAGCGGTCACAGAGTCCTTTTTTGCTCCTGGAGAAGCATCCTGGGTAGCGGCAGAGGAGGTCTTGGTGCCCTCCTGTTTTATGTCTTGGAGCCAAAAACCTGAGCTGTGCAGCGAGCGGGCGAGCAGAGCAGAGTTCTGGCCCCGGCCGAGGTCGTGGCGTCTGTAACAATTGGTGTAGCCATGGCGGGAGTGCCTGAGTGGGAATAACGGCAATACGTGGCGGGGAGGGTCTATGTGAAGATAGGCTTTGGAGGACAGAGAGGAGCAGCTGTTCCTCTTGGACAACAAATATGATCCCCTGTTGACAGTGAGAAGAAAATCTGGTTAGATATTATATAATAATGTGCAAGGCAATGTGCTTAAAAAAGTACTTGGTAAATGCCAGTCAAACATATGTCAGATGAACTGTTTAGGTGATTAATATTACAATAATGAATTACAATTTTTACAACTGATCATTCAGTTGATAAATGTAAATATTTCAAACTTGCTGGTAAAAAAAAAGTCTTAAATGTATGATTTTTTAAATAAATAATAGTAAGTCAGCACCAAATGCTGTAATTGCTGATTAAATGTATTTTAATACATTTGCAGTTTATAATTAAGGTAGGTCACGTTACACTTCCATCCTATGAATATTCTCACCGTCTTCCTGCTCTGGCAAATTTGCAGGTCAGACAACTAGTGTGTTCATCTTTGTTTAATGTATTTTTTCCACTTAAAAATGTTTTAACATATGACAAGTTCAATGTAATGTATCCTAGACTTCTGTGTGAATAAAGCTCAACTTGCAGGGCTCACGGGAATCAATGACTTAATAGTGCAGTCACTGTAAATAACACTGATCATGTGCTCTACTCCATTAGCCAGTTTCTCATCACACATCATTAGTAGAAACCACAGTAGTTATGTGTATACCTCTTATGTTTGACTGTAGTCAAGGGATTAAATGAATAGGCTTCACTGCATGAGACACTGTGTAAACAGACAGTCTGTGCTTTTGGTTCTACTTCAAAACAGTCTGACAACTTGTGCAAACTAACATTTATGATTCAGGCAAATTGTTAACCTCGGTGGGGGCTACATAAGCACAACTGGTGTTTACTTACCTTGATCTAGTTACTGCAAGGAGCACCTGGTGACTAAAGACTGCCATTGCAGGGGCAGATTACAGTATTCTGTTAAAAGCACACATGGAGACAGGAGAGGAAAAAAAAAGTGAGCTTGCAGGTGTGGTTATAATTAACTCGTCTGGTGCAACGAATGACTGGCAAAATGCAAAAAAAATTTGGCACAGTTATAACATCTGTCTTATCACACCCTGCCAAAAAACACACTGGAGAAACAGACAAATGACAGATGTTGACAGTAACATGTACTTAACTTGTTACAGGTTGAGTGTAACAAGTTAAGTACATTTACTCAAATACTATGCTTGGGTACATATTTGAGGTACTTGGACTTGAGTATTTCCATTTGCTACTTTGTACTTTTTATTCCATTATATTTATTTTCCACTTACAAATACTCTTATATAACATCATACAGTTTAATATCATAATTGTTGTTTAAATGGTCTATTCTTTTCTTTTCTTTTAAAAATGTTATGCAAAAGCTATAAGCAGTGTGTTATTATTATTATTATTATTATTATAAAAACAGGATACATTCATATACTTGTGCAGTGCCATTACTATTGATCAACAAAAACTAAAATTGGCTCCACATTGATAACCTACAACATGAAACTGTTCTTGCATGTATTTGTTAATGACAAAAATAAAACAATAAAACACATTTTGAATTCAGGACAATGCTAAGAGTATTTTCAGACGTCAGTATTTTTACTTGTTTGAATACCTGTATACTTGTATAATACCGGTATTGCAGAGCTAACGTTAGCGTGATCACAGGCAGCCAGACGGCGTCATATTTAGTACTTATACACCATAACATATACCAAATATAAAAAGATATTCGGTTAAATTTCCAATTAATACCTTAAATAAATTATATAATAACAAGTAGATGAAACGGTGTTAAGTAACGCGGCTGCTATTAAACAAACGTAACTTAGCATCCATGCTAAACTCAGAACGGAGGAACATTTCTGGTAAATTTCCATTAGCTACCATTAGCCACCGACATGAAGCTAAATTCAGATATACAGGGATCAAAATATGTAGATATATCACTACATCTGACACGAAACATGCCAGTAAGTTACTTTATGTTTATATTAACAACACACTAGCAAGTTAACTACCAGCCTGTAGCCTAGCCGGTAAGCTAGCTAGTCGATGACGAGCCGACTCACCTCCAGCGTCAGTGACCGGAGCTATGGCCGCTGCTGACGGGGCGTTGTGAGGCTTCTCGGTGAGACGTGAGTAATATAATCCATCCACAATAACAGACGCGACAAGAGTAACGATTGGTGTGGTAATAAACCCATTTACGGTGGGTTTATACGTTTAAATCGCCTCTATATGTTGTTTTTGCGTGTTTCAGTTCCAGTCGGTCGACTCCGCTTGCGCAGCCTCTCTGCAGGCAGCCGCACTAAAAGGTCACGCTGTAATTTCACATGCGTGAGTGTTGTGTACGTAATAATCGGAGATCGTCTGTGATAAAGAAGAGCAATCACTCCCCGTACATTCAAATAAATATTAGTTCATAGTTTTTTCACCGTTTGACAAGTGTGGTGAAAACACAGGCCTGTATTTTTCCAATATTTTGTTTTATTTTAAATTTATAATAATTTAAGAATACAACTGATAAATGGAACTGTTTCTTTTATAACTGTATCCAACAGCAAATGTATTGTTCCCATTAGTAAGTGAGAAACAACAGAATTAGATCAACTTATATTAATACAAATATGGCACAAGTGACATATGAAAATGTTACAGAGTACAGATGCAATAGTCAATTTGATATCTACTGATAGTTGAAAAACCCCCAAATATAAACTATGAAAATGAAAGTTTTGCTGGAGGTTGGACTTTCCCCACTGGCTGCTATTTTCTTTACCACAGGTTCATAGTTTGCGGTGGTGGAATATAACTAAATACATTTACTTACAGTAAAGTACAGTTTTAAGGTAATTGTACTTTAATTGAGTATTTCCATTTGATGCTACTTTATATTTCCACTCCACTACATTTCAGATAAAAATACTGTACTCCACTACATTATTTGACAGCTTAGTTACTTTTCAGATGAATATTTGACTTTTTTTGTTTTTTTCAAATATGGTACTAAAATACTACCACAATTTTTTACTTTTGAGAAAATGTTGAGGATACAACATGCGTGGTACCAGAAAATTGTGGCAGAGTGAGACGTCTTTAATGTTTTTCCACATCTCAGGCAGAGATCAGGCGAGGAGGCGTATAAAAGCCAATCAGAGACGCTGGTGCAAACGTAACTACAGCGTCTGCATAGCGCTGTGGTTATTATGGGAAGGGGGAAAAAAACACATCAAAACAATTATTTAATACTGTTTACTCACGTTATTACAGTCTCAATCACAAACTCCTGTAATTCCACTATTACACTATTCAGATGATTTTTGCACAAATGAAATATAACACATGCAATTTCCTCTTTCACTTCAATGTAGGCGTAACTTTTAATGCTGGCTGCTGCATTTGATCCCTTGACTCCCTTTTTTTTTTTTTTTTTTTTAAACCTCTACTCTTTCCTGTTAGAAATGCTGCCATCTGAAGTAAACTACACTTCCTGAAGTAAACTACACATCCCGTAGTGCTGCTGCTGCTGCTGCTGCCCCTCCAGCCTGGATCTGCCGTGATTTGGCGCTGAACAGGAGACTGATCAGAGGCCTTTTGTAAAAAACCAGAGGAAGAAGGAGCTAGACGACTGCACACAGTCAGGAGCAGGAGGGGGCGAGAATTGAACATTTCTGTCTTCTTGCAGGGCTTCACTAAAAAAACGCTCCAGTCCCTACATTGAAGAAGAGCCAAGCTTTGGGATTGGGTAGCGACCAGATAGCGTAACACCCTCCTCCTCCTCTTCTCTGTTGCGTTAAAACGAAAAAAGAAAAAGGCCTGCGCTTTTATCAATATTACAGGATTGTTTTTTATTTTTTTACTTTTTTTTACACCTATAGATTAAACGAGGACACGTTGCTGGCTGGTGTATGTGTTTAGAATGGGACACGCTGAAGGTATTGACATTTTTATTTATTTTTCCCTGCATGTCGAGACTCGGCATTAAAATCTATGCTGCTGCTGCTGCTTTGCTCTCCTCTTTAGCGATAAGCGTGTTTGCCAAAGCTGCTGCTGTCGATGGATGTTGTCCCTAACCCTCAGTTGTATGCTCACTCGTAGCTATCTTTATTTTTTTTTTTTAAGGCACATTTTCCTTCCTCAAAAACCGCCAGTGATGGAGGTATAATCACGCCAGACAATTTGATTTAAAGGGGCTAAAAAAAAAAAAGGCAGCCATATTGGCAATGTAACGTTAGCCTAGCCAACATTAGCTTTCCCTTTCATTTTTTGCTCCATGTGTGATAAATGGAGAAATAATAACTTTAAAAACACAGTTAGCTGTATGTGCGGTTACACGACAGATATTAACAGGGTTTCATGTGTGCGTGTGTGTGTTTTAGTTAATGTTAACGGTTTTAACGGTTCACATCTTTTCATCACAACCCCCTTTGATGCCAGGTAGCTTCAGGCTAACATCGCAGAAAGGCTGTAAGATCATTCAGTGAAACAATTTGTGTGTGTGTGTGTGTGTCTGCGCAGTCGTTTTAAAATCAAAACCACCTCGTTTTAAACCAGGTATTCATGTTTGCCAACACTAGATATGAGCCTAAAATATAATATTTCTTAACAGATAAAGGTGGCTAGTAAGCGTTAGTGGACACCTCTATGGATGTTTACATCACCGTTGTCCAGCAGTGCTGTGCAGCCTGAGTCTGCTTCACTAATTAAACCACAATCAGAGGATTGGTCTGTTAACTGTGAGCTCCTGGACACTTTTAACCTGATTATTAATCATCACACACATTAAAACTGTCAAGTGTATGTGTGTGTGTGGGCAAAGCAGCCACTGTTAAACTGCTCTTTGTTTTGTGTGTGTGATAGCAGGCCAGCCACACCATGTGTTTTTGTTGCTGAAATAAAACCACAAAATTATGTAAAGCTTCTGAGAAGAAGGCACAAAACAACAACACAAACAGATTGGTAAAAGAAAGAGGAGGCCGCAACACTTCTCAGTTGTAAGTGCAAGCTGCCTTGTATTTGTGTTGTTTTGGTAGCAGTTTTATGATAACTGATGGGGATGTTGGCTGAGGGTTTGTCTGTCCATTTCTTATACTCTCAATTAATCATTTCATATATAAAGTATTAGAAAGGCCCATCATAATTACCCAGAGCCTAACTTGACATATTTAAATGTCTTGTTTTGTGTGACTAGTGGTGGAATGTAACTAAGTACATTTACTTTGTAAAATACTTAAGTAAAATTTTTAGGTATTTGTACTTTACTACACTTCAGATGTACTTTCTGGTCCACCACATTCGTTTGACAGCTTTAGTTAATCTTCAGATGAATATTACCTTTTTGACTTTTGACATGTTACAAAAAGCAGCAGGTAGCCTGGGTCACGTTTCAGATAACAACTCCGCCAAATACTCGTTTTGGTAAAGATTTTTCCCCTCTAAATTTCAAACATGGTTTAATTTCAAATAATTCAATGTTTTAACAAAAGTTTAGAGAAAACCTTCAAAAACTGAAAGTGTATCAGGACTTTTTTCCCCCAATAATCATCTAATGACCCCCCTCAGATTTATCTGGTGACCCTTTGGAGGATCCTGACCCCTAGGTTGGGAACCACTGGACTAAACTAGCTAAATGTATATAAAGTAGTTCAAACAGTAAGATTAATAATTTAATGTCATTTATAATACTATAATCTGTCAGAGGGATAAAAGGAGTATTTTTACTTTAATACTTTAAGTACAATTTGCTGCTTATATTTATGTACTTTTACCTAAGTAAGATTTTTCATGTCGGACTAACATTTGTAATGGAGTATTTTTACATTGCTATATTGATATTGATACTCTTACTAAGGTAAAGGATCTAAATACTTCTGCATCTGTGAATGTTTGGTGCTTTAGCTTGTCATGGGCATGCATTGAAGCTCACACTTATCTGCATAATTCTATATGTGCAGTCTCAAAATAGAAAATTGGTGTTTTTGCTTAAACAATTACAACGATGCTTAAACGACGATGAGTTGTTGCAGATTAATATTCTGTCAATCGATGGTGCTGCAATATTTTATGGCTTCATGAAGCATCAAGGCTGGATTACCAACACAGCATAAGATGAATATTGAACAGCTTGAGTAGAGTAGATGCAGACATTAAAGGAGAGTATGACATGAAGTGTCTTTTTGAGCAAAATATTACGAACCTGTAGTGTGAGCTATACCACAATCTGGAGCTGAGCTGAGTGTAAATATAAGAGAAGTTATGTCAGTGTGGTCATTTTGGAAAAATATGTATTATGTTTAATAGTATTTAATCTGAGCCAGTTTGTATCAATGTATCATTTAATTGTGTTCATGTCCTTCAACAGGTCCAGTCAAAGAAAAACACAGTTAAGGATGCAGGAGCCCAACAATGGATTTCTCCTTCTCTTTCATGCAAGGGATCATGGGAAATACAATTCAGCAACCCCCTCAGCTCATTGACTCCGCCAACATCAGACAGGAAGGCACCTGCGACACCGGCAGTGACCCGGGCGAGGATGGTGGTCCCTCCTACGATGCTGCCCTTGATGCAGAGTTTTCTTACCCGCCGTCAGCCTCGGAGGACATGCCGCAGGTCTCCAACGGCTATCCGCCAGGTCTGGGCATGTACGAGCCACAGGCCAAGTTTTCCATGTACTCGCAGTTTCCCAACGGCTCGGCTAATGGCTACGGGGCCATACGGAGCTACGGAGAGCACGGCCTTATGCCGGGGGAGGGGACAGTCCTGAGAGGCCCTGGCCTCCAGGAGAGACCCTTATCTCCTGTATCGCCACCGCTCACCACACATCACCCTCACCTCCACCACCACCACCACCATCATCACCCGCATCACCACCACCACGCACATCTCTTCCACTCAAACCCACCTCACATACAAACCCACCCACACCCGCAGAGCCCTCCGCCACCACCGCTGCCCTCTCAGCACCACATGCCCCAGACGCCTCACATCATGACCCACACTCTCCCGCCTCCTCCGCCTTTACACCTGCCCTCCTCCAGCCCTCCGCCCTCCCTTGTCGACAGCACACCCTCTTCTCAGCCCTCCCACACCCCATCCAACACCCCTGGTGGGGTGCTGAAGAAAACCAGCTCTCCAGAGATCAAGCTGAAGATCATCAAGACGTATCAGAACGGCAAAGAGCTGTTTGAATCTGCCCTGTGTGGAGACTTGCTGCAAGAACTGCAGGTAGTGTACACGTGTCTAACCAGCTACACATACGCAGCTTCATTGAAATAACACATAAGCCTATAACAACCACTGAAGACACAGTGCTCATGTCCTTTTGTCGTTTTACATTTTCACTCACATTCAGCTATTTATTTTTGAGGGGAATGAGTAGTCCTCACTAGCTGATCAAATTTAAACTATACGCATACTTGATCCTTATCAAAGGAAACCACATCACAAGGGTTATATATATTTTAAGGACTAAAATCCTCCAGTCTTGGGAAAGGATGATCCTGCACACAGGATTAAAATTGTTTCTCTAGGCATTTATGCCTTATTTCATGCATGCAACCTTATGGCCCTTGTATGAGGTGGAATTTGAGTATTATTTTAGTAGTATTTGTTTATTTCAAACCCTGAACGTTACAATACGGCTGCAACTAACTATTATTTAAATTATTGCTTAATCTTTGTTAATTGTTTGGATTGTAAAATGCCATAAAATAGGGAAACATGCCCATAACAAGTTCCAGGTGACAACTTCAAACTGAAAGACAGTTTATTAATTTATAAGACCTTAAAAAGCAGGTAATCTTCAACCAATTGTGGACATTTTTCTTGAATCAGAATTGTTGCAGAATAATTTTCTTTCTATTCTTTAAATGATAAATTATTTCAGCTCCACATACACTACAAACAAACAACTTACCTTCCATGAAATTACAAGGCAGTCTTTATTAATAGAAGTGTGCCATAATAATTCACATGGAGTTACGTAATTAGCAGTTTGGTTTGCTTTTAATCGAATAATCTTTCAGCATTATTTAAGAAGTAAATATCTGAGGAGGTTTTGATATTGGCACACAAAGAGATCCATTTTTGAGATGCCTTCTATAGAAAAAAAGTTCACTGATATCTCATTGCCACTGTTTTCCTTTTTCCATTTTTTTAATCTTCAGAAGGAGTCCCAGAAGAACGAGGCCACTCAGATGCAGCGCAGACATGAGAGGAAGAAGGAGAAGAGGAAAAAGAGTGCGAGGCTGCAGCTGCAGGTCCAGGAACAGAGTCTGGACCCGGTCCAAACACAGGCAAGTACCACGGGCCAGACGGAGGACACCCACGTCCAGCCCCAGCCGAAAGAGACGTCCACAGCCCCGGCAGAGAAGCCCCAGAAGACCGTCATCAAAACTGAACCAAAGACGCCGAAGGCAAGAGCTCAGCCATTTATTCTCTGAAGGATTAAACATGAAATAAACATATTATTTTTTATTTTAAAACCAGACTATTGATCTGTTTATGTTCTGTTTTAGGTTCCGAAGGTCCATCACCCTTCAGTGATCCAGGAGACAGGCTTCTGTAAAGAGTTTGTGATAGGAGATCTGGTGTGGTCCAAGGTGGGAACCTACCCATGGTGGCCCTGCATGATTTCCTCTGACCCGCAGATGAAGGTCCACACGCGCATCAACACAAGAGGTACGAATAAACACAAACAAACACTAACCTTCATTAAGCATTTTAGACACAAATGTGGCTTTGTAAAAGTTGATCAAAATGGTCCAAAAAAAAACATGACCCTATTATTAATGCATATTTAGTTTCACATACTGAATCTGAACAGACTTTACAGCTCGTTATCTTGACTTTCTCATTTTCCATACAGGTCACAGGGAGTATCACGTCCAATTTTTTGGCAGCGTGGCGGAGCGAGCATGGATCCATGAGAAGAGGATAGTTATGTACCAGGGGAAGCAACAGTTTGATGATCTTCAGGCTGAGACTCTACGCAAGGCCACAAACCCTGTAGAAAAATACAAAGTATGTACAAGTCTACTTAAGAGCCTTTGTCAGACTAATTTTTTTCAGTTTTTTTTTCAGATATGTATGCATTTTTATGGAGGAAGAATCATATTCTCAATGTCAACATTAAGTATTTAAAACTGAATGCAGGGAGCAGTGTCCTCTGGCAGCAGACAACACAACAATATCATGTCATGCTCTATCTACAAGTGAAGTTTTTTTTTTTTTTTAATGTTTTCTTCTCCAGCTTCTGAAGCCTATCCCTCAAAGGGAACGTTCTCAGTGGGAAGTGGGTGTGGGCCATGCCGAAGACGCCTTCCAGATGACCCGACAGGGACGAATTGACAACTACACCTTCATTTACGTTGACCCAGATCCTCATGAGGGCCCTTCAGTCAAGAAACACAGCATCAGAGCAGAGAAACGAAACCGGCGCTCTAGCGGCTCAACCACCAAGAAGGAGGACGAAGGAGTGAAGTCACCAGACAGAGAGCAGCCACCACGGAGGCTGCTGCCGCGTAGGCAATGTAGTGTTTCAAATACAGACGACAACTCAAACTCCCAGGCATCAAATGAGGAAAAGAGAGGGGACTCGAGTAATACCGACTCCCCTAAACATAACTCTGGTCCTGATGCGCAACCACGGCAGGATTCTCCACCACCAGTTAGAGCCTGGAAAACTGCAGCAGCCAGAAAGCTGCTGCCTCTCTCCATCACCATGAAGAGGCTGAATGTGGAGATCACAAAGTGTGACTGGCCCTTGTTGCAGAAGAAAGCAGCTCCCTCTCCGAAAAAAGAAGAAGAGAAGGAGGAGAGAGTGGAGAGAGAGGCCAGGCAGCCCGACCTAGGATACTGCTCACCTGAGGTTGGTGTAACTAGAGGTAAAAAGCAATTTTTCTCAGGCATTAGTGTTATTCTGTGAGTTAATATAAATGTTTTTTGTTGTGAGCAGGACAGCAGAGCTAAACCAGAGCCCAGTCCAGAGGAGGAGGAAGATGGAGACGACGCAGAAGAAGAGGGGGAGGAGAGGAGAGAATCCCCCGCCAGTCAGAGTGAGGAGGGAGGAGTGCAGCAGACCTCCTCTCCTGGCTCACACCACAGTAGTCCACAAGGTTTGTAAAACCCAGGCATGATATTTGACATGTTGAGACACTATCCAGCCAGGAAGAGATGCAGCTCAATACTTTCATGTGTTTTCAGGTTCTCAGGAGAGGAAGCTGCAGCGACGGTCAGTCAGGAGCAGATCTGAGTCAGAGAGAGGCAATGATCCCATCCCTAAGAAGAAAACCAAAAAGGAACAGGTATCTGTCCTTCCCAGTTAACCTGGTGTTCAGACTGAAAATGCACTGCATTTAAAAATGCAAGAGTGAGAGTTCTTGGTAGCTGAATGGTTAAGAAACAGTTGAAATACAGCATTGACATTACAAACTAATCAGGTATTTGATAGGTCAGGGCAGTGTGTTGCAGGAAGATATCAGACTGTATTGTTCCAAAACAAACTAACAAGCTACCATCTGAATCAAATGCGACCACTGTAACCTAAAACTCGGATGTTAAACTTCACAGGCGGAGATGGCTCCTGAGACCACACTGAGGACAGGCTCTCAGAAAGGTAGATACTCGACTTTTTCATGCCTTTTTATAAACACCTTTGGTGCAACTTCCTTGTATTTTCTGAAGGTGAAATCCATTTTTTTTTAATCATCTGTCATGTCACCCTGTAGGCGCCAGTGAGATCTCAGATGCCTGCAAGCCGCTGAAGAAGCGAAGCAGGGCGTCAACAGATGTGGAGATGGCTTCATCTCAGTACAGAGACACCTCTGATTCTGACTCAAGAGGCCTCAACGACCCGCAGGTAGGGTTGGATAACAAAGAGCTACACATACACACACACACACACACAAAGAGGATAATACGAATGAGTACAGTTTAAAAATAAGGGAGTTTCTGATGGGTCATTTATAATCTCCTCATACACAATTAGAATTGAAAGCATGTCTGACATCTTTACTGCAGAACCAGACTGGAGACGGAATCATTATTTCTCCTTCAACAAATAGCATTTGCAATAGGACAAATGACACGCAGAACACACCAACACGCGTGGTCTGTATTTATCTCACAGGGTTTATTTGGGAAGAGTCTTGATAGTCCAGCAGCTGCAGATGCAGACGCTTCAGATACTCAGTCTGTGGATTCTGGTTTGTCTCGTCAGGACAGCAGCACTGGGAAGAGGGACACTGTCTGCCAGGTCAGCATTCATCATTCTTTCTTCTGAAGATGTACAGGTATTTAGTTGTATGATGTTTTAATTGTATTTGTGTGGGCATGTGTGTAGCTCTGTGAGGTGTATGGAGAGAGTTTGGTGGTGTGTGAAGGAGATTGCAACAGACAGTTTCACCTGGAGTGTCTTGGTCTGCCATCCCTACCTGAAGGCAGGTTCATCTGTCTGGAATGCAGAAATGGTGAGCAAACTATTTCAGCTTCACTGTGTCTGATGTCCAATGTTATTTTTTTTATTTGCTCTTTACTATCAGAAATGCTCTGTCATCCATTTTCTAGGCAATCATCCGTGTTTCAGCTGTAAAACAGCAGGACGGGAGGTGACGCGCTGCTCTGTTTCTGGATGTGGCTGTTATTACCACGAGGATTGTGTCCGTAAACTCCCAGGCACCACTAACAGTTCAGGCGGAGGCTTCAGCTGTCCTCAGCACAGCTGCTCTACCTGCTGCCTAGAGAGAGACCTGCAGAGAGCCAGCAAAGGTAAAACAATTTGTCTCAGCCTGATTTCCTGTTTGAGTTCCTGTGTGAATAATAATAATAATAATAATAATAATATTGTTGTCTATTACATTTTAGGCCAAAATGTATTTAGTGTTGCAATAAACAGAAGCTTAAATATTGAGAGCAAGAGTATATAATGGGGAAGTGCACGAAGAAGGTGTTTTTCTTCAGAGAAATTTGATTAAAAAATAGATGAGAAGAACAGGTGCTACCTCCAGTGAAATATTGGTGTGTGTAGACCTGCAAATCTGCAGATTATTTGGTGATACTTCTTACCACAAACTTCCTGTTCCTCCTCAAACCAAAAGTGGTTTCCGTTAAAGGGCATCTGGAGGCTGCAGATCAAAAGTAATTACCCTGTTCCTGGAAATGTCTTTAGATGATTGTGCCATTATTCTGCTGCAAAAAAAACAACTCATTTTTCGTGTGGTATAAAAATAAACTTGATAAAGTGCTGAAAATGTGGCTAAAAAACATTTGTCTCACTGTAACAACAGCAACTACAATGTGTGCCTTGATTGTCTTGCACGCCCCACAAAATAAATAAGTCAGTCTTATTTTGTCTGTTGGATCCCTTTTTAATTACAGCTGGAACCCATAAAGGAATCTGACCCAGTTTATCATCAAACCTGTGAGAGTGAATCTTTTCACAGCTCTGTGTGCTGCGCTGCATCACAGATACATAACTCCTCTGAAGGAGTGACTTGTTTCTTTGTCCTTTGTTTTACAAAGTGACTAAAAGGACAGGAGTTTGGGCAAAACTGTGGTTGTGTCCACAATCAACCCTTGTTTAGATACTCGTTAGTTTACTGAGTAGTAAGCGGTAAATATTTCAGACACTTATGGACCGTGGCCAAAATGGTGGGCAGTTAAAATAATGCACTATATTGTAAATGCCGAGAGACTGCAGCCTGTCATTGACTCTTTTGTCCTTCTCCTCTGCTTCTTGTCCAGGTCGTCTGATGCGTTGTATCCGCTGTCCAGTGGCCTATCACACAGGAGACAGCTGCGTGGCGGCAGGCAGCGTCGTCCTCACCCATCACATCATGATCTGCAGCAGCCACGGCAGCACCAAGAGGAACGGCCTCCTCACCTCTCCCGTCAACGTGGGCTGGTGCTTCCTGTGTGCCAGAGGTAAGCACCCCCCTACACACACACTGTACACACTAACAGCCTTCCTCTCCTGCAGCCGAGACTCAGCAGCGACCGTCAACAAGGCAGAGCAGAGAAAAACAGAAGCTGTAGATTTCACCACAGCTTATGTCTCTGCATAGAACAGGACCTGGTAGTTTTTTAATATTAGAGCGGCACATGCAGCTACAGTACCATCTCATGAATGAAAACTGAAACCTCACATACTTTGTTTAGACATTTTTATCTTTAATATTTCATGTTTCATGTTGTTGGCATTGTTGTTCATGAATAGCAGTGCTGTGAAATGTAATGTTTGTTTTCCATTACGTTACTAATATGATGAATGATCCAGGCTGTTACGCTGCACTCCACTTAGAGAAATCCCACCTGTCCTGGATGGTTATGAGTCAGAAAACTCACTATTTACTCATTTTAAATAACTGTGATCCAGTTATTATCTTACCTGTTAAACTTAAGTTGAGTGCACTGTTTGGCCTCTTTGTGTTGGGACAAACCTTGTTTTACTTGTTTCTTTCTTGTGTGTATGCGTGTGTGCGTGTGAGACTGTGTGTGTTTGTTCTTTCTCTTTTGTGAATTTTGGGTAATTTCAAGTTTGACTGCGGCTTACCCCCGTCTCTTCCTGTGTGTCTTGTGTAGGGCTGTTAGTGCAAGACCTTACTGACACCATATTAAGTTCATATGCCTATAAGTCCCACTACCTACTGACTGAGTCAAATCGTGCTGAGTTGAAATTACCTATGATTCCCTCTCCTTCGTCAGCTACCAAAAAGAATGTTGGGAAAGGTAACTGAACAGTTTTTCTCCTTCTCCTTTGTCCCACTGGTCTGTGTTTGTGTTTTGCCTGCTCCCATTCTGATTTTATTTTCCCTTTTTTTTTTTTTTTTTGTTCGTAACTTTCATTTCAAAGCCTTGAGGTGCTATGTTAATTAACTGGTTAAACCTGCAGTTAATTTTAATGCAGAGTGGTGCATTAAAAGAAGTAACCTCAGCCAAGTTCCCTAACACATTAACAGATAACACTGGGTCTCATGCAAGAACGTTTTCTTAGTCTTATCCCAAACGTCTCTTACTTTTTTCTGATTCACTAAAACTCTTTAACTGCACTGATGAACATGTTATTAATTTCTTGTTTCAGCTTGCTGAATGCCAGCTGTTCATGAGGAGATGCTCACTAGTGATATTTGATTGTAAGCAATATTGACCTCCCTAAATTGCTATATAAGGCTGCCTGTTCCACTCCATTCCACAAAAATAGTAAAAGGAGGAATTATTTGGGGACATAAAATGATTAGAAAATATGAATAGAGCTGCCAACGATGTCCATTCACAGCTACAGCGTACTGTGAGAGACATAAAAAGGGCCTGACACGAATAGATTAAAAAAATGTTACATCTTGTTAAGTAAAGTGGATCTTGACATATAGGTTAGAGGTCAAAATGATCTGGCAGTTGATCTGGACTGTGATCTGCTCAACTACATAGATAAAATATGCCAATAAAATCATTAAATAAAATATATATATAACAATGTACAAGAAAAGCAGACTATCTATACATGGCTCTTACTTACTCTACTGTGGATTAGAGCTGCACTGATTATTAAAGACAATTAATTGCCAGCTATTTTGATAATCAGTTAATTATTTCATTAAATATTCTTTAGTTTCAGCTTCTCAAATGAGGTGATTTTCTGCTTTTATTATCTTTTTGGGTCATTTTTAAGAAATAAATGTCCAAATTCTGTGATTCCCGCATCTCAAATGTGAACATTTTATGGTTTTATTTTAGTCTTTTGTGATAATACACTGAATATATTTGGTTTGTGGACTGCTGCACAAGACAAAAGGAGACATTGGAGGATGTAATCTTGATAGACAATTTTCACCAATTTTCTTACATTGTGTAGACAAAACAACTAATCGATTAGTCAAAAAAATATTCGACAGATAAATCGATATTGTTGCAGCTCTAGTGTTACTCATTTAGTTAAATTGTACCTAACAGATAATTCTGAGTACGAGAAAATTGGTGAATGTGACACATTTTATGTCAAAATATCCTTTTAGTGAGCGTGGTTCTTGCATGAGGCTCATTGTGCGACTGGTTTATGCTGTACATAAACAGTCAATCTGAGTAATAATCTCAGCAATAAACATTTCTTTAATTTTAAATGAGTAAAATATCCCCACTGGGAAAACATAATTGGCCATTTAACCTGCAGTAGTTAACCTACTGTATAGTGCCCTGATGCTGGATGCCCTGGGTCAGTTTAGGCTCTGTCTGTGGTTTGTGGATCTTATCGCTGCTGGAGGCGCACTGCTTCTCTGCTTCAGCACTCTGGGCTTGTTTTTTTTTGTTTTTTTAAAAGACCTTGTCCAGCTTCACCTCCTTTATGCCGACTGCAACTAAGTTTTATTTTTGACTGAAATTGTCAGATGAAACGAAATTTCGTATTCACCTCCATTTCCTTGAGTTTCTGACCTGCCTTGGATGGAATTTAATCTCAACCTGGATTTAACACAAGTACAATAGATCAAATATAAGAGTCTCCAAGTGCAAGAGTAGTGACATTAAGCTCTTTAATGTTGTGGTATCTGAATAAAATTTCATAAAAGAAGAAAGAACAATTTGGCAAAATGGAATATTATAAAATTGAGATTCCATGCAAGCTGGTCTGTGCAGGATGCGGTATGTGTGATGGGAAACGTTTGCTTTACCAGCAGGACTGCATGCCTGCTTTTTGTCAATAATCTGTTATTTTGATATAACCCTGATTCATTGTTAATGCGCTGGCTGATTTTATTCCTGTGCTACTGCATGTATTTCCCATAGACTGGTCTTGGTACAGTGCTCTGAATCTTATTGCCAGACTTGCTGTAACTGCTGCGGTACAAGTTGTTACCGACCGGACGACCCCATGCAGGGGCTTCCAACTATTATCAGTCCTTTTCATGCAGCATGGCTGTTTATAGGAGCCTTCACTCAAGAAAAAGCTGCTGGCTTTAGTTTTTTAGTTCCACATAATGAATTTTAAAGCAGTTTAAGCAGCTGTTAAAATATGTTCCAGACAAAGACACCGTTTTCCTATCATATTAGATCCTGGAAAACTTGATGCTGTATTTGCCTGTTGGGTTTTCTCCTACAGTTTCAGTGTAGTATTGTTAACTTTCTTTGGCTTGTCTGCAAATGAGATTCAGAGTTTGTCCAGGTTTTAAGGTGCATCACCTAATCATACACTCCTCCTCTCTTTGCATACCCATTTCCCACAACGCATGCACACACAAACATACATATATATATATATATACACACAAACACACATAAACATGTGTACATCCATACACACAAATGTAGGAGGCAAGTTGCTGTGCTGCGACTCATGCCCAGCTTCCTTCCACCCGGAGTGTCTGGAGATGGAGATGCCGGAGGGGGCGTGGTCCTGTAGTGATTGCAGGGCAGGGAAGAAACCCCACTACAAACAAATTGTCTGGGTCAAACTGGGCAACTACAGGTACGCAGAGAGCACTGATTATAGACTGCAGAGGGTTGTACAACTGTCTCAACTGTTTATGGTACGGTCACATTTAAATAAGTCATTTGATATGATGTATTTTTCTTAATTTTGAGAAACTAATATTAAAAGACCTACACAAAAACTTAACTGATCCTACTGAGAAGTATTGTTTCCAAAACCTGGTATACCTTATTACATGTTTCTTCATTATGATGGATATCTAATGTAATATATCCTTCAAACACATTCTTGCTGCTGAGAATACTTACTAGAGCACAAGACTGCAGGCTAAAAAATGAAAATACACTGTTTACTCCTGTTTGAGTAACATATGCTAAATGTGCCCGGCTGTTTAAGGAGATTTTTTTTAGCTTTTTTTGAGTTCAGTCCAACATCTTTGCTTCACATTGAAACAGGATGTGCTGTTATATCATAGCTGCAGGTATTCAGGAAATATTGATCAGAGAGTGAAGCAGTGGTGTTTTCCTGACTCCCAACTGTGACGCATGCTCTTTGATATTTATGCAGTTTTTAGTCTGCTAGCATAGTAAAGGTGATGGGACACAAATAATATGTCCGTCACTTAAGAAAAAAAATGATAATATGCCAAAAACAAAAAAAACATTTAAACAAGAGCATTGCAGGTTTATTTCCTGGAAAAAAATATTATCTTAAAAGTAATTCACAAAGGTTTCAAATGAATGAAGTAAATATATCTGCACAGTTTGATGCAAGTGTGACAACATCCTCAGGCTATCATCTTTTTAATCTCCTCATCGTCTCCTTTTTATTTAACAATGTCCCTGTCCTGCTCCCTTGCAGGTGGTGGCCCGCAGAGATCTGCAACCCTCGCTTGGTGCCATCCAACATTCAAAACCTCCGCCACGATATCGGCGACTTCCCTGTTTTCTTCTTTGGTTCCCATGACTACTACTGGATCAACCAGGGCCGCGTTTTCCCCTATGTGGAAAATGACAAGAACTTTGTCACGGGTCAGATCAATATCAACAAAACCTTCAAGAAAGGTAAATATTAAAGGGTTTGTCCTACTTCAAGATAATATGTTGTGATTTTGGTTCTATAAAACAGCTGGGACAATGAATTTCTAAGGTGCTGTGTCTGTGTTTCAGCTCTGGAGGAAGCAGCGCGGCGGTTTCAGGAGCTCAAGGCCCAGAGGGAGAGCAGGGAGGCTCTGGAGCAAGAACGCAACTCTCGTAAACCTCCACCTTACAAATTCATCAAGGTAAAACTATTCCAATATCGCACCTAAAGACAAACCCAAATGTATCACACTTCAGTTGTTGTTTTTTTAGTGTGTCTTGACTCATTATGGGTGTTGTGATTTCCTGTGTCAGTCCAACAAACCTGTGGGGAAAGTGCAGATGCACGTTGCTGACTTGTCAGAAATCCCACGATGCAACTGCAGACCAACAGACGAGCACCCTTGCAGCCTCGACTCTCAATGTCTCAATCGCATGCTGCAGTACGAGTGTCATCCACAGGTTGGCATACGTGTTTGTCATTGTGTGTTCAGCTGATTACTTGATACGTGATTAACTGCCACCTGATAACTTATTACCTTTTTATGTCGTATGTATGACAGGTGTGTCCTGCAGGAGACAGCTGTGAGAACCAGTGTTTCTCCAAACGTCTGTATGCAGAGACAGAGGTGATAAAGACAGATGGTCGGGGCTGGGGCCTCAGGAACAACCAGGGTCTGAGGAAGGTGGGTGATGAGCTCAACCTCCAGTCTCACTGTCATTCTGTTGTATTTACTTATATCTTAAATGTGAACCAACCCTTCTAAAAATTATAATAAAAACGTGACTGTAAAACACATATTAACCATCTTCCTCTTGAAAACAAAACAGATCTAGACAAAACGATCAGCAGAGCTGTGTCACTGGCTCCAGGGATATCTTGAGCTGCCAGTTAAATACTAGCAAAATAAAAATATTGATCAGTTATTTTTTCAAGAAGAAATAGCATAGAAACTTTAAGTGTAAAATCAGTGGTTTGCCCCTTTAAGGGTGTCTGCATATCTGCATTTCCTACAGGGCGACTTTGTGACTGAGTATGTAGGAGAGGTGATTGACTCAGAGGAGTGCCAGCAGCGAATCAAACGTGCCCATGAAAATCACGTGACCAACTTCTACATGCTCACCCTCACCAAGGTAAGCACCAGTCACACTGACAAACACTGAAACATTATTCAGAAGAGATTCTTCCTCCGGTCATATCGCAGAACCTTTTGTCTTAACGTCTTATCTTTGCTTTTAGGATCGTGTGATTGACGCTGGTCCAAAAGGAAATTCATCCCGGTTCATGAACCACAGCTGCAGCCCCAACTGTGAAACTCAGAAGTGGACGGTCAACGGAGACGTTCGCATTGGACTCTTCACCCTCTGTGATATTGAAGCTGGTGAGTTCACATAATAACATCGCATACTTCCTTTACATGTTATACATATACATATATGGTACATGTTGTGTCGTATATGTATGCAGTAAACACCCCCACACTGATTTTAGATGATATTTTTTTGATGTGAATCTTGTCCCTGGTGTTCCTGCAGGCACTGAGCTGACGTTTAACTACAACCTGCACTGCGTGGGCAACAGGAGAACGTCATGTCACTGTGGATCAGATAACTGCTCTGGGTTCCTTGGGGTGCAGCCAACGGTGAGGACATTAGTGCTAGTTCCTATCACAGCCCAATTCTGACTTAAGCACTGTGTTTGACACAACTTCCTCTCACTTCTTGTTTCCTCAAGAGTGCTGTGGTGATGGAAAAAGAGGAGAAGGCCAGGAACGCTAAGTTGAAGCCCAAGAAGAGGAAGCTGCGGCCGGAGGGCAAACACACACACGAGTATTTCTGTTTCTGCTGTGGAGAGGGAGGAGAGCTGGTGATGTGTGATAGGAAGGACTGTCCGAAAGCATACCACCTGCTGTGTCTCAACCTCACCAAGCCACCTTACGGTAATGACAAAATGAGCTTTGGCGTGTGTGACTTCATTAAAACCAACATTTTCTTTTCACCTACTTTTAATCATATTTATGGGTTTACTTCAATAGTACTACGTTCAATTTATCTATCAGTGAACTTCCTGTTACCTGAGATGTTCTTAGGTGATGCAGAAGTATTAAAAACACCACTTTATTAGTTTATTATTGAATGCGACAAATAAAACCAAAACCATCTCCATGACTAGATACTACAGAACTGTTTTTTTCCAGACATTTATTTTCCGATAGTGAATTCAAGTAAATTCAATTTTATTTATAGAGCCCAGTATCACAAATCACAAGTTTGCCTGAGGGGGCTTTACAACCTGTACAGCAATACACTATCCTCAATCTTTAGACCCTCAATTTTTATAAAAAACACTCAGTCAGGATGAGCAGCAGAGGAGGAATATCAGAATAGATCAGACAGCTGATAAATTTGATCAGATACTGATAAAAAGGCCAATCTGATCTTTAAACCTGAAGTCATTATCTCTATAATGACCCCTCTTCCTGTCTGCAGGACGCTGGGAATGTCCGTGGCACGACTGCAGTATTTGCGGCTCCCCGGCCTCGTCTCTCTGTGACTTCTGCCCTCGCTCTTTCTGCCGGGATCACGAGGCGGGATCTCTCACCGCCTCCTCGCTGGAGGATCGCCCCTGTTGCTCCAGTCACAACCCTCTCAGCCCCCTGGACTCCAACCCCAGCTCGACTCATCTGCGTCGCTCCTCTCTGAGCCCCATCAGGGTCAAAGAGGAGCCCGAGGCGGAGCCGGAGCCGGAGCCCGGTCAGCCCCCATCAGAGTGACGCAGCAACTCCCTCAATACCTCATTCCCTGTGAAGTACACTCCTGTTGGCCAGAGCCTCTCTGGGCTCCGCTCCACCTCTGTTCTGAAGTAGTGAACTATGAAAGGGAATACAGTGCTTATTGACCAGTGCGACGCCTGCTCTGCAGAGCCAAAACACACCGATAAACACCTCGATGCGGCTGGTGGCGAGAGCAGAGCGACTGGGGGTGTCGGCAGGGGAAGTGACCAGGCATCATTGTACGCCATTTCCCTCCTCTCTGGCCATAAAACACCACTACTAACACTCTCTACAGCCCGCCTGTGCCCACTGAAGGGCCCAGACCACCACCTCATTTTGTTTGTTTTTATAATTTTTACAGCTGTGGAAATTTATAAGTGTTGTCTCCTTGTCAGTTACCGGCACTTTGAGGAACTCAATGAGTGAGGCGGAGGGAGAGGTAGAGAGAGGAAGGAAGAGGAGGCGTAAAGCTCCACCTCCTCGCTACTCCTCTCTCGGTTTACCTGCTGTAAGCTGTGGTCGGCATCTGTCACACACATCTCCACAGCCAATCATCAATCCTGACGTGACCCGTCACCGTATTTATCTCTTCTTCTTCTTGGAGAAAAGGAGGAGGGAAATGACCGATTTTTGTGCAATTTTTTTCAGGACCACACTACATTCCAACCTTCCTTAAACATGGTTTTAATATACTTATGGGTAGAGATGAATATAATTATATACGTATCTATGTTTGTTAATGTTTACAGACAGATTCTCTCACTTCATCTCAGTGAGTGGTGTATTATGTTTGTTTGTTTAGGTGTAAAGCATTACGCAGACCTCCTTGTGAAAATAGTCCTATTAAGGTGAAATACTGTATAATGGTATATAGTGTAATGGTATGACATTACAGAAGTACTTGTGGTTTTCATATTGCCAGTCTCACTTGCCATTGTGTACATAATTGGCTCATAATATTGTAAAGTACTTACAGACCAGGAGGGACGGAGCATCGCATCTCCGGTTTTGTTTCTGAAGGACGGAAACGTTTTTTTTTTTTTTTTTTAAGCAACCAGATAAATCCTTTTTTATTTTTCCTTTTCGATAAAGTTCTGTTCCACATTTCCTCCGAGCTGTTCGTGTCACTTGTGTTGTAGACGGAGGGGCCCAGCTTGTGAGCACTGGTGCTGTCTTAAAGTATTGTTAATCAGCCTTATGGGATCACCTCAGTTGGATTCTGGCTGTAGGAACTACTGCCCAGATGCAGTCCATTTCAGTAACGTTGTGTACTGTGACCGCTTTTGTTGTTGTTGTTTTTTTTTTGTTTTTTTTAATAATTATTATCTCTGTTATTTGTTTTGCCAAACTTTTTTCTGAAAAGCACTTTCACACGCCTTGTCGCTACACAATTTATCTAGGTCATACGTATACAGAAATGTATATTAAAAGAACATATGACAAGTGTTTCAAAATGGATACCTCTTCTTCTTGTAGTAACGTCGGAATTTAAACTGTGTTGTAACTTTTTTTTTTTTTTTTGCTCACGGTCAGAAACCTGGTGAGAGCTGGGCATGTTTGTTTTTTTTTTTTTTTTTTTTTTTTTTAGGAAAGTGGCCTGAAAGCAGTTTGATTTTTTTTGGCACAAGTAGAGATAACTGCCAGCCCGGCCTGTTTGCCTCTTCTGTCACAGAAAAGCCCTCCAGCGTCTGACAGAGGCACCTCTTCATTTTCCACCAGGAGAAAACCTACAAGGCTGGGCTTTATATAAAGACATAATGGTGTACAACAGTCCAGTCCAGTATAATGTACAAATACAAAACTTCTGTACAGTGTTTTTAATCGCTCATCTGTCAAACTCAAATTTTTTGTATTTATTGCACCACATTTTATACCAATTTCTTTTTCAAACACCAGTGCAGTAATTTGTCTCCCTCCCCACCGAGGTGTAAGTGAAATAGACTATTTAAAAAAAACACGGGGAGTTTTACATAATATATCTGTATCTAGTCATTGCATATGTTTGTTTTTTTTCTTCTTTACATTGGTGTAATGATTCCACATTTGGTAACATCCGCTGCCCATTGACCTGTATTGTGACTCACTGTAATTAGTGTGGAAAGCAGTTCAATATCTGGAAATGTGAAGTTCCTGTTTCAGAGCGGTTTTGTGTTGTTTCAGCCTGCACTCAGAAGTAATGATGACAGGAGGAAGCTTATCTGTAATCATCCCTCCAACTTTTGCTTGTGTTTCTTACCCATTGACCATTGGTTTGCCCCTTAAAACCTGGGGGGGCATTTTTGGTTTGTTTGGGTTTGTTTTGGGTTTTTTTTTGTTTTTTTTAAATCCTTCCGAAGTGGTCGCGCAAAAAGTCGAACCACAGGGTGAAATGGTGCCAATGTCTCCAAATGACTTCAATTAACTTAGAGTAGTCGTATGACGTTGATGATACCTGTATTTGTGCACATAATTAGCATATTAGATGTTCTCCCTTTTCTGCTCTCCTCTTGTTTTCTTTCTGTTATACTTAGGAAGCCTTTTTCCACTCCTGGATTCTTGAAAAAAAACTCACTGATTTCCTTGTGAAACTGAGTTATAACTAAGCTCCCAAATCTGCCAAACTCCTTACATTCAGAGACATTTGTATTCAATAGTTAGTTATCAGAATTGGGCCCCTTCAGTACTTGTTCATTATTAGGTCATTAGGTGCATCACTTTTCTTTTCACACTCTGTCTGTGTGTTGACTAAACTTGAATTTTCTTAGGTTTTTTTATTTTATTTATTAACATATTATTTTTACACAATGTTCATACATGTGTGAATATCAAATTGCAGGCATCTTTGAGTCAGAAAGAAATATCTGACTGATTGTCTTTAAAGCCTTTTTTTTTTTTCTTTTCAAGGTGGCTCTTGTCCATCTATATGCATGCTTCCAACACCTGTCACTAGTTTAACCAACTTTTATCAGTTGGAGTGTCTTTAAATGCCTAAATTTAATGCCAACATTTAGTTTTTGTGTTCCTTTTATTTTATTTTATTTTTACCACATTGCAGAGAGATTCCTACGTAACCAAATGTCTTTATTATTATTTTTGCACCTGCAGATCATGTAATCATGATTTACCAGTTTGTCCTCTTCCCTGTCTCAGCTGACACAGCAGCAGTATTATAAAAACCTAATTCATGTGTCCCAATGTCCATCATATTATTCGCTTAAAATACTATCTGATGTGTATGTTTTGTTGTTTTATTTTTTTGGTTTTTTTCCTCCATGTAGTGCCCACTTTTCGTTTTTGAGAAGACAGCATGTTTGTTTTCATTTAAGTGACCCTTAAACAAGCCTGAAGAGGATTTTTCTAAGTGTCCAGGAATTTAATTTAATTTTTTATATAAAAAACTTAAATTTAGGATGGACCACCCCCTTGTATGTCAAAGGGTATATTTCAGTTCACTGTGACGTCTCTTTGTTTTCTTGTGCAATGTTGCCGACTGTCATTAAGTTTCTGATTGACATGCTGTCAAAGGAGAAATAGTGTTGGAATAAATAAATAAAATCACCTTCATAAGCACTCATCATCTTTTTTACTTGTAGTAAAATTGCATACAGAAACTCTTAACTGGAGTCATATCTAACTCTCTTGATGTTGCTTCAATTAAAAACGTGGATGAACACACAAATACCATATTGATTACTGTTAATCCTGTGTTACTGAATAACTGCATATTGTTGAAGAACTTGTAAATAGTTTGCATTGAACTTGCATAGAGTCATGTTACTGTGGCGTGCTATTTTTGCCTGTACAATTCTGCTTCTAAATGTGTGTGACTGTTGAGACGACACTCTTTTTGTACATGACATGTCTTTTTATTTGAGAATATTGATTCTGTCCTTTTTCATTCTAAAGTTGAGTTTGAAGAGTTCAGACATGCCTGAAGTTTGACTTTAATAAAGCTGTACTCTGTCTCAGTGAAACTCTCTCATTGTATGTTTTTGTTGAGAATTTTAAAACCATATATTGATATTTCAGTTTAATTAACTTTTAAAATATTCACCAAGCAGGTCACAGCTGAACGAATAATCACAACTACTACAATCTTTATTAAAAATTACTATATTCATACTGTGAAAAAGACGAAAATAGATTGAAAATTAACAACGTCAAATCTAAACAATGAGATTAAAGAATAAACAGGAAAAATGTAAGTTTAATTGATTTGACAGCAAAATAAAAATGGATAAAAACGTCGCTGTAGTTTTTAACCTCTAGATGGCGCTCTGAAACGTGACGTGGCTTCTTGCATCTACGTGTCAAGATAGATAAAGTTATCCACACTACAATTTCCGGTTTATAAAACGTATTTTATAATATTATTTAGCATTTTATTTATTATACTATATATTTTTCAAATTAATGTTGCAATTGTCATATTCTAAATATTTTTGATTGAATTTCCAGTAGTAATAAAACACTTTTAATATAGCAATTTAGATAATTTATACTTTATAGTTTTGTATGCTTGTTATTAATTTTGTCTGTTTATTAATTGTGTTAAAATTTTAAATATAAATCATTAAAAAAAACGAAAAATACATAAATGAACAAAAACATTTTTTTATTTCATGTCTCATAGAGCAGAAATATTATAATAAATTATTATACTTTTTTTTATCTGTGTGACGTTTAGAGGAAAATATTTAATATTTAGAAGGGAAAACATTTTTTATTTTTATTAAAACATATTTATTTTATTTTAATTTATTTTATATTACACTGATAAAGACACACAGACAACTATGAAATGTGGTCAAAAGCTCCAGAACTAGCTAGTAAGTGACCCTTAAGACATTTGAGCTTTAGTTATTTATGTGACATTTCTGTTTTTATTTGGAAACCTCAAACCGGATGTGCCTCTGTTGTTTCCGGTAGCTTCACGCATCATCGTCATCATCATCATCATCATCATCTGTTTCCCTGAAGTCCTCAAATATGCGACTTCCAGCGTCTGCAGACACAGAGGATGTCGAGGCCTGATTCATGTTAACGACATATGTTAATATGAGGACAAAGAGATAAAAAAAAACTCTTAAATACGGTGAGTACCGGAACCGGTTTCCTGTTTGACTACGCGGAAATAAGACAGATGTCTAGTCTGACAGATGTGGCTCGGTAGCTTAGCTTGGACTGCTAACATCGTGTTTCTACAACAGCAAAGACTCTTAATGTGAGCTTGTTGTCTGGTTCTGACAGTTAATGTTGCAATTGTAAAAATTTGGTTTTAAATGACATACTTTAAAAAAAAAATTTTTTTTTTAATGCATTTTATTTTATTTTGGTGTTTTCAGGTGTTACACCGTATTTGGTGACCCGTCAGAAACCGTCTCACTCCTTATGCCTAAACACTACCAACCCCGCAGGTCACAGTATCTGATGGGTGTAGTCAAACACGCCGTAACACCGGTTTCTTTATCATGAGATGGGATGTATGATAGGTGGAGGTGCAGCATGTTGGTCTGTAGGTCAGGTTTAAACAAGCCAGTGGTTACAAAGTGAAGAAATGGGAAACATAATTGAAATATACTTGGTGGATATGAGTGTTAGAAAAGAAGTATTTTCCTCATTTCTTAACTTTTTGGGTTGAGACAAAGATAAACATTTTATGTAATATTAGGCCTCACACACATGACTTTAGATTATGTTTTATATGCTGATTAATGCTGCAACTAACAATTAATCTTTCAATTAATCATACAAGATTAAAGGATATTTTTCCATCTGAATCTCTGATCTGATAGTTTTGAGTAGTTTTTTAAATACTCAAATGTGAATTTTTTTTTCTATAGTCCTCTGTGACAGTGAACTGAATATCTTTGGTTTGTGGATTGTTGCTCAACATTTATCCAAGGCACTAAATAACCAAATATTGACTTTCAACGTACATATGGGTGTGTCGGGTTTGTATTAAGATAGACTTGAAACATATCCTTTTTAAAGCTTGTGATATATGTAGGGGGAAAAAAAGGCCACGTTACAGATCCAGCCCCAGCCTAAAATAAATAACATGAGAAGGTAAGGTCAATGGAGCTCTGTCTGTACACTCCCACACTGTCCTGAGAACTGGTCTGTCAGGTAAAATCACAGACTGTGTGGGTGTGTGGGGCCCAGACAAAGCAAAGCCACTGCGCTGTTACGCTCAAATAATCCATCATGATGACAGAGAGCAGATATTTACACAGATGTGTCAGCATGCAATAGGTATATATTTACACAGTTTTTGCACAATTGCTCCATTTGCACACTCACTACCTCTCCAACTATTCAAATATAAGATCCCATCTTAATGACTTTTATAAACTGAAACTTTCTATCGTCCTTTAGTTTCAGCTCCAGTTTACAGGAAGTGACGTGGCGATGTTTGCTGTTGACTGAAGTCCACTCCGAGAAACAAAATGAAGAGGAGGCTGCTTCGCGGTTTCCTGTCGGAAATCTCCATCCGGATAGCGCTGCTGGTGGTGTTTCTGTAAGTATGTCCTCCTTTTTTAGAGCATATGTATCTGTGAATGCGTCATTTGATTTCCATTGTGGCTTTATGAATACATTATTAAGAAAAAGGCAGGCACCAATTTTTAATGATGGAAAAACAAACATTGCATCTCTCTATCTCTCTCTGTCTCTCTCTCTCTCTCTCTGTGTCTCTCTCTCTCTCTCTGTGTCTCTGTGTGTGTGTGTCGCTCAGTGTGACCGAGCAGCTTCCTCCTTTCTACCGAGAGATCCAGGCAGAGGAGATGTGGTTGTATAAATTCCATCGTGTGGAGAGAGACCACGTACCCACGTCTCTTATGTTTGTAAGTAATATGTGAGTTTAAGAGGAACAAGTTAAATCCCTCGGTTGAGTTTTCAATCTTTAACCACAATCAGTGATGCTAAATTGCTTCCTTTTATATTTATTTTACTGCGTTTAAATGACCTAGAAGTCCATATATTAGATTAGTTTCCTTCCTTCCAGACAGTTTCGCTGGTTTCATGTAATTTCAGTACAGTTTTAAAAACAAATTACAGACTTTGCTGGAGAAATCTAATACATCGTTATGATTGTTATTATCATATAATATTTTCCAATGCTTTCAAGCGAGTTATCAATCGACAAAAATTAACATTAACAAAGTGGACATAAATACTTTTTATTTCCACTTTAATCAAGTGTGTTTTAAGTGTCTGTAAGTTGACTTTCGATCCGTAGTGAAAAGTCTCTTATGAACTGATGTGTTATTGATAATTGTCCAACTGAACACTGAAACTGGTTTTTCTTGCTGTAATTAAAAGGCTGAATGCTCTTCCAATCTAAGTAATAAGGATCAAAATCCACGAGCCTCCTGATATGCAAAAATGTATTCAAAGGTTTAATATGAAGCTTCAATCCAGAAGATATAAGATATCTTCCAGCATCTTTTTAATACCAAAATCCCTCTTTTTGTTCCTATAATTCACACTGTCCATGAAGACAGTATGAAGTATGAAGTATGAACAGGAGGAATGATTACAACAAGAAAAACATGTTTCAGTGTTTATTTTGGCACCTGACTGTTGTTTTTAAGACGTAAACATTATGACCCTATTCTTTAATGGCCTGAAACGTTCCTTCTTCAAATAGGTTGGATTTATTGTATTGTGTGTTTTCTCTTCGCTGCATCAGAGTGTGGCGGTCTTCACCCCGCTGATTGTAATCCTGGTTTTCACCTTCCTGAAGAAGTCTGAACGAGGAGATCTTAAGGAAGCAACACTAGGTGAGAAACAGACAGCTACATACAAGCATTTGGTTTAGTAGAGTCTTTTCATGATGCAGCTCTGTTTCTTTCTCTCTTTCAGCTGTGACTCTGACTCTGGTGCTGAACGGAGTTTTCACCAACGTCATCAAACTCGCTGTCGGCAGGTAAAAGTACACAACATAGCAGATGATAATGTTACTTAATGCTATAGTGGATGAAATCCTAAATGTCTCCTCTGTGTTTGTGCGTACTTTTCAGGCCACGACCAGACTTCTTCTACCGCTGTTTTCCAGACGGTCAGATGAATCTGGAGCTGCGCTGCAGCGGAGACCCCGATGTCATCATGGAGGGCAGAAAGAGCTTTCCCAGCGGACACTCTTCCTGTAAGAGCCTCGTCTGGGCTATTATACCCTCTATAGCTGGTACACTTTCATCAGCAGGCAACAAGGAAAGGAAATAAATGTACAAAGCAGGTCAGGGGGCAAATGATGCATCTGAAAGTAGATAAGTGGGGGTTTTTTTGCCTCCAGGCTCTTATTTTTGTTATGACTAAGAGAGCATCCCGTGTTACTCTGAAAAGCATCTTTCAGCCCTTTATATGTTGTTCTCTCCGTGTCTGTATAAAACTACTCCTGGCTTTGATCACCGCATCCATCTTTTCTCTCTGCTCCCAGTTGCTTTTGCAGGATTGGGCTTCACAGCGTTGTACATGGCAGGAAAGCTGCGCTGCTTCAACGCAGCAGGCCAAGGCAGAGCGTGGCGGCTGTGTGCCTTCCTCATTCCTTTACTCGTGGCGACTGTGATCGCCCTCTCCAGAACCTGCGACTACAAACACCACTGGCAAGGTCAGAGTCAGAGCACTCAAATCATGTCGTATGTTGAGTCCAATGCATCAGGAACAGAAAGAAATTTAAGTAGTTTTTAGAGGAATGAAGAAGTATACCAACAAACGTAGCAGCGTATCAACATAAACAAGTAAGAAGACTGCAAGCTGGTAAACATGGATGTCATTAATGTATATTATATATATTATATATATAATTTATATGAGAAAGTTTGGTAGACTTCAAGGATTCACTCTGTGTTTTGGTGACAACGTATGTAAACATAACACCACAGGGCACCTTTTTTAAGTTCAGTTTACACATCATAAGTTGTGTAATGTCTGATCATGTCAGCAGGGCTTAAAAACAACAGTCAGGTGTCCTTTTGAACACTGAAAGAGGTTTTTCTCGCTACCACTGAAGCTTCATATTATTTCAGCTAAACGTTGTTGGCCCTTTTATTATGACAAGAAAAACCTATTTCAATATTTATTTGGGCACCGACTGTTTAAATAAAAACTTGAAAAATTGCGAACTTCTCCTTTTTTTTTTTTTTTAAACATTCGAACAGAAAGTCTGTGTTACAAATGGAGATGTGCAATATAGGTGGGTATTCAGGAGGCAGAGAGAGTCTACTAAAATATGTTAGTTGCATCATCTTTTTGGGAGTGTAATAAAATGCTGGAGTAACTTTAGCACCATAACTCACCGTGGAGAGACTGAATCTCCTCATATATATATATATGTGTCTTTCTTTCTCGTAGATGTGTTAGTGGGTTCTCTGCTGGGTCTTGCGTTCGCCTGGCTGTGTTACAGACAGCACTACCCTCCACTTCAGGACCCCGACTCCCACAGACCTCTTCGTCACAGAGAGAGCGTTCCCGCCGCACAGGAACGCAAGCTGGCCAACTCCAACTACATCCTGCCCCTGTGACCATCTGTAACTGGATTATACTCTTCACTTTATAGCGGGTTACCTGGTAATCCTTCAGACTGTGGTTAGGGCTGGGCAGTATATCAATATTTGTTGTTTATCATTGTAACTGTATTGTGGGAATTTTCTTTTTGTGTGGTGAAACATGATACTAAATGAAAAATAGCTTTGAACCTGAAGAGTTTCTGAAAACATTTGAGAGTTGCAGACAACAACAAAACAGTCAATATTGAAAAGCCTGGTGAATATGATGATTTTTTTTTTTTTTTCATCTGGCCCAGCCCTACGCACCCTGTGTTTTGTGCCTATAGATCATATGACTTTAAATATTCACAATAGCTGAGCAGGTTAACTAAACAAGCACCACACTAAAAACTCACTGCCCGTCAGTCTCTGGCTCAGCTGCTGTGAAACAGTTGGTCATGTAGGGTCACTATTTTCTGAATGTTTTGTAAACTTAAGCAACTCGTTAAAAAAAAAAAACAGGATTGAGACTTAAGGAGGAAAAAGAGAATCTAAAGTTTTAAATATCCGCTTACTAACGATTCAGAGATTCTAGTCGTATCTCAACGTCAGCTGACCAATAAAACAGGTGACGGCATCGAACAGGAGTCAGCAGACAGGCAGAGAAACAGAGACAGTAGTAACAGTTTCACCCCCCAACGTCACACGATTAGACCCCGAGTCTGACGCACTTTTTGAAGAAGACAGATGAAGAAGAGATGGGGACGCATTTGATCGGTATCGGCCCCGACACTGACCTTTCTTCATCAACAGCGTCATAAGAAACAGTGTTTGCATGAGTTACACGTATTTATTTTAAAAACCTCTTAGTCATTAGTAAGTAGAAACCTGGTGAAATACGAGTCATTGATTTTAGGCTGGACAATATGGCTACAATCCTTTTTATAACAGTATATATAATTTTAAATCACAATATCGGTGTATATATATATATATATATATATATATATATAACAAACCTTTTTACAGTATCAGATTAGAAAAAAAAATGTTAATGGTTAAAAAACCCAGACATGGATGTCTGTTTTTGGGGGTTAATCCAGCAAATGGGAAACCTGACGAATCAAGATACTTCATCAAAATCATGCAAATCATATAAAATCAAATATTACCACAATAAAGACCTGCTCTGTCATTTCTGCCCACAACAGCCCAGTACAAACAGATATATAAAAGGTTAAGGCTACGAGGTTCTCCTTTTTTATTTTTATTTTTACTTTTTACAAATGCCACAATAAGACTAAAGCCAACAATGTGTTAGTCTGCCCCGTCCTGTGTGTGGCACTCAGCCCCAAACACACTGGACGAAAAGCTTTAAAAATGGGTCACGACTAAGTACTTAATTTCTTTTTATAAAATGCAGAAAAAAAACATCTTAAAAACAGCTGGACACTGTAGTTTTTAGCCAACAGAAGTAAACAGACGTGTGCTTCAAAGGGATAGTTTTGAAAATACATCATCATATAATATAATCATCATATTGTCCACCCCTGTCTGAAAGCAACAACCTCTTTGGTAATCTTAATAGCTTGGTCAGCATTGCATCTTCGCTCTTGTCAGTTTTGCTCTCCTGCTTCCATCTTGAGTGCTTTAAATCTCTTTGTCTTCCTATATTAAATTGTACACATATTTATGAATTGATGTAGCAGCTCCACTCGACTCGCAATACAGTTTTTTGCAATGCCTGCTGTACTTATTCATAATTCTTTGTAATGAACTAAAAAAATCACATCTCTGCTCTAAGTGGACAGCACATCTGGTTATATCATCACGGAGAGAAGATAAATTTGTTTTTCAGGTGTCTCAGGCTTATTGTAGGTCTGGTTAGTGCACGCTGGCTCATCGGCCAACCCGTTCAAACAAAGTGTGAATGTCCGGCAGAGATGGAGAGACGTCACAGGGGTTGTTTTTGTTTTTTTGAGTAACAGTAGATCTTTCTGATGATGAACCTGAGTGGGGTCAGACTGCAGCCTTCAGGTCATGGTGCTAGCCTCCCAGTGCTCCTGCTGGTCAGGTTTCCTATCCTGTTAATAATTTTATTGGCACTTAAAGAAGTTTGATGATTTTTTTTTTTTTTTTATTAGGTAGTTTTCAAATTTTAAGTCGTCGGTTTAAAATCTGACAGTGTCAACCTTGTTGTGTTTTTTTAATTTTGTGTGAAACCAGTCAAAGTTTTGCAGGGTCAAAGCATTTTTTGCTCGTTGTTGTAAATCAAGACTGGATCACAGTGGTTTCAGACCAAACTTAGCAGAAAAACTTGGTGAATTTGTGCCTTTTGTTTAACTGCATTTCTTCACTGCTCTCTGTTAATAACACACCTTTGTTCTGTGATTTTACTTTTGTGTATAGGATTCACTTTAAGAAGACAATGATGTTTAAATGTGGCATGCTGCCTTTCTTTACCTCGAGAAAAAAACAAACAAACATATATTACTTTTAATAGATTTAATTGTTGATGAAGCTTAACACAGACAAATGTGAATATTTCTTGATGGAAAACTGTGGGAGTAGCAACGATGGAAAGAACTTCACTTTATACACATCATTGACACAAATAATATCTTAATTTACTTTGCCAGTCTAACAGGTATTTATGAGATGATGTACAGGTGTTGTATTTAATTTTGACGCATGTAGGGGTTTACTTGAATTTTAAATATGTGTTTGTTTATCCTAAATGTGATAATGTTATTTCATTGAGAATAGGAAACATACTTGTGGGAGTTTTGAGTAGGTTGTTAAATCAGAGTTAATTAGACTTTTGATGCATTTTGATAAAATCCTGCATGTTTCACATCTTAAGAGCTATTTATCACTTCTTTCTTTAAATTTACAGAGCAGGATACAAAATTGCCACATGTCCATCTATTATTTCTTTTGTGATTTTTCAGATAGGTGGTGCATATCACATGTACGCTCATGACGAGGGATGATACTAAAACATGGCTGTTTGCTTCATTTTTGTCATGCTCATCATTTGCCTTGGCTTTGTAGGACCATGTAGCAGCTGTTCATGCTGACACAGTATCCTGATTGTATATGTTGTGATGCTTTTAATGAATCTTTTGGTGACACTTAATGATGTTTCTAAATAATCTTCCAATACACGCTGGTCTTTGCTTATTTTGTGAGTCAATGATTCTGGTGTTGAGTGATGATTACAGAACTTTGGTTATGCTGCGATGTTCACGCTCTGATATGCTTATGATAGTTTTGAAGAATTGGGACATAATTGCTAACAAAATAGAGTAGAGTTATTACAAAGGTATAAATAAGTATCAAACATCAAGGTTTGCAGCACATTTTTAATGCAATTTAGTTATAGTTTTATCCCTGACATCATCTTTTTTTGTCATTTAGCTGCACCAAGTGCTGTTTCAAAACTAGGGTTTTGAATTATCAACCTTTTCAATGTAATTGAATGTATTATAATGTAGAAAGTGGTCATTAATAATGTAAATGTTATGTGAATAACTGAGAGAGAACAGTCTGGGCTGTAATGAAAGATTAATGGAGAGAAATATAGGACGTTTATTAGTTAGTATTTGTGGCAGTCATGTTCTCAGCTGTATTTAATGAGCTGATGTCAGGTTTCTTTGTTTTTTAAGGCAGCACTGTTTGACCCAACGGAGGGGGCGTGGCTTATGACGCATGACGTCCTATAATTGGTTGGTTGTGTATGACGTATGATTTGGCGCCACAATGTCAAAAAGGAACAGTGTTCCGCAAAAAGAGCTCCGGGTCTGATAAAATAACCTTAAATAACTCGCTGTTTATGAGACTTTAGCCACATTTTGTCGTGTTTGGCTCGTCGTTAAAACTTTTAACAAACTATATAACGTTTCATTCACATTCGTCAATATGTTTATCGCGGACATACGGAAGGAGTTTTATGAAGTTGTTGCCAACCAGGTACGTTGTTTGAGCTATAAGCTAGCAGGAAGACTGTTTACGCTGCGATTTTAGAGGATAGGTAACGTCAGTTATCATTTGAGTACTTACTATGGTTATGCTTATACAAAAACTGTGGTACTCTTCTTTCAGAGAGTCGCCCTCCTGGTGGCTTCAGACATCGACGCTCTCTGCGCCTGTAAGATACTGCAGGTAAGATACAAAGCTGACGTTAGCTGCTTCAAGTCTGTCATCAAACAACAGTCATGTGTCCATATGAACACTGAAGAGGTTTATCTTGCTGTAGTCGTTCCTCCTTTTCATACTGACTATTAAAATATCCCCTTTAAATGTGTAAGTGATGGGGGATAAAATGCACAGTGTGTTTACACAGTTAATTTGTGCAAATAAATACATTTAAAATGTTATCTAAAGCTTGCATGATGCTTCAACAGTCTGAGTTAGTCACATCTAGTGGATATCTGCTATATTTACAGTGTTTTGTTAGCATCATATTCACTCTTTGTGTTTCACTGTTGAGCTGTGGTGTGAGTAAAGTAACAGAAAGACACTAAAATGACTGTAATGTTGAAAATATATCTTTAAATAAACTCTTAAATACATTTTAGCACATAAGAGGGCTTGTGGATTTTATGCCAAGTTCACATCAACAAAATGATAAAACACTTAGATGTGATTTACTATATATATATATATATATATATATATATATATATATATATATTTCTCATCTCCTTTTTTACTCATATAAGTGTCTTTAGGGTTTATGATGATGAATTATTAAAACTAAACAATAATTGCTGATCTTTTTCCTCTCTTCACCAGGCGTTGTTCCACTGTGACCAGGTCCAGTATACACTTGTGCCAGTGGCGGGCTGGCAGGACCTCGGCACTGCCTTCCTCGAGCACAAAGAGCAGGTATGAAACTCTACTTCTTTCAGTTAAATTATAACTTAAGAAAGACTTGTTTAAGTTTGCTACAGCATCCTTTGTGTTTTTCTGTGTTGTTAGTTTCGGTACTTTGTTCTCATCAACTGTGGGGCGAATGTTGACCTCCTTGAGATGCTGCAGCCTGACGATGACTCCATCTTCTTCATCTGTGACACTCACCGGCCTGTAGATGTGGTCAATGTCTACAACGACACCCAGGTGATGAATGATCAGTGCAGCAAAAATTTCAGATGAAGTATTATTAAAAAAAAAAGTTTCTTTTTTATTATGTTGGATTCTTTATTTGTATTTTTTAAATATTATTTTGTTTGTTTTTTCTTGAGCAGCACAAATAATGCATCAGTGCTTGCATTTATGGAAGTTAAGATTTGTGATCTCTCATCATTCCTGCCACAGATAAAGCTGCTCATCAAACAGGACGATGACCTGGGAGTGCCTTCCTATGATGATATCTTTCGAGATGAAGATGATGATGAGGAAGGGGGTGACTCTGGAAATGAGAGTGATGGAGGCTCGGAGCCATCTGGCAAACGGAGGAGATTTGATGAAGTATGTATTTAACAGAATTGGTGTACAGCATGCAAATCCAGCAGAACAATGTAACAGTGTG